>CM019704.1:31888851-33318851 GCA_009760885.1 Achatina immaculata
ACTCGTTTTCTAACATTCATTGATAAAGTTGTGTTAGCTAATATGTTTCTCATTCTCTGAAATGTAGTCTTTGCTTGGCCTATTATACTTCTACTACTACTTCTCAATCAGCATTTGTACACAGCTTACAGGTCTAGTCTGATGAAGGAGCCAAGCCTAGGATTTGTTGCTAGCTTGAGTGCTATAAAATATGTGAGGCACATTCAACAGATTATCAGTTCAAGATATATTTATCAGTGTCATAGTTTTTAAAATTGTATTTGTGATATTGAATTTGGTCATTCTGAATTATTTATTTGCAAATGATAATTTTTGTCAAAATGAAGATGCAACACATCCCAGAATAGATTATTTTTATGGCCTACTAACATACACCGATGGTCAGCTAATGTGCATTTAGGGAGCAACTAGCATAGACAGAAGTACAGCTGACATACATTAAAGATACAGTATATGGTAGTTTTTCAAGTTGAAAGTTGATGGTTTAAATATGGCTGGAGGCACACCAGTCACCCAGGCTGTAGAAATGTGTACCTGGCTTGATCTAGAGGCAGGGAAGAAAGGTGTTATGCTGACCACAAACACCGTAAGTCCCAAAGACTCCAACTCAGAAACAGTTTCACGGCTTTTGCGCGATCGTGAATTGCCATGCAGGAACAACACGTGACTGTGTCATTTTCTCTTACGTCGCTGTTGGATTTTGAGATGTACACTTTGTAATGACTAGCAAAAAACAAGCACTGCTGATTGTCTTCCCCTGCGGAAGCCAGTCAAACAAGAGTACATCACTCTCATCTGAAAATGTCGTAGACATCTGCTTTCTTGCTGAAGGAGCTGCACAAAATTTCTTTGCGTCTCCATCGCATTCACTGTTGCTTTGTCTCCTATGTTTGGCAGTGAAACTAAACAACATTTCTCTAGCAACAAGAATCCTCGGAAAAATGATGCCTGTATAAATCACTTGTTAGTGTTCCCGTAAATCAGATGTATTTTTTTTCCATTTAAATTTTGATTTCCTTTTCATGATATTTTATTTTTTTGTGTTGACTGAAATAAACACATAATTTGATCATTATTAATGAAGCAAGATGTTGCTTTGTTGTTTTTATAGTATTTGTTTTGGTTACAGCTGAAACTGATAACAGATTTATTTTGTTTATCATGAGACCTCTTCGGTTTTGTCTCAAAATCTCTCATGTTTGTTACGTTATTTATATAAGCTAGCCATCACATGAAAGACAAATGTTATAACTGCCATAGACAGAAAATATTTTAAAGGTTATATCCCCTGAACGAAGTAATTTTTTTTCCCTCCTGATATTAACTCTCATATTGAGGCGCACACACAAGAGATCATAGAGCAGATCTGACTTTTGTAGGGCTATTGTAAAAATATATAACATTTTTTTAATAAAAGTTACCACAATGGAAGTCAGTCAGTCGTTTGCATGTCCTTTGCTGAACTTTGCCTCCCTAACAGCTCTCCTGTATGCCTCTCGGTTGTAAGCAAGATGCCCTGCTGCTGATGCATCCATTTGCAGATCATCAACGATGTCTTGCAGCCATCTTCGCCTTGGTCTTCCTCGCTTTCTTTTTCCCATTATGTATTCTTCCAAGACTGTCTTGTCTAGGTTATCATGATCTTTAATGTGTCCAAAATATTTAAGTTTACTCAGTTTAATCCTCTTTATTAACCAATCTTCAGTATTAAGTTCTTATACTATGGATATATTTGTTCTTTTTTGTGTCCATGATATTTGAAGAACTCTTCTGCAGCATTTACATTCAAAGGCATTTATGTGTTTCTCGGCTGTTTTGTTAAGTGTCCAGGTCTCACAGGCATATGTTGCGATGGGAATGATGAATACCCGTAAAAATATTATTTTTATACTTTGTAGTTCTGTCTGTTCCTCTACACAGCTTCTTTAGTTGTTTTATTTTTTGAATAGCGATAGATGTCCTCCTTTTAATTTCCTTCATTGTATTTTGAAGTAAGTATAAAAAATTATCGCACATTCCTAGGGATAAATACACCGTATTATACACAAATTCCTGAACTTACAGTCTGTAGATTTAATGATCACTGGGATTTACTATAAAATTTTTCGTGGGATTAAAAATAACTTTCAAGAACAGTAACCAATGGTAGTAAGGTCATACGACAGACACGCTCATTTCTTTCATACCTGTGCTCACCTACACAACCAGGCATAGCCTGTTACAGCCGCTGTTTCTTCTCATGTTACTGTACTTATTCATAAACAAAAGTAAAATAAATAATACAACATTTTGTTTGTAAAACACATTATTTGTTTTCTTATTTATTTTATGTATTGCTGTTATAAGATTAGATGGACATATGTTAGTCACGTGATGAGAAGAAACAGTCAGAGAATCCCAAAACAAGCTATCAAGCGCAACACAAGAGGCCGAAAAAAATAGGTCGAACACGTGAAGCTTTAGAAGTCAAATTAGTAGGCATAAAATCCCTTAATGAGGTTGAAAATCTCTCTGAAAACAGGAAAACTTTATCGAGCTGCCAGCCATGCAACCCTGTGTGACGTTTAACAACACGGGAAGGATGTCAGACGTAGGATGTAAGACATTATAAAATTAAATAACCTGTTAGGAAAACATAATCAGGTTTTCCACTTTGTTTTTATGATAGCTCTCTCAACCATCTGCCACATCTGTTTACAAGTGTAGAAGTTTATTGGCTTCCTGGCTAGTACAAAAGATTACTGTAATTCTGACAAACAGAGAGGTTTAGTGACTTTATGTCAAGAAAAATGTTTGTTGACTTTCTGCCAAATGAATCTTTTCTTGATTTTCTGCGAAGTAGAGAGGTTTAGTGTATTTCTGTGAAGTAAAATGTTTACTGACTTTCTGTCATTTGAATGTTTTCATGATTTTCTGTTAAACACAGCGGTTTAGCGACTTTATTTCAAGTAAAAATGTTTACTGACTTACTGCCAGATTAATGGTTTATTGATTTTCGGTCAACTAGAGTCAAATGACTGACTGAGACATGTATCTTGACCTTCCAACAAATAAGAATTTTGTTGAACTGCTACCACGTAAAGAGGACTAATGACTTTCTGCAAAACAGAGCTTTATTTACTTTCTGCCAATAAACAGTTGTTTTTTTTTTTTTTTAACTTTCTGCCAAGTAAAGAGGTTTCAAAATTTCAACAGTTCAACATTTTAAAAAATGCTCTGTAAATTGATATAATCTTGCTGTAGGGAATGGGAAAAAAAAGGGAGCAGTGACCCGGTTTTGACTGGAAATCCCACTGGCCAGATACGTTTTTTTTAAACGGAAATAACCAGTCCTGCGAGTCCGTCGCTGATCAGGTATATAAGACGAGAAGAGAGAAGTTAGAGGATAAGCTGAGCACGTTGAAGTCCAGCAACCGTGTCATTGTTCAGTCGTGGACGAAGGTGATCATTCGATAGATGGAGGCTGGCGTGTGTATTTTAGTTGTGTGCATTGTAATCAGGACTGAACTCATATTATTCAAGGAAATGTTTCTTTTATGATTCGATAATGCATGTTGGAAATATATGGACATCATGTGCATAGGATTCGTTGATTTTGTGTTGCCTTGTGGATCAGAATTTTGTAAATACAAGGATCGTGATTTTATTTTAAACAAAGGGATTGTTGTGTCGTGTTCCTGTTATTTATATGTAAGGTGTGAACGTATGGTGTAGTCACCCTTCCACCACTCAGTACAGCGGCAGCAAGACGAATAAAAGATTGAGTAATAATTTACATCAATCCAGTAAAATAAAACAAAAAACAAAAATACGAGACTCTGATGGACCGTTGTCAGAAGCAACAAGTTTTATTGTTACTAGGATAGACCTGTGACCAGTTAGCCAGATATTCTTGATGTAAGCAGGTAACTGTTGCCCCATAATCTTGAAATGTTCTAAATGACAACTTCTAAAGCACTTGTATAGCGATTCACCCTTTATCATAGTAATCTCTTTTTTCAAACACATGGTAATCTCTCCCACAAAACATCTGTGTAGGGAGATTCTCAGCAGGGCACACACATGTGTGGAGGCTCTCAACAGTGCACACACATGTGGGAGATTCTTAGCACGGCACACACATGTAGGGAGGTTCTCAACAGGGCACACACATGTAGGGAGATTCTCAGCAGGGCACACACATGTAGGGAGATTCTCAGCAGGGCACACACATGTAGGGAGATTCTTAGCACGGCACACACATGTAGGAAGGTTCTCAACAGGGCACATACATGTAGGGAGGTTCTCAACATGCACACACATGTAGGTAGTTCTAAGCAAAGCACACACATGTAGGAAGGTTCTCAACAGTGCATAATTAATTTCAAGATCGCGGATAAAATCAGTTAATATAAAGTCGGGGACAAAATCATTTAATATAAAGTCGTAGACAAAATTATTCAATATAAGGTCGGGACAAAATTAGTTAATATAAGGTCGGCTGCAAAATCATTTAATATTAGGTCGGGGACACAATCACTTAATATGAAAGTAGGGGACAAAATGACTTAATATAAGGTAGGGGACATAACCATTATGAAAGTCGGGGACAAAATGACTTAATATAAGGTATGGGACATAATCATTTAATATGAATGTCGGAGACACAACCAGGCATAGCCTGTTACAGCCGCTGTTTCTTCTCATGTTACTGTACTTATTCATAAACAAAAGTAAAATAAATAATACAACATTTTGTTTGTAAAACACATTATTTGTTTTCTTATTTATTTTATGTATTGCTGTTATAAGATTAGATGGACATATGTTAGTCACGTGATGAGAAGAAACAGTCAGAGAATCCCAAAACAAGCTATCAAGCGCAACACAAGAGGCCGAAAAAAATAGGTCGAACACGTGAAGCTTTAGAAGTCAAATTAGTAGGCATAAAATCCCTTAATGAGGTTGAAAATCTCTCTGAAAACAGGAAAACTTTATCGAGCTGCCAGCCATGCAACCCTGTGTGACGTTTAACAACACGGGAAGGATGTCAGACGTAGGATGTAAGACATTATAAAATTAAATAACCTGTTAGGAAAACATAATCAGGTTTTCCACTTTGTTTTTATGATAGCTGTCTCTCAACCATCTGCCACATCTGTTTACAAGTGTAGAAGTTTATTGGCTTCCTGGCTAGTACAAAAGATTACTGTAATTCTGACAAACAGAGAGGTTTAGTGACTTTATGTCAAGAAAAATGTTTGTTGACTTTCTGCCAAATGAATCTTTTCTTGATTTTCTGCGAAGTAGAGAGGTTTAGTGTATTTCTGTGAAGTAAAAATGTTTACTGACTTTCTGTCATTTGAATGTTTTCATGATTTTCTGTTAAACACAGCGGTTTAGCGACTTTATTTCAAGTAAAAATGTTTACTGACTTACTGCCAGATTAATGGTTTATTGATTTTCGGTCAACTAGAGTCAAATGACTGACTGAGACATGTATCTTGACCTTCCAACAAATAAGAATTTTGTTGAACTGCTACCACGTAAAGAGGACTAATGACTTTCTGCAAAACAGAGCTTTATTTACTTTCTGCCAAATAAACAGTTGTTTGTTTTTTTTTTTTAACTTTCTGCCAAGTAAAGAGGTTTCAAAATTTCAACAGTTCAACATTTTAAAAAATGCTCTGTAAATTGATATAATCTTGCTGTAGGGAATGGGAAAAAAAGGGAGCAGTGACCCGGTTTTGACTGGAAATCCCACTGGCCAGATACGTTTTTTTTAAACGGAAATAACCAGTCCTGCGAGTCCGTCGCTGATCAGGTATATAAGACGAGAAGAGAGAAGTTAGAGGGATAAGCTGAGCACGTTGAAGTCCAGCAACCGTGTCATTGTTCAGTCGTGGACGAAGGTGATCATTCGATAGATGGAGGCTGGCGTGTGTATTTTAGTTGTGTGCATTGTAATCAGGACTGAACTCATATTATTCAAGGAAATGTTTCTTTTATGATTCGATAATGCATGTTGGAAATATATGGACATCATGTGCATAGGATTCGTTGATTTTGTGTTGCCTTGTGGATCAGAATTTTGTAAATACAAGGATCGTGATTTTATTTTAAACAAAGGGATTGTTGTGTCGTGTTCCTGTTATTTATATGTAAGGTGTGAACGTATGGTGTAGTCACCCTTCCACCACTCAGTACAGCGGCAGCAAGACGAATAAAAGATTGAGTAATAATTTACATCAATCCAGTAAAATAAAACAAAAAACAAAAATACGAGACTCTGATGGACCGTTGTCAGAAGCAACAAGTTTTATTGTTACTAGGATAGACCTGTGACCAGTTTAGCCAGATATTCTTGATGTAAGCAGGTAACTGTTGCCCCATAATCTTGAAATGTTTCTAAATGACAACTTCTAAAGCACTTGTATAGCGATTCACCCTTTATAAACATAGTAATCTCTTTTTTCAAACACATGGTAATCTCTCCCACAAAAACATCTGTGTAGGGAGATTCTCAGCAGGGCACACACATGTGTGGAGGCTCTCAACAGTGCACACACATGTGGGAGATTCTTAGCACGGCACACACATGTAGGGAGGTTCTCAACAGGGCACACACATGTAGGGAGATTCTCAGCAGGGCACACACATGTAGGGAGATTCTCAGCAGGGCACACACATGTAGGGAGATTCTTAGCACGGCACACACATGTAGGAAGGTTCTCAACAGGGCACATACATGTAGGGAGGTTCTCAACAGTGCACACACATGTAGGTAGGTTCTAAGCAAAGCACACACATGTAGGAAGGTTCTCAACAGTGCATAATTTAATTTCAAGATCGCGGATAAAATCAGTTAATATAAAGTCGGGGACAAAATCATTTAATATAAAGTCGTAGACAAAATTATTCAATATAAGGTCGGGACAAAATTAGTTAATATAAGGTCGGCTGCAAAATCATTTAATATTAGGTCGGGGACACAATCACTTAATATGAAAGTAGGGGACAAAATGACTTAATATAAGGTAGGGGACATAACCATTATGAAAGTCGGGGACAAAATGACTTAATATAAGGTATGGGACATAATCATTTAATATGAATGTCGGAGACAGAATGACTTAATATAAGGTCGTGGACACAATCATTTAATATGAAAGTCGGGGACAAAATTACTTAATATAAATTCGGTGACAAAATCACTTTATATAAGATCGAGGACAAAATTAGTTTAATTGGTCTTTGTCAGAATTACTTAATATAAGGTCTGGGACAATATCACTTAATACAAGGTCGGGGACATAATTACTTAATATCAGGTCGGAGACAAAATAACTTAATATAAGATCGGGGACAAAATTACATAATGTAAGGTCGGGGAGAAAATTGTTTAATATAAGATTGGGGACAAAATAACTTCATATAAATGTAGTGGACAAGTAAACCTTATATGAATGTTGGTGATGAAACCACTTAATGTAAAAGTAGGAGACAAGATAAATTAATAAGAATGTTGGGGACAAAAATAATTAATATGAAATTAGCGGAAAATATTACTTAATATGGAGGTTGGGGACAAAATCTCTTAACATGAACGTAGGGGACAAGATTACTTAATATGAAGATTGGAGACATCACTTATTATAAATGTAGGGGCAAGATTACCTAATATGAAGGTACAGAACAAAATGATCTACTAACAAGTACCCCACTACAATCAGCTCTACTGTAACCGTCGTATCAACTTTTCTTACAACAGCTTCAAGTATTTTTGCTCACAAAATAGCAGATTCATGCTAAGTTTTTTTTAACAATTTTCTTTAAAATATTTATGTAATATTATTGAGATACATTCCTTTTATGTGTCTTAGACAATAATCTTTAGAGAACATTAATAATATAAAAAATAATGGAGAGTTGACGTCAATAATTTATTATAACAGTGGAAGTTAAAACGTCGAGTGAAAGTGTGACATAATTAACATGTAATTTCTTCTGGTTTAGTTTCATTAAGTCTGCCACTCAACTGTAGAAATGGCATAT
Source organism: Achatina immaculata (assembly GCA_009760885.1). NCBI lineage: Eukaryota > Metazoa > Mollusca > Gastropoda > Stylommatophora > Achatinidae > Lissachatina > Lissachatina immaculata. Next base: position 31,896,886 of record CM019704.1, read on the forward strand.
CAAAGGTATCTGCATAATCCGATACACATTGAATAGAGGAACAAATTTCATGATTATATAAGAGTTATTTTTTTAACAATCCAAACTACTTCCATCACTCTCATGTCATTAAACCACACAGCGAATATCTTTCACACAGAGTAATCGTCACATTTAAATAACTATTTATATTTAAACCTAAGACAAGCCTTTATATGCCTTAAAATAAATGCCAAATATATTAGTAATGGCTTCTTCTGTAGATAACAGTGAAATAAAACATTAGTGGAATTTTGATTCTCTAAAATTTTGCTTGCTATCTGCCGAGTTATTTATTTTTATTTTTCTTTCTACTATAGATGAATAGAAACACTTTTTTGTATTTGGTGCTAAATGTATAATAGAGAAAGAAACTGGAGTTGACATTTACTAGAGACATTAATCTCCCTATGGTGCCAAAGGCCTCCAGGAGTTCCTTGTTATTTTTAACCACATCAGATTCTGGTGCAATGTCCTCCATACAGTGCAGAAACCAAGGAAAGTAGTGTATCATAAATATGACATTCTTCCAAATGACAAGTTTGGTCATTATGGACTCCTTTCTCCTCCTGCTTACACCACTGGCACCATTACCTGAAGCAGTTAAACTCATAGCTGAAAGTCTAGACTGAACTCTGGCGGCATAGACCATGAAAATAGATTCAATCATTATTATAATTTGTGTTAATGGTGGTATGACGACTGTATAAAAGTATAAAGAAAATGAAGAAACTTCAAGTCTGTTTTCTGCCATCCACATCACCCATCTAGTACGATTAACAGTTGGGTCCAATCCCCATTGTAGACCGTGGGTTGTCCACACTGGGGTTATGCAAACTGTACAGATAAGGAGGAAGGATATATTAAGATATATCGAGCCAGATTTGGTAAATAATCCTTTGACTTTCAGTGGTATCAACACACACATGCATCTTTCTGTAGACAAGTACACGGTGACTATATTTGCTACGCTATGAAATAAACCTATAGGGTAAAAACAATAGAGAATCCCAACAAGTATCATATCCACACATTTTAAGGGGAAGTATCTTCCCATTATAACACATATTGAACCTGTCATATTTAGTACACTAAAAAACATCTCCCACAGAGATAAAGCGACAAATGTGACTGTAACACTGTCCTTGATCCCGCTCTTATAATAAACAACAATGTTAACTATGTTTGTTAACACTCCAGAAAAGGATAAAACAAAGTCCTGCTAACAAGGTTATATACCGGTTAAAGTAAAAGTTCACAGAAGCAGTGTCAATGACATTATTCATTTTACCTCCAGTAATGTATGTACAAGATTACGTCCGTCCTTGACACTGTCTTCACTTGGGACATATAACTGCTGTGGTAGAAATGTAATAAAATGGACAGTAAGTAGGATGAAACATTTAAAATTAAACATCAAAATGTAATATTACAGAACATGTCATAAAATACATTCTTAAAGAGTATATCGAGCCTATCTTATTCTATAGAATTACGAAAGTTTTTCGGAAAATTCTCGACGTGGATCTGAAAATAAATAAATTCTTTCCTTATTAAAACTGGTCGCCATCTCCTTTAAAACAATCATCCTCTTGAAACATACACAGCGATCCCTGCGCCTCTTTCATCCGGCAGAAGCATCACTGAAGTCACTTCGTGAATGTCATCCGATGCTATCTACGATTTTGAGCGTATTTCATCTCCAGAATCGAAGTGGCACACTTCAGTGTCAGTTTTAGGAAAACGGCGGGGTCACAAGAGTTACGTCAGGGGAGCACTGAGGTTGTGGAATAACCATCACGTTGTTTTATGTCCAACTGCGTCATCTTGTTGCGCGTTGCCGTTTTGAAAATCTCATTTGCGGTTTCGCCACAGATCTACTCTTTTTCGTCGCAGATCTTCTTTCAACCGTCTCAGAAAGTCACAGTAAAAGTCAGAATGCATCGTTCTGCCAGGAAGATCAATTTCTCAGTGAACGATGCTCTTGATGTTAAAAAATGAGCATGCTTTTTGTTGTACTATTTACCTGCCGCACTTTCTTTAGTCCTAGTGACTGCGTACCCTTCCACTGCAACAACTATTTTTGTGTTTGTGAAAAGTACTCATAAGTGTAAATTGATGATCCTGGAGATGAAAGTTGTGTCATGGTTACCAAATTACAGCTGAAAAATCAGTTGTTTCTGTTCGACTGTTAACAACCAGGAAACCCTCATTGTAGCAACGTGACACATTTTCTCGAAGATTCTAAAACTGATTCGATTCATGTGATGGATTGTTGGGCAGCGGTCATGATGGATGAACTGGTTAATTTTTTTTTTTTTTTTTTACTTTTTATAATTTTTTTCCTGGTTTCCCTGAAGGCTAGCCTTGAATAGACTCTCGATAGATCTTGAAATTCACCTACCATTCTAAAATCTGTGTTAACTAAGGGCTGTTCGCAAATAGACTAAAGAAATATTTCGAACGCCTTCGCATCAGATTTGCAGAGTTTCGGAGAAAATTTGATACAAGCGCGTTTCTGGAATTTGCAGGTCTTTGTAACTATCTCAGAATGGTCTAACACAAGATAAAAACATCGAGTGTGTACAAACTGTACACGTGACAAGTGCCTAACAGATATAAAAGAGGGGCAGCTGCAGTAAAACTGGTTCTGGTAATAAAGATAGATACAGGAGTATGGTTCAGTTGTACAAAAGGACAGAGGGAGTGAAGAATTGCAATTGACGTGGCAGAAAGTAAGAAAGTAATATATAACATCTAATATTTAGGCGGCAGCATTTTTCAAGGATTACATACAAGAACAACACAGCGCAACACAAAATAAACTCGGAAAATAGATGAAAAACGTAGCGTTTTGGTATCTAACATTTCGAAAGACGGCAATGAAAAATATGGGGTAGGTATGGGGGAATAAGGAAAAGACAAGGAAGTTACAAATACTTTATAGTTGCAATAGGTGAAGGAGAAGGCTGGAGACAAATATAGGGGTAGGGGGTGAGGGTGGGGGTAAGGAAGAGACGGGGAAGCTATAAATACCTTTACAGATGAAGGAGAAGGCTGGAAGATAAAGCTGAAACCTAGGAATGATAAACTGCAGAGAAATGAGCGCGGCTAACACAAGAAAGTAGAGCATGAATAACAGAAAGCAGGCGGAAATCTAAAGAAGTTTAAAGGAAGTCGAAATTATTGTTAATTCCAGCTGGGAGGAGACAGCCAGACTAGAAAAGGGCGATGTTCTAGAGCTTTCCGAGAGCGTACATTGAATGAGCAGGAGAGGGTTACCGTACATGTAACAGAAGTGTCAAGGTTCTTGTCCCGTCTGTAGACCATCAGTGAGTTCACGTGTACCTAGCTCAGCCTAGAAGAGATGGAGATAGCGAAACAAGATGTCCTTAACTGCCAAACTATGGGGGTGGTGCGTGAGTACCAATTTCACTCTGTCCGAGATACAGGGTGGTTTAGGAGTGAGGGCTTGTTGACGGAACTTATTGCTGATGCCGTTCAAAGACGAAGTGAGAACAAGCCTTGAAGAATCGCGGTGGGAAGGAAATCCAGCCTTATGTGAGCTTGATCATGGAAACCAAAATCTTCAGTACACAAACGTCGAACCTAAGAAGATGGGAAAAAGGAATAGTGTCCTTACACAATCTAGGGTGAGGGGAGGAGTACAAGAGTTAGCTGTGAGAGTCAGTAGGTTTATAGTAGACAGATGTGGTAAGTACTGAAGGACTGACAGCGACAGCAATGTCAGGAAAATTGACAGAAGTTGAAGAGAAATAGGAGGTGAAAGAAATAACCGGACTTAACTTATTAACGAAAGCAACAAAGATGTCGGAATCCTCCTATGGTATAGATATGACACCGATGCCGTCATCAATGTAGAGTCTACTGAAGGATGGAAAAGATCATCTAAAGGATTTCAAAACCCTGTGACCGAAATATTCCATGAACAGAAATGCGTAACTAGGATCTAATTCGCTGCCCATTGTCACACCGCTATTCTGATCAAAATATAGACCACTGAATTCAAACCAGTTCAGTTCAAAGACAAGTTGTACAAGGCATAAAATACTGGACGCAGAAATAGAAGGATGATGTCTTCTATTCAGAAAGGTCACGTGAGAGATGGGTGTGTACAACGAACTACATCAATAATGAAGATGTGGTAAATGTGGTCAGGCTAGGGATCTGCCTAAATTGCCTGGTTTATGTATCTGAGGAAGTAGATACAAGGATGGCTTCCCTAAACAGCTGTCTTGGATACCAAAATGAGTAGCAGTGGAAGAAAGACCAGTCTCATGGATGATTGTTGGCCAGAGTCGGATCTTGAGGTCAAAGGCCATAGAATTTTGGGTTGCTCAGCTGACCATGGCCTCCTGGGTGTGTAATTCTTTTTTTTTTCTTCCAACAAACAATGACCCCTCCCTTGTCTGCACACTTGATCACGATATCTCGTCTACGCTGAAGTTGTGAAAGTGGACGCTGCTTCCCGGGGGTCAGGTTAGACTGTCCTACACGGGGAAGGCGAAGCTTGTAGATGTCATGAAGGTTGTGATCAATGTAGAGGTTCACTGACTCAGCAAGCTCAGAAATAATGACCTTCATTTTTTCCACACCTAGAATCGCCTCTAGATGGGTCCTAGGATAAGGATGTTAGCCTTATGCCCAACTCCCGGTTCAGGATATGTGACAGCGGCATTCCGCTGATTTGTGCATGCCTGCAAGTACAGTACAGTACAGTACTCGTCGAGCAGTATGGTACAGCAAATACAGAATGTGTACTTTCCGGTGCCGCCTCGTACATCAAGAACAATGAGCAAATCAATGCAAAGATCACCAGAGCTGTAGTTACATGCGCGAATGTTATGTGGAAGTTAAATAACATAAAGTCTCTCAGCCATTACCATAAATGTGGTAACTCTGTTTCGCATATGTTTCTACCACGTAACCGGCAATTTCTGTTTTCTGGAAATATACCAGGAAACCCAACAGCAACATGGAAAGTCAGTCAGACATGAAAAAGATCTGGTGGCGAGTCTCCCCGGCCAGATAGATCCAATTTTAACACTGGGGAAGAGTGTGAGACAGAGCTCAGTACTAGTAACTGTAATGATGGACAAAATCCTGACGGTGTTACTAAGGAAAACCCCTGCATCAAACTTAAGAGAAAAATAAGAGTAGGGACATGGAGTGAAAGAAGTATGTATGAAGGAAAGTATCAAATAATAAGTGACAAGATGGAAAGAACTGGGATCCACATTTTGGGAATCTGCGAACATTGATGGCAAGGATCAGGACACTTCAAGTGCGAGAATGATAAGACTCAGTCAGTCAGTCATTTGCTTGTCCAGTGCGGAACTTTGCCTCCTTAACAGTTCTCCAGTAGGCCTCTCGATTGTAACCATGATGCCCTACTACTGATGCATCAGTTTGCAGATTATCAACGATGTCTTGCAGCCATCTTCGCCTTTGTATTCCTCTCTTTCTTTTTCCCATTATGTACCCTACCAAGACTTACATCTTACATCCTTCCCGTGCCGTTAAACGTTACATAGGGCCCATGTGGTAGTTCGCCAAGTTACCCTGTCTTCGGCGAGTTTTTCAATCTCATCAAGGGATGTTACGCTCACTAAACTGACTTCTCTTAACAATGTCCTCTTTAAAGTTTCACGTGGTCGATCTCTTTTTCTTCGGCCTGGTGTGTTCCATTTGACAGCTTGTTTGGGGATTCTCTGATTGTTTCTTCTCATCACATGATCGACATATGTCTTCCTTCTTTTTCTGATCAGCCATGAGACAGGTTGTTGTTTGGTTATCTATCTGATCTCTGCGTTGTTCTTGAATTCATTCCACTTTATATCGAGTATTTTCCTTAAGCATTTGTTTTAGAAAGAGTCTAATTTCTAGTATATTTCTTTAGCTGTTTTCCAGCTTTCGGATGCATAAATGAGGGTGGATATCACATTTGAATTGAATAGTCTTAACTTGGTTTTTGTGCTGATAACTTTTGAATGCCATATGTTCTCAAGATTCTTGAAAGTCAGTGCTGCTTTGGCAATTCGAATTCTAACTTTTTTCTAGTGTCACCATTGTGGTCTATATAGCTGCCGAGATATGATGAATGGTTTACTTCTTCTACAGCTGTTCCTTCTGCGTATATTTGTTCTTCGTCGTTAATGAGAACCGTCATTATTTTTGTTTTATCCTTGTTAATTTCAAGTTCTATTTTACTGACCATTGAAGACAGGGTTTCTTTTTTACTTGCATTCAATTCATATTGTCGCTGATAAGACTTACGTCATCTGCAAAATCAAGATCTTCCAGTTCGATCTCACGTACCCAATCAATGCCTGTTTTACTTTTGCAACAATCTTTCGTTATGAAGTCTATGGCAATTCCAAAAAGCAATGGAGATAATATACATCCTTGTTTCACGCCTGTTTCAGTCTGGAACCATTCACTCATTCCTTCGTCTATACTGACTGCACAAGCATATCCATTGTAGAGGTTACTAATGGCATATCTTAGATGGTATTCCATAAATTCTTAAAATCCTCCATAATGATTCTCTTTGTATGCTATCAAATGCCTTTTTAAAGACTATGAAGTTCAGGATTAACGATCTTTGCTTTCAATATATTCTTCAAGTATCATTCTTAAAGATCTGGTCGAGACAGCCTCACCCTCTTCGAATTCCTGCCTGTTCTTCTCTCATTGCAGCATCCACTATATCTTCAGTTCTATTCAGAACTGTTTAACTAAAGTTTAAAGAGAGGGAATTGTGGGGAGAAATGATCGCCTACGCCATGCGGCACGGCAATTGAATTGAATGGAACGACAGATGTGGAAAAAACGTTAATAACAGTTACAGAAAATCAATAGAGCCAGCCTGTAGTGTACACCATCAAAGCGGGAAATAGAATAACAAGGCAGTCAAATTTGGAAGTCAGTATTCAGATTTCGTTGTTTGACGGACATGATTAAAGACTTTAACTTACTGACTTCTTTCATATCTTAGCTGTTTAATCGAGTTATTTTAATATATCAGATTTACTTTTTCTTTCTCTTCTGAACTGAATTAGTTCATTTTTTTTTCTTTTTAAAGACAATTTATTGTGCCAGTCGTTTTACATTTGATATTATTTTTGAACTTTTCTAAATAGCCGAATGATTGTAGCTCATTTTTATCCTCCTTTACAAGAAATTCAATCATTAATTTCCTCTATCAACTGTTTTTACATTCCCAAGTCTCGGTCTCTGAAGTTCAGAATAGCAGAAATGTAACACACAACAAGTTTAAACATCAAAGTCTTTGTTGCTGACATTAGCTGTGATTACTCGTAACAACATTTTAGATGTAACAATGTGAATATCTAAATCAAAGATACAACAAATTATTGTGTTTGAGCTAAGGAACATTTTATAAACATAAAAGAGAAAGCAAAACACTTCCTAAGAAAATTAAATATTTTAAAATGACACTTCGTCTGAGGAGAAGTAACTTTTCAAATTATATAATGGGCTAAAGTTGTTTGCTTAGGAAAAAAAGAAAGAAAATATTTTAACTGAACCTCGCCAAAATGTGTCCTACAGGGCGGTAGTGTTGAAGACAGTGGTACAAGAAGGGAAGAAATTTAAAACCGTAAAGAGAACAAGGAGAGACAAAATTTATATAAATATAAGATTTTTAGATCCAAGATGATCTATTTGAAGACACGTTTTAGAAAACACAGCTGTCTAATAATAATATAGCATATATATTTTGATTATAAATGTTAAAGAAAACATAAGTGAGAGTAAATAAAGACTTGTCTTGTTTCTTGATGCACTACTTGTGTTTTCATGAAAAGTGTTAGTTCTCGAATGACCTGATTTGTTTTACTGAATCTATTCTCGATATTGTTCTTCATGAGATATAATATTATTCTTCCTAGGAATTTGAAATTCAGCCATTTATCCACGTCTTCATTACCCCTGTTTGGGGTGTATATTGTCCAGAAAGTTCCTCACTGGGATTTCTTCTCTAACAAGATTTTTCCGATTTTTTATTTTCATGTTGTGTTTTATGCATGCTAATTTAGGCTGTACGTGTTTTTCTCTACTTCTTACTTTTATGTGGCTGTAGGTGTTTTTCTATACTTCTTCCTTCTATGTGGCTGTAGGTGTTCTTCTATACTTCTTCCTTCTATGTGGCTGTAAATGTTCTTCTGTACTTCTTTCTTTTATGTGGCTGTAGGGATTATTTTTATGAAGATCGCTGTTAACTTAACGGGATTATTTCTAGAGTTAGGTTATTAAGCCGCTAAACTGTGGGATAATTACGTATTTTACATATGTTTTAGCTCATTTTTCTGTTAGTTATCTTCGAGAGAAGATTGTACATTTTCCAAGTTTTCAAAGTCCCATATCAGTGACGTTTAAACTATGATTCAGATATTGGATGTAGTCGTTTTTCTGTGGTTTTCCCTGGACATCTAAGTAAATATTACATGAAACGTTTTTACAGTGTCATAAAGGAAGAAAAGACATAGATTTGATAATGTAATCTGTAAATATAAGATATGAGACAGAACGAAGATTTTTAAGGGCATGCATCTTTCCCGTCGCAACATATGCCTGTGAGACCCAGACATTTTTTTTAAAAAAAACAGCTGAGAAACACATAAATGCCTTTGAATGTAAATTTTACAGGCGAGTCCTTCAAATATTATGGACACAAAAAACAACAAATATGTCCATACTACAAGAACTTAGTACTGAAGAGCGTTAGCTAGTAAGGAAGATTAAACAGAGAAAACTTTAAAATTTTGACGTCATGATAATCTAGAGAAGACCGTCTTGGAAAGGTACATAATGGGAAAAAGAAATAGAGGAAGACCAAGGCGAAGATGGTTGCAAGACACTGTTCATAGTCTGCAAATGGATGCGTCAGCAGCAGGCCATCTTGCTTACAATTGAGAGGTTTACATGAGAGCTGTTAGGGAGACAAAATTCCGCAAGGGACATGCAAATGACTGACTGACTGACTGAGATAGAAGGATAATTTGCAACCAAGAAATAACAGAAATGTTAATCAACGAAACAATAAAGTGCACTTGCTTTTAAAGAAATATTGTGGATGTGTAGCTTTTTAATCCAGTGAGTTGTCTTCAAAAATTGTCAAAGATGTTGAAAGTAATCACTAGCCAATGTAAAGACAAGACTCATAAGTTAGTTTGTAACGTATGTATGCCTCATATACCTTTCAGTGTGTAATCCACATTAGAAGTTGTAGATCTTACTTTGTGAACATTGCTTAAATCTAACCTTTGATCTTAAGGAGAAAGCTTTTCAGGAAAATTTGTGGGCACCATCAAAGTTAAATGATATTATCTGTTTTTGCTATCATCTTTTTGTTTGTTTGTAAAGAGGCCAGATAACTGTTTATCGTCACAGAGAGCTCTAGATTTTTTATAATACGCAGCGTTTATATTGTATTAAAGATCTAATGTTTGTTTCTTAAGACACTACAGGCGTATATTTCCAAAAATTTTGTTTAATGAATGGATGTATAGCATAATATTATATGGAAAGTGTAAGCCTATTCTTTGCTCTCTCCCTATTGTTGAAAATGTTACACGCTCACTTAAATGTTAAACTGGACCATTCAGTGAGGTCCATCTATCTGTGCTTTGGGTAGTATCTTTGTTGTTGTTAATGTTTTGTTGGTGTTGTTGTTGTTGTTTTTACTAGGTGGTTCGCAAAGATTGAAAGTGTTGACGTAAGTTTTTGTTGACTGATATCCTCTCATTCTATTATCTTTTTATTCATTGTTAATTCTTATTTAACAAGTGATCTCTTTCCAAATAATTAAAGTCAAGAAAAATATTTTTCCATGCCAAGAGAAAGTTCCCCTTTCAGGTTCAATAACATATAAAAAAACACCATTTTTATCAACACTTTTTCAACAAGGGGATCTAAATTTTTATGCAGGAATTTCTTGTAATCAGAAGAATGAGTTGCTTGAAACAATAAATAAAAAGAAATAATCTTCAGTTGCCACGAGAAAATTAACATATCAAGACAGAATTATCTGGTGGCCCATTATAAAGTGAAAGTAAACTCTATGGTAGTCATTATAAGGTGAAAGTTAACTCTCTTGTAGCCCATTATAAGGTGAAAGTTAACTCTCTTGTAGCCCATTATAAGGTGAAAGTACACTTTCTGGTAGCCCATTATAAGATGAAAGCAAACTCTATGGTAGCCAATTATAAGGTGAAAGTAAACTCTCTTGTAGCCCATTATAAGGTGAGAGTACACTTTCTGGTAGCCCATTATAAAGTGAAAGTAAACTCTATGGTAGTCCATTATAAAGTGAAAGTAAACTCTATGGTAGTCCATTATAAGGTGAAAGTAAACTCTCTTGTAGCCCATTCTAAGGTGAAAGTAAACTCTCTGGTAGCCCATTCTAAGGTGAAAGTACACTTTCTGGTAGCCCATTCTAAGGTGAAAGTAAACTCTCTGGTAGCCCATTCTAAGGTGAAAGTAAACTCTCTGGTAGCCCATTCTAAGGTGAAAGTAAACTCTCTGGTAGCCTACAATAAGGTGGAAGTTAACTCTGTGGTAACCCATTATAAGGTGATAGTGAACTCTCTGAGTTTAATATTTTTTCTCATTTATTACTGTGATTCAGATTTTAAAAAAATATATATAAGTATTACGTTTCGTATTAGTTTATATGGTTTATTTGCCTTTTCATAGTTTTTGTGAATTGGATACCCTTTTAGAAAAAACTGGCTTGCTATACGAAGATCACTAATATTTGATGTAGACCTACCTGTAATACTCAACCGTGGACGTGCGCAGTGCTCACCCCCAAGGTCAGTGCACGGTTGCCAGCGGTCTGGTAATTTCCGTATATTCTCTCGGACCCATTCTTTGAGAGTACTACACACCCACTTGAAGTTCTTCATTGTCTTTGAGTCTTTGGCCTCTCAGCGGCTTCAAGATCCACAATTCTCTGTAACACTGACTTGTGATGTCAGTCTTCCAGCAAACAACTAAGTTAACTATATCTGTTATTAAACCTACATATGATAAAACAAAGAATAATAAGTCTCTGGTGTATCTCATAAAGACTGATGGGTGCGTTGATGTGAGGTATAGGATATAAAACACAGCCAGGTTATATATGTACATGTGTATGTGTGTATCTGCACGGGCATATCCCCAGTGACCGTATTCTAAGGTAGATGTGATATGCAGGCATGGCTGATCCTCTCCTTCAGTGGTTGTCACTTGTACCGGTCAGAGAAGACTTCTTCATCTTCAAGGACAACAGACTTCTCCATTTTATCATCCGCTAGTAGGTGACTTGTGGAAAGTTGATTCCAACTCGCGGATATTTGCGTCTGCTGATCGTGGGTAAAATTACTTTCAGATGCATTGTTTGTAAGAAAGAGCACATAAATATGAGTAACTGATCAGTTCAGCATCTATGTTTTAAAAATGTTCTGTAAATTGACATAATCTTGCCATTAACATGCGAACAAGTTGACTAACTTAGCATTAGAGAGTTATGAACGTGTAGGGAAAGAAGCAGATAGAAACAAGAGAAGTATTGCCAGTTGCTAAGGTTCCGTCACTCATACAAATATTCATCTGTAGAAGTATAAGATGGCTGAGGAGTCTTGCAATAAACGGCGGTAATCTCGCCCGCAGATAAAGAATTCATTAATAAATAAATAAAGACTCGACTTCTTCTGGAATTGGGGAAGGAAGGGCGGCCGTGCGTGACACTGACCATATCACCCTCTAGTGTGCTGACAGGTCAAGGAAAATATGGGCACTAACACCATTTCCCTATGTGCCTCTAAGGCATGACAGGATTACCTTTACCTTACAGGATTTAAATAAGAAATGAGAAACACAGATACATAATGTCTGCAAAACAAAAACAAGAAAAGTCTGTATGTGGTGGGACCGGGTTTAGAACAGGAGATGGCTGAGATAAGATGCAGGGAACGCGGTTGTCCTTGTCAAGATGTTGAGTGTCTGTGAGGCTTTGTAGACATCTTTGATAGTAAGACGAGGAGCGGTGATCCGTGACTTCTTCTAGAAGCTGAGGATCTTGATCTACTGTCGCGTCAGTTGCCTAACCATAACCAGGAAAACCGAGATGTTTAATCTTTTGCTCATACCCGCGCCGTAGTCCAAGGCAGGCTTACTCTCTCATGTGTTCTCCGCTCCACCACACACACAAAAATAAAACAAAAATACGAGACTCTGATGGACCGTTGGCAGGAGCAACAAGTTTTATTGTCACTAGGATAGACCTGTCCCCAGTTTAGCCAGATATTCTTGGTGTAAGCATGTAACTATTGCCCATAATCCTGGAAGTTTTCTAAATGACAGCTCCTAAAGTGCTTGTATAGCGATCCACATTTTATAAACATAGTAATCCTTTCTCTCAAACACATGGTAATCTCTCCCTCAAAAACACCTCTGTAGGAAGGTTCTCAACAGGGCACACACATGTAGGGAGGTTCTCAATATGGCACATATATGGAAGGAGGTTCTCAAAGGGCACACACATGTAGGGAGGTTCTTAACAGGGCACACACATGTAGGGAGGTTCTTAACATGGCAAACACATGTAGGGAGGTTCTTAACAAGGCAAACACACGTAGGGAGGTTCTTAACAAGGCAAACACACGTGGGGAGGTTCTTAACAAGGCAAACACACGTGGGGAGGTTCTTAACAAGGCAAACACACGTAGGGAGGTTCTTAACAAGGCAAACACACGTGGGAAGGTTCTTAACAGGGCACACGCATGTAGGGAGGTTCTCAACATGGCACACACATGTAGGTAGGTTCTCACCAGGGCAAATACATGCAGGGAAGTTCTCAACAGTGCACACACATGTAGGGAAGTTCTCAACAGGGCACACACATGTAGGTAGATTCTCAACAGTGCACACACATGTAGGGAGGATCTCACCAGGCCAAATACATGAAGGGAAGTTCTCAACAGTGCACACATATATAGGGATGTTCTCAACAGTGCACACACATGTAGGAAGATTCTCAAGAAGGGCACACACATGTAGGAAGGTTCTCACCAGGGCAAATAAATGTAGGGAGGTTCTCAGCAGGGCACACAGATGTATGGAGGTTCTCAACAGTGCACACACATGTAGAGAGGTTCTCAGCAGGACACACACATGTAGAGAGGTTCTCAGCAGGGCACACACATGTAGTTGTCACATAAATCTAGATTCCAGATATCATTGTAAGATCAATTTATTCTCTCATCAGTTACCGAATACACGGTTACTTGATTACTTCATCTGTCGCTTTATTTAATGTGTATACTGCAGGCCTATGAGTTTTTTTATCTCAGTACTCACGATTACCAACGGCCTATAAAACTGATACACATTGCTAGTGGCCGCCATGCATCTCTCTCTCTCTCTCTCTCTCTCTCTCTCTCTCTCTCTGAGGTCATACTTCCCGCCAGTCCCTCGCAGACACTCGACATCTTCATTCGTTCCCCCTACACTAGGACAGGTAACTACAAGCTACATTATGTAGTAAATGTCATTGAAAAATGGACATAAATAACCAACTACCTCAAACTTCGTTAAATAAATTTGACATATTAATCCGTCAGTGATCTCCTAAGCTAGAAAGAGTTTACATCTGAACAATTTATTTAAATGAAACACGTGCCTGAAGCACATTTGAAATTCCCCTTAAACGGACGCCCACGTGGTATCTACTCCCATGTGGGTGAACTTATGTGGCCTTACACTAAGATCTTGCACTAAAATAGTAAACAACAAGCAGCAAAGTTTAAATCAAAATATCCTAAACTGATAGTTTGGATAAAAATATTGTGGTGGCTGGTCTAAGATCAACTCAAGTGTTGTGGATTCAGCAGTGGATTAGAGAATGAATCTTTTCTCTGGATCGGAAATCACGTGACAATAAAGGCGGGAAACTGGCAGAATTCGCTTCTCGTCCAATCTCGTATGATGTCCTTCTCCAGCTTTTTCGCATGTACTTTACTTCGCTTAGTTAATACAGGGTGTTTTAACAGTCTCACAGCACTTTCTACGAAAAAAAATTTGAAAAATTCAGTAAATGATGTCATCAAAAAATGTGCTCATAAAAGTCACTTAATTAGTTACAATAGTGACTGCAATGATACAACGCTGTTTTTGGTTAGCTGGAATGTAACACTGAAATATTCATATAATTGGCTTTGGAAATGTCCATCGCGGGCTTCAAGACATGACTGTACACGTCTCTTCATATTGTCATATACTTTGTTCAGCGTGTCTGTTGTCATTTCCTGAATGGTAATTCTGATTGCTTCTTTCAGGTCCTAAATTGTTTGTACATTATTTTTGTAAACATTTCCTTTCAAGAAACCCCATAGATAATAATCTAATGGATTTAGATCTGGAGAACGAGCAGGCCAAATTCCACGAGATATGCAATTTGCAAACATTTCTTTAAAAAACATCGTGTGTTTCTCTAGCTGTGTGTGCAGTTGCACCATCTTGTTTGAACAACGCTTCTTCAATTTCACGTTCATTCAGCTGTTTTAAAAAAGGTTCCAGAATGTCAGTATGTTACCGATCTGCATTTATAGTGTTGAAGAAAATTGGTCCAATTAAACGTTTTCTACTGACGGCACACCATACCCCATTTTTCGCATTGTGTAGCGGCGCTTCATGAAATGCATTGGGATTAACACTGCTCCAAATACAATTATTTTGGCTATTAACGTATCCAGGTAGATGAAACCATGCCTCATCAGAGAAGAATGTTAAATCGAGAATTGACTCGTCTTCTTCGGTTCTAATGATTGTTACAGCCGGAGGTGGGGTGGGGGATACGCTCTCCACTTCAATGAAATGTCTCCAAGGAGTGCGTCTCAAATAGCCTCTGAGTCAAGTCCAGCTCCTGGTCTTCGCGTGGCAGAACTGTTCAAACTGACAACAGAAGGGGCGAAGGCGAATATCTGGCGCCTGAAAGCCAGACGCTTCGGGTAGATGAGAGTCATGTTTGGCAGCTCATCTACCGCTGCCGGCGAGATTCTTCAGCTGCCGTGCGTGGAGTGGGGCTCCTCCCGGGCAGTGAAGAAAGGTGCAAATGGGGTTGCCGCGCGGCGCCACTGTGGAAAAGTGAAAGAAAAGTTTAAGTGAAGTAATCAGTAGTCTCGAGGTCAGGAGTGTTAAAATCACGGCACCTCTGCAGTGGAGGATGGGCCACGTCCTATGTACACTCATACCGGGCAAATTGCCTGAACCGGCTTAACCCAGGAGTTAAGACACTACTGGCGAAATTCTTCGAATGCCGCGCGTGGAAGTGAAACTCCTCCCGGCCAATGAAGAAAATGCGAAAAAGTAATTAAGGTTGCCGTGCTGCGCCGATGTGAAAAGGTGATGGAAAGGATAAAGTGAAGCTTAATCGGTATGTCCAGTAGTTTCGCGGCGAGAGGTATTTATATCACGGCACCTCTGCTCTAGAGGCCGGCCACGTCCGATATACACCCATACTGGTGAAATATATCTAAATCTGCTTAAACCAGGGGTGAAACTTGATGGCTACTCATGTTACGGTACTTTCGCTCTAGAAGTCGGTCACGTCCTAAACACGCACATACTGTGATAATATGCCTAGACCGGCTCAACCCAGGGGTAAAACTTACTAATGGCGAGATTCGTGCTCCTGGACAAACGCTCCGTCCTGGTCACAAATAGGAAGGGTAGCGACCACGACCACAAAATGCTGAAGTTGGAGACACTGGACCAGTGCAGTCTAGATAGGCGACCACCTCTCACCCGGCGGGGATGTACGCGTATCCTAATCACGCTGAGGTTTTCCGGTGAGAAAGTCCAACGCTGGACTGGATGACCAACCACCTCTTACCCGGCGGGGATACACGGGTTTTCAAAAACACGTCGAGGTTTTCCAGTGAGAAAGTCCAACTCCAGCCTGGAGGGCAACCACCTCTCACCCAGCGGGGATATACTGATATCAAAAACACGTCGAGGTTTTCCGATGAGAAAGTCCAACTCTAGATTAAACTGGTGCAACGAAAACCACGGTGTCACACAATCCCGGTTCTGAGACCCACCAAGAATACAGGCTCAAGCCCTGCGATACTCTGAACCTCTTGTGGTTCTCCCTGGGATCTCGTGTGGTCCTTTCGGGGACCACAGGGGGACCACGGGACCTATTGAGGACCACAGGAGTAAATTCAGTAGGATCACAGGGCTGTCTTGCTGGTAGAAGCGAACGAATAAGATGAAGAAGAAAACTCGTCTTTCTCAGCTAAAAATGCTTGAAACCACGTGGAGTAGTTGACTCTGGACTGATTGTCACACTCTTTTAGTTCAGACACAACAGAAATCTTGTGTGGATGAACATTTAACAGAAGTTTAAGAATTTTGTGAACTGTGCTCAGTGATACGTTCACTTCTTGCGACATTTTCCTTAAGGACTTGTATGAACTTTTCAAGACTCTGTCTTGGATATTTAGACATTTTTCTTCAGACACAGCAGGGCTACCAGATCGCGGAGCATCTTCCACAGTTCCCGTATTAGGAAACTTATTCAACAAATTTCTAACCGTACTGCGATGAGGAGGTTGTTTGTCAAGAAATTTAGCTATAAATCTTTGAACAACAATCCGTGTGATCGACCGCCATTTCGAAACACTTGTTCAACCAAAAAAATTCTTTCTTCAGTTGATAACACCATTTTGTTTTGAGTGGAAAAAAATACTCCAGCAGATGACAACCATTCACTGCATTTTTCTTCACGACTGACTGTGCAGCACATTTTTTATGACGTCATTTTCTTCATTTTTACATAGAAAGTGTAGTGAGGCTTTAAAAACAGCCTGTATAAAACAGGAATTTATTGTTTATTAAAATACCCGAGAAAGACACCCCGTCGACCTGTCTCAACTATGCCTCATAAGAAAATTGTAGTACAAATAATGTGAAACTCCTCTCCATATAGTACAAACTACTTACCTCTGAACGGGTTACTGTCTTAGTTATTTCAGCCTTTCTTTTTTTTTAATTTTGACTCCTTTCTCATAAAGTTGTTTACTAATCAAGTGTATATCATTGACAATGTGCAAATCATCATTTTAAACCTTTGATATCGCCCAGGGAAGGTAACCGGTACTTAATCTCCATATGATTTTTCCTTACCTTTACGTAAGAATGGCCGATTCTATTTCTGTCCTTTTTGTGGTGTCGTGCTGGGGTTCATCTATCAGTTTATTGTTGTCTGCTTGCACATCTTTTCACTGCTTACTCCTTTGTTCTAGTTCTTAGTTAATTACATGCTCGTGTAAGAAATAAAAATATAACACGCCTTCATTATTTTTCATTGAAAATCTCATTATTTATGGTTCTATTATGTGACTGTTTTTGTTATGTACACATATGGCACAAAATATCTTGTAGTTGTTTCGTCTAGAACTTTCACTTTTTAACTTCTTCTGTTAAAACTTTAACTTCCTTACAAATACTGAACTTATTTAACATCAGCAATGATGTAAAGCTATATTTTGTATCACCTCACATCAATCGTCGCATTTTAATTTTACCCCTCAAAAATAGAATCATTTTTAACAAAGTTAAGTTTCTTCAGAGAATTCTGTCGCACAATGCTCCGCCTTACTTGTGGTCACTGTTTACGTATAATACTAAACATACCCAGCGTTTAAAAAACTGTCTTCTTCCTAAACCCAGGATTGATCTGTACAAGAAAAGCCTTGCATACTCTGCAGTACAGCTCTGGAATACCCTCCCCTACCATTTAAAATCCATTGGTAATACTTCATCCTTTAGCTCAAGCCTGTTTCATTATTTACTTGCTTGTAATTATATGCCTCCATAAAATAACCAGCACTCTCTCAACACGTGACTCGCCAACCATCAAGTACTAAAATGACATAGTTAGAGAAGCAACTTGTTAGGTATTGTTAGAAATTATTTTAATGTTTGTTTAAAAAAACATGTTAGAAGATCTGTATTTACAATGTATTTTTGTTTATGTATATGTCTGCGTATGTATGTGTGCATGAGTGCTATTTTATTAGGTTAATTACTTCTTCTCTTTTACTTTGAATGTAGTAGTTAAATCTTAGACTCTTTTGGTATGTTTTTTCCTAATTTATTTTGTATATTTGTACTAAATAAAGTGTGTGTGGGAAGAATGAAAGATGGAGTGATGAAGGGCAGAATGTAAGACGGGCCTGCGTGCCCAATTTTTTACCCTTGAAAAATAAAGATTATTCATTCATTCATTAATCTCTTTTATGTCCACCTACACATTTTTAGATGAAATATCCACAAATAGAAAATTCTATAAACTTGAGCCGATTTCAACAACTTCAAGGGGATTACACCTAGATAGCGCTACATAGTTCAGTTTTATAGCAAGATAAACAAGGCATGGGTACGAGAAATAGTAGTAGTAGTAGTAGTAGTAGTAGTAGTAGTAGTAGTAGTAGTAGTAGTAGTAGTAGTAGTAGTAGTAAATATAACATTTTCCTTTATACATGCCCATACTTGGCACCGGCTAAAGATGTATGTGTGACTATTAGACTGTGCCTTGGTCGTCATCAATTGATACAAGATAGCAGTTAGCCACACATGCCGTTTATCTTAATGTTAAGTTGTCTAGCGGATTATTTCTTGTAGTAAGACATTAACAGCAGTTAGACTTTTGATAAATCTAATTTTAAAAATCTTTAAACCTTTGTTTCTATGTTAGATACATAGAAACATTCACAAAAATGATCCAGACTAGGACAACGCAGAAACAATCTTTAACTTGGCAGACTCTCAAGACTTCAATACTTGACGAAGAGAGGAAAGCCAAAAGAGACAATTGGTGTTTGTTACGACTGACAGACAAAACAGTTTACTGATGTTAAGAATGAGGATGAATTAAGTGAAGGTAAGGGAAACAACTGCCTCGCGACAAAATCAGCACATTAGTAGTAATGGTACTATTAGTAGTAGTAGTAGTAGTAGTAGTAGTAGTAGTAGTAGTAATAGTAGTAGTAGTAGTAGTAGTAGTAGTAGTAGTTGTTGTTGTTGTTGTTGTTGTAGCAGAAGGAGATAAAAAGGCGAAAAATGAAAAATGGAGAGATAACAGACACAATGTAATATGTTTCCAAACTACCTCTAATAAAGACAACGTACATAACAAAATAACATAAGTACACGAGATTACAAAATAAATAAACAATTGACAGAGATGCTTTTAAAATGAAAGTCGGGAATAAGATCACATAATATGAAGTTCAATGACAAAATCAATTAATACAATTAAGATTACTTAATATGAAGGTTGGGGACAAAGCACT
Source organism: Achatina immaculata (assembly GCA_009760885.1). Taxonomy (NCBI): domain Eukaryota; kingdom Metazoa; phylum Mollusca; class Gastropoda; order Stylommatophora; family Achatinidae; genus Lissachatina; species Lissachatina immaculata. The sequence continues at coordinate 31,916,292 of CM019704.1, forward strand.
TAATATAAAAGTAGGAGACAAAATTAATTAATATGAAGGTCTGGGACAAAATCATTTAATATAAAAGTAGTGAAAAGATTACCTAATATGAATGTCGGGGTCAAACTCACTTAACATAAAAGTAGGGGAGAAGATTACTAAATATGAAGGTCGGGGACAAACTCAATTAATATAAAAGTAGGTAACGAGATTACCTACAATGAAAGCGGGGACAAAATCACTAAATATAAAAGTAGGTAACGAGATTACTTAATATGAAGGCGGGGACAAAATTGCGTAATATGAAGATTGGGGACAAATTACTTAATATAAAAGTAGAGGACAAGATTATTTAATATGAAGGTCGAAAAGTCACTTAGTATAAAAGTAATCGACAATTTTACTTCATATGAAGGTTGGGAGAAAATGACTAAATATAAAAGTACGGGACAAGATTACTTAATATGAAAGTTGGGGACACAATGACTTAATATAACAGTAGGGGACAAATTGGGAATAAAATCACTTTATATAAAAGAGGTAGATAGAGGTGTATGGTGCAGTTTTACAAAGTGAGGGAGGAAGTGAGCAAGATGAGACTGGCTGTCTCCACCCAGCTGGAATTAACAATGTCTTCAACTTTCTGTAACTTCTTTATTTTTCCACTGGCCTTTTTTATACTCTAATTTCTTTCTCTATGCTACCCCTCCCTACCACCATCCTATTTCCTTCTCTGCCAACATATTGGTCTTGTCCCATTCACCAGTTTTACATTTCCTCCCTGTAGGTGTTTAAGTTCTTCATTCATTATCTCTCGCGTCCTCTTTTCTCTCCCCTCCCCCCCCCCCCCCGACACCTTTAGCGGCTATCATGTTTCTATTGCCTTCCCCCAACCCCTTTCTCCCACTTGTTCTGCTCCTCTCTCTCCGCTCCTTCGCTATGATTGGCTATATCGGGAATCTTTTGTCTGTAGGCAACGGTTTTTTTTTCCTCCTCCTCCTTCTTCCACACACATTTCCGCTTTACTGAGAGCAAGACGCTTCAGATAAGTTATATATTTGTATTTTGTTTTTGCATGTATCCTCGAATAAGGCTCACGCCGAAATATCGGATGTTGTATGTTTTTCATTTATACATTCTCATACTTTATATTCGTTTTTTTCTCACCTTGCTCACTTCCTCCCTCACTTTGTAAAACTGCACCATACACCTCTATCTACCTTATTTATATTAACCAGTTTTACTGCAGTCGCCATCACTTTTATCTGTTATATAAAAGAGGTGACACGATTACGTAATATGAAAGTCATGTATAAAATCACTTAATATAAAAGTAGGGAACAAGATTACTTAATATGAAGATCGGGGAAAAATCACTTAATATAAAATTAGGAGACAAGGTTACTTAATATGAATGTCTGGGATAAAATCACTTAATGTAAAAGTAACGGACAAGATTACTTAATATGAAAGTCGAGTATAAAATCTCTTAATACAAAATTAGGAGACAAGATTACTTAATGTCTGGGATAAAATCACTTAATATTAAAGTAGGGAACAAGAATACCTAATGTGAAAGTCGGGGAAAAATCACTTAATATAAAATTAAGGGATCCAATTACATAATATCAAAGTCCTGGATAAATTCACTTAATATTAAAGTAAGGGACACGTTCGAGGTTATGAAATACCAGAGATTAGATATGCTGATGACACAGTGTTACTATCCACAACAAAAAAGGAGTGGAAAAACTAATTATGTCAGTCCGTAAGAACAGCGAAGAGCAGAACCTCTATCTTAATGCAAAGAAAACTAAATTGATGACAGCTGACAAAACAAACAAGGCAGCTGAAATATATATCAATGAGGAAAAACTGGAAGAAATGGAGAGTTTTGAATATCTTGGATCACTGCTAACTAATAATGGAGATACAATAAGGGAAATTAAAAGGAGGACATCTATTGCTTTTCGGAAAGTAAAACAAATAAAGAATCTGTGGAGAGGAGCAGACAGAACTACAAAAATAAGATTTTTAAGGTCATGCATCTTTCCCATCGCAACATATGCCTGTGAGACCTGGACACTTAACAGAACAGCTGAGTAACACATAAATGCTTTTGAATGTAAATGCTACAGAAGAGTTCTCCAAATATCGTGGACACAAAAAAGAACAAATATATCTATACTACAAGAACTTAATATTGAAGAAGGCTGGCTAGTAAAGAGGATTAAAGAGAGAAAACTTAAATATTTTGGACACATTAAACGTCATGATAATTTAGAGAAGACCATAATGGAAGGATACATAATGGGAAAAAGAAAAAGAGGAAGACCAAAACAAAGATGGCTGCAAGAAATCCTTGACGATCTGCAAATGGACGCAGCAGCAGCAGGCCATCTTGCTCACAACCGAGAGGCCTACAGGAGTGCTGTTTGGGAGGCAAAGTTCAGCAAGGGACATGCAAATGAATGAATGAATGAATGAATGAATGAATGAATGAAGGGACACGGTTACTTAATATGAAAGTCGAGGACAACATCATTTAATATTAAAGTAAGTGACACGGTTACTTAATATGAAAGTCAAGGACAACATCACTTAATATTAAAGTACTGACAAGTTTACATTACATGAAAGTCGGGGATAAAATTTCTTAATATAAAAGTAAGGGACAAGATTACTTGATATGTAAATCGGAGAAAAATCACTTAATATGAAAGAGGTGACAAGATTGATTAATATGAGAGTCATGTACAAAATCACTTAATATAAAAGTAACGAACAAGATTACTTAATATGAAAGTCGAATACAAAATCTCTTAAAATAAAAGTAGGGGACAAGGTTACTTAATATGAAAGTCGAGTACAAAATCTCTTAATATAAAAGTAACGGACAAGATTACTTAATATGAAAGTCGAGTACAAAATCTGTTAATATAAAAGTAGGGGACAAGGTTACTTAATATGAAAGTCGAATACAAAATCTCTTAATATAAAAGTAACGGACAAGATTACTTAATATGAAGATCGGGGATAAAATCACTTAATATTAAAGTAAAGGACACGATTTCTTAATATGAAAGTCGAAGGCAACATCACTAAATATTAGTGTACTGACAAGTTTACATTACATGAAAGTCGGGGATAAAATCACATAACATTAAAGTAGGTGACAAGATTACATAATGTGAAAGTCGGGGAAAAAACGACTTAGTATAAGAGTAGGGGTCAAGATTACTTAATATGAAGGTCGGTGATACAATCACTTATTATCAAGGTTGAGGACAAAATCATTCAATATGAAGGTTGGGAACAAAATCACTTAGTATGAAGGTTGGGGACAAAATCACTTAGTATGAAGGTTGGGGACAAAATCACTTAGTATGAAGGTTGGGGACAAAATCACTTAGCATGAAGGTTTGGGACAAAATCACTTAGTATGAAAGTTGGGAACAAAATCACTTAGTATGAAAGTTGGGAACAAAATCACTTAGTATGAAGGTTGGGAACAAAATCACTTAGTATGAAGGTTGGGGACAAAATCACTTAGTATGAAGGTTTGGGACACAATCACTTACTATGAACGTTTCGGACAAAATTACTTAATATGCAGGTCGGGGACACAATCACAATATAAAAGTAGGAGACCTGAGGATTGTAAAACATCTATACTGGCAGCAAGAAGCAGCAAATCTAGTTGAAAATAGAACTGGAAAATATCAGTCTATAAAAACAAGGGGTGCGACAAGGATGTGCACTATCTCCAGACCTTTTTTCGCTGTACAGCAGGAATATTCTAAAAACAATCACCACAGAACCAGGCACATAAATTGAAGGATACTATACCTTCGGAATGCTGACGACACAATACTGATAGCTGAGAACCAACAAGACCTGCAAAATATCTTGGATAAAGTCGCCAAAGAAAGTGAACAGAAAGGCCTTACTTTGATCATCAAAAAGACAGAGACTATGGTTATATCTAAGAAACAGAATCCACCAACATGCAGTAAAAAATTAAATGGAACTATTCTAAAGCAGGTGCAGAAATTCAAATACCTTTGAGCAGTAATAACTTCAGATGAGAAATGTAGAACAGAAAGTAGGAACAGAGTAAACCAAGCAAAGACTGCATTTCAGAGAATGAGAAACATATTAGCCAACACATCCTTATCAATGAGTGTTAGAAAACGAGTCTTAAAATGCTATATTGAACCTATCTTGTTATATGGAAATGAATCATGGATAATAGACAGGTCTGCACAAAAATCATTGGAAGCAGCAGAAATGTGGTTTATTAGAAGAATGTTGCGAATTCCCTGGACAGCAAAAATAACTAATGAAGAATGTATGAGAAGAGCTGGAGAGACAAAAAAACCTTGTCAAAAAGATAAGAGAGAGACAATGTACTTTCATAGGACATGCAGTGAGAAGAGGGGGCATTGAAAATATTATAGCAACAGGAAATATAGAAGGAAGAAAATCAAGAGGAAGACCAAGAGAAATGATACTGGACAGTGTGACGGGATGGTATGAGAGGAGATCACCAACTGAGCTGATGGCCTGCATGAAGGATCGTGTACTCTGGAGAAGCATAATAGCCAACGCCAGTCAGTTCGGCACATGATGATGACGATGATGATGATGATGATGATGATGATGATGACGATGGTGATGATGATGATGGTGATGATGATGATAATGATGATGATGATTGTGATGATGATGATGATGGTGGTGATGATGATGATGATGATGATGATGAGGGGACAAGACAATTTAATAAGAAGGACGTGGACAAAATCACTTAATATAAATAAGGGACAACATAACTTAATATGGAGGTTAGGGACACAATCACCTGCTAGCATTTACTCCACCAGAACAAGCTCTACTGTAATCGTCGTATCACCTTTCTCCCAACAGCTTCAAGTATATGTCCTCACAAAATAGCAAATTCATGTTAAGTTTTCTAACCATTTTCTTTAAAATACTGATGTAATATTATTGAGATACATTCATTTTGTGTGTCTTAGTCAATGATATTTAGAGAACATTAATAAAAGAAACAATAATGGAGAGTTGACGTCACAAATTTATTATAAAGGTGGAAGTCAAAACGTCGAGTGAAAGTGTGACATAATTAACATGTAATTTCTTCTTCTATACTTTCATTGAGTCTTCCACTCAACGGTAAAAGTGGCATATCAAAGGTATCTACATATTCCGATAAGCATTGACTGGAGGAACAAATTTCATAACAATATAAGAGTTGTTTTAAACAATCCAAACTACTTCTATCACCCTCATGTCATTCAATGACACAGTGAGTGACAAGCAAATATCTTTCACACAGAGTAATCGTCACATTTAAATAACTATTTATATTTAAACCTAAGACAAGCTCTTATATGCTTTAAAATGCCAAATATATTAGTAATGGCTTCCTTTGTAGATAACAGTGAAATAAAACAATAGTGGAATTTTTTATTCTATGAAATTCTGCTTTCTATCTGCCGATTTATTTATGTGTTTTACTATAGAACATGGATAGAAATACTTTTTTATATTTGGTGCTAAAGGTAAAATAGAGAAGGAAATTGGAGTTGACATTTACTAGAGTCATTAATTTCCCTATGGTGCCAAAGGTCTTCAGGAGATCCTTGTTATTTTTAGCCACATCAGATTCAGGTGCCATGTCCTCCATACAGCACAGAAACCAAGGAAAGTAATGCATTAAAAATATGATATTCTTCCAAATGACAAGTTTGGTCATTCTTGACTCCTTTTTCCTCCTGCTTACACCACTGGCACCATTACCTGAAGCAGTTAAACTCGTAGCTGAAAGTCTAGACTGAACTCTGGCGGCATAGACCATGAAAATGGATTCAATCGTTATTATAATTTGTGTTAATGGTGGTATGACCACTGTATAAAAGTATAAAGAAAATGAAGAAACTTCAAGTCTGTTTTCTGCCATCCACATCACCCATCTAGTACGATTAACAGTTGGGTCCAATCCCCATTGTAGACCTTGGGTTGTCCACATTGGGGTTATGCAAACAATACAAATAAGGAGAAATTATATATTAAGACATATCGAGCCAGATTTGGTAAATAATCCTTTGATCTTCAGTGGTATCAACACACACATGAATCTTTCTGTAGACAAGTACACGGTGACTATATTTGCTACGCTATGAAATAAACCTATAGGGTAAAAGCAGTAGAGAATCCCAATAAGTATCATGTTAACAAGTGGCTAACAGATATAAAGAAGGGGCAACTACAGTAAAACTGGTTCTGGTAATAAAGATAGATAGAGGTGTATGGTTCAGTCGTACAGAAGGACAAGAAGTGAGGAATGTGAGCAGAAACAGACGTGGCAGAAAGTAAGAAAGATGAAAATGTATACGTTAATAATATACAACATCTAATATTTAGGCGGCAGCCTTTTTCAAGGATTACATACAAGAACAACACAATACATGCAAAAACACGAAGAATAGATGAAAAACGTAGCTTTTTTTACATCTACTAGTTCGAAAGACGGCAACGAATTCGCCCAGAAAGCGGGAACAGACGACTGACTGAGATGACAAGGGATAACTGAGAGATGACAAAGGATAACAACTTGAATCTTGACACCTATAGACTAAATCAAAACTAATAGATGGCGGGTATGTGGTAAACGGGAGAGAAAAATATAGGGGTAGGTGGTGAGGGTGGGGGTAAGGAAGAGACGGGGAAGCTATAAATACCTTTACAGATGAAGGAGAAGGCTGGAAGATAAAGCTGAAACCTAGGAATGATAAACTGCAGAGAAATGAGCGCGGCTAACACAAGAAAGTAGAGCATGAATAGCAGAAAGTAGGCGGAAATCTAAAGAAGTTTTAAGGAAGTCGAAATTAATGTTAATTCCAGCTGGGAGGAGACAGCCGGGCTGGAAAAAGGGCGATGTTCTAGAGCTTTCCGAGAGCGTACATTGGATGAACAGGAGCGGGTTACCGTACATGTAATAGAAATGTCTAGGTTCTTCTCCCTTCTCTAGACCATCAGTGAGTTCACGTGTACCTGGCTGAGTCTAGAGGAGATGGAGATAGCGAAACAAGATGTCCTTAACTGCCAAATTATGGGAGTGGTGCGTGAGTACCAGTTTCACTCTGTCCGAGATACAGAGTGGTTTAGGAGTGAGGGCTTGTTGACGCAACTTATTGCTGATGCCGTTCAAAGACGAAGTGAGAACAAGCCTTGAAGAATCGCGGTGGGAAAGAAATCCAACCTTCTGTGAGCTTGATCTTGGAAATCAAAATCTTCAGTACACAAACGTCGAACCTAAGAAGCTGGGATAAAGGAATAGAGTCCTTACACAATCTAGGGTGATGGGAGAAGTACAAGACATAGCTGTGAGAGTCTGTAGGTTTATACGAGTAATAGACAGAAGTGGTAAGTACTGAAAGACCGATAGCGACGGCAATGTCAAGAAAATTGACAGAAGTTGAAGAGAAATAGGAGGTGAAAGAAATGACGGGATTTAACTTCTTAACAAAAGCAACGAAGTTGTCGATATCCTCCTCTGGTATGGATATGACACCGATGCCGTCATCAATGTAGCGTCTACAGAAGGCTGGAAAAGATCCTCTAAAGGATATCGAAAACAGTGAAGAAAGTCTCACGGATGAGTTCGCTGGTGTCGCGAACCTGATGATTGTTGGCCAGAGTCGGATCTTGATGTCAAAGGCCATAGAATTTTGGGTTGCTCAGCTGACCCAAGGCCTCCTGGGTGTGTAATTCTTTTTTTCTTCCAACAAACAATGGCCCCTCCCTTGTCTGCACACTTGATCACGATATCTCGTCTACGCTGGAGTTGTGAAAGTGGACGCTGCTCCCCGGGGGTCAGGTTAGAGTGTTGTACACGGGGAAGGCGAAGCTTGTAGATTTCATGAAGGTTGTGGTCAATGTAGATATTCAATGACTGAGCAGGCTTAGAAATAATGACATCCATTTTTTCCACACCTAGAATCGCCTCTAGATAGGTCCTAAGATAAGTTTGTTAGGCTTATGGCCAACTCCCGGTTCAGAATGTGTGACAGATCAAACGGAATTCCGCTGATTTATGCATGCAGGCAAGTACAGTACAGTACAGTACTCGTCGAGCAGTATGGTACAGCAAATATAGAATGTGTACTTTTCAACGCCACCTCGTACATCATGAACGATGAACAAATCAGTCCAAAGATCACCAGAGATTTAGCTTCTTGCGCGAATGTTATGTGGAAGTTAAATAACATAAAGTCTCAGCCACGAACTATGTTTCGCATATATTTCTACCACGTAACCGGCAATTTCTCTTTCAAACACAAACTAGTCATTTCTGTCTACAAATGTTAGAAAACTAAGTAGACCACCAGGTAATAAAATCAGAAACAACTCTGAAATAATAGATAGTTTGTACAGCTCCACAATTTGCTAATAAATACCACATCCGCTTCAAGTTATCTTAGAACTTGGTTAAATGAAACTACACAGGAAGTCCTATTGTCCTTAAAAATTGTTGTAAAACCTTTGTCTCCCTAACAGCTCTCCTTTAGGTCTCTCGGTTGTAAGCAAGATGCCCTACTGTTGCTGCATCCACTTGCAGATTATCAACGATGTCTTGCAGCCATCTTCGCATTGGAATTTTTTTTCTTTTTCCCATTATGTACCCTACCAAGACTCTTCTTTAAACTATAATAACGTTTAATGTGTCCAAAATATTTATGTTTTCTTTGTTTAATCCTCCTTATTAGCCAGCTTTTTTCAATATTAAGTTCCTGTAGTAAGGATATATTTGTTGCTTTTTGTGTCCATGATATTTGAAGAACTCTTCTGTAGCATTTACATTCAAGGGCATTGAATTGTGTAAGACTACACAACCCTTTATCTCTTGCTACTATATTCCTCTGGTACAGCGAGGTTTATATTTATTATTATAAATATCTCGTTCCCTTTTCTTACCTATATAATCATATCTTTTCAAAACAATTTAGAAACAACGACGTTGTTTTAGTTTAGACTTTGGTTTTCTCAGCCTTCACCGTCAGCTTTATTTCCTGATAAGTCCTGAGTTGTATATTCTACCAGTGGAAAGTCGACTTCCCCTGACTACAGTAATGATTTAAATCTTTGGTTGTTTGACGACAATGTAGATGGGAGACTTGTGACGAAACTGCCTTGAACTGTAACTTACACAGGGAAACGAAGGATCCGGCAGTGAAGTCTGCCAGTAAATCAACCAAGAACAAGTTCTGTTTTAGTTGAGACACCGCTAGGACAGTTATACCAGTCTCTTCTGAACTAAATGTGACGTATTCACAGAATTTGTAAGATTGAGAATTTGTTTAGAAAAGAATGCGTTCATATGTTAAGTCAGGCAACTGTGATGAGCCTAACGTGACTTTATTGTCTGGGACATGCAGGAGTACATGGCAATTATGTGGCAATTAGACTTGCTGGACAGGCTAAGATAAATGACAGACTGAGAATGGACAAGGGGGACATTGCTAAGGCTGTACAGGGCAGACTACAGGAAAATGAAGAGCGGGATTGGAAGAACAATGTAATAGTGAAGAGACTTCAGGAGCTAGGACAAATTAAAGTTGCTGGAAGGAAATCTGGATTGTGTGGCAGAAAAAGCATCGTAAACAACCAACATTTGACAGGAACTGTCAGCAAACATATTCCTGGATGCTGCAGCATACGGCGGAGAATATATGGGGTTGTCCCGAATGCCGTGAAGCTGGAGTCTGAACTTTGAACTCCAGAGCTAAATATATTTATGACTCGATATAATCTGATAAAACAAAAAGTACAAAACAAAAATAATGAAACTTCCCATTAATCAGAATTTAAAAATAAACGTAGAAAAGACATATATTGAAGAAGTAAATCAGTTTTCATATCTTGGCAGCTTCATAGACCAAATCTTCAGAACATATGGCACTCAAAGATTATAAGCACAAAAACCAGGTTAAGACTATTCACTTCAAATGTAATATCCACCCTCATTTATGCGTGCGAAAGCTGGAAAACAACTAAAGAAATAGAAAAGAAATTAGACTCTTTTGAAAACAAATGCATAATGAAAATACTCGGCATCAAGTGGAACGAATTGAAGAACAATGCAGAGATAAGACAGATGACTGAACAAACAGCCAGTCTCATGGGTGATCAGGAAAAGGAGATGGACATATGTTGGTCACGAGATGAGAAGGAACAGTCAGAGAATCCTAAAACAAGCTATCAAGTGGAACACAAGAGGTTAAAGAAAAAGAGGCAGAGCGCGTGAAACTCTGAAGAGGACATTGTTAAGAGAAGCCAAATTAACAGGCATAAAATCCCTTTATGAGGTTGAAAGACTCGCCGAAAACAGAAAAAATTGGCAAACTACCTTGCGAGCCCTAAGTGACGTTTATATATATATATATATATATAACATTTGGCGCCTTTGAATTTGAGTTGACGATGTAAGCAGCTGCCGGCACTAGAGTAAGATAAATAATCTATGTCACAAAGTGAAATTTTTTAATCAACTTCCCGCTCACTTTATCTCACAACTTTCACGCTTGATCACTCATACTTTTTTATCACTCATACTTTTTTATCACTCATACTTTTTTGTCACTGCTCTTACAGACACCGAATACAATTAATTGTTTTCTGAATAGTCCCCAAAATTTTTATTTAGTAGATAGTCATTTATAATGTATGTAGTTACTTCTGTACTGAGTTAATGTTTAAGAGCGAAACGTAAATGTTATATTTTATTTTATGTCTCTCAGCTTCAATGTTAGTTATGTTTGTTATATGAACAGCATATTTGTAGAATGTCTGGAATAGAGTGAAAGATGTATGATAAAGGGCAGAATGTCAGACGGGCCTGCGTGCCCAATTCTTAACCCTTTTGAAATAAAGATCAATCAATCAATTATCTCACAACTTTCACGCTTGATCACTCATACTTTTTTAACTCACAACTTTCACGCTTGATCACTCATATTTTTTCCATGTTTCATTTTGTTTATCCGCTTGAATGATGGTCGACTAAACTTTATGACTTCTAAATGTACTTCTTAAGACATAGTTTCTTCTTGTTTCAGTGAGAATGACATTCTAAACGTGAAAAAAGCGCACACGGTAAACCTAAGGCAGCACAACAAATAAATTATATTTGGCTGAACTGTACAGTCATTATATTGTGTGAGTACATTACATTAATACTTCATAGTGTAGTATTATATGAGCCAGTGTATTATAAGAGTTCAATAATACAACACGGTCAGTTTAGTGTACTAGGTTTTTTATTACAGTTTGCTGACTCAGGATTAGAATTTGCTTTGTTTCTGACAAAAAGAATGATGAGCTAGACACTCTGAACAGCTGTTCTAACACAGCGATCTCAGTAAAATAAACTATAAACCATAGGATCTAAAGAGACTCCACAATAAACAGAGTTTATCCGTAACAATTGCCTTCCATAGTGATATTTTTCTTGTCTCACGAAGGTAGAAAACTACAGTAACAGTACAATCAAGTTCTCTTGTTGATTAAGGAAACTTTCTTGCGTGCTTTTTTTCCCATGTCAATTATCTGCTTTTTTAAATGTTGAGGGTGTTGTTGCTACATGTGTTTGAAAGGTGGTTTACAAATAAAAAGGTGGACTGACCAAATTAATGTACTTCTATCACGTTTTAGAGTATTGTGTTCTTGATAAACTCTCCTGAGTTATGCACATCCTCTGCTTTTTAGTTGTACGCAAGGACTGAAAAAATATCCGTCATAACCCACATCCAGGCCGACATGTTGCAGTACCACAACATCTCCACCGCGTAGGTTGCAAAGAACACCACCTCGCAATTCCATGATGTTTGATGATGATGATGATGATGATGAAGAACACCGATTTAAAAGGCTCAAAAAGAAAGAAAAGAGGAAATGGCCGGCCAAATCGATAGCGTCGCTTATTAAGTATTTGAAGGTCTGATTCGCCCGCAGATGACGTATCGATCTTCTTTTTGTTGCTTGTTTTTAAAGTTGGCTCCAAGGGGGAAAAAAGAAAAAAAATATCGACAAAAAACAGGGTTACATATGTCAATGTCAAAGATGAGAAGAGAACATGATTCAACTAATCTCCATGAATATAGAACTTCTCTTAAGACAGTAGTGGGTAATACGAAACATGATTCAATCTCAAGACAGTTCATGATTACTCATCAAGGAAAGAAGAAACTATTCTAAAATCTTGTTGTGTATTTCGATCAATTATTATTGAGTTTATGTTTGATGTTTTCTTCATCCTGTCAATCTTCTTTCTCTGTTCTTTACTTGGAAGAAATTGTTTGTGAGATTACCTAGTTCTGCCTTGTCTGTCTTTAGAACAGTGCAGTATTTATTTTCAGGAATACGTCAGTTACACATGAAAGTAATTGTAACAGAATACGACAAACACATACCTCGAAGAAGATAATGCAAAAGTACAGCTGAGCGTTAGCGAGCCCCTTTTTTTTTACCAGTACAACTTTATATTACAAAAGAAAGAAATATACTACATTTAAAGCCCCAGAAATGTAAATATGTAAAAATACTTTACTTACTGCATACATAGAAAAAGAAACACATAAAATTTATGAAAAACTTAATCTGAGAGGAGAAACAGTGAAAAAATCCAAGTATCAGTCTGCCAATGTTTTGAGCACACATCAAAAGTCGAAATGATAAACAGTAGACCATCTTGGAGGGAATGTCTGGACAATAAACCTAAGTAACGACAGATGTCGAAAAAAAAAATAACAATGAGAGAAAATCAATAGAGTCCGCCTGTATTGTACAACATCAAAGCGGGAAACAGAATGAGACGGTCACATTTTGAAGTCAGTATTCAGATTTCGTTGCTTGATGGACATGATGAAAGACTTTAACTTACTGACTTCTTTCACATCTTTGCCGTTTAGTCGACTTATTTTAATATATCAGATTTACTTTTTCTTTCTCTTCTGAACTGAATTAGTACTACTTTTCTTTTTTAAGATAATTTATTGTCCCAGTCGTTTTACATTTGATATTACTTTTGAACTTTTACAAGTACCGGAATGATTTTAGATCACTGGGATTCTATTTTACAAGGAATTCAATCATTAATTTCCTCTATTAGCTTTCTTTTTCATTCCCAAGACTCGGTCTTTGAAGTTTATGTTCTGAATAGCAGAAATGTAACAAACAACAAGTTTAAACATCAAAGTCTTTGTTGCTGACATTAGCTGTGATTACTCGTAACATTTTAGATGTAACAATGTGAATATCTAAATCAAAGATACAAAATATTATTTTGTTTGAGCTAAGTAACATTTATAAACATAAAATAGAAAGCAAAACACTTCCTAAGAAAATTAAATATTTTAAAATGACACTTCGTCTGAGGAGAAGTAACTTTTAAAATTATATAACGGGCTAAAGTTGTTTGCTTAGGAAAAAAAAAGAAAATATTTTAACTGAACCTCGCCAAAATGTGTCCTATAGGGCGATAGTGTTGAAGATAGTGGTACAAGAAAGGAAAAAATTTAAGGCCTTAAAGAGAACTCGTAGAGAACAAATTTTTATATAAATATAAAATGTTTAGATCCAAGATGATCTATTTGAAGAAAAGTTTTTAAAAACACAACTATCAAATAATAATATAGCACATATGTTTTTATTAAAAATGTTAAAGAAAACATAAGTGAGAGTAAATAAAGACTTGTCTTGTTTCTTGATGCAGTACTTGTGTTTTTCATGAAAAGTGTTAGTTCTCGAATGACCTGATTTGTTTAACTGAATCTATTCTAGGGATTTCTCTTCAAGAAAGATAATATTATTCTTCCTAGGAATCTGAAAGTCAGCCATATATCCACGTCTTCATTACCCCTGTTTGTGGTGTATGAAATGCTTCAATCGTTTCAGAGGTGGACTGTCCAGAAAGTTCTTCATTGGAATTTCTTCTCTGGCTAGATTTTTCCTGTTTGTGGTTTTCATGTTGTGTTTTCTGCATGCTCATTTTAGGCTGTACGTGTTCTATACTTCTTCCTTTTATGTGGCTGTAGGTGTTCTTCTATACTTCTTCCTTTTATGTGACTGTAGGTGTTTTTCTATACTTCCTTTTATGTGGCTGTAGGTGTTCTTCTATACTTCTTCCTTTTATGTGACTGAAGGTGTTTTTCTATACTTCTTCCTTTTATGTGGCTGTATGTGTTCTTCTATACTTCTTCCTTTTATGTGACTGTAGGTGTTTTTCTTTACTTCTTCCTTTTATGTGACTGTAGGTACTTGATCGTTACATAAAGATTTAGTTTTCTGAAGAACGCTGTGAGTTTAACGGGATTATTTCAAGAGTAAGGTTACTATGCCGCTAAATTGTAGGATAATTACGTATTTTACGTAAAACTAATTTTTCTGTTAGTTGTCTTAGAGAGAAGATTGTACATTTTCAAATTTTCCAAAGTCCCACTTTAGAGTCGTGTAACTTGTGATTCAGATATTGGCTGTAGTCGTTTTTTCTATGGTTTTCCATGGACATCTAAGTAAATATTACATTTAAAGTTTTTACAGTTTCATAATGGAAGAAAAGAGATACATTTCATAATGTGATCTGTAAGTATAAGATATGAGATAGAAGGAAGATTTTTAAGGGCATTCATCTTTCCCATAGCAACATATGCCTGTGAGACCTGGACACTTAAAAAATCAGCTGAGAAACATTTAATGCCTTTGAATGTAAATGTTACAGAAGAGTCCTTCAAATATTATGGACACAAAAAACAACAAATATATCCATGCTCTCTCTCTCTCTCTCTCTCTCTCTCTCTCTCTCTCTGAACCTTAAGTGCCCAGGGCACATGGGGCTTCCGCAAGGGTTTTCCACAAATGCCTGTCCTTCGCCTTTTTTTCTGCTCTTGCCCAGGTGAGCCCTCTATTGTTCAACATCCTTTCTGTTGTTCTTCTCCATGTCTCTTTTGGTCTACCCTTACTTCTGCTCCCCTGTGGTGTCCATCTTAGTGCTATTTTTGGTAGTGAGTTGTCAGTCATTCGGAGCACATGTCCCAACCATCGCCAGCGTCTTTCCTCAATAACTGTTGTCAGTGGTTTCATCTGCATTTCTGCTAATAAGATGTTATTTCTTATGGTGTTTGGCCAAAATATTTTTCTAATTCTTCGTAAACATTTAGTCTGGAAAGAATTCAACTTGTTTTCTATGGTTTTGGTGATTTTCCAGCATTCACTTCCATAGAGTAATACACTTAGAACATTACTCTTAAATATCCTGATTTTAATATTTGTGCTTATTTTTTTTTTATTTCCATATAGTCTGCAGCATTGCAAAAGCCTGGTTTGCTCTAGTAAGTCTGCTGTTGATGTCGTCTGTGCTGTCTCCATTTTCTACTACTCTGCTGCCAAGGTATACAAATTCGTTGACCTCCTCCACTAACTTGTTATCTACTCTGAGTACATTTCTGTTGTTCACATTTTGCTTCATTAACTTTGTCTTTCCTACGTTGATCTTTAGTCCTATGTTGTTTGCATTCTGAGTTAGCTTGTTTATTTTATCTTGCATATCTTTGTGATATCCATGCTAAAAGAACTTAATATTGAAGAAGGTTGGCTAGTAATTTTGGACTTAATAAACGTCATGATAATCTAGAGAAGACCGTCTTGGAAGGGTAAAACATGGAAAAAAGAAAGAGAGGAAGACCAATGCGAAGATGGCTGCAAGACATCGTTGATAATCTGCAAAAGGATGCATCAGCAGCAGGTCATCTTGCTTACAACTGAGAGGCCTACACAGAGGTGTCAGGGAGGCAAAATTCCGAAGGGACATACAAATGACTGACTGACTGAGATGGAAGGATAACTTGCAACCTAAAAAATAACACAATTCTCTATCAACAAAAATATAACAGGACTTGCTTTTAAAAGAAATATTGTGGATGTGTAGCTTTTTAATCCAGTGAGTTATCTTCAAAAATTGTCAAAGATGTTGAAAATAATCCCTAGCCAATGTAAAGACAAGACGCATCAGTTAGTTTGTAACGTATGTATGCCTCATATATCTTTCAGTGTGTAATCCAAATTAGAAGTTGTAGATCTTACTTTGTGAATACTGAGTGCATCTTAAGGAGACAGCTTTTCAGAAAAATTTGTGGGCACCATCAAAGTCAAATGATATTATCTGTTTTTCTTTTCTATCATTTTTTGTTTGTTTGTAAAGAGGCAAGATAACTGTTTATCGTCACACAGAGCTGCAGATTTCTTATAATACGCAGCGTTTATAGTGTATTAAAGGTTTAATGTTTATTTTTTAAGACACTATAGACGTATATTTCCAAAAATTCCGTTTAATGAATGAATGTATAGCGTAATAATATACGGAAAGTGTAAGACTATTCTTTGCTCTCTCCCTATTGTTGAAAATATTCCACGCTCACTTAAATGTTAAACTGAGTCATTCAGTGAAGTTCATCCATCTGTGGTTTGAATAGTATTTTTGTTGTTGTTAATGTTTTTTTAATTGTTGTTGCTTTTACTAGATGGTTCGCAAAGATTGAAATGTTGACGTAAGTTTTTGTTGACTTTTCATGCACGGAGCTATTATCTTTTTATACATCGTTAATTCTTATTTAACAAGTGATCTCTGTCGAAATACTTGAAGTTCAAGAAAAATAATTTCCCATGCCAAGAGAAAATCCCCTTTCAGGTTCAATAACATGTACAAAAAAAATCTTTTTTTATCAACACTTTTTCAACAAGGGGATCTAATTTTATATGGAGGAATTTCTTGTAATCAGAAGAATGAGTTGCTTGAAACAATAAATAAAAGGAAATAATCTTCAGTTGCCATGAAAAAATTAACGTATAAGGACAGAAGTATCTGGTAGCCAATTATAAGGTGAAGGTAAACTCTCTCGTAGCCAATTATAAGGTGAAAGTAAACTCTCTGTTAGCCCATTATAAGGTGAAAGTAAACTCTCTGTTAGCCCATTATAAGGTGAAAGTAAACTCTCTGTTAGCCCATTATAAGGTGAAAGTAAACTCTCTGTTAGCCAATTATAAGGTGAAAGTAAACTCTCTGTTAGCCCATTATAAGGTGATAGTGAACTCTCTGAATTTAATATTTTTTCTCATTTATTACTGTGATTGAGATTTATTTGGGATACATAAGTATTACGTTTCGTATTAGTTTATACGGTTTATTTGCCTTTTCATAGTTTTTGTGACTTGGATACCTTTTTAGAAAAAACTGGCTTGCTATACGAGGATCACTAAGAAATGATGTAGACCTACCTGTAATACTCAACCGTGAACGTGCGCAGTGCTCACCCCCAAGGTCAGTGCACGGTTGCCAGCGGTCTGGTAATTTCCGTATATTCTCTCAGACCCATTCTTTGAGAGTACTACACACCCACTTGAAGTTCTTCATTGTCTTTGAGTCTTTGGCCTCTCAGCGGCTTCAAGATCCACAATTCAGACTCCGACTTCAATGAATTCAGGTCAGCCCCACCTATGCTCGGCCGCATATGGCAAAAAAATATGTTTGCTAATAGTTCTCATCTAGTGTTGGTTCTTTGCCATGCGTTTTCTGCCACACAGTTCAGATTTCCTACCAACAATTTTATTTTGTCCTAGCTCCAGCAGTCTCTTCACAGCTACATTGTTTGTCCATTCCAGTTCTTCATTTTGCTGCAACCTGTCCAGTATGGCTTTAGCCATGTGATCCGTGTCCATTCTCAGCATGCCATTTATTTTAATTTATCAAGGAAAAGTATCTTCCACTTCGTTATAATGTATCTTCTAGCTTGGACAGTAATGCCAACAGTCGCTTTTTTCTTAACGTCAAAAAGTGCGTAGTCTTTAGGAGAATGTGGTGGATGTGGCAACATCGTAAGTCCAAAAGACACCAACTCAGCAACAGTTTCATGGCTTTTGTATGATCATGAATTGTCATACAGGAACAACACGTGACTTACAATTACGTCGATGTTGGATTTTCAGGTGTAAACTTTGTAAAGACTCGCAAAAAAAAAACATGCACTGCTGATTGCCCCATCCCATGCGGAAGCCACAAGAGATGAGGGAAACAAGACCTAGGGATAGATCAAGACAGAGATGGAAAGACAACATAGAAGAGGATATAAAAGAAATTGTTGTCACCAGTTAGAGAGAGAAGATTAAGAATATAGGATAGATTAAGGATAGAACTTTATCTTTAACAATGAGCCTTAATGGATCGGAAAGTTGAAGAAGAAGAAGGAGAAGATATTAACTCTCATGTTAATGCACAAACAGAGCAGATCATAGAGTACATCTGATTTTTGTAGAGCTATCGTAGAAATATAAAACATTTTTTAAATAAAAGTTACCAGCACTGAAGTAAGTATGAAAATTATCGCACATTCCTAGGGATAAATACACCGTATTATACACAAATTCCTGAACTTACAGTCTGTAGATTTAATGATCACTGGGATTTACTATAACATTTTTCATGAGATTAAAAATAACTTTCAAGAACAGTAACCAATGGTAGTAAGGTCATACGACAGACACGCTCACTTCTTTCATACCTGTGCTCACCTACACAACCAGACATAGCCTGTTACAGCCGTTGTTTCTTCTAATATTACTGTCCTTATTCATAAACAAAAGTAAAATAAATAATACTACATTTTATTTGTAAAACACATTATTTGTTTTCTTATTTATTTTATGTATTGCTGTTATAAGATTAGATGGACATATGTTAGTCACGTGATGAAAAGAAACAGTCAGAGAATCCCAAAACAAGCTATCAAGTGCAGCACAAGAGGACATGCAAAAAAAAAAAAAAATAGATCGAACACGTGAAGCTTTCGAGGCCAAATTAGTAGGCATAAAATCCCTTAATGAGGTTGAAAATCTCACCGTAAGTAGAAAAATTCTATCACGCACATCACTCGTCCCATTTTAATCTCTTTTATAGTCACTTACAAATTTTTAGATGAAATATCCACAAATGGAAAGTTCTCTAAACATATGCCGGTTTCAATAATTTCAAGACAGAGTTACATAGCTCAGTTTTACTGCAAGATAAACAAGGCATGGGTACGAGAAACAGTAGTAGTAGTAGCAGTAGTAGTAGTAGTAGTAGTAGTAGTAGTAGTAGTAGTAGTAGTAGTAGTGGTAGTAGCAGCAGCAGTAGTAGTGGTAGTAGTAGTAGTAGTAGTAGTAGTAGCAGCAGTAGTAGTAGTAGTAGTAGTAGCAGTAGTAGTAGTAGTAGTAGCAGTAGTAGTAGTAGTAGTAGTAGTAGTAGTAGTAGTAGTAGTAGCAGTAGTAGTAGTAGTAGTAGCAGTAGTAGTAGTAGTAGTAGTAGTAGTAGCAGTAGTAGTAGCAGCAGCAGTAGTAGTGGTAGTAGTAGTATTAGTAGCAGTAGTAGTAGTAGTAGTAGTAGCAGCAGCAGCAGCAGCAGTAGTAGTAGTAGTAGTAGTAGTAGTAGTAGTAGTAGTAGTAGTAGTAGTAAGATATAACATTTTCCTTTATACATGCCATACTTGGCACCGGCTAAAGATGTATATGTGACTATTGGACTGTATCTTGGTTGGCATCAATTGATACAAGATAGCAGTTAGCCACACATGTCGTTCATCTTAATGTTAAGCTGTTTAGTGAGTTATTTCTTGTAGTAAGAGGAATTACTTCAGCAGTTAGACTTTTGATAAATCTAATTTTAAAGATCTTTAAACCTCTTTGTTTCTGTGTTAGACACATAGAAACATTCACAAAAGTGTCACAGGCATTCGAACTCAAACCACTAGGACAACGTAGAAATAATGACCTGAACTTGGCAGACTCGTAAGACTCTACTAGTTGGAGAAAAGAGCAAAGCCAAAATAGGCATTTGGTGTTTATTATGACTGACAGACAAAACAGTTTATTGATGGGAAAAATGAGGATGAAGTAAATGAAGGTAAGGAAAACAACTGCCACACGAAGGGAGAAAGCAAAATCAGACCATGACTTCCCGGCGAGAGGTAGTTCGCCATTAGGAAGCGAGACATCTCAACGGCAGAATTACTAAAATGTATACTGACAATTTCTGAAAAATCTCACACTGCGAAAACATTTCCACTTCAAGAGACGACATACTGAACTTTTCAAAAATGAGAAATGACACATTCAGCTGCTAATCAATTACTAGCTACACTGTCCTAAAAAGAACAACACACAACTCAATAACTTGGGAAAGAGCAATCAAATTATTAGATCATATTCTCTGTTATTGACTAATACTTCCCCTATTAATCCAGGTTTAATAGCACAATGACCAAAAAAAAAAACACAGAAAGAAAACGTTTATAATCCTCACCTCATCAAAATAATAGTATTCTTCATCTCATCATCATAATAATCATCCCTCAAAAATCGGATTTATCTCCCTTCTGCCGCCCTAAATTCCCGTGTTTCTACACTTTACCTGTTAACTAAGCTCACACGAAACTTTCCACTCTTGTACTCAGTTATCTTAACCTTGAGACCTAAATTTTACTGCTTTGTTATCTCCCACATGCTTATTAATTCTCTTTGATTATGGCTATACTACCATAATATTAGTAGTAATGATAGCAGTAGTAGTAACATTATTTATAGTAGTAATAGTAGTAGTAATAGTACTAGTAGTAGTAATGGTGGCAGTAGTAGTAGTAGTAGTAGTAGTAGTAGTAGTAATAATAATAGTAGTAGTAGTTACAGTTATTGTTATTGTTGTAGTAGTAGCAGCAGCAGCAGATAAAAAGACGAGAAATCAAAAATGAAAAACGAAACAGACACAGTGTAATATTTTTCCAAAGTACATCTATTAAGGACAACATAAATTTTTAAAAAATAACAGATAAGTACACGAGATTAAAAGACATATATAAATAAATGACAGAGATGCTTTTAATATGAAGATCGATGACAAAATCACTTAATACGAAGGTCGGGAACAACATCATTTAATTTGAAGATCGTGGATAAAATCGGTTAATATAAGATCGGGGACAAAATTATTTAATATAAGATCGCGGATAAAATCGGTTAATATAAGATCGGGGACAAAATTATTTAATATAAGATCGCGGATAAAATCGGTTAATATAAGATCGGGGACAAAATTATTTAATATAAGATCGCGGATAAAATCGGTTAATATAAGATCGGGGACAAAATTATTTAATATAAGATCGCGGACAAAATCGGTTAATATAAGATCGGGGACAAAATTATTTAATATAAGATCGCGGATAAAATCGGTTAATATAAGATCGGGGACAAAATTATTTAATATAAGATCGCGGATAAAATCGGTTAATATAAGATCGGGGACAAAATTATTTAATATAGGATCGGGGACAAAATCATTTAATATCAGGTCGGGGACAAAATTATTTATTGTCAGGTCGGGGACAAAATTATTTAATATAAAGTCGAGACAAAATTAGTTAAAGTCGGTTGCAAAATCATTTAATATTAGGTCGGGGACACAATCATTTAATATGAAAGTCGGGGACAAAATGACTTAATATAAGGTCGGAGGAAAACACGGAAGCTCCACAACGTGTTCCTTCTGTCCAGGCCAAGCTTTTAATCTAAAAACCCTCAGCACCTCACCGTTGAACAGTTATCTAATAGCACCACGCGGTGAATAAAATAAATAAATATAAGGTCGGGAACACAATCATTTAATATGAAATTCGGGGACAAAATTACTTATATAAGTTCAGTGATAAAATTACATAATATAAGTCGTGGACAAAATCACTTTATATAATATAGAGGACAAAATTACTTAATATAAGATTGGGGACAAAATTACTTAATATAAGGTTGTGGACAAAATTACTTAACCATGCAGGAAACTCTCTACCGTAGAGAGCGGAAAACCAATACAACTCCTTCAGATCATCAGAGGAAGTACCCCCCCTCAGACAAGTGTTTCGGCCCTTTAAACTCCTGACACTCTAAGGGGGGTGGGCCCCTCTGCGTCATGACTCCCAGAGGTCTTGTGAGTTGCTTTTTTTTTGGGATTGAACCCATGATCTTCCAGTTGCCACTGCACTTTTTTGAAGTGCGTCTTTAGTGATTTAGCTACGGAGGACTGGTATTGGTTGTGGCAAATGAAATTACTTCTTTTTCCCAATGCTTGTTTCGCATACTCCACAGCCAGCATGAGGCCTTTTCTGATTTTTCTGAAAGGCTTCTCAATGCCCTTGCTCTAGCTTATCCCTTTATGCCCAATTGCTTACATAGGTCATATGCTGATGTTGCTATGAATCCTCTTGCTCCCACTTCTACAGCTATCACTTTTGCTCTGACTCCTGCCCCCTGCCTCAGTTGCTTGACCAGATCATTGTACTTCTCCAATTTGAATAAATGCTGTTCCTCTATTCTAGTTTCGTATGGGACCGTAACCTCGATCATTATTAATTCCTGTTTTCTGTGGAATACACTCAATGTCCGGTCGCATTCCTGTGTTCTTGATGCCAGTCGGGTATTCTCTTCTTTCTGGAAGTCCGCTATCACTTCCCAGTGAATCTATCACTTAATATAAGATAGAGAACAAAATTACTTTAATTGGTCTTTGTCATAATTACTTAATATAAGGTCTGGGACAATATCACTTAATACAAGGTTGGGGAGAAAATTACTTAATATCAGGTCGGAGACAAGATAACTTAATATAAGATCGGGGACAAAATTACATAATGTAAGTTCGGGGACAAAATTGTTTAATATAATATTGGGGACAAAATAACTTAATATAAATGTAGTGGACAAGTTAACTTAATATGAATGTTGGGGACGAAACCACTTAATGTAAAAGTAGGGGACAAGATAAATTAATAAGAATGTTGGGGACAAAACTAATTAATATGAAATTAGGGAAAAGATTACTTAATACGAAAGTTGGGGACAAAATCACTTATTATAAAGATAGGGGCAAGATTACCTAATATGAAGGTACGGAACAAAATCATCTACTAACAAGTACCCCACTACAATCAGCTCTACTGTAACCGTCGTATCAACTTTTCTTACAACAGCTTCAAGTATTTTTGCTCACAAAATAGCAGATTCATGTTAAGGTTTTTAAAACAATCTTCTTTAAAATACTGGTGTAAAATTATTGAGATACATTCCTTTTATGCGTCTTAGTCAATGATATTTAGAGAACATTAATAAAAGAAACAATAATGGAGAGTTGACGTCAATGATTTATTATAACAGTGGAAGTCAAAACGTCGAGTGAAAGTGTGACATAATTAACATGTAATTTCTTCTGGTTTAGTTTCATTAAGTCTGTCACTCAACTGTAGAAGTGGCATATCAAAGGTATCTACATAATCCGATACACACTGAATGGAAGAACAAATTTCATGATTATATAAGACTTATTTTTTTAACAATCCAAACTACTTCCATCACTCTCATGTCATTAAACCACAAAGCGAATATCTTTAACACAGAGTAATCGTCACATTTAAATAACTGTTTATATTTAAACCTAAGACAAGCTCTTATATGCCTTAAAATAAATGCCAAATATATTAGTAGTGGCTTCTTTTGTAGATAACAGTAAAATAAAACAATAGTGGAATTTTGATTCTCTGAAATTTTCCTTGCTATCTGCCGAGTTATTTATTTTTCTTTTTGCTATAGAACATGGATAGAAACACTTTTTTGTATTTGGTGCTAAAGGTATAATAGAGAAAGAAATTGGAGTTAACATTTACTAGAGACATTAATATCCCTACGGTACTAAATGCCTTCAGGAGATCTTTGTTATTTTTAACCACGTCAGATTCAGGTGCAATGTCCTTCATACAGCGCAGAAACCAAGGAAAGTAGTGCATCAAAAATATGACATTCTTCCAAATGACAAGTTTGGTCATTCTGGACTCCTTTCTCCTCCTGCTTACACCACTGGCACCATTACCTGAAGCAGTTAAACTCGTAGCTGAAAGTCTAGACTGAACTCTGGCGGCATAGACCATGAAAATAGATTCAATCATTATTATAATTTGTGTTAATGGCGGTATGACCACTGTATAAAAGTATAAAGAAAATGAAGAAACTTCAGGTCTGTTTTCTGCCATCCACATCACCCATCTGGTACGATTAACAGTTGGGTCCAATCCCCATTGTAGACCTTGGGTTGTCCACATTGGGGTTATGCAAACCGTACAGATAAGGAGAAAGGATATATTAAGATATATCGAGCCAGATTTGGTAAATAAACCCTTGACTTTCAGTGGTATCAACACACATATGCATCTTTCTGTAGACAAGTACACGGTGACTATATTTGCTACGCTATGAAATAAACCTATAGGGTAAAAGCAGTAGAGATTCCCAATAAGTATCATATTCACACTTTCCAAGGGGAAGTAACTTTCTATTATATAGCAAAATAAACCTATCATATTTAGTAAACTAAAAGACATCTCCCACAGAGATAAAGCGACAAATGTGACTGTGACACTGTCCTTAATCCCGCTCTTATAATAAACAACAATGTTAACTATGTTTGTTAACACTCCAGAAAAGGAGAAAACAGGTCCTGCTAAAAAGGTTATATACAGGTCAAAGTAAAAGTTCACAGAAGCAGCGTCAGTGAGATTACTCATTTTACCTCCAGTAATGTATGTACAAGATTACGTCCGTCCTTGACACTGTCTTCACTTGGGACATATAACTGCTGTGGTAGAAATGTAATAAAAAGGACAGTAAGTAGGATGAAATGTTTCGAATTAAACACCAAAATGTAATATTATAGAACATGTCAGAAAATACATTCTTAAAGAGTATATCGAGCCTATCTTATTCTATAGAATTACGAAAGTTTTCGGAAAATTCTCGACGTGGATCTGAAAATAAATAAACTCTTTCCTTATTAAAACTGGTCGCCATCTCCTTTAAAACAATCATCCTCTTGAAACATACACAGCGATCCCTGCGCCTCTTTCATCCCGCAGAAGCTTCACTGAAGTCAATTCGTGAATGACATCCGATGCTATCTAGGATTTTTAGCGTATTTCATCTCCAGAATCGAAGTGGCACACTTCAGTGTCAATTTTAGGAAAACGTCAGCTTCATAAGAGTTACGTCAGGGGAGCACTGAGGTTGTGGAATAACCATCACGTTGTTTTCTGTCCAACTGCGTCATCTTGTTGCGCGTTGCCGTTTTGAAAATCTCATTTGCGGTTTCGCCACAGATCTGCTCTTTTTCGTAGCAGATCTTCCTTCAACCGTCTCAGAAAGTCACAGTAAAAGTCAGAATTCATCGTTCTGCCAGGAAGATCAATTTCTCAGTGAACGATGCTCTTGATGTTAAAAAATGAGCATGCTTTTTGTTGCACTCTTTACCTGCCGCGCCTTCTTCAGTCCTAATGGCTGCGTACTCTTCCACTGCAACAACTGTTTTTATGTCTGTGGAAAGTACTCATAAGTGTAAATTGATGATCCTGGAGATGAACGTTGTGTCATTGTTACCAAAGTACAGCTGAAGAATCAGTTGTTTCTGTTCGCGGGTTAACAATCAGGAAACCCTCACTGCAGCAACGTGACACATTTTCTCGAAGATTCTAAAACTGATTCGAGTCATGTGAGGGAACAGATGGATTGTTCGGCAGCAGTCATGATGGATGAGCTGGCTAATTTTTTTTTTCACTTTTTATAGTTTTTTTTCCTAGTGACTGGTCTCCCTGAAGGTTAGCCTTGGATAGACTCTCGACCGATCTTGAAATTCACCTACCATTCTAAAATATGTGCTAGACCTAAGAGCTGTTCGCAAACAGACTAAAGAAGTATTTAGAACGTCTCCGTGTCAGATTTGCAGAGCTTCGGGGAAAATTTGATACAAGCGTGTTTCTGGAATTTGCCAGTCTTTGTAACTATCTCAGAATGGTCTAACACAAGATAAAAACACCGAGTGTGTACAAACTGTACACGTGGCAAGTGGCTATGAGATATAAAAGAGGGGCAGGTGCAGTAAAACTGGTTCTGGTAATAAAGATAAATAGAGGAGTATGGTTCAATTGTACAAGAGGACAGAGGGAGTGATTAATTGCAAGATAAACAGATGTGGCAGAAAGTAAGAAAGTAATATATAGCATCTAATCTTTCCGCGGCAGCCTTTTTCAAGGATTACATACAAGAACAAAAGAAAACAACACAACACAATAAAATAAACACGAAAAATATATGAAAAACGTAGCGTTTTGGTATCTAACATTTCGAAAGACGGCAATGAAAAATATGGGGTAGGTATGGGGGAATAAGTAAAAGACAAGGAAGCTATAAATACTTTATAGTTGCAACAGGTGAAGGAGAGGCCTGGAAGATAAAGCTGAAACCTAGGAATGATAAAATGCAGAGACGTGAACGGGACTAGTACAGAAGCTAGAGCATGAATAGCAGAAAGTAGGCGGAAATCTAAAGAAGTTTAAAGGAAGTCGAAATTATTGTTAGTTTCAGCTGGGAGGAGACAGCCAGACTAGAAAAAGGGCGATGTTCTAGTGCTTTCGCAGAGAGTACATTGGATGAACAGGAGCGGGTTACCGTACATGTAATAGAAATGTCTAGGTTCTTTTCCCATCTGTAGACCATCAGTGAGTTCATGTGTACCTGGCTCGGTCAAGAGGAGTGAAACAAGATGTCCTTAACTGCCAAACTATGGCGGTGGTGTGTGAGTACCAGTTTCACTCTGTCCGAGCTACAGGGTGGTTTAGGAGTGCGGGCTTGTTGACGCAACTTATTGCTGATGCTGTTCAAAGACGAAGTGAGAACAAGCCTTGAAGAATCTCGGTGGGAAGGAAATCCAGCCTTCTGTGAGCTTGATCATGGAAATCAAAATCTTCAGTACACAAACGTCGAACCTAAGAAGCTGAGAAAAAGAAACAGAGTCCTTACACAATCTAGGGTGAGAGGAGGAGTATAAGAGATAGCTGTGAGAGTCAGTAGGTTTATATTAGACAGATGTGGTAAGTAATGAAGGACTGACAGCGACGGCAATGTCAGGAAAATTGACAGAAGTTGAAGAGAAATAGGAGGTGAAAGAAATACGCGGACTTAACTTATTAACGAAAGCAACAAAGATGTCGAAATCCTTCTCTGGTATAGATATGACACCGATGCCGTCATCAATGTAGCGTCTACAGAAGGCTGGAAAAGACCCTCTAAAGGATTTCAAAACCCTGTGCTCGAAATGGTCCATGAACAGAATTGCGTATCTAGGACCCAATTCGCTCCCCATTGTCACACCGCTATTCTGATCAAAATATAGACCACTGAATTCAGACGAGTTCAGTTCAAAGACAAGTTGTACAAGGCATA
The DNA here is from genome assembly GCA_009760885.1 of Achatina immaculata. Classification (NCBI taxonomy): domain Eukaryota; kingdom Metazoa; phylum Mollusca; class Gastropoda; order Stylommatophora; family Achatinidae; genus Lissachatina; species Lissachatina immaculata. The sequence goes on from CM019704.1 coordinate 31,943,688, forward strand.
AAATACTGGACGCAGCAATAGAAGGATGATGTCTTCTATTCAGAAAGGTCACATGAGAGATGGGTGTGTACAAGAGTGAAGATGCGGTAAATGTGGTCAGGCTAGGGGTCTGCCTGAGTTGCCTGGGTTATGTATCTGAGGAAGTAGATACAAGGATGGCTTCCCTAAACAGCTGTCATGGATACGAAAATGAGTAGCAGTGGAAGAAAGACCAGTCTCATGGATGATTGTTTGCCAGAGTCGGATCTTGAGGTTAAAGGCCATAGAATTTTGGGTTGCTCAGCTGACCCATGGCCTCCTGGGTGTGTAATTCGAGACAACTTCTCCTTTTTCGAAATCATGTCTGTTCTTTTCTCATTGCAGCATTCACTGTATCTTGAATTCTATTCAGAATAACTGCAAAATACTTTTGACACTATTGATAGTAAGGTTACTCCTCTCCAGTTGTTGCAATCACTAAGGTTGCCTTTTTTCGGTATTTTAACAATGATTCTTTTTCCGTTTAGAAGGAACTTTTTCTTCTTTCCAAACTTTATTAAATATCTCTGTAGTTGTTTCATGTTGTCTATATTAATAGCTTTAAACATTTCTGGTGTTATTTCATCTTCCATGCACCTTTGTTGTTAGCCATTAGATTCACTGCTGTTTCAATTTCATGCATTGTAATTTCATCTAGGTTTACATTTAGTTGTGGGAATGGTAAATCAGTTCCAAGGTCTTTCAGTTCTTTTGGATGTGGTTGATTAAGTAATTCTTGGAAGTGTTCGGCCCATCTTTGCTTTTGGTCGTTACTTTATGTTAAAAGTGTGCCAGTTTTGCTAAGGATTGGTCTTTCTTTGGATGCAGTAGTACCTGTTGGCCTCTTTTGTATGTTATATAGACTTTTACTGTCTCCTGATTTTGCTGCCTTCTCCGTTTCTTTCGCCATATTGTCCATGTATTCTCTTTTATCCTTTCCAGCTGAACTTTTTACTTTATTGTCTAGTTCTTTGTATGTTGCTTTTGCCAAATCTCTTTCAAGATCTGTTTTTACATTCAACATAGCTAATTTGGCTGCCTGTCTTTCATGTATGGATTTCATGTTATCTGATATCCATGCTTTTTCTATTTGTTGTTTGCAGTCCAGTTGTTTTAGCTGCTGTAATTATAGCTGTCCTGTAAGAATGCCATAAGTCATCTACATCTGTCCCCTCTACCTTACTGATTGCAGCGAACTGTTTGGTAAGTTCCATATTAAAATTACTCTTTTTATTTTCATCCTGTAGACTTTGACTGTTTATCTTTCTGAGTATTGCTTTCTTGTACTGGCTTTTCACTTTTAGTCTCATTTTCCATATACACAAATTATGATCACATCTGCACCCATGTATGCCCTTGCATCTATTAGAGATGTTCTGAATTGCTTTCTAACACAAAAATGATCTATCTGATTTCTGGTTCTATCATCTGGAGATATCCATGTTGTTTTATGTATCTCTTTGTGTGGAAGTACTGTCCCTCCAATGACCATGCCCCTTTTAGACATAGTTCAATTAATCTTTCTCCATTCTGATTTACCATATCAATCCCTTCTTTCTCCACAGCTTTTTCGATGTCGGTGTTATCTTTTCGTATCTTCGCGTTAAAATCTCCCATGACAACTAAGATGTCGTGTTTAGGAACTTTGTTAATGAGTTGTTGTAGTTGGTGATAGAAGCTGTCTCTATTTCGTCATCTGTATCGTTCGTGGGTGCATAGCATAGTATGATTGTCATTCTTCCTAATCTTATTTAGAATCGTGCTCTTAATATACGACTATTCACTGGGTCCCGTTCTGTAAGACTCTTTGCTGGCGCAGTTGACATAATTATACCTACTCCTTCGTGATATTTCCCGTCGTCTCTGCCTGAATGTATGATTAACTTAGGGTTTTCGGCCGATCTTTTCCCTGCTTCTGGCCATCGCATTTCACTGATGGCGAGGACGTCTAGGTGAGATTTATCTATTTCTTGGATTATCTGAGCAGTTTTCGATGGTGCAGCAATTGTTCTTACACTCCAGAATCCGATCTTTATCACATTTTTGGGGTCGATGAATGTGGTTTTTTTTTTTTTGGCTTCTCTGAGTTGATATCCTCGATGCTCGACTGAATTTATTTGACGCGAGTTTATGTAACGGCTGGTTTTTTCCCCATCTAGAGTCGCCTCTGGATGAGTCTCAGGATAAGGTTGTTGGCCTTATGCCCAACTCCCGCTTTACGATATGCGTCGACGCAAAAGATTCATACGAAAGTTATTTCGGCAGAGGCATTAAAAATCTTCCGCCATCTTTTAGGACAACATTCTGGCCTTCATTAATTCATCTGCCATTCTTATCACACGTTCGATTTAGTCATGAATATACAAACTACATAAGAAATAAAATAACTAAAATTCTCTAAACTGCTACATTCACCAGTATAAAATAATGAACTACGTGGGTGGTAAGTAATATAGCAAAATAACACACACTTACACATACAAGTACATTTTAAATGCACTTATTTCAACATCACATTCTTTCACATTCATTAAGATTATTTCTAAATAAGCTATTTACATAACTATATTCTTTTAGAACAGAACTTGGTGGCTGACGAGTCACAGAATCAGAAGCCTTTAGATACTTTGAGGAGGCAAATAACTGAAAACCCCAAAGAATGAAATATTGATAACGGATTTTGAATTTTAAATCAGCGATTCTTATATCTTATATCTTATATCATTCCCGTGCCGTTAAACGTCACATAGGGCTCGCAAAGTAGTTCGCCAATTTTTCCTGTCTTCGGCGAGTCTTTCAACCTCATCAAAGGATTTTATGCCTATTGATTTGGACTCTCTTAACAACGTCCTCTTCAGAGTTTCACGCGGTCTGTCTCTTTTTCTTTGGCCTGTTGTGTTCCACTTGATAGCTTGTTCTGGGATTCTCTGATCATTTCTTCTCATCAAGTGATCAACATATGTCCATCTCCTAAATCAGCTGTTACTTAACAAAATATTAACTTTTCCCCCGGTCTTTCTGTCTGGTCATTCAGCTGTCTGTCTGTCTGTCTGTCTGTCTGTCTGTCTGTCTGTCTGTCTGTCTGTCTGTCCGTGATCTGCTCCTGTTGTTCTTTTTTTCTGTGTCATCTCAGCTTGATGTTTTCTATACTTGTTGTATTCTAATTTTGTAACCGTGTTGTTAATATGGAGTTTCTGAGTCAAAAGTAATCAGTCAGTCATTTTGCATGTCCCTTGCTGAACTTTGGCTCCCTAACAGCTCTCCTGTAGGCCTCTCTGTTGTAAGCATGACCCGGGTCAAGGCATTTGGCTCCTTCTCCACAGGCAGGATATTTTATTTTTATGTGAACAGAAATTTATGTGTCGCAGGCGAGAACCTGCGGTCCCGAATGTGACGCTGCTGATGCATCCGTCTGCAGATCATCAACGATGTCTTGAAGCCATCTTCACCTTGGTCTTCCTCTCTTTCTTTTTCCCATTATGTACCCTTCCAAGACGGTCTTCTCTAAATTCTCCTGACGTTTAATATGTACAAAATATTTAAGTTTTCTCTCTTTAATCCTCTTTACTAGCCAGCTTTCTTCAGTATTAAGTTCTTGTAGTTTGGATACACTGCAGAAGAAATATGTGTTGTAAATCAAACATGGATTATGTCCTACATGTATTCTAGCTCTATTTCACGTCCCAGGACACATAAGTTCCTGAGTACTGTGTCCAGGTAAATACATGTCTCTACTCACCTGATTACCAACTCAACAATCTGCAGGTGATCTAAGTCATTTGTCTCTTGAAGAATTATTCACCGGTTGCCATGGTGATAAGCAGTCCTGCACCAGGTGTTTTAAGTTATCTGTGACCATCTTATCTATTTCCAACCATATCTAGGTCATCTGTACCTTATAGAGTATTTTGCTTATTTCCCAGTATTCTTTATTCTTTTATTTTTCTGTCATTCTAAAGACCAGGTTAAACTTTACTGGAGAGTTGTCGCTTTTCCGCTTGAGTAGAAGGGGAGGTTAAACCTTACTTGAGAGTTGTCGCTTCTCCGCTCGAGTAGAAGGCCAGGTTAAACCTTATTGGAGAGTTGTCGCTTCTCCGCTCGAGTAGAAGGCCAGGTTAAACCTTACTGGAGAGTTGTCGCTTCTCCTCTCGAGTAGAAGGCCAGGTTAAACCTTACTGGAGAGTTGTCGCTTCTCCGCTTGAGTAGAAGGCCAGGTTAAACCTTACTGGAGAGTTGTCGCTTCGTCGTTTGAGCAGAAGGACAGGTTAAACATTACTGGAGAGTTCTCGCTTCTCCGCTCGAGTAAAATTAAACAAGGACAAAAATATGTTTCTAAATGTGCTACTAGCAAAGTAATATATAGCCGTGTTCAGACTCGCATTAATTGCGGCTATTATGTAGATTATAAGGTAGCCAGTGTAATAGACGACATCGTATTTCTTATTAAACTCTAGTTCAGGTACAAACGCCTTACCGAAATTCAGCAAAATACTAGGTAAATTAAAACTTGTCTAGTTTAGTTTATTTATAATTCAGATTTTTAGATTTTGTATTTGATTCATTCCTTGCAGGAACATTGACTATTTTATGAATGTTTTGTGGTTTATAATGTTCTACTTTCTGTGTATACAGTGTTTTCTGTCTAAATTTCGTCGCCTGCTTCAGGCAAGAGATTAAGACACCTGTGGTCACTAAAGACACCACTTGACCAGCGGCAGGTATAGTTATTGCATCGAAGAAAGAAAGAAATAAATCAACGCCACGTTTGTCCGTATCTGTCCACAAAATTAACCTTGTCCTGTTGAATCTTGGATCATGTTTCCAACGTAGACCTTGTATTGCCCATACTGGACAAAATGAACCAATGCAAACACAGACAAATGTCACGTGAATGAGGATGGCTCTAGATTTCGTGAACATAACCCTAACATTTAGTGGGGTCCTAATGCAGAAGCATATCTCTATAGACAGATAACAGGTCGCACACGTAGTAAGTGCTCTCTGCAGCGCACGTATGTAGCCAATGTATGCATAATAAAAGTCGCTAAGGTTTATGGCGGATATTGGAAAATATTGTTCAGTATTGTGGCATACAAATAATACAATCGCCATGAAGCAGGATCCAAAATCCCACATAGACAAAGCGAAATATGAGACAGTAACGCTGTGGTTTAATCCTTGTTTGTAATACACTACAGAGTTTATTATACTTGTAGAAGTACCGACTACAGACGCTAGACCCATGAATAACATACAAGTCTGAAATATAACGCTGTAGTAAGTAACTTGACATGTATGCTGAGGGTATGAAGTGTCTATGTTGTCCATGACACAATTCAGTGATTTTTGTGTGATTCAGACAAGCCAAGTAGTAATATTAACACAAATACCAAGAACTTGTATGAACGTTACTTCATATCCTGCGTGGATCTGGCTTATGAAATGTTTCTTGTGTGAAAATATTGAAGATTTTGTTAACTTTCTATGATGACATTTCATCAGAGTTAGGAGCGATTTCAAGAAATCAATCAAAGTTCACAAACAAAATAATAAAAATCTGCTCGAAAGTATAGATACATAAAGTTTGACATAAAATATTAAAATCCCACTGGAATGAAAAAAAAAGGTCAGGCGAGGATGTGTCAGTTATCTCGCAGCTTGTACATAGAGAAAATCTTCAAAGACATTAATCAGATCCCTGGATTAATAATTAGTGAACAGCAAATAATAATCTCAGATATACGCAGACGGCAGTGCTAACGGCAGAAAGTCGAGATGAAGTTCAGAATCTTGTGACACAAATAAAGGTCAGAAAGACTCTTTTCTTTGCAATCAGCTTAAGGGGAGAATAAAAACACTAATAAATAATCATGAGTACATTAGAACAAGTGACAAAATTCAAATCTTTGGGACCTATGATTGTAGACAATTGGAAATGTAAAATGGAAATTAGCAGAATGGGAATTGTCAAATGCACTTTCAGTAGAATGAAACAAAATCTTACGTCAAAGCATATATCACAACTGAAGCCGAGAGTTGTTAAATGCTGTGTATAATCCAGTCTGCTCTGTTATGTAGAAGCAAGGACATTAGATAAGAAAACAGAAAAGAAAACTGTGGCTTTAGAAATGTGGATATCCAGAAGAATTAGCGGAACTTCGTGAACAGAAAAGAAAATAAACAGGAAAGTACAAGATCTATCGTAACTGAAAGGATGAATAATGAGAAACATAAGAACCAGAAAGTTAAAATATTTCGGTCATATCAAGAGGCATAATTTAATAATGAACAACCATAATCGAAGGAAAAGATAAAGGAAAAAAAGCAAGAGGACGAAAAGGTTAGAGTGGAGAATATAAAGAAATAAAGTGAATGCACCGTGACAATGTGAAGACAGCGGGCAACTGAAGCGACAGACGAGCAGTCATAGCTACCCTTCCGACTGGAGACGACACAGGAGGAATGAAGATACCATAGAAACTCACACATGCATGGTTCAGGGGTTTAGCCACAAATTTTGTCTCTAAAACAAATATTTAACCTGTAAGATCACTATAATCAATCGATTCTATTTCTCCATGTTCTGTTTGTACCTCGGGAGTCATGAAAATATTTTCTATCAAACACGACCTGAAATGTACATGATCTGTGAACTTTCATAAAAAATGTTTTAAATCGTAGATACATCTATCACTGCCATTTCAAGCAGAACTGCTTAAACAATACAAAATTAAGAAGGAGAATTAACGATTTACTTGCTGAAAGTTTTGTCTGTTCAAAGTGAAATATTGCTATTTTATTTGCTCAACTTGAGTTGCTTTCCTCAACCAAAACAATGTAACTAAAAATAACGTGCAGAAGCAATGAATAAAAGTGATGTACACGCTTTGATGACGCTGGGTGCAAATTAGCGGTAAATCACAAGATACTGGTGATGACACACAGGAAAGAACTGTATGTTATACTGATGATTTGCTGCTGTAGGATTCGCTGAACATCTTCAGATAATATACTTCACTGCATCTTCAGATAATATACTTCACTGGAAATTATTCAAGCGTAACTCATATTTATCCTTTATAAAGATAATAAGCGAAACAATTCTTTTCACAAAAAACAAAAAAAAGAACCCACAATTATTTTTAAAATATTCATATTTAAAAGTTAAAATGTATATAGTTTAGTACAAGTAAGAGGCTTTCAATAATTCACATTTTGTGGATGACTTTAGTTTCATCTATGGACATTTTTGTGGCAATGGATAATTAAGTACTCAAAAAATGTTTGTGCTCAAAAAACTGACAAAACAATCATTCCACTTGACATTAACCTGATAATATAATTCATGTTAATTTCCGCAAACATTTTGAACCTTGTGCATCAATAGCCATGACTGATTCTTGTACAACTCTTGTGGTGAACTGGCAGAGAAAGGGTTTTGTGACTGCCGAAGAAATATCGATCCTTAAAAAACACACTCCAAAAGTGAACTCACGACATAACATCTTTTTTTTTATCCGGTCTCGAAACAACTTACTCACTACGATCACACTAAAAGAAACACACATACACGAAGACCAAGTAGGACCAATCTTTAATGTCTGGAGTTTTTAATTTCTGTACATTTATTATTGTGCGTTGAAGCCGAGATAAATTTTAGCGAGACAAGGACCTTGTTGAATAAAACTGTTAGTACACGCCATTAATGAAGTGAAGTAATAAGTATAATTTTTTTAAAAATCAATTCGGAACCATTTTATTTCATGGAGTAGAAATTGCTACTTATGTTCCGAAATGAAGTCCATGAATTTCTCCGAACAAAAAATGCTTAATTAAGTATTATCAAACATCTTCTGTTTTTTTTTAAACAAATTAAACTCTTTTATAATTTGTGAATCTGCTGTATGTGGTTGCTTCTATTGCTGCTATGAGTTCTCTGCTGTGACCACTGTCTCTCACAATATGAACGCTTCTTACACTGATGATGTCGTGAACATGGCAAGAATTCTGCATATAACAAATACGATGTACAGTATTGATACTACCATAAACAGAGTGTTAGTTTATATGTGGAGAGTTTTGTACATCTTAACCCAGAATTGTTCCTTCTCTATCGTCATCATCATTATCTACATTAACAGTTACGTGGGGAGTCAGGGACAGGTACATTTTCTCAGGTTTTGGGATTCTTTTGTAAGAGATCAAGTGTTACGCCTTACTGTCTCTTGCCTGCTGGACGTTTTGTTATGGAATATTTCATCTCGATCTTGCTCTTTGTGATGATGCCCCGTGATGGCACCCTGTGATGGTGCCCTGTGATTGTGTGTGTGTGTGTTTTTTTTTGTAATTGTATGAATTATAAATTCATTGTCACCGTTTAAAATTCTGTCTCTCGTCACTTTCATTAAATTTTGTCCTTTCACCAATACTATAATTAAAAATAATGTAGAATATGGAGATAACATTGATGGGTTGGTGCTGATTTATGTCACACGTACAAATGAAAGTATCAGTATCACATATCACATACCAACAGCATATATCAAGGACAGTATTAAATAAAAATACGCCATATTTTCAAATTCAGATACTTCTTATACCAGTAGTTTTCAGCCTGTCTCATCAGTGATGACAAAAAGGGAGAGAGAGAGAGAGAGAGAGAGAGAGAGATGCTGAGAAGAAATAATCAGAGAATCCCAAAACAAGCTAACAAATGGGACACAACAGGACAAAGAAAAAGGGGTTAACCACGTGAAACACTAAAGAGAACATCGTTGAAAGAGGCTAACTTAATGGGGATAAGATCCCTTGGCGAGCTTGAAAAACTCGCCGAAAACAGAAAAAAAAACATGGCGAACTACAATGCGAGCCCCATGTGACATCTAACGGCACTAGAAGCATGTAGGACGTAAGAAGTGGTTTTCAATTTGTTGTTGTTGTTGTTGTTTTCAGACTCCTGGACATTTGACAATATAAATTTTTGTCATAGCACTGCCGTGTTCTGCTTAATATCTCCTGTATTTAGTTTATACTTCTGTGTATTAAAAATACAAGAATCAGAACTGAAATGTGCATATGTTAAAAAAAAAAACAAACTTGCAGGACCTCGTTCTGACGTCATTTTCATCTTTGTTGTATGAAACTTTTGTCTGTGGTTGAGAGGGTGTATTAAAGAGACATGCGTTTTCCAGTTTTCAGATTTACCTTATTAGCTTTGTGACGTCAGCCTTAAAATTACTAGTGTAGCCGACATTTGTAATGAGCAAGTGTTAAAATGTAATAAAAGCAAAGTTCTCTTTTCCATGCCATTATAAAACCATAACAGGGATATGGTGTTAGGTCCGCATTTCCACAACCTTCGGCACATGAAAGGTATGACTGGGTCAGTATTACGTCTGGTCGGATATACCTTCCCAGATTTCTTTGTGTGGACCCCGGGGTATTTTTGGTGTGTACCAGAAACAAATCCACACAGCCGGGACTTGAACCTGGTACCACCAGATTAGTAGGCCGAGCGCCTAACCACTCAGCCACCAGGTCGCCAAGAAAAAAAAATCGGTGAAATGTGACACTCTTATAATCCCACACAAAGTAAACTTTGTAATATCGGAACCGAACAATAACAGCAGATAGATCAAATACATTAGATTTGTAATATGTGTGATATGTTTTAAATTATGCACTTTTTATTGTATGAAAATAAACTCTTTCATGCTTGAAGGTACAATAAAGAGATAGAAGAACACAGTAACGACAAGACGTAGATAAGTGGACAAGACGTAGATAGGTAGACAAGACGTAGATAGGTAGACAAGACGTAGATAGGTGGACAAGACGTAGATATGACAGTGATCTCAGTGGAGGGCAGGTCAGAGAAACAACGACAGTGATCTCAGTGGAGGGCAGGTCAGAGAAACACCGACAGTGATCTCAGTGGAGGGCAGGTCAGAGAAACAACGACAGTGATCTGAGTGTAGGGCAGGTCAGAGAAACAACGACAGTGATCTGAGTGTAGGGCAGGTCAGAGAAACAGCGACAGTGATCTCAGTGGAGGGCAGGTCAGAGAAACAGCGACAGTGATCTCAGTGGAGGGCAGGTCAGAGAAACAACGACAGTGATCTCGGTGTAGGGCAGGTCAGAGAAACAACGACAGTGATCTCAGTAGAGGGCAGGTCAGAGAAACAGCGACAGTGATCTCAGTGTAGGGCAGGTCAGAGAAACAGCGACAGTGATCTCAATGGAAGCTGCTGGTGGTACCATCCGCACGAAGTAAATCTTTTAAAAAATCATTTATTCTGAATATGTGGGAAAATGACACATAAATACAAACTGCAACTGATACCATTTCTTTTAAATTGATCATCAGTTTTCTTTAATATATGCTCAAGTACTAACACACTTCCAACTGAAGATATAAGGAATGAATTTCATCTTGTAGTGACCGTACTCAAGGTGAAATGGATGATTATGTGGACTTTTATTTTGACCTCTACGTCGTGGTATTTTGAGGCCTCATACTGGCCTTTCTTGGTGTGTTAACAAACATAGTTAACATTGCTGTTTACTGTAAGATCAGGATCAAGGACAGTGTTACAGTCACATTTGTCGTTTTAGCTCTGTGGGAGATGTGTTTCTCTTTACTAAATTTAACAGGTTCTATTTGTGATATAATGGAAAGATATTTTCCTGTGGAAAATGTGAATATGCGACTTATTGCACAGCTTTATTGTTTCAGTCCTATAGGTTTATTCCACAGTTAGGCAAGTATTGTTACCATATACTTGTCTACAGAAAGATGCATGTGTGTACTAATTCCACTGAAAGTCAAATGTTTAGTTACCAAATCGCGATCAATGTGCATTAATATAGTTTTTCCAATTATCTGCACCGCGATTTTATGTCCGCTGTTTTCACTTCAACGTTTGCAATAGGGACTTGACCCAACAGTTAATCGAAGTCGATGGGTGCTTTGGTATGCAGACAACAGAGTTCAAGTCGCTTCATTTTCTTTATACTTTTATTCAATCGCCATGCCACCATTCATTCATTCATTCATTTGCATGTCCCTTGCGGAACTTTGCCTCCCAAACAGCACTCCTGTAGGCCTATCGGTTGTGAGCAAGATGGCCTGCTGCTGTTGCATCCATTTCCAGATCGTCAACGATGTCTTGCAGCCATCTTCGTTTTGGTCTTCCTCTTTTTCTTTTTCCCATTATGTATCCTTCCAATACGGTCTTCTCTAAATTATCATGACGTTTAATGTGTCCAAAATATTTAAGTTTCTCTCTTTAATCCTCTTTACTAGCCAGCTTTCTTCAATATTAAGCTCTTGTAGTATAGATATATTTGTTCTTTTTTGTGTCCACGATCTTTGGAGAATTCTTCTGTAGCATTTACATTCAAAGGCATTTATGTGTTTCTCAGCTGTTTTGTTAAGTGTCCAGGTCTCACAGGCATATGTTGCGATGGGAAAGATGCATGCCCTTAAAAATCTTATTTTTGTGGTTCTGTCTGCTCCTCTCCACAGTGCCACCATTAACACAAATTATAATAACGATTCAGTCAACTTTAATGGTTTCTAGTACTAAAACACACCATAAATTTAGATTGTCCACTACAAGTGTACATACTTCAGCTAATGCTGTCCATAATATGGGCAGGATCAAGAAAGTGTTTAGAATAACTAAACTTGTAATATGTAAAGATATCACAGTTCTGATGCAGTATTTTCCTTGGTTTATCCGCTTTATAGAGGACATTGCACTAGAATATGATGTAGTAAAAGCTAACAAAGACCTCCTGAAGTATTTTGGCAACATCGGGAGATTGTTTGCTCTCATTAATGTCAAAGCCAATTTCTTTCTTTATTACATTTTTAGAACTAAATACATAGAAGTGCTTCTATCAATGTTCTGCACAATCAGAAAATGAACAAATCTGCCAAAGATAAGCAGAAGTCTCAATAGATTGCTCTATAGCAAAGGTTTTCTTTATACATCATACTTGCCTACATTTACGGTCAAATATATTTTTTGAGGTATTCTGTTTCGTTTCTATTTTGTTTTACAATGAGGTAATGGAGTCTGATTACACTTTGTATCACGATTGTAACCATTTATTTTTTCCACGAAGTTCATAATAATTCGATAAGAAAAACATTGGTGGGAAAAAGTAATATAACACATTTGGTATAGCTACTAAATGTAGTAGATTTTATTACACAGTTATCTCATAGTTTTCTAGTTTCAATAAAGCGGAAAGTATTGCCAAAATTGCCATCAATAGCCATTCAAATGGGAAAATTCTAGTTAAAATGTTCGTGATGTACCCTCCAAAGCGTTAGATGAATCAGATGATCAGTTTCAATTTGTCAGGGAATGAGAGTTTGGGTGCAAACAGTAATAGTAGTTATAGTAGCTTTTTCTTTATATTTTCTACTAACGTATGATTCGTAGGAAAACAAAAACTTAAATTAGTTATGTCATCTGCAGAAGATGTCCAGGTCGGCATCCAGAGAATAAAGCCAAGCTACACTCTTGTCGAAACTGAAAATGTACATGAGTACAACGTAACACAATAATTGGTGTATAAGTACACAACTATACACTAAACACTGCAGTAAAGTCCCGCAATGTGATATATGTCATTGTGTGCAAAAGATGCAGGATAACATATATCGGTGAGACTGGCCTCAGATTAGGGGACCGCATGCAAAAACATCTGTACGAAATCACCCAGCATGCTTCGAAACCAGTCCCAAATCATTTCAATGGCCCCAACCACAGAGGCAAATCTGATTTTCTGGTAACAGCCATTAAACAATGTCACGCAGATGACACAAGCCGCCTGGCACTTGAGAACCGCTGCATTCAAAATTATGGGACGCTGGAACCACATGGGTTAAACTCGCTGTTTAGTTACACGTAACATCATCTTCTTCAATCATTATAGTACCTCTCCACTAAATCCACCCCTTTTTACTTTTCAAACTTCTTCACAGCATCACTCTGCAACCCCGCTATTTTCTCAGCAACCCCTCTTCTCTGCAACACCTCTTCCCCAATCACCTGTTTCAAATTCTCCTAGCTAGGCCAGTAGTGCGTCACTCTCCCTCCCCTCCCCGGTTCCCCATCCACCACTCCCAGTTACAACCCACCGACCACATGTCACAGGTCTCTATTTAAACAATTTCCACGTCCTACCAGATCCATTCCTGACACACACCGCCAGACAAGCTACACCTTGCAATTTACAGCTAAGTACCTTTTTTTTTTACAGTATTCATGTAAATCTATACTTTATCTCCTCTCCCTATTTCTTCGTCCTGTATGTTTTTGTATGATTAAGGCTCACGCCGAAACGTCACAACTTTGTAATCGTTAAGTAATAAAGCTGCTCCTACTTTTTTCCAATTTTATACATGAGTACAACGTGGTCATTTATCTAAATTAGTTGTATTCACATATGATAGAACAGGTTTTATAAACATACTCTATCCTATAATAGCATTTAACTTTGTGATGCCACATAAGAGTTTGGTAGGAGTTTTGTCAAGAGTTATGGCAGCAGAGTGAGAAATTGCTGAAGTATTGAACACGTATAAGAAGGTATTAAAGTATTGAACACGTATGAGAACTTGCTAAAGTAATGAACACGTATGAAAAGGTGTTAAAGTACTGAACATGTATGAGAAGGTGTTAAAGTATTGAACATGTATGAGAAGGTATTAAAGTACTGAACATGTATGAGAAGGTGTTAAAGTATTGAACATGTATGAGAAGGTGTTATAGTATTGAACACGTATGAGAAGGTGTTAAAGTATTGAACATGTATGAGAAGGTGTTAAAGTATTGAACATGTATGAGAAGGTGTTAAAGTATTGAACACATATGAGAAGGTGTTAAAGTATTGAACACGTATGAGAAATTGTTAAAGTAATGAATGAATGAATGAATGAATGAATGAATGAATGAATGAATAATCTTTATTTTTAAAGGGTAAAGAATTGGGCACGCAGGCCCGTCTTACATTCTGCCCTTCATCACTCCATCTTTCATTCTTCCCACACACTTGATATAGTACAAATATACAAATTAAATTGGGAAAAACATATCAAAAGAGTGTAAGATTTAACTACTACATTCAGAGTAAAAGAGAAGAAGTAATTAACCTAGTAAAATAGCACTCACGCACACATACACACGCAGACATATACATAAACAAAAATACATTGGAAATACAGATCTTCTAACATATGTTTTTAACAAACATTAAAATAATTTATAACAATATCTAACAAGTTGCTTTTCTAACTATGTCATTTTAGTACTTGATGGTTGATGAGACACGTGTTGAGAGAATGCTACATACTTGTCCTCTCTTGTCACAGTTTCAACATTAACTACATACTTGTGTTATCCCATCATAGTTTCAACATTAACTACATGCTTGGCTTAAACCAGGGGTGAAACCTAGTGGCTACTGATGTCACGGTACCTCTATAATAGGATTTTCGTGGTCTTATTCTTTCTGTCTGTACTGTTGGTGTGTACAGCGTATTAATGGGGCTTTACTTAGGCCGTATCGTATCGTAATGATCATGTTACGCACCTGAATAACAGGGTAGGCTTTCATCTTGATCTTCGTGAGTTGAGGTTACTGGACTAGTTATACACAGAATTCCAGCTCTCACTCTCACTTGCTGGATTAGTTAAACACTGTTCCAGACATACTTCTCATCCAGGCTCTTCAAAACCTCACGTTGACGACAACTGGTACAGATAGTCAAGTAAATCCTGGGTAACGGTGACTTGGAACATCTATTGATGGAAGGATGATAATGTTGATGAAAATAATATTAAATCTGACTGCCGGCAGTTATACCTGCCATGTGGCCAGTCCATTCATACGTACTACTGCAGTACAACTATAACGTTCATATATTCCACGAAGACATCACACCGCACAAAACACGTCCACAAAGTTACACGTTCAAACCAAAACTGACTCCACGCACTCAGCCTTTCCCCCACAATTTCCTGTCATGGGTTTTTCAGCCCACGTGACCTTCTCGAAGGATCTCAACAGGAGAAAATTCAAAAAGAAAAACCTATAATAATGCCCTTACTATCAAGCCAACAGTTGTTAACGAATACTGCTATATCTCCGCTCTAGAGGTCGGTCACGTCCTAAACACGCCCATACTGGGATTATATGCCTAAACCTGCTCAACCCAGGGGTGGAAGTCACTAGGGGCGAGGATTCGTCTTCCTGGACAAAAGCTTCGTCCTGGTCACAACTGGGGAGGGTAGCGGCCACGACCACAAAATGCTGAAGTCGGAGACACTGGACCAGGGCAGTCTAGATGGGCAACCACCTCTCACCTGGTGGGGATGTATGCGAATCCTAATCATGCTGAGGTTTTCCGCTGAAAAGGTCAAACGCTGGACTGGATGGACAACCACCTCTCACCCGGCGGGGATACACGGGTATCCCAAAACACGTCGAGGTTTTCCGGTGAGAAAGTCCAACTCTAGATTAGTCTGGTGCAACGGAAACCACGGTGTCACGCATTCCCGCTTCTGATACCCACCAAGAATACAGGCTCAAGCCCTAGGATACTCTGAACCTCTTGTGGTCCTCTCATGGATCTCGTGTGGTCCTTTCGGAGACCACAAAGGGACCACGGGACCTATCGAGGACCACAGGGGCAAATTCAGGAGTATCAGGGGGCGGTCTTGGTGGTAGAAACGAAAGAAGAAGAAGTAATGAACACGTACGTGTAGAGAGATGACTCTTCCTTGTCATAGGAAAAAATTACCACAAATTTCTTTTTCCTACATTTTATAAAAGAAGATAACCATCACTTCACAAAGAAGATAACCATCACTTCACGGAGGACATAGCTTATCCTAGAAGTAAAGGTAGACTGAGATGTGTGTGATCAGTCCACCTTTGTCAGGGAATGAGAGTTTGGGCACTAACACTGATAGATTTACAAGGGACAGAAAGAGTGAGGAAAGGTCTTTTTTTTTTCTAACTGCTGTCATCATTTCTTATAACTCTTAGCGTTATCCCTGGAGGAATTAATCTCATAAGACATTACCTGGTAACTGGATTGATAACAAAGAAAAGAAAAGCATAACATCTAATCCGATTGTGGGAACTTTTATTTCTGGCGTTATTACGGAAAAGTGAATCAGATAACAAACATCTTTCAAGAACTGCAACAAAACATTTGTTATATGTCTGGACATGTTACCAGAAATATGCTACATAAATGTTTAATAACTGCGGAATAAAATTTGAAAGGTAAAGTGAAAGGCAAATTAGCAAAAGAATATGCTTGGCAAACAGACACCTTCAGCAGAATGAGGAAGATTCTTGGGTCAAAAACAAATATCACAGCAATGGAGATTACGTATATAACAGATTTTTTGGCTGTCTTGTGGTCTAGTTCTTTCTGTCTGTACTGTTGGTTCGTACAGCGTATTGATGGGGCTTTACTTAGGCCGTATCGCATCGAAGTGATCACGTTACGCATGTGAATAATAGGGTAGACTTTCATCTTGATCTTCGAGAGTTGAGGTTACTGAGCTCGTTATACACAGAATTCCAGCTCTCACTCTCACTTGCTGGATTAGTTAAACACTGTTCCAGACATACTTCTCATCCAGGCTCTTCAAAACCTCACGTTGACGACAACTGGTACAGATAGTCAAGTAAATCCTGGGTAACGGTGACTTGGAACATTTATTGATGGAAGGATGATAATGCTGATGAAAAATAACATTACATTCGACTGCCGGCAGTTATACCTGCCATGTGGCCAGTCCATACGTACAACTTCAGTACTACTATCACGTTCAGATGTTCCACGAAGACACCACACTGCACAAAAAACGTCCACACAGTTACACGTTCAAACCAAAACTGACCCCACGCATTCAGCCTTGCCTCCACAATTTCCTGTCACGGGTTTTTCAGCCCACGTGACCTTCTCGAAGGATCTCAACAGGAGAAAATTCAAAAAGAAAAACCTATAATAATGCCCTTACTGTTAAGCCAGTAGTTTTTACGCTAATACTGCTATAGATACTCCCCCCTCCCTTGCAGCAGAGATTTTGCCCATGCATATCTCTCCAAACACACCATCACAGTTCTCAAAGAGCACATACACCCATATCTCATCCGAATATGACACTGAAATGTCCAACATGTCAACTAAATAGAGGTGATGTCATCCTCCAAACAAAAAAAAAACAATAGGACATCAAGTCATCTTCAGTCATCATCATCAGGTGCCGTGCCGACTGGCGTTGGCTATTATGCTTTTCTAGAGTACTCGATCCTTCATGCAGGCCATCAGTTCAGTTGGTGATCTCCTCTCACACCATCCCGTCAGACTGTCCAGTATCATTTCTCTTGGTCTTCCTCTTGATCTTCTTCCTTCTATTTTTCCTGTTGTTATAATATTTTCAATGCCCCCTCTTCTCATTGCATGTCCTATGAAAGTACATTGAAAGTACATCTCCAATATTTCATCTAAATGCATCTTATGACATCCTTCAAAAACAATAGGACGTCAAGCCAATAAAAAATAATGCATGACATACATCTGCAAAACACACACTATCAAAACATCAAGATATGCTACATCATAAAATATATGACACATCACCAAATATCTGACACATCATCAAATATATGCCACATCATCAAATATATGACACATCATCAGATATCTGACACATCATCACAACAGTAAGTGTCATAACATACACGGTCAAGACAATACGACAAAAGTGACGCATCTCTGGCTAACCGCTTTAGAAGCCACCTAAAAATAAAATCTCAGCTCGGCTATCAAACAGCATATATATAGCATAACCTTGCATAAATTAGCTATACTCACGATATACGTCTTCAGTTCTGAATATAAAAAAATTGTTTTACAAAGCCATTTTTTTAGTTCAGCTGTATATATATATATGTAAGGTAAAGGTAATCCTGTCGTGCCTTAGAGGCACATAGGGATATGGTGTTAGTGCCCATATTTTCCTTGACCTGCCAGCACACTAGAGGGTGATATGGTCAGTATCACGCCTGGCCGCCTTTCCTTCCCCAACTCCAGAAGAAGTCGGGTACTCATTTCTACAGCTGGGTGACTGGAGTGCCGCCGGCCGGATTCGAACCCCCGACCTTCGCCACGAGAGACCAGTGCACTAACCACTATATATATATATTCTTTTTTCTTGTCACACGAATAATTCGGGCATAAGTATATATAAAACTAAATATTTAAACATACACAACATCGCTACAGTAAACTCGTGCTAACAAAATGTTAAAACTATTTAAAATAAATGTAGGAACAGCTTTATTAACGACAATAATTAGTGTATGAGTATATAACCTAATCTGAGACTAGTCTGTCCAGTATAAGTTATCCTACACTGTTTGCACACAATGGCATACGTTACTTTGTGGGACTCACATGTAAATCCTTCATGGAGTGTGAAGACCAGTTTTGGGAAAGGTAATTGATTTCGTTTTCAAGACAACAGGGCAGGTGACACAGCGAGGGCGGTTACATTTTCTAGTACCAACAAATGCAGAATCCCGCTCAAAGGTGACTATCTTTTGTTGTCGTATTGCATTTATAAATTCATATAAAATATCAAAGAGTTAAGACAAAATTCTTGTGCGTAATACGCTCAGATGAAACTAAGAGAAATGAAAATGTTTATTAGACAGAATGCAAAATATTAATTTAAAAACAATCATCAAGCCATTTCAAATGCGCTCTTTGTTTCGTTTCATAGATTGAAGGACAAGTTTTACAATTATTTAAAGGAATCTAACTCGATGAAAATTTCATGGCGCCATACTTAAGGGCATTGTTTGATGTAGAATATATATTTGGCCGATATCTGTCATGGCTTATGCTTTCAGAACGACGAGTAAAAGAAATTAGTTTTTCACTCAAAGATATACGTTACAGTTAAGCAATAAGTGATATTTCCAGTGTATCAAAGACATACATTTGATGTTTTGACCTACAGACAGGAAACGACGAACAGAAATTGTAAGTAAAATTTCCTCATATGAGCTATCTCCACAGAAGTGCTAATTTCCATATAGTTTGTCTCGTTTGTATTACATTTTATTAATATAGATGAGACCATATTTGGTCATCATCGTCTCGTGCCGTCTTCCCACGGAAGGTTGGCTGCAATGAATCTCCACTCTGCTCGGTTTCTTGTCTTTGTTGTGTACTCTGCCAAACTGGTTACTACACACCCATCTGTGCCACTGTCTTCCTCTTGTTCTCTTTATGTTGATCTTGCACTCAAAAAGGGCCATCTGTGTAGTTTGTGTTATGCGTCTTGTAAAGTATCTTAGTCTTTTTTTAATGGTTTTCAATATTTCTGTTTTCACTTTTAGCTAGTTTAGCACTTCTCTGTTCATTCTATATTCTTCTTTATATCCACATCTCAGAGGCCTCGATTTTCTTTCCTTTTGTCTTATTCAAGATCCAATATATATTTAGCATTTTACAATGCATAATCTCAATTTGCTAGCACCATTTCATTGCTTTCACTAATATCTTGTTTTTATTTGCTCATTTAACTAGCTAGATCTGAACTGTAGAAGAAAAAAGTGTTGCAATGTATTTTTTGTTTTAATTGACTAGATTTCAGTAAATTCATTATCCTCTTAAATATATCTTATAAATATAAATATATCTTACATCCATAGTAATACTAAATGTGAAGAGAATTTAAGCTAAACATAAAAGAATCACAATGTAGAAAAAGAAAGAACCATATAGACTTCCTGATTATGAGAGATAGTACATGTGAATAAAAAGCCTTCAGCTGATTAGATTGTACTAAGGTCAGATGCAGTTTAAGTGGAGTTAGGGGTGACAGCCTGGCAAGAAAATAAAATGTGCCAGAGTTGAAGATCTGACATCCCAAGCTCGTAATTCTGGATTCTGCTGTACAAGAGATCTACATTTTTCTGTCATGGTTGAGCTTATAGGGAAAGATTTTAAAATATCGCTCCAGAAAGTGAGAAAAACTAAATTAGACAGAGTTGGCGTTACTATTAGGCCAGTTTGGCCATATGCTTAGAGCACAGATTTCAGAATGATGCAGTTTTATTACACATTTATTCTTGAATATATTAAAAAATGCAAATGACAGTAAGTAGTTTTGAGTGTTATGAATGCAAAAGTTACAACAATAAATCTGTTTCTCTCTTTGGCTTCCTGTATGATATGCACAGTTTGAACAAATGTGTACTGAAGTTAGGATCTGCAAGTGGTAAGCTTTGTCTAGGTCACAGAATACTCCAATGCTGACCTTGCTGTCAGAGTTGATACCTTTATTCTAAGATCTTTTGTGTGCCAGGTGGGTGAAGATTTTACAGGGTCTTTATTCTTTTATATCAAGAGCTTTCCTGTGGTATTTAGTTCTACATTTCACAGCTTTCTTCTTTTATTTTAAGATATTTCTGTATTCATTTATTTCAAGATCTTCACTGTGGCAGTCAATTACAGGTGTCTTCAGTGCTTCATTTTATTGAATGCCCAGTTAGAACCTCATTCCCCCCAAAATATTGCCTCTTTTCTCCTAGTACTTTACTGTTGAAAATTTCACCTTGTTTAATGTTATTATGTTTATTGTTCAGAAATCATGTGACATGTTTCAAGTGGCAGTTGTTTAACTTCTTTTTTTTTTTTAAGCTGCTTGATTTAACAAAATATTTGCACAATTTATTCAGTCAGAGAAACCAAGTGGCAATGATTTACTTGGCGTCATCAAGTGATGAAGCTAAAATATGGGATGTGCCAACATTCTCCCTGGTAGAGCAATTTAACCCATTTGAAGGTTGCATCAGTGACATAACCTGGAGCCATGATGGTAAGGATTGGAAACTTTTTAAATTAAAAAGATGTGCATATATTTTAAAATTATGGTTGTGTTATATTGCTTCATGGTCTTAAGAAATTATGCCACCAGACCACACAGACATCTTGTGTGTTTTGACTGAGAAATCTGTATTTAGTTTACAGTGAAAAATTTGAATCTCCAAAAAGCCTGAATGAAATTATATAGATACAGTTTTGAGGGGGGCAGCCATTTAGGTTATAGACTTGACTTACATGTGAAGGTTATAGACTTGACTTACATGTGAAGGTTATAGACTTGACTTACATGTGAAGGTTATAGACTTGATGTACATGTGAAGGTTATAGACTTGATGTACATGTGAAGGTTATAGACTTGACTTACATGTGAAGGTTATAGACTTGACTTACATGTGAAGGTTATAGACTTGATGTACATGTGAAGGTTATAGACTTGATGTACATGTGAAGGTTATAGACTTGACTTACATGTGAAGGTTATAGACTTGACTTACATGTGAAGGTTATAGACTTGATGTACATGTGAAGGTTATAGACTTGACTTACATGTGAAGGTTATAGACTTGATGTACATGTGAAGGTTATAGACTTGACTTACATGTGAAGGTTATAGACTTGATGTACATGTGAAGGTTATAGACTTGACTTACATGTGAAGGTTATAGACTTGACTTACATGTGAAGGTTATAGACTTGACTTACATGTGAAGGTTATAGACTTGATGTACATGTGAAGGTTATAGACTTGATGTACATGTGAAGGTTATAGACTTGACTTACATGCGAAGGTTAAAGACTTGAATTACATGTGAAGGTTAAAGACTTGACTTACATGTGAAGGTTATAGACTTAACTTACATGTGAAGGGTATAGACTTGATTTACATGTGAAGGGAACTGGTTATAGGCAGACTTACATGTGAAGAGAATGGGTTATAGACTGACTTACATTTGAAGAGAATGGGTTATAGACTGACTTACATGTGAAGAGAATGGGTTATAGACTGACTTACATGTGAAGAGAATGGGTTATAGACTGACTTACATGTGAAGAGAATGGGTTATAGACTGACTCCAGCCACATGATAGTAAACTAGGCTTTGAAAGGCTACCTGACATTGTTATACTAGTCATTGAAACAAAAGAATATCAGCCAGCAAGATGAGTACTATCATTCCCACCACATTCTCTGCCACCCCCAACCCACATACACATACACACACGCTCTATCCATATCCACTGAGCCATTTGTCATCATCCTGTCATTTCTACAAAGTAATTGCTGTGCTTGAAATTTCTTCTCTGAAGACATCATTTGTCCTGTACCCAAGTTATAAGTTTGTGGTTTATAATCATTTCTTTCTTTTTTTTTTCAACTGATTTTCCACTTGAGAATTTGTTTTGCACTGCGTGCATGTTATCTTTAATGGACTTTTATGCTACAGGTCAATAGAAACATTTCATCATCATCAGGTGCCGTGCTGACTGGCGTTGGCTATTATGCTTCTCCAGAGTACCCGATCCTTCATGCAGGCCATCAGTTCATTTGGTGATCTCCTCTCACACCATCCCGTCAGACTGTCCAGTATCATTTCTCTTGGTCTTCCTCTTGATCTTCTTCCTTCTATTTTTCCTGTTGTTATATTTTCAATGCCCCCTCTTCTCATTGCATGTCCTATGAAAGTACATTGTCTCTCTCTTATCTTTTTGACAAGGTTTTTTGTCTCTCCAGCTCTTCTCATACATTCTTCATTAGTTATTTTTGCTGTCCAGGGGATTCGCAACATTCTTCTAATAAACCACATTTCTGCTGCTTCCAATGATTTTTGTGCAGACTTGCCTATTGTCCATGATTCACTTCCATATAACAAGATAGGTTCAATATAGCATTTTAGGACTTGTTTTCTAACAGTCATTGAAAAAGATGTGTTAGCTAATATGTTTCTCATTCTCTGAAATGCAGTCTTTGCTTGGCCTATTCTGTTCCTAATTTCTGTTCTGCATTTCCCATCTGAAGTTATTACTGCTCCAAGGTATTTGAATTTCTGCACCTGCTTTAGAATAGTTCCGTTTAATTTAATACTGCATGCTGGTGGATTCTGTTTCTTAGATATAACCATAGTCTCTGTCTTTTTGATGTTCAAAGTAAATCCTTTCTGTTCACTTTCTTTGGCGACTTTATCCAAGAGATTTTGCAGGTCTTGTTGGTTCTCAGCTATCAGCACTGTGTCGTCAGCATACCGAAGGTTGTTAATATTGTATCCTCCAATTCTTATGCCTGGTTCTGTGATGATTGTTC
This sequence comes from Achatina immaculata, assembly GCA_009760885.1. NCBI lineage: Eukaryota > Metazoa > Mollusca > Gastropoda > Stylommatophora > Achatinidae > Lissachatina > Lissachatina immaculata. The sequence continues at coordinate 31,966,942 of CM019704.1, forward strand.
TTAGAATATTCTCGCTGTACAGAGAAAAAAGGTCTGGAGATAGTACACATCCTTGTCGCACCCCTTCTCTTATAGGTTGATATTTTCCAATTCTATTTTCAACTCGAACTGCTGCTTCTTGCTGCCAGTATAGATGTTTTACAATCCTCAGGTCTTTGCCGTCTATATTGATGTCTTCAGGCATTTTAATAATTTCATTATGTTTCACCTTGTCAAATGCCTTGGTGTAATCAATGAAGCATAAGTAGAGATCTTTCTGTACTTCTAAAGCTCTTTCTGTTAGTGTTCGTAAAGCATAAATGGCATTGTGTGTTCCCTTTCCTTCAACAAATCCAAACTGTTCATCTGCTATTTCCATTTTTATCTTTTTCCTTGTTCTTCTCATAATTATTCTCAGAAGTAGCTTCGTTATGTGACATGAGAGGCTGATAGTCCAGTGGTTGTCACATTCCTTTGCACCTGGTTTCTTTGGTAGTGCTATAAACGTGGATTTAATCAGGTCACTGGGCATATAACCACTGTTGTAAATGTCATTCAGTAACTTGGTTATTATTTTTATTCCTGTCTCCTCTAGTGCCTCTATTTCTTCTATTGTTATATTATCAGGGCCAGTCACTTTTCCTTTCTTCATGTGTTTGATGGCATCTATGATTTCATCTTCAAGTATTGGTGGTCCATCACAGTTTTCAGTATCTGGTGTTAATTCTGGTCTTTCTCCTCCATATAACTCACCGATATACTCTGTCCACCTGTCCACAATGTCTTCTTTTCCCATTAACATTTTACCTTCTTTCGATTTCAGGCATCCTGTGGTATATTTTGTTTTCCTGCCTGTGAGTTCATTAATTCATTTGTGCATGTTTTTGCTGTCTTTATTATGAGAGTCGTCTATCTGTCTGCACTGTTCATTTAACCACACTTCTTTTGCTTCTCTGCATTTGCGTCTTATTTCTTTATTTATCTTGCTATATTTTTCCTCGTTATTTTTACTCCTCCTCCTCTTGTCCATCAGTCCTAAGATGTCATCTGTCATCCATTTATTTTTAGGGGCTTCTTTTTTCGGTGATATGATCTCCTTAACAGTTTGGTGGATAGAATCCCTTAACATTTCCTATTGTTCATCTGTACTATTTATCTTTGCTATTGCATTGTATCTATTTGTTATAATAACTTTGTATTGTTCTCGCAGTTCTTGGTCATTTTTAAGAAGTTCTGTATTCATTTTGATGTTTCTCACTTTTCTGCCTGCTTTCTTTAGCTTTATTCTAACTTTTCCACAGAGTGGATCATTGTCACTATTGCAGTCAGCTCCTGGCATGGTTTTTGTTGTCAGTAATGCATTGTGGAATCGTTTGTTGATTAATATGTAGTCTATCTGGTTAAATGTCTCTTTGTCTGGGCTGCACCTCGTTGCCAGACTTCGAGGATGTTATTTAAACCAGGTGTTTCCTACAACCATGCTGTGTATTCTTGCCCATTCAATTAATTTATAACCTCTGTCATTCCTCTCCCCCAGTCCATAGTCACCAACGATGTCTAAAGTTCTTCCTTTACCAACTTTGGCATTAAAATCTCCCATGACTATGGTAACTTCATGTGACTTTGTGTGTTTTAGTGCTGTCTCTGTGTCATTATAAAATATCTGTACATCTTCTTCAGAACTTTCAGATGTTGGAGCTTACACTTGTATAATATTTATGTTTATTGGTCATCCTTTTAGTTGGGCTAGCAGGACTCTGTCCGAGATGTTCAGATATCCTACAGTTGTCCTTGCCATTTGTTCATCAAATATAATTCCTACTCCTCGTTCATGTTTCTCACTTCCTGACTATATTATTGTATATTTATCATAGTTTATCTTCCCTGCACCTGTCCATCTAACTTCACTCATTCCTAATATGTTGATCTTCATCCTTTCCATTTCCATCTTTACATTTTCTAATTTTCCAGCCTGGAATAAAGTTCTAACATTCCATGTTGCTATTTTGAACTTAGTTTTGCCACCAGTAGCTTGATGACGATCTGGCCTCACCTGTGGCTCGTGAGCTGCCCTACCAGACGAGGCTGTTCCAGAGGAACATCCATTAACATCGATCATGATGAATTGATTATTCTGTTCAAGCATAACTATTCTTGGGAACTACAACAGTGGTTTCCCGTTGCCTTCTGTCAGTTTGTGTACGGACTCTCCGCTAGCCTTTGGACCCCCTGTCCTACCCACAAGGCAGCGGGAGCGAGAGGTTTTAAGGCGCCTCTGACCCGCCTGGTATTCCCTTCACTGAGCACTTGAGGCACTTTATAGGAGTAGTAGAACCACCTACTACCCCACCTCGCTCTCTGAGTCTACCGCCAGTTGGTCCGCGCCTGCTTATTTGGACAACTCCTTATTCACAGGGATCCTCCATATCTTGTTTCTATTGCCTTCCCCCAACCCCTTTCTCCCACTTGTTCTCCTCCTCTCTCTCCGCTTCTTCCCTATGATTGGCTATATCGGGAATCTTTTGTCTGTAGGCAGCGTGGGTTTTTTTTTCCCTCCTCCTTCCACACACATTTCAGCTTCTCACTCGGAGCAAGACTTCAGATAAGTTATATATGTTTGTATTTCGTTTTGTATGTATCCTCGAATAAGGTTCACGCCGAAATATCGGATGTTGTATGTTTTTCATTCATACATTCTCATACTTTATATTCGTTTTTTGTTTTTTTCTCACCTTGCTCACTTCCTCCCTCACTTTGTAAAACTGCACCATACACCTCTATCTACCTTATTTATATTAACCAGTTTTACTGCAGTCGCCATCCCTTTTATCCATATCTGGAGGACTTTCACCATCCGCCACCTGTGACACGCTGGGTTGGGGATGGTCGCCCCAGCTTTACCCAGAAAAAACATTTAGCACAGCTATTTTTTTTCTTTCAGTTTTTCATCCAGACCAACTCATTCATACATATCCTTCAACCAGTTCATCTGTTTAGTAATCTGCTAGTGACAAACAAAAAAAAAATCACTTACCATACTATCACAATTTCTGCATGAATTTGAATGCAAGCTCATGTTTTTGCTATTTCTTGTGTGAGAAATTAGCAATGCATGATTTGTGTGTTCTGTTGACTAATTTAAAGACAGCTAACTGCATCCAAAAAATATTGTGTCCACTGTTTCTGATGTCTAAGCATATCTGAAAGTGCAGAAATGAGGAAATGAAGTGTCTTTTGGCTCTGAATTGTAGAATAATTTCCCAGCAAATTATTCATAAACTTGTTTCAGAATATAATGTAAAGTATCATTTTACTGTTTTAATGTGATTATCATCTGATTATCATAGATGTTGTTTGTAATGTTATTAATGCTTTTTTAAAATCTCAGGATGTTCAATTGCAAGTTGTTGCAGTGCTGACAGAAATGTACATATACGGCTGACAAAGACAGCTCAGTCAGTTCCATCAGAGTCCTTTGTACTGCCAGTAAGTCATAGTAGGAGAGCTTGAGCGTGCCATATTTTTAGCTCAGAGTGAAAGATTCTTTTAGTCTGTACTATAGTAAGGTGATAAAGGTAGACAGGTGTATGATAAAAGACAGAAAGGTTGAGTAAAGTGGATAGAAATTAGAAGGACAGAATATAAGATGAGCACATATAAATCGATAGTACACAATGAACTAATATTTTTGCCAAATGCCTTTGTCAAGAATGACATACAAAGACATCATAAGAGATAAATGCATAAAAAAAAATAATTAAAAAATGACAAATTAGCTCTTTTGTATTCTCCTTGTAAGAATGGTGAGGACAAAATCCACCCAGACAGAGATAGATAAATGTAAAATAGAAGCAGGCAGTAGACTGAGATTGGGAGAATGAAGCAATATTTTTTCCAGTTTTATCACAGTCATCATTTCTTGAAATTTTCACCTGATAAGATGAATACATTGCTTCACTTGCAAGCACACAGAAATAATATATACACACATATAATTAGTGTATAAGTATAAAAAACTAAATATATAATTATATCTGAAGCCACTGCAGTAAAGCTGTGATAACAAAATGTATAAATTAGAAAAAAAAGTAGGAACATCTACTTAACAAGCACACAGTTGTGATGTTTCAGTATGAAACTTAGTCGTACAAAAACACTCTGGATGAAGAAATAGAGAAGATAAAATGTAAATTCACATGGATACTATGTAGAAAATAGGAATGGAAAAAAACAATAAAATGAATGGAGCACTTACCTGTGACTTGTAAGAGGCTGTGTTGAGAAGTGTGCATGGTGGAGTGTAAAGAATGTTTGAACAAATTCCTATTTTTTAGCCTTCATGTGAATTTATATTTTATATTCTCTATCTATTTCTTCGTCATGTGTGTTTTTGTATGATTAAGGTTTACACTAAAACGTCACAAACTGTGTGCTCGTTAAGTAATAAAGCTGTTCCTACTTTTTCCCTCATCATTATCATCACCTTTCACTCCCTTGGGAGCATAGGCCATGGATAAAGGCTCTCCAGTCATCCCAGTTCTTGGAATTATTCTCTGCTTCCTTCCATGTGCACCCCTTGTCTCTGAGCACTGTCATAATTTCTCTTTTCCAAGTAATTCTAGGTCTTCCTCATTTTCTGTTTCCTTGAGGATTCCATGTCAGCACCTGTCTTGCAATGCTGGTGTCGGATTTCCTTAGAGTGTGGCCAATCCACCTCCACTTCCTGGACATGATTTATAGGTTCTCATCCTTCCCTTTCCCAGACCTCCTCGTTCCTGATCTTGTCCTGCTATTTAATGTTTAAAATCCTCCTCAAGCAGTAGTTCATGAATGTTTGTATCCTCTGTTGTACTGTCTTGGTAAATAATCCATGTCTCCAAACCATATGGTAGGACAGTCTTTACATTTGTGTTGAAAAGCCTAAGTTTTGTTCTTGTTTTGATGTTCTTAGATGAGCATATTTTGTGAAGTTGGATAAATGCTGTCCTGGACTTTTTTCCCCCCAGTTTGTACATTTTAATAAGATGTACACAGGAGTGCATTTTGATCGTGGCAGATATTTAAATAGCACCTACAGATACTTGTGCACAGATATTCAAGACTATCTCTTGTTTAATGTTTCCTAAAGTGTGATGTGCCGAAGGTTTTCAGGCGGCACTTAGGGACACAAATCATTTACAATTTTAAAATAAAGTTTAAAATACTCACATTTTTCACAGTAGTATTTAACTTTTCAACATACATTTCTGTTAATGTTTAAAGAATGAGACTGAAGTAAATGTTTAATGGTTTCCACTTTCAATAAACTTTCTTAACCTTGCAGAAGTTTTTTGGTACTGAATTACCCTGGTCAGTGGTACTTCTTTCGTGCACCAAAACTAGCAGGAGCCCATTGTGACTTTTGGAATAACTGGTTTAATTTAGCATAAACCATTCCAAGAGAGATGGTAATCATGATAGGGCTAGTAGTTATTGCTGCAGCTTTAAACTGTTGTCACATCTGTCCCTTAATAGAAACATGATTCCCACTCATAACCTTTTGGGGGGGGGGAGCAGGTGATGGCAGTGGTTTAGTAAGGATGTGAATGACCACAGATCTTAATAGGATATGGGGGAGCAAAGTAATAAAATGCCAGGAAAGTTTAGCCATCAAATCCACTGTGCCTGATTGTGCAAGAAACAGGCATGCAGTTGTATAGTGATAAAAAAACGATATATACTGTCTGCATGCTAAAACTATGTATTAATATTGCTGGCTGTGGAGTATGCGAAACAAGCATTGGGAACATAAGTAATTTCATTTGCCACAACCAATACCAGTCCTACATAGCTAAATCGCTAAAGACGCACATCAAAATAAGTGCAGTGGCAACTGGAAGATCATGTGTTCAATCCCGGGACAGGGGAAAAAAAAGCAACAACTCACTGAGTCATGACCCAGAGGGGCCCACCCCCCCTTAGAGTGTCAGGAGTTTAATAGGGCCGAAACACTTGTCTGAGGGGGGTACTTCCTCTGATGATCTGAAGGAGTTGTGTTGTTGTTCCGCTCTCTACGGTAGAGAGTTTCCTGCATATTAATGGTGAACATTTCGGTTCCTCTTAACTTAAATACACGCAGAAGGAAACAAAATTGTATAAAGTATTTATAGTGAATGAGTTTATGTGACTTTTAGAAACATAATCATATTAAAAACTAGTTTAAATATAAGTAAAGTGTCAGAAAACATAATCATATTAAAAACTAGTTTAAATATAAGTAAAGTGTCAGAAAACTAGTGAAATATAAAGTAAGAAAACAAAATCATATTAAAAACTAGTGAAATATAAAGTAAGAGAACAAAATCATATTAAAAACTAGTTTAAATATAAGTAAAGTGTCAGAAAACATAATCATATTAAAAACTAGTTTAAATATAAGTAAAGTGTCAGAAAACATAATCATATTAAAAACTAGTTTAAATATAAGTAAAGTGTCAGAAAACTAGTGAAATATAAAGTAAGAAAACAAAATCATATTAAAAACTAGTGAAATATAAAGTAAGAGAACAAAATCATATTAAAAACTAGTTTAAATATAAGTGTCAGAAAACATAATCATATTAAAAACTAGTGAAATATAAAGTAAGAAAACAAAATCATATTAAAAACTAGTTTAAATATAAGTTATGTGTCAGAAAACAAAATTTTATAAAGTATTTATAGTGAATGAGTTTATGTGACTTTTAGAAACATAATCATATTAAAAACTAGTTTAAATATAAGTAAAGTGTCAGAAAACATAATCATATTAAAAACTAGTTTAAATATAAGTAAAGTGTCAGAAAACTAGTGAAATATAAAGTAAGAAAACAAAATCATATTAAAAACTAGTGAAATATAAAGTAAGAGAACAAAATCATATTAAAAACTAGTTTAAATATAAGTGTCAGAAAACATAATCATATTAAAAACTAGTGAAATATAAAGTAAGAAAACATAATCATATTAAAAACTAGTGAAATATAAAGTAAGAAAACAAAATCATATTAAAAACTAGTTTAAATATAAGTTATGTGTAAGAAAACAAAATCATATTAAAAACTAGTTTAAATATAAGTGTCAGAAAACATAATCATATTAAAAACTAGTGAAATATAAAGTAAGAAAACATAATCATATTAAAAACTAGTGAAATATAAAGTAAGAAAACAAAATCATATTAAAAACTAGTTTAAATATAAGTAAAGTGTAAGAAAACATAATCATATTAAAAACTAGTTTAAATATAAGTAAAGTGTCAGAAAACATAATCATATTAAAAAACTAGTTTAAATATAAGTAAAGTGTCAGAAAACATAATCATATTAAAAAACTAGTTTAAATATAAGTGTAAGAAAATGAGCATGATATCATCAATTTTCTAATCTGTCTCTCATCACCTGTAACAGAAAGAATGTAACTACTCATGATGGCACAAATATTGTCCCTTGATGATGTCACAGTATGAGAATACATTGTGTTGCATTTCATTCATTTAACATTTCTTGTTCTCATATCATACGAGAATGAAAAATAGTTGAAGATTTTATCAGTGCAATAAAATTTATTTATTTCTGCATTTTGACTGAAATCATTGCAAATTTTAAAAAAAAAAATTTTTTTTTCATATGTATAGTTTAGTTATATTTGAGACATTGAAAGTTAACATGGCAGACACCGTCAGTTGTCACATCTGTTCTACTTCCGTTGCATTTGTTTCACAATTTTATAAACATAATTTTTCAGGCTGGGTGTCAGTGTTTGGACTACAATTCATCATCTCGGTTTCTACTGTGTGGGTGCGTTGATGGCAGTATACACATTTATGACCGCAAGTTGAAAACTGTCAAGAAGTCATACCAGGTCAGTTTGTGAACTTGGGTTTCTTTCAGTGTAGATAACCGGTCAAAAAGACAGATGTTAGCACATCACCATGCACCTGTCTTTGCAGATGAAAAACAGAAATAAAAGTCCACAATGTTTGTTTAGTGGAAGGAAGAACTCTGGAGTGTATGCTTTTTTAAAATTTATTTAAGCAGCTGAATTACAAAATAAGATACCTAATGTTTCATCAGTGTCGTCGTCGTCATCATCATTATACTGCGGTGAAACAGTGGAGGTTGTATGGCGTTATTATGTAACTCATTCTCTTGTCATGATGGTAAACCAAAACAGTTGATCTGTTGTCCACTTGCACATATCCAAGACTTTTGTTTGAAGGATTTAGTAGTGAGCAGCCGGTCTTGTCACACAGGGCCAGCCATTTTTTCTTGTTGTCTTGTATTATTGCTCTTGCATGCTGTACATTTCAGTGTTCTGCTCAGTATGTAGGTCTTTGCCTTGCTTTCGTCTCTCAGTTTCGTCTCACATCAGCAAAAACAAAACTGCTTCTAGTTCAGTTATATACTGTAGTCTAAGTAGGCAACCAAGACTTGGCTGTGGTGTGGCCACCGCAAACAGTATTCATGGAAGTTGCGTTTATTAATTAGGTAGAAAGATGGAATCTTTACCGTGTGGCATTGCCCTTTGCTTGCTATCTTACACACAACGGCAGTAGTAGTTAGTATGTAGTAACTGCAGAAACACATTTATATTTTAGAAACACTTGTTTCATGAAGGCTTTAAAGCTAGAGAAACTGTTTCTGAGTTGAGTAAACTAGAGAAACTGTTTATTAGTTTGAGTAGACAAGGGAAACTGTTCTTTTAATTGAGTAAATTGGAGAAGCTGTTTCTAAATTGAATAGACTAGAGGAACTGTTTCTTAGCTGAATAAATTGCAGAAACTGTTTCTAAGCTGAGTAACATTTTTTTTATATTCATTATATTTCACAGAATTTGAAGAATCCTGTGATGGTGGCTCGATGGAACTGGAATGATGCATACATCTCTGTGGGTCTAGAGAACGGGAACATTTTGCTTTACAATGTAACCACAGGCCAGGCTAGCAGTCCCTTAGTTGCTCCATCAGCAAATGTATGAACATGAATAGCTTTTCCTTGCATGAGAGAGAGAGAGATAGGGTGACTGATTTATTTGTTTGTAACCCACAATTTTCCCTTTTGTTTTTGTTGTTGTTTGCAATCACTTTTCTGTATTCCCCCCCCCCCCCCAGATTTACATTTTTTAGAGCATTTTATGAAGTTCTGCTAATTTTTTTTTCTCATAATTTTTATATTAATGAGTATTTTCTTGGCAGGTCTTTTCTTCAGTTTTATATTCATGATCATGTCCCAGACTTTATTCTTACATGCCATAAGTAAAATGTTAGAAAGTGAATGTTATGAGCTTGGAAATTATGTTTATCTTATCTTGAGAGAATAGACTTAATACTAATTGATTTATTTCTTAAACATGTAACTATTGTATCATAGTCTAGGTGTTGTAAATAAAGGCTTGTCTTATATATATATATATTATATATATATATAATATATATATATATATTATATATATATATATATATATATATATATATATATAAAGCGTTATCTTGTATAAATGAGACTTACAAAGTTTACATATTGATTCAGCACACTTTTATCTTCATAAACAGTATTACTATGGAATCTGTGAAATTTATTACCTTGTTTTAAGAAAAAAGTTTGCAGACATGCTATGTAACTAAGATAAGTATGATAGAAATGTTCTGTTATCAGGGCCAGCAAGCCAGAGTTACGTGCTGTGCTCCTGATAAGAATGTTGTGGCATTACAAACTGGCCAACACAGCAGATATTTATGTTAATAGTGGAGGTAGAACCTTCTGAAGGTTGTGCCCTCCAAGTCCGCTCTATGAAGTGAAGAGAGCCATCTTAATGCTTTCTACGTACAAGATTATGCTTTTTTTGTTTTTTCCCTGCAAATTCATCCCAGCACTAACTGCCAAACCATCCAGTTTGCGCATGATCTTAGAGGATAGTTTAGAAGCAGACAGATGTTAGCTGTTTGTGGAAGCGGCCAATCATTTTTCCAAGCAAGATCTTTCACGGTTGATTATACCAATATTTGATTAACACAGTCAGTCACAGCAAGAGGAAACCATGTTTTTTCTAACATTTCCGTGACTTTTCGGTGTAATGTATCTTAAATGGGTACCCAGCATGCCAGTTCTCGGGGGAAATGTACATCACATTGCACTGCTTGTACGGCTATTAGGAATGAAGGAAAAATAGGATGTCATGCAAAAGGTAACCACCAACCTCCACACTCCCCCCCCCCCCCAAAAGGGATTTTGTACAGATTGGTAAACAAACAAAAAAAAAACAGTTACAGTGGTTGTGTAACACAACAGTTACATTTATTAAGGAGTTATCTTTTCGTTTGATTGCTTTATTATATTCTTTTCTGTCTAATTGCAGACAATAAGGCAGCTTAAATATAACCCCTACCAAAAGTCATCTCTGGTATCTGCATCTGACAATGGGGCTGTGAACTTCTGGGACACCAATACTCGGCGTTTAATGCATGCATTCACCAAGACGCACCTGGCAGCTGTTAGAGATTTCACATTCTCTCCCATTAATGACTGCCTGATGGTCAGTGTCGGACTAGACAAGCGTGCTGTGTTTTATGATGTCCAAAGTAAATCGTAAGTCCCACAGTGCAGTCTTCGCAGATGTCCTAGGTCTGTGAGGTTTTATTTCATTCATGTGGTTTGAAAGTCTCCTTAATAATTCAGAATGTTGAAGAAAAAAAAGTAGGCACAGCTTTGTTGATTAACAAGCACACACTTGTGATGTTTCAGTTTGCACTTTAATCATATAAAAACATACAGGACGAAGAAAGAGAGAGAGAAGATAAATTAAAAATTCAGATGATGACACAAACCGCCAAGCACTTGAGAACCACTACATTCAGGAATATGAGATGTTAGATGCCATAGCTCATACGCAAAATTCAGCTGTACTTAACATTCCCTTTCTCCACAACCATATTCCTTCTGTACTAAATTCTGCCCCTTCCTCACCCACAGCACATATTTCAGAACCTCTTCACTGCATTAGATAACAAACCCTCTACCCCAGCCACATTCACCTATTCCACATACCCTTCTCCCGGCTAGGTTACCACTGTATTGTTCTCCTACTCGTTACCACCAACCTACCACACATTGCAAGTCGCTGTTTGAACTTTTCAAACCTTTCTACATTTTGCTATGACAGCTGTACTGCAGTGGCTTCATGTATAGTTATATATTTAGTTTTATATACTTATACACTTACTATTCATGTGTTACTTTAATTATTTTAGTGGTGGTTCTTTTTTACTTTTTTAAAATAAAATTGTCATTTCATCTAACTGGTTTTCAAGATCCACAGCTAATTTTGTTTTTAAAAAACTGCAATAATTGTGATTTCTTCACCATGAAAACTGTCATTTTGTTTCAGGTAGTAGTTGGTTTCTTGCTGGATTCCTAATTTCTTGTGAGCAGAACTCTCCATTATTTGTGTATGTTTTCACACTTCTCAGATTTCCAGCTATCCCCCACATATTGAGGCTGCCCGTGACAGAAGTTTTAACATATGCTGTCAGACTCAGTGATATAGTTCTGAAGTGGACTGTCATAGTTTTGATGAATTGTTAGGTGTAAAATGTCTGCTAGGATTTAAGAAAAAAAAAGATGACAGAGCTTCAGAACATCAGATTACAGCCAATGTTATTTCTGTAACAAGAAATTAACCTGGCATCAGCTAGTAAGATCTTAAGTTTACTTTCGCTTTGTTACATAACAAGTGCCAGGTAGTGATTTATTGACTTCAGCCAACTTACTGTTATTGTGGAATGAAGTTAAATGTATGCCCATAGTGACTTTTTTTTTTTTAACGTGCCAAGCAGTTTGGTTCTTCTTCTTTTGCTCTTCTGTATCTGCACTTCTGTCTCCTGGATAAAGTGGGCTGTTTTTTTTTTTTCTTGTAGTTCCTATATTGATGACAACTGACAAAACAAATAAGGCAGCTGAAATATGTATCAATGAGGAAAAATTGGAAGAAGTGGAGAGTTCTGAATATCTTGGAACACTACTAATAATGGAGATACAATGAGGGAAATTAAAAGGAGGTCGTTTATCACTCTTCACAAAGTAAAACAACTAAAGAAGCTGTGGAGAGGAACAGACACAAATACAAAAATAAGATTTTTAAGGGTATGCATCTTTCCCATCACAACATATGCCTGTGAGACCTGGACACTCAACAAAACAGCTGAGAAACACATAAATGCCTTTGAATGTAAATGCAGCAGAAAAGTTCTTCAGATATGGACACAAAAAAGAACAAATATATCCATACTACAAGAACTTAATATTGAAGAAGGCTGGCTAGTAAGGAGAATTAAAGAGAGAAAACTTAAATATTTTGGACACGTTAAACGTCATGATAATCTAGAGAAGACTGTCTTGGAAGGATACATAATGGGAAAAAGAAAGAGGAAGACCAAGGCGAAGATGGCTGCAAGATGTCATTGATGATCTGCAAATGGATGCATCAGCAGCAGGGCATCTTGCTTACAACTGAGAGGCCTACAGAAGTGCTGTTAGGGAGGCAAAGTTCTGCAAGGGACATGTAATTGACTGACTGAGTTCCTATATAGAACCATAGAGCTAAGCTGTATCCTTGATAAAGTCTGTTTTTTTTAAAAATTTCTATATAGAACTTTTTGGGATTACAATAGAATTCATAATGAAAAAATGCTGCACAGGTAACACAGGTATTGACTGGGTACATGGGACCCAACTAGAAGATCTTGATTTTGCTGATGACATAACTCTTATCAGTAATAATGTGAATTCCATGCAAGAAAAAACAGATAGCCTGTCTTCACTGGCTAGCAAAATAGGGCTTGAAATTAACAAGGACAAAACAAAAATAATGAAAATTCCCATCAATCAAAATGGAAAAATACACATAGAAGGGACAGATATTGAAGAAGTCAATCAATTTGCATACCTTGGCAGCTACATAGACCAGGATGGTGACACTAGAAAGGAAGTTAGGATCAGAATTGCAAAAGCAGCATCAATCTTCAAGAATCTTGAGAACATATGGAATTCAAAAGTTATAAGCACAAAAACCAAGTTAAGACTATTCAATTCAAATGTAATATCCACCCTCATTTATGCATGCGAAAGCTGGAAAACAACTAAAGAAATAGAAAAGAGATTACACTCTTTTGAAAACAAATGCCTAAGGAAAATACTCGGCATCAAGTGGAATGAATTCAAGAACAATGCAGAGATAAGGCAGATGACTGAACAACAACCAGTCTCATGGGTGATCAGGAAAAGGAGATGGACATATGTTGGTCACTTGATGAGAAGAAATGACCAGAGAATCCCAAAACAAGCTATCAAGTGGAACACAACAGGCCGAAGAAAAAGAGGCAGACCGCGTGAAACTCTGAAGAGGACATTATTAAGAGAGGCCAAGTTAACAGGCATAAAATCCTTTGATGAGGTTGAAAGACTCGCCGAAGACAGGAAAAATTGGCGAACTACTTTACGAGCCCTGTGTGACGTTTAACGGCACGGGAAGGATATAAGAGATAAGATAAGATATATAGAACTATAGAGAACATGCTAATATAACATCTGTACAAAAGATGAATGTGCATGTGATGACAATAAGGTGGCAGTAGACCACATACCACAGGAACAACAGAGAAGACAGATATAGCCAACTACTACACCAGTCCAAAACAAACTGTATGGAGATGTCCACACCCTTCAGATGACCACCAACTACTTCAAAAGTATACAATCTGACGTCTGAAAATGTTCAAAGAAGAAGAACTATAGAACTTGGCTTCTGTCTCCTAGATAAACTGGATTGTTTTTTGTAGTTCCTGTATAGAACCATAGAATTTAGCTTCTGTGTCTTGGATAAACTGGACTGTTTTGTTTTTTTTTTTGTACTTCCTGTGCAGAACTGCTGAGTGGTTTCATTGGGCCAGAGGGTGCATGTCAGTGTTTCATAGTTCATACAGTTTTGTGGAATGAAATTAAATCCCCGTAATGATCTTTTTTTTTTTGTTTTTTTTTAAACTGCCAAGTAGTTTGGCTCTTTGTCATCTTCTACATATGCATGTACTGTCTTTATCTATAGTTCTGTGTTTTGGATAAATTAGGTAGTATTATTTGTAGTTCAAGCATGGAAACACTGGGTGATTTCATTGGACCAGAAGGTGTGTCTCAGCGTTTCATAGTTTTAGAGATTTGAAATGCCTGGGCACATGGACAGAGATGGAAATTGCCAACTTAAACTTTGTATATATGTCATTCAAGCAGTTTTGAATATACTATTTTTTTTTAATCCCGAAAGATTCAGTCTGTGGCTTATAATTCTAACTTTCTTGTTTTCCAGATTGTCAGCTTAATTTTGTTAATAAAATCTTATCTTCAGGTCTATCAAGACAGTTGTAGCAGAACACCCACTGACATCCGTGGACATGATGCAGGATGGTGCTACTGTTGTCATGGGAACCACCAAGGGAAAGATCTTATTTTATGACATGCGGCAGTCAACAACGCCAGTATTCAGTGTGTCTGCTCACAAGTCCTCAGTGAGGCATCTGAGTTTTGTGAGAAAGGTAGATTTGTTATTTTGCATTTGTAATTTCTGTGACCTTCAGACAGTAGCAGTAGGTGTTTATATTGTGTTTTTTTTTTAAAATTTCAACGATATGATGTGATCAAGAGTTTCTCCAGTCATTTTGCTTGGCATTCATTGGTTTTTTTTTTGGTTTTTTTTTTTCTGTATCCTATTACCATGTACCTGCCACATCACCTTTTCTGAGTTCATGAACAGGAAACATTTCCATTCAGCATTGGTGTTTTGGGGCCAAAATTTAAACAAATAAAAATAAAAATTTAAAAGGATAGATTTAAATGTGGCGTCAACAAAACCCTGCTGTGAAAAGGATAACTGACATATGTTAGTGGGCTACCCCATAACTCTTCCCATGCCGGTCGTCAGACTTCTGACTCTTCCGGTTTCTCACATGGTGCCAAGTGTAAAAAATTTGATCACTTTTAATTCCCGGTATAAATCCAATCCACCTTTTGGTTCGCACATTAACTGCACATGTCAGATTTATGATCTGTCATAGTTCGGTCCAAAGCGTGCATAACAACCAAGTGAAAATGGGTGTTTTGATGGAGAAATTTCAATATTTTGTGTGATTTCTGAGCCATACAGACGTGCCCTACGACCAGACCACTGTTCTTGAATGTGCCCCAAGTAGATTTTGACCTATAAAACGGACTGAAGAAATAGTTAGAAGGTTATTTCAGACATTATTGTACTTAATACTATGACAGATGAGATTGGATAAAGCTACAGGTAGATGGCTTCCGGCGTAACGTGCAAGATGGCGGACATTTTTTTAACGCTCTCGCCGGCATGCAGAAATCAGCGAAATTCCGCTTGATCTGTTACGTATCATGTACCGGGAGTTAGGCATAAGGCTAACAACCTTATCCTGGGACCTATCTAGAGGCGACTCCAGATGTGAAAAAAAGATATCGTTATGGAAACTCGCAGAGAAACCAATCGAGCATCAGGGATGCCAACTCCGAGGAGCTCATTCATCAGCCCCAAACATGTGACAAGGATTGGATTCTGAAATGTGAGAACGATGGCAGCACCAACAAAAACTACTCAGGTCATCAGAGAAATGGAGAGATACCATCTAGACATACTGGGCATCAGCAAAATGCGATGGCCAGAAGCAGGTAAAAGATCGGCGGAAAACGGTAAGTTAATAATACATTCAGGCAAAAATGATGGTAAAATCTGGGATGGGGTGGGCATCATTATGTCAAATGTAGCTGCAAAGAGCCTTGTAGAATGGGGACCGGTGAACAGTCATATAATAAGAGCACGATACAACCTACGACACAGAAGAATGACAATAATACAGTGTTCTGCACCCACGAATGATGCAGATGATGATGTGAAAGACGACTTCTATCACCAACTACAACAGATCATCAACAGAGTCCCTAAACACGACATCCTAATTGCTATGGGGGACTTCAATGCTAAGGTAGGGAAGGATAATACCGACGTTGAAAAAGTGATGGGGAAAGAAGGAATTGACATGGTTAATCAGAACGGAGAAAGATTAATTGAAATATGTCAAACAGAGGGCATGGTCATTGGAAGCACAATATTCCCACACAAAGAGATACATAAAACAATGTGGATATCTCCAGATGATAGAACTAGAAACCAGATAGATCATTTTTTTATTAGAAAGCAATACAGAACATCTCTCATGGATGTAAGGGCTTATAGGGGTGCAGATGTCAACAGTGATCACAACCTGTGCATAGGGAAAATAAAACTAAAATTGAAAACCCAACACAAGAAATCAGTACACAGAAAGATAAACAGCCACAGCCTACAAGAAGAAAATACTAACATTAATTTCAACCAGGAACATGCCAATCATTCCAAAACACCCAGTGAAGTTGAGGAGATAGGTATAGATGAATTATGGAATTCTTACAGCACAGCCATAATCACAGCAGCAAAAGCAAGCGCTGGACTGGAAAAACCAAATAGAAAAGCATGGATATTAGATAAAACATGGAAGTATATACATGAAAGACGAGCATTCAAATTAGACATGTTGAATGCAAAAACAGATCTTGGAAAAGATCTGGTGAGAGCAAAATACAAAGAAATAGACAAGAAAGTAAAAAGTTCAGCTAGAAGAGATAAAAGAGAATACATAGACAATATGGCAAAAGAGGCAGAAAAAGCAGCAAAAGCAGGAGACAACAAAACTTTATATAACTTACAAAAAAGGCTAACAGGTACTATTACATCTAAAGAAAGACCAATCCTTAGCAAAACTGGAACCCTATTAACATCAAATAAAGACCAAAAGCAAAGATGGGCTGAACACTTCCAAGAAATACTTAATCGACCACACCTAAAAGAATTGTTAAACCTTGAAACTGACTTACTAGCCCCACAACTAAATGTCAACCTAGATGAAATTAAATTGCATGAAATTGAAACAGCAGTGAATTTAATGGCTAACAACAAAGCTGCAGGTGAAGATGAAATAACAGCCAAAATGCTAAAAGCTATCAATAGTGACATGAGACGACTACAAAGAATGTTTAACAAAATTTGGAAAGAAGAAAAGGTCCCTTCTAATTGGAAGAAAGGAATCATTGTTAAAATACCAAAAAAGGGCAACCTTAGTGACTGTAACAACAGTAACCTTAATATCAGTTGTGTCAAAAGTATTTTGCAAGGTCATTTTGAATAGACTCAAAGATATAGTGGATACTGCAGTGAGAGAAGAACAAGCAGGATTTCGAAAAGGGAGAAGCTGTCTCGACCAGATCTTTACTCTAAGAATAATACTTGAAGAACATATTGAAAAGCAGAAACCATTAATACTGAACTTCATAGATTTTAAAAAGGCATTTGATAGCATACACAGAGATTCATTATGGAGAATTTTAAGTCTATATGGAATACCATCTAAAATTGTCAACATCATTAAGGACTTATACAATGGATATGTTTGTGCAGTCAAGACAGAAGAAGGGATGAGTGAATGGTTCCAGATTGAAACAGGCGTGAAACAAGGATGTATACTGTCTCCTTTACTTTTTGGGATTACAATAGACTTCATAATGAAAAAATGCTGCACAGGTATTGACTGGGTACATGGGACCCAACTAGAAGATCTTGATTTTGCTGATGACATAACTCTTATCAGTAATAATGTGAATTCCATGCAAGAAAAAACAGATAGCCTGTCTTCACTGGCTAGCAAAATAGGACTTGAAATTAACAAGGACAAAACAAAAATAACGAAAATTCCTCTCAATCAAAATGGAAAAATACACATAGAAGGGACAGATATTGAAGAAGTCAATCAATTTGCATACCTTGGCAGCTACATAGACCAGGATGGTGACACTAGAAAGGAAGATAGGATCAGAATTGCAAAAGCAGCATCAATCTTCAAGAATCTTGAGAACATATGGAATTCAAAAGTTATAAGCACAAAAACCAAGTTAAGACTATTCAATTAAAATTTAATATCCACCCTCATTTATGCATGCGAAAGCTGGAAAACAACTAAAGAAATATACAAGAAATTAGACTCTTTTGAAAACAAATGCCTAAGGAAAATACTCGGCATCAAGTGGAATGAATTCAAGAACAATGCAGAGATAAGATAGATGACTGAACAACAACCAGTCTCATGGGTGATCAGGAAAAGGAGATGGACATATGTTGGTCACTTGATGAGAAGAAATGATCAGAGAATCCCAAAACAAGCTATCAAGTGGAACACAATAGGCCGAAGAAAAAGAGGCAGACCGCGTGAAACTCTGAGGAAGACATTATTAAGAGAGGCCAAATTAACAGGCATAAAATCCTTTGATGAGGTTGAAAGACTCACCGAAGACAGGAAAAATTGGCGAACTACTTTGCGAGCCCTATGTGATGTTTAACTGAACGGGAAGGATATAAGATAAGATGGTAAATATTGCACCTCTAGGCCTACCTGATGGTAAGTAGGTGACAGTTATCAGCTAAAATCATCACACAACTTTTTTTTTTCTAAAAAACTCTTCATTCTTACTTTTACAGCTATTTTGATGCATAATACGTATACTTATAACATGGAAATACATGGAAATACTTCATTACATTCAATTTTACAACTGTACCCCCTATACATATCAATACCCGTGCATTTAATTTGGCACAAATGGAGGGTCCGCATTTTTTTCTGTGGCACGGGAAGAGTTAAAACAGAATATCTGCCTGCATGATGAGGCTCATCAGGATAATCAGCGCAAACAGTTGTCAGTATATTACAAAAAAGCAGTACAATCACATGAAAAGCTATGTGGCTTTTAAAAAAAAAAAGTAAGAACAGCTTTATTCATTAAAGGAGTATGCTTATTAATAAGGTAATTCCTACCTTTTTTTTTTTTTTAAATGTCTAATTATATGTTATCACAGCATTAATTCATAACATTAAATTCTGAATCTGAGGCTTTTTGTTTATTTGATTTGATTTACTTGTACCCAGAAACTGTTTGTGTATAGAAGGGGCTATGCTGGTTAGGGCTGTGAGCAGCCTAGCTGTAATAGCAAGAGCAAAGAGAAAGTTGCCTTTTTTGTTACTGACTTTTTTTTTTTTATCTGAAAAGCATGATTTATGTCAGTTACAAGCATTAACCATAATGACATCTTTGGCAACAAAAAAGCCTCAGCAGTAAATTAACTGAAAAGAATGTGAAAGAATGGTCTAAAATAAGAGTAGCCAAGACTATTGAAAAACTGATCTTAAAAAAAAATCTCATGCAAAATCCTATGATTATGGCAAAGCATAAGATGAAGGTGAAGGCCCTTCATAAATTATATATGGATGAAATTATTAACATAAGAGTTATTATCTAATTTTAATGTGTCTTGATTATTTGACAATAAACAAGCCTTCATTGTCAATGCTGTTGTGTTGTGAGGACATCATTCTTTGAAAATGACTGTCGCAGGCAAATATTTAATAATGCTACTACATGTGAGTGTGGTTTGGTGCATGAGAAGTGGAGACACAGAGAGAGAGATGTTATTTTAATGGATGCAGATTTTATTTTTCATTGCCTTTCATTCAGAACAGCGACAAGAATGATTCGCTGCCGTCTCAGAATTTAAGCAGACATCTTCCTGCTGCTCCAGTTGCGACTTTCGATACTCATAACCAAAACAGTAGCAATGCCAATGCTGGTGAGTTAAACTCTGGTGTTGTGTTCTAACTTAAAGATGGATGAAGACATTTGCACTTTTATAGAAATGTGGGAAGAGAAAATAAGAGAAAAAAATACAGTAAAAAACTGTGTCAGCCAGTTTTTATTTCTCCTTTTTTCCTCAGTTTTAATCCATAATACTTGTTTGACCATAGATATGTATTATTGTTAACTTTAGTAAATTTCTACAGCTTAGCAGGTCGTCATGGTGTAATAGCATCATGAACTTATTGGGGTGTCACAATGTACTAGTATCATGAACCTTACTGAGTTTTCATGGTGTATTATCATATACCTTATCAGGTTGTCATGATGTAAAAGTATCATAAACCTTATCAGATTGTCATGATGTTTTAGTATCATAAACCTTATCAGGTTGTCATGATGTAATAGTACCATAAGCCTTATCAAGTTGTCGTGATGTAACAGTATCATATTCCTTATCATGAACCTTATTAGGTTGTCATTTCATGCAACATGTTATCACTGTATGGTAGTTTTGTGTAACTGTCATGGTGTAATAATTTCTTAATTTTTATCTTTCATGTGACAGGCTATCAGTCACCCAGTCACAACACACAACTTGGTGACCTGATCTTCTCACCAATTGGCAATGGTAAGAACAGAAGAAGGGAAGGATCACATCACTGATATTGTTACTGCTTTATTGGTGATTTTTTTTTTTTTTAAATTCACTGGATAATGTGAAGAGTTAAGGTTGATTGTTTGAAGTGTTGATGAATAGTTAATAGTTAAAACATTATTTGTGACACAAGCAAGAAGAGTCTTTCATGTCACGTATAATTTCATAAAACACTGACTCATCGAGATTTTCTGTTGTGACTACACCTTGTCATCTTTACCTTGTTCATGTCCACAGTGTTTTATTCAGATCATGATCCAGGGTTCCACAGTGTTTTATTCAGATCATGATCCAGGGTTCCACAGTGTTTTATTCAGATCATGATCCAGGGTTCCACAGTGTTTTATTCAGATCATGATCCAGGGTTCCACAGTGTTTTATTCAGATCATGATCCAGGGTTCCACAGTGTTTTATTCAGATCATGATCCAGGGTTCCACAGTGTTTTATTCAGATCATGATCCAGGGTTCCACAATGTTTTATTCAGATCATGATCCAGGGTTCCACAATGTTTTATTCAGATCATGATCCAGGGTTCCACAATGTTTTATTCAGATCATGATCCAGGGTTCCACAATGTTTTATTCAGATCATGATCCAGGGTTCCACAGTGTTTTATTCAGATCATGATCCAAGGTTCCACAGTGTTTTATTCAGATCATGATCCAGGGTTCCACAGTGTTTTATTCAGATCATGATCCAGGGTTCCACAATGTTTTATTCAGATCATGATCCAGGGTTCCACAATGATCTTGGGCTGCTGAAGCCACTGCTGACTTTACGTGGGCCCCCTCACATTAAATCAATACTTTGTATTAAAATTAAAGCCTACCAGACTATAAAAAAATGTCTGGTTTTCTACATAGTGTGGACAGTTACATGGTCCCCAGGTTGGGAATTTATGATCTAATCCATAAGTAAGATAGGCTAAAATTGTATTTAAATATTTACTGATACAGGTTATTACATAGAACAAAATTTTGGATCTGGGTTACAATGTGGCATTTACTTTGTTTTATTCTCCGTGTGACACCACTAGGACTTTCAGAATACTGCCTCATGTCTTCTGTCTTGTTTAGTTTTTTCTATCTCTTTATATCGTCTGTTTGTGTTGAATTTCTCATGTCTTTATACTTTTTTTTTTTTTGTTTTTTGTTTCTTTCTTTCTGACTGTTGTAATCAGTTCACTTTTTTGGCTTATCATCATTCCTCATATCTGCATACATCAGGCAGAGGGAGAAAATGGCATTGAACCCAGTTTTTAGCCTTCCTATTCCCCGTCATTAAATCTGAGCTAAACATAATAATTTCATAAGTTTCTTTTTTTTAGTTCTACATATGCCAGTTGTGTTTATTAGTAAAAGTGATGTGATGTTTAGATTGTGTTTGTTAGTAAAAGTGATGTGATGTTTAGATTCATTAAAGTGTTCAGGTGTTTTATTGAACTGTTTAAGATGAGCTAAATAAAAACTACTTTGCTTGCTGTTGATAAGATCTGCATAGTTATTAAATTTTAAAATTATTATTCTTATTATTTTCTTGAAATATGTTTTTCTTCCATTTTTAATGCACTTCTAGCCAACAAGAGCAGTAACTCTGTAGCAGAAAAGACGAGTAGTGAGAAATCATGGATGCACAATATGAGCAAGTCATTCACTGGAGATATATTCACTACCGGTGGGTGACTGAATTGCCATTTTATGGGTTTTTTTCTTTTTAAAAAAAGAGAGGAAGGAGTTGGAGGAGAATATGCACTTTGACTAGCAACAGAAGATTGAGAGCAGAGCAGAAATAAGAGTTTGTGTGAGAAGTTTTCTTCGAAGGAAAAGAATTGGAGTTTTTTTTTTTTTTTAGTTTCCTTGGATAATAAATTTGTCTTTTTTTGTTCATTTGTGATACTGAATGCTTTTGAGAACAATTAACAACAGTTTTATTTTGCTATTTCATTTTAGTTTAGCTTTTATTTGTTTCACTATCTCAGTGTGTTGTTATCTGAAACTAATGAGAAAGACAAAAGAGCCAACATTTAGTCAGATTGATTAATTGTAAAAGGATTGGAAAGATGGTTATGAGATTGGAATGTGCTGTAATGTAGTAAACAAAAAAAAATTGTATGCAAGAACTCTGTACTACAAAACTCCGTCGGTCATCAGAGGTAGTACCCTTCCCTTCCCTCAGACAAGTGCTTTGAACCTTTAAACTCCTGGCACTGTATAAGAGGGTGAGTCTCTCTGGGTTGTGACTGCCAGAGGTTTATAAGCTGTTGGATTTTTTTGTTTTTGTTCTTCCTTATAATGTTAAATGTGCTGAAATGTTTGTTAATTTTGTTAAAAAGCAGCATTATTTTATGCTGAGAAGAAGATGCTTGGCCTCTTATCTGTAGTCATTAATTTATTGCTCTGTCAGCAGAATCCAACATCTTTTCATTAGCTCCTGTTTCTCTGTTTTTCCCTCTGTCAAAGTTTATTGATTTGTGACACTGTGCTGATGCTCTTGTTGCCTGGTGACTCTGTACAGATACTTTATTCCTTTCAATTTAGATTTGTTTTATTTAGAGATTACTAATTCTCCATCTGCAGGTGATGACATATTCTCTCCCCATCGATGTGATAACTCACAAAGCATAACTAGCACACATGATGCCAGTTCATTTCTTGCCAACAACTCATTCTTGACCCAGGTTTGTTACTGTGTATGGATCTTAAGTTGCACTTCACCTCAACTCCTGCTTGTGGTGTCTGTTTCTAATATCCTCATGTTTCATTTGTCATTTTCAGCATATTTTGTGTAATAACACCCTCAGGGACTTTCGGTGTCTGTTGCAGCATGTCAGACAAACAAAACAGGAAAAAATTTTGAGTATACTCACACAGCCTGCATCCCATAAAGTTGCTTCTCATAACTAATAGGGTTTGGCCAGGTCACATGTATCAGGTTCTGAAGGTCATTTCACTTTTGAAGTACATGCATAAATGTCTGTAATAAAGTGTTCTCTAAGGTTTTGGAATTATGTCCAAAGTTTTCATTCGGTGTGCAAAAGCATTCCCAAAACAAAAAAATTATTTTTGTACACAGGTTGTCAGATTACTGTGTTTAACTCTTTCGATATTTTTTTTTTACCACGTAAAAAACACGGACGTTACATTGGTACTGATGCGGATGTTACATGGCCGAGCGGGTGTTTTCATATAAGGGGGTCCCTTTATAAAATTCATTGTAACAAACAAACTCCTTCATCAACACGTGTGTATCTCATATTAAAATAAGTGGAAATGAAAGAAGATTCCATAAATGAAGTTATTTATCATTTAAAAAAACAAAGAATAGAAAAAAAACAACTGTTCTAAAAGATCGAACAATTTTTTGGCGCTAAAAATATTTTTGAGGGCTGAGCACTAAAATCAAAGTTTTACATACCTGAAATGTGCCAGAATCCAATGCAGAATATGTATATCGGTACAGAAACATCGATAATTGCTGATGCTTTTGATATCCAATAAATCTAACAGGTCTACAGATGTGAAAAACACATTTAGTAAGCTAGGTCTAGTCGATCAGTATGACCATTCTACCAACCAACCTCGAAAAAACTTGAAAAAATTACACTCAAATCGATCCACCTCTATATTTCCTTCATCTCCGGCATGACCGGATGCTAAACTAGCTAAACTTTGGATTAGAAGAGCTCTGGTTGGCTAAATGAAAAGTTGCATCGAGTTTTCAACAAAACAAATCAGAAGCCTTATAGGGTGGCCTGGGTTACTTTGTGAAAACAGCAACTGCCTTATAGGGCGGCGCAGTATCGGAAGAGTTAAAGTTCTCATAGGGAAAACACTACAATACAAAGAAATTGGACAAACTCAAGTGACACTATCATGTTCTTCAGCACTTTTATAGCGTCGAGTAACATCAGGAGCTTGAAAAGCTAAAAGTAACATTTTAATTTTTTTTTTTTGTGTGTGTGCATGCATGTGAAATTTTGTGGGCAACATGAATTTTTTTTTTTTTCTGTGTATGCCTTAGAGAGATGATTAATCTGTAGAGATTATCAGCAGGCAAATTCTAGACTATTGGTGGCTTTCATTTTGTGTTGGTGTGCCTTCATTTGGCTGTGCCTAGCTTGCAGGCAGTAAATTATTGTTTGCTCTCACTTCAAGAGGAGTTACATGTCTTCTATGGGACTAGTCTTTATGAGTTTTTTTTTTTTGGCTGTTTGTTGAAGCAGATTGTTCTGAATAAGATGTGAATGATGGAGGTTTGTGACTTAATCCGTGTTTACTGCTTCAGAAGGTTAATTAACTCTCTCCTCCTAACTTATGATGATATCTTCACTTAATTAACCCTCTCCTGCTAGCTTATGATGATATCTTTACTTAATTAATCCTCTCCCCCTAGGTTATGATGATATCTTCACTTAATTAATCCTCTCCCCCTAGGTTATGATGATATCTTCACTTAATTAACCCTCTCCTGCTAGCTTATGATGATATCTTTACTTAATTAATCCTCTCCCCCTAGGTTATGATGATATCTTTACTTAATTAATCCTCTCCCCCTAGGTTATGATGATATCTTTACTTAATTAATCCTCTCCCCCTAGGTTATGATGATATCTTCACTTAATTAATCCTCTCCTCTTAGCTTATAATGATATCTTCAACACTTTTGAAAGTTTTTTTGACACCTTTCTGGAAGTGTATTCAAATATTGAAGTTTTACATTATGTAATGAGAGTTACTTTAGTCATCAATGCTATTACATCATTAAAATCTTGATCATGTAAGTTTATAATTGCTCATTGTTTTATTACCACAAATATTTTTTTCTGAATTCATTACATCTGCAACTAAATCTATAAAATTTCAGTTTATAAATTTAGTAAAATTAAGATATTGTTTTAAGGATTCTGGGATTTTAAAAAATTATTACAGTGATACTTTGTAAATGTTACATCTTATTGTAGTTTCTTGTATTTTTTTTTGTAAGAATAACCCAGATATATTACTTTGATTAGAAAGGCACTGATGCTGGGGAGAATGATTATAACATATCCTTTTACTAGTGCATAATGAGATGTTTTCATGTTTCAGGTTCTTGGTCCCATTGAAAATATTAATCAAGACCATGTGAACAGTCAGAGCGTCAGTTTAAATACTGTTCAAGACGTGCATTCGGACAAAGCCATTCCTGCAACTGTTGATGGAGGCAACTCTCTTCTGACTAAAGGTGGTGATTCTGGTCTAGAGCTCTGTTTTATGTGTTGGGGATATACATTTGTTCATTGCTTACTATTTTACACTGAGAAAAAATTACTGGCCCAGTGAAACCACCAAAGAAGATATAGTCTATGGTTCCATACATGAGATACAAAAAACAGTGAAATTTATCCAAGAGACAGGTCTGCAGATATAGATAGAAGTGTGTATGAAGAAGAAGAAACAGCTTACTATTTTAGTGGATGACAGAATGCTTAGGTTCTCCTTGAGAAATTATCATGCATCACACATGAACAACCTCAAGTTCATTCAGTCACTTTTCCTGGGCAAGTTTCCCACTGTGTTGTTGTTGTTGCCTAAGCATGTGCTGAGGTCACTTACACTGACAGATCACCTTCTCTAGGCTTCTTAAATGCAGTGCTAGAACGCCAGAATATGTCACCAAGAAAAGAGTTGTTTGACCATGTTACATGACTATCGCCAGACAGCATACCACAGAAATCAGTCACACTAAGAATTTTAGAAAGCAGAGGGAGAGTCTACCCATTGAAGAGGTGGGTGGAGGAAATTACAGAACTGTATTAAGCAAATTGCTGAACCCCATCAAGATGTTTGTTTGTTCCCACAGCACCTAGAGGTGTATGGTGGAGGAAACAAGACAGAGAAATACTTTAGACAGCTCTTTGCAAGAGACACTTAACCTGGGATACAGCTGAAGCTTCTGAGCAAGATGTACAATTTTTTTTTTTGTTTTTTTGAGAAGTATCTTGTGAATGTTGTCAAGGTTAGCGTTGTGCATTCAGAGAATCATTGCTCACAGATAAATCACACTTAAAAAAAAAACATTTTTCTTTTGGAACTATTGTGCCAGCTCATCAAAAGACTTGCATAGCATGCAATGAAAAATGTTACTGGAGATAAACAGTGTTTAGTCATCCTTGGTTTATTGGTTCAGTGAAGTTGAGCTGACAGAACTGAAATGGAATATACTTCCAGGAGAGAATCCCTACTCATGTGAAAGCTGCTTCCTCAGGTGACATTTAACAGAACTGAAAATAACATGAAAGCACAGTAGAGATTATAGGAAACTTTATGAAGAGCAAACAACATATTGTGAAGTTTTATTTTTATTTAAATTATGAGATGTGATAAAAAAGTATCCAAAATAGGCCTTAAGTCTGTAACCGACTCACGGTCAGAAGCGAGTAGGCACAAGTTGACCTTGTTATATACAGCACATGTGGTGTAAGTCATGTCTTCCGTGCTTGTCTGCTTTGTTTAAAGTAGTGTTTTGCTTTTACTTATGTGAGTCTGTTCCTTACAGTTGTCATGTTGGGAAAAGCTGAATCAATGAATTTGGATCAGAATTTGTCAGAAATTTAGAGAAATGTACAAAATCACATACTTACAGTTACAAATAGTCTTCGGGGAGAATTTTATGAGTCATACACAAGTTTATAAATGGTTTAAATGTTTTAAAGATGACCATGAAAGTGTTGAGAGTGATGAACGGTCTGGGGGATCAGAAACCATGAAAAAATAGTGAACTTGTCCACTCATCTGTGCTGCAAAATAACTGAATCACTATTTGTGAGTTATCTGAAGACTTACACATTAGTTTTGGTTCAGTTAGTCAATTCATGTGGACAATTTGGGCATGAGATGCAACTCAGCTAAATTTGTGCCAGAATTGCTCTCAGCTGACCAGAAACAGCCCTGTGTTTTGGTTGCTCGTGAGCTGCTTGAATGCGCTGAAAATGGCGAAAGGTCCTTGTAAATCCAGTCCAGATAATTTTTGGCGTACCTCATATTGTAAAAGTTGCTGACCAACAGGAAATATTGTTTCATACATATTGGTGTTATTTTCCACAGAGAAGGCTCCTACAGTTTTTCATGGATCTTCATCTTGGAGTAGTAATGTGGCCTCACCAGGTTTTCAGCCATTATCCTCACAAATAACTCACCGCAGTAATTCAGTGTCTCCTATACACAAGACACCCCCTGCACATCATAAAACATCGCCTCCTCGATCATCAGATACACCATCTCGTTTGTTACCTCAAAGTGGGTTGATGTCCTTGAGAGACTGGCCAGAGAATGTTGCTGCAGATACTGTAAATGGTGGCATTGTTTCATCCTCTAGCCCTCAAAGGTGATTTTCTGGGGGGTTTTTTTTTTCTCTTTTGCTTCATTTTACAAGAGTACTAAAAACAAGAAAGAAATGTAAGATTATAAACTGACATATTAGGGAGGGTTTCATCACATATAAAGCAACACATAGTTTAAAATGCTTGATGACATACCATTGAGAGATCCGTATCACAGATATACTTGAATCCTAGCAGAAATGTATGAACTATAGAAGGGTTTTGTGAAGTAGTCATGTAAAGTGAACAAGAATAAAATTCCTGAAATTTATTTGTGTAGGTTTTATTTAAATACCTGTGCTTGTTTCAAAGTGAAGAAATAGTAACTTTTATTTTTTAAAGCTTGTTTTAACCCACCAAACAACTTCCATGCCACACAAACATTTTTTGTAATAAAAAAATCACTGCCGTGATGTTTGTGACAATTTAACTCATTCGATACTGGAGCTAAAGCATAGCCCTTCCTTTTTTTTTTTTTTTTTTAACCAAAATGGACATTACATGACCGGGGGGGGGGGATTCCTTTGTAAAATTCATTGTAACAACAAACTAATTCCATGTTCAACATGTATGTACATATCAAAATAAGTGGAAATGAAAGAAGATTCCATAAATGAAGTTTGTCATAAAAAAAGAAAAGAAAACAACTGGTATGAACAGATGGAAGCATTTCTTTGCCGCTAAATTTTTGGGGGACTGAGCAATAAAATTAAGCTTTGCTTACCTTAACTGTGTCATAATCCAATACGAGATATGTAGGTCAACACGAAAACGTTTGCATTGATATTTGGGGCTGTTTTTGACATCCAGTAAATCTAACAGGTCTACAGCTGCCAGAAACACAAACAGTAAGATAGGTCTAGTCTGTCGGTCTGACCCTTCTGCCGATCGATCTAGAAAAAACTTGAAAATTACACCCGAATCAGTGAAATCGATGTATTTCAGAATTCCATAAACAGGCATGACCGGAAGTTAAACTTTTCATTGAGAAGAGTTCTCACTGTTTAAATGAAAAGTTACATCGATTTTTCTGTGAAAGAAAACCATGCATCCATTAATGGTTCTTCAGTTAGAACTGTCCAGCCGGAAGCAGCCATAAATGGACATGCAGTATCGATTAACATTTTGAATTCTTGACTAAGAATCAAGTCTTTATAGCTGTAGTTATTTTATCATTAATCTTTTTTTTTCCCCACAAAACCATTCAAATGTTCATGGTAGCTAATAGTTATGTCATTTTCTTATATTTGAAAGAATATTTTTGTTTGTGAGCCCAACTTATTTTTACAAGGTTGTTGAAAGTTGTCCTTTAAATCACGGTTCTTGATGGATTATGATGTTCTCAAAAGATATAGCAGTGACATCCATTCTAACATTAATAAATATTTCTTGTTAAGATGAAGATTACTTTTTATTAAATACTCTTATTAGTATCTGTGATTAATAATGATGGAAAACTAGACTCTGTGCTGCCTTTATAGTTCTTACATCTTACATCCTTCCGGTGCCGCTAAATGTCACATAGAGCCCGCATGGTAGTTAGCCAAGATTTCCTGTCGTCAGCGAGTTTTTAAATCTCATCAAGGGATGTTATGCCCACTGAACTGACCTCTCTTAACAGTGTCCTCTTTAGAGTTTCACGTGGTTGATCTTTTTTCAGCCTTTCGGCCTGTTGTGTTCCACCTGATAGCTTCTTTGGGGATCCTCAGGTTATTTCTTCTCATCTTCATATATACCAATTGCTTCTTTTGAAAATTTTAAACATTTTCTGTGTCAAATTTTCTGTTCTAGAACTGAAGTCAGAGGACCTACGATACATCCCATCAGTGACAGAAATGGTAAGAAATTGATATTTGCTATATCTCCCAGCCTATAAGATGTACATGCTTTTTGTAGGACATATTTCTTATTTCACTGACAATATTGGGGCTAAAAAAATGTCTTTTTGTTCATCTCATCATATATTTATTTTTTAAAAAATGAAATAAATTTCAGGGAATGTGTTAAAGAAAAAAATCTACGAAGGATCTATAGTGACAGTTTTAATTGTCATCCTCACAGCACAGCTAGAAACTGTCTTTTCTCTATAAAAAAGCAAGTTATTAAATTATCCTCACTACCATCATAAATATTAGTAATATTACATTTCCAAACTCATCCAACATCTGTTTTTGTCACACACTAGTACATATAAATACATATGAGCAGACTTTGATCAGTCAGTTCCACTAGAAATTTAACATCCAGCATATAATACATCTTTACTGTTTGAGAAAGATTTTTCAAGGGGAAAAACTTAAAAACTATTATTTCCTGTTTGAACTTCTGAATTGAACATGGAGTGACTCTCTTCTGGCTAATTTTTCTACCGGTTGTTCTAATCTCACGTTGCCAAACACAGATGTACAGATCTGTTTGCAATAGGTGAATAGTGAATAGGCAAAGCATTTTGCAGTGCTGTATCAAGGCGTTGAGTAAGATAGGTTGTTATAGTCATGATTTTTACTGGGAGTCCAAGGTTACCAACCTGATGTCTGCAGACCTCTGTGGCTCCATGAGGAGCATATGTGGGGCTGTGTAGCAAGTCTGTATTTTAAAACTATTTTTATTTCTGTACATTACAAAGAACTCAAGAGAAGAATACTTAAAAGCTTGTAACTTAATTCCAAGTGAAGAGGAAGTGTAAAGGGGCCATGGCAGATTGTTGTAATGCAACAGTTATTTCCTTAATATCTTTTGCATACTCCATTGCTTTATAGTTTTCTCTGAATCTTCACCTGGGTCTGTTCCTTGATCTTTCTGCCTTCTCCAATACTTCCACGTAAGTTTCCCAGATTGTATGTGATTTTCTTTGACCTGAACATAATGATCTTGCTTGCTACACTAGGCTTGTCTTGAGCCTTACTTCACACCAGCTAAGCTTATCTGCTGTTTCAGGCACAATCTCGTCATCTCCATCAAGATCTCCGAATGTCTCACAACACGCCAGCAAGGTTTTAGAGAGCGCTTCCATGTCATCCTTAGCAGCAGTGCCTGCCACGTCATCAGTCCGTCACCTAGTGCAGGATCTGCTGAGGGAGCAGTTCCAAGAACACCAGGAGCAAATGAAAGCTGAGATCCGAACAATATTGGGGCATGCCAGTTATAATGTAAGCAATTCTTAAAGCAGTTGTGATGGCCATTTGGTTTAGATCTGCATTTATTATTATCCCGGATAGCACCAGCAATCATGCTTCTCCATCTTTTGTAAATCTTGGTGTTGTGAACCTTTTGTGCAGACAAATGATGGATCCAGCTAATAAATTTCTTGATCAACAGGCCAGGCCCAAGTAGTGACTTCAACAAATTTTAACTATTTCATTCTAAATACTGTTCTGTATTTGCTTAATGCAAGAGAAGGATGACTCTGTCTTGCTGAATTTGCTTTGGTTTCGTATCAATTCACATTAAGGTCTGGAGAATACAACCTTTTAACTATTAAGATATCATGGCACTCAGTGAGACAAATTTCTTTCTTCTTATGATGGCATGTCTCTTTACTGTGACATACCATCTATGACATACTCTCTCTCCCTCTCTGAACCTTAAGTGCCCAGAGCACATGGGGCTTCCGCAAGGGTTTTCCACAAATGCCTGTCCTTCGCCATTTTTTCTGCTCTTGCCCAGGTGAGCCCTCTATTGCTCAACATCCTTTCTGTTGTTCTTCTCCATGTCTCTTTTGGTCTACCCTTACTTCTGTTCCCCTATGGTGTCCATCTTAGTGCCATTTTTGGTAGTGAGTTGTCAATCATTCTGAGCACATGTCCCAACCATCGCCAGCGTCTTTCCTCAGTAATTGTTGTCAGTGGCTTCATCTGCATTTCTGCCAATAAGATGTTATTTCTTATGGTGTTTGGCCAAAATATTTTTCTAATTCTTCTTAAACATTTAGTCTGGAAAGAATTCAATTTGTTTTCTATAGTTTTGGTGATTTTCCAGCATTCACTTCCATAGAGTAGTACATTTAGAACATTACTCTTAAATATCCTGATTTTCGTATTTATGCTTAGTTTTTTTTATTTCCATATAGTCTGCAGCAGTGCAAAAGCCTGGTTTGCTCTAGTAAGTCTGCTGTTGATGTCCTCTATGCTGTCTCCATTTTCTACTACTCTACTGCCAAGGTATACAAATTCGTTGACCTCCTCCACTAACTTGCTATCTACTCTGAGTAGATTTCTGTTGTTATAACATACTAGCAGCTGCTTTACCATGACATACCAGCAAGTGTCTTTATTGTGACATATCAGCATGTCTGTCATACCACCACTGTGATATATCAGCATGTCACTTTACAATGACATACCAGAAAGTCTCTTTACAGTGATGTACCAGCATGTCTGTGACAAGTCAGCATATCTCTTTGCTATGACATATCAGCAAGTCTCTTTACTAGCAGCAGTTGTAATGTTTTTTGTGTCATATTTGTAACATATTTTATGGGAGTGAATTAGTAATTTGGCTGCACTGCCAGGTTAATAGTGTGTCTTTTGTTGTGTTGGTGCTTTAAAAATTTTAGATTTTTCTGCATTTGTTACCCTGTGGCTTTCAGTAATTGTTATATATTATGGTGAGTCAAAAATTTGTCGCGTTTTTCCGATACCCTAATTTCAGTCAAGGTACCCGTCTTATATGGTGTACTGGCATTTGTAACGTCATGCTGATGTCATGTGTTGTGTCATTCTGAAAATGTGCATGGTCATTTTTAGCCACTGATTAATGAGATAAGTTATCAGCGGAAGGAAATATGGTGGACAGTAAAATCTGCAGTGTAGAAGGGAAAGGAACACCTGACAACAGAAAAGTGGTTCCAAAGATTCGGGTCTGGGGACACCGACATCAAAGACAAGCCCAGGTTGGGACGCCCCTCAACCATTAGTGATGAAGCCCTGCACCAGGCTGTTGAAGACGGTACTAGTACTCGGTGCTTGTGAGCTCAGTTCAGTCTTGTCAAAGCACTATAGTTTGGCATTTGCATGAGCTCTGCTTCAGCAACAGGTGGCCTTGACATGTCCACCACAACCTCATTCCCCAACAAATGCAGAGACATGTTGACGTCTGTCATCAGCTGTTGGTAAACACACACACATGTTAAAAAAAAAAAAAAGGTTTTTCCACCATATTGTCACTGAGGATGAAAAGTGGACTCCTGCGGTACCCCAACATAGGCACCCAATGGCTCCAGCCAGGCTAGGTGGCAGAGGTGGTTGTCTGACAAGGCCAGTTCAAGAAGGTTATGCTTTGCATCTGATTGAACTTTTAGAGCCGCCTTTCTCCTACCCCTACACACACCACCACCACACACACACACACACCCACCACCACCCCCCGCACACTGGGAACTGGTTCCACTTGGTCACTCAGTGGATAGGATTCTGTATGCTGAGCAACTGAAGTGGCTGCGTGATGTTCTGTGCACCCATTACCTAGCAGTCATCAACAGGAAGAGGGTACTTCTTCAGCATGACAGTGCATGACTTCATGGCCCCTTTACACTTCCTCTTCACTTCCAAAGTGCTCCATGGATAGCTCACAGAACTGAAGGGAACTGAGGTCCTGCTCCATCCACCGTACAGTCTAAACCCTACACCGTCTGACCACTGTCTGTTCCATGCAAAGGCACACTTCCATCAAGGCCGGGAATTCATTTAATTAGAGGAAGTTGAAGTTGTTATGAGAGATTTCTTGGCCTCGAAGCCTTCCAAGTGGTACTGCAAAGGACTCCTCACATTGGCTGATTGATGGCAGAAGACCATTGAAAGTTACGTACCATGTTTTGAAGAATGAAGTTGCATCACTGTTAAAATTAACATAGCACTGAGAACACTGCTAAGTATATATTACTCGTATATTGCTTGGTTTTGTGCCGCAGTGAAACACTGTAAAAAACGTGGCGAACCTTTAACTCACCGTATCAGAAAATATAAATCCAAGAAAAAAAACACTTAGGCCATAGCTGATTGTGTTGTAACAGATCCAAGCTTAGTTCTTTTTCAAGGCATAGCTGATTGTGTTGTAACAGATCCAAGCTTAGTTCTTTTTCAAGGCATAGCTGATTGTGTTGTAACAGATCCAAGCTTAGTTCTTTTTCAAGGACTTTTATCATAGATGAAATTTACTTCTTAATTTTTGTTTGAAAAAGTTAGGTACAAAAAAATGGTATTCTTTGACTCCTAACCTACCAAACAACATTTATGATTGTTAACTTCCCAGTTTATCCATATTATGGAACCAGTCAAGAACCATTTTTTTTTTTTTTGCTTTGTCTCAGAGAGGTACCACAAAACCCCAAAGAGCAGTACAGGAAATACAATAAGTACCACTGATTTCTGTTCCCTGCAGTGTTTACTTGGGCTGTAGTGACATCATGTTTTCATTGGTTAATTGATTTATAAAATGGATGCTGTTATAAATCTACACAAAATATTTGACAGCATTAAAATTTTATAGATTGATACTTGGTAGATAAAGAGACTAATTCCTAAGTTTATTCATTTTCTATCTATTTGATGATGACTGAAAATAAAGCTTGATGTCTAGTTTGTTATAAACATGTTAACATGTTATTTTGCAGACATTTCCCCCATCTCAACAATCAAATTCTGCCAGCATTCCTACCCAAGGCAACCCAGGACTGTTCCACGCTGAGTTCATCAGGAATCTCGTCAGAGAAGAACTAGAAGATATGAAAGAGTTCATCCACAAAGAGTTTTGGTGTGTCCAGGTGGAGCTAATCAAGCAGGTCTTCCACCTGCAGGTATGTGGCTGGTCACAGAATTGGCTTGGTGTGATACTACATGGCACATACACATCAGTCAGTCAGTACTGTTAGAAATATGGTTACCACACAAGTACAGATTTATTTACAGAATCATAGGCCATTTGTACACAAATGCAAGAGAAACTTCAGATCTTAAGCAAGAATTCAGCTAAACTGGAACTTTATATTAACAGGTAAAAAACAAAGATAATGAACAGTAATAGTGCAAGCAATAGTCTCACGGTAACTGAGGGAGTACCAGTTGAGGAAGTAGAATATTTCAAATATTTAGGCAGCATAGTGGATCAATACAGGGAAACGGAAAAGGATGTTAAAGGCAGAATAACCAAGGCCATACATCATTTATCCAGCTTCACAAAATATGGTCTTCTAAGAACACCAAAACAAGAACAAAACTTAGGCTTTTCAGCACAAATGTAAAGACTATCCTACTATATGGTTCGGAGACATGGGTTATGACCAAGACAGTACAACAGAGGATACAAACATTCATGAACTACTGCTTGAGGAGGATTTTAAACATTAAATGGCAGGACAAGATCAGGAACGAGGAGGTCTGGGAAAGGGCAGGACAAGAACCTATGAACCTACAAACCATGTCTAGGAAGTGGAGGTGGACTGGCTGCACTCCGAGGAAACTCAACACCAACATAGCAAGACAGGCACTGACATGGAATCCTCAAGGAAATAAAAAACGAGGAAGACCTAGACTTACTTGGAGAAGAGAAATCATGACAGTGCTCAGAGACAAAGGATACACACGGAAGGAAGCAGAGAATAATTCCAAGAACAGAGATGACTGGAGAGCCTTTATCCAAGGTCTGTGCTCTCAAAGGAGTGAAAGGCGATGATGATGAAGATGATAGGCCATGTGTAAATCTAAGCCTGTTTACTGTTTCATAATGGCTGATTTTATGTCACTTTAGCAGCAAATGATGGAGCAGTAATCATTGCATATTAACACTTTGTTGTTGTTTTTCTCTTTGCTTTTTTGTGATTGTTTTTCAGGTTTCTGTTTGAGAATGTTGACAGTTTCTTTTTCCTTCCAACTTTTTTTCTTTCTCATTCTCCTTTATTCTGTCCAGTTTCACATTTGGTGCTATGCACAGAACATTTTATATTCTATATATCACTTCTATATAGAGATCTTTATATTCTTGATATCATATTTGTGTAGAAAACTTTGTGTTCTTGATATCACTTTTGTATAGAGCAGTGGTTCCCAGTCAACAAAAGTCCACGGATCCCCTGCTGTTTCAAAATTCACCCCACAGACCACCCATATTTTGGAAAAGTTTCATATTTGCATGGTAGCTGTGTGCTTAAATGCAGAATAATTTTTTTCTGAAAATGTGGGTAACCTTTAATGAGTAAATGCTACAGTACACTAAAAAACTTATAAACTTGGTGAATTTTCAAAATGACAGTAATGTAGTTAAGAAAAAAACAGACAGCAGTTAACATTTCTACTTGGGAAAAAAAAAAAAAGACCTTGAGCGCCTAGACCCCTACAGCAGGTTCTGCAGACCTTTGGGAGTCCGCAGACCACCAGATGGGAACCACTGGTATAGAGAACTTTATAATCTTTATATCACATTTGTATAGAAAACTTTGTGTTCTTGATATTACTTCAGTATAGAGAACTTTATATTCTTTATATCACTTTTGTATATAAAATTTTATCTTTTTGATATCACTTTTGTATAGAAACTTTGTTGTGCTTGTACCTAGAAAATTGTTCCTCACTCCTTTTTGTTCCTATTCTTAGTACTGTATTGGACCAGCTTTCACTGCATTCCTAGAAGTACATATGCTCATCACACTGATGATTTTAAAAAATGTAAAAAAAGATTTTTCATTAATGTTGTTTTTAACTCTCTCTCTCAGAGATCTCTCTCTCTCTTTCTCTCTTATGTTCCACTATTATTTTCTTATTTCCAACAGATGCAGCTAGAGCTGTTTCCAGTTTTTGATATATAGTGGTTTCATTCAGTCTGCAGTGTCCTATTCCTAGTATCAAAATGACTTGTTCTTTTTTCAGCAGGTGTTGCCAGTTGTCATCTGCTGTGGGTGATTTGGCTGAACTGAAACTTAACCTAACACCTGTTTGCTTTTGTTGAGAGCATTGTTTTTCTGGCTTCTCCCTTTCATTTCTCAATATGCCATGGTACTGTGAGATCCAGTGCAAAGCTATGGTCTCAGCAGTTATCTTTTCCTTGTCTTGCACAAAAGTCTAACTGAGCATCCACAAGAAATCATCAGTTTGTGTATGCTGTTTTACATTTCATGCACTGACAGATTTGCTTTTGTGAGATTCTGTGGTCATCAGTTTACTTGAGTGTGTGCTGCTATAGGTACAACACAAGTGTTGAAGTGACCACATAGTGTTATGCCATTATCATTGTTTCATATTTACTGTACTGTGTTTTCTTGCACAGAAAAAAATTGAGGCTGGATTCACAGAATGTGTGATCAACCCCATGCTTCTAGATGAGATACACAGACTAAGGGAGGAAAATGCTCGACTAAAGAAAACGTACTGACAGTTGTTGTAGAAGTGTATGGTACATTGAACTGTCTTTTTTTTTTTTTGTTGTACAAAAATATGTAACTCTATTGAATAAACCTGTTAAGGATACAGAAGTTATGATTACCAGTGGTCTTAAATCTTTAATGGTAAGAGCTGCTGCTGGTGGTGTATCAGTAATTTGTTTATATGTACATGTAAAAACTTAATTTGTTTATATGTGTATATAAAAACTTATTTTGTTTATATGTACATATAAAAACTTAACAATCCTCAGTCTTAGCTAGTTTCACAAAATAGTGGACATCATCAAGTAGCAGGGCAAAGTAATCACCTTTGAGGTGTTTCAGCTTGTTAAAAGGCAGTTCATTATGACAGTGTTCGATAGAAGGGGATGAAGGTGACTGGGGTAGGTAGCAAGGGTGAGTGACAGATGAGGAATTTTTGGAGGGGAGGAGGCCATGAATAAGGTAATAAAGGTATGGTTCTAGTAATAAAGGTAGACAGAGGTTTATAGTTCTAGTAATAAAGGTAGACAGAGGTTTATAGTTCTAGTAATAAAGGTAGACAGAAGTGTATGGTTCTAGTAATAAAGATAGACAGGTGTGGTTCTAGTAATAAAGGTGGACTGGTTTTTTTGGTTCAATTTTACAAAATGACAGGGAATGAGGAAAGTGAGAAAAAACACAAATGGCAGAAAGTATAAAAGTAAGATGAGAATGTTTAAATCAAAAACATACAACATCCAATATTTCGGCGTCAGCCTTTTTGAAGGATTACGTAGAAGAACAACACAACAAATAAATAAACAGAAAAATAAAAGAAAAATTAGCTTTGATGCATCTTCCTAGTACAGAATACAACAAATGCACCCTAAAGACGGAGATGGTGGGAGTGCTGAATGGCTTGGAGATGACAAAGAGAAACAACTTAGACCAATCATATGTCAGCGGCGTGTAGGTGGTGAAAGGGAGGGAACCCTGTGGCTGCTAGAGAAGAAGGGGAGGACTGGAAGATAATGCTAAAACTTATGAATGAAAAACTACAGCAAAATGAGTGCGGCTAAGACAAGAAAGTTGAGTATGAATAGCAGAAAGTAGGTGGAAATCTAAAGAAGTTTAAAGGAAGCTGAATTTATTGTTAATTCCAGCTGGGAGGAGACAGCTAGCCTGGAAAATAAGGTGCTGTTCTGAGATTGTTCATCAGAAGAACAGGAGCAGCTTACACTAACAGAAATGTCCTGTTTTCCTAGGTGGTTTCTTTTACAGAATTATTTTGCCACAGATGTCCGTGACCTCT
Source organism: Achatina immaculata (assembly GCA_009760885.1). Classification (NCBI taxonomy): domain Eukaryota; kingdom Metazoa; phylum Mollusca; class Gastropoda; order Stylommatophora; family Achatinidae; genus Lissachatina; species Lissachatina immaculata. The sequence goes on from CM019704.1 coordinate 32,005,375, forward strand.
TGAAAATGTCGTTAAGATGTTGATGAAAACAATCTCCTAAGTGTAAACTAGTCTCTCCTATATACTTCATATCACAACGCTTGCACATAATGGCATAAATAACATTGCCTGAAATGCAGCTGAAGCTTTCCTGAACTGATTGGACATCTGTGGCAGAAAAGTATGTAATCTTTAAAAAAGGTTGATGCCAAAATATTAGATGTTATATGTTCTTCATTTTATACATTCTCATCTTACATTCATACTTTCTGCCATTTGTGTTTTTCCTCATTCCTTCTGTCATTTTGTAAAGCTGAATCATATGCCTCTGTCTACCTTTATTACTAGAACCAGTTTAACTGCGGTTGTTATCTCTTTTACCTGTCATGAAATAAGGTACAAGCCAACCAGAAGTTTTCCTGTCAGTGATAATTAGGAAGAACTGGTGAAATACTTTGTCTTGTGGAGAGTGACTGTGCATATTGATGCAGCATTTTCTCAGACAGATGAAGGCCAGGCATGAAAGTAGTCATTACTTGTCTTATCTCCTTCCTCATATACCTTTCAGCATTGAGGGGACAAATAGATGTCTTTTTAGGGCTCGACAATTTGCTTCATCTCATGGGATATTTAATGCTTCTGTAATTTCCTCTCTCCATCTCCTGCGTGGGTGGCCTCTTCATCTGTTACCCACAAATCTTAGTGTGAATGTTGTCTGTGATATTCTGTCTGGTGGTATCCATGTAACATGGCCAAACAATTTGACTTGCTGTTTCTAGATATAGTTTAATACTGGTGTTACTCCAACCTTTGCCCTGATGGTGTCATTTCTTATTTGGTCTCTTCTTGTCACATTTAATATTCTCCTTAAACATCTCATTTCTGTTATAATGATTTTTCTTTTGTTCTTGGCTGTTAGTGTCCATGTTTGACATTGATAGCATAGATTTAGGAGGAAAATCGTGTTGTACAGTGCCATTTTTGTTTTAGTTTTGATATATTTGTTTTTCAGTAAAGGAGTCATTTGTCCAGTGACCTGATTTGCTTTATTGCGTCTGTTCTCAGCCTCAGCGTCAGTTGTCCCTGAAGATGATATTATACTACCCAGGTACTTGAAATGTTTCACTTGTTTCAAGGGCTGGTTGTCTAGGAAGATCTTTGTTTGGATTTCTTCTCTCTCTATGGTCATGACTTCAGTTTTTTTCAGTGCTGATCTTCATGTTGTGACTTTTACATCCCCTTGCGAAATTATCTGTTCTGCTATAGGTCTTTTTCTGATGTGGCTATAAGTGCTTGATCATCAGCAAAAAAGGAGTTCATTTATGGTCCTCCTATTGGGTATGTCTTCTGGAAGCTGTTGTGGGTTTATCAGCATTCTTTCTGGGGTTGGGCTGTTTGGCAGCTTTGTTGTGGAGTTCTTACTATGTATGTTAGCTTCTTTACTTTGTTGTCATTGTATGTTATGAATAGTAGGGGAGATAGTACATAGCCCTGCCTCACTTCAGATTTTATGGCGAATTGTTCAGTGTCCTACATTTGTTCTAACTGTACACTGACAGTTTTCATATAGGTTTTTGCATAGATTGATCATATGTGTACCAACTCCATAATGCTATAAGATTTCCCACAGTTTATATCCATCTACTCTGTAAAATGCTTTTTCTTGATCTATGTAAGCAATGTGCAGTATCTGATTGTGTTCAACTGATTTTTCTTTTAGTTGTCTTAGAGAAAAGATGGCATCTTTACAGCTTCTATTTTTTTCTAAATCCCATCTGAGTTTCATTTAACTGTGGTTTAATCACTGGTCGCAGTCTGTTCTCTAGGATCTTGCAGAACATTTTTCCAGTATGGCTTAGCACTGAGATGCCTCAGTAGCCTTTACAAGAGCAAAAAAAAAAAAAAAAGATTGCATCTTGTAGCATATATAGTTTGTTGTTACTGAGGCTGATTATGCCAGTCCAGTCAAACACTGACAGCATCAGTCATGGCACAAAGCTGCATGTCACATAGATGGTTCACAGCTTTCACAAACCATCAGACATCTGCCATCTTTCACAGGTCTGTTCTCAAACAAGAAGGCCAGTTAAAGGTAAGAAACATAGCTCTCGTCACACCACAGTCACTGCTTCATGCTGCTTAGTGCCCTCCTAAAATCTCATGTAGGATGGAGGTTCAGGAATCGTGTCATGCCTTCATTCAGTGCTTTCAGTGCTGCTTTCACTGAAACGGGGACAAACGACAGTGCTTTTAGAAAGCCTGGGATTTGGGGCTTTCCCTTGTGGTCTCTCTACTTGCTTTAGATATCAAATTCATGAGACAGGAAAGAGGCTGTCAAATCTTGGTCCAGTGTTCCAACTTCAGCTAGTATGTAGCTGATAATTTGATGAGTGTATTTTATAGTAATGCTATTTTCTTACAGATAATAACTGGATTGTTGCCATAGTATGTGTTATTATTGCATGATCTTACAGATAATAACTGGATTGTTGCCATAGTATGTGTTATTATTGCATGAACTGTAAACAGTTTCTCATTGTACATGTATTCAGCTACTGTTTGTTGTTATTTGTAATTTTAGAAATACCAGAAATAAAAAAAAAAGTGCCAAAAGTTTGAAGAATAAAGAAACTTCATGTAACCATCGCCACTTCTGGTCCAGGATAGGGCTTATGCAGCATCCACAGTTTCAGACTGACCAGTGGTTTTTGCCATTCTCAAGGTGATATCAGAAAATATAAGAAAAGAATAAATAAACATAATAAGTGGCAAACTAGTGATCAGTGAGAGAGATAATGAATGGTCAGTGGAGAAATGTAATAGAAACAAATAGGTCCAGGAATAAACACATGCAGAATCCTCAAGTCAAGACCCATCACTGTGAAGTTAAACTCATGGAGTCTAGCAGTTCTGATGGTAGTCTAAGTCTGTAGAAATATGCCATTGCTGGAGTTGGGAGCAGAAAGATAGACAAGTCTAGATCAAGCAGACCAGTTTCACAGCCAGAGCTGTCGTACCTTTTATTACATTATGTTGTGAGAGCTGTTTAACTTTGCAGCATACAATATTTTTGTTGGCTGTTTTGTCAACCTTAAGCTACCTCTACATCCTGTCACAAAGTTCTGTTGTTGGAAATTGTGTTCCTGTACTTAATATTTCATCTTAAGACTAGCAGATTCTCAGAATCAGTGACATGGACATAAAAATAAAACAGCCAGAACTTTTGAAAATAGACAACAATTAATAAAAAAAATACACATTTGAAGATGGTTACCTAATTGTCATTAAAACCATAAAACTGGTTCATGGAAAAAAAAAACTCATAACTTTAGAAATGTAAATTCCTTCAGGACTTTTTTTAAAAAAAAGTAGTTCTGTCTAGAAAAGTATGGTGATTTATATATAGATAAATAAAAAGTAGGCTGTTTCATTTATTTGTTCAGCTATGAAGTCTGCATTTTGAGTACTAAAACTTCCATAGGTTATGAGTTGCCAAATATGAGAATATCTCTTCTCTTTGCATTGAAATAATCCCAGCTTTAGATTGCTTGTCTGTAATGATAATGTTTATTTTATGAGAAGTGTATGAAATGAAACACCATGAAAGTGAAGCATGAGAGAACTAACACACACATACATCATGAAAGTGAAGCATAAGAGAACTAACACACACACCATGAAAGTGAAGCATAAGAGAACTAACATATACACAGTGAAAGTGAAGCATAAGAGAACTAACACACCATGAAAGTGAAGCATAAGAGAACTAACACATACACCATGAAAGTGAAGCATAAGAGAACTAACACACACACACATATATTAAACTGTGGTAGGCCCTTTTCCACTTAATTATGCCATTTTCCATATTTTTCTGTTATAAAATCATAACTGTCTACTGAGAGGCACCAACAGTGTCTTTACCAAAGTGCCTTAACATGAACATGAAAAAAAAAAATTAAGCTTTCAGTTGTGATGTCCGGGACCATAATGTGTGTTTAACTGTTGTTATTGTTGATATGAGCTCATTCCGTACCAGATATCTAAGACTAGTCTCCACAACTGTCATAAAACTGGTTCACTCCATACCATGCATCTCATTGTCATTGATAAGAGCTCATTCTGTATGATATATCTCACTATCGTGGTATGAAATTCTGTACTATAATCTCACTGTCACAATATGAACTCATCCCATGCCATATATCTCACTGTCAAAGAAATGAGTTCATTCTGTACCATATATCTCACTATCATTAATATGAACTCATTCTATACCATATGTCTCAGTGTCATTGATATGAGCTCATTCTGTACCATATGTCTCAGTGTCATTGATATGAGTTCATTCTGCACCATATATCTCACTGTCACAGAAATGAGTTCATTCTGTACCATATATCTCACTGTCATAGAAATGAGCTCATTCTGTACCATATATCTCACTATCGTTGAGATGAAGTCATTCATCAAAATGAAAAATACTTTCACAAACTTGGAAACTTCCTGTAGACTGGCACCATGTATGGCTTTGTGAAGACATGCTAGCACAAGGTAAACCACAGCCTAGACTAGCAATATTCTCATGTGATTATGGTTGATAACTTGTCTTCTGATTAGAAAGTGATGTGTTTGTACACAGTGATGCTGATTTTACCTACATGCAGGAAGTCAGAATAATAAAAAAGTAGGAAATTGACATGTACTTGTGTAATTACTATGTTTACATGTCAGATGAGGACTAAATGAACCGAGTATGATGTAGTGATAAAGTAAGCTATATATTATAGTTTAAACTCAGTGGAACACAGCCTGACTGAAACACCGTAAGGGAAAGTCATTATGATCACTTCTTTTTCAATCTTTAACTAATATCAATCAATTAGTCAAGTGCTGTGGCATAGGCAATCATTTCTCTCCACAGTTATCTGTCCTTAGACTTGATTATGAGATCCGCCTGTGACTTTCTTCTTAGCCACACTGACAGCCCATCCAGTAACTTTTCTCTTTGTCTTCCTCTGTCTCTTCTTCCCTCAATTTTTTCAGTTGCCACAATGTGTTCCAGTTTTCCTCTTCTCAGAAAATGTCCTACAAATCTCGCTTGTCTGCCTCTGATCTTTGCTGTAATTTGCCTTTTAACTCCAGCCTCTCTTAAGACTTCTTCCTTGGTTTTCTTAGCTGTCCATGGTACCTTCAACATCCTTCATATGAACCACATTTCCATGGCTTCCATTTCTCGCTGAACTGTCTTATTTATAGACCATGGTTCACATCCATAAAACAAAATTGGCTCGATGTAACATTTAAGTACTCAGAATCTTGTTTCCATTGATATGGATCTGTTGCACAAGATGTTTCTCATTTTCTGGAATGCTGACTTTGCCTGAGTATGTCTGCTTTTTATTTCATTGTGACATTTCCCATCAGCTATTATAATTGTTCCTAAGTACTTGAATCTATCAACTTGTTTCAGTTCTGTGCCATCGATGGTAATGCTACATTTTGGTGGTGTTCTTTTCTTTGAGATGACCATCACTTCAGTCTTCTTTTTGTTCAGGCTGAGACCTTTACTTTTACTTTCACGAACCACGACATCCAGAAGAGTCTGTAGCTCTCCTTCACTTTTAGCAATTAGTACTGTGTCGTCTGCATATCTTAAGTTGCTAAGGTTGTAACCGCCAATTGATATTCCTGGCAAGCTCTCTGTATTTCTCATTATGTTTTTGCTGTACAAAGAGATCAGGAGATTAAACACATCCTTGTCTCACTCCCAATTCTATGTCTTAGAATGCTCCTATTTGGTTCTCAACCTTCGTTGCTGCTGATTGCTGATACAGAAGTCAAGCCAGTCCCGTGTATCACTTGACATGAGGTTTTATTCATGAACTGGCTAAACATGAAAACAGTGATAACTATATTCTAACTGTCGGCAGGTTTGCCTTGCCGCATGGTGAGTCCAATCATCCTTCCACACCTCCAGTAACAGATGTTAACATCCATTGTCTCGACTCTCTCTTTCTCTCTCTCTCACACACAGACATACACACACAACATCCTCACAGGTACACACCCAAACAAAGACTGACTCCCACTCACAGTTTCTCCCACAATTCTCTGTCACAGGTTTCTCATCCCACATGACGTTCTAGAAGGATCTTGAAGTTCAAAATGTAATCATAACAATTGCGCTTTTATGTAAAAAAATGTGGAGCTGTGCTATTTAGTTGCTATTTGCACTTGAAGTTTTTAATGGGCATTATTTCTTAATTCTTTTTTGTTTTCCTCATACTTTATCAAGTGCATAAAGGATTCGTGCCATATACATATTTAAAACATATATCATCATCATCATCATGTGCCTTCTTTGGAACGATGGTTTGCGGTAATGAATCTCCAGTTTTTTCACTCCTTCGCACTGATGGTGGACTCGGCCAGGCTGTCCATTCTCGTATGGTATCTTCCCATCTACATCTCTGTCTACCTCTCGCTCTTTTTCCTTCCACCTTTCCTTCTACTATGGTCTTCAGTATGTTCTTGTGTATTTTGATATGGCCAAAGTATTTTGTTTTCTTCATCCTTATTTCTTTGAGAAGTTCACATTGCACCTGGAGCTGTTCTAAAACTTGTACATTTGTTCTTTTCACTCTCCATGTTATATGACCTAGTTTTCTGTACAGCCACATTTCTGCTGCATAAATCTTCCTATCTAAGTTTTTGTTTAGAGTCTAGGTTTCTTCTGCACACAGTAAAACAGAGTGGATACAGCATTTTACCAGCCTCAGTTTTGTTTTTGTGGCCAGGTTCCTGGATAATAGCACTGTCTTCATGATGTCAGACAACAGCACTGTCTTCATGATGTCAGATAACAGCACTGTCTTCATGATGTCAGACAACAGCACTGTCTTCATGATGTCAGATAACAGCACTGTCTTCATGATGTCATATAACAGCACTGCCTTCATGATGTCAGATAACAGCACTGTCTTCATGATGTCAGATAACAGCACTGTCTTCATGATGTCAGATAACAGCACTGTCTCCATGGTGTAAGATAACAGCACTGTTTTCATGATGTCAGATAACAGCACTGTCTCCATGGTGTAAGATAACAGCACTGCCTTCATGATGTCAGATAACAGCACTGTCTCCATGGTGTAAGATAACAACACTGTTTTCATGATGTAAGATAACAGCACTGTCTCCATGGTGTAAGATAACAGCACTGCCTTCATGATGTCAGATAACAGCACTGTCTCCATGGTGTAAGATAACAGCACTGCCTTCATGATGTCAGATAACAGCACTGTCTCCATGGTGTAAGATAACAACACTGTTTTCATGATGTAAGATAACAGCACTGTCTCCATGGTGTAAGATAACAGCACTGCCTTCATGATGTCAGATAACAGCACTGTCTCCATGGTGTAAGATAACAGCACTGCCTTCATGATGTCAGATAACAGCACTGCCTTCATGATGTCAGATAACAGCACTGTCTCCATGGTGTAAGATAACAGCACTGTTTTCATGATGTCAGATAACAGCACTGTCTCCATGGTGTAAGATAACAGCACTGTCTTCATGATGTCAGATAACAGCACTGTCTTCATGATGTCAGATAACAGCACTGTCTCCATGGTGTAAGATAACAGCACTGTCTCCATGGTGTAAGATAACAGCACTGTCTCCATGGTGTAAGATAACAGCACTGTCTCCATGGTGTAAGATAACAGCACTGTCTCCATGGTGTATGATAACAGCACTGTCTCCATGGTGTAAGATAACAGCACTGTCTCCATGGTGTAAGATAACAGCACTGCCTTCATGATGTCAGATAACAGCACTGTCTCCATGGTGTAAGATAACACCACTGTCTCCATGGTGTAAGATAACAGCACTGTTTTCATGATGTCAGATAACAGCACTGTCTCCATGGTGTAAGATAACACCACTGTCTCCATGGTGTAAGATAACAGCACTGTCTCCATGGTGTAAGATAACAGCACTGTCTCCATGGTGTAAGATAACAGCACTGTCTCCATGGTGTAAGATAACAGCACTGTCGTTATGGTGTAAGATAACACCACTGTCTCCATGGTGTAAGATAACAGCACTGTCTTCATGGTGTAAGATAACAGCACTGTCGTTATGGTGTAAGATAACACCACTGTCTTCATGGTGTAAGATAACAGCGCTGTCGTCATAATGTTGAATGTACGTTTTACAATTCCTGTTCTTTTTAAAATCTCCATCTCACATCTCCCATCTTCGTTAGTGTAACTCTGAATGTTTCAGCCCTTGAGGCAGATGTTCCAGATTGTAAATATTCTTACATATTTCTGTAATGTTGTCAATTCCAAATTCCTTCAGTGCTTTTATCATTTCTATGGTAAGGTGTCCTACTGCTTTACCTCCCATTATCCTGTTTATGATTTTCTCAACCTCTTCTTTCATTATCAGAAGACCATGTAAGTTTCTTAGGTCTGGTTTTTTCCTTCCGTTATCTTCAAGTAGATCTCATATATTCTGCCAATCTTCTGCGATTTCTTCAAATATTATCTGATCTCTTTTGCTCCCTGCTAATTGTCACATACTTTCTTTTGGTAAAGATTGCAACGCACCCTTCTTGTATCGTGAATATTATTGATTTTTCTATAACAATACATTTATCCTTTGTCCACTTTTCTTTCACTTGTCTGCAAATATTACGTATTTCTTTGTTAATCTCTTTATATCTTGGTGAGTTTTTAGCTTCTTTATTTTTCTCTCATACGAGTTAATATATCTTCTGCCATCCAGCTCTGCTCCATGCTGCTGTTTCTTCTTGGCAAGTGTGTACTAAATAAATAAACGGTGAGGAGACAATAGTTACAACAGTACCCCCCTCCCCCCCCCCCACAAGTAGGGGTGCAAGCTTGCCACCACAATTACAAAAAAGCCGTTAGAGCTTATACTAACAATCAGCGCCCTCAGGCGCAATATACGACAGTTTAAAAAAAACGTGAAGAATAACAAAGCAACAGACTAATATGGGATCGCTGCTGATTTGATAAAAGATGGATAAACACTGCACAATGAAATATGCATACTGGTACAACAAATCAGAGACGAAAAGAAACTGCTGTAGAAATAGAAGAAATGCACTGCGTCAATGAACTTTTTAAAGAAATGGAGATCAAAGTAGAATATGCAACCATAGAAGCATATCTCTATGAACTTGTGAAACATTCTTAGCAAGCTGAAAAAAAATTGTTGAACATGTTCCCAGGTAGGATAGATTAACAACAGAATGGATATCCTGGTGCCACAAAAGGTTGAGAAAAGCTAGAGTCAAGAATAACACGAAAGTGTCAACTGACTTAAGGAAAGCGTATGACAGCATACACAGAAACAGGTGGAAAATTATGCAAGAATTTAACATACCAGCAAGACTAATAAACCTGAACTGACAGCTTTAAGATGTTTTTCTCTAGGGGTTAGGTCGGCGTGTCTTGCCAGGGGAAGACGAAGTTTATTAAATTTCATGAAGGGTGTGATCAATGTGGAGGTCCAGGAATCGAGGTATCGGGCATATTGTGTCCAGATGGATAGTTGTTAGCAGAAACAGGAGAAAGGGTCCTTGTGGAAATAACGTGTTCGTAAAATTGAAATGGTGTCTTATTTTTTCAGGCCGGATGTCTACACCCTGCCGGTCTAAATTCTCAGTTCAGCGTTCACTGAATAACTCCTTCGACTATAACAGTATCCTATATTCTATACTCTTGCTACTGTTATTTCCCAGGTCCTTTTGAACTTGCTCTACTACACTTTCTAATCAGTTCCTTGGGATAGCAAAAATTAATACTACTATTCTCCTACTCTCTTGGGCGGAAGTCTGAATCCAACTGGTTTGAACTCTTACTTCTGTATAACTCAATTTTTTATTTGCTATAACCTGCTTTATATCACTTTCACGATTAGTCCCTCACTCAACTGTTTCCAGCCTCTGGCTGATCATACTCCACACTTGGCTGCTTTCCTCACTTCTCTTATTTCCACTTCCGCCTGTGGCAGCTGTCTATGCTCAGTTTCCTCAGAGAGCGGATTGTAGATAAGTTTATTCGTGTTTATTTTGTTTTCTCATTTGTCCTTATTAAAGGCATTTCCCCCCCCCCCCCCCGAAATACCGTTTGTTGTTTCTCATAAACATTTAACTGTTCTTACCTCTTGTTGCTAATTTTCCTTTCCTTCCATTCTCCTCCTCCTAGGTTTTTTAAACTACGCCATACATCACCCTCTAAATCAGCTCCACTAGTACCCTTCTTACCGCAGCTCAGATGAGTCATGGCAGTATCCGTAACTTCAGAAACTTACGCTTTAAAGTTATGGCAGAATCGTTAAGAGTGATAATATAACGTATCTAGGCTTCCCATTTATAGACTTAGGTTTATTCTTGATGTTTCTCTCGATGGTTGCTCTGTTCACGACAGTGGCGCATGTTAGGCCTATCCAGGTTTTACGTGTCACAATTTTGTTGTTGTTGTTGTTCTTTTTTACAAGTCACGAGGTCTTCATTTCCTTTATAATAAGAAAATGTAAGTTGTGATTGCTCCTTGTGTCGCTGATATGTGCTTGATGCCTTACATTGAAGAAGTGACAAATCCGCGTGGTTCTAATAATAAAGTTTGTTATCTTACTGCAGTATGTGAGAATAAACAACAAATACGAGAATATTAGAAAGCTAGAATGATGGTTTCAGAGAACAAAATAAAACATATTTACGTGTTCATCTATATCATATGATAGTTTCCGGATTAAATCCTCTATTAAAATTCACAGCACTGAAAGTCTAATGTGCTGGACATTGAGAAAGGATGTAGGAACTTTGTGAATGAGGCAATAAAGAACGTTTCTGCGTGTGAATTCAAATTATCTTTGCCTGGTATATTGTAACTACTTAAAAGTTTATTTATTATACATTTTATTGTATTGTATTATACACTTAATACTAAAGGACAAAGCACAGAAAGGTTTAATTCACTTATACGTTGGTATAACCATGTTATATTGCTATAAAATAAGTGGGATTCCTTAGTATATATTCCAAGATTTTGAAATAAGATTGGCAAGGGGTGGGGGGGGGGAGGAGAGCATTCACTAAATCTTCCAGGATTTTGTTTTTCAAAGAGTCTTAGACAGCATCTGAATGCGCCATGGAACAAGAAAGTACCATCTGCAGGCGCTGTCAGCATCTCAGCTCCACTTCCGTTCTTATTGATATATGCCTAGTGACAATCATAGTTTTAATATCTGTTTGTGGTATTGCTACAAATGTACTAAATGCTATAGTGTATTACAAACAAGGCACACAGGACAGCGTAACTGTGTCTTATTTCTTTTTGTCCTTGTGGGATTTGGGATTTTCCTTCATATTTTTGATGGGTATATTATTCGACGTAACTGAAAAGTACTTTCCGGTCCCAGATATAAATTTGGAAGATGTTTCCACTGTACAGGTCGCTTACATAAGAGAAGTAATGCGAGCACTTTCTACGTGTGTCACTGCATACCTCTGGAAATATGTACTTGTGTCATGACGCCATTTCATGTTAGGACCATATTCACAAAAACCAGAGCTATATTCATTAATATAATTTTTGTAAGAGTTTATACGTTTTTTTACTGCCCTTTGTGGACAACACAGGTTTTAGTCTATGGCCATGACCAAAACCTCAACTGGACACGGCTAATGCTATTTTCGGTAAGAAAGGATACGGACGCTGAAAGTCTTGTTTCTTATCTTCTATGGAAGAACACTACTTACCATTGACCAAGCCGTATCCATAGTAATCACTGGTATTTTAGTCACATATGTGAATCAGTCAGTAAATTTTCAACAAAAATCTTCATATTCGGTTAACAGGGACAATAAAAGTCCCCAACATCTTCATAAAGTGTTCGGGATTCTACGCGAAGCGAAGGTTCCAAAGAAAACTATCCAAATGATTCACTGCCATGATCATGTTGCTATACAACTGACCTCACCACATTAATATGTGTGTGCATCTACACAGCATGCCACTACCCCGCCATGTACTAACTAGATTTTACACTTGGACCATGTGACAAAAATAACGATAAAAGAGAAATATCGTTTGTTTATTCTGCTTTATGAATAGTGAGCAGTTTTCAGTATAATCCTTTTTTTTCCCTTTTTTTTTTGACTGAACTGAAACTGTCACAGCAGATTGTTCTGTCACTTAGCAACATTCCATAACAAAAAAGCTTTAATAAGCAAAATATTTAAGTTTTCTTTGTTAATTCTCTTTACTAGACAGCCTTCTTCAATATTAAGTTCTTGTAGTATGGATATATTTGTTCTTTTTTTTGTGTTCATGATATTTGAAGAACTTTTCTGTAGCATTTACGTTCAAAAGCATTTATGTGTTTCTCAGCTGTTTTGTTAAGTGTCCAGGTCTCACAGGCATATGTTGTGATGGAAAAGATGCGACATACTAGTTTAAATTGTGCTATTTACATTATATAAACTAATGCAAAACATACACCAGCAAGAATCAGAATAAAAGACAACTTGCCTTCCTTTGACACCCATGGTCTAAAAAGTTGCCGTCCAGATGGCGAAGATGATAAAAGACTGAGAAGACAATATGAAGAAGGGTGGAAGAATAGAGAACACTGAGAGGGCAGAACTACTCGCTTAGGATGCCACCACAGGGGAGCTAACATGAGGCTACAGAAGGAGGGAAGAAAGAACTGGAAAATTAACCTTTAAATCACCTTCAGAAAAAATGAGAAAATGCAGCGAAGGGAGTGAGGCTAAGACAGGAAAGTTCGTATCACAACACTTGCTTATAAAGGCATAAAGGACGTTGCGAGAAGTTCAGGTAAAGCCCTCCTGAAATGATAACGTGAACATTGGGTAGGAAACCTAGTTAGTCTGAGCAACAAACTGACAAGTATTGCATCTGCAGCGACCACAGCGTTTGTTACCAGAGAAAGATGTATCCGCTGACTACGTGGGTACCAATACAACTCACCCCCTGATCTGAAAGAACGTAGCGTGGATGCTGCGAAACTATTTTACGAAGTTATAAAATAGAAGGAAATGGCTTTCTATGAAGTATTGTCACTGGATATAAGTGCTGTCTACACTACTTTCAGCCAGAGGCAAAGCGAGCCAGCAATAAATGATGATATTCTTTCTCACCGAAGCTAAAGAAGTTCTGTACAACTCGATCGGCCGAAAAAAAAAGGAACAACAAAAAACTGATGCTTACGTTCTTCCAGAATAGTAAAGCCTGAGTCCTGGAACATTACATCCCCAGAGAAATCACCATCAACAGATAAGCATACTGTGGATTACCTGAGAACCACTTGAAACATACAGTCAGATCTAAATGTCACAGTTTGCTCAGTTCTGATATGTTGTTGCTGCATGATAAAGCGCGACCTTACGCAAGTCGTCACACAGCTCAATAAATTACGAATCTGCTTTTGGAGTGTCTTTCACATACTCCATATTCACCCGACCTCGCACCTTGTGATTATTATATTTCTGGACCAATATATTGAAGGAGGCGCTTGATTTTCTGACGTTCAAAACAATGATGAGATAAATGAGGCAGTGCATAGACTGTTAGCTGCATGGTCAAACAGAAGATTTTTTTACTTCAGAAATCCAGGCATTGGTGAGGTGGTGACATACCTACATTGAACGTTCAGTATTCAGTATTAGGTTCTCGGTATCATCGCGAACGAGATACTCTCTTAACTGCTCCACTGTCTGTGCCAGTGAATATCGCACAAAATGTTCATCAGTGGTCCTTCAGATCAGTCCTTGATGACAGTCACCCAGTGAGGACGCCATTGTATGAACCACAAAAGTCCAAATGTGAAACTAGTCAGCGTCGCTCTTGGCACGAACTTCGTAGCTAAGGCGCCAAATCGAACCAAGACACACAAAGACCATCACAGTTCACCATTAGCTGGATAGGCACTAATAAGAAATATCAATGCCATCCATGTGAAGTTCACAGCTCACAGTGATGCCATAGCACTAAGCTCAGTAGCTCGGGACACAGAACCGACCACCATCTTGGAAGAAATGACGACACTATTGCTCATTTGACTCGTTTGTGCGCTTCTCTTCTTACCACACTCAGTCAAACAGCAAATAGCCACAACAGGACTCAAGCACTTTCGAAAGGCAGCACAGAAATCCAACTTCACATAAAATATCACAGCAATCTCTGTGTCATCTGTGAGAGCGTGAAACGGTCAAATGCGACCTACCGCCATTGCTGAAAAGGAAGTCTCTACATTGAATGTGGCGAGGACTATATTGAAAAGTGATAAGTAATTTTCAGTCATGTTTGTAAATTATATGTTGATTTTTAAAATTTGCTGTTACAATTTAAATTTGTCTATACTGACTGACAGGAAGCTAATAATAAATTACCATGACAAAATAAAAACATGACTGTTAGTATCAAAGTCTTATTTAACGATGTTAATGTAGCAGTTGGATTTATCAAAGTTCCGCAAGGGACATGCAAATGAATGAATGAATGAATGAATGAATGTAGCAGTTAGCGGTGTAGGGGTATCCCCTATCAAGGGAGAAGTAAGACGCCTCCTTACCTCCGTCAGTCTACGGGGCACCCTTGGGCAAGGTGGAGTACCCGTATAGCCCCCCCCCCCCCCGAGAAGGGTGACGTGAAGCTATGGGAGCAGGTGCTGGATGGAATGGGAGAGCAGCTGACAGATACTGTTGGTTATGGTCACCATTCTATGATGGTAGGCAGATGATCTCAATGTAGGGACAATGGCTACGATCACTGACTACAACAGTCACTGCCCGGAAGGAAAGCAATGGTAAACTATCTTCTAGAAATGTGCCAAGAAACCCAAACAGCAACATGGAAAGTCAAATAGGAAAAAAGATCTGGTAGTGAGGCCCCCAGGCCAGATAGATCTAATTTTAACCCTGGGGAAGAATGTGAGACAGAGGTCAGTGCTAGTAATTGTGATGACTGACAAAACTGTGACAGTGTTACTAAGGAAAACCCCTGCATCAAACTAAAAAGAAAAATAAGAGTAGGAGCATGGAATGTGAGAAGAATGTATGAGGAAAAGTATCAAATAATAAGTGACGAGATGAAAAGAACGGGGTTGCAACTGATCATTAGGCTGTGGTTGTTGCTTGTCAGCATACGGGTTCTTATACTGATTCTCAAGGTTTTTTTTATCAGATCCTCCAAGGTTTTTTATCAGATCCTCCAAAGTTTTTTATCAGATCCTCCAAGGTTTTTTATTCTCTACTCGACGGTTTCTTATTAGCTGCTCCAAGGTTTTTTATCAGATGCTCCACGTTTTTTATCAGATCCTCCAAGGTTTTTTATCAGATACTCCAAAGTTTTTTTTATCAGATCCTCCAAGGTTTTTTTATCAGATTCAACAAGGTTTTTATCAGATCTTCCAAGGTTTTTTTTTTATAAGATGCTCCAAAGTTTTGTATCAGATAGTCCAAGTTTTTTATCAGATCCTCCAAGGTTTTTGATCAGATCCTAGAAGGTTTTTTATTCTCTACTCAACGGTTCATTATTAGCTACTCCAAGTTTTTTATTCTCTACTCCACGGTTTCTTATTAGCTGCTTCAAGGTTTTTTTTATCAGTTACTAGGTTTTGTTATTAGCTCCTCCAAGGTTTTTTATCAGATCCTCCAAGATTTTTATCAGATATTAAATGTTTTTTGTTAGATCCTCCAAGATTTTTATCAGATCTTCTAAGGTTTTTTTTTTATCAGATCCTCCAAGGTTTTTTTTTTTATCAGATCCTAGGTTTTTTTATGACAGAACCACAAAAATAAGATTTTTAAGGGCATGCATCTTTCCCATCGCAACATATGCCTGTGAGACCTGGACACTTAACAAAACAGCTGAGAAACACATAAATGCCTTTGAATGTAAATGCTACAGAAGAGTTCTCCAAATATCGTGGACACAAAAAAGAACAAATATATCTATACTACAAGAGCTTAGTATTGAAGAAGGCTGGCTAGTAAAGAGGATTAAAGAGAGAAAACTTAAATATTTTGGACACATTAAACGTCATGATAATTTAGAGAAGACCGTATTGGAAGGATACATAATGGGAAAAAGAAAAAGAGGAAGACCGAAACGAAGATGGCTGCAAGACATCGTTGACGATCTGGAAATGGATGCATCAGCAGCAGGCCATCTTGCTCACAACCGAGAGGCCTACAGGAGTGCTGTTTGGGAGGCAAAGTTCCGCAAGGGACATGCAAATGAATGAGGTTTTTTATTAGTTGCTAAAATCCTCCAAGGTTTAATTTATCAGATCCTACAAGGATTTTTATCAGATACTCCAATGTTTTTTTTAATCAGATCCTCCAAGCTTTATTATCAGATCCTCCAAGGTTTTTTATCAGATCCTCCAAGGATTTTTATCAGATCCTTCAAGGTTTTTTATTAGATCCTTCAAGGTTTTTTATAAGATCTTGAAAGTTTTTTTATCAGATCATCCAAGGTTTTTTATTAAATCCTCCAATATTTTTTATCAGATCATCCAAGGTTTTTTATTAGATCCTCCAAATCTTTTTATTAGAGACTCCAAGGTTTTTTATTAGATCCTCCAATGTTTTTTATTCTCTACTTCACGGTTTCTTATTAGCTGCCCCAATTCTTTTTATGAGATCCTCCAAGGTTTTTTATCACATCATCCAAGGTTTTTTATTAGATCCTCCAAGATTTTTTATCAGATCATCCAAGGTTTTTTATTAGATAGTCCAAGGTTTTTTATTAGATCCTCCAACGTTTTTTATCGGATCCTCCAAGGTTTTTTTTTATCAAATCCTCGAAGGTTTTGTATAACATCCTCCAAGGTTTTTATAACATCCTCCAAGGTTTTATTCTCAACTCAACTGTTTCTTATTAACTGCTGGAAAGTTTTTTATTAAATCATCCACTTTTTTTTAGCAGATCCTCCAAGGTTTTATTAGATCCTCCAAGGTATTTATCAAATCGTCCAAGGTTTTTTATCAGATATTCCAAGATTTTTTTATCTGATACTCCAAAGTTTTTCATCACATCCTCCAAGGTTTTTTGTCAGATCCTCCATTGTTTTTTTATTCTCTACCCGATGGTTTCTTATTAGCTGCTGTAAGGTTTTTTTTAATCTGATTTTCCAAGTTTTTTATCAGAGCTTCCAAGGTTTTTTATTAGATCCTCCAAGGTTTTTTATCAGATCTTCTAAGTTTTTTTAATCAGATTATCCAAGGTTTATTTATAAGGTTTATATCAGCTCCTCCAAAGATTTTTTTAATCAGATGCAAGGATTTTTATTAGCTGTTTCAAGTTTTTTTAACAGATCATCCAAGGTTTAGTTTGTCAAATCCTACAAGGTTTTTTTATCAGATTCTCCAAGGGTTTTGTGTCAGACCCTCCAAGGTTTTTATCTAATCTTTCAAGGTTTTTTATTCTCTACTCGACGGTTTCTTATTATCTGCCCATATGCTTTTTACCAGATCCTCCAAGGTTTTTTATTAGATCCTCCAATGTTTTTTATTAGATCCTCCAAGATTTTTTATCAGATCTTCCAAGGTTTTCTATCAGATCCTCCAAGTTTTGTTATCAGATCCTCCAAGATATTTTATAAGATCCTCCAAGGTTTTTAAATCAGATCCTTCAGTGTTTTTTATCAGATCTGCCAAGTTTTTTTTTATCAGATCATCCAAGTTTTTTTATCAGATCCTCCAATGATTTTTTATTAGATCTTCCAGGGTTTTTATTAGATGCTCCGAGGTTTTTTATCTGATCCTCCAAGGATTCTTATTAGATTATCCCAGGTTTTTTTATTAAATTTTCTAAGGTTTTTTATTAGATCCTCCAAATTTTTTTTATCAGATGCTCCAAGGTTTTTTGTTAGATCCTCCAAGGTTTTTTATTAGATCCTCCAAGCATTTTTATCGGATCTTCCATGGTTTTTTTATCAGATCCTATAAAGTGTTTTATTAGACCCTTCAAGGTTTTTTATTAGATCCTCCAAGGTTTTTTAATCAGATCCTCCAATGTTTTTTATCAGATCATCCAAGGTTTTTTATGAGATCCTCCAAGGTTTTTTATCAGATCCTCCAAGGTTTTTTATTAGATCCTGCAAGATTTTTTATCAGATCATCCAAGGTTTTTTCATCCAAGGTTTTTTGTTTGATAGTCCAAGGTTTTTTATTAGATCCTGCAAAGTTTTTTATTCTCTATTCAACTGTTTCTTATTAGCTGTCGCAATGCTTTTTATTAGATCCTCCAAATTTTTTTATTAGATCCTCCAAGGTTTTTTTATTAGATCCTCCAAATCTTTTTATTAGAGACTCCAAGGTTTTTTTAATAATATATCCAAGGTTTTTATTATCAGACACTCCAAGGTTTTTTTATTATATCCTCTAAGGTTTTTTATTAGATCCTCCAAGGTTTTTTATTAGATCCTCCAAAGTTTTTTATTCTCTACTTGACGGTTTCTTATTCTCTACTTGACGGTTTCTTATTAGATGCCCCAATGCCTTTTATCAGATCATAAAAGTTTTTTATTCGATCCTCCAATGTTTTTTATTCTCTACTCGACGGTTTCTTATTAGCTTCCCCAGTGCTTTTTATGAGATCCTCCAAGGTTTTTTATCAGATCCTACAATGTTTTTTATTAGATCCTCCAAGGTTTTTTATCAGATCATCCAAGGTTTTTTTATTAAATAGTCCAAGGTTTTTTATTAGATCCTCCAAGGTTTTTTTATATTCTCTACTTCACAGTTTCTTATTAGCCTCTCTGAGGTTTTTTTATCAGATTCTCCACGGTTTTTTATCAGATCCTCCAAGTTTTTTTATCACATCCTCCAAGGTTTTTTTATCACATCCTCCAAGGGTTTTTGTCATATCCTCCAAGGTTTTTTATCAGATCCTCCAAGGTCTTTTAGTGTCTACTCCATTGTTTCTTACTAGCTACTCCAAGGTTTTTTTTATCAGATATTTGAATGTTTTTTATCAGATCCTCCAAGGTTTTTTTATTCTCTTCTCTACTTATTCTTATTAGATGCTCCAAGGTTTTTTATCATACTCTCCAAGATCAATCTTTTATTGTCTAGTCCACGGTTTCTTTGTAGCTGCTCCAACGTTTTTTATCAGATCATCCAAGTTTTTTTATCATATCATTGAAGGTTTATTTTATCAGAAACTCCAAGGTTTTTTTATCAGATCCACCATGTCTTTGTATCAAATCCTCTGAGGTTTTATATCAGATACTCCAACGTATTTTATTCTCTACTTCATGGTTTCTTATTATCTGCTCCAAGGTTTTTTTATTCTCTGCTCCATGGTTTTTTATTAGCTGCTTCAAGGTTTTTTTTTATCAGTTCCTAGGTTTTGTAATTGCTAATACAAGTTTTTTTATCAGATCCTCCAAGGTTTTTTTTATCAGATCATCCAAGATTTTTTATCAGATCTTCTAAGGTTTTTAATCAGTTCCTCTAAGTTTTTTCATCAGATCCAAAAGGTTTTTTTTTAATCAGATACTCCAAGGTTTTTTTATTCTGTACTCGACGGTTTCTTATGAGCTGCTGCAATGTTTTTTATCAGATCCTCCAAGGTTTTTTATCAGATCCTCCAAGGTTTTTTATCAGATCCTCAAAGATTTTTTTATCACATAATACAAGGATTTCTATCAGATTTCGAAGGTTTTTATTATCAAATCCTCCATGGTTTTTATCATATCCTCCAAGTTTTTTTCTCATATCCTCCACATTTCTTATCAGATCCTCCAGTGTTTTTTATCAGATCCTCCAAGGTTTTTTATCGGATCCTCCAAGGTTTTTTATCAGATCCTCCAAGGTTTTTTATCAGATCCTCAAAGATTTTTTTATCACATAATACAAGGATTTCTATCAGATTTCGAAGGTTTTTATTATCAGATCCTCCATGGTTTTTATCATATCCTCCAAGTTTTTTTCTCATATCCTCCACATTTCTTATCAGATCCTCTAATGTTTTTTATCAGATCCTCCAAGGTTTTTTATCGGATCCTCCAAGTCTTTTTATCAAATCCTCCAAATTTTTATATAAGATACTCCAAGGTTTTATTCTCTACTCAATGGTTTTTTATTATCTTCTCGAAGGTTTTTTATTACATTCTCCAAGGCTTTTTTAAATAAATCCTTCAAGATCTTTTTTATCAGATCCTCCAGGGATTTTTATCAGATCCTCCATGGTTTGATTTTTATCAGATCCTCCATTGTTTTTTATCATATCCTCCAAGGTTTTATTCTCTACTCAATGGTTTCTTATTAGCTATTCAAATGTTTTTTATTAGATCATCCAATTTTTTTTATCAGATCCTCAAAGGTTTTTTATTAGATCCTCCATGGTTTTCTTTAACATCCTCCACGGTTTTTTTAAATCTGATACTGCAAGATTTTTTATCAGATCCTGCAAACTTTTATACCAGATCCTTCAAGGTTTTCTTTATTCTCTACTCCACAGTTTCTTATTATCTACTCCAAAGGTTTTTTATAACATCGGCCAAGGTTTATTTTATCAGATACTCCAAATTTTTTTTTCTTAGATACTCCAAGGTTTTTTATAAGATCCTCAAGGTTTTTAATTCTGTAGTCGACGGTTTCTTATTAGCTGCCACAATGCTTTTTATCAGATCTTCCAAGGTTTTTTATCAGTTCCTCCAAGATTTTTTATCAGATCCTCCAAGGTTTTCTATCAGATCCTCCAAGGTTTGTTATCAGATCCTCTAAGATTTTTTATCACATCCTCCAAGGTTTTTAAATCAGATCATCCACGTTTTTTTATCAGATCCTCCAATGCTTTTTATCAGATCCTGCAAGGTTTTTTTATCAGATCCTCCAAGGTTTTTTATCAGATCCTTAATGGGTTTTTTTATCAGATACTCCACATTTTTTATTCTCTACTCCATTGTTTTTTATCAGATTTTCCAATATTTTTTTCTATGATCCTCCAAAGTTTTTTATGAGATCCTCCAAGGTTTTTTATTACATTCTCCAAGGGTTTTTATTAGATGCTCCAAGATTTTTTTATCATATATCCAAGTTTTTTATTATGAGATCCTCCAAGGTTTTTTTTTTTTTGATCCTCCAAGTTTTTTTATCCGATTCTTCAACTTTTTTTCTTAGATACACCAAGGATTTTTATTAGATCCTCCAAGGTTTTTTATTCTCTACTTGACGGTTTCTTATTAGCTGCCACAATGCTTTTTATCAGATCATAAAAGGTTTTTTACTAGATCCTCCAAGGTTTTCTTATTAGATCCTTCAAATTTTTTTTATTAGGTCCTCCAAGGTTTTTTACTATATCCTCCAATGTTTTCTTATTAGATCCTTCAAGGTTTTTTTATTAGGTCCTCCAAGGTTTTATATTCCCTACTACTCGTTTCTTATTAGCTGCCCCAGTGCTTTTTATTAGAAGCTCCAATGTTTTTTATTTGGTCCTCAAAGCTTTTTTATTAGATCCTCCAACGTTTTTTATTATCTACTCGACGGTTTCTTATTAGCTGCCACAATGCTTTTTATCAGATCATCCAAGGTTTTATATTAGATCCTCCAAGGTTTACTTATTAGATCCTTCAAGGATTTTTTATTAGATCCTTCAAGGTTCTCTATTCCCTACTCAAAGGTTTCTTATTAGATGCCACAGTGCTTTTTATCTGATCCTCCAATGTTTTCTTATTAGATCCTCCAATGTTTTTTATTCTCTACTCGATGGTTTCTTATTAGCTAGCCCAATGCTTTTTATCAGATCCTCCAAGGTTTTTTTTTAGATCCTCCAATGTTTTTTATTAGATCCTCAAAATTTTTTATTAGATCCTCCAAGGTTTTTTTATTCTCTACTTGACAGTTTCTTATTAGCTGCCCCAATGCTTTTTATCAGATCCTCCAAGGTTTTTATCAGATCTTCCAAGTTTTTTTTTATCCGATCCTTCACATTTTTCGATCAGAGTCTCCAAGGTTTTTTATTCTCTACTCGACGCTTTCTTATTATCTACTGCAAGGTTTTTTTATCTTTTTCTCCAAGGTTTTTTATGAATCCTTGAAAGTTTTTTTATCTGATATGCCAAGGTTTTTCTCAGATCATCCGAGGATTTTAATCAGATCCTCCAATGTTTTTTATTCTCTACTTCATGGTTTCTTATTAGCTTATCTGAGGTTTTTTTATCAGATCCTCCAAGGTTTTTTATCACATAATCCAAGGTTTTTTTATCACATCCTCCGAGATTTTTTTTGTGTCATATTCCCCAAGGTTTTTTTTTATCAGATCCTCCAATGCTTTTTATCAGATCCTGCAAGGTTTTTTTATCAGATCCTCCAAGGTTTTTTATCAGATCTTCCAAGATTTTTTTATTCTCTACTCCACTGATTCTTGTTACATGTTCCAAGGTTTTTTAATTGTCTAGTCCACTGATTCTTTTTTACCTGCTCCAAGGTTTTTTTTTTCAGATCCTTGAGGGTTTTTTTATCACATACTCCACATTTTTTATTCTCTACTCCATTGTTTTTTATCAGATTTTCCAATATTTTTTCTCAGATCCTCAAAAGTTTTTTATTACAGCCTTTAAGGTTTTTTATAAGATCCTCCAAAGTTTTTTATGAGATCCTCCAAGGTTTTTTATTAGATTCTCCAAGAGTTTTTATTAGATACACCAAGATTTTTGTATCATATATCCAAGTTTTTTGTTATGAGATCCTCCAAGGTTTTTTTTTTTTTTATCCTCCAAGCTTTTCTATCCGATCCTTCAACGTTTTTTCTTTGATACTCTTTTATTAGATTCTCCAAGGTTTTTTATTCTCTACTCGACGGTTTCTTATTAGCTGCCCCAGTGCTTTTTATCAGATCATCCAAGGTTTTTTTTTAGATCCTATAAAGTGTTTTATTAGATCCTCCAAGGTTTTTTATTCCCTACTCGACGGTTTCTTATTAGATGCCGGAATGCTTTTTATCGGATCCTCCAATGTTTTTTATTAGATCCTCCAATGTTTTTTATTCTCTACTCGATGGTTTCTTATTAGCTAGCCCAATGCTTTTTATCAGATCCTCCAAGGTTTTTTATTAGATCCTCCAATGTTTTTTATTAGATCCTCAAAGGTTTTTTATCATATTCTCCAGAGTTTTGTATTCTCTACTCGACGCTTTCTTATTATCTACTGCAAGGTTTTTTATCTTTTCTTCCAAGGTTTTTTATCACATCCTTCAAGGGTTTTTGTCATATCCTCCAAGGTTTTTTATCAGATCCTCCAAAGTTTTTTATCACATCCTAAAAGTTTTTTTTATCAGATCCTCAAAGGTCTTTTATTGTCTACTCCACTGTTTCTTACTAGCTACTCCAAGGTTTTTTTTATCAGATATTCGAATGTTTTTTATCAGATCCTCCAAGGTTTTTTATTCTCTTCTCTACTTATTCTTATTTGATGCTCCAAGGTTTTTTATCATATTCTCCAAGATCGATCTTTTATTGTCTAGTCCACTGTTTCTTTGTAGCTGCTCCAACATTTTTTTTTATCAGATCCTCCAAGTTATTTTATCAGACTCTCAAGGATCATTATCAGATCATTCATGGTTTTTTATTCCCTACTCGACGGTTTCTTATTATCTGCTCCAAGGTTTTTTTATCAGATCCTCCAAGGTTTTTTATCACATCCTCAAAGATATTTTTCAGATAATCCAAGGTTTTCTATTAGTTCTCCAAGGTTTTTTATCAGATCCTCCAAGGTTTTTAATCAGATCCTCAAATTTTATTTATCAGATCTTCCAAGGTTTTTTATCATATCCTTTAAGGTTTTGTATCATATACTCCAAGGTTTTGATTCTCCACGATTTTTATCTGCTCCTCCAAGGTTTTTTTTTTATCAGATCCTAAAAGGTTTTCTATCAGATCCTCCAAGGTTTGTTATCAGATCCTCCAAGGTTTTTAAATCAGATCATCCAAGTTTTTTTTAATCAGATCCTCCAAGGTTTTTGATCACATCTTCCAAGGTTTTTTATCAGATCCTCCAAGATTTTTTTATCAGATCCTCCAAGGTTTTTTTATTCTCTACTCCACTGATTCTTATTACATGTTCCAAGGTTTTTTAATTGTCTAGACCACTGATTGTTTTTACCTGCTCCAACGTTATTTTTCAGATCCTCCAAGTTTTTTATCAGATCCATGGGGGGTTTTTTTATCACATACTCCACATTTTTTATTCTCTACTCCATTTTTTTTTATCAGATTTTCCAATATTTTTTCTCAGATCCTCAAAAGTTTTTTATTACAACCTTTAATTTTTTTCTATGGTCCTCCAAAGCTTTTTATGAGATCCTCCAAGGTTTTTTATTACATTCTCCAAGGGTTTTTATTAGATGCACCAAGATTTTTGTATCATATATCCAAGTTTTTTATTATGAGATCCTCCAAGGTTTTTTTTTTTTATCCTCCAAGGTTTTTTATCCGATCCTTCAACATTTTTTCTTAGATACTCCAAGGTTTTTTATTAGATCCTCCAAGGTTTTTTATTCTCTACTCGACGGTTTCTTATTAGCTGCCCCAGTGCTTTTTATTTGATGCTCCAAGGTTTTTTATTTGATCCTCCAACGTTTTTTATTCTCTACTCGACGGTTTCTTATTATCTGCCACAATGCTTTTTATCAGGTCATCCAAAGTTTTTTTTAGATCCTTCAAGTTTTTTTTATTAGATCCTCCAAGGTTTTTTATTCCCTACTTGACAGTTTCTTATTAGATACCCCAATGCTTTTTATCTGATCCTCCACTGTTTTTTATTAGATCCTCCAAGGGTTTTTAATTATATCCTCCAATGTTTTTTTATTCTCTAATCGACAGTTTCTTATTAGCTGCCCCAATGCTTTTTATCAGATCATCCAAGGTTTTTATCAGATCTACCAAGGTTTTTTTTATCCGATCCTTCACATTTTTGTATCAGATTCTCCAGTGTTTTTTATTCTCTACTCAATGGTTTCTTATTAGCTGCCACAATGCTTTTTATCAGATCATCCAAGGTTTTTTCTTAGATCCTCCAAGGTTTTTTTATTAGATCCTCCAATGTTTTTTATTCTCTACTCGATGGTTTCTTATTAACTAGCCCAATGCTTTTTATCAGATCCCCCAAGGTTTTTTTTAGATCCTCCAATGTTTTGTATTAGATCCTCAATGTTTTTTATTAGATCCTCCAAGGTTTTTTATTCTCTACTCGACGGTTTCTTATTAGCTGCCCCAATGCTTTTTATCAGATCCTCAAAGGTTTTTATCAGATCTTCCAAGGTTTTTTTAATTAGATCCTCCATATTTTTCTGTCAGATTCTCCAAGGTTTTTTTTATCCAATCTTCATATTTTTCTATCAGATTCTCCAAGGTTTTTTTATTCTCTACTTATTATCTACTACAAGGTTTTTTATCTTTTCTTCCAAGGTTTTTTATCACATCCTTCAAAGTTTTTTTACCTGATACTCCAAGGTTTTTTCTCAGATCATCCAAGGTTTTTAATCAGATCCTCCAAGGTGTTTTATTCTCTACTTCACGTTTCTTATTAGCTTCTCTGAGGTTTTTTTATCAGATTCTCCACGGTTTTTTATCAGATCCTCCAAGGATTTTTTATCACATCCTCCAAGGTTTTTTTTATAACATCCTCCAAGGGTTTTTGTCATATCCTCCAAGGTTTTTTAATCAGATCCTCCAAGGTTTTTTTATCACATCCTAAAAGTTTTTTTTATCAGATCCTCAAAGGTCTTTTATTGTCTACTCCACTGTTTCTTACTTTTTTTATCAGATATTCGAATGTTTTTTATCAGATCCTCCAAGGTATTTTATTCTCTACTATACTTATTCTTATTAGATGCTCCAAGGTTTTTTTATCATATTCTCCAAGATCGATCTTTTATTGTCTAGTCCACGGTTTCTTTGTAGCTGCTCCAACGTTTTTTATCAGATCCTCCAAGTTTTTTTATCAGACTCTCAAGGTTCATTATCAGATCATCCAAGGTTTTTTATTCCCTACTCGACGGTTTCTTATTATCTGCTCCAAGGTTTTTTTTATCAGGTCCTTCAAGGTTTTTTTATCACATCCTCAAAGATATTTTACCAGATTATCCAATGTTTTCTATTAGTTCTCCAAGGTTTTTTAATCAGATCCTCCAAAGTTTTTATCAGATCCTCCACATTTTTCTATCAGATTCTGCAAGGCTTTTTTATCACATCCTCAAAGATATTTTATCAGATAATGCAAGGTTTTCTATTAGTTCTCCAAGGTTTTTTTTATCAGATCCTCCAAGGTTTTTTATCAGATCCTCAAATTTTATTTATCATATCTTCCAAGGTTTTTTATCATATCCTTCAAGGTTTTGTATCATATACTCCAAGGTTTTTTATCAGATTCTCCATGATTTTTATCAGGTCCTCCAAGGTTTTTTTTATCAGATCCTCCAAGGTTTTTTATCATATACTTCAAGGTTTTTTATCAGAGTCTCCACGGTTATTTTATCAGGTCCTCCAAAGTTTTTTATCGAATCCTCAAGTTTTTTTATCAGATCCTCTAAGATTATTTTATGATATCATCTAATGTTTTATATCAGATCCTCAAACATCTTTTACTGTCTACTCTACAGTTTCTTATTAGCTGCTCCAAAGCTTTTTATTCTCTACTCCACAGTTTCTTACTAGGTACTCCAAGGTTTTTTATCAGATCCTCCAAGGTTATTATCAGATCCTCCAATGTTCTTTTTATCAGATCCTCCAAGTTTTTTCATCAGAGCCTCTAAGGTTTTTTATCAGATCCTCCAAGGTTTTTTTATCAGATCCTCCAAGGTTTTTTATCAGTTCCTCCAAGATTTTTTATTAGATCCTCCAGGGTTTTCTATCAGATCCTCCAAGGTTTGTTATCATATCCTCCAAGATTTTTTGTCAGATCCTCCAAGGTTTTTTAATCAGATCCGCCAAGATTTTTTATCAGATCCTCCAAGGTTTTTTTTATTCTCTACTCCATGGATTCTTATTACATGTTCCAAAGTTTTTTAATTGTCTAGTCCACTGATTCTTTTTACCTGCTCCAAGGTTTTTTTTTTATCCTCCAAGGTTTTTTATCCGATCTTTCAACTTTTTTTCTTAGATACTCCAAGGGTTTTTTATCAGGTCCTCAAAATTTTTTTTATCAGATCCTCCAAAGTTTTTTTATCAGATAATCCAAGATTTTTGATCTAATCCTCCAAGATTTGTTATCAGATGATCCTAGCTTTTTTATCAGATCCAACACTTCCCGTGCGTAGGACGAAAAGCGGACGTATGGGTACGAACGGGACTAAAAACGCGGGTCTTGATCTGTAAGGGGGTCTAGTTGTAAAATAGAATGGAAAACAGTATTTTCATGTACTTCCGTATACTTAATATGTTTCAAAGTATAGCTAAATGAATGAAAATTTCATAAATGCAGAGTTTTTTTTAGGAAAAAAGGAGTAATGTGATGTTTTTAGACACTGATTGTGGCCAGCTCACCATCGGCTAGGTCTAGATCCGCGCTACTTACCATCTGAGATATCTAGATCTACTTGTCGATCTCGTATTGTGATTCTGTGTTGCATTCTCGCTGAATGAATGTCTGAACTAACCTCCTAACTACTCCTAACTACTTCTCCAGTCGTCTAAATATGTCTAGATCTACTTAGAAAACATTCAAGAGCAGCAGGGTGGCCATAGGCTATGTGTATTTACATCGTCAAAAATTTAAACATTTCCATCTTCTCGTCCTTTTTCTCGCTTGGCATCGCTCGTAACTAGGCACTCTTTCGCCATTTTGAAAAGTGTCACCGGAATCGCGGACGAAATATGTACAATCTAAATGTTACACCGGTTGTTTTATTGAAACAAACAATTGTCAGTATAATGACCATACGGAAAAATCGAGATACCGGAAATGTCACAATAATGACCAAACACACGGTTCTCCAAGATTTTTTATTGTCTAGTCCACGGTTTCTTTTTAGCTGCTCCAAGGTTTTTTATCAGATCCTCATAGTTTTTTATCATATCCTTGAAGGGTTTTTTTTATCAGACGCTCAAGGGTTTTTATTCTATACTCCACTGTTTTTTATCAGATTGTCGAATGTTTTTTATCAGATCCTTCAATGTTTTTTTATTAGATCCTCCAGGGTTTTTATCAGATCATCCAAGGTTTTTTATTAGATCCTCCAAGGTTTTTTTATCAGATCATCCAAAGATTTTTTATTAGATCCTCCAAGGTTTTTTTTTATCAGATATTCCAAGATTTTTTATCTGATACTCCATGGTTAGTTATCAGATCCTCCAATGTTTTTTGTCAGATCCTGCAAGGTTTTTTATCAGATCCTTCAAGGTTTTTATTATCAGATCCTCTAAGGTTTTTTAAAATCAGATTCTCCAAGGTTTTCTTTATCAGCTGCTCAAAGGATTTTTATCAGATCCTCTAAGATTTTTTTATCTAATCCTAGGTTGTTTCATTAGCTGCTAAAATCCCTGAAGGTCAAATTTATCATATCCTCCACGGTTTTTTATCATATCCTCCAAGGTTTTTTATCAGATCCTCCAATTTTTTTATCATATCCTCCAAGGTTTTTTATTCTCTACTCGACGGTTTCTTATTATCTACTGCAAGGATATTTATCAGATCGTCCAAGGTTTTTTTGTCATATCCTCCAAGGGTTTCTATCATATACTGCATGATTTTTTTTATTAGATTCTCCATGTTTTTTTATCATATCCTCCAAGTTTTTTTTATCAGATCCTCCTATTTTTTTTATAATATCCTCCAAGGTTTTTTATCAGATCCTCAAATTTTTTATCAGATCTTCCAAGGTTTTTTATCATATCCTTCAAGATTTTGCATCATATACTCCAAGGTTTTTTTATCAGATTCTCCACGATTTTTATCAGGTCCTCCAAGGTTTTTTTTTTTATCAGATCCTGCAAGGTTTTTTTATCAATGTTTTTTATCAGTCTCCACGGTTTTTTTTAATCAGGTCCTCCAAACTTTTTTATCAGATCCTCCAGGGTTTTTTATCGTATCCTCTAAGATTATTTTATGATATCGTCTAATGTTTTATATCAGATCCTCAAACATCTTTTATTGTCTACTCCACAGTTTCTTATTAGCTGCTCCAAAGTTTTTTATTCTCTACTCCACAGTTTCTTACTAGGTACTCCAAGGTTTATTATCAGATCCTCCAAGGTTTTTATCAGATCCTCCAATGTTTTTTTATCAGATCCTCCAAGTATTTTATCAGATCCTCTAGTGTTTTTTATCATATCCCCCAAGGTTTTTTATCAGTTCCTCCAAGATTTTTTATCAGATCCTCCAAGGTTTTCTATCAGATCCTCCAAGGTTTGTTATCATATCCTCCAAGATTTTTTATCAGATCCTCCAAGGTTTTTAAATCAGATCATCCAAGTTTTTTTATCAGATCCTCCAATGTTTTTTATCAGATCCTGCAAAGTTTTTTTATCAGATCCTCCAAGGTTTTTTTATCAGATCCTCCAAGGTTTTTTTATTCTCTACTCCACAGATTCTTATTACATGTTCCAAGGTTTTTTAATTGTCTAGTCCACTGATTCTTTTTACCTGCTCCAAGGTTTTTTTTCAGATCCTCCAAGTTTTTTTTCTCAGATCCTTGAGGGTTTTTTTAATCAGATACTCCAAATGTTTTATTCTCTACTCCACTGTTTTTTATCAGATTTTCCAATTTTTTTTTCTTGATCCTCCAAAGTTTTTTATTAGATCCTCCAAGGTTTTTATCGGATCCTCCAAGGTTTTTTATCAGATCCTCAAAGTTTTTTTTATTTCATACTCCAAGGTTTTTAGCCGATCCTTCTAGTTTTTTTTTTATCAGATCCTCAAAGTTTTTTTATCTCATACTCCAAGGTTTTTAGCCGATCCTTCTAGTTTTTTTTTTATCAGATCCTCTAAGATTTTTTATCACATTATCCATGGGTTTTTTTTTTTGTTGTTGTAATCCTCAAGGTTTTTTATCAGATCCTCCAAGTTTTTTTTATTTTCTACTCAACGTTTTCTTATTAGCTGCTCTAAAGTTTTTTATCATTCTCCAATTTTTTTTATATCAGATCCTCCAAGTCTTTTTTATTAGATCCTCCAAGGTTTTTATCAGCTCCTCCAGGGTTTTTTCATCAGATCTAAGGTTTTTTATTTGCTGCTCCAAGGTTTTTTTTTTTACCAATCCTCCAAGGTTTTGTTTGTCATATCCTACAAAGTTTTTTTTATCACATTCTGCAGGTTTTTTTGTCAGACTCTCAAAGTTTTTTATGAGATCATCCAAAGTTTTTTATTCTCTAATCGACGGTTTGTCATTAGATGTTCCAATGCTTTTCATAAGATCCACCAAGTTTTTTTATCAGATCCTCCAAGTTTTTTTATCAGATCCTTGTAGTTTTTTTTTATCAGATCCTAGGTTTTTTATTAGCTACTCAGATCCTCTAAGATCTAATTTATGATATCCTACAAGGTTTTTTATCAGACACTCAAGTTTTTTTAATCAGATCCACCATTGTTTTATTCTCTATTCAATGGTTCCTTATTAGCTGCTACAAGGTTTTTTATTAGATCCTCCAAGGTTCTTTTGTCAGATCCTCCAAGGTTTTCATCATCATCAGCATCATCATCATCATCGTCAGCATCATCATCACGCATTTAATTTTTATGAAACAGTTCATATTTGCTTACATCTCCAGAAAGTTATTACTTTTGCTAAAGTAGAAAATACAGGACATAGATCAAGAGAAAGTATAAAGTACAAGTAAATAAAGTAAGAGAGTAGAAAATTCATATTTACTTATCTGTGCTTCAACTTAGACATAAAATTTGAAAAAAGTAGCTATGAAATTTAGTGCCCGTCCTCTGCTGATTAAGTCCTCTTGTGTGTCCAGTACATCTCCCGTCCTGTGTTGGTTAAATCCCCTTGTTTGGCCATTATAGTATACTTTTATGAAGTGATAAACATAATAAAGATCAAATTAATTTTTCACTGGGAAACTGAAACAGAAGTTACAGGATTACGTTATGTAACTTGCCAGAACATGACGTGAGATCTTATCATAAAGACATTGCACCTGGCGAAACTTTCGAGCAAACGTTCTCTAACTGTGCGGTAGTCTACCTGAAAAATATGGATTTTTAAAATTGGCATTTAACAATATAAATTGCATTAAGTGACCTGGTGTATTTTTGATGATATATTAAGTCTGCGCTGTCAAGGGCCTTGAAAGGGTAGGTCATGTCGTGTTACAAGACAACGGACTATGTCTGGGGTGGTATACTGTTGATGATGATAACGTTCTTAGAGCTATAGTTACTGATAGTGATGATACAATTTCCGAGGTGCAGTTACTGATGATGTATTGTGATGTATGACAATATTATGAGATTTCAGCGTAGGTATGAGATATATGTTTTGATTCACCTGATAAGACCATCTGTCTACCTTATGGCATAATACACGAGTATGTCTGTGTTACGGAGTAAAATGTAATGCTGAATTTTCTTGCATATTAATTGTAAACATTATTTTGTTATCCTCGTATTGTTTTCATTGCTGCCTTATTTGATACATACAGACGGACATCTCTTATACAGTTTTCACAAAACATATGACAAACCACTGAAACTTAACCATTCTTTTATTTAAATCTATAAATAGGCTGTATATTTACATAAAATTTCAACAAGTACGAATATGTTACACTGAAACACTGATAGATTCCTTGTAACAGGCCATGTACGTGTAAGTTTTGCTGCGAACTCTGGCTCCAAGACCCGCTCCGACAAATCTTTTTTTGACTCTTCTCAGATCTAGCACAGCTCTCCTTGTGGCATGTGAAATATAAATTTGGTCTCTACTAGTTTCTCAAACAGTTATGATAGGTACCCGCATTCTTCAAAATAATCTAACAACACGATTTTAACAGAACAATTTTGTTCATTTAAATTTTATTCTGATCTGGAGTTTTCTTCTACGTTTCTTTATCCAGGAAAACGTAGACAGAAACACCTTTCTGTACCTGGTGCTCACAGTGTAATAGAGAGCAAAAGTTGCATTAGCGTTAATCATATACAAAACTGTACTTAATGAAATGATGATGTTCAGCGCGTCATCTATGACTTTTGCAGAGGCTGACGTTTTAATAAAAAGCAGAAACCAAGGCAAGTAAGACGTAACAAAGACGATGTCTTTACAAACTACAAGTTTGATCATTCTAGGCTCTTACTTCATCTTGGTAGTGTCACTAATATTTAAATCTCTACCGTCATAATTCACTGTCGTAGCGGACAGTCTAAATTTAGACAAAGCTGTAACAGCTGAAATCATTAAAACGGGTTCAGTCGTAATTAAAACATCTGTAATCGCTGGTATAATGGTACCCGTCAGTAGGCTGGTATAATGGTACCTGTCAGGAGGCTGGTATAATGGTACCTGTCAGGAGGCTGGTATAATGGTACCCGTCAGGAGGCTGGTATAATGGTACCCGTCAGGAGGCTGGTATAATGGTACCTGTCAGGAGGCTGGTATAATGGTACCCGTCAGGAGGCTGGTATAATGGTACCCGTCAGGAGGCTGGTATAATGGTACCCGTCAGGAGGCTGGTATAATGGTACCCGTCAGGAGGCTGGTATAATGGTACTCGTCAGGAGGCTGGTATAATGGTACCTGTCAGGAGGCTGGTATAATGGTACCCGTCAGGAGGCTGGTATAATGGTACCCGTCAGGAGGCTGGTATAATGGTACCTGTCAGGAGGCTGGTATAATGGTACCCGTCAGGAGGCTGGTATAATGGTACCCGTCAGGAGGCTGGTATAATGGTACCCGTCAGGAGGCTGGTATAATGGTACCCGTCAGGAGGCTGGTATAATGGTACTCGTCAGGAGGCTGGTATAATGGTACCCGTCAGGAGGCTGGTATAATGGTACCCGTCAGGAGGCTGGTATAATGGTACCCGTCAGGAGGCTGGTATAATGGTACCCGTCAGGAGGCTGGTATAATGGTACCCGTCAGGAGGCTGGTATAATGGTACCTGTCAGGAGGCTGGTATAATGGTACCTGTCAGGAGGCTGGTATAATGGTACCTGTCAGGAGGCTGGTATAATGGTACCTGTCAGGAGGCTGGTATAATGGTACCCGTCAGGAGGCTGGTATAATGGTACCCGTCAGGAGGCTGGTATAATGGTACTCGTCAGGAGGCTGGTATAATTGTACTCGTCAGGAGGCTGGTATAATGGTACCTGTCAGGAGGCTGGTATAATGGTACTCGTCAGGAGGCTGGTATAATGGTACCTGTCAGGAGGCTGGTATAATGGTACCTGTCAGGAGGCTGGTATAATGGTACCTGTCAGGAGGCTGGTATAATGGTACTCGTCAGGAGGCTGGTATAATGGTACCTGTCAGGAACTGGGAACAGAAAATGACCTCAGATCTGTCTTCCTTCACCCACAGCACTAAATGAGACGACCGGTTGAGGCTTGGGTAGAACTTCCATAACAAACTTTGAACTGTCCAGACCGGGCTTACACAAGCCACGGAAGTAACAAAGAAGCCAACATGGATGAGAACTGAGCGATATTTCGTAAATAAACTTTTTACCTTCAAAGGTATTAGGACACACATGCTTCTTTCTGCAGACAAGTATATGGTAACCAAGCAGGACAATGTGTTAAATATCATTATCAGATGTTGAAAAGAAACAAAAACTACGACTGACAAGTTTACGACTGTTACAGGGGAAAACAAGTCTAGAACATTACAAGTCAAAGATATCAAAATCATAAGACTGTTTCCCATGACTGTTACAGATAAAGTTATAAACGTAACTGTAACACTGTCCTTGACCCCACTCCTACAGTAAACTACAATATTAGTCATGTTTGTTAACACACCGGTACAAGACAACGCATAAGTTAAAGGAAAAACAATGTACTCATAATGAAAGAATACATCAGGACTGATGTTTTCCATTATCCTTCCAAGACTCTTAGCGCCAAGCAGTGCCCAAGCTTCTGGTGACGTTTCTGGGTTTTGAGATGCTAGCGCTGCTGAGGTGGAAATGTATAGAAACCTTACATAAGCATTCATGAGGAAAAAATTTGTTATTGCGAAATTACGCACATAACTGTATATTAACCTCCAGGATAAGCTAGCTGAAGGGCACTACTATCCGTCGATCCGCTATAACCTAAATGATATTGTCAATAACATGTCCACGCTAGCCACCCAATACTTTAATCAACGTGATCACAGGGCTAAACATGACATTTCTGTCTGTGCTGTTTATACTTGTTATTCCAACCCTACGAACTCATGTAAAAATTGCAAGTAATATTCATTCTTATAACCTCAGACTTTGTTAGTATCTGTTTAAGATGGACTATATGCCTCCCTAATATGTAGTCCTGTTTGTGCATACTTTATATACACGTATAAATAAATGTAGATATGTATATGTTTGCGGGTATAAATGTTTATGTGCATGTGTATGTGCATATTTTTTTAAATATATATATATATGTGTGTACACATGTATATCGATATGTCTGTGTTTATATATGTGTACGTATGTGCTGTGAATACATATGTGCATGTGCACATGTCTTTATGTGTATATACAAACATATGTGTGTATTCACTTGTCTATATTAATGTATGTGCGTATATGTATATGTGTGGATGTGTCTGTAATTATGTGTGTGAATACATATGCATTTATATGTATTTGCTTTATGAAAAGTATAGGCGTATGTACTATCAAAGTCTAAATTAGTTTAGTCTAATGTATGGCTTGATTGTTGTATGTATTATATTGCTGTTCCAAAACTTTGTTACTCTACAATGAATGTGAGAAAGTAATTAAGTTTATTTCATGTAGTTACATAAAGTAGAATGTGGAGTGTATGGAAAGAAATGGTTTATTATTTATTTATTTATTCATATTTTTTGCTTTTCCACACATTATTATGTTCAATAACAAATGCTGAATATAAGTGACTGAATGAAAGTTGTATGATGAATGTTAGAATGGCCAGCGTGCCAAATTCTTAACCCTCTGAAAATAAAGTATGTTCATTCGTTCGTTCGTTCCATGCTATTTATACTTGTTCTTCCATGCTATTTATACTTGTTATTCTGTGCTATTTATACTTGTTATTCCGTGCTATTTATACTTGTTCTTCCGTTCTATTTATACTTATTCTTCGGTCCTATTTATATTTATTTTTCCGGTGGATGAGCTCACAAAATTCTGGAACAATAATTTGTTTTCAAGAACCACAGTCTACACGCAGTCACTGTTCTTTATTTGTAAAATTTTAATTTTTATCCCTTCTCTTATATTACTTATACTAACCATATCCCTTCTCTTATATTACTTATACTAACCATATCCCTTCTCTTATATTCCATATACTAGCCACATCCCTAACCCTTATTGTTGTGAGGTTCTCATGACTTCGTTTCATTTAAACCATTGCATTTTCCTGAGCAGGTTAGAATTAACTTTCTCAGCCCATGCATTCTAGTCCTTTCTATCTGTTCTCCAGTTTCTTCAACCCTTTTGCAGATTCATAGGTTCCGACACTCAAAGTAAGTTCCTTAGTTTGTGGTCTGGGTTGTCTTCATTGCAATCCGGACATGTCCATGGGTGCTCAGATTCCTCCCTCCCCCTCAACATATCCACCAGTGTCTTGCGGCTGTTAGTGCCCGTCCTGTGTTGGTTAAGTCCTCGTATGTGCTCAGTATGTCTCCCGTCCTGTGTTGGTTAAGTCCTCTTATGTGCTCTGTATGTCTCCTGTTCTGTGTTGGTTAAGTCCCCTTGTGTGTCCAGCGTCACCTGTCCTGTGTTGGTTAAGTTCCCTTGTGTATCCAGTATGTCACCTGTCCTGTGTTCCAATAGCTAACTTATAATAAAACTAATTATCATCATCAGGTGCCGTGTGGGTAGGCGTTAGCGGTCACGATTCCCTGTAGATCTTGATATTTTCCATCTGCTCTGTTGATGTCTTTTTTACTATGCCATCACATTAAACTCTCCGTGTCTTTTTACTGTGCCATCGCTTAAACTCTCCGTGTCTTTTTACTGTGCGATCGCATTAAACTCTCCGTGTCTCTTTACTGTGCCATTGCATTAGACTGTCCATGTCATTTTATGTACCATCGCATTAGGCTGTCCATGTCATTTTACTGTGGCATCGCATTAGACTGTCCATGTCTTTTTACTGTGCCATCGGACTAGACTGTCTATGTCTTTTTACTGTGCCATCGGGCTAGACTGTCGATGTCTTTTTACTGTGCTATCGCATTAGACTGTCCGTGTCTTTTTACTGTGCTATCGCATTAGACTGTCCATGTCGTCCATGTCTTTGTGATCTTCCTCTTTCTCTTTTCTCATGTACCCTTCCTTTTTTATGATGATGTTTTAAAACCCACTCCCTCTCATTACATGCCCAGTGAAAGATGACTGTCGCTTTTTTTATTAATTTAATTTTCATTTGAAGCACATTCCCCCGGTTGCCATCTTAGATGTCCATGGTCATCTATTCAGCTGCACTTAACATTCATAGTTAATGGCGAGTCATTTATGTAACAGAATACACAGGTTATTGACGCAGAAGTGATAGAAAGCGAAACCAGTTCTGTAAACATCTGTTTGTATGTGGGGCTTTTTATACGGAGTATTAACATTTCTTTTCTGACAATTGTCTCTCTACTTAAAATCATGTTTGCTGTTAGAATCAAACTCCTCTTCAATACAAAATAGAATCACAGCACAAAATTCTTCATAAAGTTCAAGAGGTTCAAATGTTTAAAACTGATTGTTTCAGATTTCGCTGAAATTCTTTGATGTTTTCTCTCTCTGAAAGATTTTAGTTGTTTTTAAAGAAATATCACAAGTTGTCCTTGCAGCATCTCAACAATAATTACCAATTGATTCATTCTTGCCTTCGAGAGATATCAAGAATCTAAACTTTCAAGTTGTGTTGAGTTTAGGAACAAGGTTACTGCTCCCACCGTACCCCCCCCCCCCCCCCAAGAAAAAAGAGTTTCGTCTTGTTTGCTGAAAGAAGAAAGATTAAGTTTAGAAATTAATGTCAGCTAGTGAGATTCAGAATGTCTTGGTGCTTTATTAATGATCTACAGTAAGTCATGCAGCTAGAAACAACATCATCTTTATTTTCCGGAAACGTTCATAGGTGGCCTCATCTCGTTTTCAATATCTCTTCAAAATCATTTATAACAATTTATAAGAATCACTAGAGTGGAAGAAAATGAAGCTAATTTGTATTCTTGAGGTTAATAACATTTCCTTCAAAGAAGCGCTAGAAGAGGTTGCTATTTTGCAATAAGCTGTACAAATAATTTGAGCAACTATTTATAAAGAGAAGCGAAATGAACTTAATATCTACGATCGTTTATGTTAAACTTTATTCTTACCATATACAGTTACTAGCAGTGGTTCATCTATCTAATGTTCAAACAGCAAAAGTATCGCACATCATTGCTCTTTCCTTTTCTGTTTATATCATGTATCCTTATTATTACCATAACGAGATAAGCTGAAGACCAATTCAGGGGAGATATCTCGTAATCCATTTTCTCGTACAAAATGTTACAGTATGAAAATATTAATTTTGGCAAAGTGTGACAAATTTATGTTTACATATTCGTGTCGTACTGGCTCATCACTGATTAGGTGTCGTGCGTGCTGGATAGCACTGACGATCTTGCTTCTCCACCTTGCTCGATCCTTGGTGTTTCCATTCAGTTCAGACGCTTTTCTTTGTTCCATTCCACTTGATCAGCCTTTTGAGACATTTTTCTATTGTCTCCCTCCCCCTCCCCAATTCCTTTCTTCTTTTCTCGTCGTTTTCTTATCATTTCAGTCAATTTTCGATGTTCTAAAACTTCTCTGAGGACTTCTTCATTTTCTTATGGCTCCCCAGGATATCTGTTGCATCATCTTTGTTGCTTATGACTTGTTTATCATCAGTTTGTTCATTGTCCAAGTTTGACATCTTACGCCAACAATGGTTATAGAACATCCTCTTATTTCCTAATATCTTTTTCATGTCGCAAAAAAAAATTCCTATTCATGATTTGATGTCAGTTGTACTTTTGCCATCTTGTTTTTGTTGTCTTCCAGCCTATCGTATTGTGTCACTGGACAAAAAAGTTTTAAGATTTCACCGCTAACTGTAAACTAGTAATAAATATTGGGGAAAATATAAATACGAAAGAGTGACAACATTTCGTTTAGAACAGCTAATGCTAGTAGTGCCAATACTGTAACATCTTTACGAGACACCCTGGCTACAGAACAAACAGTATGGAAATACTGCTGTTCCAAAACCATCTTGTTAATAGTTTATTTACCAACATTTACTGATGTTCGGACAGCATTTTATTAACAATCTATGTAATAAACATTCTGTTGATGTTTCAACACCATTATATCATTCGAATAAGTGCAAAATTAGTACTCGGAAATCATTTTATTATCGCTTTAAGCACAAGCATTCAGTGGTGATCGGACCATCATTTTATTATCACCTTAAGTACAAGCATTCAGTGGTTTTCGCCCTTACTTGTAATATAAGCATAAGTGAAAGCATTTAGTGGTGATTGGACAACATTTTATTATCACTTTAAGTACAAGCATTCAGTGGTGTTCGGCACCATTTTATTAATAACGTATTTAACATCTATTTATTAATGTTTTAATCTTTCTTTTTTTCCAGATATGAAAAATAGGAGATGACGTTTTATTAAGAAACTGTCACAGGAATTACTTTTCCCTGCCGGAATAAAAATGGCATAATCAAATGTCATTTCAAATTTCACAGTAAAGGTGTCGTGATCTGGAGTTCTTCTAAATTCCAGAGTATCAACTCTTCTTTCAAGTTGCAGACTTTGACCTTGTTATAGGAAAATAATATCATTCTTATCATTCAGCATGGTATAATGATTCCCGATGAAGGATCATTTTGAGTGAGAATTAAGCACAGTTTTATATTTATACAAACTTAATTGGCAGAGAGAGCAAGAGAGAAAGAAAGAGAGAGAGAGAGAAATTTCTCATCCATTTATCAAAATTGATTGTTTCAAAGGGCAGGAACATGAAAAAAAAATTGAATTCTTTAAATTTTAAACAAGAAACAGATCAAAATACTCTTTTTAAAAAATCGTTCATTCAAAGCTAAACAACATTGCCTATGCAGCACTGCATACTAGGAACACTCACATTCGCAGTCACGTAACATCCGAAACTCGTATTATGAGAAAAGAAAACGTGACCTTTTCCCACATTGAACTTCTCCTTGATACTGCCTATAATTACCAAATAACTGGAACCTTTGTGGTTATAGGAGGCATGTTCTCATTTGTTGGCACTGCTAGCAACATTATCAATGCTACCGTGTTCTACAAGCAACAGGGAAAGGACAGCATTAATGTCTCTTACTTTGCCTTGTCCTTTTGGGATTGTGGAGTTTGTTTCTTCTCAGGTCTTGCATCATTTTGTTTTATTACTGAAAACTTCTTCCCGCAACCTGAGATAAATTTAATCGATTTTCATTTTCTGTATCTTGGCTATATACAATCATTGATGAGATTACTTTCAGCAAGTGTGACCAACTATATGTCTGTTGAGATATGTACGTGCGTCATAAATCCGTTCAAAGTTAAATCAGTTTTCACAAAAAGTCGAGCTATCATTATTAATATAATATTTGTACTTTTTTGGACAAGTTCTTCTTGTGTCATCTGGGCCAAACAAGGTTTACACTTGGACTACGATGAAAAATTTAACAGGACAAGGTTAATCATATGGACTGATGACTCTTGGATACAGACTGATGTATCTGCTTCTATGTTTCGTTCGTGTATTGGACCTGTTATCACTCAAATTGTATCTACCATAACCACTGTTATCTTAATCCTAGGTCTGAAGGAGTCTAAGAAGTTTAGGCAGAAAGCTTTGCCTTCACTTAGAGAAGAACTTAATGGAGGGCACGGTAATCAGGTCAAGTCTGAGATTTCTGTGACGAATGGACTGACTAGAAAATCTACACTTACAACTCATAAATACACTAAACTTGCCAATGTTTTCGTGTGGATAAATATTAAATATCTCCTTTGTAATTTACCACAGGTATTGATAAACTTCTCAAGGATTTTTGTACCAGAATTATCATATGGTAAAACGTATACACTTATGTTTGAAACTGTATATCAGGTAATATATATCACTGCTGTTATGAATGCGAACATAAGCATAATCATATATTACTTTTCGAGCACGAAATTCAAAACTGTATTTCTCTCCTTGTTTAGATTTTACAAAAAAAAAAGGAAAAACAACTAAAAATTTGACCCCACCTTTCTAGAAGTCTGAGACTAAACAAAATTTACACTTATTATAACTATTTAATGAAGGTAGATGGAGGTGTGTGGTTCAGTTTTAGAAAACGAGCAAGGAAAGGTGGCAACAAGAATGGTATAAAGCACGATGACCACATACAAATGAAGGGCATACAACAATAGAATACTTCGGCAAAAGCCTTTTTCAAGAATTACATACAAAAACAACACAAAAGATAAAAGTACAAAAATGGTTGAAAATATAGCCTTTTCTTTATGGTCTCGTGGAAATAATGAACCCAGATACAGCTGCTGGCCAGATTCTTCAGCTGCAGTGCGTGGGGGAAACGCCTAACGGCCAATGAAAAAAATGCGACTAAGATTTCTGCGCAGAGTCGCCGATGAAACGGTGAAGGAAAGGAATTAGTGAAGTTGCCACTAGTATCGGGGTCAGTACTACTCAAATCACGGCACTTCTGCTCTAGAGGCCGGCCACGTCCTATATACACCCACACTGAGGCAGATTGCCTAAATCTGCTTAACCCAGGGCCATCTATGAAGCAAAACATGGAATCCAAAGAGGCAACCTTCATCTATGATCTGGCAACATTTCATCGCCGCCTGATAATCAGACGACAAACAAGCAGCCATTTTGTTGACCTAGTCATAGGTGTAAATGCTACAGAAGAGTTCTTCAAATATCTCATCTTATATCTTATCGCATATCCTTCCCGTGCCGTTAAATGTCACATAGGGCTCGCAAAGTAGTTCGCCAGTTTTTACTGTCTTCAGCGAGTCTTTCAACCTCATCAAAGGATTTTATGCCTGTTCATTTGGCCTCTTCAAATATCATGGACACAAAAAGAACAAATAAATCCATACTGCAAGAACTTAATATTAACGAAGGCTGGTTAGTAAAGAGGATTAAGGATAGAAAATTTAAATATTTTCGACATATTAAACGTCATGATAATCTAGAGAAGACCGTCTTGGAAAGGTACATAATGGTAAAAAGAAAGAGAAGAAGACCAAGACGAAGATGGCTGCAAGACATCGTTGATGATCTGCAAATGGATACATCAGCAGCAGGCCATCTTGCTCACAACCGAGAGGCCTACAAGAGTGCTGTTAGGGAGGCAACGTTCCGCGAGGGACAAGCAAATGAATGAATGAATGAGTCAAAGGTACATTGTTACATAATCAGCTTAGAGCAAAAAGCTAACATTAAATTCTGTTTAAAACTCGGAAAAAGTGTCAATGAGACAGTTGAATTGATGCGACAAGTTAATGGGAATAGTTGTTTATCTCGTGCATAGATATTCAGGTCGTATTCATGATTCAAAAGTGGTGTGGAAACGATTACAAATGCAACTAGACATGTACGCC
The DNA here is from genome assembly GCA_009760885.1 of Achatina immaculata. Lineage (NCBI taxonomy): Eukaryota > Metazoa > Mollusca > Gastropoda > Stylommatophora > Achatinidae > Lissachatina > Lissachatina immaculata. The sequence goes on from CM019704.1 coordinate 32,047,191, forward strand.
CAATTTCTGTTCGTAATGAGGAACTCATTGTAAAAGTCAGAGAACGGATACAAGAAGAGCATTGTTTCACTGTGAGGATGATGGCAGATGAAGTTGGTGTTAACCGAGAGACCTATTCGTAAAATTTTAGTAGAAGATTTGGGCAAGAAAAAAGTTGCTTGCTGGTTTGTACCACACTCATTGTCTGATGACCAAAAACATCCGCGTGTTGAGTATGCATCATCAAAACGTGTCGCAGAAATAAACATTTCTTAAATTTCATTGTTGCAGAGCATGAAACATGGATTTTCCTCTGTGATCCCACAACTAAAAGCCAAAGTGGTCAGTGGAAGTCATCATCATCACCAAAAAGCAAACAATTTCGTCTTCAAAAGTCGAAAGTGAAGACAACGTTGGTGTGCTTCTACGACAACAAAGGAGTTATTCACAAAGAATTTATTCCAGAGGGACAGACTGTCACTGCCAAAGTTTATTTACGTGTTTTGAAACTCCTATTGAAAAGGATTCTCCGATTCCGACCCGAGTATTCAACACCTGGCAGTTTTTTTCCTTCTTCATGATAATGCACCTGCTCACCGGGCGGTAGTTGTAGAGGAATTTTTGGTCCACAAACAAGTGTGTGCTCTCAACCATCCACCCTATTCCCCAGGTTTGTCCTCCCTGCGAATAATTTCTATTCCCAAAATTAAAGTTACCATTGAAAGTACGCTTCTTTGACGATACAAAAAAAAAATATGTTAGAAGATCTGTATTTACAATGTATTTTTATTTATGTATATGTCTGCGGGTGTATGTGTGCGTGAGTGCTATTTTATTAGGTTAATTACTTCTTCTCTTTTACCTTGGATGTAGTAGTTAAATCTTACACTCTTTTGATATGTTTTTACTAATTTAATTTGTATTTTTGTACTAAATCAAGTGTGTGGGAAGAATGAAAGATGGAGTGATGAAGGGCAGAATGTAAGACGGACCTGCGTGCCCAATTCTTTACCCTTGAAAAATAAAGATACTGATGACATCCAGAAGGGCCGTAACATCGAGTTTAAGGGCCATACCTACAGAAGAACTGCAGAGGTCGTTCCAGTGTTTGTTAGATCGTGCCACTCGCTGTATCAATGCATAAGAAGCTTACTTTGAATAAAATACAGGTTATATCTTCAACTGTTGTTTATTTGATTTTTTATGGAATTAGTCTCATTACTTAACTGTCTAACCTTGTGTGTGTGTGTATATATATAGAAGGATATAAAAGAGGTAGGTTTTATTTCTCATTTATTTTCCACTTTATCCGGTGTGTTGTTTGTACATGTGGTCTTTGACAAAGGCATTTGCCGAAATATTGCACTGTTCTATGCTCTTCATTCATTCATGCTCATCTTACTTTCGTTTCTGCCTACTTTCTTCACCTTTTCTACCCTTTTCTGTAAAACTAAACCCTACACACCTGTCACCTTTATTTGAAAAGAAACAAACTTGGTCCCATTATGTGATGGAGATTGTCCGTTTTAGCAATCAGCTGTCTACAGGTAACATGCTAGAATCAGAGTTAGTGAGCCATAGCTGATATATATATATATATATATATATATGTGTGTGTGTGTGTGTGTGTGCGCTCGTATACATGTTTACGTCCATGTGTGTATGTATATACATGTATATCGGTATGTATGTATATATATTTGTGTATATGCTGTACATGCGTGGTTATGTGCACATGTCTTTATGTGTATATACATATATATGTGTGTTTGCATATGTCTATGTGTATACATGTGAATGTATGTCTCCATATGTACATGTATGGATGTGTCTTTAATTATATGTGTAAATGTATGCATTTATATGTATTTGCTTTAAGAAAGGTATAGGTGTATGTACTTATCTTATCTTATATCCTTCCCGTTCAGTTAAACGTCACACAGGGCTCGCAAAGTAGTTCGCCAAATTTTCCTGTCTTCGGCGAGTCTTTCAACATCATCAAAGGATTTTATGCCTGTTAATTTGGCCTCTCTTAACAATGTCCTCTTCAGAGTTTCACGCGGTCTGCCTCTTTTTCTTTGCCCTGTTGTGTTCCACTTGATAGCTTGTTTTGGGATTCTCTGATCATTTCTTCTCATCAAGTGACCAACATATGTCCATCTCCTTTTCCTGATCACCCATGAGACTGGTTGTTGTTCAGCCATTTGTCTTATCTCTGCATTGTTCTTGAATTCGTTCCACTTGATGCCGAGTATTTTCCTTATGCATTTGTTTTCAAAAGAGTCTAATTTCTTTTCTATTTCTTTAGTTGTTTTCCAGCTTTCACATGCATAAATGAGGGTGGATATTACATTTGAATTGAATAGTCTTAACTTGGTTTTTGTGCTTATAACTTTTGAATTCCATATGTTCTCAAGATTCTTGAAGATTGACGCTGAATTCCATGCAAGAAAAGACAGATATCCTGTATTCAATGGCTAGCAAAACAGGACTTGAAATTAACAAGTACAAAACAAAAATAATGAAAATTCCCATTAATCAGAATGGAGAAGTACACATAGAAGGGACAGATGTTGAAGAGGTCAATCAATTTGCATACCTTGGCAGCTACATAGACCTGGATGGTGACACTAGAAAGGAAATTAGGTGTATGGACTGCAAAGTCTAATTTAGTTTAATCTAGTGTATAGCTTGATTGCTGTATGTATTATATTGCTGTTCCAAAATGTGTTACTTTACAATGAATGTGAGAAAGTAAGTAAGTTTATTTTATGTAGTTACATAAAGCAGAATGTGTAGTGTGTGGAAATAAAGGAGTTATTAATTATTTACTTATTCATTTTTTTGTTTTTCCGTGCATTATTATGTTCAATAACAAATGCTGATTATATGTGACTGAATGAAAGATGAAAGACAGAATGTTAGAGTGGTCTGTGTGCCAAATTCTTAACCCTTTGAAAATAAAATCTGTTCGTTCGTTCCATGCTATTTATACGTGTTCTTATGTGTTATTTATACTTGTTCTTTCAGGCTATTTATGCATGTTCTTTCATTCCGTTTATACTTATTCTTCGGTGCTATTTATACTTATTTTTCCGGTGCATGAGTTCACAAAATTCTGGAACAATAATTTGTTTTCAAGAACCACAGTTTACATGCAGTCACTATTCTTTGATTTGTAAAATTTTAATTTTTATCCCTTCTCTTATAAACAATATACTAGCCATATCACTTCTCTTATATTCCATATACTAGCCATATCACTTCTCTTATGTTCCTCTCTCTCTCTCTCTCTCTCTCTCTCTCTCTCTCTGAACCTTAAGTGCCCAGGTCACATCGGACTTCCGCAAGGGTTTTCCACAAGTGTCTGTCCTTTGCTTTTTCCTGCTCTTGCCCAGGTGAGCCCTTTATTGCTCAACATCCTCTCTGTTGTTCTTCTCCATGTCTCGTTCGGTCTACCCTTACTTCTGTATATTACATATCTAGCCATATCCCTAACCTTTATTGTTGTCCAGTTCTTATGACTCCGTTACATTTAACCATTGCTTTTTCATGAGCAGGCAAGAATTAACTTTCTCAACCCAAGCATTCTAGTCCTTTCTATCTGTTCTCCCGCCTCTTCAGCCCTTTGCAAATTCATAGGTTCCGACACTCAAGTAAGTTCCTTGGCTGTGGTCTGAGGTATCATCACTGCACTCCGGACATGTCCATGGGTACTCGGATTCTCCCCCCCCCCCTCCCCTTCAACATGTCCATCAGTGTCCTGCGCCTGATGGTGTCCGTCCTGTGTTGGCTGACAAGTCCTCTTGAGCGTCCAGTATGTCTCTCGTTCCTGGCCCTGCCAATTTGTACTCCTAATTCTCTCAGTCTAAGCAGATATGTAGACTGGCTGCTCTCTCAGTCTAAGCAGATATGTAGACTGGCTGCTCTCTCAGTCTAAGCAGATATGTAGATTGGCTGCTCTCTCAGTCTAAGCATATGTAGACTGGCTGCTCTCTCAGTCTAAGCAGATATGTAGACTGGCTGCTCTCTCAGTCTAAGCAGATATGTAGACTGGCTGCTCTCTCAGTCTAAGCAGATATGTAGACTGGCTGCTCTCTCAGTCTAAGCAGATATGTAGACTGGCTGCTCTCTCAGTCTAAGCAGATATGTAGACTGGCTGCTCTCTCAGTCTAAGCAGATATGTAGACTGGCTGCTCTCTCAGTCTAAGCAGATATGTAGACTGGCTGCTCTCTCAGTCTAAGCAGATATGTAGATTGGCTGCTCTCTCAGTCTAAGCAGATATGTAGATTGGCTGCTCTCTCAGTCTAAGCAGATATGTAGATTGGCTGCTCTCTCAGTCTAAGCAGATATGTAGACTGGCTGCTCTCTCAGTCTAAGCAGATATGTAGACTGGCTGCTCTCTCAGTCTAAGCAGATGTGTAGACTGGCTGCTCTCTCAGTCTAAGCAGATATGTAGACTGGCTGCTCTCGAAGTTCTCCACTCTGCCTATCTCTCCGAGTGCATTAACAATATCAGCTCGATGGTGGTTATCCATCTGCGATGATGGCAGAACCAGCTAGTCTGTCAGCTTCCTCATTCCCCTGGATGCCCACGTATCCAGGAACATATGTCAACGTGACTCTGCGAATCGTTGATTTCTGCAATGACGCAAGCCACTGCCTGCGTACCCTGCATACAGAACCTGCCTTGACCTTCCTGATACATACTCATCGAAACACTTAGTATGCAGATACGGGTGTAGTCTTGTGACTCCACAACGAATGGTTTCGTTACAGCCTTTCGTGTCAGCCTTTTCTTTTATGAGCTGTTGGTGCAGTGGGTGCTCCTTATCCGCGCTTATCTTAAGGTATGCATGTGCCCTCCAGATCTTGATCCTGTGATTCATGACTGGAAGATCAAATTCCTTGTCTAATCCTAAAGTTTATTCAGACACAGTTCAACCTACTGAACTATCTGTACCCCCAACCCCCAACCGTGTCAAGTGGACCAGCAGGTAATATTTTTTTACCATCTTGGGTATGCGATTTTAAGCTGTTGTCCGACCAAGCTTCTCTATCATTGTTTATATTCTCTCATTTCTTACACAGTACTCGTCTTCTTATGCTTCTTTCTTGGTATATTCTGTCTACAGCATTTTGTGCCCTACTTTTATACTTCGAAGGTCCCTGACAGCAACTAGCCATTTTTTGCCCTCGTATTTATCTGTTGCTTTGTCATTTCAGTTGTCTTTGTTAAAAGCACATTGCCGAGATACTGGATTTTTAAAGAATTTCTACGTGCTGATCTTATTATCTAATAAATGTAAGACTGTTTACAACAAAAGGAGGAACCGCTTTATTAATTAACAAGCACACAGTTGCTTTTGCTGATGACATAACTCTTATCAGTAATAATGTGAATTCCAGACAAGAAAAAACAGATAGCCTGTCTTCAATGGCTAACAAAAAAGGACTTGAAATTAACAAGGACAAAACAAAAATAATGAAAATTCCCCTTAACCAGAATGGAAAAATACACATAGAAGGGACAGATATTGAAGAAGTCAAGATGGTGACACTAGAAAGGAAGTTAGGATCAGAATTTCAAAAGCAGCATCAATCTTCAAGAATCTTGAGAACATATGGAATTCAAAAGTTATAAGCACAAAAACCAAGTTAAGATTATTCATTTCAAATGTAATATCCACCCTCATTTATGCATGTGAAAGCTGGAAAACAACTAAAGAAATAGAAAAGAAATTAGACTCTTTTGAAAACAAATGCATAAGGAAAATACTCGGCATCAAGTGGAATGAATTCAAGAACAATGCAGAGATAAAGACAGATGAGTGAACAACAACCAGTCTCATGGGTGATCAGGAAAAGGAGATGGACATATGTTGGTCACTTGATGAGAAGAAATGTTCAGAGAATCCCAAAACAAGCTATCAAGTGGAACACAACAGGGCAAAGAAAAAGAGGCAGACCGCGTGAAACTCTGAAGAGGACATTGTTAACAGAGGCCAAATTAACAGGCATAAAATCCTTTGATGAGGTTGAAAGACTCGCCGAAGACAGGAAAAATTGGCGAGCTACTTTGCGAGCCCTATGTGACGTTTAACGGCACGGGAAGGATATAAGATATATAAGATAAGGCACAGTTGCAGTGGTTCCTTTTACAACTTAATCATATAAAACATGAAGGACAAATGGATAGCAAAAGAAGAGAAAATGCATATTCACATCGGTGATATACAACAAAGAGTGGAGAAAGTAATAGAAAAAAATGGAGCAGTAAACAGTGACCTGCAAGAAACTGCGACTGGGAGTGCGTGTAGTGAAGTAATTGTGAATGTTTAAACAGAGATCTGTGAGGTGCAGTGCCAATGTGAATGGCTGGTAGTGGAGAAGGGATGGGGAAATTGGACGGAAAGAGAGGAACACAATGGTTGTCAAGCGGAGAAGAGAGCTGGTGGAGTAGCTGACTGTAGCTGAAGTAGAAAGTTTTAACGATCCTGGAATATCAGCTGCAAGTGAGGAAAGTATAGGTTCGAGCTTAACATGGAGGGAATATGATTGTGGAGAAAGGAAATGTTAAGTATAACTGAATTCCGAGTTCAGATCGTTTGGTTAGAGAGTTTTTGCGTGCGGCCACCTAATCTAAAACTGGTCTCTCCGGTGTAAGTTATCCTACACTTTTTGCATAAAATAGCATGTATTACGTTATGGGACTCACCTGTGAATACCTCGTGGAGAATACATAATCGATTACGTTTCCCAGACTAAGGGTAGTGACAAGGCTGGAGGTTACATTTTCTAATTCCGACAAAGACAGGATCCCGCTTAAGGTGGCTATGGAGGAGAATATCCTTCAGATTTGGTCCCTGTTTAAAGGCTATATATGTACATCTATATAAATATATCGTGTCTTGCGCTATCTCCCTGTATCTGCGAGCTGACGTTCTTCGCAGCTGGTGCTGTGAAGGTGTTGAAACACAGCATCGTATCGGCGTGGAGGCGGGTTATGGCAGGTATTTTTTTCTGTCCCGGGGTACAGCTACAAAGCAGGAGCTGTGCAATGCTTCTTTAGCAGACTCCACCACCATGGGGACAATGGCGATCCCTGCCCCGTTAGCCAGGCTAGGACTATGGGTACCAACGGAGAGATGGGACAGGGTCTTGGTCAGCTTATCTGCTATGGGTCGCTGTTTGCCTAATCGGATAGCGTCTTCACCGCCATGCACATATATATGTTGTGTGGGGGGGGGGGAAAGAGAGAGAGAGAGGGGGGGGGGGAGAGAGAGAGGGGGAGAGAGAGGTGGGGGGATCAGAAAAAAAATGTTGCGAGTGTCAGGCTCGATTTGTAGCAATGGCAAGTGCTGGTAACCGTTTGACCACGAGGATGGAAAGAAAAAAGTAATTTATCTCTCTCAGGCGAAGTCACAAGTTTGTTTTTTTTCTTCTGAACACCTCTGACGCTTACTTTGTGGATACGGTTGAAGGATTTTTCAGGATAATGGCGATGACGAAAACAAAATATAATATTAATGAACTGATCACAAATGTCCAAGTCATCTTGGCTTATGCGGCGAAGACGGAGGAGCAGAGAGTACAGGATGGAATCTTTGCACGTTTTGGGGTGAAAGGAACTGTAAAGTAGATGTTTATGGGTGTCAGTTGGTTTGTAGAACACGGGGGTGGAAAGACCGTCAGCCCTTATAGACTTATCAGAAATTTGAGCCCTAGATTTAATGCTCTTCTTGGACGAGTTGGCGCGACTATGCGCTAATGTCGTTTCTGCCGGCTGTAACTCTATTTACTTGAGTGAACATTCATCTTTATACAACTCTCTTGCTCTTGCTTACTACAGCACTACTATGATCAGTATATCATCGATTTCTAAATGGAGTTCATTCCCAGTTCTTACCAGGAGTTCATTTTTTCCCACTAATTATTTTAATCTTGTGGTTCTCAGCTGTGATCAGAGACTGGCATACCCGCTCTCCGAACATTCCCATGTGCTCTCCGCCTTCCGTTCCAACACCTTCTGAATGGCGCATCTGCTGGTGAACCTAGTCGCACTTGTGGTTTCTAATTCACGAACCACAATTGGTACTCAAAGCGTTATTATGCTTTCCGTGACTGAGTTATCTATTAAGTGTCGTGTATGGAGTAAAACCAAGTACAGATTCATGATACGCAACTTGCATATACTTGGAAACGTGGTTCTTGACAGTACAAATATTGGAAACCACTGTTTTAATCTATTTAAGTTGACCGCGTACACATCAACCACACCATGTATTATCATCTGGCTTAAGTCATTGTTCATCCAATATCAGATGATACATTTAATTATCACAAAAATGTATAAGACGAAACATGTACGCCATAATACAGTATATCGTTCAGCGAATATGCAACTCAAGATGCACGGACTGGACCTCTAGGTATAGCATCGACCTTCTCAAGTTCTTAAACTTCACGAAAACTACATGCTACAGTCACGCGCATTATTATACCAGTCAATGCATTAAATGTCAGCGCCGTTAAGTCAAAATGTGAATTTATTTTCAAAAGATAAAAAACAAAAACAACAGTTTAGGAATGATTCCGAAGCATTAGTCAATCTTACCTGTCCAACAGATAAATACAAACCTGCCCCTAAAACCGGTTACCTGTTCTACAGATAAATACAAACCTGCCCATAAAACCGGTTACCTGTTCTACAGATAAATACAAACCTGCCCATAAAACCGGATAAATATCTTCTCCAGATCACGTCCTTCCATTCGGTAGTTCATGTTCGTCAGATAAATCGTGGTTATAAAAGCTTTCAGCACAGGCAGCTGTTGCTCTCAGTTCGGACTGATCGACTTCACCCCTGCCTACTAGAATCTTAGCACAGACACGTCCTTCTCGATCAGAGACCGAGGCCAGTCTCCATAACTTCCATATCTTCACATCTCGTGGGTAATACCACGTGATCTTCACATCTCGTGGGTCATATCACGTGATCTTCACATCTCGTGGGTCATACCATGTGAAAATAACTCATTCGTAAATCTCTGTGTATCCCTGCTCCAAATGGTCCAAACTGAACCAGTTTTATAACCAGTTTGTCTTCATACTTGTAGTTACCTTTGACCACCGCCCACAACACAGTTTCTGCAGTATTCCAACAAATGTTCAGAAATCTATTCTGAATCTTTAAAAAAATAGATACAATTATCCAAAAAAAATACTGGATAAAAATATATGAACATAAAATACAAATTATACTTTTTGTTTTTATATTAACTTCAAAGCCATACTGGGGCGGAGGAAAGGTCCAACCGGTGCACATCTTTAGGGGGAGGGGCGGGGCGGAGAATTTCCTTACTTTAATGATGGATCTGGGGAACCTCGCCTGGGCTGTAGCGGATAAAAAGCGGAAGGAGAGAGAGAGAGGAAGAGAGAGAGAGAGAAAGAGAGAGAAAGAGAGAGAGAGAAAGAGAGACAAAGAGAGAGAAAGAAAGAGAAAGAGAGAAAGGGAGAGAAAGAGAGAGAGAAAGAGAGAGAGAGAAAGAGAGAGAGAAAGAAAGAGAGAGAGAAAGAAAGAGAGAGAGAAAGAGTTGCCTCAAATTTTACACGATTTGTCTCGAAGTTCTTGTTTATAACTATATTTCTTCTGTAATCTTATCATGTGGAGGGTGAAGAATTTGTATAAATGTTTCCTGTATCTCTGTGTTTCTACAACAAGGAAATAAAATCCTGCTTTCAAGAACAGCCTGTTTGAAGTGCCAGTACAAGCTTCGGCACAAACTGTAATTATAAAGAAACAAGTGAAGTTATAATTTCCAGATTAATTGATCTGTGCTTTCTAAAGTAAGTAAAGTGAAGCAGTGATCTGTGCTATGCAAAATAACATTTACTTTTGTAAATCCTGAACAGTTACTGCCATCAAACTTGCTGTTCAAGTCTTTGTACAGGCACTTTTCCTTTGCAATTTCAAAAGTAAGGTAAGTATTTCACCTCTTTCATCCAGTATGCTTAGTCCGAGAATGACTAACACAATGTGATCTTTTCATTAATCTCTGTGTGGGTGTGTGTTTGTGTGGGTGGGTGGGTGGGTGAGGGAAATAAAATTTGAAGTTTAACAGACAGTACGAAGTTTCTGGAGAATATTTCCAGCTAAAACTAGCGAATAATTGACAGACGTTATGCTTTCACATTTTAAAAGAGAAATCACGTTATTTTCTTAAATTACATTTTTTCTGAGATTCACAATATCACATAAATGATTTACATGACTTTAGTGGCGAGTTTGTGTGATATATGGCAGTTTTTTTTTTGGCTGACTAACTTCAGAAGTAAGACAAAATACATAAGAAAACTGTCTTCTTCGTTAGTAGGAAGACACAAACAGGAAAACTGTTCTTTTTTTCCTTTCATTTATTACAATCAAAGATTGTAAGATTATAAGATTGCTTCGCTTAAGTTTGCATACTCCACTTAACGTTACCACAGACTGCCACACTCGAGGCTAATATTGATGGAAGTGAGTAAGTGAGTTAGAGCTGAAAGAAAGAAATTAGCAGCAATGTCGAACCATAAGTTCTAACAAATCTCTACCTGTTAGCAGTAGAACCTAATGTAAACGAGGTCAACTGTGCTATAAATGTACACACGACACGAATGAATATCTGTATAATAATATGATTTCTCTCTCTCTCTCTCTCTCTCTCTCTCTCTCTCTCTCTCTTGCTCTCTTCTTATCTTTTCACAGAACACACCTACCATGTCACAAGTCTCCCACCCCACGAACGATACATACAAGAAAAGAAGAGAGATTGTATCATGTGTTCACAAACCCACGTGATATATGACTTTGACTGTACTGCATATTTATGCTTGATTTTTTTTAATTTTCGCAGGCTAGTCGATAACACTGATAGACTTTAGTGGCCCTAATACATCACTGCAACTTATCAAGATTATGGCGCTAATTGGTTATCACTGAACTCCATATGCGCGAGTGCATAATGTGCAGACAATATATGAGGGCTGGTCTAAAAGAATAATCCCATGTTAAGGGAAGTAACCATATAAAAACATGAAAATACTCGAAGCGGGAGTAAAAATGTCTTTCATACATTGTTCATTTAATGAGAAAAAGAAAGAGATGAAGACCTAGGAGAAGATGGCTGCAAGACATCTTTCACGAACTGCGAATGTATGTTATCACCAGAATGGCATCTTGATTACAACCGAGAGGCCTATAGGAGACCTGTTAGATAAGCAAAGTTCCGTAGAAGACATGCAAATGACTAACATTTTTCTTGTTATGTCCCTTGATTTACGGTTCCCATTTTATTTTGCCTTCGAAGTTCATGTGCACGGAAGTTTCACTGAAATAGTTAAGATAACCCAAAACTCTCAAGTAACATTATAATTCTCCTGCAGTATGAAGTCTTGTCTGCGGTCTTAATATCTCTCTTACACAATCTTAGAATCTCATTTGTAGCTGTCCTCATACATAATCTAATCATGTGGGAATATGCTCGTAATGTGGTTTTCGTCCATGATGGATTTCGCGGTTTCCACCAAGACAAAGAAGAGTACGGTGATCAAAGTGCACGCATTTGAAGGAAGGTTAGTTCTCATTTTCCAGCATATCTGTGTTTGATAGAGTTAGTTCTCACTTTCCAGCATATCTGTGTTTGATAGAGTTAGTTCTCACTTTCCATCATATCTGTGTTTGACAGAGTTAGTTCTCACTTTCCAGCATATCTGTGTTTGATAGAGTTAGTTCTCACTTTCCAGCATATCTATGTTTGACAGAGTTAGTTCTCACTTTCCAGCATATCTGTGTTTGACAGAGTTAGTTCTCACTTTCCAGCATATCTGTGTTTGACAGAGTTAGTTCTCACTTTCCAGCACATCTGTGTTTGACAGAGTTAGTTCTTATTTTCCAGCACATCTATGTTTGACAGAGTTAGTTCTAACTTTCCAGCATATCTATGTTTAACAGAGTTAGTTCTCATTTTTCAGCACATCTGTGTTTAATAGAGTTAGTTCTCACTTTCCAGCACATCTGTGTTTGATAGAGTGTTATATATATCTCTCTCTCTGAACCTTAAGTGCCCAGGGCACATGGGGCTTCCGCAAGGGTTTTCCACAAATGCCTGTCCTTCGCCTTTTTTTCTGCTCTTGCCCAGGTGAGCCCTCTATTGCTCAACATCCTTTCTGTTGTTCTTCTCCATGTCTCTTTTGGTCTACCCTTACTTCTGCTCCCCTGTGGTGTCCATCTTAGTGCTATTTTTGGTAGTGAGTTGCCAGGAGTGTTATATACTACTACAAAAATATCAAAAACGGAATGTAGTCACTGCCGATGAAGCACATTATTATTATTATTATTATTATTATTGTTGTTGTTGTTGTTGTTGTTGTTATTATGCAATATGTACTGTACGGCTCCGGTACCGAGGCTGATCATAATAGTTCTGCTTTGTGATTGGCAAAGAAGTGGCATGGAGCTATTTTATTTGTTGAATGTTTACTTTTCGGGAAAGGGAGGGGGGTTTGTATGCAAGTAATAACAGAACGTATAATCACCGCTGAAGCCATATTATTGATCTCTGCAGTTAGAACCCAGGCTAATTTTCAAGTGGTAAAATATGGGCTGTAACTGCATGTGTTACCAGAATAACGAAGACTTGATCTGCAAAGATATCATGTTTTTTATTTGTTATTTCCCCTGTTGTTTAATCTCTGACAACATTCGCGCCTGATTCTCACACTGTTAGAACTTAAGAATACATGTTCCCCATCTTCCCTTGTGTTCTATCATTATTTTTACTAGTTAATGTCAATGCCAGTTTTGTGATGTATTTTAACCTGAACACCAAAAAGAAAGAAGGACTAGAACATAAAGAAATTTACTGAAACACGATTAAGAAAAGGGACATGCTTCCACATACAAAAGTCACAAAACATCCTGAAGTTCTTCCTGGGTTATTTCAAGCAATATTTCTTTAGCATTTAAGTATATAAAAACATTAAAACTGTCTTTCAGTTTATACATAATGACTTCGAAGTTTGCGGAAGTGGCTCTGCATCAATCAGGTTTTTCCAGCAAAGTTTTACTCACGGTAAAACACAAACAAGATCTTTGAAGGCAAGCAAAGAGCTCTTGACCAAAAAAGTAAGTGCTTTATAAAGGCAAATTTTTCTGTATCAGTGATTTTCTACTGGGAAACAAATGTAAACAGATATGTTTTATTTTTTTATCTACCGTTTGAAGCAGGTATCCATTTCTCTCTCTCTCTCTCTCTCTCTCTCTCTCTCTCTCTCTCTCTCTCTCTCTCTCTCTCTTTCTCTCTCTCTCTCTCTCTCTCTTTTTTTTTTTTCTCTCTTCTGAATATTTCAACTCAAGGATATCCCATTTTCATGACATTTATTTTCATGTTTGTATGAAATTTTCTAGCTTTAATGTTGAAAGCGGATATTCTTCATCTTCAAGGCAGTCTCCTTAATACCAGTACGACACGTCATTTTTTTTTTATTTTTACTGAGCTGTTGAATGCAACAAGACCCTGCCGAATTAAGTCTACTATATAGGAAGGCAGTCTACTTTCAAATTCACTACTGCGGGTAATACGTTTTCTGTAATGGGTGAAGATATTTGATAGAGAGTTTGTAAATGCGATAGATCCTGTTCAGTCGAATGCACTTTTGAGAATTATTGACAGAGGAATCGAAACGCTACAAACATAGGTGCACAAACACGCCTGATGTGACAGGTACACAAACATGCCTGATGTGACAGGTGCACGAATACGGCATCAACGTTCTCCGAGAGGAATGTTCTCTACAAAGGCCCTTCAACTTGTTCTGTCTTCTTCTTCTTCTTCAGCTTTCCGAGCTATTAAGGCTCACTGCTGTAAGGTAAAGTTCGCCTGCATTCCTCTCTATTCCTAATCATCTCTCTCTCTAGTTGGTGACACCAAATTCTTTCATATTTTCTTCTATGTTGTCTTGGTCTACCCCTTGGTCTTGTTTCCTTCATCTCTTGTACATACATAAATTTCGTTGATCACTACTCTTCCATTCTTTTCTACAAGTTCCAACCAGCGAAGTCTGTTCAGCTTCAAGACGTTTACACTGTTCTGCGATTTAAAGAATCTGTTACCTTCCGTGTTTTTTCTAACTCCCTATTCCCCACTGTTGGTATCCTTTATGGGCCCAAAGATTCTTCTTAAGGTCTTGTTCTGAAAGATTCTTCTTAGGGTCTTGTTCTCAAAGATTCTTCTTAGGGTCTTGTTCTCAAAGATTCTTCTTAGGGTCTTGTTCTAAAAAAGCTGCAATTGTTGTTCATCTTTCTTTGTTATACTCCACGTTTCTGATCCATACATGACGGCTGGTCTTATTATAGTTTTGTAGATTGTTATTTTGGTGTTTTGGGACAGGATTTTGGATTTTAACAGGTGTTGCAAGGCAAAGTATAATCCCTATCTGAAATCTGCTTCTAATTCCCTCAATTACTGTGTTGCTTCTGTTGAAGATTGTGCCTAGATATTTGTATGTTCCTGCGTTTCTAACGGTCACGTCTCCAACTTTTATATAATGTGGATCATTCTGCCCCTGATCTCTTGATATCTTCATATACTCTGTCTTACCTTGGTTAATGGTCAATCCCAGTGTCTATGTCATAATTGTAATAGTAACTCGTTCTGGTGCTTGTTTTTACTGCGGCTCTGGCTAGGCAGAATCTACTACATCTCTTTATATAGTACACTCATCTATATTATTGCTGTTCATCCTCTTGCTCTTCCTTTTCTTCAACTATTTTCTAGGTTATAGTTTTCATTAACGCATCTGGGCACGACTAACAGTTACTGTAAACTATCTGGTTATATTAGTTTTCTAACTAGTACAGATTTTCAACGAACTTAAATTCTTAGACTCTAAATGTACAGGTTACTCTGTGGAACACAACAGGCCAAAGAAAAAGAGGCAGACCGCGTGAAACTCTGAAGAGGACATTGTTAAGAGAGGCCAAATTAACAGGCATAAAATCCCTTGATGAGGTTGAAAGACTCGCCGAAGACAGGAAAAATTGGCGAACTACTTTGCGAGCCCTATGTGACGTTTAACGGCACGGGAAGGATATAAGATGTAAGAAGAAATGTACAAGTACGCAGACAATACAACAGTTTGAAGATCACTGACATCCAAATTTTATGGAATCAAATAAACTACGTATTTATTGTGAAGAGAATGAGCGGTGATCAGTGAGGATGAAGAATATTGATTGTAATAAATGAACAAACCACTCCCAACCTTGACGAGAGCTTGTTCGCCATATAAGGAAGGAGTGGGCTACACTATACTCACACTCAGACCAGCTGCCAGACATACAACACTACACTCACACTCAGACCAGCTGCCAGACATACAACACTACACTCACACTCAGACCAGCTGCCAGACATACAACACTACACTCACACTCAGACCAGCTGCCAGACATACAACACTACACTCACACTCAGACCAGCTACCAGACATACAGCACTACACTCACACTCAGACCAGCTGCCAGACATACAACACTACACTCACACTCAGACCAACTACCAGACATACAACACTACACTCACACTCAGACCAGCTGCCAGACATACAACACTACACTCACACTCAGACCAGCTGCCAGACATACAACACTACACTCACACTCAGACCAGCTACCAGACATACAACACTACACTCACACTCAGACCAGCTGCCAGACATACAACACTACACTCACACTCAGACCAACTGCCAGACATACAACACTATACTCACACTCAGACCAACTGTCAGACATACAGCACTACACTCACACTCAGACCAACTGCCAGACATACAACACTACACTCACACTCAGACCAACTGCCAGACATACAGCACTACACTCACACTCAGACCAACTGCCAGACATACAACACTATACTCACACTCAGACCAACTGCCAGACATACAGCACTACACTCACACTCAGACCAAGTGCCAGACATACAACACTACACTCACACTCAGACCAACTGCCAGACATACAGCACTACACTCACACTCAGACCAACTGCCAGACATACAACATTACACTCACACTCAGACCACCTGCCAGACATACAGCACTATACTCACACTCAGACCAAGTGCCAGACATACAACACTACACTCACACTCAGACCACCTGCCAGACATACAACACTACACTCACACTCAGACCAAGTGCCAGACATACAACACTACACTCACACTCAGACCAACTGCCAGACATACAACACTACACTCACACTCAGACCAACTACCAGACATACAACACTACACTCACACTCAGACCAAGTGCCAGACATACAACACTACACTCACACTCAGACCAGCTGCCAGACATACAACACTACACTCACACTCAGACCAGCTGCCAGACATACAGCACTACACTCACACTCAGACCAGCTGCCAGACATACAACACTACACTCACACTCAGACCAACTACCAGACATACAACACTACACTCACACTCAGACCAGCTGCCAGACATACAACACTACACTCACACTCAGACCAGCTGCCAGACATACAACACTACACTCACACTCAGACCAGCTACCAGACATACAACACTACACTCACACTCAGACCAGCTGCCAGACATACAACACTACACTCACACTCAGACCAACTGCCAGACATACAACACTATACTCACACTCAGACCAACTGTCAGACATACAGCACTACACTCACACTCAGACCAACTGCCAGACATACAACACTACACTCACACTCAGACCAACTGCCAGACATACAGCACTACACTCACACTCAGACCAAGTGCCAGACATACAACACTACACTCACACTCAGACCAACTGCCAGACATACAACACTACACTCACACTCAGACCAACTACCAGACATACAACACTACACTCACACTCAGACCAACTGCCAGACATACAACACTACACTCACACTCAGACCAAGTGCCAGACATACAACACTACACTCACACTCAGACCAACTGCCAGACATACAACACTACACTCACACTCAGACCAACTACCAGACATACAGCACTACACTCACACTCAGACCAACTGCCAGACATACAGCACTACACTCACACTCAGACCAACTACCAGACATACAACACTACACTCACACTCAGACCAACTGCCAGACATACAACACTACACTCACACTCAGACCAAGTGCCAGACATACAACACTACACTCACACTCAGACCAACTGCCAGACATACAGCACTATACTCACACTCAGACCAACTACCAGACATACAACACTACACTCACACTCAGACCAGCTGCCAGACATACAACACTACACTCACACTCAGACCAACTACCAGACATACAACACTACACTCACACTCAGACCAAGTGCCAGACATACAACACTATACTCACACTCAGACCAAGTGCCAGACATACAACACTACACTCACACTCAGACCAAGTGCCAGACATACAACACTACACTCACACTCAGACCAAGTGCCAGACATACAACACTACACTCACACTCAGACCAACTGCCAGACATACAGCACTATACTCACACTCAGACCAACTGCCAGACATACAGCACTATACTCACACTCAGATCAACTACCAGACATACAGCATGATTGGACATAAATGCCAACTTACATTCTCACAAGAAGCCTTTCCATGGATCTGTAAGAAAATAACACAAGTATCGGACCTTATAAGTCCTACAATGCTTCAAGAGAACTATTGTTACATTCTTCAGTTACAAGTAAACATACCTGGACACATGGAAGGAAAACTCAACTCACATTCCATCACAAATTACTACACAATTTCCTAGAACACTTTCTAACGCATAATATTATAAAATTTCTCAACTATCTATACAGGAAACTCTCTACTATAGAGAGGGGAACAACAACACAACTCCTTCAGATCATCAGAGGAGTACCCCCCCCCTCAGACAAGTGTTTCGGCCCTATTAATCTCCTGACACTCTAAAGGGGGGTCACAAGACCTCTGGGAGTCATGACCCAGAGGGGCCCACCCCCCCCCCCCCCTTAGAGTGGGGGAAGGGGAATTGAGAGAGATGTAGTAGTTTTTGCACTACCTTACAGAATTTCTCTCGGAGGCCTAGGTGGGAGATCAGAGCATTTATGAACTTGTTCTGTAGGGCAATGACAATAATTCTTAATCTTTAAAAATACTGTATTAGCAAAATACATAGAGGAGATATTAAACATACCTGGAAATGTCATTTGGGTAAATATTTAGCACAAACAAACCTTACAATTTCCCTCACTGTAGTACTCATATAAGGATTACATTATGCATGCAAGTACGAGGGCAAGTTTAGAAGTAGCCACAGATCAAGGGCTGTCGCTACTGAAAAATATAAGACAAGATTGTGACTCGCTCTCCTATATAATGTTAAATAAAGAAGTTTTAAAGCGAGGAAGAATTTATATCTGGCGCAATACAGTTGTGTTATTCTATTTTTAAAAAAGGAGTACAGAGTTTAGAACATGTTTTTTTTTCTAATTTTCTCAGGTTCAAAAGGTAAGAGTGACAGGAATTTGGAATGTGATAGTAAGAAGTGTCAGAATATGTGTTAATTAATGTTACTTAAATTTTCATCAAGTACACGATTTTTTTTTGTAACAAAATATCCCTTTGAATTAAACCGGTTTTGATCTTGTCAGGAAAGTGCAGGCTGCTGTGTTACATCTACCATCCTAATGATGTCTCACGAAAGTGCAGGCTGCTGTGTTACATTTACCATCCTAATGATGTCCCAGGTAAGTGCAGGCTGCTGTGTTATATCTACCATCCTAATGATGTCCCAGGAAAACGCAGGCCGCTGTGTTACATCTACCATCCTAGTGATGTCCCAGGAAAGTGCAGGCAGCTGTGTTACATCTACCATCCTAATGATGTCCCAGGAAAGTACAGAGTGCTGTGTTACATCTACCATCCTAATGATGTCTCAAGAAAGTGCAGAGTGTTGTGTTACATCAACCAACCTAATGATGTCTCAAGAAAGTACAGAGTGCTGTGTTACATCTACCGTCCTAATGATGTCACAGGAAAGTACAGGCCGCTGTGTTACACCTACCATCTTAATGATGTGCCACACACATGAACGGTCATGCTGGAGTAGAGCGTAGACCTCAGAGTTATCGATCTCGTCATCTTACATCTCAAAATGTTTGGTAACCAAGTAGCTAATGTGTGTCTGAGATCGTGACACCAGGTAAGTCTGTTGTTACTTTTCCTTCTCTCGCATTTCAAGTGCTATATCTGCACACTTTTTTTTTAAAAAGAAGACTAACTATACAACACTGTGTTCATTCACTTTATGAAACAGACGTTTTTAAAATATAATGATATGTTCCACAGGATTACTTTTTGTGTCAGATAATTTGTTTGTAGTATCAGTGCACAGCTACTGTAGCAAGCAAATATCTTATTTGCACTGATTTTCTTGTCGTGGCCAAGGTCTGTCTCTGGTGAGAGAGATTTCTAAAGATAACATGGACATTGTAAAACATTGACAACCTCTATGTTGATCTAACGGATGAAGACAAAGATAACAGAAAAAGAAACTTTCCAACATTTAATGGGCTTCTTTAATTAAGTTATATAAAAAAACTAGCGAATACGCACATATCTGTATTTTTCCAAGTTTGAAATTATTTGGAACTGAATGCGAGTAAAGCTCTACCTGTACAAACTAGAGTTAATAAAAAAATCAGGAAAAATATCTTGAACTGAGAGAACCGAAAGTGTATATTAAAAGAGTGGCAAGAAAGATGCCTTAAACAAACCACTGTTTGCTTATACAAACCAGACACTTAATTTGTTAGCAAGATCCTTCATTTATTTTCTTTTTCCGTATTCACTACATTTCGGGTGATAAAATGCCTTTTATATATACATAAAATGCAGTAATCAGTCATATTATGTTTAAGAGAACTACAAGGACTGAACTCCATACTGCATAAACAATGCATAATGTAATGACAAAGTTTATACATTTGAATTATGTGTATATAGACTTCTGTTTTGACTTTAAATGTCATCAGTTTTATGTTTTATGCTCTACATTCCTGTCAAACCAACACATTCCAGCATGTATGGGATTTTTTAAAAAACAATGAACACAGATAAAAACAAAAAACAATTTCCTTATCTTCTACTGAATATAACGTGAATAAGTACGCTCCGTCCTGCCATCTCCTATATAAATTATCCGTTTAAATAGTGAACTAAAGTATACCATCTGCTCTAACAGAGCATTATATTAAGTATACCATCTGTTCTAACAGAGCATTATATTAAATATATCATCTGTTCTAACAGATTATTATATTAAATATATCATCTGCTCTAACATAACATGATATTAAGTATACCATCTGCTTTACCAGAACAACAAATTAACAGTTTTTGCAATGGTGAGTGATTAGTTCTATCTCATTTTAAAAACTTTGCTCATTGTGTCCATTTCTCTATCTCCCAGTCTCTTATTTATGTATCTGTTTTATCATTTTTTGTCTAATTTCTTTTTTTTCAAATTATATTTTTCATTTATCCTTTGCATTTTGTGTTTTATTTCTGCTAATACTACGGTTTATTTCAATATTTATCTGCTGCCTTAACAGTAGTTATCTTCTCTTATCTTTATTCTTTTTATTCTTTTTTTATCATTGTTTTTCACATGTTTATTTTTCAACTGTCTTACCCTGGTCCTATTTTATAGCTATTTCATGATCTCCATTTTATTTCTCAATTCTTGCAATTATTTTAAACTTTATTCCCCGCTTGTTTTGAAACAAATATACAACAAAACTTTAACATTAACTCTACAGAACCCCATACTTTACACATAATCCTCTGCCAGACTTGTCAATATTTATTGTCTTTCAGTAGTTCAAATCCTCCTCGAGAGCTCTGATCTCCCACAGAGGTTTTTTAACCTCAGGCCTGGCCATGTGACCTAAATAAACTGAAACAAATTTAATTTTAAACGATTTTTTTTACTGCTGTGATACACCCACACTAGAATAACATTATCAGTAAATAGGGAACTAAAAATGGACTATGTTTCTTCATTTTTTTAAATGATCAAAACTTGAAGAGTTCAGATGGGAATGAAATTACAGATATGTCAGCTAGAGGAGTTTAAAAATAATGATTCATTCACTCATTTGCATGTCCCTTGCGGAACTTTGCCTCGCAAACATTACTCCTGTAGGCCTCTCGGTTGTGAGCAAGATGGCCTGCTGCTGCTGCGTCCATTTGCAGATCGTCAACGATTTCTTGCAGCCATCTTCGTTTTGGTCTTCCTCTTTTTCTTTTTCCCCATTATGTATCCTTCCAATATGGTCTTCTCTAAATTATCATGACGTTTAATGTGTCCAAAATATTTAAGTTTTCTCTCTTTAATCCTCTTTACTAGCCAGCCTTCTTCAAAATAATGATAGCACTAATAAAATAATAATAATTGTAATGACTGCTCAGTAATACTTGTATATAAATGAAAAGTGGTAGTCATATGACTTTCCAGACTTTCACACAAAAAGCAAACCAAACTGAGAGAAAAAATGGCTATACGAAGTAGAGAGGATATTTGGAGTTAAGGACACCAATAAAAATAAGGAAAATCAAGAAATCTCTTCTCATATAATGACACTCATAAGAAAGGAAGGAAACGTCGAATGATCATGTGACATGTAGGAAAAGGTAACCGTACCATGCCATAAAGGCTCATATTTGCTTTGACCTGTCATATGCAGATGAATGCCAGAGCACAGACTCCAGAACACGGACTCCCAGAGTGGTCAACCGTGCCCGACCACAGGGCTCAGACCTAAGGCAGAAGCTGTTGGAATGCCGGGAGAACCTGGAGAAGACCTGGCGAGCGACCGGACTTCTGGTTTAGCATGACCAGGAACTTGGAATTTGATCTATCTGCACACTGCAGGTTAATATGGCCATCATCTTTCCTTGGACAGTTACCGCAGGTTAATGTGGCTATCACCTTCCCTTGGGTAGTTACTGCAGGTTAATGTGGCTATCACCTTCCCTTGGGTAGTTACTGCAGGTTAATGTAGCTATCACCTTCCCTTGGGTAGTTACTACAGGTTAATATGGCCATCACCCTCCATTGGGCAGTTACTACAGGTTAATATGTAAATCACCTTCCCTTGGACAGTTACTGAAGGTTAATATGGCCATCACCTTCACGTGGACAATTACTGCAGATTAATATGGAAATCACCTTCCCTTGGACAGTTACTGAAGGTTAATATGGCCATCACCTTCACGTGGACAATTACTGCAGGTTAATATGGAAATCACCTTCCCTTGGACAGTTACTGAAGGTTAATATGGCCATCACCTTCACGTGGACAATTACTGCAGGTTAATATGGAAATCACCTTCCCTTGGACAGTTACTGAAGGTTCATATGGCCATCACCTTCACGTGGACAATTACTGCAGGTTAATATGGAAATTACCTTCCCTTGGACAGTTACTGAAGGTTAATATGACCATCACCTTCACGTGGACAATTACTGCAGGTTAATATGGCCATCATCTTCCCTTGGACACTTACTGCAGGTTAATATGGCCATCATCTTCCCTTGGACACTTACTGCAGGTTAATATGGCCATCACCTTCCATTCGGCAGTTACTGTAGGTTAATATGAGCACCACCTTCCCTTGGGAAGTTACTGTGGGTCAATATGGCCATCACCGTCCCTTGGATTGTTACTGTAGGTTAATATGGCCATCACCTTCCCTTGGATAGTTACTGTAGGTTAATATGGCCATCACCTTCCCTTGGATAGTTACTGTAAATATGGCCATCACCTTCCCTTGGATATTTACTGTAGGTTAATATGGCCATCACCTTCCCTTGGACAGTTACTGCAAATTAATATGGCCATCACCTTCACTTGAGCAGTTGTTCATCACCATCATCATCATCATCAGGTGCTATGCCGACAGGCGTTCGCTATTATGCTTCTCCAGAGTACACGATCCTTCATGCAGGCCATCAGCTCACTTAGTGATCTCCTCTCACACCATCCCGTCAGACTGCCCAGTATCATTTCTCTTGGTCTTCCTCTTGATCTTCTTCCTTCTATTATTCCTGTTGTTACAATATTTTCTATGCCTCCTCTTCTCTTTGCATGTCATATGAAAGTACATTGTCTCTCTCTCTCTTTCTCTCTTATTTTTTATAAGATTTTTTTGTCTCTCCAGCTCTTCTCATACATTCTTCATTAGTTATTTTTGCTGTCTAGGAGGTTCGCAACATTCTTCTAATAAAACATATTTCTGCTGCTTCCAATGATTTTTGTGCAGACTTGCCTATTGTCCATGATTCACTTCCATATAACAATATAGGTTCAATATAGCATTTTAGAATTCGTTTTCTAACATTCATTGATAAGGATGTGTTGGATAATATGTTTCTCATTCTCTGAATGAGTCTTTGCTTGGCCTATTCTGTTCCTAATTTCTGTTCTGTATTTCCCATCTGAAGTTATTACTGCTCCAAGGTATTTGAATTTCTGCACCTGCTTTAGAATACTTTCCTTGAATTTTATACTGCATGTTGGTGGATTCTGTTTCTTAGATATAATCATAGTCTCTGTCTTTTTGATGTTCAAAGTAAGGCCTTTCTGTTCACTTTCTTTGGCGAATTTATCCAAGAGATTTTGCAGGTCTTGTTGGTTCTCAGCTATCAGTACTGTGTCGTCAGCATACCGAAGGTTGTTAATATTGTGTCCTCCAGTTTTTATGCCTGGTTCGGTGATGATCGTTCTTAGAATATTCTCGCTGTACAGAGGTCTGGAGATAGTACACATCCTTGTCGCATCCCTTGTTTTATCAGTTGATATTTTCCAGTTCTATTTTCATCTCTAATTTCTGCTTCTTGCTGCCAGTATAGATGTTTTACAATCCTCAGGTCTTTGCCGTCTACATTGATGTCTTCAAGCATTTTAATAACTTCATTATATTTCACCTTGTCATATGCCTTGGTGTAATCAATGAAGCATAAGTAGAGATCTTTCTGTACTTCTAAAGCTCTTTCTGTTAGTGTTCGTAAAGCATAAATGGCATTGTGTGTTCCCTTTCCTTCAACAAATCCAAACTGTTCATCTGCTATTTCCATTTTTATCATTTTCCTTGTTCTTCTCATAATTATTCTCAGAAGTAGCTTCGTTATGTGACATGAGGGGCTGATAGTCCGGTGGTCATCACATTCCTTTGCACCTGGTTTCTTTGGTAGTGCTATAAACGTGGATTTAATCAGGTCACTGGGCATATAACCACTGTTGTAAATGTCATTCAGTAACTTGGTTATTATTTTTATTCCTGTCTCCTCTAGTGCCTCTATTTCTTCTATTGTTATATTATCAGGCCCAGTCACTTTTCCTTTCTTCATGTGTTTGATGGCATCTATGATTTCATCTTCAAGTAATGGTGGTCCATCACAGTTTTCAGTATCTGGTGTTAATTCTGGTCTTTCTCCTCCATATAGCTCACCGATGTACTCTGTCCACCTATCCACAATGTCTTCTTTTCCCATTAACATTTTACCTTCTTTTGATTTCAGGCATCCTGTGGTATATTTTGTTTTCCTGCCCGTGAGATCATTAATTCGTTTGTGCATGTTTTTGCTGTCTTTATTATGAGAGTCCTCTATTTGTCTGCACTGTTCATTTAACCACACTTCCTTTGCTTCTCTGCATTTGCGTCTTATTTCTTTATTTATCCTGCTACATTTTTCTTGGTTATTTTTACTTCACCTCCTGTTGTCCATCAGTCCTAAGATGTCGTCTATCATCCATTTATTTTTAGGGGCCTCTTTTTTTTCGTTGGTATTATCTCCTTAACAGTTTGGTGGGCAGAATCTCTTAACATTGCCCATTGTTCATCTATACTATTTATCTTTGCTACTGCATTGTATCTATTTGTTATAATAACTTTGTATTGTTCTCGCAGTTCTTGGTCATTTTTTAAGGAGTTTTGTATTCAGTTTGATGTCTCTCACTTTTCTGCCTGCTTTCTTTAGCTTTATTCTAATTTTTTTCCACAGAGTGGGTCGTGGTCACTATTGCAGTCGGCTCTTGGCATGGTTTTTGTTGTCAGTAATGCATTCCGGAATCGTTTATTGATTAATACCTAGTCTGTCTGGTTAAAAGTCTTTTTGTCTGGGCTGCACCACGTTGCCAGTCTTCGGGGATGTTGTTTAAACCAGGTATTTCCTACAACCATCCATTCAATTAATTTACTACCTCTGTCATTCCTCTCCTCCAGTCCATAGTCACCAACGATGTCTGAAGTTCTTCCTTTACCAACTTTGGCATTAAAATTTCCCATCATTATAGTAACTTGATGTGACTTTGTGTGTTTTAGGGATGTCTCTATGTCATCAGAACTTTCAGATGTTGGGGCGTACACTTGTATAATATTTATGTTTGTTAGTTGTCCTTTCAGTTGGGCTAGCAGGACTCTGTCCGTGATGTTCAAATATCCTACAACTGTCCTTGCCGTTTGTTCATCAAATATAATTCCTACTCCTCGTTCATGTTTCTCACTTCCTGAATATATTATTGTAAATTTATCATAGTTTATCTTCCCTGCACCTGTTCATCTAACTTCACTCATTCCTAATATGTTGATCTTCATCCTTTCCATTTCCCTCCTTACATTTTCTAATTTTCCAGCCTGGAATAAAGTTCTAACATTCCATGTTGCTATTTTGAACTTGTTAGTTTTGCCACCAGCAGCTTGATGACGATCTGGCCTCACCTGTGGCTCGTGAGCTGCTCTGCTGGACGAGGCTGTTCCAGAGGAACATCCATTAACGTCGTTCATGACAAATCTATTACTCTGAATAAGCATAATTGATTTTGGGAGCTACAACAGTGGTTTCCCGTTGCCTTCTGCCGATTTGTGTACGGACTCTCCGCTAGCCTTTGGACTCCCTGTCCTACCCGCAAGGCAGCGGGAGCGAGAGGCTTTAAGGCGCCTCTTACCCGTCTGGTATTCCCTTCACTGAGCACCTGAGGCACTTTATATGAGTAGTAGAGCCACCTACTACCCCACCTCGCTCTCTGAGACTACCGCCAGTTGGTCCGCGCCTTCTTATTTAGGTAAATCCTTATTCCTAGGGAATCTCCATATCTGGAGGACTTTCACCATCATCCGCACCTACGACGCGCTGTCTTGGGGATGGTCGCCCCAGCTTTACCCAGCTTGGGCAGTTACTGCAGGTTAATATGGCCATCACCTTCCCTTGGACAGTTACTGCAGGTTAATATGGCCACAATCTTCCCTTGGACAGTTATTAAAGGTAATATGGCCACAATCTTCCCTTGGACAGTTACTGCAGGTTAATGTGGCTATCACCTTCCCTTGGACAGTTAATATGGTTAATATGGCCACAATCTTCCCTTTAACAGTTACTGCAGGTTAATATGGCCACAATCTTCCCTTTAACAGTTACTGCAGGTTAATATGGCCACAATCTTCCCTTTAACAGTTACTGCAGGTTAATATGGACACCACCTTCCCTCGAACAGGTACAAAATGAGTCAAGTACCCATTTCTACAGCTGAATGGATGTATGACCTTGACAGAACTCGAACCACTAACCTCCATTGAGAGACAAGTGTACTAACCACTTAGTCACGCGCAAAATGTTACCTGTACACATATCACTAAAGTATCGATCTCTTCATACTGCTAAAACATACACATATCATGTTTTCATTATTCAGTGTTTGCTCAGATGTTCTCAGCTACTGACTAGTTGGACTTACTTGGTTTGCTTTCCTGGCCCTTCATTCCGGGTGAATTGCTTCCCTTAGCAGACGACAGTCTAAGAAAGGACATTGACAAATGCTTTAACATGTACTGTTGATTAATGAGAAATTGAATTTCTGTTTAAAATTCTCATATCCTTCTTAACGGCTTCGTGTTATTCATTATCATTCATTTTAACTTTTTGTTTTCTGATGTTCTGCTGCAGGCAGAGCACAAGCCTTCAGCCAGTCATCCAAGCAACCCAGTTATGCTATACCTATTAGGGTTAAGCTTGGGGTGAAGACACTGTCCATTTGGCAATCAGCAACCCATAGCTGGTATGCTAACATCAGGGTTAGCGACCCATAGCTGACCAAGACCCTGTCCCACTTCTCCGTGGTATCCTCAGTAACAGGCCTAACCTGGCTAACGGGGCAGGGATCGCCATAGTCCCCATGGAGTCTGCTAAAGAAACATTGCACACCCCCTACTTTTTAGCTGTAATCCGGGACTGAAAAAGTAGCTGCCACAACCCGCCCCCATGCCGATACAATGCTGTGCCCCAACACCTCCACTAAATCGGCTTCTATGAACATCAGCTGGCAGTTACAGGGAGATAGCACAAGAAAAGACAAGACGTTAAACGTAGGGCTTCAGGTTTACTTCATGTAATAAATCTTTCGTCTGCGTATCTGCTCTTGTATGGTATTAAAAAATATAGTGTGAGGTTACTGAATGAGTTCTTTTGTACGTGGTTTCATCGTCTCTGCCTTATTTTTAAATCTACATTTCATACACGTATTTACCTCTACTAGATCTGTTTTAAGTTATCGTCGATGGGCTTTTGGGTCTGCCAATGCCACTCCCCTTCCAGACAGAGTCTTTATGTATATCACAATCTGAACTGTCGACACAAACTTATCATCGCTATCGATAAGACTTCACTTCTCTATCCCACAAAATTCCTAGCTAATTCTGCTTATAAAAATATCTCTTTTTTTCAAACTGGATGAGATATGTTCATAAAACATGAGTCACGCCTTGGTTAAAAAATATCAGATGATTAAAAATGTTTTACTATTGAATGTTTTTTACTAAAATAATTTATTAGATTGATGGAAATTTGTTGGATATTTACTGTACAAAAATGGTATTTACTGAAATACAGGTTGAGATAAATGTCTGTATGGCGTCAGTAAAACTCTGGATAGCTCACGCTAAACTGAAAAACGTAAAACATACAGATACACTGCTAAGTCGACATGGCTTCTCTCCCTATTTTTGAAGCTGACTTGATTATTCTTTCTTTGCCGAATCGACATGGTTATTCTCTCTTTGCTAAGTTGACATGGTTATTATCTCTTTGCTGAGTTAACATGGTTCTTATCTTTTTGCTGAGTTAACATGGCTATTATCTTTTTGCTGAATTCACATGGTTATTCTCTCTTTTCTGATTTAACATGGCTATTATCTTTTTGTTGAGTTGACATGGTTATTCTCTCTTTGATGAGTTGACATGGTTATTGCCTTTGCTGAGTTGACATGACTATTCTCTCTTTGATGAGTTGACGTGGTTATTCTTTCTTTGATGAGTTGACATGATTATTCTTTCTTTGATGAGTTGACATGGTTATCCTCTCTTTGATGAGTTGACATTGTAATTCTCTCTTTGATGACTTGATATGGTTATTCTTTCTTTGATGAGTTGACATGGTTATTCTCTCTTTGATGACTTGATATGGTTATTCTTTCTTTGATGAGTTGACATGGTTATTCTCTCTTTGATGAGTTGACAGGATTATTCCCTCTTTTGATGCGTTGAGATGGTTATTCTCTTTGCTGAGTTGACATGGTTATTTTCTTTGTTGAGTTGACATTGTTATTCTCACTTTGATGAGTTGGCATGATTATTCTCTTTGCTGAGTTGACATGGTTATTCTCTCTTTGCTGAGTTGACATGGTTATTCTCTCTTTGATGAGAACATGATTATTCTCTTTTTTGATGAGTTGGCATGGTTATTCTCTCTTTGATGAGTATTCTCTATTTGCTGAGTTGACATAGTTATTCTCTCTTTGCTCAGTTGACATGGCTATTATCTTTTTGCTAAGTTGACATGATTATTCTTTCTTTGCTCAGTTGACATGGCTGTTATCTTTTTTGCTAGGTTGACATGATTATTCTTTCTTTGCTCAGTTGACATGGCTGTTATCTTTTACTGAGTTGACATGGCTAATCTCTCTTTTGCTGAGTTGACATGGCTATTATCTTTTTGCTGAATTGACATGGTTATTCTCTCTTTTGCTGAGTTGACATGGCTATTATCTTTTTGCTGAATTGACATGGTTATTATTTCTTTCTAGTGGTGTTCGGTCACTGACTCGTGCAGCATTTCCTTCGCGGAAACGTTTTTTTTTTTTTGTCGTACAGTTTTATTCAAAGATTCAAAATCAAAATCCGGTGCCATTGCATTCAGGACAACCCCATATATACCCACATGCCACAGCATCCACCCAAGAGTATGTTTGCTAATAGTTTCCATCGAGTGTTGGTTGTTTACAACGCGTTTTCTGTCACATAGTTCAGATTTCCTACCAGCACCCTTAATTTGTCCTGCAAGGAAGTGATTGATAAGTTCTCGGCATGAGGTACAAATACTTGAAACGCGCAGTTGATAATAAGTGTATTTGTAAATCAGGTTAATGTAAGATTAAAAAACAAGTTTCAAGAAGTTCACTGCAACCAGTTTTTTACACGCTACTAAAATGTTAACGGGTGGCAGATGGCTTCCATCTTTTGGGATTCAGAAGGTGTGCTATTGGTAGACTATCTTCAAAAGGGCAGAACGGTCACCGGGGCCTATTACGCTAATCTTGTGAAGCAACTGCGGGTAAAACTGAAGGAAAAGCGTCGAGGGAAATTGACGAGAGGAGTCATCTTTCAGCAAGACAATGCTCCAGTTAACAAACCGGCAGTGGCAATAGCTGCCATTCATAAAAGCGGCTTCCAGCTTCTTGAACATCCTCCTTATTCCCCAGATTTGGCACCTTCGGGCTAATACCTGTTTACCAAACTAAAAAAAGGAGCTATGTGGTGGCAAATTTGCTTCAGATGATGACGTCATTCATGCTGTAGACCACTTTCTACTGGCACAAAATGCTGACCTTTACAAAGAAGGGATCCGTATGCTCCAGGATTGCTAGACTAAGTGCATAAACTTGCAAGGGGACTATGTTGAGAAATAACCCCAAAAAGTTGTCCACAAATAATCCGTTGTACCGTATGCCGAGAACTTTATCAATCACCCATTGTAGCTCCAGTAATCTCTTCACAATTACATTGTTCTTCCATTCCCGCTTTTCATTTTCGCAGAGTCTTTCTATTGCGGCTTTACAATGTCCCCCTTGTCTATTCTCAGCCGGCCATTTATTTTAGCCTGTCCAGCAAGCCTGTCTGCCACTTCATTGCCATGTACTTTCTCATGACCTGGACAGTAAAGCTGCTTTAGGCGGTTGACTCCCTTGACAAATGAACCCATTGTTTTCGAAGCAGATTTTTTTTCTCAGTCTTACGAAGTATACCCTGAGAATCAAAGTCTTATCGTCTTATCTTGAGTGCATGCTTCACCGTGTGATGTCTAGAGCATAACCGACATCCTGGATATGTCGTCTCCTTTGGGTAGGACTAATATACTGTACTGAAGAAATAGGTTCCACCGAGTAAAAAGATCACATCATTCCTTGCCCAGATTATCAGCTAAATAACAGCCCCCCCCCCCCCCCAGACGTTAAATGTGTCATCTTGTTCACAAACTAGTAGAACTGGTTGTAAATGTAAATCTTATCCTGTGATTCACAAAAAAATGAAACATTTGACCAAATTAGTCTGTTAAATTTCGCATAGAAATAAATAACAACTTACCTTTTTGACGAAAGCCGCTTTTCTGTAACAGAAGCAAACAAGCAGGAATTAATCAAAAAACAAGCAGGAATGTGATTAACCAAATGCAGACATTTCACATGTAGGTTACTGGACTTACTGGACGTACTGGACTATGTACTGGACTTACTGCTTGGTTAATGTACTGGACTTACTGCTTGGACTGTGTACTTGGACCTACTGTTTGAACTATGTACTGGACCTACTGCTTGGACTATGTATTGGACTTACTGTTTGAACTATGTACTGGACTTACTACTTCGACTACGTAATATCATCCTGTCAAGAACAACAATTTATATGTGATAATTTTACTCTAAGAACTATTGTTATCATGATGACGACCTGAATATTGTCAGTAGATCTAAGTACAACCTACCTCGATATCTGAAGGCGATGAAACCTAAGACGACCAGCAGCATGACCACAAAGAGAATGACACCGACTGTGGCGCTAACTGCATGCACTAACATCTTGACCGGTATTGCTGGGTCGGTATTCTGTCTGTCTAAGTGATAAGTTATGCATTGTTATTTAAGTTATGCGTTGTTATTTCTTGTCAGATAAAAGATACCTCCAACATCTGTATACCTGTAAACCAATGCGCAAAGTGTATTTACAAACATATAGCAAACACTAGCGAGAGAGAGAGAGAGAGAGAGGTTGATTGATCTTTATTGATTGATCTTTATTTCAAAAGGGTTAAGAATTGGGCACGCAGGCCCGTCTGACATTCTGCCCTTTATCATACAACTTTCACTCTGTTCCAGACATTCTACAAAACTGTTCCTCATATAACAAACGTAATTAACAATAAAATAATTTCATACACATATAAATGACTATCCACATACACATATAAATGACTAATCATATACACATATAAACAACTAACTATATACACATATAAATCACTAACTACATACACATATAAATGACTATCTTATATATATCTCATATCCTTCCAGTGCCGTTAAACGTCACATAGAGCTCGCAAAGTAGTTCGCCAATTTTTCCTGTCTTCGGCAAGTCTTTCAACCTCATCAAAGGATTTTATGCCTGTTAACTTGGCCTCTCTTAATAATGTCCTCTTCAGAGTTTCACGCGGTCTGCCCCTTTTTCTTCGGCCTGTTGTGTTCCACTTGATAGCTTGTTTTGGGATTCTCTGATCATTTCTTCTCATCAAGTGACCAACATATGTCCATCTCCTTTTCCTCATCACCCATGAGACTGCTTGTTGTTCAGTCATCTGTCTTATCTCTGCATTGTTCTTGAATTCATTCCACTTGATGCCGACTATCTACCAAACAAAAATTTCATTACTATTCAGAATAAACAATTAACTGAATTCGGGGGGGGGGGGAGAGAGAGAGAGAGAGAAAGAGTTTTCAAAAGATTAATAATTGCCACTCAGCCCAAATACTCTAGTACATACTAGCGTAATACTTTTTTAAAATTTTCACTAGCAGTCCGGCGTTAGTGTTATGAAGTGAATTAACCGTTGAGCGAAGTGTGCCTAGCTGGAGAATATGTCAGAATCAGACATGCTTTGGTCACTAAGTAAGAATCTTATTCCCTGTGGGTTCTTCTAATTTTATTGCTTCATTTAGGAGGCATCAGGAATATTATGAGCATAGAAAAGAACTATGAGCACAGATGTTGGCGTATTATAAGCACAAACACAAGAGATAAACACTCCCAGGAACTTTTGTAAACTGTTGCTGCCGAGTCCAGTTTGATAGGAAGCGTCTGGTTGGTCAGAGCAGAACCACGTGGAAAGTGGACGAAAGAGCGGACTACGCAATGCAATACCTGGGCTCTGGGTATAACTGAAAATGGTCGAAAGAGCAGGCGGTCGAAGAGCCAGGGGTTGAAAAAAAAGATGTGTGTGTGTGTGGGGGGGGGGGGGTGTAGAGAGTAGTCCATTCCGATATTGAAAAAAAAAACGTTAAAAAACGTTAATGATCTGAGTTTTGATATACAATGTAAATAATCTTCAGCACCTGTAAGTGTTGTCCACACACTGGATTTTGTTTGATGTTGAGTTTCCTGGGTGGTCAGTGTTGTTGTACAAGGCGGTCCCGTTCATAGGGGACACTGATGTCGTAACTGTCTCCCCGTGACCTCCGTGACCTCCGTGCTGTGAAGAAGTAGATGAAGACGTCGTCGAGCTGTGGTCTTCAGGGCGCGCGTGTGTACTCCATGTGTGGACTGCTGGTGGACTGCTGGTGCTGGTACCCTCTTGAAATTTTTCAGAAATAATATTAGCGTATTAAACATAACGGCTACGAAAATCAGCAGCATTTGTTAACATTATAGTTTTACGTGAAATGGGCCTGTTTGCTTTCAGCAGAATGCACGCTCGCGCGCGCGCACACACACACACACAGACACACACAAGGGGGAGGCCAGGAGGGGAAGGTAATTATTCGCTTTGAAACTTTACCGTAAATCAGGGATTCAGAATTAGGATTCTGCTAATCCTCGGGGTTCCCTGGAGTCGCTAGGGATTCCCATGAGGTTGCTAGGAGTTCCCCTAGAGGTCACTGGGACTTCCCCAAAAAGCTGCTAGGGGTTCACTGATAATTTCGCTAAGGTTTCCGCCAGAGGTTGCCTGGCGGTCCGCGAAGGGTTCTAGTTTAAGGTAAATAAATAAACACTGTTTATAAACACATCTACAGAAAATGTTTATTTTAAACTCATTGATACACTGTCATTTATTACTAAATTAACACATCAAAAATTACTTTATTAAAATTTGTATCCAGAGGTTTCTTCAAACTGGTTCCTCCAAGAAAAGAGAAGATTGAAAAGCTTAGATGTAAATTCTATTTTGATGGTTCTAGCAGCGAAAATAACAGGATCATAAATTTTTATCGGTAACAGAGAGAAGTTTTTCTGTTATGTTTGTGATCGCTTGCAGGACTGGATGTTTGTCTCTTAAGACCAATTTGACGACGAAAAGAGGTAAATATTGCAGTAATTTCGCTGTATTTGTGGCATATAGAGAATATGAGCCATACATAACCAGCAGCGTGGACTGATATGCCTGGCTTATTAGCTACTTCCGCAACAGAAGGAATCAAAAGGTGGGTTTAGAGTAGTAAGAGATTACATTCTCATCTCATGATTTACAGGAAATTTGATTTGAAAGAATGATGAATGAAATTCAAAGATTTTCACCGCAAGCAGAATTACTGAAATTTTATTCGAATCATTGAATGTGAGAATTTCTTGCTGAGACAAAGGAGGGATGGAGAGACAGCGAGAGGGAAGCTGGGGATGATATAGAAAGAAGGAAGTATAGTTCTTAGCGAAAGATGATACTTACCAAAATACTCCACAGAGATTTTGTCCAGTGATTCTGTCGGTTGACCTCCGACTTCTGGTTGCGCGAGTGTGTATGAACTGGTTGTCATTTCAAGAGCAGAGCGACTAAACCTTAAACTTTCACCCGTCGCTGTCTGTAGCATTTCTAAGATGCATTGAACAAATAAAATACTTGGAACATTTTGTTATAGATAAGCATCAGATGAATCTCTCTGTTTACTAACCGAAAAAAAACTGTTTCTTCATTTTATCTTTTAAAACTTTAGAACCGTTGGTAGCTCTGTCTGCCTGTGTGTCTGTCTGTTTGTCTGACTGTCTGTCTGTCGGTCTGTCTCTTTCTCTCTCTCCTCTCTCTCTCTCTCTCTCTTTCTCTCTGCTCTGGGATGTCTGTAATAATTTGTGGGATTTATGTTTCATATTTCCAACTTTCCATGACTGAAACTAGATTTCCTATTTGAAATCTGATCTTGCTCAATTTCTCGGCTGTTCTTCAGGAGTAATTTTCATGTCATCAAATAAGTTCTCTAAAACATTGATTTACTTTTTTTCTCCAGCTTTTTTACATGGAGAATAACCAAATACCAAAGTTTTATTTGTATTTTTCGTATGTTAATATGGTGTGCTGTCTTTTAATGTGATCTCTGAACAAGGAATTTGCCGAAATGTTGAATTGTTTGCAAGTTCATCATTTATAAGCGTTCTTTTTTCTTCTACCACTTTCATTCCTGCTCACTATTCTCTCCTTTTATGTGTTTCTGCAACACTGAACCACACACCTCAATCTACCAACACTGAACCACACACCTCAATCTACCAACACTGAACCACACACCTCAATCTACCAACACTGAACCACACACCTCAATCTACCAACACTGAACCACACACCTCAATCTACCAACACTGAACCACACACCTCAATCTACCAACACTGAACCACACACCTCAATCTACCAAAACTGAACCACACACCTCAATCTACCAACACTGAACCACACATCACAATGTACTATTTTTACTTATACCGGAGTTACTGAAGCTGTCATTTCTCTTATCTTTCATGGGGCACATGAGAACATATTGTACGAAACGTGAAATAAAAACTAACCAGGGAGAAGGATTTATTATTTGAAAGAAAGCTTTCCATGTAGTTAGAATAATCCTTCCTTATAACATGTGCCACACAAACTAACATGTGGGATTTCTCAAGCATTTAATACTTCTCTGTCGTACCAGAAACGTGTACAGTAAACATCAAGATGGAAACCAGCCCCTTGCAGGTGGAATGCAGTGTGACAAAAATCGAGTCTTGGTTATTAATGTAGATAAATAAATAAATAACATAAAAAATCATAATATAATATAAGATAAAGCAAAATACAATACAATACAATGCATTACAATACAATACAATACAATACAATACAATGCAATACAATACAATGCAACACAATACAATACAATACAACACAATACAATACAATACAATAAAGTACAGTACAGTACAATACAATACAATACAATACAATACAATACAATACAATACAATACAATACAGCAGGTACAGAAATTCAAATACCTTGGAGCAGTAATAACTTCAGATGGGAAATACAGAACAGAAATTAGGAACATAATAGGCCAAGCAAAGACTGCATTTCAGAGAATGAGAAACATATTAACCAACACATCCTTATCAATGAATGTTAGAAAACGAGTCCTAAAATGCTATATTGAACCTATCTTGTTATATGGAAGTGAATCATGGACAATAGGCAAGTCTGCACAAAAATCATTGGAAGCAGCAGAAATGTGGTTTATTAGAAGAATGTTGCGAATCCCCTGGACAGCAAAAATAACTAATGAAGAATGTATGAGAAGAGCTGGAGAGACAAAAAACCTTGTCAAAAAGATAAGAGAGAGACAATGTACTTTCATAGGACATGCAATGAGAAGAGGGGGCATTGAAAATATTATAACAACAGGAAAAATAGAAGGAAGAAGATCAAGAGGAAGACCAAGAGAAATGATACTGGACAGTCTGACGGGATGGTGTGAGAGGAGATCACCAAGTGAGCTGATGGCCTGCATGAAGGATCGTGTACTCTGGAGAAGCATAATAGCCAACGCCAGTCGGCACGGCACCTGATGATGATGACAATACAGTGCAATGTAATGGGGGGGGGGGGGTTGGTAACGTTATTGAAGGGAGAGAACCGTGGTATTGTTTACACTGAAATCCAGTAGATTAATCATCCAGAAAATGCGCAGGAATTTAGTTTGATGTAGCAAGCACGATATAACCACGGTGAATATGGATCAGGGTTTGACTTCGAGCTCATTCGTCGCACGCAAGAAAGACTCTGAAATGGTTATACACAAAAGAATGAACTCGAATTTAATGGAACAGAAAACAAAAGTTCAAAAACCGAAGTGCTAAAATAAATGAAAGTGAAAAAGAGAAATAACAAACAAAAAAAAAAAATGAAATAAAAATCAGAAAAAAAGTATGGAAATATTTCAGTTATACTGAAATGAGAGCGATGTACTGAGAATTACACTCAATGCAATGGAAAACAGCAAAATAGCAGCAGCGATACAGATGAATGGACAGCCTGTAGAGATGGACTTGAACAAGCTTGCCTTGGTGCAGTAAGTTGGTGATCTTATACAGCCGCCTCCTGGGCGGATAGTAAATGACGACGACAACGACGATGACGATGACGATGATGATGATGATGATGACGATGACGATGTTGATACTTTAAGCTTGTGGGTCTATAACCAAGATATGACTATAAAAAAATAAAGGGGCGTTATGTTGTTATTATTGCTATGATTATACAGAATGAATTTATACTGATGTAAACTTACCATCTAAATTTTCTGAAAAAACCAATGTCAGTGAAGATAAGAGAAAAATGAAACAAGGTAGAAGATCTTTCATCTTCCAGCGATTGTGTTTATTTCTTCGTCTCAATGGGTATCTGCCTGATTTGTTGGCACTTCTGAAACATCCTGACTGTGGTAATCGGACTTGGAAGTCGGTATTGTCAGGAGATGAAGAAGCTAAATGCTGAGGGCTTTTTCCTGGTGTCACGTGATGTGCGACGGTGACTGTTAAGAAGGAAATGAGAATCAGGGTGGAAGAGTCGCACAAAGATAAATAAAGTTGTTCGCGGTTTTACAAAGATCATGATAATATTATCTCATTATCACAACCCCTGCAATCTTCTTTCCTTTCTCTCTCTCTCTCTCTCTCTGTCTCTCTCTCTCTCTCTCTCTCTCTCATTCTCTATCTCTGACATATTATTTCCTGTTTCGTCTCCTTGCACAAGTTATTTTCGCATGAATTCGTGGTTTCTGCTCTGCGCAACAAGTTGATAACTAACAGTTTGCATGAAAAATTCAAGTTCCTGAACGTCAGGTATTGTCCAATAACTGTTTTCACTTGTTTGGTGTGTTCTTGTTTAATGATCTGCTGTAATCCTCAGTTTTGTCCTTCGATTCAGCCTCTAATATCTTCCTTCTTCTGCAGTATCATTCTCCTGCTAAATCTTCAGTTTCATCCTTGCAGTTTAGCCTCTGATATCTTCCTTCCTTTATAACCCTTCAATGTCATCCTTCTCTTTAACCCCTCTGTTTCTTTGTTGCGATTTATCCTCTGATATCTCCACCCCGTTACGCTATCCTCCCTTTACAAACTTTTAAATTAATCCTTGCATAATAGTCTTTGAGTATAATCCTTACATTACACATGTTTCCTTGTAAGTTTGTAATGTCATCTTTCAATTAAACCCTCAGTACGCCCTTCTCGACAAACTATAATATCATCTTTCCGTTGTTACCCTTTAATACCAATAGTCCTCCCCCCCCCCCTTCCACCTCATCATTCCCGCTTCGACTCTATAATACCGTCTTTTCATTGTAATCCTGAAACGCCATTTCGATATAAATAATGCTTTACTTTGTAACACTACAACGTAATCTCTGCTTATAATACGTGACATTATTCCGCTATAGATCTCTTTGTCATCATTTAGTGTATGACCTTCTTTATGTAAACCCTTCCTCTGTTACCAGTCTGTTATAGGCTTTTCGTAAAACACTTCAGTTATGGTCATCTAATGTCTTCCCTTTATCTCTGTTTTAAAAGTGTTTGTGTTTCTGGTGTATCTGGATTGAGTTATGCATACTTGACGAAGTTTAGTCCTTTACCGTTTATAGTAAGGTGCCCGGATGAGGCAGTTTAAAGATATCAGATATAGTATTGTTTACGGGATTCCCACACGACAACAACGGTTGTAGGATATACTCCTACTCCTGGATATAATCCAGGTTCAACAAGTCCCATACATGCAGGAATTTCAACGTATCCTCAGACAACTCGACAACGTTTAATAGTTAAACCTGAAGATGATAGATCTGTGCAAGTGCGTGATAATGATGACATTCAGTATCTTAGAATAATGATGCAACACAAGAGAACACGAATATATTGGCACAACTTAGGCCAGTTTGTCCCACTACAGACATACAAAACATGAAACGCTGTCTTGTCTCTCTTTGGCTCTACGCTAAGTCAGTTGTTAACAGAAACACTTAAGTTCACTTCCAGTCAGACTCGGACTAACTTATATCTTACACATGCAACCAAAACCCATGAACTTTCCCTTAGTTTCTCATGTGCCCGAGTTCTCTTTCACGGCTCATGCAGGAGGTGATAACTAGAAGCTTCTACAAACTTCGATTCAGGGGAGATCAGCTCAATAACTTAAATCCGAGAATCAAGAAAATCAACCCCTATAAATTTGACCACAAGGGAAACAACCCACGAATAAACTCTTGTTCTGTTACATACTGCATGATTCTCTTTATCTGTATCTTGTTATCTGTCATTAGCAAAAGAGCAAGGACCATGACTGTTAACAGCCGCCTCATGTTGTTTCCCTTGTTTCCTCACTCAGGAGTTTGTTTCCTTTTTCACACTTTCCTCCTCGCGTCAGTCAGTGACCGTGGTTTGCTTCCTCTTTCACACTTTCCTCCTCGCGTCAGTCAGTGACCGTGGTTTGCTTCCTCTTTCACACTTTCCTCCTCGCGTCAGTCAGTGACTGTGGTTTGCTTCCTCTTTCACACTTTCCTCCTCGCATCAGTCAGTGACTGTGGTTTGCTTCCTCTTTCACACTTTTCTCCTCGCATTAGTCAGTGACCGTGGTTTGCTTCATATAAGATCTGCAGAACAGCCATGGAAAGTTCACCGAAAAGGAAGGACAGTAATCTTTTTAGTTTCCTGTTTCACTCTGATTTTTATTTTATAAAGCTCCCTTTTGTGTCTCTTTTGTGTGTGTGTGGGAGAGAGAGAGAGAGAGAGACGAGCGATTTGTTTACTCAATGGTGAGATCAAATAATCAACGACCCCCCCCCCCAAAAACACACACACACACACACACACACACACGCCCCCTCCACCTGTCTTCTTGTTCTTTTTTTTTTCTTGTATAAGCACAGCATGCAGTAAAGAGAAGATAACTCTGCAACGATTCTCTTTCTCTTTCCATTCGGTGGTTAATTCTAGTTTTACAATTACCCGGCGTGCTAAATATCAACACGAAACGAAGAAAACAGTAGAGAATTCCAGTCCTACGTTTATATTTATTTGGCTTAATCTTGGACTGAAAATGAGGGATTTGGGGGGAGGGATGCTCAGACGAGAAATAATGAAAACGTTGTACAATAGGAGTCTGAAAAAAATATCAAAACTCGGGTAATGTGATATGTGAAAATAAAGTACAAGTAGGTTATAGAATATGAAAAAGAATTTAAAACACAGAATGTAGACGTGGAACAGAGAAACTTACTAGCAGAGCTACTCAAATTTCAGGGTCTTGATAAGGAGAGCGGTGATATATCTGCGAAGGACACCGTGCGAACAACTAAGCCATGAAGCATCCCAGGTATGGTGCTCTTTGAAATAAGTGACTCACGCACCGACTTTAGCCCGTGTCTCCTGGGATAGATGCCAGGCCACGTGACCCGGGAAATTCTGTCACCGAGACAAATGGGAGGGCAACTGATCATTTTAAAATCCCGCGCAGTTGTACTGAAACAGAGTTTAGAGATTTTAGCTTATTTAGGTGTCCACTATCTGCTTCAGTTCCTCCACATAAAGTGTCAGGTGCCCCCTTTTCAGCGCTCCAATCACAGGCGTAGCAGCCACATTCGGATTATAAAAACACGAAGATAACAAATATTTTTGAAAGCTAAATATGAGGTCTATATGAAAAAGATGGAAGAAACTAAGCTAAATATGAGGTCTATATGAAAAAGATGGAAGAAACTAAGCTAAATATGAGGTCTATATGAAAAAGATGGAAGAAACTAAGCTAAATATGAGGTCTATATGAAAAAGATGGAAGAAACTAAGCTAAATATGAGGTCTATATGAAAAAGATGGAAGAAACTAAGCTAAATATGGGGCCCATATGAAAAAGATGGAAGAAACTAAACTAAATATGGGGCCTATATGAAAAAGATGGAAGAAACTAAGCTAAATATGAGGTCTATATGAAAAAGATGGAAGAAACTAAACTAAATATGAGGTCTATATGAAAAAGATGGAAGAAACTAAACTAAATATGAGGTCTATATGAAAAAGATGGAAGAAACTAAACTAAATATGAGGTCTATATGAAAAAGATGGAAGAAACTAAACTAAATATGAGGTCTATATGAAAAAGATGGAAGAAACTAAACTAAATATGAGGTCTATATGAAAAAGATGGAAGAAACTAAACTAAATATGAGATCTATATGAAAAAGATGGAAGAAACTAAACTAAATATGAGGTCTATATGAAAAAGATGGAAGAAACTAAGCTAAATATGAGGTCTATATGAAAAAGATGGAAGAAACTAAGCTAAATATGAGACCTATATGAAAAAGATGGAAGAAATTAAACTAAATATGGGGCCCATATGAAAAAGATGGAAGAAACTAAGCTAAATATGAGGTCTATATGAAAAAGATGGAAGAAACTAAACTAAATATGAGGCCCATATGAAAAAGGTGGA
Organism: Achatina immaculata; assembly: GCA_009760885.1. Taxonomy (NCBI): domain Eukaryota; kingdom Metazoa; phylum Mollusca; class Gastropoda; order Stylommatophora; family Achatinidae; genus Lissachatina; species Lissachatina immaculata. The sequence continues at coordinate 32,088,369 of CM019704.1, forward strand.
AGAAACTAAACTAAATATGAGGCCCATATGAAAAAGATGGAAGAAACTAAACTAAATATGAGGCCCATATGAAAAAGATGGAAGAAACTAAACTAAATATGGGGCCCATATGAAAAAGATGGAAGAAACTAAACTAAATATGGGGCCTATATGAAAAAGATGGAAGAAACTAAACTAAATATGACGTCTATATGAAAAAGATGGAAGAAACTAAACTAAATATGGGGCCTATATGAAAAAGATGGAAGAAACTAAACTAAATATGGGGCCTATATGAAAAAGATGGAAGAAACTAAACTAAATATGACGTCTATATGAAAAAGATGGAAGAAACTAAACTAAATATGAGGTCTATATGAAAAAGATGGAAGAAACTAAACTAAATATGAGGTCTATATGAAAAAGATGGAAGAAACTAAACTAAATATGAGGTCTATATGAAAAAGATGGAAGAAACTAAACTAAATATGACGTCTATATGAAAAAGATGGAAGAAACTAAACTAAATATGAGGTCTATATGAAAAAGATGGAAGAAACTAAACTAAATATGACGTCTATATGAAAAAGATGGAAGAAACTAAACTAAATATGAGGTCTATATGAAAAAGATGGAAGAAACTAAACTAAATATGACGTCTATATGAAAAAGATGGAAGAAACTAAACTAAATATGACGTCTATATGGAAAAGATGGAAGAAACTAAACTAAATATGACGTCTATATGAAAAAGATGGAAGAAACTAAACTAAATATGACGTCTATATGAAAAAGATGGAAGAAACTAAACTAAATATGACGTCTATATGAAAAAGATGGAAGAAACTAAACTAAATATGACGTCTATATGAAAAAGATGGAAGAAACTAAACTAAATATGACGTCTATATGAAAAAGATGGAAGAAACTAAACTAAATATGACGTCTATATGAAAAAGATGGAAGAAACTAAACTAAATATGACGTCTATATGAAAAAGATGGAAGAAACTAAGGAAAACGCCCAAATAACGCAAAAGAGGAAGTTACAAACTAAGATAACGGTAACGAAATGGGAAACTCTGGGACTAAAGTTCACTTCCGTGTTTCGGTTGCCTTTGTCGCAGTCTTGTGACACACACCACCTGGGAATTATTTGACCCAAACAAAAAAAATCTCTATTTCTTCATTAGTTGTTCAATTGTTCGTGAAATCTGCAGCTCTTCACGAGGCAACAGCCAGTTTTAGTAAGAGCTTAAAGTCAGAGCTAGATGAAAATAAGTACGAAAATGAGGGCGGATATTTTGACTTATCTCATTTTTCTGTCTGTTTCATCTGCAGCTGTGATATGCACGAACGGTAAGCGATGATTATGTTTAGTTCAAAAAGCGTCATTTAATCAGCATTAGAAACAGTGGCACAATCCTAATTCGATGCAACAGCTTTGAACGAATGAAATAACTGCTGGAGCTGGGCGTCTTCTACAGCCCAGTAAAAACAAACCAGAATTTTGTATGCTAGCTTTCTCCCCAGTTTCGTTGATTTTCCTTGGTTGTAGCAATTAATTTGTCTCTCTTCCAAGATTCATCCTTCTATAATTAAAGCTTAATGTGACGTAATGAAGTTACTTACAATAATAATTTTACATTTGAAGACAGTGCTTCCCAACATTTTTCAAGTTGGGGACTCCTGCAGCCAATGATAACTCGCACAGCCTCTCTACATTACCCCCACCTCTAGTTTTTAAATTGAGAACTTTCAGAATATTATTATTTTGGAAACTTTTCGGCTCCAGATTCTTGTTATAAAAAAAAAAATAAAAACAATTTTAAAATCTAGACCCCCCCCCCCTCCTTCGCCAGGTAATTACAAGATCTTTAGAGAACAACTGTTGTAAGATTTGCAGCTTTATATATATATATAAAATAAACTAAGCATAAATATGAAAATCAGGATATTTAAGAGTAATGTTCTAAGTGTACTACTCTATGGAAGTGAATGCTGGAAAATCACCAAAACCATAGAAAACAAGTTGAATTCTTTCCAGACTAAATGTTTACGTAGAATTAAAAAAATATTTTGGCCAAACACCATAAGAAATAACATTTTATTGGCAGAAATGCAGATGAAACCACTGACAACAATTATTGAGGAAAGACGCTGGCGATGGTTGGGACATGTGCTCAGAATGACTGACAACTCACTACCAAAAATAGCACTAAGATGGACACCACAGGGGAGCAGAAGTAAGGGTAGACCAAAAGAGACATGGAGAAGAACAACAGAAAGGATGTTGAGCAATAGAGGGCTCACCTGGGCAAGAGCAGAAAAAAAGGCAAAGGACAGGCATTTGTGGAAAACCCTTGCGGAAGCCCCATGTGCCCTGGGCACTTAAGGTTCAGATATATATATATATAGTTCAGCAGAAAACGCTAGCGATTATTTTAGTAAGTAAGTTATATCTCTCAGAGACAGATTCGACGACTGAAGGCTCCGGAGAAATATCTACAAACCACACCGAAATATCTACTTCTTATAATACCACGGGCAGCGACACCGAAACATCTACTTCTTATACTACCACTAGCAGCTTGACACCAGCCGCAAATTATAGCGTTAACGAGACAGCGGAAAACTCAACAGGTAGGTCTTCCGCCTTTCTAAAGTATTTTTCTTTACATTTCGTTTTTCATCAAGTTATACCTTACCTCTGTTTAGTCAGCTTTTAAGACGATGTTTGCATAATCCTGCGCTTGTAACACTCTTGTGCCAGGCTGTAGGACTAGACCTGGTTTGTTGAGAGGTCTTTGACATAGTTTAATCCAAGTGTTATGAAACCACAGCACTACTGCCAAACAAAAATAAGCCACACACTAATTTTTTTTTTGGAACACGAAATCTAAAATTTCACACTACAGAAAGGTGTTATTGGTATGTCAGGAATGTTTTTAAAACATAAAATTGTTTTATTTTAGCACATAATCACGTAAACACATATGCAGGAAACTCTCTACCGTAGAGAGCGGAACAACAACACAACTCCTTCAGATCATCAGAGGAAGTACCACCCCCCCCCCCCTCAGACAAGTGTTTCGGCCCTTTAAACTCCTGACACTCCACGTAAACACAATAATCAGTGTATAAGTATATAACTATACACGAAGCACTGCAGTAAAGCTGGGATACCAGAATGTATAAACTAGGAAAAAGTAGGAGCAGCTTTATTACTTAACAATTACAAAGTTGTGACGTTTCGGCGTGAGCCTTAACCATACAAAAACATACATTTTTTTAAAGAGTACTTAGGTGTAAATTGTAAGGTGTGACTTGTCCGGCGGTGTGTGTCAGGAATGGATTTAGTAGAACGTGGAGACTGTTTAAACAGAGACCTGTGATATGTGGTCGGTGGGTTGTAACTGGGGGTGGTGGATGAGAAACCGGGGAGGGGAGAGAGAGTGATACAATATTGATCTAGCTAGGAGAAATTGAAACAGATGATTGGGGAAGAGGGGTTGCAGAGTGATGCTGTGAGGAAGTTTGAAAAGTAAGAAGGGGTGGACTTAGTGGAGAGGTACTATAATGATTGAAGAGGATCTTAAGTGTAGCTAAACAGCGAGTTTAACCCATGTGGCTAGTAGAAAGAAAGAATTGTTATGGAAACTCGCAACAAAACCAATCGAGTCAAGGGTGACGCATCACAGATACCAACTCAGAAGAACTCAGACAAAGATCGAAAGAATGCATTCATCAGCCTCAAATGTGTGACAAAGATTGGATTCTGAAATGTAAGAACATTGACAGCACCATCAGAAACTGCTCAAGTAATCCGAGGAATGGATATATACCACCTAGACGCCCTGGGCATCAGTGAAATCCGATAGCCAGAAGCAGAGAAAAGAACGGCGGAAAACCGTAACTTAGTAATACATTCAGGCAAGGACGATGGAAAATACCAAGAAGGCGTAGGAATAATTATGTCATCTGCGGCAGCAAAGAGCCTTACAGAATGAGAACCAGCGAAAAGTCGTATAATAAGAACACAATACACACTAAGACACGAAAGAATGACAGTCATAGAATGTTATGCACCCACGAACGATACAGATAATGAAATAAAAGACGATTTCTATCACCAATTACAACAACTCATTAATAAAGTCCCTAAACACGACATCTTAGTTGTCAAGGGAGACTTCAACGCCATTGCAGGAAAAGATAACACTAACGTCGAAAAAGTAATGAGGAAAGAAGGAATTGATATGGTACATCAGAGTTGAGAAATATTAATTGAACTAAGTCTAACAGAGGGCATGGTCAGCTTAAAGGTATAAGACTAGTCAACTTAAAGCTATGAGACTAATCAATTTAAAGGTATGAGACTAGTCAACTTAAAGGTATGAGACTGCGCGAAGAAAGAGAGGACTGGCGCTGCATATTATTTTTAAAAAATAATGTGAGGGATTTATCAACCAGCGAAATATAAGAATCTATAACAGGACCTTGGAGAGCTAGACTAGACATCCGGGCCGGGCCCCATCCTCATTCTTGGCTTTAATAAGACCCAAGGGGGTACAGCTCTAGCTAGTTCCCTCCCCCCTCCACCCTAGTCTTAACTCTTTTATGATATAACATATGAAACTAAGTTTACTTCTTTCTAGCCCATACTATTTAAATGAAGAAAGTGGTGTGTTACTGTTAGTTATTAATCTCAATCTTAATGAACGTTAGATACGTTTGCACTATCTACTAATTCACGTGAAGGTAAATACTTTCAGGAATCTGTATGCAGTATTCATATCTAATCGCTGCATCTGCGACAGTTGTTGCAGTCATAACCTGTCTTACTGCAGCTTTGATTTACACCGCATCCACGCGTACAGGTAAGAATATTACATTAGCTGGATTCACTGCTTGTGTTTAAGTTTTATATGTTCTACACTGGTGACGACTCGATACCATTCGGCATCACTCGGCATCACTAGGCATTTCGCATGCAAAGATAAACCTATAGCTTTGTAAGACGGGACGATTTTCTGCCATCATTCATTCATTTGCATGTCCCTTGCGGAACTTTGCCTCCCAAACAGCACTCCTGTAGGCCTCTCGGTTGTGAGCAAGATGGCCTGCTGCTGTTGCATCCATTTCCAGATCGTCAACGATGTCTTGCAGCCATCTTCGTCTTGGTCTTCCTCTTTATCTTTTTCCCATTATGTATTCTTCCAATACAGTCTTCTCTAAATTATCATGACGTTTAATGTGTCCAAAATATTTCAGTTTTCTCTCTTTAATCCTCTTCACTAGCCAACCTTCTTCAATATTAAGCTCTTGTAGTATAGATATATTTGTTCTTTTTTGTGTCCACGATATTTGGAGAACTCTTCTGTAGCATTTACATTCAAAGGCATTTATGTGTTTCTCAGCTGTTTTGTTAAGTGTCCAGGTCTCACAGGCATATGTTGCTATGGGAAAGATGCATGCGCTTAAAAATCCTATTTTTGTGGTTCTGTCTGCTCCTCTCCACAGATTCTTTATTTGTTTTACTTTCTGAAGAGCGATAGATGTCCTCCTTTTAATTTCCCTAATTGTATCTCCATTATTAGTTAGTAGCGATCCAAGATATTCAAAACTCTCCACTTCTTCCAGTTTTTCCTCATTGATACATATTTCAGTTGCCTTGTTTGTTTTGTCAGTTGTCATCAATTTAGTTTTCTTTGCATTAAGATAGAGGTGCTGCTCTTTGCTGTTCTTGCGGACTGACATAATTAGTTTTTCCATTCCTTTTTGTGTTGTGGACGGCAATACTGTGTCATCAGCATATCTAATCTCTGGTATTTCATATCCTCCAACGGTTATGGCATCGTAATATTCGTTGTCTACATCTTCTCTAACATTCCTCATTATATTTTCAGTATACAAGTTAAATAAGTAGGGTGACAATATGCACCCCTGACGGACCCCTTGTTTTATGTCAAACCAACTTGTTGTTTCACCATTTATTCTTACTGCTGCTTGTTGGTCTAGATACAGCAGTGATGTTAATTGTATCAAATGTGTTGGAAATCCCATTTTTTCCATTATTTCCCAAAGTTTCTGGTGTTGTACACAATCAAATGCCTTTGAGTAGTCTATAAAGGATAAATACAGATTCACATTAAACTCTCTGCATTTCTCTATTATTAATCTTAGATTGAATATATGATCTCTTGATCCTCTTCCTTGCCTGAAACCATTTTCTGCCATGTGTTCTAAAATAGTATGGACATTAAACTTGGTTCCACAGTCTGTTCGTGGTGTATGTGGGTCAGCGTTCTATCAAAACACGTTATAATAACTCAGTGATGAACTTTTTTCACATAATTATCTTTCCCATTTCTTCTCTTTTTTCTTATCTATTTACAAAAATAAGATTTTTAAGCGCATGCATCTTTCCCATCGCAACATATGCCTGTGAGACATGGACACTTAACAAAACAGCTGAGAAACACATAAATGCCTTTGAATGTAAATGCTGCAGAAGAGTTCTTCAAATATCATGGACACAAAAAAAGAACAAATATATCCATACTACAGGAACTTAATATTGAAGAAGGCTGGCTAGTAAAGAGGATTAAAGAGAGAAAAACTTAAATATTTTGGACACATTAAACGTCATGAGAATTTAGAGAAGTCTGTGTTGGGAGGGTACATAATAGGAAAAAGATAGAGAGGAAGACCAAGGCGAAGATGGTGCAAGACATCGTTGATAATATGCAAATATTATTTCATCAGCAACAGGCCATCTTGGTTACAACTGAGAGGCTTACAGGAGTGCTGTTAGGGAGGCAGTTCCGCAAGGGACATTATCTATCTATCTATCTATCTATCTATCTATCTATCTATCTATCTATCTATCTATCTATCTATCTATCTATATATATATCTGTTTGTCTGTCTCTCTGTCTCTGTCTGTCTGTCTGTCTGTCTGTCTGTCTGTCTGTCGTATCCAAAGAACAGTAACAATTGATGGCAAGTGCACAAATGAAATAAAATCAGAAACATATAAGGCAAAGGCAGTTTTTCACGATAAGATACTAACAAATAAGAAAATGTTCCTAAAAGTGAGGAAAACAGCATTATAGTGCTGTAAAGGGCCAATATTGTTGCTACATGGTTTAGAAACTTGTGCAGTCAACAAAAAGATAAAAACTGGAAGCAAGAGATATGTGATTTTTTGGAGAAGGATGTAACAAATATCCCAGACAGATAAAAAGAAAACAAAGATGTCTTTAAAGGAGTTTCAGAACAGCGACAACTAGTTAAAAAGATACAAAAAACATCAAAATCTCTTGGACACGTCATGAGAAGACGGAAGCTGGATAGACTTGTAATCAATGGAAAGCTCAAGGGGGAAAAGAAAGAAAGGAAGACAAAGAGAAAAAACATCCCAGTGGACTGACCAAGTGGCATGGAAGAAGAAAAGTATCTGAACTAATCAGAAACACCAAGGACCATGCAAGATGGAGAAGCATGATCACCAACACTGTCCAGCATGACACATAATAATAATAATAATAATACCATGCGTTAATTTTTAAACTTTCTCCTTAATTTTGCAGGAAGATGTCTTCGCACATCCAGGTGTGTATATCTGTTTGGTCAGGTAGTCGTAATTTTACTTCACAAGCCAAGAAGACATTTCGCTACTTTGCTAATCTTCGCGCTATTACTTAACAAAACTCTGCATTGGAAATGACAGGAAATCGTATAATATACTTCAGCATCTGCCTTCCTGAAATCAAGCATAATGCTTCTCATTTTCATTTCTCTTCTTCACATTTAGTTAGAAAATACAATGAAAAGATGATGTTCAGGAAAGCTTTACAGTTATCGCTCAGAAAATTCAAGTTTCCTATGCAATCTTCGGTATTCAGGTGTAAACAAAAATAATGCCTCTTAAATGGAATACTGGTAAGTATTCAGGGAGAACTGCAGAGCGTTGAAGGTTTTATTTATGAATCAGTTAACATACTATATTTCTATTATTTATGAATCAGTTAGCATGCTATATTTCTGTTATTTATAAATTAGTTAACGTGCTATATTTCTGTTATTTATGAATCAGTTAACATGCCATATTTCTGTTATTTATGAATCACTTAACATGCTATATTTCTATTATTTATGAATCAGTTAACATGCTATATTTCTGTTATTTATGAATCAGTTAGCATGCTATATTTCTGTTATTTATAAATCAGCTAACATGCTATATTTCTGTTATTTATGAGTCAGTTAGCATGCTATATTTCTGTTATTTGTGAATCAACTAACATGCTATATTTCTATTGTTTATGAATCAGTTAACATGGTATATATTATAATTTATTAATCAGTTACCATGCTATATTTCTACTATACCCTCGTGTATATTCCTGTCAGTGTTTAAGACTGAATACTATTAACGTATTTCCATTGAACTCCAAGGGCGACATTCTCTGCAGCCAGCTCTGTGGCGATAATGTAGCACTGCATTGTGTTGAATGGGGAGTGGATTAGGGATGCTGTCTTAACAGACTCGGGATGTAGCTAAACAGCAGAAGAGCAGCAATGCTTCTCTATCAGACTCCACCACCATAAGCACTGCAGCAACCCCTGTCTCGTTAGCCAAACTGGGGATGTTACTGGCGGTAACAAGAGAGAGGTGGAGCAGAATCTTGACTGGCGGTAACAAGAGAGAGGTAGAGCAGAATCTTGACTGGCGGTAACAAGAGAGAGGTGGAGCAGAATCTTGACTGGCGGTAACAAGAGAGAGGTGGAGCAGAATCTTGACTGGCGGTAACAAGAGAGAGGTGGAGCAGAATCTTGACTGGCGGTAACAAGAGAGAGGTAGAGCAGAATCTTGACTGGCGGTAACAAGAGAAAGATGGAGCAGAATCTTGACTGGCGGTAACAAGAGAGAGGTAGAGCAGAATCTTGACTGGCGGTAACAAGAGAAAGATGGAGCAGAATCTTGACTGGCGGTAACAAGAGAGAGGTAGAGCAGAATCTTGACTGGCGGTAACAAGAGAAAGATGGAGCAGAATCTTGACTGGCGGTAACAAGAGAGAGGTGGAGCAGAATCTTCACTGGCTATAGTTCCCCAACCCTGACACAACCAGTTATATGAGTCGATGACAGAGTCCTCTGACTCCATTGTCATACCTAAGCACGTGTATGTGTTTATATACTAGTACACATACACACACATACACACATATATATATATATGTATATGTTTGTGTGTGTATGTATATATATTTTTTCCACCAGATCAAGTTCGTATGAAGATATTGACACAGGTAAGCAAACTTGATAACTAATGTAAGTACATCTAGCTATTCGTCGCATTAATGAAGTATACAGTCGGTGATTGAGTTAACCAGCAATTACCGGTAAATTAGCGAATTAAAAACAGGAAAAAACTGAAACTTTTGGAAGAAGGTGGTTGCCGCACCTGGTTTATATTAACAAGAACCTAGAAAGAAACAACCGGCGAAATCCGTTGTGGAATAACTGGGTCGACAGACTGGTGATGGTCGATATGCATAGAGAAGAATCAGCCAATTTTGACTTTGGTTCAGCACGTGGGCATTTTGTAAAGATTAAATCTCACCACTAATAATTAAATAAGAGAGGGAAAAAAATGAACACAAACATTTATATTCCGCTATGTTTGTAAAGTGTGTTTAATTTATACAGTATGGAAGTGAATCATGGACGATAGGCAGGTCTGCACAAAAATCTTTGGAAACAGTAGAAATGTGGTTTATTAGAAGGAATGTTGCGAATTCCATGGACAGCAAAAATAACTAATTAAAAATGTATGAGAAGATTAAAAAAAAAACTGGTAAAAAAAAATAAGAGAGAGAGAGAGAAAGAGAGACAATGCACTTTCATAGGACGTGCAATGAGAAGAGAAGGTATTGAAAATATTATAACAACAGGAAAAATAAAAGGAAGAAGAGCCAGGAAAAGACTGAGAGAAAAGATACTGGACAGTCTGACGAGACTGTGTGAGAGGAGTTCACCGGCTGAGCTGATGGCCTGCATGAAGGATCGTGTACTCTATAGAAGCATAATAGTCTATGTCAGTCGGCATGGCACATGATGATGATGATGATGATGATGATTAATTTTACATTTTAAAAAGTATGAAGTACAGAATCTTGTATTGTGAAACAGGTATAACTGTACAAGTTTCAAAGAATCCTAACACGATACTGCATACAGTTTATCTGTCTGTCATTCTACTTGTCCGTGTATCCGTCTATCTGTCTCTCTGTCTACATCTAGATTTGTCGTTCTATTTGCCTGTGTTTTGTGTCTATCTATCTATCTATCTATCTATCTATCTATCTATCTATCTATCTACCATCTACCTCCCTGCTTGCCTGCCTGTCTGTCTGTCTGTCTGTCTACCTTTTCAGCAGTCCATCTGTTAATTAAATGCTCTCAGTCTTACTATTTACCACTCCAACCATCTTTTCATTTAATGATGTCTAACTGCCAGTAAGACTATTTTCATACTTCTTTGATTCACTACTTTGTATTAACAACAACAGTATTACCTATTGACAGTTGTACCTGTATTAACAAACTCTACACCTCAGATCAGCTTTTACATCTATTTTTTTTTCTTCTAAATTTTTGTTTTCTTTATTGATATTTTGATTCTATACTTATTTCTTGTTTGCACTTTCTTGCGTCTGTCTCTTTATTGTTTTATAGTGCATCTATATTGTTTTGTTCCTTTTCTCTAGCACGTCAGGTTTATTCGTCCTTCACTTTTTTTGCAGAAGATTAATCATCGCTCTTTTTACTTCCGCTTACTATACAGACTAAAAATATCTTTTTTTCTGATAAATTTTGTTCTGAACTATATTTACTGAAGGAGTTGTGTGCCACTTATTGAAAGCAAAGAATGAGGAATGGCCTAGGGTGAGTAGGGGAAATCAACAGAGTCAGGCCCCGGGGAGAGACTCTGAGGTAGAAACAGAAGTCGACGCCATGTTGGCATCACCTGAAAGAATTTACGAGGTAGGTTTTCCGTATGTCTTTGTAAGAATGTAGCTTATCTGTACGACACAGCGCCTGTTGGTATGTACTTTAATGTATATGTTTGAACGTCACAATGCTTGTTGGTATGTACTTTAGTATATATGTTTGAACGTCACAATGCTTGTTGGTATGTACTTTAGTATATATGTTTGAACGTTACAATGCTTCTTGGTATGTACTTTAGTATATATGTTTGAACGTCACAATGCTTGTTGGTATGTACTTTAGTATATATGTTTGAACGTCACAATGCTTGTTGGTATGTACTTTAGTGTATATGTTTGAACGTTACAATGCTTGTTGGTATGTACTTTAGTATATATGTTTGAACGTTACAATGCTTCTTGGTATGTACTTTAGTATATATGTTTGAACTTCACAATGCTTGCTGGTATGTACTTTAGTATATATGTTTGAACTTCACAATGCTTGCTGGTATGTACTTTAGTATATATGTTTGAACTTCACAATGCTTGCTGGTATGTACTTTAGTATATATGTTTGAATTTCACAATGCTTGCTCGTATGTACTTTAGTATATATGTTTGAACTTCACAATGCTTGCTGGTATGTACTTTAGTATATATGTTTGAACTTCACAATGCTTGCTGGTATGTACTTTAGTATATATGTTTGAACTTCACAATGCTTGCTGGTATGTACTTTAGTATATATGTTTGAACTTCACAATGCTTGTAGGTATGTACTTTAGTATATATGTTTGAACTTCACAATGCTTGCTGGTATGTACTTTAGTATATCTGCTTGTACGTTACAAAGCCTGTTGGTGCGTACGTTTGTGTGTCTTTTGGTATGTGTGTTACTGTCAATTAAAATTTGACATGCTGGTAGTGATTCTGTGTATCAAACGGAAATTTAAATGTTTTTATATCCTTGAAATGATATCTAAAGACATTCTAAAGCTTATATGTCCTTGAAGTGATATTTAAAAACAGTCTAATGTTTATAATGTCCCTGAAGCGGTGTTTAAAGACATTCTAAAGTTTTTATGTCTTTGAAGTGATGTTTAAAGACAGTCTAATGTTTATGTGTCCTTGAATATTTAAAGACAGTCTAATGTTTATGTGTCCTTGAAGTGATATTTAAAGATAGTCCAAGCAGAGAATCAAAAATATATGACATAATATATCACTGCTTTTCAGGATATGCACGATCCAGATTTTCGTAACAAAATTTTCCGAGATGAAAAACACTATGATACAACGGAACTCACTCTTGGGTCTGATGGGAAGAGTGACGTACGAAAGGGAAAAACATCTCACTCAGAACCAGATGGGAAAGACTGCGAAAAAAAAGAAAAACCATATCTCCTAGATGGCGCTGATGATTTCAGAAAAACGAAAATACGGAGTGTAAAACCCGCCAGCTTCACGAGGAGAATCAGTCCTTCAAATAACTTTTCAAAACCAGCGCCACCTCAGTGTCAGCTGACAATGTCTTCTTTCACATCCATAAACGGAAATGAGTATAACAAGGCAGCGACACTTTCAAATGGGGTTAGTAGCTGTCATGACAACAGAGTGATGCCACACGCAGTTGTAGAGAGTCAGCTGTACGCTGTGGTAAACAAGGTATGATATTCTTACAAATATAGCCTAGACGCCTTAGTTCTGTGTTCTCTCCTTTGGAGTTCTTCGTGCTCTAACCAATGTGTCTTCTAATGGTTTGCCCTTTGTGGGCAAAATTTTAATCCATGTGAAAATACAAAACAACAACATGCAGAAACATGTCCGCAGTGACATCACATTACAGAGTATAGTTTAAAGTCCTCATAGGAAATATGCAACGAAATCATGAAAACAAACTCATGAAAACAAACTCATGTAATGATATCATAATTTTCTTCAGCGCTACTATAGCACAGAGTAATATCAGGAAACTGAAAAATACGAATAGTAATTTTTACGCGGTGTATGGATTTTTTATATTTTTCATTTCTATGTGTTTGTGCACGGCTTAGGGAGGAACATTGGTCCTAACACGTACTTAGTCTATAAATTCAGATATCTACTACAAGATCCCTTATCTCTATTTCCTAAATACTTTTATTTCTCTTTCGGGTTTTTTTTCAAAGCTGGTGGAATTGTATATGTCATCGAAGTCCTTTCATTCTTGTACGTCTACAGAAGTTTGTGACGTTGTCTGTAGCCACACTTTGGAGTTCGACGGCTTTCATCTTGTACAGTCTGGGTTCATGCCATAGCGCCCTGCCTTGAGACAGAATATTATCTTTAGATCATTCCTCGAAACAGATGCACATTGTCTGTAGTCTTTGTATTATTTTCCCAGCTGTTAATCTAGATTCCACTAATATATTAACTTCTTATATAATAGACACTGTGTGACTTGGAGCTTGTTTATTGTCTTGTGTAACTACTGAACCGCTGGAAATGTTTCCTTTAAACTGCCTACACGTACAGCCGTGCACACAACATTGACCAAAGTCACTCATACCTTATGGCATTATATACTGTGATCCACTATTTACAAGATACATTAATGATCAGTGAATGTATGACGAACTTTGACCTCTGCCTGTGGATGTTATAAGAACAAAACAATTAATATCAATATACAGAAATGTAGGACGTCTTGATTTTTAATGTTTTAATATATTTTTTTTAAAGATTGTTAGGGTAATACAGGGTTATTCATAAGACCTTGAAACATTTCAAAAATTCGCAACAAATAAACTACATAACGGATCATGATTATTCTTACGCCAAGAGAGAGAAACTCTTCAAGTTTTTTGTTTAACTAAAGCATGTGTGCAGAGCTGCCATGGTTTGGTGCTAGGAGGTAGCAGTAACAAACATGGCGTTCAGTAAACGTGAGCAGTCTTTATGTGTTTCGGAATACGCAAGAACATCGTCCGTTGCGACTGTGCAGAGATGATTTCGAGTGGAATTCCAGAAGGCAGCGCCTGTTTTCAACAGTATCAAGAAATGGTAAGGGAAATTCCGAGATGAAGGCAGGAGCTTCGCTGGTAAGCTTCTCTAACACAGTTTCTTCGCTTGGTCCTGGACGTCCCGGCCGAGGAGCTTGTCACAGACAGCCTTCATCCCTGATCAAATCAGTGGTGTCGCCAAGAGAATGAAAATGGGTCTCAATTATGCATGCTTATTTATGGGCTTTCTGGAAGTCAAATTATGGGAAACCTACACTGGCAGGGTTCCAGAATTCTATAAAAGATACATCGATGCTGGCACTGGAGTCACCAGTATGCCAGATGACGAGCTAAAAATTTTATTGAATTCGCCAACTCGCTTAATGAGAACATCAAATTCACTTATGAAATTTCTGGCAAATCTGTCAACTTTTTAGACATCAAAATATGTATTGGCACAGACAGTCTTTTCACCTATGTAATTTACAAGCCCGTCGACAGCCACGTGTATTTACTTTACACCTCCTTTCATCCCGAAGCTTGTAAGAACTCCATCCCATACTCCAAACTCCTCCGTCTTCGCCGCCTATGTTAGGATAACTCTACGGATCAGTCCAACAAGTTATTAGAATTTTTCCCTCAACGGCACTATCCAGAAAATGTCCTTCGGAAAGCATTCAACCATATCCAAAAAGTGAGCCATGAAGAGGCATTCGGGGGGAAAAAAATCTACTACCTAATCCGACAGAGTTAAATTACTACTTTCTTTTCACCAACATGGTAAGATGGGTAAGAAAATTATTTATCGCCATCTGCCACTAAACCAACTCGACCACGATACTCGCGACATCTTCTCTGATCTACCCGTATTAGCATACAAACGGGAACCAAATCTTAAAGACATCTTCGTCCATAGCCAACCGAAGCGAAACCTCTCATATGTTGCAACCAGAAAGTGTAATCACCCTCGCTGTGTTACCTGCCTTCTAGTCTAGGTAATGAAAATATTACCTTTCCCAAAACTATCCTCACTCTCCATGAGGGATTCACATGAGAGTCCTGTAATGTGATATATGCTATTGTATGCAAAAGATGCAGGATAACGTATATTGGTGAAAATGATCTCAGATTAGGTATCCGTATGCAGAAACATCTGTATGATATCACCCAGCATGCTTCGAAACCAGTCCCCAATAATTTCAATGGCCCCAACCATAGAGCCAAATCTGATTTTCTGGTGACAGCCAACAAACAATGTCACGCTGATGACAGAAGCTGACTACCGCTTGAGAGCCGCTACATTCAGGAGTATGGGACGATGGAACCACATGGTTTGAACTCGCAATTCATCTACACCTAATATTTCTCTCTTCCACAATCATAATCCCTCTACATTAAGTTTCACTCCTTTCTCACTTGTAACATAATTCAGAACCTCCTCACAGCATCAGATTACAATCCCTCTACCCCACTATAATCATCTATTCTACCCTCTCCGGGCTAGATTACCATTGTATCACTCCCTCCCGTCTCCACGGTCACTCCCCCTCCCCTTATTTACGACCCACCTATCTCACATCACAGATTCACATTTAAACATTCTCTACACTCCATCACGCGCACTTCTCAACACAGCCTCTTACAAGCCACAGCTTCTTACAAGTCACAGCTAAGTCCTCCATTCATTTTATTCTATTTTTTCCATTCCCATTTTTACATAGCATTCATGTGAATTTATATTTTATCTTCGTTCTCTGTTTCTTCGTCCTGTATGTTTTTATATGATTAAGGTTCACACCGAAACGCCACAACTGTGTGCTCGTTAAGTAATAAAGCTGTAGCTACTTTTTCCTGGTTTATACATTTTGTTATCACAACTTTACTCAGTGGCTTCGTGTATAGTTGTACACTTAGTTATATATACTTATACACTTATTATTCGTGTGTTACACATAACTGCATGTGCATACACACTCATATGTATGTATATACACATAAAGACATGTGCACATGCACACATGTATATACAAACACATACACATATATACACACACTACATACCAATATATATGTATACACATAGACACATGCACATATATATGCGTACATATATATATATATATATATATATATATATATATATATATATGTATATATATATACACCTATTCATACATGTATATAAATTATGCACAAACACAAATACATATTACTGACGCATATAGTCCATTTCAAACAGATATTGACAGAATTTGAAGTTATAAGAATGAATATTACTTAAAAGTTTTACATGAGATGGTAGGATATCTCAGACGTGGGCAGTTGAGTAATAGAAGCTTTTTTTAAACATGTCAAGCCTTGGCTTTGTGAGAATACATTTGCTTAAGCTTTGACTGTGTTTTGGGTTGGATTTGAACAATGGCCACAAATAGAGTGGAGCATTGTGTGGTAGAATTGTATGAAATAACTTGACCTTGATGAATAGAAATCTGAAGTTTCTTTAAGGTCAATGGTTCCCAAATGGTGGTCCACAGACCCCCGGGGATCTGCAAAACCTACTATAGGGGTTCGTGACACAAACCCTAGGTCCTTCTTTTCATTTTCACTGCGAAATGTTTAACAACCGATATTTCGTAAGAAAGAACTTTTTTATGTTTAAAAATAGGAAATACAGAACAATATGTGGAAGAGACTATTCAAAATAAAAAGACGCATGATTTCTCTCACTATATTTATGCTGTTTAGCTGTCATACATTTCATATTCTGTTCAATTCTCAGAACAAATAGGAATGTTTATTACTGTCAATGTTTTCATAACTACATTATTGTTATTTTGAAAATTCACAAAGTTTGTACTGTGCTTTTAATGTAGTTTAGCGTTTATCATTAAAGATTACCCTCATTTTCTGGGGTAAAATAATTATTGTGCATCTAAAACACATAACCACCATACAGACATGAAACTTTTCCATATTATGGGAGTCCATGGCCTGGATTTTGAAACAGCAGGGGGTCCGCGGACTTTTGTTGGGAAACACTGCTCTAGGGTATTCACAATGCGTCTCTTTTTGGCAATATTTTAGACTTCGCTTCTGGCACACTGTTTTGTGAATTTCAGGAACCAAATTTTTTTAAATGCTGAATCTCAGACAAAAAATTATTATACTTTCCTGAAGAAACGTTTCAATAGTTTTGGGGTATAAATGTGTATAAAACTAAATATATCAACTCATGCAAAGCCACTGATTTAAAGCTGTGATAACATAATGTTAAGACTGTTAAATTCAAAGTAAAAACAAAAAATCAGATTGTTAAGACAATATTTCTTCCGTGGATTCCACGACACAAAGACTAAGACGGATAGTCAAGCAACACAGGACGGGTTTTATTAATCGTTGTACCCAGGACGGGTTTTATTAATCTTTGTACACAGGACGGGTTTATTAATCTTTGTACCCAGGACAGGTTTTACTAATCTTTGTATACAGGATGGGTTTTATTAATCTTTGTACACGGGACGGGTTTTATTAATCTTTGTATACAGGACGGGTTTTATTAATCTTTGTATAGAGGACTGGTTTTATTAATCTTTGTACCCAGGACGGGTTTTATTAATCTTTGTACCCAGGAGGGGTTTTATTAATCATTGTATAGATAATGGGTTTTATTAATCTTTGTACCCAGAACGGGTTTTATTAATCTTTGTACCCATGAGGGTTTTATTAATCCTTGTATAGAGGACGGGTTTTATTCATCTTTATACACAGGACGGGTTTTATTAATATTTGTACCCAGGACGTGGAGAGTTTTGAATATCTTGGATCACTACTAACTAATAATAGAGATACAATGAAGGAAATTAAAAGGAGGACATTTATTGCTCTTCAGAAAGTAAAACAAATAAAGAATCTGTGGAAAAGAGCAGACAGAGCTACAAAAATAAGATTAAGGTCATGCATCTTTCCCATAGCAACATATGCCTGTGAGACGTGGACACTTAACAAAACCGCTGAGAAACACATAAATGCCTTTGAATGTAAATCCTACAGAAGAGTTATCCAAATATCGTGGACACAAAAAAAGAACAAATATATCTATACTACAAGAGCTTAATATTGAAGAAGGCTGGCTAGTAAAGAGGATTAAACAGAGAAAACTTAAAAATTTTGGACACATTAAACGTCATGATAATTTAGAGAAGACCATATTGGAAGGATACATAATGGGAAAAAGAAAAAGAAGAAAACCAAAACGAAGATGGCTGCAAGAAATCGCTGACGATCTGCAAATGGACGCAGCAGCAGCAGGCCATCTTGCTCTCAACCGAGAGGCCTACAGTAGTGCTGTTTGGGAGGCAAAGTTCCGCAAAGGATATGCAAATGAATGAATGAATGAACACAGGACGGGTTTTATTAATCTTTGAGTACAGGACGGGTTTATTAATCTTTGTACCCAGGACGGGTTTTACTAATCTTTGTACCCAGGACAGGTTTTATTAATCTTTGTATACAGGACGGGTTTTATTAATCTTTGTATAGAGGACGGGTTTTATTAATCTTTGTACCCAGGACGGGTTTTATTAATCTTTGTACCCAGGAGGGGTTTTATTAATCCTTGTATAGATAATGGGTTTTATTAATCTTTGTACCCAGAACGGGTTTTATTAATCTTTGTACCCAGGACGGGTTTTATTAATCTTTGTACCCAGGAGGGGTTTTATTAATCTTTGTATACAGGATGGGTTTTATTAATCTTTGTATACAGGACGGGTTTTATTAATCTTTGTATACAGGACAGGTTTTATCAATCTTTGTACCCTGATAGAGATACTAATGAGATCATAGCACATCTGGACGTGACCTAATTGCTAAGATAACAATCATTTCTAAATATATACCAATTTGTCTCACAAGTCATGTCATTTATTAATGTTTATTTCGTTTATAAAGTTATATTATTCTGATTTCTTTCATTTTCACAGAAGATTCCAGTCAAAATTTCAGCCATGAAAATGAGCACGTCACTGACTTCCGTTTCTTCGCAGTATCACTTATCAGCGTGCGCCATTGAGTACCCTAGATCTCCAAGCTTTAAACTTACCTCCCTTTCTCCGCTTCAGCAGCCAACGCCATCTTTATCAATGTCAGAGCTAAACTCGACCACAATATCACTATCAGAGCTAAAATCGCTCACAGCATCATTAGAACGTAGAGTTCAGCAGGATGATATCACTGTTGTTCGCATGTGAGTCATACATAGAGCAGAATACGTCGCAGTTTTTCGCTTGATCTGTTTGTGTATAAACTGAAACTACCTTTCTCTGAACGGTGAAAGCTATTGAAGGTGAAACTATGTATAATTTTTGATAAAGTAAAAGAGGGAAGCTCGTACGATTATCCGCGGAAGCTTTATTGTGTCCCCACTACAAGGTAGTTTGTCTTTTAAAAATCTTGCCTTCTATTGTAGATGGCAGCGTGTTATGATAGACTTGGTGAAGAATCTTGAAAACAAAATACAAATTCATACCGTTTATTATGTTATTTTGTTTTGCTAGAGAAGAACGAAGTAATCAAAATCAGTATTCAGAAGCGAAGAGCGTGCAGATTCTTAATGATCTGAAATGTAAAAAAAAAAAAAAGTCAGGCTGTTAAGATAATGGTTTCTATATCTGGAAGTAAACAGTAAACGATAAAGATGTTCACATGTTTCGAAGCCTTTTGACTTTTGTTTTCCTTCTTTTATTTACTAGTGTTTGCGTGTGAATTTGTGTGTGTGAGAGAGAGAGAGAGAGAGAGAGAGAGAGTGAGTGAGTGAGTGAGTGAGTGAGTGAGTGAGTGAGTGAGTGAGTGAGTGAGTGAGTGAGTGAGAGCATGTTTATTCAGCAGTCAATCTTAAAAACAGTTTGAACATTCAGCAGTCATGCTTTTTTGTTAGTTCGTTCCAGTTTACCAAAAGTAGGAAAAGTGCTCGTTATTTTTTAATCGCTTATTTTTGTAGACTAAAAGAAATCTTCATAGTCAACGATACTCAGGTTTCAGATGCACAACAACAACAACAACAACAACAATAACAACCGAGACACAGAAAAAAAGAGAACGAATAAACAATAAAATAATTCAACCGAAATCACGTATTTGTTTTATTCAGTATATGAATTGTTGTGCACGCTGAATTGATGTCACATCACGGAGGTACAGTATATGCATAACAGATTAGGTGAATTCAAAACAACCTTGTCATCTTTCTGTAACAATGATACGATCCTTCTGTAACAATGATTATTGCATAAAAAGTCCATCAGTTATCTGAGACTGCCGTGGCTCTATGTTAGAGAACGTATCTCAAAAGCATAGAAGGGGTATCTTGACAAAATCTGAAAATAATTTTACACTTTTGAAAGATATATTCATTTCATTCATTTGCATGTCCCTTGCGGAACTTTGCCTCCCAAACAGCACTCCTGTAGGCCTCTCGGTTGTGAGATATATTAGTATGCATTATTATTAAATGCTGCAACTTTTGCCAGTTTTTTTTTTTTTTGGTAATGCTATTAGCTCATACTTTTAGAGAAAAAGTTTATTAAACATTTAGGAATGAAATTTGTGTTTTGTGTCATATGTTCAGTTTTTTAAAAACTTTTTTACTATTTGGTGTGCATTAAGGCAATGGTTCGCATCGTGAACAAACAAAATAATTTTTTTAATTGCCCAAATGGTAATGTTCATTTATCCAAAAAGTGTACATGCAAACATAAATCCAAAATACACTTACTTTTTTTTTGTCCTCTCAATTTTATTTCCATTTTTATCAAGATTATATAACCCTGTCTTTGTTCCACGTTGTCAGTTTGTTAAGAATGATACTAACCTGAAAAACATTTATTAGTCCCGGGGACTTTATCATGCTAAAATATGCTGCCATTTATTATGTTCTTTAAGAATCAACAGTAACAACACGATGCGGCTGTGTGGCGTAGTTGTTAACACTCTCGCCTCTCACGGTGACGTGGATGGTTAATGTCCGCCAGGAGATTCCCCAGATGTATAAATAGATATCCCACTATCTTGGGGGCTTGGGGTTTTCCCAAACAGTCAACAGGTCAAGGAAAATACGGGCACTATTTCATAGAGATCTCTGTGGCTTCTTCTTCTTCTTCTTCTTTTACAGGTCTCCATGAAACTGCCAGCTGATGTTCTTTACAGCCGATGCGGTGAAGATGTTAAACCACAGCATGGCATCGGCGCGGGAGCGGGTCATGGCAGCTATTTTTTTGTCCCTTAGTGCAGCAAACAAGCAGAGGATGTCCACTACTTCTTTAGCTGCCCCCACCACCATGGAGACTATGGCGATCACTGCCCCGATAGCAAGACCAGGCTTGTTACTGGGGGTATACCATAGAAGAGGTAGAACAGGATCTTGGTCAGCTATGGCTGATTCTAGCATGTTACCTGTAGATAGCTGATTGGCAAAACGGACAATCTCCATCACATAATGGGAGATTGGCAAAACGGACAATCTCCATCACATAATGGGAGATTGGCAAAACGGACAATCTCCATCACATAATGGGACCAAGTTTGTTTCTTTTCAAATAAAGGTGACAGGTGAGTAGGGTTTAGTTTTACAGAAAAGGGTAGAAAAGATTAAGAGAGTGGGCAGAAACGAAAGTAGGAGAGAGTAAGATGAGCATGAATGAATGAAGAGCATAGAACAGTCCAATATTTCGGCAAATGCCTTTGTCAAAGACCACATGTACAAACAACACCAGATAAATACGTGAAAAATAAATGAGAAATAAAACTTACCTCTTTTATATCCTCCTACACACACACACACATATATATACTCACGGAAAAAAGTAAGTGTGCAATGCTTTAAAAAGCACATTGAACGTGCTCAGGTGATGACTGAAATAAAATTTGGCACACATTATGTTTGATTATCCAATAACAGATAAAATGATAACTTTCAGGCCAGTCACATGTCACAAAAAAGTGAAAAAAAAACTCACATAATGTGGCTCACCACCCCAAGAAAAGAAAATCAGGGTTTCAGTATCGTGTGTGTCCTCCTCTGGCTTGACACCGCCTTCTCATCGAACCAATGACAAGTTGTATCAATTGTTGAGGCATGTTATTCCATTCTTCTTGCAACGCTTGGGCTAATTCTTGGCGGTTTCCAGGACGATTGTGTCGTCTTCTCAACCTGCTGTCCAGTTCATCCCAAATGTGCTCGATAGGTGATAGGTCCGGTGAAACTGCTGGCCGTGGCAAGACAGTAATCTGGTGCTGCTGAAAGTGGTCCCTGACCACACGTGCGACATGTGGACGAGCGTTAACCTGCTGCAGTGTTACGCCTTGTCCATTAGCATCCAGAAAAGGCATTACGTGGCGTGTAAGGATTTCGTCCCTATATCGTAAACCTGTAAGGTTGCCATTGAGGAAGACTAGGTTTGTTCGGCCAGCATAGGAAATTCCTCCCCAAACCATTACACTGCCTCCTCTCCTCCTATCCACCTCTAGCACACAGTTATTCGCAAAGCATTCTCCTCTTTGCCTGTACACTAAAGCACTCCCATCATGGCCTTGCAGACAGAATCTGGACTCATCAGTGAATAGGATCCGTCTCCATTGATGATAGGGTCATGCCACATGGTGCCTGGCCCAGTTCAAGCGGGTTTTTGTCTGTGGCGAACTGTCAGTACTGGTCTAACTGCAGGCCTATGAGGTAAGAGATTTACCTCTCTGAGTCTGTTCCTCACTGTACTGCCCGACACACGTCTCAAACCTGGAATGTTGCTGGCAGTCCATGTTGCCTGGAGAAACCTGTTACGAAGGTGCATGAGGTGGACGTAGCGGTCTTGTGCAAGGGTGGTAACTCGTGGTCTGCCGCTTCTATGGCGGTCAGTAACGGAACCATTTTGGTTAAAACGACTTTGAAGGCGTGATATTGTGTTTCTGTGAACATTAAAATATTCAGATACTGCTGCTACTGTTGATCCAGCAATTAACATCCCAACAGCTATTTCTCGCTGATGTTCATTCAATCTTGGCATGATGAAAAAAGATGTTTATGTTGGAATTCCACTACTTCTTTCTTCAACGATTATGTGAAGAGATCTCTGAGAACAGAATTACACACTTACCCTCATTTTATCCGTGGTCAGTAACCAATCATGGATCACGAATGTGATTTCACTGGATCTGTGGTTATCTCCCCATGAATAGTGCGATCAACTTCGTGCAGCACGGGGAAGTAGACAACACTCAGACAAAACTTTGTGCCAAATTTGATTTAATTTCACTCATGACAACGTAATTGGTGCGCTTGACACCTCTGCACACTTACTTTTTTCCGTGAATATATATATATATATATACAAGGTCAGACAGTTAAGTAATGAGACTAATTCCATAAAAAATAAAATAATCAACAGCTGAAGATATAACCTGTATTCTATTCAAAGTAAGCCACTTGTGCATTGATACAGCGAGTGGCACGATCTAACAAACACTGAAACGACCTCTGCAGTTCTTCTGTTGGTATGGCCCTTAAACTAGATGTTACGGCCCTTTTGGATGTCAACAGTATCGCCAAAGAAGCGTTCTTTCAATGGTAACTTTAATTTTGGGAATAGAAAATAATTTCAGGGATACAAATCTGGGGAACAGTGTGGATAGTTGAGAACACACACTTATTTTTGGGCCAAAAATTCCTGTACAACTACCGCCCGGTGAGCCGGTGCATTATCATGAAGAAGAAAAAAACTGCCAGGTGTTGAATACTCGTGTCGGACTCGGAGAATCCTTTTCAATAGGAGTTTCAAAATACTTAAATAAACTTTGGCAGTGACAGTCTGTCCCTCTGGAATAAATTCTTTGTGAGTAACTCCTTTGTTGTCGTAGAAGCACACCAACATTGTCTTCACTTTCGACTTTTGAAGACGAATATGTTTGTTTTTTGGTGATGATGATGACTTCCACTGAGCACTTTGGCGTTTAGTTGTGGGATCATAGCGAAAAATCCATGTTTCATCCTCTGCAACAATCAAATTTAAGTAATGTTTATTTCTGCGACACGTTTTGATGATGCATACTCAACACGCGGATGTTTTTGGTCATCAGACAATGAGTGTGGTACGAACCGCCAAGCAACTTTTTTCTTGTCCAAATCTTCCACTAAAATTTTACGAATAGGTCTCTCGGTTAACACCAACTTCATGTGCCATCATCCTCACAGTGAAACAATGATCTTCTTGTATCCGTTCTCTGACTTTTACAATGAGTTCCTCATTACGAACAGAAATTGGCGGTACATGTCTAGTTGCATTTGTAATCGTTTCCACACGACTTTTGAATCGTGAATACGACCTGAATATCTATGCACGGGATAAACAATTATTCCCATCAACTTGTCGCATCAATTCAACTGTCTCATTGGCACTTTTTCCGAGTTTTAAACAGAATTTAATGTTAACTTTTTTGTTCTATGTTGATTATGTAACAATGCACCTTTGACTCATTCATTCATTCATTTGCATGTCCCTTGGGGAACTTTGCATCCATAACAGCACTCCTGTAGATCTCTCGGTTGTGAGCAAGATGGCCTGTTGCTGATGCATCCATTTGCAGATCATCAACGATGTCTTGCAGCCATCTTCGTCTTGGTCTTCCTCTCTTTCTTTTTCCCATTAGGTACCTTTCCAAGGCGGTTTTCTCTAGATTATCATGACGTTTAATGTGTTCAAAATATTTAATTTTTCTCTCTTTAATCCTCTTTACTAGCCAGCCTTCTTCAATATTAAGTTCTTGCAGTATGCATATATTTGTTCTTTTTTTTGTGTCCATGATATTTTAAGAACTCTTCTGTAGCATTCACACCTTTGACTAGGTCAACAAAATGGCGGCTTGTCGTCTGCTTATCGGGCGACGATGAAAAGTTGCCAGATCATAAATGAAAGTTGCCTCGTTGGATTCCATGTTTTGCTTCATAGATGGCATTTTTGTCTTGGCTATAATAAAACCTAGAAGATCTTGATTTTGCTGATGACATAATTCTTATCAGTAACAGTATGAATTCCATGCAAGAAAAAACAGATAGCCTGTCTTCACTGGCTAGCAAAATAGGACTTGAAATTAACAAGGACAAAACAAAAATAATGAAAATTCCCCTTAATCAAAGTGGAAAAATACACATAGAAGGGGCAGATATTGAAGAAGTCAATCAATTTGCATACTTTGGCAGCTACATAGACCAGGATAGTGACACCAGAAAGGAAGTTAGAATCAGAATTGCAAAAGCAGCATCGATCTTCAAGAATCTTGAGAACATATGGAATTCAAAAGTTATAAGCACAAAAACCAAGTGAAGACTATTCAATTCAAATGTAATATCCACCCTCATTTATGCATGCGAAAGCTGGAAAACAACTAAAGAAATAGACAAGAAATCTTTAGAAAACAAATGCATAAGGAAAATACTCGGCATCAAGTGGAACGAATTCAAGAACAATGCAGAGATAAAACAGATGACTGAACAACAACCAGTCTCATGGGTGATCAGGAAAAGGAGATGGACATATGTTGGTCACTTGATGAGAAGAAATGATCAGAGAATCCCAAAACAAGCTATCAAGTGGAACACAACAGGCCAAAGAAAAAGAGGCAGACCGCGTGAAACTCTGAAGAGGACATTATTAAGAAAGGCCAAATTAACAGGCATAAAATCTAAAATCCCTTGGTGAGGTTGAAAGACTCGACGAAGACAGGAAAAACTGCTGAACTACCTTGCGAGCCCTATGTGACGTTTAACGGCACCGGAAGGATATAAGATATAAGATAAGATAATAAAATAAGTTTCATTACTTAATTGTCGGACCATGTGTGCGTGTGTGTGTATGTATGTATGTATGTATGTAGATACATATGTTTATATATATATATATATATATATATATATATATATATATAATATATCCGAACACTCGTTACAGCGTATAGTATAGTAAACATGTTCCAACAGCCTTCTCGATCGAAATTCGAGTGACTGAACAAATGAGCGCAGGTTTCCAAAAGATTCTGTTGTGTTTGGTGATATCAAATGTATCTGTCAAAAACAAACAAACAAACAAAAAATGAAAAGCGTCAAGCGTCAAAAGATCAATGTGCAGTTTTATTCTCACGCTGGCAGGGGGTAATAATGACAGAAGTTATAACTTCACAAACCACAGATAAGCAATATATCAGGCAACTGTGAGTGAAACAAATAAGGCTTCTCTAAAATCTTTCTCTCTCGCTCTCTCTCTCACTCTCTCTCTCTCAAGGTCCCTGCTGATAGGCGTAGGATATCTAACTCCCACGTAGTTATCTTCGTTAACATACATCTGTATCCAATAATTAGACACAGCTTAAACTGTATTGCAGAAAAAAACGCCATACCAGTTCAGACCTTTACTACCTCCATGAGAGAAGAACATTCTCTTGCGTCATTTTCTTCGTTCTCCTTGAACTTTCTTCACTGACCATTAGTTACTGAGATGTATACATTAGTTACTGAACTGACATCGCCGACCATTGATATGTATACATTAGTTAATGAACTGACATCGCCAGCCATTGAGATGTATACATTAGTTACTTAACTGACGTCGCTGACCACTGAAATGTATACAGTAGTTAATGAGCTGACATCGCCGATCATTGAAATGCATACATTAGTTAATGAACTGACATCGCCGACCATTGATATGTATACATTAGTTACTGAACTGACATCGCCGACCATTGAAATGTATACATTAGTTACTGAACTGACATCGCCGACCATTGAAATGTATACATTAGTTACTGAACTGACATCGCCGACCATTGAAATGTATACATTAGTTACTGAACTGACATCGCCGACCATTGAAATGTATACATTAGTTACTGAACTGACATCGCCGACCATTGAAATGTATACATTAGTTAATGAACTGACATCGCCGACAATTGAGATGTATACATTAGTTACTGAACTGACATCGCCGACCGTTGAGATGTATACATTAGTTACTGAACTGACATCGCCGACCGTTGAGATGTATACATTAGTTACTGAACTGACATCGCCGACCGTTGAGATGTATACATTAGTTACTGAACTGACATCGTCGACCATTGATATGTATACATTAGTTACTGAACTGACATCGCCGACCATTGAAATGTATACATTAGTTAATGAACTGACATCGCCGACCATTGAGATGTATCAATTAGTTAATAACTAATTCATTAACTGTTAAACTGTAATGACTGATCATGGTTAAATTATCGATTGGGAAATCTCTTGACTTTCCATTACAATAAAACCGACACAATTCCCTAACACAATCATCATTTTAATCAGGTAACCAGCCCGCTGGCATTGATGGTCAAGAAAATAGGTGGAGGAAAGATTGGAGGAAAGAAAGTAAACAACATCAGATGATGCAGATGACACTGTATTGACACTGGAGAGTATGAAAAAAGCTGTACACCTAATATATAGCTAATAAAATAGCTCTTAGGCAAAGTGATAGAAAAAGAAAAGCATAATAAGGCGTTAAACACCAACAAAACAGAAGTAATTATGATATCCAAGAAAAAGAAAATACCAGAATGCAGAATTATAACACAGGGGAAGATGTTATGTCAGATCAATAGATACAGATACTTAAGTACAGTCTTGACATCTCAGGACAAGTGCACCAAAGAAATCAGAACCAGAACAACAATGGCAAAGGCAGCTTTGGGGGGGGGGGGTGTACATTGTATTAACATATAAAAAAACTGCCATTGGCAATAACAAAGTTCCAAGGTGCTATGTATTACTTATTCTGCTACATGCAAGTGAAACGGACTATGAATAAATTAATAGAACGAAGAGTAAAGGCTACTACCATGGACTCCCAGAAAGACATGAAGAAGTATTGCAGCAGGCAAAATAATATTACAGACTAGTGCGGTACATAAGGAAAAGGCAATCAAATTTTTTTGGACACATTAGTAGACGTGAATGTCTCGAAAAAAATAGTCATGACTGGAAAGACACGAGGCAGAAATAAGGAGAGGGGAGAGAAGACGGAAATAAAGATATGGCCTAACCGCACGGGTTAGCAGGAAAACAGCAGTCGACTTGATTCGAGGCACGAATAGACTCTTCGCCCATTGGCATGATACTATATGTATAGTCTTACATTTTGTGACTTTTTATCCTGCTGTAGCTTTAGATAGTTAATTACCTTTTCTTTTTGGTCTTCTTTGTTGTCCTGTTATCCCAATAAGTTGTGAATATTTTTTTACATCTACATTCTTTAAAGACTGATTCTAAAGAAAGCCAACTGGCTTTCTGTGACTTCCTGCACCAGTTTTCTGTCTTGAGCAAGAACGTCACCTCGGACAGAATTAGATGAAAGACGGATCCATGATTACAATATAAGACAAGTCGCTGAGATTGGAAGACGCTGAAAAAAGTGAACAGCAAGATGGCACCAACTAACAGAAGCAATATTTGATCATTCCAGGTGGTGGCGGAACAGCCATTAGACTGAACAAACTTGGCCCCGAACAAAAGAGGACCCAATCTGAACTGGAAAACAACTCTAGAAATACAAATTATTGTGCCTTGTGACAATCATTTATAAATAGTATTGCTGCACCAGACTCCAGAACATATCCTTCAAGAGTGCCCAGACCATGCGGACCTGAGACGAGAGACATGGCCAGAGGATACAAGCGTGGGGCAAAAGCTTTGGGGCTCCTATCAGGATCCAGAGAGGACTGCGAACTGTGCCATGTCGACAGGGATCAGGTTCTGATGTAACCAACAACATCGAACGCGGAAGAAGCTGCACTAGAGCTTTATGTTGTACAACATAAAGCTCTAGTGCAGCTTCAGTGACATGTCGGTGTCATACCTTCTTATATCTTATATCCTTCCCGTGCCGTTAAACGTCACATAGGGCTCCCAAAGTAGTTCGCCAATTTTTCCTGTCTTCGGCGAGTCTTTCAACCTCATCAAAGGATTTTATGCCTGTTAACTTGGCCTCTCTTAATAATGTTCTCTTCAGAGTTTCACGCGGTCTTCCCCTTTTTCTTCGGCCTGTTGTGTTCCACTTGATAGCTTGTTTTGGGATTCTCTGATCATTTCTTTTCATCAAGTGACCAACATATGTCCATCTCCTTTTCCTGATCACCCATGAGACTGGTTGTTGTTCAGTCATCTGTCTTATCTCTGCATTGTTCTTGAATTCATTCCACTTGATGCCGAGTATTTTCCTTAGGCATTTGTTTTCAAAAGAGTCTAATTTCTTTTCTATTTCTTTAGTTGTTTTCCAGCTTTCGCATGCATAAATGAGGGTGGATATTACATTTGAATTGAACAGTCTTAACTTGGTTTTTGTGCTTATAACTTTTGAATTCCATATGTTCTCAAGATTCTTGAAGATCGATGCTGCTTTTGCAATTCTGATTCTAACTTCCTTTCTAGTGTCACCATCCTGGTCTATGTAGCTGCCAAGGTATGCAAATTGATTGACTTCTTCAATATCTGTCCCTTCTATGTGTATTTTTCGGTGTCATATAGAAACAGTATAAATCACAGTTTGAAGGTAATCAGGCCACATATAATGAGCCTACGGTATGAGTCTAAGAGAGCTGGGGCCTTTATTAAGTTTAGCCTAAGGGTCTGGAAAGTTCCATGTGTATTCAATGCTTGAAAGGAAAAGGCTGCGATTAAAGTAGAACTTAACATTACGTTTGGTCGAATTTCCTGATAGGCCTACATGATGTGCATTAAAATATGCATCTGTTATAGAACATTTTTGAAAATGTCTTATTCAAAACAATGTAGAAAACCATTAAGTTGCAACAGCAAGAAAATGTAGGTAGGTCATGAAAAATAAAAGTGCGAAAATAAATATGCTTGTTTGTAAGAATTTCAGACATGCGCGTTTTCGTTCTAGTGAAATCAGCAACAACATGGCGAGCGAACAAATGACAGATGCAGAACTTGCCGATGAACTGGCAAAGTTTGGCGAGATAGTACAGCTTCCTATACATCCTAACAAGCGCCACATTCTTCGGAAGAAACTCAATCATTTACGGGCCAGGAGTATTATCCAAAATGGCAAACAATCGTCAAAGTCGCTATCGGCGAATTCATGGAATCGTTCCCCAAGTGTATCGCTCAAGCAAGGTGAGAAGCATGCTTCAGATAGTAGCACGATGCTGTCGTCAGTCCCTAGCTCCAGCGACAGCAGAGCCAGAGCATATTCAAAATATGCTTCAGGCAGTCGTGAAGGACAACCGAGCCTTGAAACACAAAGTTCAGACGACAGCGATATGGAACATGTGGGCAGTAGGTCCAGTTATTCTCAATCCAGCTACATGAACCATGGTTCAAACCATGTAAGTGCCAGAGATAATAGAGAAAGAAAGCACACTTCTCAGCTGTCAGACAGCGTTTTGAGAACTCTCAGACGTCGCACAGTAGAACCGCCTCCGCGACATCCTATTAAAAGTAAGGTGCCACAACCAACGGTGGAAAAAAATAGGTCCAACAACAGTGTAAACGACGGTAGTGATGGTGAAATACCAGTGCCATCGCCAGCAAGATCTAGATTATATCCAAACTTAAGTAAAATATCTTCTTTCTTGTCACAGTCAAATAACAGTGATAAGTTCGAGTCATCTGACTCAGATCTTGACAGCTCCAGTGTGTTCGTTGAAAATAAATCTGTCAACACATCATTGCCCTATGTATACCAGCCAGACGCCGAAAGCACAAGTCGTACAGGGCATGTAACACCAAGTCCATCACATTTGAACAGTTCCATCACATATACTCGACGAGCTCATCCATTACGGAGAAACCATTTAAACGGGCACTACAGAGTACAGCAGTATAGGTCAAAGTATCTGGAGATGTTGCCGCAGATCTTGGTTGGAGTGGCAGTCCTCTTCTTCGTGACGTTGTCTGTCACATATATTGTGATACAGAAAGACTTTTTCTTCTCATGGTTCACTTCTTCAAACAATATTGGTAAGTGCATCTGTTTTTCCTGTCCACTTGCTGTGACTTAGCTGAGGTCTCATATTTAATGGGACTTGAGTTGTGTGTGATTTTTGGACCTTCCAACCACTGACAGGCATATGTGTAGTTTAAGTCTTGTCATGTATGCATATACTCTCCATCTTTGAAGGCCCTCAGCACTGCATGTCAAGTACCTATTCATACAGCTGCATGAACTGGAAAGCCAGGCAGGATTTGGTGGCAGTGTTAAGCCTAAGACTACCTAATACCATCTCTATTGATTCTCCCATTCCCATCTTCTAAGAAGTTAAAAAAAAAAAGAAAAAAACTTCATTTGATGATTTGTACTTCTTTGTTGCCCCTATACCCATATTTCTGGACCCATTTTGCACCTTAATTGTCCGTCTGCCAATGTTTTTAGACTCATTTTTTTTAAATAGAAGAAAGTAATTAGAACTTTATCATTTGTGATATTACTTATGTCCATGATTTAGTTCTTAACCGTGTGTCTTTTATTTGTCAGCAAAATAAGCTGTTGAACTTGCAGTGTTGCCATATTTTTAATGTTGTCCTTAGGTTTATTAACGTCAGCCGTGCAGAGCCATGCCGAGCTGCACAGTGCAGGCTCCTGTTGCACAGGTCAACCGTTCTTTTGGCGAAAAAGTGCTCTCGAGTTTCGTGTTTGGGGAGAAAGGTTTTCACTCCCTTCCTGGACAGCGAGAGTTAAGGTGTTTTGATGCAGAAGCGAGTGGTTTGTCCATTGAGCGAAGCTATA
Source organism: Achatina immaculata (assembly GCA_009760885.1). Lineage (NCBI taxonomy): Eukaryota > Metazoa > Mollusca > Gastropoda > Stylommatophora > Achatinidae > Lissachatina > Lissachatina immaculata. The sequence goes on from CM019704.1 coordinate 32,120,165, forward strand.
AATGGCTACCCAGCCAGGTTCATGCTAACGCATCGGTGGTGTACTACGGTGTTGTCAACTGATGATCTCAAAATTGGCCCATCTCTCGCAAAGAGTATCGGGTCTGCAGTATGTAATGTGTATTGGTTGTCAGTACCGCGCTTTCTTCTTGTTCTTTAGAGCAGAGAGAGCCGGCCGCCACCGCTGGTGGTTAAAGGAAATGAAACGCCGCCGGGGTCATAAGAGATCCACTCTGAGCAGAGTGCTATCTCCCTTGCCCCGCGTCAGTCTGTCGGCAGGTATCCGACTAAGGTTCAGTGAAGAAAGTTATCTGGTTGATCCTGCCAGTAGTCATATGCTTGTCTCAGAGATTAAGCCATGCATGTCTAAGTTCACACTGACTCACAGTGAAACCGCGAATGGCTCATTAAGTCAGTCGAGGTTCCTTAGATGACATGATCCTAATTGGATAACAGTGGCAATTCTAGAGCTAATACATGCTTATCAAGTTCTGACCCTCGTGGAAAGAGCACGTTTATTAGTTCCAAACCTCCCTCTGCTGGCGAGATTCTTCAGCTGCTGTGCACGGGGTGAAACTCCTCCCAGCCAATGAAGAAAAATGTGATTAGGGTTGCCGTGCAACGCCGTCATGGAAAAGGTGAAGGAAAGGATTAAGTGATTTGACCAGTAGTCTTGAGATCAGGACTACTCGTCACGGCACCTCTGCTCTAGAGACTGGCTATGTCCTGTATACACCCATACTGGGGCAGATTGCCTAAGCCGGCTTAACCCATGGGTTAAACTAAGACAATGCTGGCGAGATTCTTTTGCTGCCATACGTGGAGTGAAACTCCTCCCAGCCAATGAGGAAAATGCGATTAGGGTTGCTGGGCGTTGCCGCTGTGAAAAGGTGATGGAAAGGATAAAGTGAAGTTTAATCAGTATGTCCAGTAGTCTCGTGGTGAGAGCTACTCATACCACAGCACCTCTGCTCTAGAGGCTGGCCACGTCTGATATACACCCATACTGGTGAAATATGCCTAAATCGGCTTAACGCAGGGGTGAAACTTGATGACTACTCATGTCATGGTACCTCTGCTCTAGAGGTCGGTCACGTCCTAAACATGCCCATACTGGGATAATACACCTGAACTGGCTTAACCCAGGGGTGAAACTTACTAGTAACGAGGGCTCATCCTCCTGGACAAAAGCTCCATCCTGGTCACAACTAGGAAGGGTAATGGCCACGACCACAAAATGCTGAAGTTGGAAACACTGGACTAGTGCAGTCCAGATAGGCAACCACCTCTCACCCGACGGGGATGTATGCGTATCCTAATCACATTGAGGTTTTCAGGTGAGAAAGTCCAACTCTAGATTAAACTGGTGCAACGCAAACCACTGTGTCACGCAATCCCGCTTCTGCAACCTATCGAGAATACAGGCCCAACCCCTGCGATACTCTGAACCTCTTGTGGTCTTCTCAGGGATCTCGTGTAGTTCTTTCAGGAACCACAGGAGGACCACGGGACCTATCGAGGACCACAGGAGTAAATTCAGTAGGATCACGGGGCAGTCTTGGTGGTAGAAACTAACGAAGAAGAAGAAGGTATTATTAACACAACTGTGCTGAAGTTATGGCACAGTTCTCAGGGGCAGTAAATCAGATCTGGCCAAGACCCTGCCCTACTTTGTTGCAGTACACATAGAACGATGTGTTTACCTTACTTTAACCAGGATGGAAAGGTAGAGACTGACATGATCTTCCTGGGCTGGATTCGCAGGAAACTGCTTCTTTGGTGTACTTCAGGAGTTGAAGAGCACCATCAGAATGCCACTCCGTCTGGCCCAGTTCCTTCATTTAGTGATCTTGACTAAGGTGTCAGCTACAAAGAATTTGATTAACCAGTTCATCATCAACATCATCGCTTCACTCCCTCGAGAGCATAGGCCACGGATAAAGGCTCTGCAGTCATCTCTTGGAATTATTCTCTGTTTCCTTCTATGTGCATCCCTTGTCTCTGAGCACTGTCATAATTTCTCTTCTCCAAGTAAGTTGATTAACCAGTTCATCATCATCATCGCTTCACTCCCTCGAGAGCATAGGCCACGGATAAAGGCTCTGCTGTCATCTCTTGGAATTATTCTCTGTTTCCTTCCTTCTATGTGCATCCCTTGTCTCTGAGCACTGTCATAATTTCTCTTCTCCAAGTAAGTTGATTAACCAGTTATGTGCTCTTTATCTTTTACCAGCTGTCCTTTCTTTTTTTTCAAGGTTCATCATCTTCATTACCATTTGATTTTATGATACTAGATACCGAAAATATCCAAATTTCAGATACAGCACATCAAAGAAAATTTCTGTTAGCGCCCAAGGATGTTTGTATTGCAGTGTTTGTTCCCATACAGCTAGACAGGTGCTTTGTCTAAAGGAGTCAAGTTACCAGTCATTCCCATATTCTTTCTCCAGTGTCTAAAGTGCTTTGTATTTTTCAATGGCTGACCATACAGACTGAGCAAGCCTTGTTTCCTGTTGGTTAAAGTATCTTTGAAATGATGTAGTTTTGCATTTATGAAGTGAACAAATTTAATTTGCACAGTGTGACAAAGTATCACTGATGTGTGGGTCATTGGTATTCATCAGAACATCATATTGTCATTTTTTTGACAATCTGAACTGTGTGGAGTACATTATAAGATATCTGTCAGTTGTTATTTTTTCTGTATGTGGTCCTTCCATGTTCTGGAAATTATCACTGAGACAAGGACTATATAGTATGGCTTGAGGTGTCATGAAAGCAAGAACAAAGCCTCTCCACTTCTCATGGTCTGCAGCCAGTTTAGGCAAGGTGTGACGATTGTTTTTCATGCTATTGTATTTTTCAAACAACATAAAATGATTCAAAATGAATCAACACTTTCGTGTACATGTTACAGGCATATGGAGCTCTGACCATGATTATTATCATTTTTAATTATATTTTATGAAGGCACAGATAAATTTTAATTTCTAGTTTAGTTTCAAGTATACTAAGTCCAAAGATTTCTTTTTTTTTTTTTTAAATTCTTTCCTTGTTGCAAGATTTATTTTCAACTTCGTTATACGTAGAAAAGTTGTTTGATGCTTTACATCTCATTCTTTCCCACTATTTGGCATCATGGAGTTTGGAATATGCGAGTTATTGCATATTTCTTTTATTCAAAACACTTGATAAAAGAACTATGTACTTGTACTTTGCTTACCCGACTAAACAATCTACTTCTCACCATCTTTAGCTTTTTTTTTTTTTTTAAAGTAAACGATCTCTTCATATACTGCATCTGAGACAGTCCTTGCTGTTTGTTACTTTCATGAAAATTTTGCATCAAGCATTTTGTTCTTTTTTTTTTTTTTCTTATTTTCCCAAGTTGCAAGACTGTGTACTAAAAATTCTATTCAGGTTTCTCTTCCATGAAATAAACAAATATTGAATTTGCAGTTAAAGAACTTAGTGATTCTTTGTCACTAAATGCTCTTAGTCATCTTACGAACCTAAAACAGTTCAGATTACTTTAGTGTGGCTTCCTTGACTTCCTACAGTAATATACATGTTCTTTATTGCTTCACACGTTTTGTTTGATTTTTCAGTGGCATCTGTCATCTTCCATGTTATTGGAGCTAATATAAAGTACAGGTTCTGTAATCAACTAAAGATTAACTGAAATGTGAATAAATGAATATAAGTTTATCCTGTCAGTAAATGTACAGAACAAAAAAAAAACAATTTACAGTATATTGAGATGATTACTGAAGGATGACTACTGAGTTTGCATCTCTTTCTACATCATCATAAATTCAAAATATCATAAGTCAAACCATAGTAAGCTGAGGGGTATCTATTTATATTATCATTTCATCAGTTATAAAATTAGAGTTATTCTAGTGTATTTTATTATTCTGTTATTTAACAGGATCTGGTGATAATTTGTTACGCTGCAGCAAGGACATTCCAGCTGAGGTATGAATGTATAACTCTTTACCTAAATTATACAAGAAAGTCATGAATGCTAACGGTTGTTTTCTTTTTTTTTTAAATCATTACTTTTTTTCCTTGTCTTTATGCAAGATTTATTTAAAATGGTATCTGATTTATTGAAAATGGTATCCATATATGTGTATGTTATTTTTTACAGTGTATCTGAAATTATTTTTTGTTTGTCCTTATCATACTATCTGGTTTATGTATGACTCCATTAATTCTGCATCTTATGTGTGATGGTCGTACCTACACAGGTACAGCCTTGACTAATAAATTTAGTGATGTAAGAGCATTCCATGTATGTTAGTAATCTTTTTCAGCAGTCAGTCTCTGATGGTTAGCAAGATAAAAGAGTCTGTTTATAGATAAAAAGTCAGATAAAAGGTCATATCAGTTGACCTTTTCTTTTAGTTTGATAACTCACCAAGTGTGGTAGAGAGAAAATATGACTTGTCATCATTGGGAGTATACTGCATTCTTTTTCATCAAACAATAACTATTAAATTCATCCTTGTGTACTTCAGTTCTTATACCACATTGTAACGTTCATGCATGTGTACTTCAGTTCTCACGCCACATAGTAACGTTCATGCATGTGTACTTCAGTTCTCATGCCACATAGTAACATTCATGCATGCCTACTTCAATTCTCACGCCACATAGTAACGTTCATGCACACATACTTCAGTTCTCACGCCACATAGTAACATTCATGCATGTGTACTTCATTTCTCATGCCACATAGTAACGTTCGTGCACGCGTACTTCAGTTCTCACACCACATAGTAACGTTCGTGCACGCGTACTTCAGTTCTCACGCCACATAGTAACATTCATGCACGCGTACTTCAGTTCTCACGCCACATAGTAACGTTCATGCATGTGTACTTCAGTTCTCATACACATAGTAACATGACTATGGTTTTGTTTTATTGTTGTGTTTTCTCCCCTCTCTCCATTTCCTTTGAAATGTACAACCTAATCAGGTTATATTGGGACAGAACTGTAAGAAAGACCTAGTAGAGTTCTAGTAAATATATTCATCATTTCTATCTCACTGATAGCACATTTCACAAAAGCAGGATTTTTTAAAAAATTATTTTTTTCTGTCAGTTCAAAGAGTTAAACAAGTCACATGTAATATGTATATGCATTTATGAATATGTATTGTTTCATGTGTTGTTGGCTCTGATTTTAGGATTGTTATGCTCAAGAGGAACTAGACAAAGCGCTTCTCATCACAGAGAAGTTGTTTGAACATCTTAGCTTGCTGAAGGGTATGATTGATTATACGTTGTTTTTTTTTTCAAATCAGTTGATCTTTTCTTTTAGTTTTGATAATTAAAATTGTTTAACTTGAATATAATAAACTTTATAGACATCTGAAAATGAGCAAACAAAAACTAGTCTCATGGGTGATCAGGAAAAGGAGATGGACATATGTTGGTCACGTGATGAGAAGAAGTGATCAGAGAATCTCAAAACAAGCTGTCAAGTGGAACACAACAGGCCAAAGAAAAAGAGGCAGACCGTGGGAAACTTTGAAGAGGACATTGTTAAGAGAGGCCAAATTAACAGGCATAAAATCCCTTGATGAGGTCGAAAAGCTCGCAGAAAACAGAAAAAAATTGGGGAACTACTTTGCGAGCCCTATGTGACATTTAACGGCACGGGAAGGATATAAGATAGACATGTGAATATAATGAACTTTATAGACATTTGATATGTTGTCAGAATGATGCTAGTGGATGTTAGCTCTGCTGACAAAGTGAAAGTTAGTATGTGTTACCCTTGTGAAGTTAGCATATGTCGTTTACTGGTAAAAATGCTCAATTTGCTAGCAAAATGAAGTTTTAGTTTGTGTTACATATGTGACATGATGAAGTTGCGGATGTTGAATTTGTTGAAAAAAATGTTAGTGCTGAATTTGCTGACAAAATGTTGGAAGATTTTAAATTCGTGGGAAAATATCAAAGGATGTTAAAAGAAGACTGGGGTTCTTCCCCTCTCTCCCCCCCCCCAAATCACCACCACCACCACACTGAGGGCTTGTTACCTTAGTTGACCCAGATTACCTGAAGATTCACTTCAGTTAAATATGATGTTACTCCTGTATTTGATAAATGCATTTCAGTGATTTAATAAGTTTAGAGATAATCTTCCAGATATTGGCTGTCACAGCTGCTGTATGAAAGAAGAATGAATATCCTTACTTTTACAGGAAAAGCACAATGTGACACTTCCAGAGGTGCAGATGTTACAGTGGGGATAGATGTCTTGAAAGAATGGATAAAGAAGAAATATAATGTATGAAATTTCTCATTTATTTATGTTTTGAGTAATGAACTTACCTGTTATACAAATTTCAGGATCGGTTTTTTTTTTCAAATAATCTTTTCAAATTTTATTTTTTAAAGGAAAAGAATAAAAAATTTCATGTGATGATTTTTACATCTTGGCTGTCCCTATACCCATGTTTCTGGACCCGTTTTAACCTCAATTATCCCTCTGTCTATGTTTCAGAACCCATTTTACACCTCACTTGTCCTTATACCTATGTTTCTGGACCTATTTTACACTTCATTTGTCCCTATACCTATGTTTCTGAAACCATTTTACACCTAAGTTGTCCTTATAAATATGGACCTATTTCATAAATAATTTAATGTCTTTGCAGTTATTCTCCATGCATATTTGAATCTTGTAAAGCCTTAGGTATTCGCATTCAACATTAGGCTTTTAAGAAAAAAAAAAGTGAAACATTCCACCAGACATTACAAATGCATCATACAGAATTTCCAGGCAACTCCATCTGTCATTCAAATGGTGGTGACTCTGAGCTGTATAACAAATAACCAAAGACTAAAAAAAAATAAAATGGTATCGCATTATTGTACAGACATAAGAATTGCTAGTGCAGTTGCAACAGAAATAGACACTGTGTGCGCTGTTCACAAACTATATAGATGTTGAGCATCCCTATTCTGAAGTGCTCCAAAATCTTCAACTTTGTGAGCTCCAGCATGATGTCACAAGTGAAAGACTCCACACCTGACCTTGTGAGATGGATCACAGTCAAAGTGCAGGTGCAGGACAGACAGTTTATTCAGTGTCCTTTCGTATTCAGTGGTAATGATGAACAAGGTGCTGGCTTTGAATGATTCCATATGTCAAAAAGGGGGGGGGGGGAGTGATGTTAGACCTTGCATATGCAAAAATATACTTTCAGAGTCCTTCAGTAAGCAACAGGAAGTAGATACCAAAGAAATCTTTAACACTGATAATGATGCTTCAGTTGTTCATTCATTGACCAGTGGTGAAAATAGCAGAAATGGTTGAGAATCAAGGTGCTTGCGATAATAGTGACAGAGAAGATGACATTGTTTATGCTGCAGAAGAAGTGTCTTTAGTCAGCATGGTGAAGATGTGAGATAGGGCTGAAGCAGAGTAAGAAGTCTTGTCAGTCCATAAAATTAAAGAGATTTCTAAGGCAAAAAAAGCCATTGTTAATGAGGAAGATGACTCGGGAGGAAACATTTTAGAAAAACCATCCAACAGAATGCCTCCTCATCCCTGGAAGACCCACTTCCAGACCCTTAATTGTTAAAAAAAAAAAAAAAAGATTGCTTATTGATAAAATATAAGTTCAGAGTCAAGAATGGTGGTGATGCCACATAGCCACAGCTTGTTCACATGGGTGGCTGAGATGGTGACACCTTTGCTTTCTAGTGGTTCAGTGTATTCAGAGTATAGTTTCATGCACAAAATTGATTTTAAATATTGTACAGAATTACTCTCAGGCTGTGTATGAAACGTAAATGAATTTCCTGTTTAGACTGGGTCCCATCCCCAAGATATCTCATTATGTACAAGGGTCATACCAAAAGTCATGAGCAAAAAAAAATTTTTAATCAGAATTTATAGATAGAGAAAATATAAGTGTATCACCATAATCTGCATCTTTTTCTTCACTTTTCAACATAATCTCCATTTCTCTGCACACATTTTTTTCCATCGCTCTGCAAGTTTGAAAATACCCTCCAGGCAGAATTCCATTCCAGCTGATCGATGGCACAGATGCACTGCTTTCTGGATGTTCTCTCCTGTGGGACCTAGCTAGCACAAACTTTTTCTATAGCCTAGGGTTTCATTCATTTTCTGTACTGCGTTGTGTCCCATTCCAAGATTTACAACGATTTCAGATACTGTGACACATCTGTCTTGTTTAATGTCGTCATCAACCCTTTCCATGTTGCATTTAATGGAGGCAGTTCGAGGGCGACCGCTGCGAGGCATATCTTGGATGTTCGTGTTTCCATCATTGAAATGTTTCACCCACCTCCTAACACTGCTAGCACCTATACACACATCTCCATAAGCAAGCTGAAGTCAATGGTGAATTTCAGCAGCGGGGATTTCCTCTTTAATGAGGAACTCAGTAACAGCATGTTGACGAAACGAAACTTCAGAACCCGCCATTTTGTTTATGCTCCGCATAGTCATGTGACACATGTTGGTGATGTCATGTGACCTCTACATGAAGTGCAAAGGATGCAGTTAAGGTGATAATTTATATTTTCTCATTCTATAAATTCTGATTTTTAAAAAAATGTTTGCTCACAACTTTCGGTATGACCCTTGTAGATGTGCATGTCGAGAAAATTATGTGGTAAGATAGTAAAAATATTGTTCTTCCTCTTTGCAGGATGTAGATAGGTTGTATGAATGTTGTTTAAGGCACATCATTGCCAATCCACACTGGAAGATCAGGTAGGACATTTGATTTTGACTGCTTCATGCTTGAGTAAACTGGAACATAATTTATAATCTGAGAAATCAGTGACAACATGTTTATATTGTTAGATGCAGTGGCACCATGCTAGGATAAGAAATAACTTCTGATTTGATAAAGGTAATCCTGCCATGCCGTAGAGGCACATAGGGATATGGTGTTAGTGCCTATATTTTCCTTGACCTGTCGGCACACTAGTGGGTGATGTGGTCAGTATCACGCGTGGCTGCCTTTCCTTCCCCAACTCTAGAAGTCAGGTACCCATTTCTACAGCTGGGTGACATTTGCTACAGTCCACAGTCAATTTCTTCACTGCAACATCCGTTGCTGATAACCTCCCACCAGGAAGTTCACCACGGTCCACATTTTCTTCAACTATATTCCTGCGGTTGGCTACTTGTTTGAATTCATACAGAATTATAAATAAAATGCCTGTGATATTCAAATTTTTAACTTCTGTATAAGCTAAATGACAGCATCTTCTCATTTTCCAGAAATGCAGGTATGTTTATAATACTCTGTTTCTATGGGTTATTGGAATTTTTGGTCTGGTGTTTATATTAAAGAAATCAAGGAAGTAGGAATGCCTGCTGTGGTGCCAGGGCTCGTAATTATACCGGGGTGGGGGGGGGCATGTCACATTTTCCGTTAAGTACCATGACGCTCTGGCAGGTGAGGTAGTGAGTGATGTGTCCTCCAAAATGTGGAGCTTCCTGCCGTATCTAACATTGCAGATCACTGGGAGAGAATCATCTCATGTTTTTGTGATGACTACAGGAAATGGGGTACAGCATGACTGTTTGCCATTGTCATCACCTACCACCACATACATTTTCTGTAGCTCATTCCAGAGTCTGTGGTTTAAGTCACAGTCATTTTCTTAGTGTTTTTTTTTTTAGGCCAGCCACGCATATTTTGCTTAGTCCTCTTTTCCAGTTTTCTGTATTTGTATGTAGAACATTTTCTCCAAGCAGAACAGCAAAATGTTCAATCCCATTTTATATATATATATATTTTTTTTTTTTTTAAAATCAAAAGTGAATGACATTTGCCTTAAAGAAAGTCAGAAGCGAATGGTGTTTCTCTACATTTGTTTCTGTTTTTTTTTTTTTTTTAAAATTTTTAACACAGAGCTCTAAGTCAAGATGGATCATCAGCAACAAAATGGAAGGAAGTTGTCAAATTTGAGTCTGAGGTGGCTAACATGAGTTGGTTTTGTCGGCTGCTTAAATCATTGTCAACTGTCTTGTATGAGGTCTGCTTATCTGTTATAGGTTAGTGCTGGTGATGAGTGGTGGTATATTGTATGAGGTCTGCTTATCTGTTATAGGTTAGTGCTGGTGATGAGTGGTGGTATATTGTATGAGATCTGCTTATCTGTTATAGGTTAGTGCTGGTGATGAGTGGTGGTATATTGTATGAGGTCTGCTTATCTGTTATAGGTTAGTGCTGGTGATGAGTGGTGGTATATTGTATGAGGTCTGCTTATCTGTTATAGGTTAGTGCTGGTGATGAGTGGTGGTATATTGTATGAGATCTGCTTATCTGTTATAGGTTAGTGCTGGTGATGAGTGGTGGTATATTGTATGAGGTCTGCTTATCTGTTATAGGTTAGTGCTGGTGATGAGTGGTGGTATATTGTATGAGATCTGCTTATCTGTTATAGTTTAGTGCTGGTGATGAATGGTGGTATATTGTATGAGGTCTGCTTGTCTGTTATAGTTTAGTGCCGGTGATGAATGGTGGTATATTGTATGAGATCTGCTTGTCTGTTATAGGTTAGTGCTGGTGATGAGTGGTGGTATATTGTATGAGGTCTGCTTGTCTGTTATAGGTTGGTGATGAGTGGTGGTATATTGTATGAGGTCTGCTTGTCTGTTATAGGTTAGTGCTGGTGATGAGTGGTGGTATATTGTATGAGGTCTGCTTGTCTGTTATAGGTTAGTGCTGGTGATGAGTGGTGGTATATTGTATGAGGTCTGCTTGTCTGTATAGGTTAGTGCTGGTGATGAGTGGTGGTATATTGTATGAGGTCTGCTTGTCTGTTATAGGTTAGTGCTGGTGATGAGTGGTGGTATATTGTATGAGGTCTGCTTGTCTGTTATAGGTTAGTGCTGGTGATGAGTGGTGGTATATTGTATGAGGTCTGCTTGTCTGTTATAGGTTAGTGCTGGTGATGAGTGGTGGTATATTGTATGAGATCTGCTTGTCTGTTATAGGTTAGTGCTGGTGATGAGTGGTGGTATATTGTATGAGATCTGCTTGTCTGTTATAGGTTAGTGCTGGTGATGAGTGGTGGTATATTGTATGAGATCTGCTTGTCTGTTATAGGTTAGTGCTGGTGATGAGTGGTGGTATATTGTATGAGGTCTGCTTATCTGTTATAGGTTAGTGCTGGTGATGAATGGTGGTATATTGTATGAGGTCTGCTTATCTGTTATAGGTTAGTGCTGGTGATGAATGGTGGTATATTGTATGAGGTCTGCTTGTCTGTTATGGTTTAGTGCCGGTGATGAGTGGTGGTATATTGTATGAAGTCTCTGTAACTTAATGTAGATTGGTGACATTGCAAAGTCTGTTTAATCTTTGTAGATTGGTGATTTTGCTGAGTTGTAAGACAATATGAAGTTTGTGTGAATTTTATAGATTTGTGATTTTATTGAGTGGCAGAGCACTGTATTAATTTAGCAAAGCAGTTAAAGGTTAGTGATTGTGCTCATTATATAGCATAATACCTTCCTTTATATTATGCCACTGTTTGCACATTGTGAGAACATAACTCTCTGAACCTTACATAAGGAAAGAAAAAAAAAGACTTGTCAACATCAGGTTTACATAGAAGTTTTCAGGCTGCTGGGAGAAAATACTCTGTGCTTTGAAGCATTTACCTTTTTAGTAAAAAGTAGAAAACATTTACCCCCTGCCTAAAGTCTGCTACCTCCTAACCTCTCCATTACCAACACGGAGGTACAGAACAACTGACAGTGAGCTAATACATGGAAGAAAACAAACTCATAAATACAGTGATGAGAAAAACTGAAGTGAAGAAGCGTGAGTGTCTCTGCTCAGAAATTAGATGTAGAGTTGAGCATACTTTAGGGTGGCTGCTTTAACCAAACTTAATTAGAATAAGAGCAGGTCAGAAATGGGAAAGGCTAGAAATGTTCTAGTCCATGTAAAAAAAACATCTAGTAGTTGGATAAAATGGGCGTGAATGCTGTGAAAGCCAGCAGGGAGTCGCAGAGAATCAGCAGAATGGTAGGTGCAGAATTACTGCCCTTGTTAACAAGAGAAATGAGAATGGAAGTTTTAGAAACAAAACAGTGGGACCTATCTGTTATAGAGGGAAATAAGCAACATACAGGTTGCATATGGTGTGTGAATGAAGAAAAACGGTAGTGTTCTTGTTCTCTGATTAGCTCATAGGACATAAAATATAGTTAGTACAAGATGTGATTGAGAGATCTTTGTAGGTAGAGAACTGCAGTGAAAGTATTAAGAAGAGAGATTAAGAAAACATAGTCCAGTCATGCCATAGAAGCATGTAGAGTAGAGATATGGTGGTAGTGCTGTGTTTTCTTGACCTGACACCACACTGGAAGGTGGTGTGATCTGCACCTCACTTGCCTGCTTTTCCTGGTCATCCATTCTACAGTTAGGTGACTGGGAAGCCCTGGACTGAACTTAACAACTAACCTCCACATGAGAGCTGGGCGCTGTCCAGGCGTCCAAGAAGGGAGATTCATGACAGCAAAATGCAAATGGAAAGCTTGAAATATTGCATCCCTGAACATGTGATTTCTCCAAAGCTCTGGTGTGTTTGAGAGAGACCTTACATATGCCAACAAGCTGCCCACCAGCATTTTTCCCAGATTCCTTTCTTTAGACTGGAGCATTAACTGTTTGGCAAAGAGTATGTCACCAAAGTGATCGAGGAACAAACAAGCTAATGAACTTTATTTCTAAGGACTGAGGAATTGGTCATGCAGGAGCCATCACAACTGTTATTTTGTTTTGTTTTTTTTCAGTTGTTGCCATTTCTCTGCTGTTACTGATGTACATTAAATATAGGCTGAAACAAAGAGAGCTTGAACAGAAGGAGGTGTATGCTATGGTGGAAAAGATAGTTGGTAAGTAGATGTAACCACTGACATTTCTTTACTTGTAATATATATGTTACAGAGAAATATGCATTTACTATGCTATAAACACATTGATGTTCACAAAATGCAGCAGGACAGAGGAGAGGAGCGGAGCTACTTCAGCAGATAAATGCTGGCATAGCCTGTGCTCACAAAATGCAGCAGGACAGAGGAGAGAAGCTACTTCAGCAGATAAATGCTGGCATAGCCTGTGCTCACAATGAAGTTACTGTTGTCATTCACTTACTTAAATACATCACTGTCACTCCTTATCACAAAAAGATACGGCAGAGACAGAGGCTCCTTACATTTCCATAGACCTCTGTTTCTGGATCCCATCCTGTCTTTATTCTGCACTTTGTGTTTTAAGTTTGTTGTTTTCTTTTTCCTCTGTGGCTGTAGCAGCCCTGTCTTGTTTCTCCATGAGGAGAGCCAGTCCATTGCCATCTTGATATGTTAACATTTAGTACAAACACGGGCAAAGATTTCTTCAGCCAGTGCGTATAGGGAGAAGCTAAGAAATAATTTATCAGGCCAAGAGGGCTACATATGAACAGGCCTATCAGGAATGACCAGTCCATTATATTTGACCAAAGTATCAGATAGTATATCAGATCTTTCAGGTCGAGCAAGATTTAGGTGACTGTCTTTAAACATGTTTTTTTTATAACCAAATGTCTACCAACAGATTCAGTTAGGTTACACCCATTTTTTTTTTAACCTTTGCATAAAGAGATTTGTGTAAACTCATGTTAGCTTTTATACACGGGTCAGTATTACAGAAATCATGCCAAATACAGTGAAAGAAATAGAGGTAGAAGGAATTTAAAATACATAAATTATAAGTGTAAAACTATACACCAGCCATGACTAAAATATGGATTTGGAGAAGAGTAGAAATGTGAAGGTATAATTGATAAAAATATTCAGTTGTTAAATTATAGACTTATCTTTTGATCCAATGAGTAGAGCATTTGGTTTGTTCTGTCAGGGATAACTTTTTAAACCTAATGTGAGCATTTGGTTTGTTCTGTCAGGGATAACTTTTTAAACCCAGTGTGAGCATTTGGTTTGTTCTGTCAGGGATAACTTTTTAAACCCAGTGTGAGCATTTGGTTTGTTCTGTCAGGGATAACTTTTTAAACCCAGTGTGAGCATTTGTTTGGTAGGGTGGGCAAGCAGGGCTGTTCAATTGGTGTATGGCCTCGTGAAGTAAATGTGGGAACTGCGCAGTAAGATTACCCCATCCTCTGTTAGTTTCTTCTTCCGTGTAATTTGAACATGGTAGTTTAGCCATAATTTTGATCCTGTTTTGCTATCTGGATACCATTTATTGGCCTTTCAGTAAGTTTGATATTCTGCAGTTGCTGGTGTCAGGGAGTACAGCAAATTTGATTGTCCCACTTTTGATAGAACTCGGATTCACTGGGTTAAAAATCCATTTCAGACTTTCTGCAAATGCACTATGAACAGACTAAGGAGGAAGAGTCTAGTGAAGCACAGTACCTTGCTGTCCAGCATGTCAGAGACCAGTTGCTTCCTCCATCTAAAAGGTATAGTACTGAACCAGTCTTACAAGCACAGCCATTTTAGTTTTACAGGATAGCTGTTCTCTCATTCTGTAATAAATAAACATTTCTCAGCTAACCTCTGTTGTCTGTGTAGAAAATTGGTCAAGAAAGTAAGTTGTTACAGCAGTGATGATGTTCACTTGTTGCTAAAGTGAAATGTTATTGATACTTTTAGGGAGTGATAAATTTGATGCCAAAGAATGCAAATGTGAAGTAATGAACCTGTATGAAATACCATATTTCCTACCATATAAGATACACCTTTGGCAAGGAATACCTCACATTTTCCATGAACTTCATAGTCTGCTCTCAAAAGATTTTTGCCAGAGATTGTATACCATTGAATGTCCTTCTTCTGAAATTCATAAGCAAAACCTGCAGATAACCTTAAAAATGATGGTACATCCATACTCACAGCTGAGTTGATTGGGGTTTTTCAAATTGCTCGCAGACTACAGTATTGTTGAAGGGCTACAAGGCTGTGCATCTGTCGCTTGTGATAACCTGAGTTGGATTTGTACTGGTACTTGAATTACCCACTATATTGTTCTTTGATATTATTACACTGACCTGGGTGTTTTAAAAGTTAGGGTAGACCTATGTGTATCAGTGATATCCCCAAATGCACCATAAAGTTCAGCAACTGTCAGTGCAATAATGACTGTAACATTCACTAAATTCTGGTGTGTTCTGTCTCAAATTTGCTGATTATTATGGTAAATATTGTAAACAGTGTGCTAGTTAAATGCTTGTAAACCAACTACGAGGAATAAACAGTATGTCAATGCAAATCCATCCAGAAACAGGTAGCTCAGCAAGTCACAACAACAACAACACTCTGTATTTTTAAGACTTTTGAGTGTTGTGCAGCTGACTATAGGATTTTGATATTTTAATCTTAGTTTAGTTTGCAATCATAAATTAATCATTTATAAAAAGATGTATTGCATTCTAGATTTGTCAGGAGACTAATGTCTTAAATGTTGGTGTTAGGTATTACTCTAGTACTGGTAACCATACTACAAGGTCTGCTCAGATCTAACCGTCAGAATATAGGATGCAGGGTGATTTCAGAGATTTTCTGGGGAAAAGAAGTGCTTCATACATGCCAGGAAATATGGTGTGTTCATTTCTGGAAGCAGCAAATGAGCAGAGAATCCCCAAACAAGCTATCAAGTGGAACATAACAGGCCGAAGAAAAAGGGGCAGACCGCGTGAAACTCTGAAGAGAACATTATTAAGAGAGGCCAAGTTAACAGGCATAAAATCCTTTGTTGAGGTTGAAAGACTCGCCGAAGACAGGAAATATTGGCGAACTACTTTGCGAGCCCTATGTGACGTCTAACGGCACTGGAAGGATATAAGATAAGATTTCTGGAAGCTGTTTTTTCATATATTTTTTTTCTTAATCTTTACATTAGACGCACGCTGCAGCCAATCTGGAACAAGGCTGTGGAATTTATTGTGGCCAATGAGTCTCGCATCAGACTTGATACACGCCTTATACGTGGTGAAGAGTTTGAAGTCTGGCATTGGTTGCAGGTTAGTATGTTGAGTATTGTAATAAGCTGATAAGTAGATTGATGTTGATGCTCTTGAGTGTTTCTGATGTGTGAGGTAATGGGTGATCAGTTAGTTGCTGGTAATTGATTGTATGGGTTGGTATGTTAATGTTGTATCTATTAAGATCGAAGATATGACTGATGTCTGATTATACAGGTTGAGACTCACATAATTTAAAAAGAAAGAAAGAAAACGATAAACAGACACTAATACCTTCTTGTTTCAGATTTTTTATTTTTTTTTCCAAAGACAGCTTACGGATCAATTAAAATGAGATGTATGATCTTGTACCTTACATTTAATGAATAATTTTCCTCTGTGTGTAAAGTACAGGTGAGGGACAATATGATACAAAGATGAGAAATAGCCTTGAAATGATGCAGACAGACAGATACATAGCCAACAGTAACATGGACCTTTTCTTTTGTTTGTCATGTGACCTGGAATGACTAATTGTCTTTTGTCTTTCATATGGCATTGTTTAGATGAATGAAACTTGAATTCTTGTGAAGAATTTATATGAAAAAGTTTTATTAATATATGTCTTTGCATAAACTTGGCTTTATTTGTTGTTGTTGTTGTTACAGATTTTTCCCCCTAATTATGGAAGATTTCGATAATAGTTTCATATATATATATTTTACATATTATGGGGTGTATATGTCCAAAATGTGCATGTCTATGTATACAGTTGTTACCATTAACTTGTAGAAAGTAGCTTCATCAATAAAATAGCAGGGAACAGCTTTACTGTTAAGATTTTCTTTATAGGTTTATTTTGTTCAAACCAACCTGATGACAAACTGCCATGCAGGCAGGAAGATTTGATTTTGTTATCCGCCGTGGGAATTCTGTAGTTTATACATTGTGGTCAGGGTTTTCCAGAGCTGATGGTTAAAACAACTGTTGACCAATCTTCCCAGTGACGGAAGTTGCCAGAGCTAAGGAAGCAAATATGCCATAGATTTCAGGAATGGATTTCTCCAAAGTAAATAAACTGAAGTATCACAAGACAGCACCCCATGGCAAAAACAGATGATGAATACTACAAACTCGCAAGAAATGACCAAATGATAATTTTCTACTGAGAACAGGACATTGCAGGCTGAGACACCATCCATACCAGAAGCAGAGACACCATCCATACCAGAAGCAGAGACACCATCCATACCAGAAGCAGAGACACCATCCATACCAGAAGCAGAGACACCATCCATACCAGAAGCAGAGACACCATCCATACCAGAAGCAGAGACACCATCTATACCAGAAGCTGAGACACCATCCATACCAGAAGCTGAGACACCATCCATACCAGAAGCTGAGACACCATCCATACCAGAAGCTGAGACACCATCTATACCAGAAGCTGAGACACCATCCATACCAGAAGCTGAGACACCATCCATACCAGAAGCTGAGACACCATCCATACCAGAAGCTGAGACACCATCCATACCAGAAGCTGAGACACCATCTATACCAGAAGCTGAGACACCATCCATACCAGAAGCTGAGACACCATCCATACCAGAAGCTGAGACACCATCTATACCAGAAGCTGAGACACCATCTATACCAGAAGCTGAGACACCATCCATACCAGAAGCAGAGACACCATCCATACCAGAAGCAGAGACACCATCCATACCAGAAGCAGAGACACCATCCATACCAGAAGCAGAGACACCATCCATACCAGAAGCAGAGACACCATCTATACCAGAAGAAGCAGAGACACCATCCATACCAGAAGCAGAGACACCATCTATACCAGAAGCAGAGACACCATCCATACCAGAAGCAGAGACACCATCCATACCAGAAGCAGAGACACCATCCATACCAGAAGCAGAGACACCATCTATACCAGAAGAAGCAGAGACACCATCCATACCAGAAGCAGAGACACCATCCATACCAGAAGCTGAGACACCATCTATACCAGAAGCAGAGACACCATCCATACCAAAAGCAGAGACACCATCTATACCAGAAGAGAGACACCATCCATACCAGAAGCAGAGACCATCTATACCAGAAGCAGAGACACCATCCATACCAGAAGCAGAGACACCATCCATACCAGAAGCAGAGACACCATCCATACCAGAAGCAGACCTATGTGCTTGTGGCAAAGAACAACAGACACCAAACCACATCCTCTTGAATTGCCAGATACACAACTCACTCAAGCAAAGCACCTGGCCAGACCCCTACAAGAGTGGTGTCATTGTCTGAGTGAATGATGAAAAAGATCAGCATTCAGTGGAAGTGGGTTATGGACAATCAACAGATTGATGGAAAGATCACCAGAGGTAACAGAGATGTGGTTCATTAGAAGAGTGCTAAGAATACCATGGACAGCTGACATGTAGGGAATGCCTAACAAAAGCAAATGTAGATAGGAACCTAATTAAATCTATAAGAAAACGATGGCCGTCATTCATCAGACACATAATGAGAAGAGGAGGGCTTGAAAACATCGTAACAGGGAAGATAAATGAGAAGAGATGCAGGGGAAGACCAAGAGAAAAACAAATCATGGACAGTCTAATGCGTGGGCACAAGAAAACAAATCACTGACTGAGCTGATGGGATATGGGAGGAGTCATGACCAGCAACACCTACTTGGTATGGCCCCTCATCATCAGTCATCATCATAGTATACTGATTCAGTAATTTTTTTTTTTTGCGACATAACTTGTTTGATAAAAAAATTAACATTTCATCATTTATTTCATTCTCAGCCCTCATTACATAATGGTAAAATTTGGCAAGGTCAAGGTAAGGATTTGTTTGTCAATTTAAAAAAATGTTGTTAGTTTTGCAAGCAGGCAGGACTGTGGAGTTGGAAGCTGAAAGTAGTCATGGATGGAGTTTGAGTGGGCATCTTAGAAATGTATCATTTATGATATCAACAGTCAGATGTTTGATATGGCAACTCCACAGCCTTGCTGGGCACAAAAAAGCATGATAGTTTTTTTTCTTTGTCTTTTCTAGAAACACATACAAGAATGCAGATTGGTGTATTTTGTAATTGTTTCCTTTCTAGCACCATCAGAGGCAGTTTCAGATTTACTTTTTTTTATTAGTGGGCTTGGGAGCCTCTGAATTGGGTTTTTAAAAAAATGAGGGATTTCTGACTTGAAAATGACAGCATGTGTGGAGTAGTTTACGGTGATTTCACTTCAGAGTAGGTGCCTTTCTTAACTTCACAGTACATTTCTTTCGCTTAGCTTCAGATTATATGCCTTTCTCTTAACTTCAGAGTACATGTCTTTTGCTTGACTTCAGAGTACATGTCTTTTGCTTGACTTCAGAGTACATGTCTTTTGCTTGGCTTTAGAGTACATGTCTTTTGCTTGACTTTAGAGTACATGTCTTGTGCTTGACTTTAGAGTACTTGTCTTTTGCTTGACTTCAGAGTACATGTCTTTTGCTTGACTTCAGAGTACATGTCTTTTGCTTGACATCAGAGTATATGCCTTTCACTTAACTTCAGAGTATATGTCTTTTGCTTGACATCAAAGTATATGCCTTTCACTTAACTTCAGAGTACATGTCTTTTGCTTGACATCAGAGTATATGCCTTTCACTTAACTTCAGAGTACATGTCTTTTGCTTGACTTCAGAGTATATGCCTTTTACTTGACTTCAGAGTATGTGCCTTTCATTTGACTTCAGCTGAAAAGTTAGTGAGAACAAGAGGGGTTACATGACATAATGAAATGAACAAAAGAGGACTTAAAGTGGGAACTTGCAAGATAACCATATCCAGTAAATAAGTATAGTTTACTATAAGATCAGTTTGATCTCTGGTCATTAAAAATGACAGACATGGCTCACATTGGTGGAACTCTTATCTCTTGAAAAACAGTTTCAGAGGGGGGGGGGGGGAATCAAGAAGAAATATAAATGTGGCAGTCTGCTTCATTTACAATTGTGTGCTCATTAATAAAACTGTTCCTAGCTTTGTTTTAGTCCTTACATCTTAATTCTTTTGTACTGTTGTCAGTAAATTGTCGAATCTCTCTTGTTTATTGTTGCCCGTTTTGTTATTTGCCAGGGTCAAGACAAAACACTTGTGAATAGAGCTTTTTTTTTTTTTTTGCAGTGAAATTCGTCTTGAAACTGTTAATGTTAACAATATCAACATGTGGCCTAAACAAACTTTTTTGACATGTTGTCTGTTTCAGCATTTGGCGAAAATAGTGAGAACAAGGGAAGCAACCAGGTTATCTACAGCCCCACACCTTGCCTTAAGATACGCAATATGTTTGACAGCAATGTGTGAGTGTATAGCGTGTGTTGTGTGGAGACTAAAGTTTGTGTTTGTTTTTTTCTTTTTTTCTCCTTACTATCCCATCATGGCCAGTGAAAGATTCTATCAGAGATGACGCTGTCACAGAAGCCGCTAAATTAATCGGTGCTGTCTGAACACTGTACAGTGCCACCAGCAACTAGACATTAGTCACAAGGGTGCTGGGTGACATGTTTTTTTCTAAGGTGATTGAGCCCCCTATGTTTTCTTCTTTAAGGGAATACAGAAAACCACCAAAGCTCACGAGCTGTGTGATGCCGTTTAAGGGTTTTTCACTGTGCCATGAACTTCAGAGAAAGTTATAGCAGCTGCACAGGCCTGTGGTGTCTGTTCTGTTTTTTGCTCATTTATCCCAAGGTTTCTCACACTGCTTTATAGAGGAATGTTTTTAAACATGAGACCAGTGGTTACCAGACCTCGGGTTGCAGCCTAAATTAAGATCATGTGAGATCTGAGGTATGGTTGCAAGAAGGTATTATTAAGAGAGTTTTTACAAAGAAAAGAAAAAAATATGCATATATAAATTAGAATACAAAATGTACAACTTTATGTTTTCATAAAATAAATATTAACCCTTTCACTGCTAACAGTTTGCTTTAGAAGTTCAGCTGTATCACTGTTACAGACGTCTTAACGTGTTCCAAGATATCCACACTTCTGGTGCTAACAGCATGTTCTGCCTTGTACTAACTGCTGCTATAAACTACAATAGTCGTATTTAAAGGGGGGGGGGGGATTGCAGTAGCTATTTTTAGTTATATGTGATTAGTTTCAGCAAGTAGGACATGTCAGTAAATTTGTACCGGTGTTATTTTCACCTCATGAGAGAGATAGGGTTATCAGAACTGTGCATATGTTCTTTGTGTTCCAGTCTTCATCTTATCTTATGTGCTGCAGCGCTATTTTGTGCTCATGCTGCTTTCAGCATATCATAAAATATCTCTTATATCATGGCCTGAAAATGAATTTATGTAAAAACTCTTAGACGTTCTTACTAAATCTCCGACCTCTTCTGTTTGTGCAGCGAAAACATGAGAAATATAGAGAGCTTGCCAGGAATATCAATTGGCGGGTACAACCGTAACAGCTTAAGATATGCAGACGACGCAGTTCTGGTTGCTAAAAGTGAAGGGGAGCTACAGGCTCTTCTGGGCGTCGTGGTTCGTGAAAGTAAAAGTAAAGGTCTCAGCATGAATAAAAAGAAGACTAAAGTGATGGTCATCTCAAAGAAAAGAATACCACCAAAATGTAGCATTACCATCAGTGGCACAGAACTAAAACATAGATTCAAGTACTTAGGAACAATTATTACAGCTGATGGGAAATGTCACAACGAAATAAAAAGCAGACGTGTTCAGGCCAAGTCAGCATTCCAAAAAGTGAGAAACATCTTGTGCAACAGATCTGTATCAAATGAAACAAGATTCCAAGTACTTAAATGTTACATAAACCAGTTTTGTTTTTATGGATGTGAAGCATGGTCCATGAATAAGAGTACAGCGAGAAATGGAGGCCATGGAAATTTGCTCACAAGAAGGATGTTGAAAATGTTGATCAGAGGCAGACAAGCGAGATTTGTATTATATTTTTTGAGAAGAGGAAAATTGGAACACTCTGTGGCAACTGGAAAAATTGAGGGAACAAGAGACAGAGGAAGACAGAGAGAGAAGTTACTAAGTGTGACAGTGAAGATGAAATTAAAATATATAGTTCTGACAAGTGACCAAGATAATTGAAGCACTTATGTCCAGCCATGAACATTGACTGGATGACAGAGTTTTTAAAAAGTTAAAAATAAATGAATACTTGTTGAAAAATTCTTCGCTTTGATCACCCGTGTTTAGAGGAATTATGTCCTGAGGCAGTTGTTTTTTTTTTATTACTTTTGGGAAAGTCACATTTCTTAGATGACAGCACTGATGCATGTGGTGGTGGACTTCTCAGAAACATTTCCAGATGTGAAAGATAGTCACAAAGAGTTGTGATAAATACAGGATTTTCAGACGATACACACACAAACAAAAAAATATTCAGCACTGGGGAAAAGAATGTAAGGGGAGGTCACGGTGCAGAAACCCATCAACAAATGGTAAATGTGTGTGGGAAACATGCATTGTCCAAGAGTTGTGTGAAGAACTGGGCAGCATGATTTCAGAGTGCTTGATGATCCACATTGGGGTCAATCACACGTGATCTGAAGATTCAGCATTCTTTGATTTCCATCTGGGAACTTCCTTCAGCTGTCAAAAAACAAATAACCCCGCACTGTTCTTCCTTCTGTGCAGATATGTTGGCAGGTGATACGTGCTGCATTTCCTCCTGCGTGACATGTTAGTGGGACCTTGAACTCTACAACAAATAATTGGCGCGAGCTCTGCTTCCAGTCCCGGCAGTCTTTCACGCTGACACTCTACCACAGAGGTGGTGTCTCCCTCCCACACATATCATGAGATTATCGGCCTTGGCTTGTTTTCATTTTACTAAGCCTTATATTATATATTTATCTGAACATTTGTAGACATCCATATGCACTTATTTCACTAGTTCTTTACTCAGTCTAAAAATAAACTAAAATATCTAGCAGATATCAAGGGTGAGTGCAACATGTTAATTGAGGTGTTTTAACGTTTCTGACAGTGAAAATGAGGACAACTGGGAAGACAATGTGACAGATGCCATATTAGAAAAGTGCAAGAACATTGACAGCATCGTTCATGTGTATGTCGATGTTGATTCACGAGAAGGCTGCGTCTACTTGAAGTGTTCGAGCTGTGAAGCAGCAGGCAGAGCCAGGCTTGCTCTCCACGGTTGGTGGTTTGATGGTATGTGTCTTCACAGCAAGAAGTTTACTGCTTTAATTGTTACTTCGGTTCTAGGGATGTGTTCATGTTGTTACTTCAGTGCTGGCGGTGGTGTGTATATATTTTTTTTTTCATGTTAATAATTCATGAGAGGGTATTGGTTGATATTGTTACTCCTGTTGAAAGGAGGCTGTGGGAAAATTTATATTGTTTCTTCATTAGGGGTGGTGGTTAGTGGTTATGTTGATATTGTCACCTTATGAGAGGTGATGATTATGTTATTGTTAGTTAGGAGGGGTGGTAGTTAAGTTGATATTGTTACTTTAGGAGGGGTGGTAGTTAAGTTGATATTGTTACCTTAGGAGGGGTGGTAGTTAAGTTGATATTGTTACCTTAGGAGGGGTGGTAGTTAAGTTGATATTGTTACCTTAGGAGGGGTGGTAGTTAAGTTGATATTGTTACCTTAAAAGAGGTGATGGTTATGTTATTGTTAGTTAGTAGGGGTGGTAGTTAAGTTGATATTGTTACCATTAGGAGAGCTGATGGTTATGTTATTGTTAATTTGTAGTAGTTAAGTTGATATTATTACCTTAGGAGAGGTGATGGTTATGTTATTGTTAGTTAGTAGTAGTTAAGTTGATATTGTCACCTTAGGAGAGGTAATGGTTATGTTATTGTTAGTTAGTAGGGGTGGTAGTTAAGTTGATATTGTTACCTTAGGAGAGGTGATGGTTATGTTATTGTTAATTAGTAGAGGTGGTAGTTAAGTTGATATTGTTACCTTAGGAGAGGTGATAGTTAAGTTGATATTGTCACCTTAGGAGGGGTAGTAGTTATATTGTTATCTTAGGAGGGGTGGTAGTTATATTGTTATCTTAGGAGGGGTGGTAGTTATATTGTTATCTTAGGAGGGGTGGTAGTTACATAGATGTTGTTACCTTAGGAGGGGTGGTAGTTATATTGTTATCTTAGGAGGGGTGGTAGTTATTGTTATCTTAGGAGGGGTGGTAGTTATATTGTTACCTTAGGAGGGGTGGTAGTTATATTGTTACCTTAGGAGGGGTGGTAGTTATATTGTTATCTTAGGAGGGGTGGTAGTTATATTGTTATCTTAGGAGGGGTGGTAGTTACATAGATGTTGTTACCTTAGGAGGGGTGGTAGTTATATTGTTATCTTAGGAGGGGTGGTAGTTATATTGTTATCTTAGGAGGGGTGGTAGTTATATTGTTACCTTAGGAGGGGTGGTAGTTATATTGTTACCTTAGGAGGGGTGGTAGTTATATTGTTATCTTAGGAGGGGTGGTAGTTATATTGTTATCTTAGGAGGGGTGGTAGTTACATAGATGTTGTTACCTTAGGGGGGTGGTAGTATATTGTTATCTTAGGAGGGGTGGTAGTTATATTGTTATCTTAGGAGGGGTGGTAGTTATATTGTTATCTTAGGAGGGGTGGTAGTTATATTGTTATCTTAGGAGGGGTGGTAGTTATATTGTTATCTTAGGAGGGGTGGTAGTTACATAGATGTTGTTACCTTAGGAGGGGTGGTAGTTATATTGTTATCTTAGGAGGGGTGGTAGTTATATTGTTATCTTAGGAGGGGTGGTAGTTATATTGTTATCTTAGGAGGGGTGGTAGTTATATTGTTATCTTAGGAGGGGTGGTAGTTATATTGTTATCTTAGGAGGGGTGGTAGTTATATTGTTATCTTAGGGGGGGTAGTTATATTGTTATCTTAGGAGGGGTGGTAGTTATATTGTTATCTTAGGAGGGGTGGTAGTTATATTGTTATCTTAGGAGGGGTGGTAGTTATATTGTTATCTTAGGAGGGGTGGTAGTTACATAGATGTTGTTACCTTAGGAGGGGTGGTAGTTATATTGTTATCTTAGGAGGGGTGGTAGTTATATTGTTATCTTAGGAGGGGTGGTAGTTATATTGTTATCTTAGGAGGGGTGGTAGTTATATTGTTATCTTAGGAGGGGTGGTAGTTATATTGTTATCTTAGGAGGGGTGGTAGTTATATTGTTATCTTAGGAGGGGTGGTAGTTATATTGTTATCTTAGGAGGGGTGGTAGTTATATTGTTATCTTAGGAGGGGTGGTAGTTACATAGATGTTGTTACCTTAGGAGGGGTGGTAGTTAACATTGATATTGTTACCTAAGAAGGAGTGGTGGTTACATTGATATTGTTACTTCATTTCTAGGGAGTTAGATTGATTTTATTACTTTATTTCTTATGGTTGATTTCATATTGTTATTCAGTTACACTGATATTGTAACCTAGAGAAAGAGAGTGTATGTGCAAGCATGCATTTGTTTGCTAAGAATTCTACAGAGAGAAAAAAAACAAGCAACAAAGTGAGTGTATATAATGACCAGTGCTTTAAGAAACACAAGGCTGTGAAATTGGGAGTGTAGGAAATGGGACATCTCTTGAGATATCAGTTATTCATTATTTTTCACTATAAATCTTGTTTAAGACTGTCCTCCTTTCATGTTGTGTATCCGAAGTACCATTTACAGAGCGTCTGCCGTATCGCTCAACAGGTCGACTGGTTACAGTGAAGCACCTGAAGACAGACCACTATCACAAGCGCTGGCCCGAGGCACGCGACGCCACAAGGCCACTGAAACCATCAACAGACCAGATGCGGTCGCTGTCACAGCCCTACTACCGCTCCTCCCTGGAGATGACCTGACCTTTGAACGAGCTGGCACAGAAGTGAGGTGACCTGTACAAATTTTATATTGCTTCCCTACTGTAATGTATCAAATCATTGGAGCTAGATCATTAGCATTGCCTTCCTTTCAGTTCTGTAACTTTTATATTCAGTATTTCCTTACACAAGTGTTCCAAGTCTGTCAAGTTTTTTTTTAACCTATGATAGTCCTGTTTTGCTCTGGTTTTTCATTTGTGTTCATGTCAATACTTGAAACTAGTTATTGCATTTACATAGCAACTACTCTGAATTTTGTGAATTATTTTGTTATTTTGTTTTTATTTTTTTGTTCTTGTTCCTGGCAAAAAGTGTTTTGTGTGGAAATTGCCAAGTTCTACAGAAGCTAATTAATGTTGGTTTTAGTAGTTTCAGGGAAAGAACTGAGAAAATTTTAATTTGAAAATGTCATTTTGTGGGTTATAGCCTTCTTCTGTCTCCCTTGAACTGTAAGCTGGTGGGGAAGGTATTGAAGCACAGCATCATGTCATGTTGAAGGTATTGAAGCACAGCACAATGAAGGTATTGAAGCACAGCATCATGTCAGATTGAAGGTATTGAAGCACAGCATCCTGTCATGTTGAAGGTATTGAAGCACAGCATCATGTCAGATTGAGAGCAAGTCACAGCAGCTATAAATCCCTGAGTGCAGCTACACATCAGGAGTGTGCAGTACTTCTTTTGCAGACTCCACTGCCATGGGGACTGTCCTTGCCCTGTTAGCCAGGTTAGATCTGCTACAGGGTGGGATAGGGTCTTGGTCAGCTGTGGTTCATCAGTTCTGATGCTAACATGTCAGCTATGGGTTGTGGACTGTTAGTGCCTTCACTCTCCCTCACACACACATGGAGGGAGAGAGAGAGAGGTGGATTATTTAGATATTTCTTTTCCATGTTTTCCTCATTTAAATGATTTAACAAAAAACCTGGAGGCTGACAGTGTGAACCAGACTGAGTCGGGTGCTTGTCTGTGAATGATGCTGCTGTTGTGTAACAATGGACATGTTCCTTTCAGTGGGCTGTCTGAGATTAAGTCTATGAGATCTGCTTTATCAAGAAAGGAAACTGGTTTATGAGGAAATGAAGGTGGGTTTTGAGATGGTGGTTTGTGAGGTTCACTTTTCAAAGAAAGGAAAATGGATTTCCCATATCATATTTGTGGACTGTGGATTAGAAATTGTTGAGCAGGTGCAGACAAGAGTTTCTGGTTTTGCCTGTACAGAGAAAACTCTTGTTGTTTGTATGTCCCACATGCAGCAGACTGGAGCTCTTGTGCAGTCAACACTTTGATGATGTTGAGAGATGAGCATTGAGCAGGATGGGGAGTGAGCTTTTTTTTTTTTTTTTTTTTTTTTTAAAATTCCCACCACATTCTAGAAATATACTTGACAGCCACTGAGAGCACATTATCCAGGTTAAGTGACATAATATCCAGTTTCTGGGAGCCAGGATTGAGTCTTGTTAGCTGTGGCTCACTGGCCCCGATAAGTGAATCTTATCTTTGCCCCAGTCATCTTTTCATTAAGTAGACACTGTTAGAAAACAATGGTTGATTATTTGTACCTGTTCTGTACTAGCTGAGACCAAATGATATTCCTGTTTATGTTTGCTTCATGATTTTTTTTTATTAATGTAAAATAAGCCATAATGTTTTGCTGTTACTTATGTTTTGATCAGCTGCTGTAGCAAAGACAGCCCCCAGGGGATTGTACAACTTTGTTGCTGTTTGTGCTGGCTCTTTTGTTTTGTGGAATTTTTGTATCACACATGGTAAGGTCTGATATTTCAGTTACAGTTGGTCTCAAGTTTTCGACAAGCCAGATATGTTATCTGGCTAGCATGCTTCTAGTGGCATACAGCTGTGCTATGGGAGAAAATGCCTTCTGTATAGATAGTAATTGGCAGTTTGTTTTACGAAAGTATTGTTGCTACTAATTTTGTTTGCTAGTGAATAGTATTGGTATAAAATGGGTCAGCGGTCAGCAGTTGTGTGCATGCATTTTTTTTTTTTTTTACAAGTTTTCAAACATTGTAAGAGGTTTTGTTTCGTTTCTTGAATACTTTTTTTATACTTTTGTAATTACTTGTCTCTGTGTTCACTTCTTGGGGAGGTATAATGTTTGTATAACAGTGATGTAAAACAGCTGGGATGGGGATGGGATAAGTGCCACTCAGCAAGCCTAGAGTTTGTTGTTTTTCTTAAGATGTTTTCAGATTCAGAATTTTGATTTGAGACTAGAGAATGTAGAGCTAGATTTCTGTGGCCAGTTTGTTTCAGTTGGAGCCCAAATTATCCATCTGTGTTAGAGGGCTGGAAGGTATTAGCCCACTTTACAGGTCCTAAATCTGAGACTTGCTTCTCCAACACAGCTTTAGTGAGACAACTTTAACATCAGCCAAATATTGAGTGGTGGCTTCTCCAACACAGCTTTAGTGAGACAACTTTAACATCAGCCAAATATTGAGCGGTGGCTTCTCCAACACGGCTTTAGTGAGACAACTTTAACATCAGCCAAATATTGAGCGGTGGCTTCTCCAACACGGCTTTAGTGAGACAACTTTAACCTCAGCCAAATATTGAGTGGTGGCTTCTCCAACACGGCTTTAGTGAGACAACTTTAACCTCAGCCAAATATTGAGTGGTGGCTTCTCCAACACGGCTTTAGTGAGACAACTTTAACATCAGCCAAATATTGAGTGGTGGCTTCTCCAACACGGCTTTAGTGAGACAACTTTAACCTCAGCCAAATATTGAGTGGTGGCTTCTCCAACACGGCTTTAGTGAGACAACTTTAACCTCAGCCAAATATTGAGCGGTGGAAATTTGCACTGTAAATCCTTAGACTAGGATTTATGTTGTTGCAGCCATACATTTCTGTTCTGTTATATTTTGTCATTATCACTACATTAGCTGAGAAGTACATAAATGCCTTTGAATGTAAATGCTACAGAAGAGTTCTTCAAATATCATGGACACAAAAAAAGAACAAATATATCCATACTACAAGAACTTAATTTTGAAGAAGGCTGGCTAGTAAAAAGGATTAAACAGAGAAAACTTAAATATTTTGGACACATTGAATGTCATGATAATCTAGAGAAAACCGTCTTGGAAGGGTACATAATGGGGAAAAAGAAAGAGAGGAAGACCAAGGTGAAGATGGCTGCAAGATATCATTGATGATCTGCAAATGGATGCATCAGCAGCAGGCCATCTTGCTCACAACCAAGAGGCCTTCAGGAGTGCTGTTAGGGAGGCAAAGTTCCGCAAGGGACATGCAAATGAATGAATGAATGCACTGCATTAATTTCTGATCTTTTATATTTTGTCACTATCACTACATTACTATTCTCTGTTATATTTTGTCATTATTATACCATTACATTCTGCTCTGTTATATTTTGTCACTATCATTACATTAACCTCTACTTTTGTCACTGTCACTACTTTAACTTCAGCTCTGCTATATTTTGTCACTGTCATTACATTAACCTTTACTTTTTGTCACTTCTGTGACATCCTGCTGTTGTAACTGTTACCACTTTCATTGATGACAGTGGCAGATGTCAACATCTTGTTATCCCCAACTAATGTCCAATAATGTAATGCTCTGATATATTGCTAGTTTAATACTGACTTTGGCATCCTGTTAAGTTTAATGGCAGTGTTAATATTATATATCCTTTTGTTAACACCAGGGTGGGTTGTACACAAGCATGTTAACTTTTGTACTCAACTGTTACATGTAACAAGTCACCGGCGTTGTTCTTTCTGAAAAATGCTACAGAAATGTATGAGACGAAGACAGATGTTTGTATGTTGTTTCATTGAACAGTCGAATAAAACGTATTTCTGAGATGTTTTTGTTTGCTAATCTTGAACATTCGTTTGTCTTTTTGTTGTTTATTGTTGTCTCCTGTCTTCTGGTATTGTGAGAATGATGTTCTTTGCAGTCGGCACAGTGAAAATGGTGAGACACAGCAGTTATGTTGAAGTAGGAGTGGCTTACAGGGGCTGTCTCTATCACTGGGTGGAGCTAGACAAATATAGGTGTGCTTCTTTAGACTCCACTACCATCTTGACTATGTTGGAGTGGCTTACAGGGGCTGTCTCTATCACTGGGTGGAGCTAGACAAATATAGGTGTGCTTCTTTAGACTCCACTACCATTGTGACTATGTTGAAGTAGGAGTGGCTTACAGGGGCTGTCTCTATCACTGGGTGGAGCTAGACAAATATAGGTGTGCTTCTTTAGACTCCACTACCATCTTGACTATGTTGGAGTGGCTTACAGGGGCTGTCTCTATCACTGGGTGGAGCTAGACAAATATAGGTGTGCTTCTTTAGACTCCACTACCATCGTAACTATGTTGAAGTAGGAGTGGCTTACAGGAGCTGTCTCTATCACTGGGTGGAGCTAGACAAATATAGGCGTGCTTCTTTAGACTCCACTACCATCGTAACTATGTTGAAGTAGGAGTGGCTTACAGGGGCTGTCTCTATCACTGGGTGGAGCTAGACAAATATAGGCGTGCTTCTTTAGACTCCACTACCATCGTGACTATGTTGGAGTGGCTTACAGGGGCTGTCTCTATCACTGGGTGGAGCTAGACAAATATAGGCGTGCTTCTTTAGACTCCACTACCATCGTAACTATGTTGGAGTGGCTTACAGGGGCTGTCTCTATCACTGGGTGGAGCTAGACAAATATAGGCGTGCTTCTTTAGACTCCACTACCATCGTGACTACAGCAGTCACAGCACCTGCCCTATCAGCCTGGCTGGGCCTGTACTGGGGATACCAACAGAAAAGTGGGACAAGGTCTTGGTCGGCCATGACTCACCAGCTCTGCCACAAGCATATTAGTTATGGGTTGGTGGCCGCTGGATTGTATTGGGCACCTTTACACCCCCCCCTCCTTTTTATTTTCTACCCTTTTATCAATTCAGGCATAGTTTGAAGAAATTGGCAGTTTTTGCCTGGTGTGTGTCTGGACTGGAACTGAAAGTATTGGTTACTGCACTGACTATTTTAACTATCTACATCTCTGAGAGGTTAGGTTCTCAGCTTACTAATTCTGTGATACCGGGTTCAAGTCCCAGCAGTGGGACTTTTTTTCTTGTGCTCACCAAAAAGGCCCTGGGGTCCACCCGGCCTCTAAAAATGGGCACCTGAAAAATCTGGGAAGGTAAATGCGGCCAGGTGTGAATGCTGAGCACATCAGACTTTCATGTGCTGATGGTCTTGGAAATATGAGCCTAACACCATATCCACAATATGCCCTAATGGCATGGAAATGGGGATTTTACTTTACATCACTCAGTGCCTTACTTTTTTCCTTAGAGATTTTTTTTTTCATAAGTAAAGAACATATATCCATACTACAAGAACTTGATATTGAAGAAGGCTGGCTGATAAAGAGGATTAAAGAGAGAAAACTTGAATATTTTGGACACATTAAACGTCATGATAATCTAGAAAAAACCATCTTGGAAGGAAAAAGAAAGAGAGGAAGACCAAAGTGAAGATGGCTGCAAGACATGGTTGATAATCTGCAAATGGATGCATCAGTAGCAGGACATTGTGGTCACAACCAAAAGGCCTACAGGAGTGCTGTTAGGGAGGCAAAGTTCCGCAAGGGACATGCAAATGAATGAAAAGCCTTTCCTGTTCCATTTCATCTTTTTATTAATTAAATATTGTATTTATTCTTTCTTTTATACTCCCTGTTCTGTTTTTCACTATTTAAAACATGACATTTACTTTATCTCCCACCTAATAACCCCCGATATATCTAAAACAGTTGTCACATGATCTGCTGCAACACAAGTGCTTTGTCTGAAATTATTTCAGGCTAATTATATAAAACTTTGCTCCAGTACATTGTTTTTGACACTAACCATGTAGCACAGATATACTTTGTTCTTGACACTAACCATGTAGTACAGATATGCTTTGTTCTTGACACTAACCATGTAGTACAGATATAGGTTGTTCTTGACACTAACCATGTAGTACAGTTATACTTTGTTCTTGACACTAACCATGTAGTAAAGATATACTTTGTTCTTGACATTAACCATGTAGTACAGATATACTTTGTTCTTGACACTAACCATGTAGTACAGATATACTTTCTTCTTGACACTAACCATGTAGCACAGATATACTTTCTTCTTGACACTAACCATGTAGTACAGATATAGGTTGTTCTTGACACTAACTATGTAGCACAGATATGCTTTGTTCTTGACACTAACCATGTAGTACAAATATACTTTGCTCTTGACACTAACCATGTAGTACAGATATACTTTCTTCTTGACACTAACCATATAGTATAGATATACTTTCTTCTTGACACTAACCATGTAGTACAGATATACTTTCTTCTTAACACTAACCATGTAGTACAGATATACTTTCTTCTTAACACTAACCATGTAGTACAGATATACTTTCTTCTTGACACTAACCATGTAGCACAGATATACTTTGTTCTTGACACTAACCATGTAGTACAGATATAGGTTGTTCTTGACACTAACTATGTAGCACAGATATAGGTTGTTCTCAACACTAACCATGTAGTACAGATATACTTTCTTCTTGACACTAACCATGTAGTATAGATATACTTTCTTCTTGACACTAACCATGTAGTACAGATATACTTTCTTCTTAACACTAACCATGTAGTACAGATATACTTTCTTCTTAACACTAACCATGTAGTACAGATATACTTTCTTCTTGACACTAACCATGTAGTACAGATATACTTTCTTCTTGACACTAACCATGTAGTACAGATATACTTTGTTCTTGACACTAACCATGTAGTACAGATATACTTTCTTCTTGACACTAACCATATAGTATAGATATACTTTCTTCTTGACACTAACCATGTAGTACAGATATACTTTCTTCTTAACACTAACCATGTAGTACAGATATACTTTCTTCTTAACACTAACCATGTAGTACAGATATACTTTCTTCTTGACACGAACCATGTAGCACAGATATACTTTGTTCTTGACACTAACCATGTAGTACAGATATAGGTTGTTCTTGACACTAACTATGTAGCACAGATATAGGTTGTTCTTAACACTAACCATGTAGTACAGATATACTTTCTTCTTAACACTAACCATGTAGTACAGATATACTTTCTTCTTGACACTAACCATGTAGTACAGATATACTTTCTTCTTGACACTAACCATGTAGTACAGATATACTTTCTTCTTGACACTAACCATGTAGTACAGATATACTTTCTTCTTGACACTAACCTTGTAGTACAGATATACTTTGTTCTTGACACTAACCATGTAGTACAGATATACTTTGTTCTTGACATTAACCATGTAGTACAGATATACTTTCTTCTTGACACTAACCTTGTAGTACAGATATACTTTGTTCTTGACACTAACCATGTAGTACAGATATACTTTGTTCTTGACACTAACCATGTAGTACAGATATACTTTCTTCTTGACACTAACCATGTAGTACAGATATACTTTGTTCTTGACACTAACCATGTAGTACAGATATACTTTCTTCTTGACACTAACCATGTAGTACAGATATACCTGTGAAAGCATGATGATTACTGTCATAAGACATATGTAAAGGTCTTGAGTATAATTTCCTGATATTTATTTGTTAGTTACATTTCACTGATATTTTCTTTATCGTTTTTTAAATTAGTAAATAAATTATAAATACACTAGAATCTAGATTCTTGTGTTTTTGGACTTTGTTTCCAGTTATCAGTGTAAAGTGTTTTTTGTTTTGTTTCGATTTTTTTTCCCTGGCTAGTCCAAATCAGGGATTTTCAAATACACAGAACTCTCTCAAATGGGTCTGAAGCGCAGACTGTGAAAGAAAAGGCTCAGGATAGCAACAATTTCCGCAGACCCTGCACTGGTAAAATAATTAGTATCAAGTGACAGGACAAAGTAACTAAGTGAGGTTCTCCAGCATGCCAAGCTTCTGTCCAACAGCAGAAGATTAAGATGGTTGTGGCACGCTGCTAGAACGAATAACAGCCATGTCCACAAATACTATACAGCTGTATGTCATGTCCACAAATACTATATGTCATGTCGCCTCCCCACAGAAGGGTGGCTGTAATGAGTCTCCAGTCTGTTCTGCTTCTTGTCTTCGTAGTTGATTAGGCCAAGCTGGTTCTTGTCCACTTCTTGATGTTTGTTCACCCATCTAGGTCGTTGTCGTCCTCTCGTTATCCTCCCCTCGAGTATATTTTGCCTCTTGACGTGCCCAAAGTATCTTTGTTGTCTCGTTTTTTTTTTTTTTTTAGTGATTTTCAGTATCTCTCGTTTCAGTTCCGACCGACCTAGCATTTCTTCTCATCCCACTTGATGCAGCCCATTCTTCTGTTTAAGCAGGGCCCTTGTTTTCTTTTATGTTGACTTATTCAGGGCCCAACATATTAAAAACATATTAACCAACACATCCTTATCAATGAATGTTAGAAAACGAGTCCTAAAATGCTATATTGAACCTATCTTGTTGTATGGAAGTGAATCATGGACAATAGGCAAGTCTGCACAAAAATCATTGGAAGCAGCAGAAATGTGGTTTATTAGAAGAATGTTGCGAATCCCCTGGACAGCAAAAATAACTAATGAAGAATGTATGAGAAGAGCTGGAGAGACAAAAAAACCTTGTCAAAAAGACAATGTACTTTCATAGGACATGCAATGAGAAGAGGGGGCATTGAAAATATTATAACAACAGGAAAAATAGAAGGAAGAAGATCAAGAGGAAGACCAAGAGAAATGATACTGAACAGTCTGACGGGATGGTGTGAGAGGAGATCACCAACTGAGCTGATGGCCTGCATGAAGGATCGTGTACTCTGGAGAAGCATAATAGCCAACTCCAGTCGGCACGGCACATGATGATGATGATGATTCAGGGCCCAAGCTACCGCGCGTAAAGTATATTGAGCATGTGTAGACTTGTACGATGTGTAATCTCATTTGCTGCGATATCTGCTTTGCGTAAGGAACTTCTGTTGAAGGTATTTTTTGCCATTCCTACTCTTCTATTAATTTTCGTTTCACATTTTCCATCTTCTGTTACCGTGCGCCCCAAGTAGCTGAAACTTTCCACCTGTTCCAGTCATTCCCCGTTTATTTTTATATTTATATTTGAAATTATTTCCTCTCTGCTGATGTACAGGTCAGTCAGTCATTCAATTGCATATCCCTAGCGGAACTTTGCCTCCCTAACAGCTCTCCTGTAGGCCTGTCGGTTGTAAGAAAGATGCCCTGCTGCTGATGCATCCATTTGCAGATATCAACGATGTCTTGCAGCCATCTTCGCCTTGGTCTTCCTCTCTTTCTTTTTCCCATTATATACCTTTCCAAGATGATCTTCTTTAAATTATCATGACGTTTAATGTGTCCAAAATATTCAAGTTTTCTCTGTTTAATCCTCTTTACTAGCCAGCCTTCTTCAATATTAAGTTCTTGTAGTATGGATATATTTGTTCTTTTCTGTGACCATGATATTTGAAGAACTCTTCTGTAGCATTTACATGCAAAGGCATTTATGTGTTTCTCAGCTGTTTTGTTAAGTGTCCAGGTCTCACAGGCATATATTACGATGGGAACATTGTGACATGTGTCTTTTTAATATTTATTTCCAGTCCATAGTTTTGACTTTCTGTTTGTTCGTGTCACTAGATTCTGTAGGTCTTTGTGGAGAACTAAGCAGACTAGAAATGAGATACATGAGCATTTGTTGGCCATTCATTAGACATTTCTCCACCAACCACGATGACTGGGAAGAACTGGCGAAAGAACGAACCTGGTGGAGAAAGACTGCGTAGGGAGTGTCGATTGCGGGAGATACAGGAAACAGAACTGAAAGCAGAAGACTTCGTTAATTTAAGTTGCCGAATATTGGAAGCATTTACCGTGACAAAAGCTTCAGTATCAAATTCAAGCACTGCATGTACATAAACAACATCCACCTGCTTCAAAACACTAACACTAATAAAGTATTATCAATGTCTAAGTAGTATTTCCCAGCAATCTTTGGTTTCCCCTGCAGTATGGCCTAAGTTACCTATTGCGTGCATGTAAGCATGTGTAGACACATTATCTTTGGTGACTGACAGAGAACCAGAAACGGATGGCCATGTTGATATATTTCTTTCTCGTCTAGTGGCTCTGTAGTTCACGGGGCGTTTGCTTCCCTTGTTGTTTCGGCACGGACGAGAACTACATATTTGTCCTTGTACTTGACGTACCAGATCTGTGGACTAAAAAAAAAAATTCTCCGCCTCGACTTCCATTTTTTTAATCCAAAAATAAGTCATAATTTGAGTGACGGAGTTAAGATGTAGTGCGTGTGTGTCGTCGGCATGATAACCCGTTATCAAGCGTCATTGTAGGGCAGATTTATCAACTGCGACAGGTGCACAATCTCCGTGCGACTGAACTGGTCAAAGTACAAATGTAAGGTAGATAACCGAATTTTTTCTACGCTTTTGTATTTCTTTTCGAAGGTAAGTTAACTTCATTTTACAGCTTTTCAAGTTAACGCAACCGAGAAAATCGTGGAGACTTAGTTATCTTCTTCACGCATATTTCCCATGTTTAGTCATCGTTATTATCATTATCATGATATGCTCTCTCTTCAGAAGTGGATGCGGTAGATCTTCAGAAAGTTGTTATCACTTGCGTTGACAGAAAACTTAGTTGTGCCATTCATATGAAGTAAAAGGTAAAGCTAAACTCCCATTTCCACGCCATTAAGGCATATTGGGGAATACGGTGTTAGGCCCGTATTTCCTTTACCTTCGGCACATGAAAGTGTGATGTAGTTAGTATCACGCCTGGCTGCTTTACCTTCCCAGATTTCTCTGGTACCCATTTTTAGAGGCTGGGTGAACCCCGGGACAAAACAAAAGTAATGAAAATTCCTCTCAATCAAAATGGAAAAATACACGTAGAAGGGACAGATATTGAAGAAGTCAAGCAATTTGCATACCTTGGCAGCTACATAGACCAGGATGGTAACACCAGAAAGGAAGTTATAATTAGAATTGCAAAAGTAGCATCGATCTTCAAGAATCTTGAGAACATATGGAATTCAAAAGTTATAAACACAAAAACCAAGTGAAGACTATTCAATTCAAATGTAATATCCACCCTCATTTATGCATGCGAAAGCTGGAAAACAACTAAAGAAATAGAAAAGAAATTAGACTCTTTTGAAAACAAATGTCTAAGGAAAATACTCGGCATCAAGTGGAATGAATTCAAGAACAATGCAAAGATAAGACAGATGACTGAACAACAACCAGTCTCATGGGTGATCAGGAAAAGGAGATGGACATATGCTGGTCACGTGATGAGAAGAAACGATCAGAGAATCCCAAAACAAGCTATCATGTGGAACACAACAGGCCAGAGAAAAATAGGCAGATCGCGTGAAACTCTGAAGAGGACAGTGTTAAGAGAGGCCAAATTAACAGGCATAAAATCCCTTGATGAGGTTGAAAGACGCTGAAGACAGGAAAAATTGGCGAACTACTTTGCGAGGCCTATGTGACGTTTAACGGCACGGGAAGGATGTAAGAAGATAAGAATCCCGGGGCCTTTTTTGGTGTGTACCAGAAAAAACAAACCCACTGCTGGGACTGAACCCGGTACCACCGGATTAGTAAACAGAGCGCCCAACCACTCAGCCAAGCAGGCCCCTATGAAGTAAAAGACTTTGGAAAATGTGAAGAGCAAATTCGCAGAATAGATACGTTCTAAATACTTGAAACTTTCCACCTGTTCGACTAATTCCCTGCTTATATATATATTTGTATACATAAATTAAAAAACAATTTCTTGCATCAAAAAAATTTTTTAAAACCAATTAATGAGTAGTGAAATGCTATAAATATTCCATATAGCTTACTTTATCTCCCACCTAATAATCCCTGATATATCTTTTTAAAAAGTTATTATCAAATGACGTACCGCGACACGTACCTCTTGAGAAAATCTAAAATACTTCAGTCAAAGATTATGAGTGTCTGAGCAAGATGCGCGCAGTAAAATGCATTTTAAGATGTACATACAAACACTACCTTGCCTCCTGATTGTCATATCTAACCAAAACGTCTACCGATTTTTTTAAAACTGATAAAAAGGGTAATAGTTCGGTCTGGTGACGTCTTATGTCTCTGTTAAAACTTTCAGTTCGTATTGTTTTTTTGCTGTGTGAAACACCCTTAAACTGAAACAGCTGTTGGTTTCACCCTTTAACCTTTTGTGGAGTGCAAGTGCTAGATCTGTAGGGTGAAGTAAGAATGTTCGTTACTGTTTATATGGAATTACTTATATTTATCAGTAAATAAATGGGATTACTTATGTTTATGACTAAATAAATGGGATTACTTATATTTATGAGTAAATAAGAGTCTTTCATACCTGGTTATAAAATTTAAAACAAATTAGATTCCTTTTTATATAATCGCAGCCATGACGCATGTGTTTGTAAATTCTTGATTTATGTGACCACGCAGAAAATGAGAATAAGTTACTAAGTAGAACTTTAGACTACAACCCCTCATTTCTCATACGATCCCTTCATCAAATCAAGAGAGAGAGAAAGAGAGAGAGATGTTGCTGCCATGTCATAACAGTGCTCACATTTACCCTTTTCTCCCTTACAAATGCGAGAATTTGAACAAATATTAGGAGCAGCAGCAGCAGCAACAATAACAATAACGACAAAACTCCCCAAACCAGATCAACATCCTAACTTCCTGCAGTGCCCATTTCATGACAGAATGTTCTAACTCGAATCATATGAAAATAACTGGTCATATCCAGTATCCACTACATGCTGGTTACATTTCGTTGTAGGCAGCGAAAAAGCTGATCAGCTTGCAACAAGGACTAACCAATTGGGAAACATCACTCTGGACAAACAAGACAAATCGAACAGCAAATGGAAGAATCTGCGCAAGAAAACCTTCCTCGACAGTAAATACCACGCCGGCCTCAATGATTCACATGTCCTCAGGGCAAGTGGGGGCAAATCCAAGTTAAGTGCTGGAACAGTGGTTTACAGGCAACACAGTTATCAGTATTATACCAGCCAGAACACTACAGAGGTTTACAGGCAACACAGTTATCAGTATTATACCAGCCAGAAGACTACAGAGGTTTACAGGCAACACAGTTATCAGTATTATACCAGCCAGAAGACTAAAGAAGTCGAATGAGCAGAAACTCACGGGCATGTCTCGGGTGTAATGAAGAGGATCCATCAGGCCAGCAATTGAGGTAGATCATATCCAGTACCCAGTGAATGCTGAGTGACATCAGCTGCCTGCTATCAGGCCGATGGGTAAATAAACATAAGATTCGCTGTCGTGGTGTCACTAGTTGTCAGTGACACCACAGAGTGAATGGGAAAGCTGTACGTGAAATGTAACACAATGGGAGGATTCTTTTACAATCGCCGAAATAATAACAACAACAAAAATAATAAATTCGTTTTAAAAGCGTTACATTAGAAACACAGACTTTCTTTTCGTTTGTCATGAAGATTTTTACTTGATTATCCGTTTCCTTTTAATACACTGTACCCTGGTGTACCTCGTATTGCAAGCATACATTCACCGACCCATCTCCAAATTAGACTGAGGAAGAGGGGGAGGAAGTTGTGTCGGTGGAATGACTATATTTGATGGGAAGGTCCCTTAACTCTGTCAGCTGTTTTTACGGAGTTATCTAACCCAGAGAGCTCTCTCGCTTGACCCAATTCAAGGCCAGCTGAGCGATACCTGATCAGTGTGTGACACATTTCGTGATTGGCCTTGAGGAAAAGTGGGTTTAAATTTAAAAGGTTGGGGGGGGGGGGTGAAGAGAACTTTGTTAAAAACTGTTACGAGAGTCATTTAATCAATCTGTGCAGTGGACGAAGTCTGATAGTGTCAGTCAACAAGATTGTGGGGATGAATTCATTCAAATGGTGTCAGGAGAGAGAAGGAACGAACAAACGAATTGTATTTTCAGTGGTCGAAGAATCAGAGACAGGCCGGTCTAACATTCTGCCGTTTTATCTGTCATATTGTTACAGACATCCATCATCATGTTAATACCAGAGAGAGAGAGAGAGAGAGAGAGAGAGAGAGCTGATATATGATAACTGCAAATTTTGGAACTCTCCATACACAAAGACAGATAAAAGAGAGGTACATAAACAAGCTTACAGACAGACAAACAGACAGTACGCAATAGATAACACAAATGATATTGATTAAAAAAATAGAATAAAGGAACGTTAAAGATAGGACGGGCTGTCTGACATTGTGGATTGGGAATAATCGAATCGATATCAATACGGCTTCTTGCACTAAAGATCGTGTGCTCTGTTATGGCCCGCCAGCGCTTGTCAGAGTCTTTGTCGTAACAGACTACTAGAGAATACATGAACTGTTATTGTGATTTCCATTTGCGGAAAGAGCTGCGAGAACTCTGAGTTCAATAACAGAAGAGCTCATCTGGTGATCTGTATGTAGTGACAGAAGAGTTCAGCTGGTGATCTGTATGTAGTGACAGAAGAGTTCAGCTGGTGATCTGTATGTAGTGACAGAAGAGTACAGCTGGTGATCTGTATGTAGTGACAGAAGAGTTCAGCTTGTGATCTGTATGTAGTGACAGAAGAGTTCAGCTGGTGATATGTGTCTAGTGACAGAAGAGTACAGCTGGTGATCTGTCTAGTGACAGAAGAGTACAGCTGGTGATCTGTGTCTAGTGACAGAAGAGTACAGCTGGTGATCTGTGTCTAGTGACAGAAGAGTTCAGCTTGTGATCTGTGTGTAGTGACAGAAGAGTACAGCTGGTGATCTGTGTGTAGTGACAGAAGAGTACAGCTGGTGATCTGTGTGTAGTGACAGAAGAGTACAGCTGGTGATCTGTGTCTAGTGACAGAAGAGTACAGTTGGTGCATCGCCCCGTGGTCCAGAATCTCCCCTGTTTGGGGGGGGGGAGCATGGTGGATGAAAACAGAGTAGATAATCAATAAAGTAAGCGGAAAAAGAGGAGAGAGCGAGAGAGAGAGAGAGAGAGAGAGAAATAATTTTGCACCATCTTCCAAAATTCTCCTCGGAGAATCTGAGTTTAACTTTTCTGTCAATCCATCCATCTATTCATCAATCAATTCCTTCATTTGTTTCGTTTTTCCTATCGCGCCTTCCCGATTTTGGGTGAAAATGTCTCATATCTATTCTCCTTGACTCACTGGCAAACTCAGCACTCATCAACAAACACTCATACACAAACACCAGCCACACATCAACAAACACTCATACACAAACACCAGCCACACATCAACAAACACTCATACACAAACACCAGCCACACATCAACAAAAACACATGCACAAACATCAGCCACACATCAACAAACACTCATGCACAAACACCAGCCACACATCAACAAATACTCATGCACAAACACTCGTGCACAAACACCAACCACACATCAACAAACACTCGTGCACAAACACCAACCACACATCAACAAACACTCATGCACAAACACCAACCACACATCAACAAACACTCGTGCACAAACACCAGCCACACATCAACAAACACTCGTGCACAAACACTGACCACACATCAACAAACACTCATGCACAAACACCGACCACACATCAACAAACACTCGTGCACAAACACCGACCACACATCAACAAACACTCATGCACAAACACCAGCCACACATCAACAAACACTCGTGCACAAATACCAGCCACACATCAACAAACACTCGTGCACAAACACCGACCACACATCAACAAACACTCGTGCAAAAACACAGACTACACATCAACAAACACTCGTGCACAAACACAGACCACACATCAACAAACACTCGTGCACAAACACCGACCACACATCAACAAACACTCGTGCACAAACACCGACCACACATCAACAAACACTCATGCACAAACACAAGCCACACATCAACAAACACTCATACACAAACACCAGCCACACATCAACAAACACTCGTGCACAAACACAGACTACACATCAACAAACACTCATACACAAACACCAACCACACATCAACAAACACTCGTGCACAAACACCGACCACACATCAACAAACACTCGTGCACAAACACCGACCACACATCAACAAACACTCATGCACAAACACCAGCCACACATCAACAAACACTCGTGCAAAAACACAGACTACACATCAACAAACACTCGTGCACAAACACAGACCACACATCAACAAACACTCGTGCACAAACACCGACCACACATCAACAAACACTCGTGCACAAACACCGACCACACATCAACAAACACTCATGCACAAACACAAGCCACACATCAACAAACACTCGTGCACAAACACCAGCCACACATCAACAAACACTCGTGCACAAACACAGACTACACATCAACAAACACTCATACACAAACACCAACCACACATCAACAAACACTCGTGCACAAACACCGACCACACATCAACAAACACTCATGCACAAACACCAGCCACACATCAACAAACACTCGTGCACAAACATCGGCAAGTCGCGACACTTCCGCGCCAAACATCCACTTTCTTCTGTTTTATCCTGACCTAGTGTGAATCAGACGAGGATCACGTGAGCACGTCCTGTTTTGTGACCTACTTGACTCCCCTTTGATTTGGAGTTTCCGTTGAATATTTTGTAACATCTATTTTTAGTTTTTACTGGCCCTAATTCGTGTGGGGGAATTACAACCAAGATGACAGGAGATGGCGTTACTGGTGTTCCGATGATGGTGATGATGATAATGATAATGATGGCATAGGTTGCAGTGGCAAACGTTCAACTTGCTGTCACTAAATAAGTTAAGAGATTCAAATTTGTCGAGGCCAGCAGATTGTAGAGATTGTCACAACTTCTGATATGAGGAAAACAAATGTTGATGATGGAGTCTCTGATATGAGGAAAACAAATGTTGATGATGGAGTCTCTGATATGAGGAAAACAAATGTTGATGATGGAGTCTCTGATATGAGGAAAACAAATGTTGATGATGGAGTCTCTGATATGAGGAAAACAAATGTTGATGATGGAGTCTCTGATATGAGGAAAACAAATGTTGATGATGGAGTCTCTGATATGAGGAAAAGAAATGTTGATGATGGAGTCTCTGAAATGAGGGAAAACAAATGTTGATGATGGAGTCTCTGATATGAGGAGAACAAATATTGATGATGGAGTCTCTGATATGAGGAAAACAAATGTTGATGATGGAATCTCTGATATGAGGAAAACAAACGATGATGATGGACTTTCTGACATGAGGAAAACAAATGTTGATAGAATATCAGCAAATATTGATGATGGAATCTCTGATAAGAGAAAAATAAATGTTGATGATGGAATCTGTGACACGAGAAAAACAAATGTTGATGATGGAATCTCTGAATGAAAAACATTTTGATAATGGGGGCTCTCGC
This sequence comes from Achatina immaculata, assembly GCA_009760885.1. Classification (NCBI taxonomy): domain Eukaryota; kingdom Metazoa; phylum Mollusca; class Gastropoda; order Stylommatophora; family Achatinidae; genus Lissachatina; species Lissachatina immaculata. The sequence goes on from CM019704.1 coordinate 32,163,620, forward strand.
TGAATGAAATACAATTTTGATAGTGGAGTTCTTATTGGGGAACAGCAAATGTTGATGATGGAACCTCTGACATAAGGAGAGCAAATTTTGGTGGAATGAAGGAAGACAAATGTTGATTGTAGAAGCTCTGGCAGGGTTAAGACAAATTTTGATGTAGAAAGCTCTCACTGAGGAAAATAAAATTTTGATGGAGACATCTCTGACAGGGTGGAAACAAATTTTGATGGAGAAATCTCTGAGTGAAGGAAAATAAATTTTGATGGAAGCTCTGACAGGATTAAAACAAATTTTGATAAAGTAAAAGATAAACGCTGAGAAAGTTAAAAGAAAGAGAAAGAGAGGGGGGGATGACTATACGGACAAAACGAAAGTATGGAAGGAAAGAATAATTACGATGAGACACATTACTGAGATAGTGAAACAACGATATGCACGCTATTGACAAGGGAGGAAGATGAGGAGATGGGTGTAGCGGTAAACTCTTCCTAACATGGGAAGCTTCCGACGAGTCTTACTGCTGAGGATGACGAAGTGAGGAGAGAGTGAGGGAAAACGAGAGGTTGAGGGAGATGAAAATATAAAAGTGTGTTATGACAGGTCGAATAGGGGAACAAGAACTTTAGTGTGTTATGACAGGTCGAATAGGGGAACAAGAACTTTAGTGTGTGATGACAGGTCGAATAGGGGAACAAGAACTTTAGTGTGTGATGACAGGTCGAATAGGGGAACAAGAACTTTAGTGTGTGATGACAGGTCGAATAGTGGAACAAGAACTTTAGTGTGTTATGACAGGTCAAATAGGGGAACAAGAACTTTAGTGTGTTATGACAGGTCAAATAGGGGAACAAGAACTTTAGTGTGTGATGACAGGTCGAATAGGGGACAAGAACTTTAGTGTGTGATGACAGGTCGAATATGAGACAATAAGTTAAGTGTGTGAAGACAGGTCGAATATGAGACAAGAAGTTAAGTGTGTGAAATGAGGAATCGAATTGTGACCGAGTGGAAATCAACATAAAAAGAGAAGGTGCTCAGATAAGATAGCAATATAAGCAGATAAGATAAGGTGGCATTATAAGCAGATAAGAATGGAGTGAGAAAATGAGAATGAAGAATGAAAAGAATCATCATTATCAGCATTCTGTGCAATATCCGCTGAGAAGTTATAATGGATATCAAGACTGCTTGATGTATCCATCGCCGTCCTTGACTGCCTTCGTGCGAAGGCCTTCATCTCAGGTATGTGGTGGGTATACTGTGATGACAAGATTGTCACTCACTCCAGTATAACTCAAAACTATTTCTCCACGCGTCTAGGAAACACGATGAAGGTAGCTTGCTTCAAGTCTGGAATGATAAGATAAATGATAAAAACTGATAATATAAAACTGATAAAAAATGTATGCCTAAGCATTCATTCATTCATTCATTTGCATGTCCCTTGCGGAACTTTGCCTCCCAAACAGCACTCCTGTAGGCTTCTCGGTTGTGAGCAAGATGGCCTGCTGTTGCCTAAGCATATCCATTCTTATATTCTCTGTACTTAGACATCACTTCACAACCGTTAATAAAACGACGTCATACATGCATGCTTCACTTTTTTGTAGCCAAGATATCTGCGTAAAGCCACCACCACAGTCGGCTCAAAGTGGAACTTTGTCACCTTTGATGTTTTGTGCATGGACAGGAAACAGCGGACACGTTGACCAGCCATGATTCGTGCACAGAAAGAAAAAAAAATTAGAGGAAAAAATGATAATAAAAGAGAACGACATAAAAAAAGACACCAAGCAAACAGAAAACATTCAACTTCTTCCCTATCACCTGCAAGGTTTTCTAATAAAATTATGGTCAAAATAACTGCCTCAGTACGGTTAGTTGTTTCAAAACTCAACTATTAAACCACAATAAGTTGAATATAGTTCTTGTACCTCATGGTTCGTGTGTTTGTTAAAAAATTTTTTTGTGATATAGTTTTGGGGTTTTTTGGTCTAGTAGTTGAGAACTGAGTTGTATCAAGTGAATATTCATTCTTGGCATTTACTGCACTTAATGTTATGTCTTAAAATTTCTTGTTTAATTTATTTTGACGAACATTTCCACAACCGAGAGGCCTACAGGAGAGCTGTTAGGGAGCCAAAGTTCCGCAAGGGACATGCAAATGACTGACTGTCCTCAATAAGCAATATCTATAGAAGAATTTGTTGCAGATATTACTTATCAATTTATTTATTTGGATAATGTCATGTTACACATCATTGTGGTGACTCGTTCGCTGTTGTTTATCACATTCGTGTAGGAGATTCTTCAAAGTGATCATGTCAGGGCACGTTCTGATATTAATGTTCTTTTTTTACGGTGTCACCTGATAATGGCTGTTTGTCAAAACATGAGGCTAGGCTATTCTATTTTAGCATCCGGCACATAGTTCTCTGTCTGTCTGTCTGTCTGTCTATCTCTTTCTTTCTCTCTCTCTTTCTCTCTCTCTCTCTCTCTCTCTCATTGTACTTTACACATAATTTAATTTTAGAAAACTAACTTGTATACTTCGATGTATTTCTGAATTCCTTCTGTCTCTCCTGGCTGCCATTTGGAAAAGGCCAACAACAACTGTCTAATTCATCCTCTCAAGCCATCAAGTCAAACGCTTCCCTCAACTATGGGACAAAAACTGTCACGCTGTTCGTGGATACTGAAACAGTATTTCGCAAATGAAGAGAACAAGGATGTGAAAAAAAAGCTTCTACACATGGGGTATGTAGAATATATCCTTACTACAAGAACTTAATATTGAAGAAGGTTCGCTAGTAAAGAAGATTAAACAGAGAAAACTTAAATATTTTGGACATATTAACTGTCATTAGAATTTAGAGACGACAGTCTTGGAAGAGAGGAAGACCAAGGTGAAGATGGCTGCAAAACATCGTTGATGATCTGCTAATGGGCGCATCAGCAGCAGGGCATCTTGCTTACAACCGAGAGGCCTACAGGAGAGCTGTTAGGGAGGCAAGGGACATGAAAATGACTGACTGACATACAGGATTTCAAAACTGATGTGCTGTCTTAAGCTCCAGGATGTTAGACTATGTTCATGTCCATAGATAGGAAGATGTTCATGTCCATAGATAGGAAGATGTTTATGTCCATAGATAGGAAGATGTTCATGTCCATAGATAGGAAGATGTTTATGTCCATAGATAGGAAGATGTTTATGTCCATAGATAGGAAGATGTTTATGTCCATAGATAGGAAGATTGTCTGTAAATCTGTAAACAAAACGCCGACGGGAAGTCTGAGACCTCATGCTATGAAACTTTGAATTCTCTCTCTCTCTCTCTCTCTCTCTCTCTCTCTCTCTCTGAACCTTAGGTGCCCAGGGCACATGGGGCTTCCGCAAGGGTTTTCCACAAATGCCTGTCCTTCGCCTTTTTTTCTGCTCTTGCCCAGGTGAGCCCTCTATTGCTCAACATCCTTTCTGTTGTTCTTCTCCATGTCTCTTTTGGTCTACCCTTACTTCTGTTCCCCTGTGGTGTCCATCATAGTGCTATTTTTGGTAGTGAGTTGTCAGTCATTTAGAGCACATTCCCAACCATCGCCAGCGTTTTTCCTCAATAATTGTTGTCAGTGGCTTCATCTGCATTTCTGCCAATAAGATGTTATTTCTTATGGTGTTTGGCCAAAATATTTTTCTAATTCTTCGTAAACATTTAGTCTGGAAAGAATTCAACTTGTTTTCTATGGTTTTGGTGATTTTCCAGCATTCACTTCCATAGAGTAGTACACTTAGAACATTACTCTTAAATATCCTGATTTTCATATTTATGCTTAGTTTTTTTTTTATTTCCATATAGTCTGCAGCACTGCAAAAGCCTGGTTTGCTCTAGTAAGTCTGCTGTTGATGTTCTCTATGCTGTCTCCATTTTCTACTACTCTACTGCCAAAGTATACAAATTCGTTGACCTCCTCCACTAACTTGCTATCTACTCTGAGTACATTTCTGTTGTTCACATTTTGCTTCATTAACTTTGTCTTTCCTACGTTGATCTTTAGTCCTATGCTGAATTCTAATTTAGCGAAAATGTTCAATGTGGAGATTTGGCGTACAAAACACGAAAACCACTGCAAGCGAATTATGACGCTTACTCGAGGAGAACAAACAGAAACACAAACACCAACATTCACGTATACAACATTTTTTTTGGGTTTCCTCATGCAACTTAATGAGAGTGTTCACCCCCAAGAGGTAACTGGTACACAGGCATTTTCCACATAACTGGGTCATTGTCAGTGGCCTCAGCGGACTGGGTGTTCGCGTGACTCCAGGCTCAGTTCACTGCCCGCATTAACCTCTTCCTCCTCCCCTCCCCTCCCCTCAGTGTGTCGATCTGTCCTCTTCTGTGTTCGCTGCGCGGTTATCTTACTAGTTCTTTGAGTAGAACAACAAGGGCAGCTTCTGCGAGATGTTTCTGGACGCGGGTTGCGGCACAATAGCCTGGCGAAATAAGTGGGGACAGAAGAGATTCCAGTTGCGGCCTAGGGCAGTGGTTCCCAAACTCTGTCAGACTATGGCACACTTGGTAGCGTCATGTCCGTGTATTCTGAATGCTGGGCTCTCGTGCACTTAACCATATGTTTTTAGCATTTTCAAACTTTACACTGCACTGACCCCCCCACCCCCAACCCCACACACACACTTATAATACTTTCATAAATGAAAATTTTGGTAGCAAGAGTTTTATTATATAAGATATTCTGTTTAGTGTGGAAAGTGTGATACGTGAGCCTGCTTCCAGACACTGATCTCTGGCCACTTCAGCCGGCGCTGGGCTGGGACTCATACTGTCTCCACTTCAGTCGGCGCTGGGCTGGGACTCATAGACTACACTGTCTCCACTTCAGCCGGCGCTGGGCTGGGACTCATAAACTACACTGTCTCCACTTCAGTCGTCGCTGGGCTGGGACTCATAGACTACACTGCCTCCACTTCAGTCGGCGCTGGGCTGGGGCTCATAGACTACACTACCTCCACTTCAGCCGGCGCTGGGCTGGGACTCATAGACTACACTGCCTCCACTTCAGTCGGTGCTGGGCTGGGACTCATAGACTACGCTGTCTCCACTTCAGTCGACGCTGGGCTGGGGCTCATAGACTACATTACCTCCACTTCAGTCGGCGCTGGGCTGGGACTCATAGACTACACTACCGTGAGTTCTCTCTGCTTGGCGGGTATTTATCACAGAAATAAGAAATAATGTACTGTAATTTGGTCGAAAATATCTTTTACTCTAAAAATTTGGCATAACAACCATCATAATCCCGCGGCAAACCACACTCCCGTGGCACATCACTCTCCCGCGGTATACCATTCTCCGGCGAGACAACCATCATACTCTCGCAGCACACCATTCTCCCGTAGCACACCACTCTCCCACGGCACACCACTCTCCGACGTAACAACCATCATACTCCCCCGGCAAACCACACTCCCGCAGCACACCACTCTCCCACGGCACACCACTCTCCGACGTAACAACCATCATACTCCCCCGGCAAACCACACTCCCTCGGCACACCACTCTCCCGCGGTATACCATTCTCCGGCGAGACAACCATCACACTCCCGCAGCACACCATTCTCCCGCAGCACACCACTCTCACACGGCACACCATTCTTTCACGGCATACCACTCTCCTCGGTACACCATTCTTTTGTGGCACACCACTCTCCCGCAGCACATAATTCTCCCGTGACATACAATTCTCCCTCGGCACACCATTCTTTCGTGTCACACGAATATCCCGTGGCACAACATTCTCCCTCGGCACACCACTCTCCCGCGGCACACCGTTTGAAAAGCTGTAGTACAGAATAAAAAAAAGAAATCTGATTTGCAGCTTGTGGGGATGGGAGAATCAATCCTCCTCTCGTCCCTCACTGAGCGTGATGAATGCCAGTCAGATGTAACTACCACAGACGCAAGAGTTAATCGCTTGGTTCCACGGCTTGAAGTTAGGAAGGTCCATCATCCATGCACAGCTGCGCTGGTCCAATATCCTGTTCAGTATCTCCTTCAGCGTATAGAAGGTGATTGTACACTTACTTTGTTGGCTGACCATCAGTTTGGAGCTCTTGGTGAAACGTCCATAACGCGACACTGGGAAATGAAAAAAAAAAGAAACAAAAAATAAACAAAACAAAAACAGAAAAGAAAAACAAGTCCGTCTTCCTTGTTTTCTTCTAAAATTGTAGCCTAGTAGTTGGTCAGTGTTGGTTCTCTTAATTTCATGTAGTAGCAATTATGTAATCTTACTGACAATTATGTGACCTTGGATAGTACCAATTAAGTAATCTTAGTAGCAATTATGTGACCTTAGACAGTAGCAATTAAGTAATCTTAGTAGCAATTGTGTGACCTTAGACAGTAGCAATTAAGTAATCTTAGTAGCAATTGTGTGACCTTAGATAGTAGCAATTAAGTATTGGCTGACTTTCCTCTCCTGGTTAGTCTTCGTGGTTTCTACATTCTGTAAGATGTAAGGTATTTGTGGATTCCACATTCTATAACATATAAGGTCTTCTGTAAGATATATGGTCTTTGTGGTTTCTGCATTATGTAAGATATATGGTCTTTGTGGTTTCTGCATTATGTAAGATATATGGTCTTTGTGGTTTCTGCATTATGTAAGATATATGGTCTTTGTGGTTTCTGCATTATGTAAGATATATGGTCTTTGTGCTTTCTGCATTATGTAAGATATATGGTCTTCGTGGTTTCTCCATTCTGTAAGATATATGGTCTTTGTGGTTTATGTATTATGTAAGATATATGGTCTTTGTGGTTTCTGCATTATGTAAGATATGGTCTTTGTGGTTTCTGCATTATGTAAGATATATGGTCTTTGTGGTTTCTGCATTATGTAAGATATATGGTCTTTGTGCTTTCTGCATTATGTAAGATATATGGTCTTCGTGGTTTCTCCATTCTGTAAGATATATGGTCTTTGTGGTTTATGTATTATGTAAGATATATGGTCTTTGTGGTTTCTGCATTATGTAAGATATATGGTCTTTGTGGTTTCTGCATTATGTAAGATATATGGTCTTTGTGCTTTCTGCATTATGTAAGATATATGGTCTTCGTGGTTTCTCCATTCTGTAAGATATATGGTCTTTGTGGTTTATGTATTATGTAAGATGACCGTTAATTTATATACATCTTGAAAAAAAAAAACTACATAAAGAGTTGTAATTCAGGTTTATACATCTGCATGCAAACAATACCCATTTTTGCTTATGGTGTCGAGGAAATTATAACTGTCAATAAAAATTTAAAGCACAAAGAGAAGTCACTTAGACACATGATATGGGACAAGAGGAAACATGACTGGATGTTCATGTCAGAATGAGAGTATACGTACGTTTGTGTTTAAAAGTTCTCCAAAACACGAAAAGTGAAAGTGAATCATAGACTGAGAGCATCAAAAAGAAAAGTTCACTGCTCTGTCAAGTGCATTCCATACACTGATATTGCTGTGAGTACGCGAACGCAAATCTGGTTTACCCATTCGGCCCTTCAGTTACCCAAGTTCGTGGCCGTAAGGTTTCGTAGAGACATTTCCCCCGTACCAGATTAGTCCGTCCCACTTCCCCCACGCTCACGGAATGTAACGAAAGATTAGCCAGTTCTGCTCGTAGACCTGATAAATGGACAGATTACGGCAGATTAGCTGTTCCTACTGGTAAGTTCACTGGCAAAAAAAGGATGGTGTTTACGGCAGATTAGCCAATCCTGTTGTTAGGAAGGCACACAAAGGTAGAACTGAATTCACATGTTAAAATATATCTGTCACATCATGCCATATTCAGACTGTAATCAAAGATCTTTTGACCATACCCAATGGTCTATATAACTATCCTCTTTGCTATTATTATTATTATTATTATTATTATACCACCGTAGAATTACATGCACAATGTTGTTGTTTTTTGCAGGCGATGCAGTGAAGATTGTGTTGGACTGGGAGCAAGTTACGGGGGACATTTTTTCAGCCCTTGAGTGGAGCTAGAAAGCAAGGAGCATGCGATACTTCTTTAGCAGACTCCACCGCCATGGCGATTATGTAGATCCCTACCCCGTCAGCCAAGCTGGGCTTCTTACTGGGGGTACAGAGGGATACTTGGGACAGGGTCTTGGTCGGCTGTGGTGTGCTAACTCTGACGCTAGCATGTCAGGCTATGGGTCACTGACTCTGAAGCTAGCATGCTACAAGACTGTATAATCACTTAGACAAAGGTACAAGGTAAAATCCCCGTTTCCATGCCATTAAGCCATACAGAGTATACAGTGTTAGGCCCGTATTTCCAAGTCCATCGGCACGTGAAAGTATGACGTGGTTAGTATCACGCCTGGCCGCTTCTACCTCTCCAGATTTCTCTGGTACCCGTTTTTAGAGGCTGGGTGGACACAGGGGCCTTTTTGGTGAGTACTAGAAAAAAATCCCCTTGCTGGGGCTTGAACCTGGAACCCCTGATTAGTCACTAACCACTCAGCTAACCAGGGCGCCGCACTTTGGTATAACAAAAACACCAAAAAACCAATACAAATAGTTATCTTATCCCAGATCGACATCAGACGCTGATCTTCTACGTGTCGTGACGTGTGTCATTTCTAATCAGTTCCGTTATTTTTTTTCCTCTCGATAACTTCCCATTATATTGTTCAGTATCTTTGCTTATAAAAACTATTCTGGTAATTATCAGTCCACGATGTATGTGAAATTTCCATTATATTTCGCTATTGTTATTTTTGGCTCTCAAATCCTCTGCACGTAATGTATTTCTTATCTATCTTATCCTCTTTAACCTTCACATTCACATTTCTCGGCACCAGAACAATGACTCTTGGTTCCGTATTGGGAGTAGGTATCCTTATCCTGTGACGTGGCGGTCTGGTGAGAAGCGACATCAGAGAAAGATCAGGCCTTTTTAGCCCGGAGATGAGCGGGCAATAATGATTGGCGTGCTCACTGCGCAATCAAAACCTTTTTTTTTTTTTACCTCGCGTTTATAACTTTTATCAAACTTCGTTATATCTGTGGTTGTTATCGCGCCTACGAAAACTGAGTATTCCTTTCAGTGTATTTGCTTTCAGTGCAAAACACATTTTCATTGGCTACTTCTAATACATCTAGATTATTCCCTCGATCACTTAGGCTGGTCCTTCTTGAGATGTTTATCTTCCAAGAACTGCGCTTAAAAAAGCCTTTAGCGGTGGAAGCGGTGAAGATATTGGGACACGAATAGTGAATCTGAGAGAGAGTAGGTTACAGTGACCCAGCTCAAGAACTCGAGTGGTCGTTAGCCTCTGGACATCCTTCCTCCAGCATGGCCACCAGGCTGTCCCCTGCCCCGTCAGTCAGGCTGAGGCTGTTATCAAGAGCACCTACGGAGAGGTAAGACAAGTTCATGATCAGATCTAGTCAAGTCAGGCTGAGACTGTTGTCAAGAGCAACTACGGAGAGATAAGACAAGTTCATGATCAGATCTAGTCAAGTCAGGCTGAGGCTGTTATCAAGAGCAACTACGGAGAGATAAGACAAGTTCATGATCAGATCTAGTCAAGTCAGGCTGAGACTGTTATCAAGAGCAACTACGGAGAGATAAGACAAGTTCATGATCAGATCTAGTCAAGTCAGGCTGAGGCTGTTATCAAGAGCAACTACGGAGAGATAAGACAAGTTCATGATCAGATCTAGTCAAGTCAGGCTGAGACTGTTATCAAGAGCAACTACGGAGAGATAAGACAAGTTCGTGATCAGATCTAGTCAAGTCAGGCTGAGGCTGTTATCAAGAGCACCTACGGAGAAGTAAGACAAGTTCATGATCAGATCTAGTCAAGTCAGGCTGAGACTGTTATCAAGAGCAACTACGGAGAGATAAGACAAGTTCATGATCAGATCTAGTCAAGTCAGGCTGAGACTGTTATCAAGAGCAACTACGGAGAGATAAGACAAGTTCATGATCAGATCTAGTCAAGTCAGGCTGAGACTGTTATCAAGAGCAACTACGGAGAGATAAGACAAGTTCATGATCAGATCTAGTCAAGTCAGGCTGAGGCTGTTATCAAGAGCAACTACGGAGAGATAAGACAAGTTCATGATCAGATCTAGTCAAGTCAGGCTGAGACTGTTATCAAGAGCAACTACGGAGAGATAAGACAAGTTCATGATCAGATCTAGTCAAGTCAGGCTGAGACTGTTATCAAGAGCAACTACGGAGAGATAAGACAAGTTCATGATCAGATCTAGTCAAGTCAGGCTGAGACTGTTATCAAGAGCAACTACGGAGAGATAAGACAAGTTCATGATCAGATCTAGTCAAGTCAGGCTGAGGCTGTTATCAAGAGCAACTACGGAGAGATAAGACAAGTTCATGATCAGATCTAGTCAAGTCAGGCTGAGACTGTTATCAAGAGCAACTACGGAGAGATAAGACAAGTTCATGATCAGATCTAGTCAAGTCAGGCTGAGACTGTTATCAAGAGCAACTACGGAGAGATAAGACAAGTTCATGATCAGATCTAGTCAAGTCAGGCTGAGACTGTTATCAAGAGCAACTACGGAGAGATAAGACAAGTTCATGATCAGATCTAGTCAAGTCAGGCTGAGACTGTTATCAAGAGCAACTACGGAGAGATAAGACAAGTTCATGATCAGATCTAGTCAAGTCAGGCTGAGACTGTTATCAAGAGCAACTACGGAGAGATAAGACAAGTTCATGATCAGATCTAGTCAGGTCAGGCTGAGGCTGTTATCAAGAGCAACTACGGAGAGATAAGACAAGTTCATGATCAGATCTAGTCAAGTCAGGCTGAGGCTGTTATCAAGAGCAACTACGGAGAGATAAGACAAGTTCGTGATCAGATCTAGTCAAGTCAGGCTGAGACTGTTGTCAAGAGCACCTACGGAGAAGTAAGACAAGTTCATGATCAGATCTAGCCCAGATAGCCGTGATTTCACACCTGTAGTGGGGGGGGGGGGGGTCAGACAGAGAGAGACATGGAGATAGACAGAAAGAGACAGAAGACAGAGAGGGACAGAGAAAGAGACAGGAGAATTATGCAGTCTATAAATGTGAAATGAACCAACATAACCTGTTTTTTCTTACATTTTTCAGTTCATACTTCATAATATATAAAATATTCATGGCCGATTTTCATTATAAGGTGAATCACACAATGGAGGATCTGATTTTGTATACAGAGTCTCTGTTTTGTTCCGAGATGTGGTTCTGAAGATGGATGCAAAAAATACCTTGGACGGAAAGAAAAACAAACGAAGAGATCCTCAAAGAAGTCCCCCCCCCCCCTCAAAAAAAAACCAGTTCAAATTATAAGAAAAAGACCATCAAAATTTCTAAGACATGTCACGAGGAGACAGAAGTTAGAGAACTTAAAAATGACTCGAAAATTCAAGAGAAAAATGAAGAGAGGAAGGCAAAGGAAAATATCTCAATGGCCTGACCAAGTGGCACGGGAAAAAAGGCGAAATTTTGATCGGGAAAAACCAAGGACCGCACATGAACCGCCAACAAAAACCTTCACAGCACGTAATAATAATAGAAGAGAAGAAGAAGAAGAAGGAGGAGGAGGTTAAAAAACCCCTCAAAAAATGGACAAAATAAGAATCATCATAAACAATGTACTTGGATATTTGTCTTTAGAGTCCTCACTGGCAAACTCCAAAACAAGAATTTCAGCGCCAACAATTCTTAAGACTGTAGCGCCCAGGAACTTCTCCGACTTGACCTAAATCTGCTGGACCTCGTCTTAAATAGTCCTTGTTCTGATTTGTTTTTGGAAGACAAAAAGTAAATAAATAAATATGCGGTAGCAGGTTCGACTGTATATAAAATGTCTCTCATCTGCAATACAAACTACGCAGCTAAACTGGGCTTGACCTAATGTACTGGAACAGACAAACGGACATAGACAAGTTCTAACACGTGGCTGCCTGAATACTGGATGCATCTTCTGTACGAATGAATGAACAGGAGAATGACTACATGAGTGACAGGTTGAATAATGAACAGAAGGAGAAGCAGATAAGAAAATACGCAAAACAAAAAAAAAAACAAAAAGATGCATAGGAGTATGGACATCCGTTGTAGTCAACCCTCACCTCCACATGATGATGGTGAATAATAACACTTATTTATATTTATATTACGCATTATATGGAAATAATTTTCTTGTTATGTGAAAATGCACAGATCCGGTTCAAATATTAATACTACTACTTAGAAAAAAAACTATTACAAAAGCGATATAAGTAACTGCGTTAAAAAAAAAACAATTGCAAAGATCTAGCAGTGACTAACGCTAAAAGCCTTGAACACAGGTCTCTGTTCCAACAACTGTGCCCCATTGGTCCTTGAATTTGCTGAACTTGACACTGAAACTCGCGAGTTGGGGCGTGGCACATCACACCGCTATCATGCGGGAAACGAGTGCACGTGATGTCAGCTTCTCTCTCAGAGGCGAAGCCGCCCGTTTGACTGATATTTTTCTATAAAAGCCAGCTGATTGCGATGACTGGAACCACGCCGTCCTGAATTAGCCACCGCGTTCTAGTCTTTGTTCGGATCGTGCCGTAAACAAATTCTCATTCTCAATTAGGTAAACAAAATACAAAAAAAAACCTTCACAAAATTTCAAGGACAACTATTTCAATTACTTTTGTTTTGGAGAAAGGGGGCTGACATATATATATATATATATATTTGAAAAAAATTATTTGTACTGATCCACAAACCGACCCATGCTTTGCTCACGTGGGGTTATGTCTGGCTTTTTTATTATGTGATATTCTATTAATCTCAGAATGATATCGTCATGCTGACACGGAAGCAGATAATTTCCTTTTATTGCAAGCTAGAACAAGTACCTGTGTGTATATAAAGGGGCAGATTTTCCTCGTTTCAGAATTACATAGCGGCAACAAGACTAGAATTTATTCCAAGAACAGCCTCCGAACGATTAGACAACTAAGAAATACTCATAATCGTCAATTCTATTTATATCAATATTTTTTATCTCTTCAGTGAAATTCCGAGTTTTAACAAAAATAAATACATATCAAACGATGGAGACAAGCGATTCCTGTGAAAACTTCATCAAGATCGATGTTGGCGATACTTGTTGGCCAGACAATTTCAACATCTACAATTCAGGTAATAGTCACAATCATAATGAATAATTTTATAATGCGATCTTTATATTTTTGTCTCCTTTTGCTCGCTCTGGTTTTGATCTTTTTTTTCCGTTGAAATAAAAATTAAACACGTATTTTTTGTTGTTGTTGTTGACGTTTTATCACAGTTTAATAATGGTAGAATTCGTTATACGCTATTCTATTTCTTTATGCCTGCTTATTTCATATGTCTGACCTCTCAGCCCTACATTTCACTAGTATTATGCCTTAGTGACTGAGCTTAAACTTCCACTGTACTTTGACTCCACAGTATTAACCCGTGTATCAACGACAGACAGTTAAGATTTCTCTCTTTCAAACAGTCGAGGTCCATCTCTTTCGTCGTTGCTTCCTTGTCGGCTTTAGTGCCTGCTTGGAGTCTGATGGGTGTCTGTTGGTGTCTACTTGGTGTCTGATTACTATACGCTTACAGACCAACTCTCCCAGGATCGGACAAACTCTCAGTGGCAACGGAAATGGCAGCGGTGTAGATTATAATGGTTTTATATGATGCAAGTGGTGACATAATGGCAATGAAGATGAGTGGAAAACAGTCCCAGTGACAATTCTAAATAACACGACGTGACTACAGCAAGACAATATATATGATTCCAGGCGTCTACTAACGTTAAGAAGACTTCGACGCCAACAGAATCCTACAACATACTAGATTCACTATTCTAAACTGCAAAAAACCACTGCCGACAACTAAGACACAGATTAAGTTCCTACCCTACAAAACAACGTCCTACTCTGACAAAACTACGACTCAGGCTACCAGACCGAAAGTCTAACTTGCCACTCTTGATCAGCTGATCAATCTCTACTTCCACGAGCTCCATGGTAACCACGTGATCTACAAGCAACTGATTTAAAGGGGAGTGAAATGTAAACAAATAGTTAACACATTCTGTAGGACATAACTTTGGTTTTACCCAACATTTAGATTAAAAAATAACTTACCTAACTTTCTATGTTAAAAAATCCCATATACTATTATGAAGTTGTTCAAAATAAGAAACGCAACACTACTGTAGTCGTAATGAACACCAAATTTCAAACTTGTATCAAAATTTTATTTTACGGAATTAATGTTTCAATTTTGGCATGAAGAAACTTTAAGACTTTAGCAATGAAATGATTTCATTAAATTTGGTTTGGACTTTTATTCTTTGCGACTGAGGCCTCCGTTTCAGTAAGGTGTATGGCCTTCTCTGGCCTGTATCAGAGAACATCTCCTTGGCATGGATCCGATTAACCGTTGGATCTGTTGTTGTGGGATGGCTGCTCACTCTTCCCGCGGTGCAAGAGGGAACTGTCGGAGATTGGCGTCACGTCCCGCTTGTGGACTTGCCTGTTGAGTTCATCCTATAAGTATTTTATTGGGTTCATGTCTGATGACATGGATGACCACGGAATGGTCTGGAGTTGTCAGCAAGGAACTGGGTGGTGAGTTGTGCCATATGATGTCGAGCGTTATCCTGCTGAAAAATCTACCCTGGTGCAGCCAGTAGTGGACAAATGTGAGGACGAAGAATTTAAGCGACGGAACATTCAGGCGTCTTTCAATTTGCACCAGGTCACTTCTTCCCATGAAGCTGATCGTCCCCCACACCAATACATCACCACCATATGGAGAAGCCCCATCCACACAGCTCTGGACGCAGCGCTCATGGACTCTGCAGTAAACTCTACTTAGTCTATCGTGTCGCTGGAGCAGAAAGAATGATTCATCACTAAACCAAACCATTCTCCAATCATTCTCAACGGTCCATTGACGATGCTGGTTCACCCACTGCAGTTGATTCTGGCAATGCCGGTCCGTAAGAACAGGACCTCTGTAGGGTCTTCTAGCCCAAAGACCAGCGACGTCCAGCCGGTTCTGACCGTTTGATCTGAAATTTGACGAGCTGGTGTCATTGAATGGACTGTTGAGGACGCATAGGCAAATCGATTCATGAGGTGACAGAGCAATATGAAGCGGTCTTCGGCAGGAGTTCTGACTATGGGTCTTCCACTGCGCGGCCGGTCTACAACTGACTCAGTTTCATGAAATCCAAAGGCGACTAATGGTGCTTCTAACCACATAAATTGTCTGGCCACTACACTTTGTGACTGTCCAATCTGTAAATGCCCAATGATGATGAGTCGTTTTTCTGTAGTGAGATGGGTCATACTTGCGCGTTGAATTTTCATATGAACTGACTCGAGGAGCGTCAATCCTTTTTAGGCATTCAATAACATGGCCAGTGAGTTTTGTGTTCAGTAAGTTTCACGAGATTCTCATCAACCTGTCATGAGTTATCGTCAAAAATGCTGTTTTGACTAGCCTCACTTTTTAGTGCTCCTAAATCATCTGCTGAGTACAGTTTATGTCATCACTTGAAGCTGATGTCCAAATGAACGTTTCAGGCAATTTGCCCTTGTCTGATCAGCAAACTTCAGTTTAAATCGCAACATCGTATTTGTTGCGTTTCTTTTTTAACAGTATATAATTTTGAAAAATTCGCTATTTAAAGCTTTCAGTAAGTGGACATTATGTTGACCACCTCAGAAGTGTATGTTAGTACAGTTTGAACTATAAAATATTCCAGTTTTTTTTTAAATAATTCTCGAATTGTATCATGACAGAATGCATTCAAACCATCTACCAAAATAATTTCCTTTTGGTCACGCTGTTCGGCTATGCCAGTCAAGTTATCCCAAAAGGATAGAATCGTGGATTTGTTGCACTCTTATGTTTTTAGATGTGTTGTAGGGATGTGAAGATGGTGTCTGATCAGGCAGTCGGCGACCTATAGCTGATATGCTAGCGTCAGGGTTAGCGAACCATAGCTGACCAAGACCCTGTCCCACCTCTCCTTTGGTACCTCAAGTAACGGGCCTAGCCTGGCTAACGGGACAGGGATCGCCATAGTCCCCATGGTGGTGGAGTCTGCTGAAGAAGCATTGCACACCCCCTGTTTTTTAGCTGTACTCTATGACTGAAAAAGTAGCCGCCATAACCCTTTATTAAACAGCAAGCGACATTTTTCACATCACGGAAGCTAATATTTGTTTGTTTACCTCTCACTGTTGATTTTGCACGATTCAGCTTTTCTTCTTAGAAATAGGCTCGATGATCGGATAGGAGATGCGGGGGGGGGGGGGGGGGGTAGGAGGAGGTGAGGGACCTGACTCTGGGACCTGACCTGCCTCTCTACGGCCCTGCTTAGAACTCCTTTTAACTAAGTTGCCTATGAACTCCTTTTAACTACTACTTTGCCTATGAACTCCTTTTAACTACTTTGCCTATGAACTAAGATATGTGTAAATAACTTGGTGCATTGGTAAAATGTGTTGACAGAAAGAAAAATGTTGCGAGTTCAAGTGGTTAGGGCATGTATTTCTCATATCGATGGTCGGAGAGGTTTCATATAAGAAAAAGGGTTCCACTTAACACAACTATAAAAATTGGTACCTTGTTCACATAAACGTTGTTGAAGGAAAGATGTCCTTGACACTGACCAAATTCTCCCACTAGATCTTTGGCTACCATCAACTAAGTAAGACGCCATTCAGTTTCTTTATCAGTCCAGCCGTACTTGCTAGGAATGGGGTGGCTAAACTTTTTAAAGGCGTCGGCCAAAGCTAGCTCCTCTCTCTCTCTTGTGTACCACTAAGAATTTTACTGTTTATTTTGAGTTGTGAAATTTTTGTGCGTGTCATGTGTCACCCTGTGCATCAGCATCGTGTAGCTTCAGGATCCACCCACATAGATTTTATCATTGCCCCCTTAAAGAGGGGCCCACCCCCTTAGAGTGTCAGGAGTTTAATTAGGGCCGAAACACTTGTCTGAGTTGGGAGGGGGTACTTCCTCTGATGATCTGAAGGAATTGTGTTGTTCCGCTCTCTACAGTAGAGAGTTTCCTGAATAACTCACTCAAATGTTAGTGGCATCACACATGGGTTTTAAAGGTCTTTGCGTGCACACAGACTGTAGCAGTGAAAGATTTGTATGACAGCCGATACAGAAATATCTACTTGCTAGCATCATAATTCCTGTATGATGGTATGAAACAGGTTCCTTTTTTTCCGTGGAATCTTATTTATAAACAGAAGAAGAAGATGAATAAGTGTAGACTGAAACCACTGGCTGGTGACAGCTATAAAGATGGGAGGGAGGAGGAGTGGTATGTTTTGTTCTTCAGTTCTGCATGTTCAGAATCATGCGGTAGTAAATCCCAGGTGGAGTGTCACGTGATCACTTGGTGAGCAAACAGTGACCAAGTTTTGGTTTCACCTGCTCTTGTTTAGGCCCTTGGCTAGCGCCGCTACCTGGCACGTCTGATGTGCTAATTCATCCTTGCTTTTATTGCGTGCGTTGCTGAGTGGTCGGCATGTGCTTCTACATGGAGAGACGAGCCATAGCGAGCACGGATTAACAGCAGGTTTGGCAGAAAACATGTCAAGGTAAAACGAGAAGCACTTCCTAACGAAAACGAGCACATAGAGTTCAAGCACGCATTTTTTTAATAATCATCCCCCGTGCATCGCGACAGCAGAACTTGCTGTAGTTAAGTAGTGATAGATATTTAGAGAAAGAGAGAGAGGGGAGGGAGAGAGAGAGCGAGAGGTAGGAAGGGAGGGAAAGAAAGAGGGAGATAGAGAGAGAACGCGGATATCTGTGATACATGATATCTTTAACTTTGTTATACTGAGCACATGATACATTTTAATAATTTAAGATATTGCGCATAATAAGACATAAAAATTAAAATCAGCGCATAGAATTAACTGATGAAGACAAGTTGTGATTACCTGCTTTGATCAACTGACGAGGAGGACAATTTATGAGGAGGCACTTTGATCAATTGATGAAGGTAGACATTTTGTGAGTAGGCACTTTGATCAATTGATGAAGGTAGACATTTTGTGAGTAGGCACTTTGATCAATTGATGAAGGTAGACATTTTGTGAGGAGGCACTTTGATCAATTGATGAAGGTAGACATTTTGTGAGGAGGCACTTTGATCAATTGATGACGGTAGACATTTTGTGAGGAGGCACTTTGATCAATTGATGAAGGTAGACATTTTGTGAGTAGGCACTTTGATCAATTGATGAAGGTAGACATTTTGTGAGTAGGTACTTTGATCAATTGATGAAGGTAGACATTTTGTGAGGAGGCACTTTGATCAATTGATGAAAGTAGACATTCCGTGAAGAGGCACTTTGATCAGTTGATGAAAGTAGACATTCTGTGAGGGGGCACTTTGATCAACTGATGAAGACACGCCATGAGTGCGAGCTTTGGCCGACCCCTCTCATGTACGTCATGGGAACGAGAAAGAAAAGACATTTTTTTTAAAAATAGACAAAAATAACAAAGAAGCAAGCTGGTAACTGACACAATACAAAAAGTACAACCACAGTTTGCCATACTGAGCCATGAGTGGAAACGGAAATGGTTATTAACATTCTTCGTTCGATGTTTTACAGAGAATAGCGAATAACAAAAAAGCTGAACAAGGTACATGTTTAAAGCTTCTGATAAGACTTGCTCGTGATCCAGCTTTGCTGAAACGCACGGCTGCACCGAAATATACCTAGAAGATAAAATGTTTTCTTCTTTGTTTAAAACAGTCAGCTGTGTAGTACGGGCAGCTGGTTTGTCGAGACGACCTCATATCTTAAAGAGCGAGCTTTTCCGATCCGTGGATTACAACGTAGGTCAGCGCAATAACCTGGTGTAATCCATGATTACTGTTTCTAATTGTTCGATGTACTTAGAAAAATCCCTGGGCATGCCAAGGTCTTTAGTTCTGGTAAACGAGAGACAGACAGACAGACAGACAGAGAATCAAATGACTATCAAATCCAACTTCATCTCAGCGGGTTCAGAAAATTTAGGAAAAAAAAAAGGTTGGAAATTTGATTTATATTTAAAACCATGGAAATCCCGTAAACGTACGCAAGAAGCTGACTGTCCTATACGGGGCAGGGACCAAAGATGAACATTCTCGAGTGATGGCTGGTTATGAGGACTAGTAAAGCAGAGCTGGACAAAGACCACATGGCACTTTTTTGTGTGTGTGCTCTCAGTAATCAGCCGAGCTTTATTTACAGAGTAAAGTCGCCCTGGTCTTCATCGTTATAGTCTGCCAAGAATTAACAGAGAAAAGTCGCTTTGATCCTCATCGTTATAGTCTGCCAAGAATTAACAGAGCAAAGTCGCCTTGATCCTCATCGTTATAGTCTTCCAAGAATTAACAGAGCGAAGTCGCTTTGATCCTCATCGTTATAGTCTGCCATGAATTAACAGAGCAAAGTCGCCTTGGTCCTCATCGTTATAGTCTGCCAAGAATTAACAGCGTAAAGTCGTCTTGGTCCTCATCGTTAAAGTCTGCCAAGAAGCTGATTTAAGATTACCATGTGTTTTCAAAGACGCCACCCTAATCCACTTTTGATTCGACACGAAACTATGTTCCAACATATCTTCCAAAATTCTTCATGTGAAGAACATCCTGCTCATAGTTCCACGAAGATAAAGACAACCGTTGTGGGTGGGGGGAGAGGGACGACAAAATGTCCCCTACGGTCACACAGGCTGAAATAACATATTATACTTTTCTAACCAGCAACTTGGAGAGGTGCCAATTGATATCCAAACTTCAAGAGTTTTTTTTAATCCAAATATTGTTATGACTCCTGTTTGGACAGTATTTGATAATAATTCTAAGTGTATTTATTTTGACAAAATTTTTCACTGCTGTACTCTAGTCATCAGGTGAAAACAAGTGATTGGAGTTAAAAGTAAAGTACTATACAAATGAATGCAAAAGAATCTGTGTCATGAACCTGTGACCTATGTTAGGATCTTTACCAGCTATTGTTTATAAGCATCTAATAACTGTTCATTGTCTCTGATACCAGTCATCTTCGCTTCCATAATATTGTACACAAAGGTAAAGGTGTTCAATGGTGTAATCTAGTCACGCAGTGAAAACAAATGACTGGAGTTAAAGCTAAAGTACTATACAAGTGAATGCATGAGAATCTGTCATTAACCAGTGCATATGTAGGGGTCTTTACCAGCTATGGTTTATAAAAGCCTAATAACTGTTCCTTGTCTCCGATACCAGTCATATTCGCTTCCATAATATGTTAAATGTACATGGAAGATCGACATTGCTGTACACTCCACGCGAAGAACTGCGACAAGTTTCAAACGTGGCCTGTAAATGATTGCGATGTATCTAACACATAAAATAAAGAGCTTTGTAGCGAGGCCAATCAAAGACCACTTGATGACCTAATTTAAATGAAGACAAACAACCTTTAGACAACCTATGTCGGTCTTTGATGTAACCAGCTGAAGTACTTTTCTCTGAATACACACGCACAAGAGGATCTTTAAAGGTGAAGGTCAACATAAAGTTACGGTCGCAAAAGTAGCCAGTCCTTGTGGATGACTCAAGGTCGCGAAAAGTGTACAAAGGTCTTATGATAACTTAACATATGGCATAAAAAAGAAACGTTCTGCGCCAACGTAAACTAAAGCAGACACGCCATACAGACGTGCTTCAGAAGACAAAGTACAAAGATTATGATGCGGAAATACCCACATTTATTTTATTTATCTCGTAACTCTGTCTCACTGGTACGCGAATAAAACAAATAAAATGTTCAAGTATTTTTGTAATGTATTGAATGTCCTAATATCTCCTTCAGTTGTTATTGGTTACAGGTTATTTTTCTAAGTAATGTTCTCAATGATTATACTTTTTTTACGAAAAGTATACCGATATGTACGTTGTTTCTGTTGCGTTTATGACATTTAGAATATACTTGTGGCATAATGACTGTTCCAGGGCATATCCCAGAGATCATATCATTTTAAATGCATAATTTTAATGTTCACTCCATTCTATCTTGAAATAAGTATATATTTTTGACGTGTACAAAATATCAAGAGAAGGCCGTATTGGAAGGATACATAATGGGAAAAAGAAAAAGAGGAAGACCGAAACGAAGATGGCTGCAAGACATCGTTGATGATCTGGAAATGGATGCAGCAGCAGCAGGCCATCTTGCTCACAACTGAGAGGCCTACAGGAGTGCTGTTTGGGAGGCAAAGTTCCGCAAGGGACATGCAAAGGAATGAATGAATGAATGAACAAAATATCTACTTTTTATCTAAAAAAAACAACATATTTGTATGTTTGTTCTAAAATAGTGGCACTCACCATCAAAATCACATATTTCAAAAATAGTTAAATTACATAATAGTAAAGGAGGGGGTGGATATAACGACGAGTATTAGAAATTTCACTTAAGTAGTAAAATAGCTTGACTCGAGGACCAGGGACGTCATGAACCCTGGACAGATGTGGCTGGCTGTGACATGAAGACACGTCATCTACTCGCCACTCATGGGACCTGTTATTGGTCGAGTAATTATGCCAATGTCAGGGCCGACACGAGCTATGGACATGATCAGCGAGTGGTGGCCGAATTATTTTGTTTATCCTCGACAGACAAAAAAGAGGTTAAGTCTCAGGCAGTTTCTAGTTTAAGAACTCTGACTCCGTGTGTTAAAAATGATGGCGGTTGCAAATGACCATTTAAAGGAAAAAGAAAAAAAAACACTATATTGCTTTGATAAGTGTTAGTTTTTGAGTGACTTTACAAAACTTGGAAACCGCAATATTAAAACCTCACAGTAGTTTTACAGCATTTTTAAAGCTACCCAAACATTCAAAATGAACCTTTATATAGCTCTAGTTTTAATTTTCCTAATAGATTCTCTCTTTAGTACTCTCTTCTACCTTCATTTAATACATTTAAAATACGTGTGTATCAATAAAACCAAAAGAATGTACATAGGCTGATCGGGGTATACTTCACTGAGATGAATAAAAACCCTTATGTTACCTGTCCACCGACATTTATCATTTTGAGCATTATCATCAACAGTTTGTATAAGATAAACGATGTTTACACAATCCATATTCTTCTTTTTTTTTTCTTTTTCCTCTGTTTCTAAACTTATTTTTGTTACATTGTTACATTTTTGCTAAGATGACAAGGGAACAGAATTATGTAACTTTTTTTTGTTCTGTAGTTGTTTTGCAGTGTCTTAACAAATAATATTTGTATTTATAACTTTAGATAAAGACTGAATCTTTGATATTCGTTTCACCACTTATGCCAACAGCTGTTCCTGCGAACCTTCTATTATTGTTGACATTAATCAGCTGATAGAACCAGCTGATATCAACCACCTGGTTCCCGCCACTTGACCCGGAAACTGACAAGAATTTTGATGACATCAGCAGAAACGCTCCTTTCTGGTTTAGTGGCACAAAAATATAGTTAAGTTTTCGCGGCCTAAGTTTGTGAAACACAAAACACGGTATGTCACCGATTTATAAGCAGGACAAGTTAACCTCTACATGACTTATCTTTCGGGTAACAGTCAAATATTTTTGAGGAGACCACTCTCAAGTTAACTGGAAAAATTTCACTGCGCATGTGTTTTGCGGTGACATATTTAGCATCCAATAAAATCACAGGGCCTTCAGATGAAAGCAACCGAATAAACCGAATAAGATAATTAGTTCAGATTTATACCTAAAAAATTATCTTTGGTCCAAATATTATCACTTCAACAAATTCAGTGAGGCCACTTTTTATTAATTCAGTGCTGCCTTATCAACTGTACGTCTTCTAGAGCAAGAGACAGGCTGCTTGCGAGCATAAACTTTATATTTTCTCACAATCATTAAATACAAAGTCATTATTTAATTAAAAATGCAAAGTATACAAAGGCGTGATGAATCTGATGGCTATTCTTCTGGTAAGAATATCGATTTTTTTAAAACAATAAGAAAACAAAACAAAACACAAGCTCTCAATCTAAAACCTTTAATCGCTGCAACAGCTAATAACAAAGCTGCTGTGTGTCTGCCTCTCAGATTTATTAAAAATGTTGTCATCATAAAACTGATAGATGTAAATATTTTGAAGGCACTTGGTTATTGATACATGGGCCATATTTATTTCTCATAGTCTGTATATATGTACTAACTGTTTCTGCTAGTATATCTTATCTTATATATATATGTAGGTGTAATATTCATTTAATCTAATCAGTATGTGTGTAATAATTATTCATATAAATGCAATAACTATTTATATAAATGCAATAACTATTTCAGACAACTCCGACATTTCCGTAGGATGTGACAGTCTTGAAAATGCGGATGTAAGTATCTGAAGAAATTTTTGCACATCTCAATATGAAAGATAGAAGATAAATAATATAAAGTTCAGATTCTACGTGTTTTAAATAGAGGCAGGGCGGGGAGCACTTTAGTCACGGTGAACTTACATGACGATGTTAAGATGTCCAGCGGACAAAAGCCGATCCATATCCTTGTTTCATGCCGTGCTCTTTATAGTAATTTGTGTCATGACCAGCGGCGCAGGAATCCGGTCCTTTTCTCCGTGCTGTAGCCTGCATTCTGCGTGTTTTCCAAGAGATCAGTGTGATCGGCACACATTAAACAATGGAAAAGGAAAAAAAAACAACACTACACTTAACAGTTTTCGTCATCATCTCCTACGTGAAAATAGTTCAGAGAGCAGATTACAATATAGGGCGGGATATTTAGACAGGAATTGGTGGCAGAATTTAGACAATTTGAAAATACTAAACGCACAAATTGGTAGTTGTCATGTAAATGCGAGTTTCTCTGTCTGTCTGTCTGTCTGTCTGTCTGTGTGTGTGTGTGAGTGAGTGAGTGAGTGAGTGAGTGAGTGAGTGAGTGAGTGAGTGAGTGAGTGAGTGAGTGAGTGAGTGAGTGAGCGAGCGAGCGAGCGAGCGAGTGAGTGAGTGAGTGAGTGAGTGAGTGAGTGAGTGAGTGAGTGAGTGAGTGAGTGAGTGAGTGAGTGAGTGAGTGAGTGAGTGAGTGAGTGAGTGAGTGAGTGAGTGAGTGAGTGAGTGAGTGAGTGAGTGAGTGAGTGAGTGAGTGAGTGAGTGAGTGAGTGAGTGAGTGAGTGAGTGAGTGAGTGAGTGAGTGAGTGAGTGAGTGAGTGAGTGAGTGAGTGAGTGAGTGAGTCTGTATTCTGTAATATTACAATAAAAAAATACTCCACATGGTGAATTCTAGGCCCAATTTTAAAAAAAGAATGAAAACGTACGCCCATTTTATCCCAGCTAACAACGGTGATCTGATCGTGTATGATTAAATTTACTTATACTATCTGGAAATCAACTAAAGAAATAGACAAGAAATTAGCATACGAAGAAGAAAGACAAGAAATCAGACTCTTGTGAAAACAAATGCCTAAGCAAAGTGGAACGAACACAGAGATAAGACAGATGAGCAAACAGCAACCTGTCTCATGGGTGCTCAGAAAAAGAAGATGGACATAAGTAGGCCATGTGATGAGAAGAAACAATCAGAGAATACCAAAAACAAGCTATCAAGTGGAGCACAACAAGCCGAAGAAAAAAGAGGTCGACCACGTGAAACTCTAAAGAGGACATTGTTAAGAGAAGCCAGTTTAGTGTGCATAACATCCCGTGAAGTTGAAAACCTCGCCAAAAACAGGAAAACTTAGCAAACAACTATGCGAGCCCTATGTAACGCTTAATGGCACGGGAAGGATGTAAGATGTACTACCACTGCAATGCGGTAAACTGCAAATTTGAGAATTTGTTTTATTTATGAGATTAAACACATGTATCCCCACAGGGGAGCAGAAGTAAGGGTAGACCAAAAGAGACATGGAGAAGAACAACAGAAAGGATGTTGAGCAATAGAGGGCTCACCTGGGCAAGAGCAGAAAAAAAGGCGAAGGACAGGCATTTGTGGAAAACCCTTGCGGAAGCCCCATGTGCCCTGGGCACTTAAGGTTCAGAGAGAGAGATCGCTGTTGCAGTTATGAATAATGATAATGCAATGGCATTTGAATTTGGCGCTGTTTACCTAATGTCTTTATAATAAAAACCACGCCCACTGACCCCGGAAGCGGAATGAACTTATTGTCAGGTCATTTCCTGTATCAGAAAGAAACACTGATAGCAACCAAATGTTGTTATACGTTATTTTTATGTCTTCGTTAAGTGAAGCTATTACAGGATGATGATATTTAAACAAATATTTCGAGGACCACGTCTAGGATTTGTCGTGTCGCAGTGCCGGTATAGTAGCTACTTGCCTGGTTATAACAAACATAAGTTGTTTAGAGGCGTGGTGGAAATAAGACGGTTCACTTCAGACTTGAAGCAGGTTTCTAAAGCATGAAAATGTTTTCAAATTTCACTTTTTTTCAGCATACAGCGAGTTTCATGAAGCATAATACCATTGCCACTAATTGTATACATCTTCCTTTTACTGTAATCAGATTCAGTCAATCATTTGCATGTATCTTGCGGAACTTTGCCTCCCTATCAGATTCTCTCTCTCTCTCTCTCTCTCTCTCTCTCTCTCTCTCTCTCTCTCTCTCTCTCAACCTTAAGTGCCCAGGGCACATGGGGCTTCCACGAGGGTTTTCCACAAATGCCTGTCCTTTGCTTTTTTTTCTGCTCTTGCCCAGGTGAGCCCTCTATTGCTCAACATCCTTTCTGTTGTTCTGCTGACGAATAAATATATCATGATGTTCTCAACTTTTGAGCTGCATTGGACTCCAGATTGTTGTTTGAAACATTGGGACCTTAACTTCATACATTCACATAAGATGTAAACCTTTAAAAAAATTATAGAATAAAAAAATGAAAATAAAATTTTAATTATTACATTTTAGCAGAAAACGAAATTTAAAAATCCAACCAAAAATTGTTATACAAGTGATAATTACTACAGACAACCCATGACGTGTTTGTCAACATTTTGTCCCTCTCCACACCATTAAGATTACTTTGGGGCATTAAAACAAAACTGCCCCATGTGCCCTGGGCACTTAAGGTTCAGAGATTAAAACAAAACAATGTTTTTAACATTTTCACCCACTCACATACTTGGTGTAAAGGAGGCTTCAGTATGTTGGACTTACCTGTTTTATGTGTTTTGATATGGCAGAATATTGTAAACAAAATAAATGTGCTATATTTTCACATTCTGAGGGTATAATATTTACCAGAAGTAATCATTTGTTCTTATTTATGAAGGCCATAAATTACTTTCTGACATAATTCTCTGCTGTGTGAAAAGATGTATTTCAATCCCAGTTACAGAAACTGATAAAATATAATTATTTTTTTCTATTTAAATTTCTCAACCTAAAATCCTTCCTAAGATCACTATGTACTATTGTACATAGTAGGAACTTTAACTATGCCTATAAGTTCATAATGCTTCCAACAATAGGTGAACTTTGGAATCCTCTTTGATGTTGATGGAGTGTTGGCTAGGGGCAGTACTCCACTAGAACCTGCGAAGAAAGCCATTGATAAACTGAAGGATATACATGGCAAACTTAAGGTTCCTGTTGTGTTTGTCACAAATGCATGCAACAGAAGTGCAGACAAAGCCCAGCAGATCAGCAGTTGGTTCAACCTTGATGTGAGTGTTTTTAACTTTTACACAAGCCTGTCTGTTATTGTTATATTACCACATTTCAACTTATATTGTGGTTTTTGAAGCATATAGAAATAAATATAAATTGTTTAATTTACAGCATGCTGATAACTTTATTTCTTGTTTAAAATCAAAACTATTTTTGTCATCTAAAGGTAAATTATGTAAAGCATTATTTTCTATAATTTCTTTAATTTTTATTACATTTCTATCACAATTTGTATTGTCCCCCACAAAATCATGGTGATTATAAAAAGTGATATTTATGTATAAAACCATAAGTCATAGAAATCTGGAGAGAGTAAAAAGGCAGATTCATGAGAAGGGAGTCATCATTCTCAGTGCCAGGAAAGTAGAGCTAAAATTCTGTGTCCCTGCTTGTGGAAACAGGCTGGTTTTTTTTTCCTGCTGTCTTTCCACTTGGGTCAGGTTTATGGCCTGGGTCATCATCATTGTACTCCAGACATGTCCATAGATGCTTATATCCCCCCCCCCTCAACATATCCATCAGCATTGTGGCTGATAGTGCCTGTCCTGTGTTGGTTGACCAGTTGTCTCACATGTTGAGTATGCTTCTCGTTCCTGATCATGCCAGCCTATATTCCCAGCTCTCACAGTCTGAGTAGCGATGTAGATTCACTGCCCTTGAAGTCCTGCACTCCACCTGTCTCTCTGAGCATGTTGACAATATCAGCTCGATCCAGTGGTTGTCCATCAGCAATGACGGCAGAGCCAGCCAGTCTGTCAGCTCTCTCATTTCCCTGGATGCCCACGTGTCCAGGAAAATAGATGATGAGTGACTGCAATTTCTGCATGACTCAAGCCACTGCCTGCATACAGATCCTACCTTGACCTTCATGATCGTACTCATTGAATCACTCAGTATGCAGACACGGGTGTGGTCAGTATTCACATTATCTTCGTGCTGGCTGAGCTACCCATGAAGTGCTGCGCTCAGACCAGGTTGAGAGACAAGGCATAAGAAACATTAAATGATCATATTTTAATGACACTCTGCTACTAAAAACAGGATACTGCTACCTGTGTAATGAATTAAAACATGACTCTAGATGAAGCAAAAGTAACAGTGGAGCGTGTCCTGCAAGACTGAAGGTTGTATGAAGAGTCAAGAAAAAAGAGCTGTGGACCTCGACAATCCCTGTCATTTAACAGCATCATATCCTGGAAATAACAGCAGAGTTCATATCTGAGGACAGCATCGGCATCTGATAAAGAATAAGGAAGAAGATGACATGCTGTTGTGATCACAATGTATAAACAAATTTTTTTTTTCATGTCATAAAAATAGATTTGATATTTTCAAAACTAGCTGCGTCTGCCTCACAGGTGTCACCGGAGCAAGTCATTCATGCCCCAACTCCAGCCAAACTTTTGCGTGAGTTCCACAATAAGCACACGCTTGTCATTGGTCAGGAACACAGACTGGAGATCGCTAGAGAGTATCCTTTTAAAATATGGTGTTTCAAGAGAACAGTATTTATCTTATCATTATGAATTTCATTACCCTTCTTCTTTTGAATAAAGATCTTTCATATTAACACTTTCTGGCTGAACATACAGTAGTAAGTGTTGGGAGGAGTCCATGTAATTGCTTACAACGCATTTTATCCCTCATTGTCAAATCCATTTGAGCATCATTGTCAGATTCCAAGCCAACAAGTCATTGCCATGCTTCTCCCCATATGTTTTGTTCTTAAAATCTCAGAGTCATCCATTCTGACTTTGACTTAATTGATTCTCTTTTAGAGTAGGATGTGGATGGCTTGTTTCTACATCTTTAGTGTAATTTGCACTCCCCTTACTTTGGTTGTAATTTCATAACAGATTTTGTTACCTGTTCTTTTAGAGATTCTGAAGTTCATTGCCCCCTATGTCCACCAGACTAGGTAGATTGTTTGTTTACAAGGCCAAGTTCTTGTGACATTGTGAAAATAAGAAGTTAAGAACGAAATTAGACGTGATTTTGCTGCAGCCATTTTCTCCTTAGCCTTGATTTCAGTCTTGGATTCACGGATGTGTGCACAGTTGATGAGGTGAAGGAGGCATACCCACTTCTGGACATGGTTGATCATGCAAACAGAGTTCGTGTGGTGGGTATCTCTTACATGGCTGGGTTGTTGAAACATCAGAATTACATAGTTTAGTGACATAAGTGTATTTATTTCTTAATACTTTGTTAGTATAGTAGTTGGATATGTACACATTATGGCAGTTCTTTTCCTGTCCCAACCGTTTAGCTTGTTCTCTCTGTCACCTTCTGTTTTCTCTGGGACATTCTGGTGATTCTCATCTCTGGGCAGGTAAAAACAGATTTGATTTTTACCCATTTGGTTTTAATTTGTTTTTGATGATTGAAGTTGTTGCTACTAGCATTGTTTAATTATAATGGACAGTCATCAAGACCAAGGAGTTGGAAGTGTCCATTGTCTTAGCTTGTTGCAGCTTGCACTGTTTAATAATAACAACAGACAGTCATCAAGACCAAGGAGTTGGAAGTTGTCCATTGTCTTAGCTTGTTGCTGCTTGCACTGTTTAATAATAACAACAGACAGTCATCAAGACCAAGGAGCTGGAAGTGACTGTTCACTATCTATCTCCAACTTATGCACACACAAAACAGGCTGTTCTGTATATACAGCCTGGAAGTCAGGTAGAAGTTCATGTGCCAACCACAATGGTGGAGCTTGCTGAGTAGCTGCCATCTGAAATACTTTGTATGAAATGAAAGTCACATTCAATCACTTTCTGTCTAATAAATCTCTGTTGGAATATCTCCAGCAAATCATCATTTCTAAAAAAAAAGCTTCAGGTTTGTATTTACACAGAGAGATAAAATCACGTCTTTTCTTTTCTATGTGGCCTCTTCATTATCTTAAACTTATATTTCAGATATCTAGCGATTAAGTATCTTGTTTGCTATGTTCCTCTTTTGTTTGTGTTTAAAATGTCTTCTCATTTTGTTTTTCTCCTTAAAAGGCAAAGCATGAATATACAGAAAATCCAAACTTTCGCAAAATTGATGGTGAGTATGCATTGTTTCAAACTGTTTTTTAACTCTTTCCGTGCGGCAGAAGAAACACGGATGTGTCATGGCGTGCTGGAGTAAAACGCGGGTCTTTGTCAGTAAGGGGGTATAGTTGTAAAATGGAATGGAAAACAGTATTTCCATGTACTTCCGTATACGTAATATGTGTCAAAGTGTAGCTAAATGAATGAAAATTTCATAAATGCAGAGTTTTTTAGGAAAAAAGAAGTAACGTGATGTTTTTAGACACTGATTGTGGCCAGCTCACCATTGGTTAGGGCTAGATTCGCGCTACTTACCCCTACTTACCATCTAAGATGTGTAGATCTACTTGTCGATCTCGTATTGTGACTCCGTATTGCATTTCCGCTGCATGAATGTCTGAAATAACCTCCTAACTACTTCTCCAGTCGTCTAAATATGTCTAAATCTACTTAGAAAACATTCAAGAGCAGCGGGGTGGCCATAGGCTGTGTCCATACCCCTATCTACATCGTCAAAAATTGAAAAATTTCCATGCTTCGCGTCCTTGTTCTCGCTCGGCATCGCTCGTAACTAGGCACGCATTCTCCATTTTGAAAGTGTCACTGGAATCGCGGACGAAATATGTACAATCTAAATGTTACACCGCTTGTTTTAATGAAACAAACAATGTTGAATTTTCAACCATACGCACGCTTGGGACCACTGGAAGTGTCGAAAATTCGACCCAACACACGGAAAGAGTTAAAGAAATATCATTTATGAATAACAGCTTTATATGTAGTCATTTCTTGTAGTAAATGTAAATTTATTGTACTGTGAGACATAAATTTATTGTAATGTGAGACATTGTTAGTCAGTTAAACTAAATAATGATTGTGCATAATAGTGGTATAGAGGATTGTGCATGCACCTGCTGATCAGAAGGTCACTGGTTCAGTTTCACACTCAGGTGGAATTTTTTCAGATCAACCAGCGCCATGGTCAACCCAGACTCAAAAGAATGGGTGCCTGGGGCCTTCTTAGGAAAACAAAGGCAGCGGGGCCAGGTGCTAGGATCCCTGCCATAAATGCTGCAGTGGCCTAGAAATGTGAAGGCACTCTTCTTCTTCTTCATTCACTTCTGTCACCAAGACTGCCCCATGATCCTACTGAATTTACTCCTGTGGTCCTCGATAGGTCCCCCTGTGGTCCCCAAAAGGACCACACAAGATCCCCGAGAGGACCACAAGAGGTTCAAAAAGTATTGCAGGGCTTGAGGCTGTATTCTCGGTGGGTCACCTAAGCAGGATTGTGTGACACTGTGGTTTTCGTTGCACCAGTTTAGTCTAGAATTGGACTTTCTCACCGGAAAACCTTGACGTGTTTTGGATATCAGTATATCTGTGAAGGCACTAACAGTTAATATGTTAATATTCTATGGGACATAGGTTTGTAAAGTTTCGTGGGTTTCTAGGACAGATTATATGGATGTCTGGGGAGTCTTCTCTGATTCTAGGATTGACAGATTGTAACCTCACACTCACATTCTGCTTCTTGTAAACTTGCTACTGTAACAGTTTGGCAAAATCCCATTGTGCGTGAGCTCATATAGAAGAACCATGATGCTGTAGTTAGCTAGAATGTTCTTATTTTAACTGTACATTCTGGGAAATTAAAAAATCCAGTGCTGCCTCATGTGATTAAGATTATCATCAACATTATTTTGTTTTGTTTTGTTAGCAAAATAGTTGAACTTCACAGATTTCAGAACAAGAACAAGAATTGATTCTATCATTTTTTTTTAATGGCTAAACTTTTTGTTTAATCTTTTAACATTATTTTTGCTTATTTTGACATAATTTTTTAACAGCTAAACTTTTTGTTTAATCTTCTGTCTGACTAGTCATCCTCTTGATTGGTGAACCCTGTCTATGGGAGACCAACCTCCAGCTGCTGATAGACCTGCTGTTGACTGAAGGCAAACCCACACATGCTCCTATAGAGCCTCACAGTGTGCCTCAGCTTCCAATTATTGCTTGCAACATGGACCTGGTCTTCATGGCTGAGGCCTGTATGCCTCGTTATGGTCACGGTGCTTTCCTTCTGTGTCTGGAGGCATTGTATAAGGTGTGTGATTGTTGGTGATGTGACAGTCGTGCGAAAGAATGAGTTTTATTTGATTTCATAGTCTTTAGGCAGGAAGGAAAATATCTAACTGCTTTTAGAAGTTAAGTTTGTGAAATAATAGCACCCATTTTTTTTATACCATAAGAATGGAGGTAAAAATGACAGTTTTTTGGGGGTTTTTTTTTCACTTTGCTGCCATATACTTGGACATTGCCATGTATACATGGTTTTAAGTGAATTTCTGTTCCTCTTACTGCATTGACAGCTCTCTCTCTCTCATGTATGTGTGGGTGGGTGGGGTGGAGTGAGTGAGTGAGTGGGTGGGGTGAGTGAGTGAGTGGGTGGAGTGAGTGGGTGGGGTGAGTGAGGGAGGGAGGGAGCGAGCGCATATTTTCCTTGACCTGTCAGCACACTAGAGGGTGATATGGTCAGTATCACACCTGGCCGCCCTTCCTTCCCCAACTCCAGAAGAAGTCAGGTACCCATTTCTACAGCTGGGTGACTTGGGTGCCTCCGGCCGGATTCAAACCTTCACTATGAGAGACCAGTGCACTAACTACTTCACCACTCATACACCCAGATATCCAATCCACCCTGCAAAAAAAAAAACCTCGCACACATGCTATAGGAATATGTGACAGCTAACAAAATCATGATCATGTGAGAAAGTACCAAAGTACCAGCCATTTTGTGGAGTTTGAACTCAGGACTCTTGTTTCATCACTGAACTTTTCAGACTTCTGCTGTTCTCGAAACAGAATGTAATTGTTTATATTTACGTGAAAACAAATAGCAGTGAAATCTTTTCACAGAAGGTAGGATTTTTCAAAGCTTTATCTCCTTTGTAATTAATGCACATATAACTTTTATCAGATGCTGTGCAACAAAATGTTTATAAAACTATTACTTCGTGAATCCATTTTATCTTCTGACATCAAAAAGAAAGGAGTTTTGCACTCAGAATGTGTTGCCCTCATCTTTTACAGAAGCTGACAGGAAATGACCTTGTTTACAAGAACCTTGTGGGCAAGCCATGTGAGATAACCTACCGATTTGCTGAGCACACTGTGTCAAAGATTGCCAAACAAATGGGTATCACAAGTCCAATCAAACGTCTTTACTTTTTTGGGTGAGTAGTAGATTAACTCTTAGACCGCTGAACAACACACACGATACAAAAATGTTTTTTGTTATCGTTAACCAAAACCATTGCCAGAACATGGGTGAGACCTATTTGCCATGTTATAGTACTAATGCATTCCTTCTGTCCCTGGAGACATTGTATAAGATGTGTGATTAGTTAGTGCCATGATAGTCACACAAAAGAGTGAGTTATATTAGGTTCAACAATCTTTACAAGAAGAAATGTACATTCTGGAAACAGAATATAGCATTCAGGGTAGTTTAAAATTACAAACACATAACTTGCAAACAGAACCATGCAACATTATTTACCTTTTAAGTTTTGTAAAGAAGCCTCTTAAACAGATGATGGTGGTGTACAAGTTAAACTAGATTTGTTCTTAGCTTGTACTGAATTCTTTAAACGTGTCTAATGTTCCATTACTTTCAGTCCTCATTGTTGCAGTAAGCAGAAGCAAGAACAGTCCAATTTTATGTCTTTCTTTTTGTTTCCTGACCTGGTTTTACTGTACTTTAACTCATCCCGTGCCTGGGTCCCTATAGGGATGCTTCCACTTTGTCAAGTTTTGGCCAACGTCCCTCTAAGGACACTAACATCGTTTCATTCAAAACCCTGTGTAACTTTTGATTGTAAACAGTTCAGTATGCATGTCTAGTGACCTGTGTCACCATTTTGAAAGCGTCATAACAACGGGGGTCAAAATACAGCATTTCCATTTAAAAAAAAAAAAAATCAGTTTTTGTGTCACTTCGGAGGCAGACATGCCCCCAACGACTAGAACACTGTTTGTGAATGTACCCCAAGTAGATTTAGATATTAGATGGACTGGAGAAGCAGTTAGAAGGTTATTTCAGGCATTATTTTAGTTAACATGCAACATAATAATACAAGAAGATTGGATAAAATGACAAAGTTGATCTACACATCACCGGTTGATTGATGCCAGTCCTAGACCTATCCGATGGACAGTAAGACACAATTATCAGCTAAAATCATCACACTACATTTTTTTTCCTAAAAAACTCTTCATTTATGAAATCTTACATTTATAGCTATTTGGAGGCTGCATACTTTTATGCTATCCCTATACATATCAAGACCCACGCTTTTTATCTGGCACAGACGGGAACGTCTGCATTTTTCCCTCCGACACGGAAGAGTTAAGGAAATGTTCATCTCAGTGTTCCCCAAGATTTGGCTTGTTCTCCTCTCTGAAAAATATTATCCATTTGCAGTTTTGTGTCAGTTTGTTTCCCCTGCTTTTTATGCAGCGTGTGCGTGCATGTGTGTGTGTGCATGCATGCACGCACATCCAGAAATAAGTATCATAATTCCTGCTGGATGCTTTTTTTTTTTCATTTGAAATCCAGGTGTTCCTGGGAGGCTTTGTTTTTTTCATAGCACTTGATATTAATTCTAAGTACATTTATTTTGACTAAAGTAAAAATACTGAATATCGCAACCTTATCACTCA
Organism: Achatina immaculata; assembly: GCA_009760885.1. Lineage (NCBI taxonomy): Eukaryota > Metazoa > Mollusca > Gastropoda > Stylommatophora > Achatinidae > Lissachatina > Lissachatina immaculata. The sequence continues at coordinate 32,198,194 of CM019704.1, forward strand.
GTTAAAGATTATGACAAGAGTTAAAGCTAATGTAGTAGGTATAGAAGTGAATGCAGGAGAATTTGTCATCAACCTGTGACTGATATAATCAGCAGCTGATGTTAAAGGGTTAGTGAAGTTAAGAACATCAGCAGAAAGATTTAAGAAACACCAGAAAATCCTTCATGCAAGATGTGGAACATGTATAACAAGGAGAACATCTTTTAAATAGCAGTAATAGAAGTTGGACCAGTGAGCCTAAGCACGATAATGCAGGGTTCCCTGTATTAGGCTACTGTGGTAGAGATTTATGATTTCCATGTTGATAGAATTGACTTCTTACTTCTGCTTGGGAAGTAAGGGAAGCCATTGTAATGAACACTTTTCCTATTCAATACCTGTATTGCAGTTTTTTTTTGTGTTAAATATGTTATTAGGTACCAAGAATAGTTTGTCACAATTACACAAATATTAAAGAACATATAGTTTCATATTCTCAAAGAATATAATCCCTGTGTTGCTAAAATAGCAAAGAAGCATAGCAGTATCTAATGCCACACATGAAGCCATGGTTTAGTTCTAGCTATTCTGAAGTTTGAGAATGAAAATATGGGTTCTAACACCATATCACGATGTGCCTCTAAGGCATGACAGGGCTACCTTTACCTTATTTTTTTTTTCCCTTCTGAAGTTTGGGGAAAATAAAAGTGAGGTGTAAATGGCATCAGCTTGCAGATCATTTATAGCCACAGCCATAAATCCACTTTTCCTGAATGTCATCACTAAGAAATTGCAAGCATTGAGGCATTTCTTTGTCTGGACAAACTTTCTCCGACGATCCTGGAAATTGTGTTAGTGTTTTTCCTCTCGAGTTGTTTATTCTTTAGACATTGTCCTTCCGTGTTATTACGAGAAAGTATGATTATGTCAGAACTATTTTGTATAGAAACTTTTAATGTACTTTTGTAACTTTTTCCCCCGATTTTTTTTTTTTATCAGTGACAACCCCCATGTTGATATTGTTGGAGCAAATCTGTATGACCGCTACATAAAGCGAAAAGATACAAATGCCAACTCCGTGGATATTCCAGTCTCTCGTCTCATCCCAGAAAGTGATGAGTTGCAGGAACAGACTGTAGAAAACTGCCACAGTGTTCTGGTAGGTACGGGTGTGTACAAGCACAAGCCAGGGGAGGACACTGCCACCAATTTCAAGAACGATGTTTACCACGGTCACAGAGACATAGCACACGAACCAGAGCTGTCCAGGCCGCATAGATTTGTCCATGATGTAAATGAGGGTATAGAGTACATCTTTAGAAATGAAGGCATTTTGTAAATGTTTGGATGTGTTTTGTTAATTTGAACATCAGGAGCATATGAAGTGAAAAAATATTGATAGTTGTTTTTCTGTACAACATAGAAATGAATATTGCTGTGCAGGTAGTGAAACGTGAATAAGCATGGGAACAGAATGTGAAACACTGTGGTTTTATGGCAAAAAAACATTGAGAATAATTTTGGTTGCAGCATGAGAAGAAGAGGGCATGATGTGAAAATCTGAGAGTGATGTAATATATGACTTTAACCTTGAGGTTAAAGAAAGAAGGATAACTGATCAAATGAAACAGCTAATGCACAATATGAACAGGGCTCCCACAAAAGAGGTCAAGATAGACCTGGAGCAGTTTCATATAGAGCTGGAAAGTACACGCGAGACTGTGGAAGTGGAAAGTACATGTGAGACTATGGAAGATAAGAGGACTAAACAGAAAGGATGTCATTTTATCTCATCATGATAGCCTTGGACATGACCGGGAGATAATGATAAATGGTATATATATATATTTGTTATGAGGAAAAAAAGATGATCAGTGGTATATATTTATTTGTTACAAAGAAAAAGATAAATGGTGTATATATATATATATTTGTTACGAGGAAAAAAGATGATGATCAATGGTATATATTTATTTGTTACAAGGAAAAGATAATGATAAATGGCACACAAATATTTATTATGTGGAAAAAGATAATATAATAAATGGCACACAAATATTTTATGTGCAAAAAAAAAAATGGCTATACTGTGAACTGTAGAGGTTTTATCGAGAAAAGACTGATGAATTTGCTTTTATTTCGGAGAAAATCTTACGGGCACCTTTGTGGAAACTTGACCGGTTGTGACAGCTACACCAATCCAAACATGGGCCGGAGTAGCTGGGAATATTTCGTTCAAGTGTTTCTAGTCAGGCTATAGTCAGATTTCTTCAAATGTTGCCAGTAAATGGCCTATTAATTTAAACCGTTGCCAGTCGGCAGCGTGAATGAAACTTGCAGGGATAAACAAAGCAAAGAAGGAAAATAAAAACAAGCAGGAAAAGTCTAGAAATCTATGTAAACAAAAGTATGAAAATTCTACAGTATTGCGCCAAATTATGGCCACATTTGGGTCCAGCCATCAGATGCTTTGGTTGTATGTCAGTTGTTTCAGGGTGAGGCCAGATACTTAGTACAGTTCACTACTTTAACAAGTTGCCAGATGAATAGATGTTTTAACATCACTTTAAAATATTGACAGATTGCAAATTAGCACATTAGCTGTGTGAAAATTAATTACAAAATATTAATCACAGAACATTAAATAAAGAATCGTAAATTTTCAATGACACGCAAACATATACATACACATATTGCATACACACCCACATGCATACATTATGTATTCAGCAAATGAGCACATTTAGAGGCCGCTATGCCATAGATTTTAATGAATTATCACTTCATAAATTAGAATTTCCACAATAGCAAGACAACAGAAAATAACTAGACAGTCAGGGATGCAGTGCTTGAACGAAATCGTTTTATTGTATATTTACTGTACACTATATTTTATTATTTAATAAAATAAACCTGTGAGACTTAGCTGTAAGTTGGCTCATGACTGTAAGCAGGTGTGTGAATTTTGCTTCTAAAAAATTTCTAAAAATAAGATTGACCTTATTCAGTTTGTGAATACTTTTTTTTTTTTTTGTAAGTACATTCCATTTCATTAACTCTTCCTGTGCCGCAGGAAGAAACACAGACATTCTGTTTGGTGTCAGAGTAAAAGCGTGGGTCTTGATATGTATCAGGGGTATAGTTGGAAAAGTGAATGAAATACAGCATTTCCATATTTTTATTATGCTTCAAAATAACTAAAAATATATGAAGATTTCATAAATGCAGAATTTTTTTTAGGAAAAAGAAGTAATGTGATGTATTTAGACAATAATTGTGTGCTACTTACCATGGGCTGGGTCTAAGGTACAGTATGTACCATCTGAGATGCCTAGAACTACCTGTCGATCTCATCTTGTGATTGTATGTGGCATTCTTCCTAAAACAATATCTGAAATAACCTTCTAACTACTTCTCCAGTCATCCAGTATGTCTAGATCTACTTTGGATACATTCAAGAACAGTGGTCTGGTCACAGGGTATGTCCATATCCCAATCTACATCACCAAAAATTGAAAATTCACAACGATCACTTAGATTTTCTCCCTTGTTACTAGGCACTCTTTGGCCATGATGAACAAGATCATGGGGCATGCACACTAAATGTTTACAACCTAAACGTTACACTGGTTTTTTAATGAAACAAAGCATGTAGCGAAATATAGTCACACAGCACTATAGACACAAACTGAAAGTGACCATTTTTAGTCATTAGGCACAAGGAAGAGCTAATGATGCATCCATGATCAAATCTGTTGTAATTAAAGCTGCTTATAAATTCATATTTATGTCTTTCTTTTAAAATGAAAGTTATTTTTTCTACTTTCTTTTAAATTGAATGTTATTTGTTTCTAAATTTCAAAGATCTTTTTTAATGACATATTTGTATATTTTTTTATAAATGTAGGATCTGTGTGTTTGCTGCTTGTAATATAAGTTGTCTGTAAATGTAAATATCAGAATATGTGACTCTAAACAGTGTAAGGACATCAGTTGTTGGAAATCATACATTCTTCCTGTGCTGTTAAATGTCATATAGGGCTGGCATGGTAGTTTGCCAAGTTTTCCTGTTTTCAGCGAGCTTTTCAACCTCATCAAGGGATGTTATGCCCACTAAACTGGCCTCTCTTAACAGTCTTTAAGAGTTTCATGTGGTCAGCCTTTTTCTTCAGCCTGTTGTGTTCCACTTGATAGCTTGTTTTGGGATCCTCTGATTGTTTATGCTCATCACATGACCGACATTATGTCCATCTTCTGTTTTTGATCACCCATGAAACAGGTTGTTGTTTGCTCGTCTGTCTTATATCTACAGTGTTCTTGAATTTGCTTCCTCTTTATACTGAGTATTTTTCCTAGGCATTTGTTTTCAAAAGATTCTATTTCTTCAGTTATTTTACAGCTTTCGCATGCATAAATGAGGGTGGATATTACATTTTAACTGAATAATTTTAAATTGATTTTTGTGCTTATAACTTTTGAATGCCATATATTCTCAAGATTCTTGAAGATCAGTGCTGCTTTTGCAGTTCTAACTTTCTTTCTGTTGGAAATGTCAGACATGAAAATGCCTGGGCTACTTGCCCAGCTCTGCTACATTCATTGCAACTGTTCTTACCAGTGTCTGTACTGTAATGTTTAAGAACATTTTATCAACCCCCCCCCCCCCCCCCTTTTCCCAAAAGTGCATTTTTTTAAATTGTAAAACTGTACTGTGATGACTGACGATTTCCAGTCTGGTGCAGGAAAATGTGACCTGGGTTATTATTTCTTAAAAGTTCCCCTGAGAACAGCTGTGTTAAGAACACGCTTATCTTTGTGAGACAGGGAACATAGATCTGTTTGCTTAAAAACTCTGACCTACTTCTGTAGCCCAGAAACCTGTAGCAATCAACACTAATTGTAATTGTTATTTTTGTAAAATGTAATGTCAGGTTGGTGCATGGATGGGGACATGGAGATTGCCGGCAGGGATGAGGAAAATCTGGTGCGAAACCAATGAATCCAGGACATGACAAACCTATGGATCTTTACAACAATGGCTATCAGAATGATGTAAACAAAACAGAACCAGGTGGGGAATGGATATTGTTGAGGCCCTCATCAAATTCCTCATCCCAAAGTCAGAGTGTCTCTGTGGAACTGTCTCACAGCCATCTGGCCAGCCAGCGTTGCATGCTGGATCTGATGTGGAGAAGAGACTAAAGTACAGCCATCAGAGACTGGAAAACAAAGTTTTGGCCAGGCCAGCCTACACCACAGTCTGCCCTAGCAAGGAGAGGTGCTAAGTCGGAGGTGCCTAGCCAAAAGGCGGATTGCAAAAATCAGGGTACCATGCAAAATCGCCAGTGTGTGTACGAAGATGATTTCTTAAAAGTGTCACATATCCAGCATGTCCATTTTTTTTCTTTTTGACTTCCCTATATTTCTAAATGTCTTTATTCCTTTTGGAGGCTACAAATGTTACACGTTGATGAAGTTAATGTTCTGAAAACAAATTGTTCTTCTTGAGTATATCTGCCTAGTTTTCTTAACATTCGCACTTGTTTTTTTATCAAAGATAACCAGAATGAGGTGGGAAGGCTAAGATCACAGTAGCAGTATGTGTAGTAGCAACATGATAGAAAGCCATCTGAGATGAAATATCAAGAACATTATTCCTTTTCTATGTTCAGTTTTGTATGCTCACTTTCTGAACAGGGAGATGGGTCACTTCTATGAATCCTGTTCTCAGCAGGAGGTCTTCATAGGAACTCATTTCTCCTCCATGCTAAATAACAGGAATAAAAAGTGAAACAAACAACAACAAAAAAAGCCAGGCACTGCTGCTGATGATTTTCATTATTTCTGTGAAATTTAACTCCCTGCATTCTTCAAAGTGGAATGAATTCAAGAACAACACAGAGATATGACAGATGAGCAAACAACCTGTCTAATGGGTGATCACAAAAAGAATATGGACGTATGTAGGCCATGTGATGAGAAGAAACAATCAGAGAATGCCAAAACAAGCTCTCAAGTGAGCACAACAGGCCAAAGAAAGAGGTCGATCATGTGAAACTCTAAAGAGGACACTGTTAAGAAAGGCCAGGTTAGTGGGCATAACATCAGGAAACAGAAAAACTTGGCAAACAACTATGCGAGCCATGTGTGACATTTAACGGCACGGGAAGGATGTAAGATTCTTCAAAGACATGGTACAACTGTCCATTTCTGGTCCTCTTTTGATGTTCAGATAGGGGCCAACAAAGTTCTGGGTCATGTAATAAACCTAGAATGTTTCAAAGCGAGCTAGTGATTCACAATAATGATTTGATGGATGTCGATTTCAGGCCTAACCTCTCCTCAGGTAAACATAAGAATATCACAAGTAAACCAGATAAAAGTGTAAGATCTGTGCTGCACATCGATCAGCAGTTAGTATGGTATCTCTGTTATGTACATACATCTTATACGTCATTTCTGCAGAATGAACCTTCTACATATTTCTTTTTTATCACAGACATTTCAGTAAGTATCTGCTAGTCATCCTAGAAGTGTATAAATAGTTTGCTTTGTCACACACTTTGTCTATCTTTTTATCAAAGATAACCAGAATGAGGTGGGAAGGCTAAGATCACAGTAGCAGTATGTGTAGTAGCAACATGATAGAAAGCCATCTGAGATGAAATATCAAGAACATTATTCCTTTTCTATGTTCAGTTTTGTATGCTCACTTTCTGAACAGGGAGATGGGTCACTTCTATGAATCCTGTTCTCAGCAGGAGGTCTTCATAGGAACTCATTTCTCCTCCATGCTAAATAACAGGAATAAAAAGTGAAACAAACAACAACAAAAAAAGCCAGGCACTGCTGCTGATGATTTTCATTATTTCTGTGAAATTTAACTCCCTGCATTCTTCAAAGTGGAATGAATTCAAGAACAACACAGAGATATGACAGATGAGCAAACAACCTGTCTAATGGGTGATCACAAAAAGAATATGGACGTATGTAGGCCATGTGATGAGAAGAAACAATCAGAGAATGCCAAAACAAGCTCTCAAGTGAGCACAACAGGCCAAAGAAAGAGGTCGATCATGTGAAACTCTAAAGAGGACACTGTTAAGAAAGGCCAGGTTAGTGGGCATAACATCAGGAAACAGAAAAACTTGGCAAACAACTATGCGAGCCATGTGTGACATTTAACGGCACGGGAAGGATGTAAGATTCTTCAAAGACATGGTACAACTGTCCATTTCTGGTCCTCTTTTGATGTTCAGATAGGGGCCAACAAAGTTCTGGGTCATGTAATAAACCTAGAATGTTTCAAAGCGAGCTAGTGATTCACAATAATGATTTGATGGATGTCGATTTCAGGCCTAACCTCTCCTCAGGTAAACATAAGAATATCACAAGTAAACCAGATAAAAGTGTAAGATCTGTGCTGCACATCGATCAGCAGTTAGTATGGTATCTCTGTTATGTACATACATCTTATACGTCATTTCTGCAGAATGAACCTTCTACATATTTCTTTTTTATCACAGACATTTCAGTAAGTATCTGCTAGTCATCCTAGAAGTGTATAAATAGTTTGCTTTGTCACACACTTTGTCTATCTTTTTGTGAAAACTCACCGAGCTTATGCCAAGGGTAAATAGCCGATTTTCGTGAGTGAACTGAACACTGCATGAAGCAGTTTGATACGCTAATAACGTATGTGGATAGAGAGCAAGTTGTTGAAAATTCAGTCCCAGAGGGTCATTTTTTTTTTTATTGATGTTCACTTGGCTAAGATTAACATAATAGGGTCGGGTTGTAAAAAATGCCATTATGTGTTTATAATTCTACATCCTCTTTCAAGAGAAAAGCAGATTTCCTTGAGAAAGTTACTCATTTTATTTGAATTCACAAACTGAACTTTCTATGAGTTTTAAAACCCAAGTTCATAGAACTAACTTCTATATTCAGGAACACTGTTTGCCATTAATTGTACCTGTTTCTTGCAGATTAATGCTGACATTTTACGTCAGTGCTGATAATAAACTGAAGAAATAAACTACACGTTTATTTTATTCTTATGTTAGTTGAGTGTTGAAATACGTTGTAGATAACCACTCCATAAATGTTGTAACCTCCTTCAAATGAGTTACATATGACCTCTCTCAAAGTGATGCCAATCAGTTATATATGACCTCTCTCAAAGTGATGACATTCAGTTACATTTGACCTCTCTCAAAGTGATGAGGATCAGTTATATCTGACCTTTCTCAAAGTGATGAGGATCAGTTATATACGACCTCTCTCAAAGTGATGAGGATCAGTTATATCTGACCTCTCTCAAAGTGATGACAATCTGTTATATATGACCTCTCTCAAAGAAATGACAATCGGTATATGACCTCTCTCAAAGTGATGACAGTTATATATGACCTCTCTCAAAGTGATGACATTCAGTTACATTTGACCATTCTCAAAGTGATGAGGATCAGTTATATCTGACCTCTCTCAAAGTGATGAGGATCAGTTATATACAACCTCTCTCAAAGTGATGACAATCAGTTATATATGACCTCTCTCTGAGTGATGACAATCAGTTATATATGACCTCTCTCAAGGTGATGACATTCAGTTACATTTGACCTCTCTCAAAGTGATGACATTCAGTTACATTTGACCATTCTCAAAGTGATGAGGATCAGTTATATCTGACCTCTCTCAAAGTGATGACAATCGGTTATATATGACCTCTCTCTGAGTGAAGACAATCAGTTATATATGACCTCTCTCAAAGTGATGACATTCAGTTACATCTGACCTCTCTCAAAGTGATGAGGATCAGTTATATCTGACCTTTCTCAAAGTGATGAGGATCAGTTATATCTGACCTTTCTCAAAGTGATGAGGATCAGTTATATCTGACCTCTCTCAAAGTGATGACAATCTGTTATATATGACCTCTCTCAAAGAGATGACAATCAGTATATGACCTCTCTCAAAGTGATGACAATCAGTTATATATGACCTCTCTCAAAGTGATGACATTCAGTTACATTTGACCATTCTCAAAGTGATGAGGATCAGTTATGTCTGACCTCTCTCAAAGTGATGACAATCGGTTATATATGACCTCTCTCTGAGTGACGACAATCGGTTATATATGACCTCTCTCTGAATGACGACAATCGGTTATATATGACCTCTCTCAAAGTGATGACAATCGGTTATATATGACCTCTCTCTGAGTGATGACAATCAGCTATATATGACCTCTCTCAAAGTGATGACATTCAGTTACATTTGACCTCTCTCAAAGTGATGAGGATCAGTTATACCTGACCTTTCTCAAAGTGATGAGGATCAGTTATATACGACCTCTCTCAAAGTGATGACAATCGGTTATATATGACCTCTCTCTGAGTGATGACAATCAGTTATATATGACCTCTCTCAAGGTGATGACATTCAGTTACATTTGACCTCTCTCAAAGTGATGACATTCAGTTACATTTGACCATTCTCAAAGTGATGAGGATCAGTTATATCTGACCTCTCTCAAAGTGATGACAATCGGTTATATATGACCTCTCTCTGAGTGATGACAATCGGTTATATATGACCTCTCTCTGAGTGATGACAATCAGTTATATATGACCTCTCTCAAAGTGATGACATTCAGTTACATCTGACCTTTCTCAAAGTGATGAGGATCAGTTATATACGACCTCTCTCAAAGTGATGAGGATCAGTTATATACGACCTCTCTCAAAGTGATGAGAATCAGTTATATCTGACCTTTCTCAAAGTGATGAGGATCAGTTATATACGACCTCTCTCAAAGTGATGAGGATCAGTTACATCTATCCTATAGTGATGAGGATCTGTTATATCTGGCCACTCTCAAAATGATGAGGATCAGTTACATCTGACATCTCTCAAAGTGATGGGGATCAGTTACATCTGACCTCTCTCAAAGTGATGAAGATCAGTTATATCTGACTTCTCTCAAGTGATGAGGATCACAGTTATATCTGACCTCTCTCAAAGTGATGAGGGTCAGTTATATATGACCTCTCTCAAAGTTATGAGGATCAGTTACATCTATCCCAAAGTGATGAGGATCTGTTATATCTGGCCACTCTCAAAATGATGAGGATCAGTTACATATGATCTATCTCAAAGTGATGGGGGCCAGTTACACTGACTTCTCTCAGTGATGGGGATCAGTTACATCTGACCTCTCTCAAAGTGATGAGGATCAGTTACATCTGACCTCTCTCAAAGTGATGGGGATCAGTTATATCTGACCTCTCTCAAAGTGATGAGTGAAAAGCTATTGAAAATATGTACCTGGCTTCTATCTGGAGCCAGGGAAAGACGAAGATCTCCATCATGCCTTTGTGGGTGAATGTCCTATGATTTTACGATCTATTCAAGTTACTACTAAGGTCACCCAAGTTGGACAGGTCAAAGTGAATGGATCTGGCTGTCAAATTTATGGTATATAAATGTGACCTGAAGCAGTCACACCTGATGAAATATTGTTATTTGCAATCAGATGCGCTGAACTAAACTCTAGCAAACTGAAAACGAGACGTGTGCACAGAAAACTCTTACTATTTTCCTTTCTCTCATATCTCAAGTGCTTCTTTTATTGTTTTGTGGGGTTTTTTTTTTTTAGGCCAACTGTACATAAATGTCAACCTAGATGAAACTACACTGAACAAAACTGAAACAGCAGTGAATCTAATGGCTAACAACAAAGCTGCAAGTGAAGATGAAATAACAGCCGAAATGTTACAAGCCAGTAACCGTGATAACATGAGCCAACCACAGAGAATGTTTAATAAAGTTTGGAAAGAAGAAAATGTCCCTTCTAGATGGAAAAAAGGAATCCTTGTTTAAAAAAAAAAAAAAGGCAACCTTAGCGACAGCAATAACTAGAGGAGTAACCTAACTATCAGTTGTGTCAAAAGTATTTTGCAAAGTCATTCTGAGAAGAATTAAAGATATAGTGGATACTGCAATGAGAGAAGAGAAAGCAGGATTTTAAAAAAAAAAAAAGGAGAAATTGTTTTGATCAGATTTTTACTCTAAGAACAATACTTAAAGAACATACTGAAAAGCAAAAACCATTAATCCTTACGACTAAAAATGCATTTAATAGCAAATTGATGAAAATTTTAAGACTAAGGAATGCCATCTAAAACTGTCTACATCATTTAAGGATCTCTACATCAATTTGTGCAGTCAACACAGATGAAGGAATGAGTGAATGATTCCAGAAGTGTGAAACCAAGTATACCATCTCCCTTGACTTCACATGATGTCGATGGGCCTATCTCGTCCACGTTATAAGAATGGATGAATCCAGACTCCCTCGCCAAGCCCTCACATGGTCAGCGAAGGGCAAAAGAAAGCAAGGCAGGCCAAAGGAGACTACAGAGCCATAACTAGAGAGCGCACAACTCTGGGATTCAGACATGGAAAGATATGATTTCCACCCTATGAGCCAATGTTGGCCCAAAAGGATTGTCAATCAATCAATCAATCAACTTCATAATGAAAAAAAAATTGCACAGGTATAACAAGCATTGATTAGGTACATGGGACCAAAATAAAAGATCTTGATTTTGCAGATGACATAACTCTTATCAGCGACAATGTGAATTCAATGCAAGAAAAACACGTGTTGGAGAGGTTGATAGTAGAAGGCATATGCCCTGGCAAAAGAGACGACCTTGCCACGGGTGGACTCAGGAGATGATGGAAAGTCTGAATGTGTCACTGCCAGGTGCTGTGGTCTGTACCGCATTCAGGGAGACTGTGGAAGGGACATCAGTTGTAAAGGACATGTCACATGAACGATTTTCACACTCCTAAAACTTGTAGGTGTTTTATGTGAGAGAATAAGCTCTTCAAAGATATATGTGGCTGTTAATATGTGATTTTTTTAAACTGCTTTTTAATCTAAGTTAAAGAACTGACTGCATCTAAATTCTGATGACTGAGGTAAGAACTCAACAGTATCTTGTATGCGCTAAAGTGCAGATTCCAGTCCTTTGTCAAGCTACATGTAAATTTCTCTCTGTAATCTGGCTTGCTGCTGGTTATTAAAACCAGTTCTTTCTAGCTCCTGGTTATTAAAACCAGTTCTTTCTAGCTCCTGGTTATTAAAACCAGTTCTTTCTCTCTCTCTCTCTCTCTCTGAACCTTAAGTGCCCAGGGCACATGAGGCTTCAGCAAGGGTTTTCCACAAATGCCTGTCCTTTGCCTTTTTTTCCGCTCTTGCCCAGATGAGCCCTCTATTGCTCAACATCCTGTCTGTTGTTCTTCTCCATGTCTCTTTTGGTCTATCCTTACTTCTTTTCCTCTGTGGTGTCCATCTTAGTGCTATTTTTGGTAGTGTGTTGTCAGTCATTCGGAGCACATGTCCCAAACATCGCCAGCGTCTTTCCTCAATAATTGTCAGTGGCTTCATCTGGATTCTGCCAACAAGATTTTATTTCTTTGTTTGGCCAAAATATTTTTCTAATTCTTCGTAAACATTTAGTCTGGAAAGAATTCAACTTGTTTTCTATAGTTTTAGTGATTTTCCAGCATTCACTTCCATAGAGTAGTACATTTAGAACATTACTCTTAAATATCATGATTTTCATCTTCATGCTTAGTTTTACAGATTTCCATATAGTCTGCAGCTTGCTCTTCTTCGTTCGCTTCTACCACCAAGACCGCCCTGTGATCCTACTGAATTTACCCCTGTGGTCCTCTATAGGTCCCGTGGTCCCCCATGTGGTCCAGGACCACATGAGATCCCCAAGAGGACCACAAGAGGTTCAGAGTATCGCACGGCTTTATGCTTGTATTCTTGGTGGGTCTCAGAAGCGGGATTGCGTGACACCGTGGTTTTCGCTGCACCAGTTTAATCTAGAGTTGGACTTTCTCACCGGAAAACTTCAGCGTGAGTAGGATACGCATACATCCCCGCCGGGCGAGAGGCGGTTGCCTATCTAGACTGCCCTGGTCCAGTGTCTCCGACTTAGCATTTTGTGGTCGTGGCCGCTACCCTTCTTAGTTGTGACCAGGATGGAGCTTTTGTCCAGGAGAACGAATCCTCGCTGCTAGTGACTTCCACCCCTGGGTTGAGTCGGTTTAGGCATATTTCACCAGTATGGGTGTATTTCGAACGTGGCCGGCCTCTAGAGCAGAGGTGCCGTGGCATGAGTAGCTCTCGCAGCGATACTACTGGACATACCGATAAAGCTTCACTTTATCCTTTTCATCACCTTTTCACATCGGCGCCACACGCAACCCTAATTGCTTTTACGCATTTTCTTCCTTGGCCGGAAGAAGCTTCACTCCACACGCGGCATCCGAAGAATCTTGCCAGCAGTGTCTTAACCCCTGGGTTAAGCCGGTTCAGGCATTTCGCCCAATATGAGTGCACTTAGGACGTGGCCAACCTCCAGACCAGAGGTGTCGTGATATGACTACTGTTTACTTCGCTTATTCCTTTCTCTCACCTCTTCCACAGCAGTGCCGCACAGCAACCCCGTTTGCACCTTTCTTCATTGGCCGGGAGGAGCTCACTCCACGCACGGCAGCTGATGAATCTCGCCAGCAGTGGTAGATGAGCTACCAAACATGACTCTCATCTACCCGAAGCATCTGGTTTTCAGGCGCCAGATATTCATCTTCGCCCCTTCTCCTGTCAGTTTAAACAGTTCTGTCACAAGAAGGCCAGAAGCTGGACTTGACTGTCAGAGGCTATTTGAGATGCACGCCATTGGAGTTGAGAGCGTATCCTCCACCCTGCCTCCGGCAACAACAGTCCTTAGAACCTCTGCAGCTTGCAAAAGCCTGGTTTGCTCTAGTAAGTCTGCTGTTGATGTCCTCTGTGCTGTCTCCATTTTCTACTACTCTATACAAATTCCTTGACCTCCTCCACTAACTTGCTATCTACTCTTGGTACATTTCTGTTGTTCAAATGTGGTTTCATTGTCTTTCCTACAAGGGATGATCAAGTTAGCGGCCTAAGGTACAATGGATTATTTGTGGACAACTTTTTGGGGTTATTTCTCAACATAGTCCCCTTGCAAGTTTATGCACTTAGTCCAGTGCTCCTGGAGCATACAGATCCATTCTTTGTAAAAGTCAGCATCTTGTGTCAGTAGAAAGTGGTCTACAGCATGAATGACGTCATCAACTAAAGCAAATTTGCAACCACTGAGGTCCTTTTTTGAGTTTGGTAAACAGGTAATAGTCCGAAGGTGCCAAATCTGGAGAATAAAGAGGATGATCAAGAAGCTGGAAGCCGCATTCATGAATGGCAGTCATTGCCACCGCCGACTTGTGAACTGGAGCATTGCCTTGCTGAAAGATGACTCCTCTCCTCAATTTCCCTTGGTACTTTTCCTTCAGTTTGACCCGCAGTTGCTTCACAAGATTAGCATAATAGACCCTAGTGACCATTCTGCCCTTTTGAAGATAGTCTACCAATAGCACACCTTCTGAATCCCAAAAGATGGAAGCCATCACTTTGCCTGCAGACAGAACCACCCTTGCTTTCTTTGGAGGTGGGGATCCATGATGTTTTCACTGCTTTGACTGTTTTTTGGTTTCTGGTTGAAAAGGATGTACCCAAATCTCATCCATAGTCACAACTGCTGAGGAAACTTCAGGATCTGCAGAAAAATGGCCAAGATTGCCTTTTGACCTGTTGAGACGCTTTGTGAATAATGGCATGAACACTTTCCTGGGAGATGGCCAACTCAGTAGCAATGTACCGCACGGTTAGTCGGCGATCCTCCATTATCATGTCATGGATTCTGCCGGTGGTTATCGTTCTTGGTCTTCCTGGACGAGGATCATCTTCCAGACTGTCCCTTCCATGTTTGAACTGAGCTGCCCATTTCTATGCTGTAAGAAGGGGAACTCTCCCCTAGAGTCTCTACCATATCCTCATGGATCTCCTGATGATAAGCCTTGATGTGGAGGTAGTGAATGACTGCTCAATGAGAAATTGTATCCATTTTCTCAATTTCTGCCACCCTTTACCACTTCAGTAGCCTGTAAAAAATAAATTGGTTGCAGTTAATTTCTTGAAACTTTACATTAACCTGATCTATAAAAAGCACCTAATATCAACTGTGTGTTTCAAGTATTTATACCTTAGGCTGCGAATTTATCAGTCAACCCTCATACATTGATCGTTAGTCCTATGTTGTTTGCATTCTGAGTTAGCTTGTTTATTTTATTTTGCATACCTTTGTAGCTGTTTGATAGTAGACAAATGTCCTCAAAGTCAAGATCCTCCAGCATTGTGTCAAGGGTCCATTGTAATCCTCTGCATTTGTCTGATGTTGTCTCCTTCATTAACCAATCTACTGCCAAGATAAATAATGTTGGCGATAGTACACATCACTGCTTCAGTCCCGTTTGTGCCCTAAAGCTGCTGGAGGTATGTTCTCCACAGAACATTTTGCGCTGAAAACCTCTATAGGGCTTTGACCGCATTCACTATCTTATGGGGGAGGCCACGCCATCTTAGGATTTCCCACAGTGCATCTCTGTTGACACTATGAAAGGCTTTCTCAAAATTTATAAACAGTGATATGTTGTGCTATGCCACTCATTTGCCTGCTCTAGCTCTAATATTTGTCTAAGTACAAATATGTGTTCTATGCATGATCTCCTTTCTTAAATCCTGCCTGCTCTTTCCGAAGTTTTCCCTCAAGTGCTGGTACAATTCTGTTGATGATTACTCTGCAAAATACTTTACGGGTGAGTGGCAGTAGGGTAATGCCTCTCCAGTTCCTGCAATTTCTGAGGTCACCCTTCTTTGGAAGTTTTACTATAAGGCCAGTTTTCCACTCCTCTGGAGCTTTTTCTAGATCCCAAATTTGTTGTAGTATCCGGCAGAGTTGTTTTGGTGTTTCTGTTTCTTCTGCTTTCAACCTCTCAGCAGTCACTTCATCTTCACCTGGTGCCCTGCCTAATTTTAATTTCTTTATTGCCTCCTTTACTTCACTTACCATTATTGGTCATGTATTGATGTTTAGTTTCATTTTTGCTTCAGGTATGTCTATTGTTTGTGCTGCTTGTGTTCTGTTTAGTAGAGTGTTAAAGTGTTCCTTCCATTTTTCTATTTTTTTCTCTTTATCCACTGATTAGTTGTCCCTTATGCGTTCTTACTGCACTCTCACATCTTGTGCTGAAGTTACCTGTCATCTGCTTTGTGATTTTGTATATGGTCTTCATGTCATTTGCATATGCTGCTTTCTCTGCTGCTTCTGCTAAGTTGTCATAGTACTGGTTTATTCCCAAACTTAGGTCAGAGTGCTATGCATACATTCTCAAACTTGAGTTATAATTTTGTTACATTCATTTTCAAACTTAGGTTGTAATAATTTTATGATGTTCATTCTGAAACACTGGTTGCAAAGTTATAATTTGGTGGCATTCATTCTCAGACTGATTGTGCTTCTTACTTACTTTATCCTTCCTTGTATGCAAGGGGAAATGCAGTTGGTGTCTCAGGGGTCATATGGGTGGTCTCACTGATGTTCATGCCATAATTCATGTCTCTAAAACTCCATCTATTCATCTTTTCTGGGGTCTTCCTCCTGATCTGTCCTGTTTTTTTTTCTTCAGTTGAAGGTCCTCATGGCTGCCTGCATATGTGTCATTAAGTGGCCAAACCATATAATTCTTTGTTTACGTATTGTAAGCATGGTGCTTCTGTGATATTTATTCTTAGATTATGTGAATAATTTGTGGCATTCAATTTGAAGCATCAGATCTAAATGCATTTTTAAACAAGTTTATGCTACATCCACAAGGTGTAAAATAATTTTTAAAAAGCTTTATGTGCAAAATTCTGCATGCTGTTAAAAAAAGAAAGAGGAAATGTTACTTAGTGTATTTTTGTGCTTCTGATAAATATGGAAATCTTGAAAGAAACTACAGTGTTGTAGTTGAAAGACAAGGTAACGATCAAGGTATACACTCCTGTCAACCTGTGATAAAATATAACAAAAATGGAAGCTTGTAATGAAATTCACTCTGTCATGTCACTTATGTGGTGCTAACCCAAAAGTTGGGGAATTTTACCATAACAAACAATTCTGTTGCCAAGACTCCTAGTTTCCACCACCTCCTTTGAAGTATGCATCCAAGGAAGTTCTCAAATGTTCATGTGTTGATTACCTTTTATGATTCTGCTTGGACCTCCTCAGCTGTGTAAAAAATGATGGCCTTTCATTTTGGGGAAAAAAGAAAAAAAAACAGTGGTTCAGGTCAGGCAAATGTGGGAATAACCAATGTGATGTTTTCAGAGGTCAGGGAATGTCAAACAAATGACGTGTGAGCGAGCATGTTATCAGGTGGAGAAATCAATTCTTGTTTTGTCTTGTCTGGACATTTGCACCAAATGTCCTCCCTCAGCCACTTCATGACCTCACAGTAAAACTTGCTATGGACAGTTTCATCATGGGGTATGAATTTCATGTGGACAATGCCTTGGATGTTTAAAAAAAAAAAAAAAAAATGATTAACACGGACTTGACTTTGTTCCTTAAAATCCATCTGTTAGGGAAAAAGAGTGAAAACTCGTAAACCAAGGGATCGGAAAAGTCAAAGTCAAAAGTCATCAGTTGTAAAGAAATTTGCGAGATCACTGAAACCTAACCTTATAAAAATGCACGTAACTTAATCACATGTCCTCTCAGCTTGACAACTGTTGGTACACTTATTCACAAAGTATGCTGCATGCCTCGTCTAGTGGCTGGAGCATATTACAAACAGTTTGATTGCACTGTTTAAATTCCTCGAACTTTTGGGTAGCACCAAATAAAAAATTGTAACAAAGAAGAAAAAAAAAGAGAGATGAAAAAGCAAAACAATTTCATCTCCAATATCAAAATCTATGGTATCTTTTAAAAACTTTCTCTCTGCATTTGTTCAAATAGGAAAAGGTAAAATGATGCAAATAGTCAGATTTAATCTTCATGTATGACGTTTATATGCTCCAGTTGCAGTATAAACGCAACAACGGCAACTGCAGCTTGTTGCTACAACACTGTAGAGAGATGTTGAATTCTTGCTGCCATACCTTTTAATATCACAGATGAGAATTCAGCAAAGGAAATCTTTGGTTTAACCACACAACTTCTTCCATTGCAGGGAGTGTTCTCTGGCGTCTTCATTTAATATTATTCACTTTTAATACCAACTCTGTCAGTATATTCACAATGAATATTAACTATAAGCACTTCAACTAGTGTCTCATTATATACAAGTTGAGATTCCTTCATATAAACAATTAAAAATTATAGCACCTCATGCGCAAATTACTTAAATAGGAATGGACAGAATTGTCAATTTTTCATCTATCACATAATGTACCCCACATTCAATGAGTATTCAAAATTTGAAATCAGTGACTTGGCACTTATCAAACTCCACTCATCACAATAAAGTATTTCGCAAACAAAATATTTCCTTCTGTAACACTTCAGATATGACATTTCTGCATGCTCAGTCCACTATACACATTCACATAAACAGACTTCCAGTTTGAAATAAATTATGCGCACTCTCTTGATAATTAGAAAATTCCAAGCCCGTATATAAGACTAATACTGGGAAATGTTTTATGAACACTTTACGAAATTTGTTGCTCTAAAGAATAATTTATAACTGTAACTACAGTATTCTTCACTTTTAAATTGTGAAATAATCCATATTCCAGTTAGAAATAATGATAATTCTCGTCCCAGCTAGAAATAATAATATTTTTCATTCCAGCTATAAATAATGATAATGTACTGTGATCTGTTTTAACTGTGATCATTTGCCCATGCTTTGCACACTTTGTGGAACACACAACTCTAGTCACTAAAGTCACATTTTAAAATTTCAGTTGTTAACAAGTGAATTTGTCATTACTTAACATTAGTAATATGTGAATTTGCTGTTTAAAGCTTCATAACAATTTATATTTTCTTTACAAGTCACACACAAATACCACAGCACTTCTGTAAATGCTGCCTCAAGATTGAGCATTAGTTTTGAAAAATGCCAGAATCACCAAAATAAAGTTTGCAGTACTCTTCAACTTTTGTTCACATGCTGAATGGTTATTTGTTCCTTGTAACAATATTTAGATAACACAATACACTAGAAACCAGTGTGTGACTGGCTCCATCAGTAGGCGCACACTTCAACGAGTGTTGGAATGGACGGCGGAGCACATATGGGAACGCCCAAAGTCTAGGGATGCTAGTCTCTGATTACAGTACACTAGATATGCTAATGCTGTATCATCCAATATTTGTCAATGTAAAGCACACCTTGTTAAATCCTTGCAATCACTTTCTACACAATTTACCACACAGGTAATATAACTTTTTTGCATTTAATGCTCCCAGAGCAATTGTTCCTTGTAGTAACTTTTGGGGTAGAGCAGGCTAGAAATTAGAACTCCGCAGTACTCCAACTTTCATTAACGCAGTGCTTATCTGTTCCTTCTATAAATTCTCTATTACCACAAACCACTAGGAATTTTAACATTGCGTTAAACTCCAGGTTTATGAACACCGCCCACATAATAATCACGTGCTAACTTTGTTAACATTCCACTTAATTGTTCCTTCTAATCATTTTCAGTTAACGCAAAACACACCTTGAGACATTCCGTATTTATAAACACCACCCACATGAATGAATTGGGTAGTAGTCATGCCAGACAAGCGTAAACCACGTCACAGTCATCACTCACAGTTTCTGCTCACAGTTCACATACAACATGGTCACGAAATCAGTACTGAGATTATATGAAGTTTATTGTTCTATTCTGCTAACAATACATATTAAAGAAAGAAAAAAAAACCACCACAAATGAAATGAGCTTACAAAAAAGAATAAGTAACACAGTAACAAACGCAGAGAAGATTTGTAAAAAACGCAATAATACACAGCATGGGTCCTCATTTATGGTGAACATTACGTCGGTGCCAGCGAACTATACACATGTTTGTGAGAGGAATCAACAAAAGCCCGTCTCTCTTATCCACTGAAATGAAACAACTACAGTGAGGAAATAAAACTGCAGTTCACCTAAAACACCCATGCTAAAATAAGCACTTGTGAAATGTTTAGGTTCCCACCAGCATAAGTTTCATCACTATGAACAAGCATGGCTGATATACAACAGAGAAAAAAAAAAAATGTAATGAAAGAAAAAATAAATGCTGAAATCTACTGATAAGTCACAATCTGCTTGAAGTAAACAAGCAATTCTGAACATATGCTGCTGGTGCCGCATTACATTTGGTGAAAAAAAAAGGTAATTCTTAAAACAAATATAATTCCACTGGATTGTGTCCACAAACATAATGGGCTCACAAAAATTTATGCTGTGAGGTCAGTATGTATACACCAGTTAAGAACCACACGGCAAAGAAAGCATGATGGAAAAAAATGACACTTCCCTTCCATAAGAATAAAAGCAATTACTGAAACTGCTTTTCAGTTTTAGAAAGCAACTATTTCCACATCCACAATTCTGCGGTTTCCATTCAATATTCTTGTGAATAAGCACATAAACACATCACTCAGAAATGAAGCAACAGCAAACAATACAACTGGTCACATTTCACAGACGCACTTTTCTAACTGCACTGTCATAAGTCCTACTGCTGCAAACATTTTAAGTAAACTATCGGATGTTCCGAGGGAATTCCAAAAACTGTCACAACAGATCACACTTGTATTTATCTTTCCACTGTTCAGTCAGCAATTTACTGCAAAACTTTCTGTGGACAAAAGACAAATTACTATTATCAGAATGTCACTGAAACTGCATTATAAAACTGCTTTTCTTCATTAAAAAAAAAAAAAAGATTCTGTGAGGATTAAGTGTCTAAATTAAGAACATAATTATTATTCAAAATTAGCTACTTCTTTCTCACAAGCGCCTCAGTAGAGAAATGGCTGGTTCACTCCTGCATGATGCAGACATCATCATCTTGTAATATGCCAGATTAACGAAAATGTGGGCACTAACATCGTTACTTCCTAAATGCCACTGTGGCATGATAGGGTCTACTTGTAGGACATCATGGACAATATAATCCATTTCTTACATAAACCATTTGCAAAAACAATAAATTGAACAAGAATTCTAAAATTTGGGTACCTGGAGATTCTTTTCTTGGGGATGAAAAATATAAATAAAGAACATCAGAATCTGACAAAAGACTTTTTTTTTTGTTGTGAAAGAAAAGACTGAAAAACATATTACAATATATGGGAAAAATAAAAAAACTAGATATTATACAACACAGTGAATGATATGGTAACAGACTGCAAGTTAATGTATCATTTGATCATCTACGCCTTTCATGTATATCAAGTCATATGTGATTAATATCCTTTTTTTATAATCTTAAATGTAATGAAACAGTATGTTTGCACTACCCTGCACATTCATGTAATTTGGCAGGAAATTAATTTTTTAATTCCCATGTGTAGTAATATTCTGTAACAAATCACTGACCCCAAAAACTCAGCTTTAGTCTTCCTGGCTGGGGGGTGGATGATAAACCATTGCCGTTTTATAAACAAATGTTTACATCAGTGTTGTCATTAACTGAAACAAACAATGAAACTAAACAATATCACTGTTAAATGTCCATCTTTGTTAAATACACTCACACAATAAAGGACTGCTACTAGGCTGCAGCTGACTCGAACAACACTGCCAACTGTCTGCACCATGTTCTGCAGTCTGAAGAAAGTCAATGATGCTAGCAGCCCATTCTTGAATTACTGCAGCAAGTCTGTGTTAACAGATCTGACCGTTCTTGCTTTAAGCTGGAAATACTTGTGCAAGAATGAGGAGTAACTAACATGCATAAAACTTGATGTGTATAGTGCAAGAAAACAAATACATGCAATACAAAATAGACAACTTTGTTTAGCAACATCTTTTTAAAAAGAAAGTGAATTCTTTGCCCTAACATTTATTTTATAAAAGTTTACATATAGGATACTGACAGTAAGCAAAAAAATATACTTTATGACAAAAAACAAAAATGTACTTTATGACAGCAATAATATACTTTGTATATTCATTTATAATTTTTTTTTAAATTTAAAAAAAAAAAAAAGATAAAAAGGCAGCACTTTGTCATGTTACTGAGAATTATGATTGATTCAGTGTTAGTGCTTATATTTTCTATGAGCTATCAACACACTACAAGGTGATATGGTTATCATGGCACCTGACCTCCAAATCTAGAAATGGCCTTCCTACATCTGGGTGACTGGGGCTCCTCTAGCTGAAGTCAAGCCATTAACACTCACCAAAATAAATGAGAAAACATAAGAAAGCTGAACATTATTTCAGATAAGATTAGAGTCACAACTGTTCACACCATCTTTATCCAAGAATTTTCAGACTGCACGATATCAAATATTCAACATCTATAAAATCCTTCGTACAGATCAAATATGTTTCTATGACGCATTTGTTAACTTTTTTTGTATTCATTTTAAAACCAGTGTAATTAAATCTATATATAGATATAAATAAAAAAAACTATGATCTTTATCTCCATAAGACAATACTAAAATGGATAGCTCTTAAATGTTAATGTGACTGCTAGGTACTATTCTGTTTACTCAAGGCTTGTTTTCTTAACACAGTGGTACCTCGGGTTACAAACACCTCTAGTCACAAACAAATCGGCCCACGAACACAATATCTGAACAAATTTTGACTCGACCAGCGAACAACATCGGATGTACTCAGGTTTGAGCGCTGTGAACATTCTTTGTTGTTGCATTGTTCTTGATACAATTTTTTTTTCCTTTTGCATTAAATTAACCCTCATTATGTCTCTTAAGAAAGTGAAAAGTGTTAGTGACTGGTGTAAAGAAGCCTAAGCCACCGAACCAGCAATCGAACCACTTCCCAGGAAAAAAACACCAGAAATACCTACATGGCTGCCCAACGTTACTGTGGAAAGGGACTCTTCTTCGAAGGAGTAGTCTTCCTCCTCCTCCTCCTCTACCATCTACCTGTACCAGCAACTATCAACCACAAAGGTAAAGTTATACTGTATATTTTATATTACATATTTTTGCCACACTAATAAATCCATAAAAAAAGTAAAAAAAAAAAAACATGTTTCTGGGGTGAGCGAACGGATTAATTGGATTTGCAATAATTTCAATGGGAAAAATTATTTTGGTTCATAAACATATTCAAAGAACGAATTAAGTTCGTAACCCGAGGTACCACTGTATTTGATTAGTGCAATTAGTCATCACAGGAACAAGTGTTAGAAGACCAAATTCTTTATGCCAGAATCCACTTTAACTACAACCACACCTTCAAAATATCACAAAGCCTTTAAGCTAAGTCACTACTACATGGCAGTTTTTCATCAATTCTTCTCTATTCCTGTAACTAATTAACAATATTCTCTCACAAATCCACGACATAACACAGCATTAATTCAGAGATGTTTCTTTACAGAAGACATCAATCATTCCAGTTCACTATTTTTGTAAGTGTAACAAATTGTTGCCAATTAATAAATAAACAATGAGCTATTAATTCATAAAGAGCACTTTTGTTATCATGACTTCCTGGACTGTGGAGTCAGAAGTAATATGAGTATACTCAGAGTTAGCAGTAATGTACTGTTTATGAAGCTGGAGTTAGAGTGTACAGAAATAACAGCCAATCTGAAGTAATTTTATATGGAGTCAAATCTTGAAGAAATGAACAATTTTTGATGAACTCAAGAATCAGAAAGTTGAACAAAAGGGGGGGTATGAGCTGAATGTTCGGCATAATGACTACACAGCCCTGATGACTTCCGCAATTTATTGTAGTCATTCACTACAGAGGTTTATTCATGGTAAGCATGAAATTTCTCCCAGTTATATGAATGCAGATCTAAAAAAACAAAACAAAACATGCAAATGAAAACACATCTTCTTACATCTTACATCCTTCCCGTGCCGTTAAATGTCACATGGGGCTTGCATAGTTGTTTGCCAAGTTTCCTTTCTCGGCGAGTCTTTCAACTTCATCAAGGGATGTCATGCCCACTAAACTGGCTTCTCTTAACAATGTCCTCTTTAGAGTTTCACGCAGTTGACCTCATTTTCTTCAGCCTGTCGTGTTCCACTTGATAGCTTTTTTTGGTATTCTTTGATTGTTTCTTCTCATCACATAGCCTATATATGTCCATCTTCCTTTTCTGATCACCCAAGAGACAGATTGTTTTTTGTTCATCTGTCTTATCTCTGCATTGTTCTTGAATTTGTTTCACTTTATACCAAGTACTTTCCTTAGGCATTTGTTTTCAAAAGAGTCTAATTTCTTGTCTATTTCTTTAGTTGACTTCCACACACATGAAAACACAGGATACTGCCAATAATCTCTGTCATATTTGAAGTCAAACTCAAAACACTGATCTAAAGATAACAAGTTACAGAGTTTCCAAAGTACTGCTGTTGTTCAGTTTGAATGAATCTGGCACATGCAGAACTTCTGTATCTTCAGAAAGTGCAATTCACCTTACATATAAGGAAAGTAATTTTTAAAAAAAAGAAAAAAAAAGAAAGGATAATAAGCTTCGAAAACCCTCAAGCATTTTTTTTAACTCAAAGATACAGCCTATATAAAAAAAAATTTTATTTCCATATCTATTTACAGAAGCGCTTATAATTTGGTTACCTCAATGCAATACAGGACAGATTGAAAGATACTAACAAAAGAAGGAATGTTCTGAACAATGTGAAATGAACATTACAGTGCTATATTGAACTGGTAAGAACAACTTGAGAAAAATTGACAATAAACAAATGAAACAAATTGAAATCTATAAAGATGTGTATTGGGCCAAAGATGCAAAACATAACCTGGACATCCAGGGAAACGAATGAAGTTCTAGAACAACAAAACTAGTTAAATCCAACAGGAAGAGATTATCACACTTGTTTAAAATTGCCTCAAGAAATCTGAAGGGGTATAGTATTTGATAAACACTGCCTAGTTCAAAGAAGAAAACAATGGGGGGAGATCAAGAGAAAAATTTTAAAGTGCAAAAGAATAGCAACCAAAGCAATCGGAAATAACAAAGATCAGAGAAAATGGATGAAAATGATTGCCAGTGTCTTTCAACACAGAACTCTGTCAATGAATTCACAGAAGACAAATATCTCAACTTTCACAACTAGACAAGTTAACATAATTCTTCACGCTGCTTTCCACAAAGCAAATAAAAATAAATTACAAATAAGCAAAACACGACAGAGACAGAAAACATGCATGTAATACTTCAGCTCATATAATAATAAAACTGATAAGAATGTTAAACGTTCTGTGAATACGGCAAGTCTGAATTTGTTAAAAACCAATCACGAACTAGAAACCTCAATCCCCCTAACATTTCTTTTGTACACTTTTTTATACACAATCATGATGTACAAATCCATTAACCTGACTTTTCTACAATTTTAAACTACAGTGATAATATGCTGTGCTAAATTAAACTCTGAAGCTAGAGCGAGGCACTCTAAGAATGAAATTTATCAGTGTTTAAAAATGAAAGTCATAATGAACTTGTAACAAAAATACATATAGTAACTTAACAACAGCAAGGTCTAACATACAGTTCTGAATTAAAGCATTTAGAAATGTTTCTCATGCTTAGAGCTGCATTTTGTTAAGTTTTATGATACACTTGACTGGCAAAGACTGTGCATCTAAAAAAAGCTCAAAACAAAAAAATGTTTTTTAAAAATTATACAAGACATTTAAGCTGCCCCACTGATTACAACAACAACAAGATGATCCTCTTTAGCCGTTTCAGGCAACAGCTTCGGGGCCCGATTTCTTAAGAAGTTGAAACCAAAGTCACATGGTGGAAAGGCATGAAGAACACCAACATCTTTCTTTCCTTGGATGGAAAATGGAGGAAGAGATATGACACCTGCAGCTTCTTTTTGTTTCAGATAAGTGACCAGATTTTTCAGTGGTCTCTGCTGAATGGCGGTGGTGTTGTCCTCATAATTGGGAAGAGTGCTTGGCATAGCCAGCAGAATGCAGTGACCACGGAGACCAGCTGCCTGAATTCGTCGACCAACATCATCCAATTTTGGCTGGTCCAATCGAAGGCGTTGAGTTATCTTTAAAATGGGAGATTCTGTAGATGTCGGATCACGCATGAGGGTGTCTACAAGTGTGACATCACCACCAACAACATGCATGCGTGTTGCAAAAGCCGAGCTTTTCAAGATGAGGGCACCATTCCAAGCAACTGGGAGCAGTTTTGCTAAATCTGCCAGACTACGACACTGACTGTCTATATAATCACCATTTGGACTAGAAGCCCGGTAATCTCTCCTTTCTGACAATCGACAGTCCTCCTCTCGAGATTGTCCTTTGCCATCCCTGTATTCTCCTCTATCTGGTGATCGTTGACTGCCGTATGAAGGTTTGGCATATTCAGGCGTTCGTTCATAACGTCTCTCCATACTGCGATAATCATCATGTCTACGCGCATCATCACGGTATGGGTCAGGTGGCAGCCCTCTGTAGTCACGCTGGTCTCGCTGCCAGTCCTCATAACGCTGTCTTTCAGGTCCATCCGGCGGAAGACCTCTCCAAGGGAGTGGAGGGGGATGTTCAGGCGGAGGATAATATCCGCGGTCTTTAGGCGGAGGATAGTGATGATCAGGCAGACTATGACTGCGGCTAATGTGCTCTTTTTCTCCAAAGTCCAGACGTAAACGTCTGTCTGGGCCCCCCAATGGAAACCCTCGCATCTGTTGGCATGCAGCTTGAGCAGCATCTATACTGTCATAGATAACATAAGCAAAGTTTTTGTTTCTTGGCCACTCAATGTGCTGAATTGCACCAAATCTATCAAACTCACGCTCCAGTGTTTCAACTGTCACCCAAGGCCCTAGACCACCTACCCAAATGACAGTTGTTGGCGTTACTTTACCATAACCAATTTTGCACTGAAACCTACCAATATACTTCCCAGACATTTCTACCTTGGCCCTATGAGCACAGTCAAGGTTTATGTATTTAATAAAAGCATAAGCATTACCACTGTTTCGTACAGGACGCTTAATATCCACATCTTCAACAAGACCAAACTTTCCAAAAATATTTCGCAAATCAAAATCTGTAATGTTCACATCCAGGTTGCCCACAAACAATGTTCTGGTTGCTTTGTCATCATATTCTGGATCAACATGATCAAGATGATATGGAAATTTTTCACTTTTTCTGTCTCCATCACTAGTAGAGCTCCCAGGAGGTGGTGGACCTGGGCGAAAATCATCTCTTGTTCCATAGACTGAGCTATCAGGAGGTGGCAGTGGTCTTCTATCATATGGAGGTGGTGAATGTCGTGGGTGGTAAAATGGATCAGGAGGGGGTCTGCTGGATCCAGCTGGTGGAAGATTGCGGCTTGGGCTGATGTTTCGACGCTTGTTGAAAACTGGATTGATTTTCAGTTCACGATTAAAAAGAAACTTAACACCTCTCATTAATGCTTCTCTTGCATCTTCTGGATAACGGAAATTAAGATATGCAACTCTCTGGTCATTTGATGTGGTTATTTTTACGTTCATCTCCCCAAACCTCTTATAATTGTCAATCAAGATATCTCTCACCATTTGATCCTTTACATTACTAGGAATACCACTTATATAAAGTGATCTATAATCATTGCTATCTGACGGCCATCTAGGTGGACCCTGAAATGGCCCCGGCGGTGGTGGTCCACGACTATCATACTGTCTTGGAGGTGGTGGACCATCATGCACTATGAATTCTGTTCGATAACCTGGAACTGGAAGAGGAGGTACATCCCTGGGATCATATTTTCCCCTGTGACTATCGCGTCTATCGAATTCAGGGGGACTTAACCGATCTCTCATTATATCATGATCTGGACCATATCCAGATCTGGGTCTCTTACTCATTGGTGATCCTTCTCGGTCCATGCTTCGCTTTGGTGCACCTGACATAGCAAATGATGGATAGACTTTCCCCAACTCCAACCACGTCAGGCGTCAAAACCTGTCGTTTTCTCAGCCTCCATTTTGTATTCATACGCACATAAGTGAAAACCGGAAGGCCAGACATTGGTGAAGTTTTCTTTCAAACATAAAAAATAACACTGATTTTATATATGGTTTTATCCCACAGTTACATAAATGCAAAAATACTCCTGTCCTAAGCTATAATATTCATAAATTTCAAAGCTTAACTGCACTATTATTTATTAACATCTAATATTAAATTTTTAAAAATACGTCCCAAAATAAATTTAATGTTTATTCTAAAATTTACCTATCATAACAATGAAATATAAACAAATCGTTTTTCAAATCATAAAAAATGACGCGTAGTGTGATAAAAATGATACGCAGTAATAATCTGCTTGTGTATTCGGATTGCTGTCTTGGTGCGTAATATAACACGTTGCAAAAAGATAATGCAATATGGCAATATGACTAATAGGGCCATCCTAGCATGCCTTTATGTTCGATCCATATCAATACAATTGACTAATTAACAGAAACATATTATAAATCGCTGTTTATGCAAGACTCAAATTTCTTGTTACTTTAGCTTTTTCCTTAAAATTTGAATTTGTCATTTTAATAGATCACTGGAACTATTTTGTCTGTTTAAAAGTGTATGTGTTACCAACACTAATGGGATCCCACTGTATCCTGTTGCCTTTTTTTTTTTTTTTACAATCGAACCTACTTAATTTTCAGAAAGAATTCTTTTGTATGACAAATTCACTGAATTTAAAAATATTTGTATACTGTATAAATGAAATAACAATTGTATCTCTTGTTAGGATCTCATTCAAACCCAGTTTTCTTAATTGAGTTGTCAACACTTTTTAACGGACTTCGAAAGCGTCACAGATTTTATAAAACTCAAGTTAAAAGACAAATTTATCTGTTGTGTACAAAATAAATCATTTTTGTTTGGAGACCACCAAGAAAAATTCAAGAATACAGATCAAGCATAGACCAAATATTAGTATGATAATAGCTGGGAATACGGCATCTTGACGTACAAGATGTGTTCATAGTATGTGTGCGTGCGTGCATTTTTCACTACTACATACATACGCTTTGTTCTTATTAGAACAAATTACAACACTTGAAACCAAGAATAACGGCTATCGAAATGTAGTGCTTAATTAAGATCTCCTCGATGTCTGCTCACTTTACACCTCTATCCCCCATGAAGATGGACTCGTAGCACTCCGCTATTTTCTTGACAAAGACTCTCACCCCACCACTAACGCTGATAATTAGACTCACACAGTCAGTACTCAAACTACATTCTTTTGAATTCAACGGCGAATACTTTGACCACATCAGTGGTCTCGCCATGGGAACGAAAATGAGTCCAAGTTATGTATGTTTATTTATGGGCTTTCTGGAAGTAAAATTACGGAAACCTACGCTGGCAGGCTTTCAGATTTCTATAAAAGGTACATCGATGATGGCATTGGAGTCATCACTATGCCACAGGACGAAAAAAATTTGGGATTACAATAGACTTCATAATGAAAAAATGCTGCACAGGTAACACAGGTATTGACTGGGTACATGGGACCCAACTAGAAGATCTTGATTTTGCTGATGACATAACTCTTATCAGTAATAATGTGAATTCCATGCAAGAAAAAACAGATAGCCTATCTTCACTGGCTAGCAAAATAGGACTTGAAATTAACAAGGACAAAACAAAAATAATGAAAATTCCCATCAATCAAAATGGAAAAATACACATAGAAGGGACAGATATTGAAGAAGTCAATCAATTTGCATACCTTGGCAGCTACATAGACCAGGATGGTGACACTAGAAAGGAAGTTAGGATCAGAATTGCAAAAGCAGCATCAATCTTCAAGAATCTTGAGAACATATGGAATTCAAAAGTTATAAGCACAAAAACCAAGTTAACAGGCATAAAATCCTTTGATGAGGTTGAAAGACTCGCCGAAGGCAGGAAAAATTGGCGAACTACTTTGCTAGCCCTATGTGACGTCTAACGGCACGGGAAGGATATAAGATATAAGATATAAGATGGTTTGGCAGGAAAGCAACAACTGAACTGATTCAACACACCGACGATTGAGCAAGATATGGCTGTCTATTTGATAGTGATTATGACATGCATACACACAATGAGCAATGACTTGTTTCATGTTTGAAGATGGTTTTCAAGCAAGCAGAAGTTAGCTGTTGTGAGCTTGCAAATCATAACTTTACTAAACAACCTTTTGTCATGACTTATTCTTACCATTCTGTACACCACAGTAACATCTAACAATATTTACGGAGCGAATTCCGATCTCCGTCTGCAAGTGTGGCCATCACTTCTACTTGAAATGACACGTAGTTGCATTCCATGTGTTTCAGTCCTTTACCAGTTTTATCTGGTCGCCATGGCAGAAGGGGAAAATCTCTTACAGATACCTCGAGATATCCTTATATCTCAGTTCTGGTCTATGTCCAGAAACACACTCTCTCTGTCTCTCTCTCTCGCTCTTGTTTTTTGTTTATATATATATATATATATATATATATATATATATATATATATATAAACACACACACATACACACAATAGGGTTGATTGATAAATTCGCGGCCATAAGGTACAAATCTAGAAACACACAGTTGATATTAGGTGCTTTTGTAAATCAGGTTAATGTAAGATTAAACATCAATTTTAAAGAAATTAACTGCAACCAATTTTTTTTACAGGCTACTAAAGTGGTAAGGGGTGGCAGAAATTGAGAAAATGGATAAAATTTCTCATTGAGCAGTCATTTGCTACCTCTACATCAAGGGCTTATCATCGAAGGAGATCCATGAAGATATGGTAGAGACTCTAGAGGAGAGTGCCCCTTCTTACAGCACAGTGAAGAAATGGGCAGCTTAATTCAAACATGGAAAGGACAGTCTGGAAGATGATCCCCGTCCAGGAAGACCAAGAACGGTAACCACCGATGAAACCATCGGCAGAATCCATGACATGATAATGTAGGATCGACGACTAACTGAGCGGTACACTGCTACCGAGTTCAGCAACTCCTAGGAACGTGTTCATGCCATTATTCATAATGATCTTCAAATGACAAAGGTCTCTGCTTGATGGGTCCCTAAACTTCTTGGAGGTGATCACAAACGACAGCGTCTCAACAGGTCAAAAGACAATCTTGGCCATTTTTCTGCAGATGCTGAAAAGTTTCTTCAGCAATTTGTGACTATGGATGAATCTTGGGTTCATAATTTTCAACCAGAAACCAAAGAACAGTCAAAGCAGTGAAAACATGGATCCCCACCTCCAAAGAAAGCAAGGGTTCTATCTTTTGGGATTCAAAAGGTGTGGTATTGGTAGACTATCTTCAAAAGGACAGAACGGTCCACCGGGGCCTATTACGCTAATCTTGTGAAGTAACTGCAGGTCAAATTGAAGGAAAAGCGTCAAGGGAAATTGACGAGAGGACTCATCTTTCATCAAGACAGTGCTCCAGTTCACAAGTCGGTGGTGGTAATGGCTGCCATTCATGAATGCGGCTTCCAGCTTCTTGAATATCCTCCTTATTCCCCAGATTTGGCACTTTCGGATTATTACCTGTTTACCAAACTCAAAAAAGAAGCTCAGTGGTCACAAATTTGCTCAGATGATGACGTCATTCATGCTGTTGACCACTTTCTACTGACACAAGATGCTGACTTTTACAAAGAAGGGATACGTATGCTCCAGGATCGCTGGACTAAGTGCATAAACTTGCAAGGGGACTATGTTAAGAAATAACCCCAAAAAGTTGTCCACAAATAATCCGTTGTACCTTAGGCCTCGTGTATATATATATATATATATATATATATATATATATATATATATATGTATGTATGTATGTATATATGTATGTATGTATGTGAGCACGCGCGCATGGTTACAGATCAAAACGGGAGTAAAAAAAGGATAGATACTCTCCTCCACTTATTTTCTTGATCGTTATGGACTGGATAATGAATATTGCCTCCAAAGACAGACATAGAGGCATCTCAGGCCTTTAAGAAAGTGGCAAACATGGAACTCTACCATTCTCCATAATAGCCTCAAGCTGAGAATCTGTAAATCTAATGTACGCTCCAGTTTGTTATATGCAGCCAAATCATGGAGAACCAATCAGAGAACTGAAAGTAGACTGAGAGGATTTGAAGGACTATTTTTCTCAGGAAAATTTTAAGAATCTCTGGGGAGAACACGTAACAAACGAGGAAATAACTAAACGAACGAACAGGCATTGAGAACATCACTAAAGAGATCAAAAGAATGGAAAGAATAAGACACCCTTATACTGCCTTGACTTGGACACATCAAGGAAAAAGAAAGAGGAGCAGGCCATTAGGAGCACAATACAGGAAGAACTAAAGGAAGCGAGAAAGACATTGTCTGAGGTATCCCGACTTGCTCAAGGTAGGATTGGCTGGAGAACATTTGTTGATGCCTTAAGCTGCACTGGGAGTACAGAGGACTGAACTGAACGTGGAGGCAAAAAACAAGACAATGAAATGCTCCTATTCAGCGAGGCTATGGAAAAAATATGTCTTGAAAGTGAAAGAGGACAACATACAACAATACTGGAGTATGTAGATAACACTGATCTG
Source organism: Achatina immaculata (assembly GCA_009760885.1). Taxonomy (NCBI): domain Eukaryota; kingdom Metazoa; phylum Mollusca; class Gastropoda; order Stylommatophora; family Achatinidae; genus Lissachatina; species Lissachatina immaculata. The sequence goes on from CM019704.1 coordinate 32,230,912, forward strand.
GGGGTAGAAACCGTGCAAAATATACCGGTATGCACCATAAAAATATGGCACAAAAAATGAACCTGTTGGTCTTTCGTTAAGATGAGATGATGAGGTCAAATACATGGTAATAACAATAGACAAATTAACCACTTAGAGAAAAGAACAAACAAATACTTATGCACATTTATTTATTCAACACGGTTTAATAGGAAGTGAAATGATAAGAAAATACAAAGATAGTATATGATACATATGTAATCTATAATCAGAGACTGACATTCCGGGCATTCCCATTTATGCTCTGCCATCCGGTTCAACACCCGCTGAAGCATGCGCCTGCTGATGGAGCCAGTCACACACTGGTTGTGGTTAATGCTCGCTAAACCACTTCATTCAGAAACACGTCCTCCCCCAACTCGATCATCCTCCTGGTGTAACTATTGTCCATTAACCCGAAGTCGTCCTTCATACGCAGCCTATCCATAATGGCTCTTGCAGTCTCCTCTTCTCCCGACTCCAACACCAGAATATAATACAGTATATGCACGTTGCAGTACAACACATAAAAAAGTCCACGAGAAGGGGGGATGAGGGGGGGGGGGGAAGTGAGCATGCAGTATTCAAACTTGCTGAGTTGCCGAACTATATCCGGCCAAGTTGTTGAAACTATTTAACATAAAAGTAGGAACAGCTGCATTAGTTATCGAGCACAGCTGTAACATTTCGGTTTACACTTTGATCATACAAAAGAAAAAAAATGACAAAGAAATAGAGAAGGAAGATAAAATATAAGTTCACACGAATGATAAACAACAAATAAGAAAGGGGGAAAACCGGAGGGGGAGGGGAGATAAGGAGTACTTAGCTCTGACTTGCAAGAAGCTGCGCTGGAAAACGTGTGTTGGTGCGGTATTGGGAATGTTTAAATAAAGAAGCTGCCATAGCCCCCAAAGCGGTAGAATCTACTAAAGAAGTATCTCACACCTCCAGCTTTTTTGTTTCACTCATGAACTGAAAGAGTAGCCTCCACAGCCTGTCTCCAATCCAACAATATGCTGTGCCTCAACATCTTCGTCTCATCGGCTGCAAAAACACTAGCTTGCAGCTTCATGGGGATAGAAGAAGAAGAAGAAGAAGGTGATGATGATGAGTAGCATATTGAAGGAATTAGGTTACATTTATTTATCATTCTTTCACAATGCTACATCACCATCAGGTGCATAACATGCACTTGCAAGTTGTTATAAAAGTTTCCATCGGTGTATCACATCCAACAATGCACTGAACTAACACAAATGACGCCCATTTTAAAAAAAAATGAAGTGCACGGACTACTCTTTATAAAGAAGAAATGGGGGAGCCAAGCATTTCCATTTTGAATCATAGAATCCCTTCTCCCTTTTTTCTCTCCCCTCCTCATTCAGTCCTTAATCCCACTTACCCCCCCCCCCCCGGCATTCCCATATAGTGTCCAGGGTGCATGTTGCATACTAATTGTGGCAGATTCAAGCTGTTACAGGATTTACCGAGCACCATTTTCTCTTATGGTTCTCCTTATATCTGTTGGATTTGCATAATTGGCCACAATAGAAAGCAATTTTTATTGTTGCAGGTTCAGCCCCGTCCCGTTTTATCAGCAAAACTAGTTATTTCACGATTAATTTTTCATTTAATTTTAAACTTTTACTGATACAGGTGTCCCGACGTCACTACCATGCTGTCTGTCATTCAAGCACAGCACTATCTCTCGTAAGCTCCCCTCGGCATATTGTGATTTTCTGTTCTATTTTCGTTTTATTGATTGAGCGCAAACAAAAATCTATTTTTAGCCTGTCTATATTTAGCCAAATGTATCACTTCCGTGTGGCAACATCCGGTTCGTCTGCTTGTGACATCAAAATTGTAGTAGAATTTCATAAATTTTAGTGTGGCCATTGTTCGCCAGTATAACTGAAAGTATGATGGGACACGGGCAAATAAAGCAACTACAGCCGAAGAAAAACCCTATATCAGATGATTATAGACTAACTGGTTCGGTTTTAGGATTAGGAATAAACGGAAAGGTTCATGAATGTTACTCTAGAGCAACGCAACAAAAATACGCTTTGAAGGTAAGGAAAAAAACTTATACATTTGTTGTTCAGGATCCTTTACATCTAACGTATCATGTTTGATAATTAATATATAAGTTAAACATTCGCTCATGATGGTTGAACTTTGTGGTAATAATACATTCAGCGACTGACAGTAAAGAAAATGTTTTTCGAAAGATGAAAGATTTCCGCATCCTTGTTGAATCTTTCTTCACGACGAGAGCCCGGTCTTTAGAGGTACAATCTCGGTTTCCTGTATATTCGTAATAATATCATATTCTTTACACACTTAGTCTTAGCGTGTAAGAGATTTCTTATCTTTTTTTTAACTTCTACATTTTTTGTCAACATTTTCTCTCTTGTCCCCCTGTTGCCCGATTTCACTGCGACAATGCGCCATTTTTTTCCACTTTAAAAATTTTTATTAATGATTGAGCTGTGCGTGATACCAATATTGCTTTTCTTCGTTTAGTAACAATCGTGGTGTTGTATAATCCAGAGTGTAGACAGACATTGCCCGGCATTGGGAGTCATCCACCCCCGCTCCTTCCAAACAGAACAGCATGTTTAGTACAGATTCATGCATTTGGGTTGATTGGAGGGTGACTGTTGGATATGGATCCTGTGTCTTTAGTCCAGGAGAGCACGTCGCAATTGATTCAGCCTATCCTATGTTCTCACTACAATGTTTCAGCGCTTCCTTCATTACATGGCTAATAACTGTTAATGTCCTGTCATGGAAAGTAATTAATTATTATTTTTCTTTTCATTAGCCCCTGTCAGAATGTTAAAAAAAAAAAAAGAAAAGCTAAACTGTGTTTGTTGTTTGTGAGATTCCTGACATTTTTCTATGACACCCTGTGACTGTTTTTAATAATTATGCATTTGACCCGTGAACAACTGAAGTTTGAGCTGGACATGTCCATGGATTTTTTTTTCAATAACATTTCGATAATATTTGAATTTTAAAATTTATTTTAGATTTGCAACAGTGTGAAAACAAACAAACAAAGAAAAGAAAAACTCACAGATGAATAGCATAACTGAGAAGTAGTTAAGAAACAAAATTAAGAAGTATTTTACTGTGGAACTAGAACCAGGTTACATCATTGTATGCTATAAACATTTTACGAGGGGCGTTCAGAAAGTAATGCACCACATCATTTTTCTTGGGAGCTGTTTATTCAAAAAGCATGAAATTTATACACAGTATACATGGATATGTCATGTAAACATCGGTATTATTCAACATAATCCCCATCAACTTGTATGGCTTTACACCAGCGCGAAACAAGTGCATATATTCCTAGCCCGTACTAGATTTTCTCTTGATTATGTAGCCATTTCTCCGCTGCATGAATCACTCCGTCATCTTGAAATCTTACCCCATGGAGTGCATCTTTAAGTGGACCAAACAGATGGAAATCAGAATGTGCCAAATCGGGACTATAGGGTGGATGGGGTAGTACAGTCCAACCCCATTTGGTGATTGCTTCCCATGTTGCCAGGCTTGTGTGAGGTTGCACATTGTCATGAAGAAGAAGCAGGTCTGCTGAATTCTTGTGCGGCCAAACTCTGCGAAAATGTTGATTGAGTTTTTTCAATGTCTTAATGTAAACTTGTGATCAGAAAAAAGGAGATGGACATATGTTGGTCACGTGATGAGAAGAAACGATCAGAGAATCCCAAAACAAGCTATCTGTTGGAACACAACAGGCCAAAGAAAAAGAGGCAGACTGCGTGAAACTCTGAAGAGGACATTGTTAAGAGAGGCCAAATTAAAAGGCATAAAATCCCTTGATGAGATTGAAAGACTCGCAGAAGACAGGAAAAAGTGGCAACTACCTTTTGACCCCTATGTGACGTTTAATGGCACGGGAGGGATATAGGATATAAGATAAGATAATGTAAGCTTGCGAACTGATTGTCTCTCCTCTTGGCATAGCATCCACAAGAATCACACCTTCAGTGTCCCAAAAGACAGTGATCATGATCTTTTCAGCTGGAGTTGTCTTGAATTTCTTTCTTCGTGGTGACTGCGGATGATGCCACTCCATTAACTGTCTTTTTGTCCTAGGTTCAAAATGATGTGCCTAGGTTTCGTCACCTGTTACGATCTTAGCCAAAAAGTTCTCTCCCTCATCACTGAGACGCTCCAACAATTCAGAAGAAATTGCTTTCCTGTGCAATTGATGGTCATTTGTGAGACTTCGAGGAACCCATCTTGTGCAAACCTTAGAAAATCCGAGAGCTTTTATAACTGCATTTCAACTACCACTGCTAACTGACAGCTTTAAGGCCAATTGTTGAGTAGTGATACCCCTATCTGTAAGAATAATGCCCTCTCTTCGCATTTCAACATTTCTGCCTTGGTGGCTGTGGCAGGAAGTCCACAGCGCGGCCGATCATGCAACTCCTTAACTCCGCTTATTGATTCTTTGATTCTCTGAACCCAGAGACTGACTGTACTCCTGTTGACTGCAAAACTTCCATACACATCACATAGGCGCTTGTGAATGTTCACAAAAGTTTCCTTCTCTGCAACGAGAAATTTTATCACAATTCGCTACTTATACCGCAAGTTGCTCACATGCTCCATTTCAACGGTTAGGGCAGCCATATTCTTTGCTCGGCTGCGGTACAATTTGCTTCACACAATCAGCACATGCCATATTTAAAGTTTGCAAAATTTCATGCTTCTGTCTTCATTATTAGCTGAAAAAAAAATGATGTTGTGCATTACTTTCTGAACGCCCCTCATAGAATGATTCGTTCATTAGTGTATAAGCTAGGCTGTCATGAAGCAGTCATATCATTTACACTAGGTCACCATAAAGCAATCATGTTGCTACTTCTTCATTATCAGTGCATGAATCGTTATACTTGTCAGTAAATAGAATTTCTGTTCCACATTGTCTTTTCACTTTTGATGTCTTGTGTTAATAAGTTTTTAGGAAGTCTAAAGTTATTCGCAGATTTTCAGCATCATATGTGTTTGTGTGTGTAGCACAGCCAGATCCCCATATTGTTGAAGGGTCAGGTGCATTTACAAGTTTCAGTAATTTGGTATTGTGTTGGTATAACATGCAGGTGTGTCAAAGACTGTGACACAAATAGTGACATAATATCTTTGCTTTGATCCAAATAATGACACCAAATATTTACTTTAAATCAAATAGTGACACCATATCTTTGCTTTGATACAAATAATGACACCATATCTTTGCTTTGATACAGATAATGACACCATATCTTTGCTTTCAAACAGATAATGACACCATATCTTTGCTTTCCTATAAATAGTAGCACCATATCTTTGTTTAGGATGAAAAAGCAGAAAATAAATTATGATGGTACATGCTATGAGTGTTATGTTGAGGGTTCAGGAATTGTAAATCAACATAGAACTGGTGTCATCAGCTCCTTTATATTGATACAGAGGAGGAGATTCTAGTTCAAATGAATTTTTCAGGATGTGCTGATGACCCTAACTATATTTGTAGTATAGGATTGTTGGAAGTTATGTTTGCTTGGAAACACAGATGATAGGTTGTTTGGGATTAAAGTTGACAGTATTGTAAGTTATTTGGGAGCAAAGATGGCATTGTTGAAGGCTGTTGGAAATGAAGATGAAACTATTGGAGGTTGTTTTAGAACAAAGATGACAGTATTATATGTTGTCTGAAACTAAGATGAAAGTATTATATGTTGTCTGAAACAAAGATGACCATTACAGTCTGGAAAATCATTTTGTACTTTCCTTGGGCTCACAAGTGTCATGATACTTGAACCTCATAAGCAGTATAGAGATTGAAGAGTTCCATGTGGTGGTGGAGCTTGCTGAGAAGTTTGACAGTTCTGGTATTTTTTTTTTAACAATGCATCATTTCCCATGACTCATCTTATTTGATTCCATTTTTCAAGATCTTCACCAAAATAATCAGCTGTCAGTGATACACATTCTCATTCTCAACCAGTTCAGATTCTCATTTACAAGCAAATGAGATTATTAAGCAGCCAGTTTAAATTATCAGTTTAGAATAACATAGATTATTAAGAAACCAGTTCAGAATTTCAGTTAAGAACAAAGGAAATTAATAAGCAGTCAAGTTTTCAGTTAAGAACAAAATAAGTCTGTTAGCAATCAGTTCATGTTCTCAGTTAAGAACAAGGAAAATCAGTAAGAAACTAGTTCAAGTTTTTGGTTAAGAACAAAGGAAATCAGTAAGAAACTAGAGCAAGTTTTTGGTTAAGAACAAAGGAAATCAGTAAGAAACTAGTTCAAGTTTTCGGTTAAGAACAGAGGAAATCAGTAAGAAACTAGTTCAAGTTTTCGGTTAAGAACAAAGGAAATCAGTAAGAAACTAGTTCAAGTTTTCAGTTAAGAACAGAGGAAATCAGTAAGAAACTAGTTCAAGTTTTCAGTTAAGAACAAAGGCAATCAGTAAGAAGCTAATTAAAGTTTTCAGTTAAGAACAATGGAAATCAATAAGAAACTAGTTCCAAGTTTTCACTTAAGAACAAAGGAAATCAATAAGCAGCCAGCCTAAATCTCAAAGGAGACCATTAAGCTGAATAACTACTTTTTTTTTTCAGTTTCTTATTCAGCATATTTTTTTCACATAACATTCTTGGCACACTTTACAGTGGAATCTATCTGCAATTTGTACCATAAGCACTCTCTTTTGGTGAACTAAATTTATCTTTTTTTTTTCTCCTTTTGTTAACTGTCCACATATTACATGTGTCATGGGTGCAGTTGTGTGCATTTTCTTTTTTTTTCTCTAGAGTGAAGCAAAAGGTAAAAAAAAAAAAATGTTCTATTTTAGGTTCTGAAAGATGTGCCAAAGGCAAGAAGGGAAGTTGAGCTTCATGTGAGGGCTTGTCAAGGTTGCAACCACATTGTCAAAATTCATGATGTCTATGAAAACAACTACTCAGGTCATCGATGTCTTCTTGTAGTCATGGAATGGTAGTACTTGTTCATTTATATAATCTGCAGTACATAATTTTTTAACCACTTTTAAAAATTATATTATGAGATATAATAAAGCTTATATCTTTGTCTAGCCAAGAGTTTATCATCATCTTCTTCTGCATTCGGTTTATAATACTAGGCCGTTTAGACAAAGAGATGGATTGACTTCTTCACTGTCATAGTCAGCAGGAACTCTTCGTTCATGCACCTCAGTTTTTTGTTTGTGGTTTTTTTCCTTTGATCATCATCTAAGGTTCTACATTCTAATTTAAGGAAGCAGACCTTCCAGTCTTGTTCAGTGTGTGATGGAAGGCTTACAGTCAGGTCCACCTGATGGCGGGTTTCTCTAAGTAGAGATGAACCATCCAGTAAACAGCCCTGGATCACACAGGAAGTTATGTTGGGATTCAAAACATGAGCAAGTGCATGAGGAAATCGGAGGCACAGGCCTATATGTCATATAATGTGGTGCCATACATTCACTTGATGATAACACTTCCACATAGCTTTGGTGTAAGCAGTTTATTTCTACCAGGGTTTCTACAGGCTGTGAATAAATCATTTTAAGATACTCTGCAGTAGTAAGGTTGAGTGTAAATGATTTAGTTTAATTAATGAGAGACTTCCCAAAATTTGTAGTCCTTTTCTGAGATGTTAGTGAAAGAGTTCACTTACTTTTATATTTTGACTATTTCTTTTTAGAAATTCTAATTGATGATGAATGTTGTGATCCACAATTTTAAACTGAACTTATTTCAATTACATCAAGTCTCTTATGATTACTTTGTTGAATTCAGCAGTGAGTTAATATATCTGTATTCTGTATATATGACTTCATGATTAGTATCTTTTGAAATCTCTATTGATCTTCTTAGTTTTGCATTGAACTGTATTTAAAAAACATAAAGCTTTACAGGAAGTGTGAGAAGCTAATACCTTTTTTTTTTTTTTTTTATTAAAACAGTCTTTAATAAATTTTCAGAATGATAGTCTTAGTAAACTATTATACAGCATCTTTTTAAAGCTGGATATCAATTACATGAAATCTTCACAAGAAGACTGGCACAGGATGATGCTTAGAGATTATAGTTTTCATAAATGAAGCTGTACATCATTTTAATTTCACTTTTACACTATTTTAGATGTGATAAGTTATAGTTTTTGTATTAATGTGCAAAAAAGTTAGACTGTTTATTTTGTGAATTGCACGGACATTTGTACTTTTTTTTTCATCCTTAGTATGGAGGGCGGAGAGTTGTTCACTCGCATACAAGAGAGAGCAGATTTAGCATTTACAGAAAGAGGTCAGTATTAGAAACACGTGAAGTATCTCATATATTTCATTTCCTGGTTTCAGTTTCTCACCTGAGAGTCTTATTGTCACTTCTAATTTTTAATTGAAATTTTAGTCATAGAAATGAAAATCTGCTGTAACATAGAGATAAGTTAAAAAGGAGGTCACAGTATTATTATACTGTAAAAATAATACAAGGAAATTTCATGATCTTTCTAAGCAAAAGAGAGAGAGAGAGAATGAATGAATGATCTTTATTTTCAAAGGGTAAAGAATTGGGCTTGCAGGCCCATCTTACATTCTGCCCTTTAGAGAGAGAGAGAGAGGATAAGTAGATTATAAATCCTTAGTGTCATTATATATTAGTTTGTTTACTCTTAAATTTTGTTGTTGTTGTCATTAAGAATCATCTCTCTCTCTCTTCAAGACTTCATGCCTTGAAGGGTCATGCAGTATGCCTCCAGTCATCTCTGTTCCTGGCTTTCTCTTTCCAGTTGCTTTCTTCAAATTCACTTAGGCCTTGCCATATGTTGTCTCTCCATTTCTGTCTTTAGCCTGCCCCATGATTTTGCCTCTTCCTTTTCTTGTATCAGTTGTCCAACAAGATTTTTTCAAAACTAGTTTAACTGTATTTTTGTAACTTTCACCTTGCATGAAATGTTTTCCAGAATACCAGTTTTGTCAAAAAACATTCAGTACTTTATCCTGTTTTTTTTTTTTTAAATGTAAAATTGAACACAATCTACAAACATCAGTGGGAATTGAATGTTGTGTGAAATTTTTTTGTTTAATCTTATTTGTGGCTTACATGCTAAACCAAGTCAAAATTGACTGATTATCTTCCGATCATCATTATTCTGCTGGCCTGATTATCCTCCAGCTAATTTTGCTGGTTGTTTTATTCTAGGTTTTTGATAATATGAACTAGTTATGGTAACCAGTGGCCTAAAAGTTTCGGTTTTTCTCTTTTTAATGGGTAATTTATAAGTAATTACCAATTAATGTCATCACGGTTGCATGTATGTGAGACTGATCTGATGACTTTTACATTCTTTGTTAAGTAGTGTAAATTCTGTTATTCATGGGATGTGCTTATTGTTGGAAGAAATTATAAGATACCATCATTATAAATCATTCATTCATTCATTCAGCACCGTGCTGATAATAATGCTTCTCCATCATGTGGTCCTTGTGGTATTTTTAGTCATATAAAACTACCTTTCCTGTCCTATGCCATATGTTTAGGCTAGATATTTTTCTCAGGGCAGAATGTCAGTTGGGCCTACATGCCCAATTCTTAACCCTTTGGAAATAAAGATCAGTCAGACAGTCAATCAATCAATCTCTCTGCTTCATTTTTCTTTCTTTTTGTGCTCAGTGTCCCAGTGACTGTCATGTCCTCTTGTGACAGACTTGTCTAGAGAATTTTGGTTGTCTTTTTCTGTAACATAAAAGGGCTGCAGTAAAACTGGTTCAAATAATAAAGGTAGATAGAGGTGTATGATGCAGTCTTACAAGCTGGCAGAGGGAGTGAGAAAAAATGAATAGAAAGTATGAAAGTGAAATGAGAATATATAAATAAAAAACATACACCATCCAATAATATGGCGTGAGCCTTTTTCAATGATTACATACACAAACGAGACAAAAACATACAACTAAATGAAAAAACTTATCTTAATGTCACATCCTGCAAAAGTAAGAAACACAGAAATGCGCGTCCATTAAACGAGGCATAGAGACCGTGCGGGGCCACACAAAGGATAAGCCGATAGAGCCAGTCATAAAGAAGAGGTGGAGAGAGGGAGGGAAACAGGTGGGGGAAGGGCAGTAGAAACATGATTAGCCTCTAGAGGAGGTGGTGTCGGGGGGGGGGGGGGAGTGGAGAGATAATGAATGAAGAACATAAACACCTGCAGTGAGAAGATGTGAAACTGGTGAATAGGACAAGACCCATTACACCTATAGGTCGCCAGAGAAGAGGAGAAGGTGGCCATAGGGAGGAGGAGCTAGGAGAAAGAAACAAGGAAGACCATACACCTGTCTACCTTTATCTTTTTATGTAAGGTTTTCATTACTTTTTATACGGCAACCTCTCTGACAACTTCATTTTTCTGACCATCCAGATTATGTTTGTATCTTTTTCCAGAAATACACACACCTCAGCTGCTTCCTGTTTCCTCTGCTTGTTAATTGCCCCAAACCGGCAAGCACAGAGTTATGTTGTTATCTCTTTTTCTTTGTTGTTAATGACATTCTTTATTATGTGAGTCATAACAGGCTTATTTTGATTCTTGCCTTCCTTTTAAAGGCATGTACTTGCTAGACACCGGAGAGCTTAGCTGTGTTGTAAATACATAAAATCTGTATTAAACAAGACAAAGTTGATACCCCAGCTAAAAACACAGGCCTTAATCTGGTATCGATGCAGACATTACATGGCCGAGCGTTTGTTGTGATAGTATGGGGCCCCTTTGTAAAAGTCATTGTAACAAATTCCATGTTTAACATGTGTGTATCATATATCAAAATAAGTGGAAATGAATGACGATTCCTAAATGAAGTTATTTATCATAAACAAAAATAGAAAAGAAAAGATGGAAACATTTTTGGGCACTAAAAAAAATTTTTTTGCTGAGAAATAAAATTATGTTTTATGTTCCACTTACTACCACTGTGTCATAATCCAGTATTAAATATGTAGGTCAACAAGAAAACATTATTTGCATCCATATTTGGGGATGCTTTTGACATCCAATAAATCCAGAAACAGTCAGTCGGTGTGACCATTTTACCTCATTCATTCATTCATTCCTTTGCATGTCCCTTGCGGAACTTTGCCTCCCAAACAGCACTCCTGTAGGCCTCTCGGTTGTGAGCAAGATGGCCTGCTGCTGCTGCATCCATTTCCAGATCATCAACGATGTCTTGCAGCCATCTTCGTTTCGGTCTTCCTCTTTTTCTTTTTCCCATTATGTATCCTTCCAATACGGTCTTCTCTAAATTATCATGACGTTTAATGTGTCCAAAATATTTAAGTTTTCTCTCTTTAATCCTCTTTACTAGCCAGCCTTCTTCAATATTAAGCTCTTGTAGTATAAAATATATCTATACTACAAGAGCTTAATATTGAAGAAGGCTGGCTAGTAAAGAGGATTAAAGAGAGAAAACTTAAATATTTTGGCCACATTAAACGTCATGATAATTTAGAGAAGACCGTATTGGAAGGATACATAATGGGAAAAAGAAAAAGAGGAAGACCGAAACGAAGATGGCTGCAAGACATCGTTGATGATCTGGAAATGGATGCAGCAGCAGCAGGCCATCTTGCTCACAACCGAGAGGCCTACAGGAGTGCTGTTTGGGAGGCAAAGTTCCGCAAGGGACATGCAAAGGAATGAATGAATGAGTATAGATATATTTGTTCTTTTTTGTGTCCACGATATTTGGAGAACTCTTCTATAGCATTTACATTCAAAGGCATTTATGTGTTTCTCAGCTGTTTTGTTAAGTGTCCAGGTCATACAGGCATATGTTGCGATGGGAAAGATGCATGCCCTTAAAAATCTTATTTTTGTGGTTCTGTCTGCTCCTCTCCACAGATTCTTTATTTGTTTTACTTTCTGAGGAGCGATAGATGTCCTCCTTTTAATTTCCCTCATTGTATCTCCATTATTAGTTAGTAGTGATCCAAGATAGTCAAAACTCTCCACTTCTTCCAGTTTTTCCTCATTGATACATATTTCAGTTGCCTTGTTTGTTTTGTCAGTTGTCATCACTTTAGTTTTCTTTGCATTAAGATAGAGGTTCTGCTCTTCGCTGTTCTTGCGGACTGACATAATTAGTTTTTCCATTCCTTCTTGTGTTGTGGACAGCAATACTGTGTCATCAGCATATCTAATCTCTGGTATTTCATAACCTCCAACTGTTATGGCATCGTAATATTCTTTGTCTACATCTTCTCTAACATTCCTTATTATATTTTCAGTATACAAGTTAAATAAGTAGGGTGACAATATGCACCCCTGACGGACCCCTTGTTTTATGTCAAACCAACTTGTTGTTTCACCATTTATTCTTACTGCTGCTTGTTGGTCCAAATACAGCAGTGATGTTAATTGTATCAAATGTGTTGGAAATCCCATTTTTTCCATTATTTCCCAAAGTTTCTGGTGTTGTACACAATCAAATGCCTTTGAGTAGTCTATAAAGGATAAATATAGATTCACATTAAACTCCCTGCATTTCTCTATTATTAATCTTAGATTGAATATATGATCTCTTGATCCTCTTCTTTGCCTGAAGCCAGCTTGGACCATATTGACTTCTTCTTCTATTTTCTTTCGAAGTCTACCCATTATGATTTTTAACAGAATTTTACTGGCATGATTAATCAGGGCAACAGTTCTGTAGTTGGTGCATAATTCAGGTTACCCTTTTTTGGTAGTGGTATGAATACAGTTCTTTTTCATTCTTTTGGCCAAATACCTGAATGCCATATCTTTTTACATAGTGCATGATAGATTGTTGCACACTCCTTTCCTCCTGCTTTAATAAATTCAGCTGTTATCACATCCTGGTGATTTACCATTTTTCAGATTCTTTATTGCCCATAAAATTTCTTCCATTGTCGGCTCGGGTTCTTTCTCCTCCAATAATAATTCACACTGTTGATTTCTGCTTCCACAGTCGGTTGTTTCATACATTCTTTTGCAATATTCCTTCCATCTTTCCAGAATTTCCTCTGTCTCTGTCAGGGTATTCCCCATCTCATCACAAATTACATTTAGCTTAGGTGTGACATTTCTCGTCAATGTCTTCATTTCTTTAAACATTTCACTATCTCTTCCACACCTCTGATGTTCTTCTATTCTTTCACAACAATCTTGTATGTATTGTTTTTTTGTCTTTTCTTATGTTTCTTTGTACTTCTTTTGTTAAAGTTTTATATTTATCTTTGTTGTTGTTTTTCACTGTCCATTGCGTCTTCATTTCTCTACATTGTTTTATCAGTTCTAGTGTACCTGCTGTGATCCATCTATTCTTTTGTGTTTTCTTTACTGGAACCATGTCTTTAGCTGTTGTTACTAAGATATCTTTGGCCTGCGTAGCCAATTCATCTGGTGTCATCTCTTCCTGTACAGCCATCAGGATTTCGAAACGGTTCTTCACTTCTATACCGTATTGTTCTGGTATATTTGTAAGGTCAAAGCGGAGTGTTCTTGATCCCATAACTATCTTTTTTATCTTTATCTTCATGTCTGCTATTAATAACTCATGGTCCGTGTCACAATAAGCACCTGGTAAAGTTTTTGCTGATGTTATGCTTGACCTCCACCTTCTCTGCACTAAAATGTAATCTATTTGATTCCTGGTTTTCCCATCAGGTGATGTCCATGTGTAAAGTCTTCTTGGATGTTGTTTAAAAAGTGTGTTAGCGATCATTAGCTCATTTTCCATGCAAAACGCCATTAGATTGTCACCTGCCTCATTTCTGTGTCCTATGCTAAATTTCCCTACAACATGTCCTTCATCTTCTGCTCTTTCTGTACCAATTTTTGCATTAAAATCACCCATTATAAATACAATATCATTTTCCCGTACCTGGTCCATTGTCGTCTGCAATATGTTATAAAAATGTTCTACTTCATCTTCTTCTGCTGCTGATGTAGGTGCATATACCTGGATGACTGTTACATTTCTAGGAATGCCCTTAAGTCTGATTGTTAGGATTCTATCACTTACTGGATTGTAGCCTAGTAATGCTTTTGATGTTGATTTGTCCAAATAAAAAGCCACTCCATTCTTTCCTCCTACTTCTCCGCCAGAATATATAAATATATTATCATTCTCGCTCTTAAAGTGTCCTGATCCTTTCCATCGATGTTCGCAGATTCCCAAAATGTGTATCCGCGTTCTTTTCATCTCGTCACTTATTACTTGATATTTTCCCTCATACATACTTCTCACATTCCATGTTCCTACTCTTATTTTTCTTTTTAGTTTGATACAGGGGTTTTCCTTGGTAACACCGTCAGGATTTTGTCCATCATCACACTTACTAGTACCGACCATTTTACCTACTGATATAAAAAAAAAACCACTTAAAAATTACACTCGAATCGGTGAAATTGATGAATTTCAAAATGTCCTGCAATGGCCTCACAAGGCATATATTGTTTTTTTTTTTTCAGAGGCTGCAGCTATCATCCGAGACATTGCTAAAGCAATATTACACCTTCATTCCATGGACATTGCCCACAGAGACTTGAAGGTAAAATCCTATCTGAGTAGCCTAGCTTGTTATAGATGAAACAAAACAGTGGCCATCTCTTGTGTCATGTTTATTATTACAGTTTAGGATTTATTGCTGACATGATTTTCTTTAGTCCTTTTCCCCAATGATGCTGACAGATATGGCACAGGAGCCTCAGAAATTGTGGGTTATCAGCCTGCAACATGACATTACACTTCACATAGGGCTTTCAGTATACTAAGGAAAACCAGGATAATGAAGTAAATAATCAGTCACGTGAATGTGTGATTATCAAGTGGAACACAACAGGCCGAAGAAAAAGGGGCAGACCGCGTGAAACTCTGAAGAGGACATTATTAAGAGAGGCCAAGTTAACAGGCATAAAATCCTTTGTTGAGGTTGAAAGACTCGCCGAAGACAGGAAAAATTGGCGAACTACTTTGCGAGCCCTATGTGACGTCTAACGGCACGGGAAGGATATAAGATATAAGAAGATAAGAATGTGTGATTACATCTGATCTCATAACCAGTGGACAGCAGAAATAATACCAGTCCACAAAGGGAAAAAAAAAAGAGTAGTTCACTGTCTCAGGTGACTAAAAAAACACAGACAAAAGGGAGTTTCAGTTACACAGAGAGAGGAATTTGAAAGTTTAAAGAAGAAAGAAGACATGGTAGAGTAGATGTCCCAGAACATAAAGACCCTTGTAAGTAAAGAAGATTAATTCAGAAGTTGTATGAATTTATTGATTCAGAAGTTATATCTGCTTAATAGTTTAAAGCTGCTTAATAGTTTCAATATCCACATTCATAACAGTTTAATGGTACAAGTGTTTGTGCTGAGAAAGAGAGACTATGGCTAAAACTTTATTTTTAACTGTTGAATACTGATTTTTTTTGTTTTTTATGTGTGTTACTGCCAGATATGGAATTGTTCAAATTCAGTATTTAAAAAAAATATTATTCATTACAATTGTCTCCATTTCAGCCAGAAAATCTGTTGTATTCAGACAAGACAGACAAGGGTATCCTCAAACTGACAGACTTTGGTTTTGCTAAAGAGATCGGACAGCACAAATCACTTCAGACACCCTGTTATACACCATATTATGTTGGTATGTGCAACCAGAATTTAAAAATTGCTTTTATTACTAAGTTATGAGGCAGAAACATGATTAGTTATGTGAAATTATGAATATAACATGATTAGTTATGTGAAATGATGAATATAAGACAGGAAAATAGATGAAAGTGATTTACAGTGCACAGCAGAATTCAGTTTTATTAGAATTTTTTTTAGAATATAGCCTCTTAACACCTTTAGCATTAACCCCAAGCTGTCTCGCTGTTGCCTGAACCTCATATAGTGTTCTCCCCTAGTTAACTCACCGATTATACTCAGATACACTTTCGTAGTGTTATCCTTGAGTTTTCAGTGGATGACCTAGTTACCAGATACTGTGGGAGGCTGCTGGAACAGCAAGTTTGCAAGCAGGTCAGGTTATAGTCGTGTTGTGTTATGCTACACACTTTGAGAACAGTGGCTTGTCGCTGTAAACATGTTGTTTCAGAGGCAATGAGGACTTGTTGTACAACCGTACCAATATTTTAAATTATATTGACAGCAGACAATTTAGATTTTTTGAGCGGTGTTTATAATAACAGTGACAACGCTGAAACTGTTGACATTGCACCTGAATTTGGGTGATCTGAGAATGGTTAAAGCCTTTATTCCAAGCTGGCATTCAGATTTGTAGAGAAATGTGATATTTCTATGAGCAGTGTAAAGTAGCTTTAACGTTGCTTTGGAGTTTATCATCACTACATCAACATCATCACTACCATCTTCATCTTCATTGTCGTGACCCATGTCAAGAAACTCTTTTTTTCGCTTTTATTTCTGGCATAAAGAGGATTAAAGACAGAAAACTTAATTATTTTGGACACATTAAACGTCATGATAATCTAGAGAAGACCATCTTGGAAGGGTACATAATGGGAAAAAGAAAGAAAGGAAGACCAAGATGAAGATGGCTGCAAGACATCTTTGATAATCTGCAAATGGATGCAGCAGCGGCAGGCCATCTTGCTCACAACCGAGAGGCCTACAGGAGTGCTGTTTGGGAGGCAAACTTCCGCAAGGGACGTGCAAATGAATGAATGAATGATCCCTAAAGGGATAATGGTGGAAGAAGTGAAATAATTTTGTACTTAAAACTGTGTAAGCTTTTACCTGACCCAAAAAAAAAAAAAAATTAAATTTCTCTTTTGTTGACCACAGTTATTTACCATGAAAAACCCCCAGTTCCCAGCCATTTTTCTGAAAAATGAACTTTTTTGAGTGAACTTAGAAAAACATGCCCTTTAGGGAATGTAATCCAACTTGGTAGACAGACTCCCAAGACCCTCTAGTACTTCTTGAGTGTGTGATATCTTGTGAAACAATTATCTGGATGCAGTGGAACTTGACAACTTTTACAAATAAATCTTGTTTCACTTCTTTTCCCATTGACTGAGCACACTCTGCACTTCCTAGATGGTGGTTTTTTAGTGCCTTGACCCTCAAGCTTCACCAGGACATGATCCTTTACTATTCCAGATAATCTTCCTGGAGGATCCTTGCTTGGAGCCCTTTTGAGCTGTTTGGTAGGGGGTTCATTCTCAACACCTGCTTCCAAGATTTCTTGAACAGTAGAAGTGGTTTCAGAGAGCCAGAATCTTGCCACTTCAACCAGATACTGCTTATAGGTCTTCTTGTCCTTATTTAAGGCTCTGTAGATTATGTATGAGTTAAACAATGCACAATTGATGAGATAGAATCCTACTTTTTTGTTCCATTTCACCGTCTTCCTCAAGATGTTGTAGTACGAAAGATACTGATCAGCCCTGTCTACTCCCTTCATGTGCTTGTTGTAATCAACAATGCAAATTGGTTTCATCAGTGGCTGTCCAGTTTTTCTATCTGTCTTCCCAGTAGCAACTAATTCTTGAATTGTGCATTGTTGATATCATGCGAACAACTCTTTTGTCTTTCCAGACCTGAAGCAGTGTTTGGTCTTTCCGACAAAATGTGCTTTCACTTTTCTTTATTTGTTTGGAAGCAGCTTTCAAACTTTTTGGCAGTCCTCTGTTTTCTCTAATTGTTCCACAGACTCTGGTTTTGTTCTGCAGTAGAACTTCAGCCATTGACACACTGTTGTAATAGTTGTCTTGGTATACATGATGCCACATTCCAAGATAGGGGCTCAGAACAGATAGGACTGTTTCTTGTAGCTTCTTTCCTTCTCCTGTATATATTTCCATGTTTAGTATGTAGCCTGTGTCACTCTCACACACCAGTCTCACAAGGATCCCATACTTTGTTAACTTTGAAGGATTATATGTCCTAAATTTCAGTCTTCCTCTCCAAGGAATCATTCCTTCGTCAAGCGAAAGCTGCTGTTTTGGTTTATACAGCTCCTGAAACTTAGGCAAAAAATAATCCAGCAGAGGTTTTATTTTGCCAATTCTGCCTGTTTCTGGAAGTATTTGAGAGTTATCAGAGAAATGCAGAAAGGTCAGAAGATGCTCAAATTTACCTCTGCTCATTGTTTTGGAAAATATTGGAGTTTCCAGTAAAAGGTCTGTTGTCCAGTACTCTCTCCAGTGTGACTTCATAGTCTGACCCATCAAAATGATTAACCCAAGGAATTTTTTCATGTCTGAAGGTGTTATGTTTTCAGACAAAAAGGTAGTAGGTTTGTGCATATGTTGGGTCTGTGCACGGTATAAATTTTCATGATGAGCCAACAGTTCAAAAAAATCATTCCCAAACATCATACTGCAAATTTCCTCTATGCTGTCTGGTTTGTTTACGTTCACTGAAACACCAGGATTTCATAGAAAATGTTCAAGAACTGGTGTAGAATCAGTGTTACTCCACACACTTATATCACTGCTAACTATATCACACGAAATATGTAAAATACCTGCAACTGGAACATTATATCTTGACACTGAGTCACTGTCACTAGAAGTTTGACTATCTGACGCAGCAACGCTGTGCCTAGTTATCGTATTTTTAATCCGATCGCCGTCACAGGAATCACTTTCACACGCATCATTTTCATTAGAAGAATCATTAAATAGTGATTTTTCATCATCACTGGGGCAATCTGACAACAAATCATAGCACATTTCAGCGCCAACAGCAGTATCTTCGAGAGAAGCATGCTCCGCCATTTCGAAAAAATGTCGACTTGCGAAATCTCGCGAAACACGTGTTTTCGACAGCTGAAACCGCGAGATTTCTATTTTTTTTAAAGTTACGAAGATTGAAAACAATATTTTATTATATTAGCTTTGCGGTAAAAATACAGACAACCAAAAATTATTTTAAATAACACACTAGAAACAGTTTAAATAAGACGACCATCGTATACGGCAAATCTGCCTTTCGGTCAACAACGCACGGAAACCAGAAATACGGATTTTCCCGTATTTGGTCAGGAAAGTGTTAAGATTGAAATAACAGTCTTTTGCTTACAATCTGCATGGCAGCAAATGTTTCACACAAAGAAACATGAGCATAAAGAGTAAAAACTGCAGATAGGCTCCAGGGCCTTTAGAGAACTGAGGTGGTTGCCTCTCGCTGTGAGGTACTATCTCTTAAACACACACACACACCTTCTTCCCCCCCCCCCCCCCCCCCAACCTTAAGTGCCCAGGAGCACTTGTAGCTCTTCCTCAAACGCTTGTCAGTTACCTTTTTTTCCACTCTTGCCCAGCTGAGCCCACTATTGCTCAACATCCTCTCTGTTATTCTTTTCCATGTCTCCTTTGGTCTACCCTTACTTCTGTTCCCCTGTGGTGTCCATCTTAGTGCTATTTTTGGTAATGAGTTGTCAGTCATTTGGAGCATGTGTCCCAACCATCGCCAGCGTCTTTCCTCAATAATTGCTATCAGTGGCTTCATCTGCATTTCTGCCTACAAGATGTTATTTCTTATGGTGTTTGGCCAAAATATTCTTCTAATTCTTTGTGAACATTTAGTCTGGAAAGAATTCAACTTGTTTTCTATGGTTTTGGTGATTTTCCAATGTTCACTTCCATAGAGAACATTACTCTTAAATATCCTGATTTTCGTCTTCATGCTTAGTTTTTTAGATTCCCATATAGTCTGCAGCATTGCAAAAGCCTGGTTTGACACCTACCCTACTTCTTCTTCTTCTCCCCCCCCACCCCCCCAGATTTGCTACAGTTCATCCTAACACACAAATGGACAGGCCCTGTGGAACTATACAGTTAGGTAATAAATTTTAGGCTTTGTGAAAAAAACTAGCATGCTTTTTATTTTGTCCAAAGATGTTCTATTGTGTGATGTTACCACTGAGGTATTTCACTTACATATGTGCAGCAAAATGTTGTAGATAGTAGGTGTTTTGTATATAAACAACAAGTGGCTGTGTTAATTTCAGTTTTAATTGTTGGTTTTAACTGATCTTTGAAGATTTAATTTAAACAAAACAGCAAAGTGAAAAGAGGCAAAGTGAAATATTGTAGGAAAATATATATATTTCTCTTCTCATTTCAGCACCGGAAGTGTTAGGTCCAGAGAAGTATGACAAATCTTGTGATATGTGGTCTCTAGGAGTTATCATGTACATTTTGTGAGTATCATGCATTTATTTGTATTTTGGTATACTCAGAGAAGTAATTTTTTTTTTGGTGTCTTCTCTGTTTGTGGTGTCTTGTGTATCTCATGTTCTGCTTTTGTGAATGAATTATAGGTTGACATGAGACCTATACATAATACCCACTGAACTAATGAATTTTGCATAAATGTTGAAAACATCAGCTGTTTAGATCATTCTTTCACTCCTTTTATCTTGTTCATAATATAACCCTTAGAGTACAGCAACTATTAATGCAGCTGTGTCTTGAAAAGTCTTAGGTGTAACAAAAGATAGTATCATGGACATTTGTAGATATGAAAAAGCAGATATCTTTCATGTTAGACAAGAAAGAATGCAGTGGTAGAGATGATGGAAGTGGGAAAAAAGATATGAATACAAATGATATAAAGTGATAGAACTGTGTGATATGGAGTACTTTACAGTAAGAGGCAAGATGGATAGTCATTGAAGTTGTTTGTAGAAATAGCAGCTGAGAGTAGAGATGACACTGTCACCAGATGGTACTATTGTTCTACTTTTTGTAGAGCCCCCAGTAGCAGACTGAGGTACTATAGCTCTGTCTCTTGTATTGCTCCCAGTAGCAGACTGGGGTACTATACCTCTGTCTCTTGTATTGCTCCCAGTAGCAGACTGGGGTACTATAGCTCTGCCTCTTGTATTGCTCCTAGTACCAGACAGTGGGGTACTATAGCTCTGCCTTTTGTATTGCTCCTAGTACCAGACAGTGGGGTACTATAGCTCTGCCTCTTGTATTGCTCCTAGTACCAGACAGTGGGGTACTATAGCTCTGCCTTTTGTATTGCTCCTAGTACCAGACAGTGGGGTACTATAGTTCTGCCTCTTGTAGTGCATCCTCTGGCAGACAGGGAAGTACCATAGTTTTGCTTCTTTTAGTGCCCCGATGTAATGGATAGTTTGGTATTATAGTTCTGCCTATTGTAGTTCTTTGAGTAGCACCCAGTGGAGTACTATAATTCTGCTTCTTGTAGTGCCCCGCAATAGCAGACTGGGATACTGTAGTTCCACCTATAAGATATTGGCATCTTTCCCAGCAATGACAGAATCTACTGGATATACTGTTTTTGGGATCTTCTCCAGAAAGATAGAAAACCACCATAGCAGATTTCCTAACTATTGTGCTTCCTGCAGTACAAGTTGTTCAAGTGCTGCAAACCTCAAGCTTACAGAGAAGAGGGAGAGGGTACAACAATAACAGAAGAATAAGCTGTTTAGCAGTAAACTTAGTACTTTAAATCATATGTTTAGAAAGTAGCAGTGTTGATTATAAAAAAACCTACTGTTTTTTACCAGGCTCTGTGGATACCCACCTTTTTATAGTAACCATGGTGCTGCCATCTCTCCTGGAATGAAGAAGAGGATACGTAATGGCCAGTATGAGTTTCCAAACCCAGAGTGGAGCAGAGTGAGCCCAGAAGGTAGACTTTCACTGACATATTTTTTTATTCCAACTTTCATTCTGCCAGATCAGAATCCCAAGAGCATACTAAAGCTTTACAATAAACATATCTGTCAAGCTTTTACTGGGGAATAACATGATACCTATATTTAGCTTGTATTGCAGTTTATAAAGTTTGAATCTTTAAAAAACAAAAAGGTATATAGAAACATTTATATTATTTGTTTTTTTTTTTTTAAACAGCCTCCTATTTTGCTTGTAATTTTTTACAAAGCTGCCTGAGTGGCTCATTGGAAGAAAAGAGCTGAGATTCTTGTAAAGTTTCTTAAATAATGTTCTGTATAAGAAGCATCTTGGTTTCCTGCTCATTACGTTACAGTTTTTCCCCTGGGAAACTCTGTGATGGTATGACTAGTGAATGATAGCCAGAGCTCTCTCTCATTTGCTGTGTTCTGTCTGAAACAGGCTGTGCCACAACATCCTGACAGATGTGATATTGACTTAGTCACTTCTGTGATGAGGCTTACAGTAAAACCTGACATTGTGGCCCCTCTGGGAGACTATTGTTCCCCCTTTTATGCATATGCCACTAGGCATGAGGAAAGACACTGTGATCATAAGTATCATGCTCGTTATGCGGAAGAGCAGAGAGCTCGAGCGAGACAAAAACATCTTAGTTTTGATGAGAGTTGACTTCTGTGATGGTCCTTTTTATACAGTGCTGGTTTCCTGTCATATGTTGTATGGTATTGTTGTATTTGATATTTCAGCTAATGAAGCATTTTATTCAACAGCAAAAGAACTGATAAGAGGCTTGCTACGGACAGACCCAGACAAGAGATTAAGTATTCTACAAGTTATGCAGAACAAATGGGTGGCTGTAAGTATCATTGTGCTTCATTCATTCATTATCTAAATGTTCTTAGAATGTTGATAGCTATAAATGTTTTGTTGTATATCTGGCTGGATGTGGACTCTGCCTTTAGACCAAATATCACAAAGTAGGATGTAGAATGTTTTTCAATAGGTCTCTTGTTCCATGTAGTGCATTAATTATGCCTGGTTCTGATGGGTTATAGAATAGATTGAGGTGTATGATTCAGTTTAACAAAAAGATAGAGAGGAAAATGGACAGAAACAAGAAAGGCAGAAAGTAAGATGAGCACATGCAAATGAAGAACATAAACAATCCAGTGTTTTGGCAAAAGCCCTTTTCAAGGTCTAAATTAATTAGTCCTTTTCTTACATTTCCCTGCTCTCCTTTTCCTCTTAATTACCCCACTATGATTCATTTTTCACCTCCACTAGTCAGTTTGATTTCTTATTTAGATGCTGTTGCAGCATCGACCTCAGTGCACGAACTCCGTTTCACTGGCAACAGTTCTGTAAATTAAAAGATAAATTCATGGCAGTGTTGTGCTACAGGAAGGGAACTAATTTGTCACTCCGGCAGAGCCCTCATAAAAGAGGCTTAACTAGTCACTCGATGCCACCCCACTTGCATCAGAGTGTCTCGACGTTAGGAACTGCATTCGCTGCAGCCATTCAGTCCCTCAGCAGGCCAAGAACACTTTGGACTTGGATCTCATTCACTTACATTCTGGTGTAAATTGCTGCCATGGTTATGCTGAAACCCCATATGTCAGTAATAGTCTGCACATTTTCAGCAGTATTTCCATATCATGACATATGTTACCGCTGAAAAATGGGCTGACAAGCAGAGGACTCCTCCTATGCTCTCAGTGTGGCATATTCTACTACTTTAATTGTTCCAATTCTGTATTTTGTTGTTGCACATCAGTTATTGTCTGCCGATATAGAAATCAAAGAGGATCTCTACTCAGGTGCATGTACCTCGTAGCACCATCGAGAATCCAGAATATGTCCACGCTCAAGACTGACTATAAACTTCAGTCATGCAGCTTCTCGGCACATGGACTCGACTAGAGCTTGGTTTTCTTCTGAAACAGTTTGAAAACATGCCACCATCTCGGTTCGCACAGAAAGTAAAAAAATGTGAAGTCTAAACACAAGTGTGCTTAGGTAAAGACATATATCAGAGTTGATGACATGAAGGATCATCCTCTCCATAAGGAGTTGGGGTTGATAAAGGGAAGACACATCAAATGAGGCAGATCTTGGATGGCTGAGGCCGAAGATACAATAAAGTCGATTTGCAGTCTAGAGGAGGTGCCTAAAAGTGATGATTGATTACGGGTACAGGACCGACCTCAGCTAACAAAGATTATTATACAGAAGGGCCGTGAATGTCGAGATTGTGCACAGGGAACAGCAGAAGTGGTTGGGGTCTTGTTGTCTACTATCAAAATGGAAGAGTAGTGGCACAAGGTTCGGGAGCCTTTGAAGTCACCACTTCAAGCATGCGATTGGAAATTGAGGCTGTGTCTGCAGCAGTGGATTGGCTAGTTGCTCATGATGTGGTTAATGGTGTCATTGTGACAGATTCACAGAGTATGCTTCATAAGATTGAGAAGAAATTGCTTCCAAAAGAATGGGTTGAACTGTTAAGCCAGTCAGCTGTGACAAGCCTAACATGGCTTTACTGTCCAGGGCATGTGGGAGTACATGGCAGTGATGTGGCAGATAGACTGACTGGACAGGCTAAAACAAATGGCAGACTGATAATGGACATGGGGGACATTGCTAAAGCTGTATTGGTCAGCATACTGTGGGAAAATGAAGAGCAGGAGTGGAAGAACAATGTAGACCTGAAGAGATTGCTGGAGATAGGACAAATTAAAGATGCTGGTAGGAAATCTGAACTGTGTGGCAGAAAACACGTCATGAACAGCCAACATTTGACAAGAACTATTAGCAAACATACTCTTGGATGGATGCTGCGGCATGCAGCGGAGCATATATGGGGATGTCTTGAATGCAGTGAAGCCAGTGTCTGAATTTTAAATCTTTTTTCAAGGATTGCATACACACAGAGATACTCAGTCCCGATGGGTTACAGAGATGTATAGTTTACACTGTTTATCTATGGGTATTTATGGAGCAGGAATGGGTATGGCGTATTTGTTGATGTGGTTGTTTAACAGTATGCCCCCATTTCTGGTTCAGATATTTTGTAGTGTGATTTTAAAAAAATTTTTTAAACTGTGATTTGGGTTAAAACTTGTGCGCTAAACCACTTCTTTCAGAAAAATGTCTGCTTCCCCTGTTCTCCTCCAGTTTGATTATCCTCCTGTTGTGATTGTTGTCATTGAACCCAGTGTCATCTTCCATACACAGCCTATCCAAGGTGGCTCTTGCAATCTCCTTTCCATTCTTAGCATGCCCTGAATTGATGCCATGCCTGCCAGCATATCCATATTCTCATTGCCTTTGATTCCAACATTCCCAGGCAGTAGATCCACATCAGACTGGATAACCAAGAGCCCTCTGGAAGCTGGGCCCACTCCCTGCAGAAGAAATGTCTCACTTTCTATGTAACATGGTTTAGGAGTTTGTTACCGTGACCCCATGGAAGTCGTTCTGCTCCACCAACCAGGAAATTGCTTCTGATGCTGCCTGCACCTCCATTCTCATGCTCGAAGTGCTGGTGCCATAGGCTTCTGATTTACTCACATCCTGTTTGATGTTAATGTAGACAGCGTGGCCCATCCACTTTTTAGGCCTCGTGCCACTGACCCTATCGTCAAAAAGACTAAAAAAAAGTATGCACAAATGACTGAGGAAAACTAGACACAGAATAAAGATGGAAATAAGAGAAGAAGAATATGAACTTGTAGAAAGAAAAGGAACACATAATGCCATATTTTCACTAAGGACTGACAGATCACAGGGACATGTGGTTTGGCGTGACACTGAATTTGTTCCTACAACTGGGCTTCTGTTTTACGCAGAGCCCAGTCTCAGCATTCACAGTCAAGCTGATTACAACCTTCATTAGATTCTGCGTATTTGACACTTTAGTCCATTCTGGTTCTAGGGAGGATCTTCTCTGGGTCACAGACTGCTGACGCTGTCTCTTCTGCCTCCACCATTTATTAGATTCTCTCTGAAGGCACTGAAAATTGAAATACGATTTCTAAATCAAGATTATCCATCAGTAGAAGCTTTTAGATCTTAGCCATTATAAAACTGTGCTGTATATTAGAAGTATGGCCATGTACATATCTTATATCCTTCCCGTGCCGTTAAATGTCACATAGGGCTTGCAAGGTAGTTCGCCAATTTTTCCTTCTTTCGGCGAGCTTTTCAACCTCATCAAGGGATTTTATGCCTATTAATTTGGCCTCTCTTAACAATGTCCATATGCATATCCATGTACATATACATTGTATATAATGGATCATATTGTATTATTACAAAATACTAAAATAAATTCTTCACTTTTCTTTCTTTACAAAAATACATCACATTTAGAAATGGTCTAGTGGGAAGAGGCCTGTCAGACCTCCTCAAGTTTTTAACAGATGTAATGTATTCTTAAACAGTTCATATCTGTGTGTGGTGCAGGATGTGATTTTATGTACAACATTGTGAACAACTGTGAGGGCCATGTTGTGTGATTCATGTGATTAGTTATTGTCATCTTTGTGACATCCTGTGTTATCTGTGCATTGTCTTCAGTTAGTTCAAACCTATAGTCTCTTCATATATAAATGTATATCTTTGTAAGTAACGTTACACTTGAAATTGAAACCATTCATGGCAATGTTAATGTTATTTTTCAACTTCAGGACAACACACTAGTCCCTCCAACACCCCTCATGTCAGCACAAGTTTTAAAAGAGGAAGAGGATGTTTGGATGGATGTACAGGTAAACATTAATTTTAGTGTAATCTTCATCTTCATCACTATCATTACCATCATTATTATCAGCATAACTCATTGTCATGCAGTTCTACAGAAATCAGATTGAAGTAAATGATGTTAATGAGTGTTTAGATAGAACATCCTCCTCCAGTAGGGCATCTCATGTACCTCAGGTGATGCCAGATCAAGCTACACCTGGCAGGACAAATTCAAACCTACAGCACAGAATGTGAGAACATTATGTCAGACAGGAGAATTTCAAAATGTAATAAAGGAAATGGAGAGAATGGAAGTTAACTTTCTAGGAATGAGTGAGGTGAGATGGCCAGGTCCAGGCAAAAGTCAGTTAAGACAGCACACTATCATATACTCAGAAGGAGATAAACATGAAAGAGGAGTAAGGATACTCTTTTATGAGGAAGTGGCAGGAGCAGCCTAAAAGGATTTTGGAATATTTCAGGTCATGTGCTGTTAGTTCAGCTGAAGGGAAGTCCTATAAATGTAAACATTGTACAAGCAGCAGTCAGTTCTGAAGAAGATATCAGACATTTTACAGTGACTTGGAACAAACTATGAGCCACACCAAATCAAAAGAAGTTAATATCATACTTGATGATTTTACTGCCAGAGTCAGAAATGAAAAAGTAAAAGATATAGTTGGGGATTATGGTCTGGGAATGAGAAATTAGCAAGGAGATAAATTAACAGAATGAGGAATATGATTATTGGAAATGCATTTTTTTAAACAACATCCAAGAAGACTGGCTACATGGAGCAGCCTGAACAAAATTAAATTGACTACGTTAGTAAAAGATTCTGAAATGCCTTATTAACTCTTCTTGTGCCTATTGTCGCTATAGTGTCGCTTCTAGTTTATTAAAAAAAGCGGTGTAACATTTAGATTGTACATATTTCGTCCGTGTTTCCGGTGACACTTTTCAAAATGGTGAAAGAGTCCTTAGTTACGAGCGATGCCGAGCGAGAAAAAGGAAGAGAAACATATCACTGTAGTGGTTCTGTTGTTCCATTTCTATAAGATCTTTGTCATTTAGTGGCTGTGAATGCAAGTCCAAGCATTCTCAGGCTCTTATCAAGCTAGTATTCTATCCAGTGACACTAATATCTTCAGTAACAACAAGACAGCTGGAGTTTCAGAGTCACGACAGTCATCTGCAATGAGTATTTCCATGTAAATCTTACCAGTGCATGTCATGATTCATAAATCCTTACAGGGTTTATCATGATTCACAAATAATTGCAATGGCGTGCCTGACTTTAGAATTCTTCCAGAATTCAGTCAGGGAAATTGCACCTTCCTCCATTGCAACATGCATTGTTTGGACAAAAGTTATTTGCAGGTAACAGACCTAGGAAGGTGAAATTATGTCATGGTCTATTTTCAGTAGCTTTGCATTGTTTGGAAGTTAGATATGACTTTTCTGGCAGCACTGTTTTAAGAACACAGTTTTTGAGAATCCTTTTCATTTTTATCTCCTGAAGATATTGTGTAGAAGTGATGTCCTTTCAGGAGTACAATACATACTTTAAAATATTGTAAATTGTTCAAAGTCAGTCTGAGGCAGTAGCTGTGTAGCTGAGTCTGTTTCCAGGGGAAAAAACCCCATAAATTTCATCCTAGCACTGGAGTTAGATTAAGCATGAAGTCTGAAGAGAAATAATAATGTGACCATTACTTACCACTTGGTTTACGAATCCGGTGGTACTGGGTTCAATTCCCAGCATTGGGACTTTTTTCTGGTACACAGCAAAATGGCACCGGGGTCCAGCCAGCCTAGAAAAATTGGTATCGGAGAAACCTTGGAAAGTAAATGCGGCCAAACATGATACTGACCACATTCGTGTGCTGTAGGTCATGAAAATGCATGCCTAACGCTACATCCCCAGTATGCCTCATTGGCATGGAAATGGAAGCTTTACCTTTACCTTCATTACATACATTATTGCTACAAGACAGAAGCCGCAAATGGCATGATCTTTCTTAAGTCATAAATGGCTGACAACTAATTTTATGCTGTAAGTTTTCTCATATTTACAAATACTTGTACAATGTGACCTACCCTTCTTTCTGCAGGAGGAGATGACAAATGCCCTGGCAACCATGAGAGTGGACTATGATCAAGTGGTAAACATTAAAAACTTGCAGCAATCCAACAACCCTCTGCTGAAGAAAAGAATGAAGCAAGTTCCAGAAGGGGCTAGTGGGATGTAGGACAGGCAGCTTCCAGAGTCTGAAACCTTAATTATAAAATAGCATTCATTTCATTGTTTGAATGCATTATTCGGATGTGTGTCGTTTTCTTTTTTACCATTATATTTATCTTGATTATTGTTAGAGTAATCTTGACTGTTTTAACTTGTAATCATATGATTATTATAGACTTGTCTAGAATCATATACTTTACTTCCATTATTCAGACACTGATTGATGAAATCGTATTTACCTAATGTTGCTTTATATCAAAATGACCATCTGTCATAGCTTCATCTTGGTTATATCAAAATGACCATCTGTCATAGCTTCATTTTGGTTATATCAAAATGACCATCTGTCATAGCTTCATTTTGGTTATATCAAAATGACCATCTGTCATAGCTTCATTTTGGTGGATTAACTTAAAAATATATTGATCTACCATGAAGCTTCAGTGTTATTACAGGATTCTCTTGTTGTTACAGATTATTAATGCCTTCCTTACTGTAACACATTCAAGTACAGTGAACAGTTACATGTGCTTTAAGAAATAAAATTGTAACATCATATATTTTGTTGAAGAAAGTTTACTCGTTTCATTAATGTTTTTAATATGAATTTCATATTTTTAAGGCGTCATTACTTTGTAAATTTGCACAAAAAAATTTACATAAGTAGACAGATCCATAGTTATGTGATGTGTGGTTCAAGAGGTTTGTTATTTTCATGGTAAGAAAGTACAGGTAGTTTTAGAGGTTCACCAGCTTCATTAGAAGAATGGGATTTATCCCATTTATTTGAACAAATTGTGTATGATTTGAAGTATTTATCTCTTTCTTTGGAAGAGATATCTGTGTTTTTTAGAGGTTTGAATAAGTAGAATATGTGTGGTTTTAGAGTTTTATCTGTGTCATTAGAAGAAAATGGATGATTTTAGAAGTTTGTCTTCATCATTAGAAGAAAATGGATGATCTTAGAAGTTTGTATGCGTTATTAGAAGAAAATGTGAATTTCGAGGTTTATTTGTGCCAGAAGAAAATGTGTGGTTTTAGAAGTT
This sequence comes from Achatina immaculata, assembly GCA_009760885.1. Lineage (NCBI taxonomy): Eukaryota > Metazoa > Mollusca > Gastropoda > Stylommatophora > Achatinidae > Lissachatina > Lissachatina immaculata. Next base: position 32,260,665 of record CM019704.1, read on the forward strand.
TATCTGCATCATTAGAAGAAAATGGGTGATTTTAGAAGTTTATATCTGTGTCGTTAGAAGAAAATGTATGAATTTAGAAGTTTATCTGTGTCATTGAAAGAAAATGTGTGAATTTAGAGGTCTATTTTTTACTTACCGTCCAAGAAATTTTAATTATTTCATGTCTGAGCTGGTGCTCCATCATGAGACATCATTGTTGGTTCATGGTTCATCAGAATCAATCTCCATAAAAGTCTTCTAACCCAGAAAACATGTGTTGTATCTTCCTTCTGTTTAACTTGCCATCTGAAACTCATCTGAAGGGAAAGTTGTGAGATATGTTTCCATGTTTTTGTTCAGGGGAATTTGAATCTGAAATGAACTGCTGGAAAGCTCTGAGCCTTTGATTTTTAACTTTTTATGTCTTAATCCTTACCGTAATATATTATGAAATAAGACACTGTGAAATTATGAAGTGCTTTTTCTGAAATTTTGTGTAGAAATATTCATCACATAACTTTTAAGATTTTTGTGGTGGCTTAAGCCTTTTCACAGCTTGTGTGGTTCTGTGTGCCGAGCTACTGAGCTTAGTGCTGTGGCACCACTTTCAGCTATGAACTACACATGGATATCATTGATGGTTCTTAGTTATGTCTGTCCGGGCAGTGGTGAACTGTGATGGTCTTTGTGTGCCCTGGTTTGTGTTGGCGCCTTAGCTACGGAGTTTGTGCCAAGAGCAGCGCTGACTAGTATTGCACGTGGACTGTGTAGTTCCTAAAATGGCGTCCTCACTGGGCGGCTTATCATCAAGATCTTGTGTGATGAACATTCTGTACGATATTCTCTGGCACAGGCAGTGGAATGATTATGGGAGTATTTTATTCACTGTGACACCAAGAACCTAATACTGAATACTGAACATCCTGTGTGGGCTAGGCAGGCAGCCGTCACTGCTGAAATACATTTGCAGTTATGAACACAGGAAGATGATGTTAAGATTTTGATTCTGGCAAAGGAGAGAACAAGAAAAGAAAATCGTACATTAAAACACATTAACCCATGATCAGAAATAACTGTGGAGGCTACTGCTGCAGGAACTTTTTATTGGTTTACAATATTTTTTTTTTTTAAGTAGTGTCCCACGTTTTCATCTTGAATGAATGCCATTATGTATAAATTGTACAATCATTAACTGCATTTTTGTTTTTGTTGAGTGTATCTCTGTTATTGTGTTGTAAAATGACCTGGCGTACTTATTTTGTTTTTAAATACATTTTTGTGCACACAGTATTGACCACCACTGTAGTCAGCACCTAGTTTGAGAATTGCTGAAAGAAAGATATGCACAAAATAAGTCAGATATTTAAGTTCACATATCACATTTTATTAATGAATGAGAGAAACGGTGTAATATAACGTGGGGTAAAGATGAAACCTACCTACCTACCTACTTTTGTTTGGTTTGTTTGTTTCTTTCTTTCATGAAGTGTTACTGGTGAAAAAAATAGGATGGAGAAGCATATTATCAGAAAATTGGCACAAGAACAGCGGCACACATAGGTAACACAAAGATGGCCAGGAGCAGCAAGTGTATCATGAGAGGAACCTGGAGAATTCTGTAGGAGAAGTGTCAGCAGGCTGCTGATAAAACACGTGATCCTAAAACACAAAACTAATCACATTTTATGTTGCTGCATTAAAATCTCTACTACCACTTTGATCCATTATCTCCTACATCATTTTTATGAAGCATTTGCTGAAAGCACTTATGTTTATGTTTGATTGAGGTTCATCTTCGTACTGTACTTAACCCATCATATCATCCTTCCATTTTACAGTGAGACTTTGAGAGTATCTTTATTTTTGTGCACCTGCAATGATTTGTCTTGAAATATTTCAGTCAGCGTGTTTGGTGACCACCAGTTTGAAATAACTAATGCTCAAGTGTTACTGTTTGCATGTAGCTGTCTTTGTTAATTTTTCCTTTAGGGGAACCATCTTGGTATAGCATTGGTCTCAGATCAAATAGTAAATTCTGACTTTATGATCAAAGACTGGTTTTGCAAATGGAGAGTAATAATAACTAATCAATTCTGACATGGCAGTGTGGCCTGGGCAACTTACATTGTAGATCCAGAAGTCCTCAGATCAGGAAGTATGATAAATTTGTTCATCACATTGTTGTTGCACTTGGAGTTCAAAGGGTTAATCTAGGCATATGACATCTTGATGTGTATAAAGGACATTTATCACACATATAATCAACTACAATTTCATAAATGCATTCGACATTTGTTGCCAGTTCTTAAATATCAGATAATATTCATAGAATGAAAGACACCTTAGAAACTCATTCACTTGAAACATAAAAATCGGTTTATAATTCTTTTGCTATAACAAATGTTTCATTTTCTTGTAACAGTGATTAACTCTCCACTATCTTGTGTTAAATATTTATTAGATTCCAGAAGAAAACATGTTATTTTAAAATAGTAAATAAGGAAAAATGATTCAAAGGTTGGTATTAAATATTTGACAAGTTTCAGTTCACATTTAGAATACAAATAGGGAGAGGAAAAAAAAAAAAAACTTATCAAACTGCAAGTGAAGTTTTAATTAAATGATTTCCACAAGAGTCTTCATTTCTTAGAAATGGATAGACAAGTTGAGTACCCATCTTCAAATGCAATGGTAATGTGTTTGTTTTCTGGCTCTTATACAGAAGGAGTTGTATATCTCGCAAATGAACTTGACTGCTTTATGTAGGGGAAGCTGCATTATTTGAGGAGGAAAGATCTCAGTAGATAGACAGAAAGTGCCAGAGATTAGACCATATAATAGAAACATAGCTGACAGTCAAACATCTGTTAAAGCTGATATGAGAAAAGATGAACGTATCTGACATCCATATTCTTCAGTAATGTCTGCAGGTGCAAAAGGTCATACACATAACAGACATAATTTAAATATGATGCAATGTTTCTGAAATGTTATGAAGAATTACTTTCTTATTGATGCCAGATGGTATTAATGGCAGACAGTCATGAGCAGGTATTGTAAGCATGTCAGATTTAGATAGAAGCTGTTGTGTAATCCTGGTATTGAAACATCACATGATACACATTTCTAAAACATGTCACCAATGTATCTCAAGTGTTTACAAAAAAAATTGAATTTAAGTTTTATAAATTAAAAAAAAAAATTTGCAAATTAGTGGTTTATTATTTGGCTTTTTTTTTTTGGGTTACATATATTTTACCTGTACCTGCATCTAGATAAATAGCTGTGAATGTTCATATTCTTCTGTGTCCCTAGAACTGTGAGTATGACATTCTTTGCATCCAGTTCAGTGAAGATGTCATGTCAGCTGTTTTTTTTTCAATCCTTCAGCGGAGCTAAAAAAACGGGATGTGCAATACTTCTTTATCAGACTCCACCGCCATGGGGACTGTATAGATCCCTGCCCAGTTAGTCAGGCTAGGGGTGTTACCGGGGCTACAAACAGAAAGATGGGACAGGGTCTTGCTGGCTCTGGTTCCCCAGCACTGCTGCTAGCATCTCAGTTGTGAATCGCTGACTGCCAGATCAGACAAGTGTCCTCGGCCCTGAATATTCAAATAAACAGCAAAAGATAAAACAACGGATGCTTCCACTTCTATAGTTTAGAATGATACATTTACATAAAATTAATGACTTAATTTGCTATAGAGTAATTTGTTATATTGGCGATTACTGGAACGATGCATTAACTTATACACAGCAATTTTATATATATATATGTTTGGTTTTTTTTTTTACATTTTTGCCAAAAAATATCTTCTTAATATCAGTCTCCAAGCTCATCACATTCTGCAAAATTCATTGTCTGACATTTTTGAACAGTTACATTTTTCAGCCTTCATCATTCACTAGAGTCATTTTAAATGTGCCACTTATTTCTTTGTCAGATTTACTTTTAACCCCAGATTTCTTTTCCTTCAGTTTAATTTGATATCTTTAAACTTTCCTAAACCAACCTGATTGGTTCATGTGATTTTAGTTTTTAATATATTTTCATTCTTTGTTAATAACTTTTTTCTCATATAAACATAAGACACTTTAAAAAATTTTTTTTTTTATTTAACAGTAGTTAAATACAACTGCTGTTAGTTTCTTGTAAAACAATATTACACATGCTATTAATTGTTATAGCTTTCATTATTTTCTTATAAAACAACAATAAATATGCTACAATTAAGCTGTCATTAGTTTTTATCATAAGACAATCATAGATTGTATTTAGTTTTTATTAATTTATCATAATACTTCATAGATTGTAACAGTTTTTAATCAGTCTCTCATAACACAGTAGTAGATAAGGCATGGGCATTAAATATAGACTTTCAGTTCCAGTATTTCTAGTATTCAGTATGGTAGCACTGAACAGAAGGAGCACAATATATCCATGTGTGTTTTAGATCTGCAGTTGGTGACTGGAATCACTTTCCATATTTTTGTTAACTGCCTTTGTTTACCCACCATCTGCATTTAATGGAAGATACTCTTGCCAGGTAATTACTGTGAAGATCTCTACAAGTCAAACACTACTGACTGTTTCATTATTAATATTATTTGGTTGAGTCTGTTTTTCTACAGGGTGAATAACAGTGAGAGAAGTAAATAGAATTGTAGATACTGAACTTCAGATTTTTTTTTTTTTAAAAACCTGTGTGTGTTTTCTGCACTTATGTCAGCCATAGTTTGTGCTTTAGTACATCTTTGCTAGTGCTGAGTTTAGGTGCCTGCAGTGTTGTTATTTACATTTTTGATTTGTCAAGTCATGTAAGATTGAGTTTAGGTGCCTGCAGTGTTGTTATTTACATTTTTGATTTGTCAAGTCATGTAAGATTGAGTTTAGGTGCCTGCAGTGTTGTTATTTACATTTTTGATTTGTCGAGCCATGTAAGATTATAAGTGGACAATTTATAACTGAGTTATCACCTTTCCATTTGTTGATCTGGCAAGAGAAATCTGGATTCATTCACTTAAAAGTTGTGAAATAGCACAGCAGTAGGAGAGTGATAACAGATGCTGGACCAGGAATATGTCAAAGTGTGTGTTTATAAATGATGTGATGATGTGCTCTTTTATCTCCTATATTGTAGATTGGTTTTTCAGTTTAGAATCAATAATGCATTTAAAATACAGCTGACTGTAAGGAGATCTATGAGCCAGGATGTTGGTAACCAGTTTATTCTACATTTCATCAGACATGCACACATTCCAGACTTGCTGAAGACAGTATCAGTTTGTGTATTAAAGAGAGAACATAGTTCAAGCCATTCCTTTCCAAATTGACATTATTATCATATGTTGTGAATACACTCAATACATGATGTTACATGTGAGAAGTGCAGAAAAGCTTAAATGAAAATATTGACTTTTTGATAATTTTTGAAAATAAAGTTATGTTAAGTTTGAATTAAAAATTGGGGTGGGACCAGGCATTATCTACAACAGAAAAATACTTTAGTTTCCACATTCATCGGACACCAGACAAAAACAATTAAGGAACAGATGACAGTTGCTTCAGGTTAACAATGGCCATTTGGCAATTAAGTAAGGAAATTACATACAGCAGTATTGATTGACAGCTTACTACCAACAGAATGTCAAATTTTAAAATATGAAATTGATGTGTGTTTCCATCAGATAAAATACACATAAAATAAATAACAAAAGTTTGGTGTATGTGTCATGATGCAAAACCCTTTTGTCACCTACTACAGTCATGAGATGGACAACAGAAAGAAAGAAGAAGCAAAGATTACCAGGACAGTGCTGAAAGCAGACAGGATAGTCTGTAAACAAGCAGTCGCTCAGACCGCCAGTAAATGGATAACTGCCATTATATCAGTTCAGTGTATCTGGATATAGGTCATCTATAGAAGTTCTTAACATTGTTTGCCACGTTGACTATGATTGTTTAGTAACATATGAATAATTAGTGTAGAAGTATATAAATATATGCGAATCCACTGCAGTAAAGCTGTGATTGCAACTGCGTGCTCGTTAATTAATAAAGCTGTTCCTACTTTTTTCCTGCTTTATACATTTGGCTATGATAGTTGCCCTGTAATCTAACAATTTGCCACATTGGCTAAGATAGTTGCCTTGTAATCTAACAACTTTTAAAACCTCTTTGTAAAATGAAGCTATTTTCAGCAACACGGGTACATCTGCTGATGATAATGTTTTACATTATATGGTCCAGCATTAAGAGGTGTTTATTGTTTTACATCCACAAATGTGTGAGTTCAACGAGAGTTGGCTTTGTGCTGTGTGTAATAAAGAGATGGTATATTCTACAGAAAGAAAAGACTGGATATGTGGGTTTACTTATTAGAAGCCTAACAGAAAATGACAGCTGTGTGTGAGGTAGAACATTTTTGATAGACTACCATGGTGAGCTGTTACTTTATCATAAGTACTACCATGGTGAGCTGCTACTTTATCATAAGTACTACCATGGTGAGCTGTTACTTTATCATAAGTACTACCATGGTGAGCTGCTACTTTGTCATAAATACTACCATGGTAAGCTGCTACTTTATCATAAGTCTCCAAGTTCTTTGGTGCTGCAACTTAAGCATCAGAACATCAGCATTTACTTTTCCTAATCTGCCATTACATAATGAAAATATCAGTCATAATCTCAACAAGTCAAAATCCTGACAGTCCATAATAGTAACCCTAGCAAGTCAAAATCCTGACAGTCCATAATAGTAACCCCAGCAAGCCAAAATCCTGATGGTCCATAATCTCAGCAAGTCTTAACAAGCCAAAATCTTGACTGGCCATAATCACAATCCCAACAAGCTAAAATCCTGACATTCCATAATAAGTGTTGTATGTAAACAAGGCTAATTTATTTAACAGAACACAGAAGACATACAACATATTTTATACAGTAATTCAAGCATTAGGAATCCGAGTAATATACATATCACAACTTTTGACTTTTCAGTTTTATAGTTTATTAGGATTGTGGGTTTTTTAAGATTTTGGCTTATGAGTTGTTAAAATGTTTACTTATCATGATTATGGATTGTTGGATTTTGATTTGTCAGGTTTATGAAACAAAAATGTTTGTAATAATTGAATACTTTTCATAACAACTTGTGTAAGCAAATCATGTAAATAAAAATTGAAGTAAAATGTTTACTCTTCTGTATATTAAGTAACAGAAATATGAGAAATCATGTTTATATTTGTCAGGTTATGTACAATATAAGTATATACTTTAAAAAAAAAAGGGTGATGCCAAAAAGTACTATTTCTTAGATATTGCTATTTGATTCAACATGATAACAAACTTGTCATATTTGAATTTATGTTTAACAGGTTTGACAGGTCCAAGTAAAATCATGCTAACAAGTCATAAGTCTCATCTGTGTCATAAAACAAGTCTGATGTTCATTTTCATCATGTCACAAAACAAGTCTCGGTCACATCACATAAAGCAAGTCAGACATGTCTCAGTTGTGTCATAAAACAAGTCAGACAGATTTGTATCATTTTTTTGTCATAAAACATGATAGACAGTTCTCCTCCATTCCACATAAAACTAGTCTTAATCATATAATAAAACAGTTCAAACAAGCTGCAGACAGAACTGGTGTGAAGACTGGGAACAGAGCAGACTGTAAGGTCTTTAAGGATGGACCACTCAGTCAGAATTCCAACATACATGAAATTTGAGATGAAAGATAGAAATATATGACCAGTCCATTGGAAGGAGTTGCCTCTGAAAATGGAGAATATCTGTCATCAAGACATGTCAGACCCAGCTGTCAGTAAATGAAAAAAAAAAAAAGATACCACACAATTTCACAGTCTAGGATAAAGTTTCAGTCTCGACAATAAGTATCTCTGAGTATGCTGAGGAATGATGATGATGACACTGATGACAGATGAATTACATGCTAAAACTATAAATGATACTTGAAAATTTTCAAGAATTAAAAAACAATTACTGAACACACATCTACATTAAAATCATCTTTCCTCAGTCAAAATTTACTCAACACAAAACAATTTCATTAAGAACCAAAAACAAACATTACTCTGTTTTAATATGATACTGAAACAGAATTTTCTTTCCAAGTATGATACTGAATTAAGTATATTCTCTTTATAATGTGAAATCAGCAACATTTTGGCAACTTATTTTAAATAAAAATGTTATACAAGAAAAACTGAGGGAAGAAGAGACAGAGGAAGACAGAGAGAGAAGTTACTGGATGGACTGTCAGTGTGGCTAGGAAGAAAGTCATTGGCGGATCTCATAATCAAGTCTAAAGACGGAATTGTGGAGAGAAATGATCGCCTACACCATGCCACTTGATTGATTGATACAAGACACAATCCTCGAGAAAACCAATCTTAGTAACTACTGACAAAATTGTTACAGGTACTAGCTTTTCAAATGTAGGAAGTATTTTATATACATTTAATATAAAAACTCCCAAATTATCCACAGAACTATTGTTTATCCTAGCAGAAAAGTGTTTAGCTTATACTGATAACAGATTTAATTGCCTATGTTAACAGAATTTGTGTTCTCTGTAACACCTCAACAACTCTGTCATTTCATTATCTCAGTGCTTTAATCAGGTACTAGAGTTTACATCACTGTAAGGCAAGTGAAATGTGTGATATCATTTCTCAAGCCTCCTTGTTATCTTTTTTTTTTCTATCCCCTATCCATTCATTCATCCATCCATCATGGACTACACATACATTCACTCAGTCCAGCCATCCACATGCCCACACACAGTATGGTCCAGCCATCCACATACCCACACATCCAGCATGGTCCAGCCATTCACATACCCACACATCCAGCATGGTCCAGCCATTCACATACCCACACATCCAGCATGGTCCAGCCATTCACATACCCACACATCCAGCATAGTCCAGCCATTTATATACCCACACATCCAGCATGGTCCAGCCATTCACATACCCACACATCCAGCATGGTCCAGCCATTCACATACCCACACATCCAGCATGGTCCAGCCATTCACATACCCACACATCCAGCATAGTCCAGCCATTCACATACCCACACATCCAGCATGGTCCAGCCATTCAAGTCCTTCGATACTGGTCAACAAAGCAGTTACTTATGCCTTGCTTCCTTTTATGAAAACAATAAAAATTCTCCATTTCTCATGTTATGCAGCCAGCCTAAGAATGGTGCTCTCTATCTGTAAGGCACGCTATCCATCTCTGGTTCAACATTTTTTTCGCCAGGTGGTCTCTGGCTGGCTTTGCTTCCTCTTTCCTTGTCAATCTCATCTGTTAAATCTTTTCGTGGTATGTGGTCATAAACCAGTGCCACCTGATTAACTGAGTAACCAGTAAGTGCACCTTATGCCACAGACACTGCCAAGCTGCTTCTCTGAGGAATGAAGGAAGAAGTATAGAGTTACAGGGAGAAGATGACAGTTAAGGTTTTGTTCTGTCATATAACATGAAAGATTTCACTAACCTGTTCATAATATTTCTGTAGGCTAATCTGAATTAGGAAAATGACTTTAATTTCTAGGCATGACATGTTTTTCTTAAACATTGTTAAAATGGTGGTGGTTGGGGTGGAATAGGTAACTTAGTGGTTGAAGTGTCTGCTTACAGAGCAAATGGTTCCATGTTCAAATCCTACCAAGTACTGGAATATTTTTCCCAACAAACAAGGTTACCATAGTGATGGAATACCTTCAAATTTAATTTAAGCAATAAGCCTGGATAGCATGCCCCAGAAACAGAATAATATCTACCTATAAGGTAAAGCACACCTATATGTATTAATTATGGAGAATTTTCATCAAAATGATTACCTTGATTTCATGTTGAGTGTTCTGTTTAGTGACATTCCAGGAGCTACTGAGACATACTACTTCACGTTCTAGGTTACGTGGCCTGTAAGATTGGAAAATGAACAAAAACTGAACATGAACAAAGAAAAATTCTTCCTTACTGGCATTCATTATTTGCATGTCCCTTGCGGAACTTTGCCTCCCAAACAGCACTCCTGTAGGCCTCTTGGTTGTGAGCAAGATGGCCTGCTGCTGATGCATCCATTTGCAGATCATCAACGATGTCTTGCAGCCATCCTCACTTTGGTCTTCCTCTCTTTTTCCCATTATGTAACCTTCCAAGATGGTCTTCTCTAGATTATCATGACGTTTTATGTGTCCAAAATATTTAAGTTTTCTCTCTTTAATCCTCTTTACTAGCCAGCCTTCTTGGCATATGTAACAAATATTACATGTTATAAGGGAAATAACAGTTTGATGATGTCTCTAGAAGTGGGGAGGGGACTGGTTAAATAAGATCACAACTCTCCCCATGGTTCATAATCTGGGGTTTAGCACTTTCATCAGAATTTTGAAGAATTAAAGCTACAAGTTTGGGGACAGTGTTGATGGGGTGTGTTAGAAGATGTTGCCACTTGTGGAAATGTTTCATTCATATCAGCCTGAAACTGTCTGAAAACAAAATGCATAGGTCAGGATAAGAGTTTTGACTCATATGGACTTTTACTGATGAGTTCCTGTTACTTTCATACATTATATATCTTACATCCTTCCCATGCCATTAAACGTCACATAGGGCTTGCATAGTTGTTTGCCAAGTTTTCCTGTTCTCGGTGAGTCTTTCAACTTCATCAAGGGATGTTATGCCCACTAAACTGGCTTCTCTTAAGAATGTCCTCTTTAGAGTTTCACATGGTCGACCTCTTTTTCTTTGGCCTGTTGTGTTCCACTTGATAGCTTGTTTTGGTATTCTTTGTTTCTTCTTATCACATGGCCTACATATATGTCCATCTTCTTTTTCTGATCACCCTCGAGACAGGTTGTTTTATGTCTATATAGCCATTGGTTTTTAAAAATGATTTTAGTGCTGTCAGTAGTGCCCATTTCCATTATGGCGGTTATCAGTCTTCTATACAGAGTTTCTGCATGCATTCCTAGGCATCTTTGTTGTCATGCAGACCTAGATAGTATCTTCTCTTCTCTGGTCCTCTATATCTCTCAAGTTTTATCACATTGAAACTTTTATACACTGATTTTACTAATGAAGTAAAACAATACTTCATATTAATTGTGACACTTCAGTTATATCTCTTAACACATGCTAATTTTCATTTGCTTGGCTACCTGTGTTTGATTTCACTGAGTTTCCTCTCTTGTTGTTGTATCTGGCCATCTGTGCACGAGTGTACAAGGTCACAAGGCCCTCATCATCAGAGCCAATTTCAGTCTCCTCTCTCTACAAATATACACACCAAAGTGAGAAAAACCTGGCTAAAATATTCTGTGAAGTAAATGTTAAGATTAATATGTCTGTGTAAAGAACAACTTCCCACTGGGTAAAAAAGAAACTTGCAAGTTGAATGTTTATAATGAAGTATAAGTTCATGGTGAAATACTAAAATTAGGCAGTTTTAGCATGTATTTGTACGTGTACAAACTCCCTGTAACTGCGAGCTGTTCTTTGCAGCCGATGCTGTAGAGGTGTTGAGGCACAGCAATGTATTGGCATGGGAGCGGGTTATGGCAGCTACTTTGTCAGTCCCAGAGTACAGCTAAAAAGCAGGAGGTGTGCAATGCTTCTTTAGCAGACTCCACCACCATGGGGACTATGGCGATCCCTGCCCCATAAGCCAGGCTAGGCCTGTTACTGGGGGTACCACGGAGAGGTGGAACAAGGTCTTGGTCAGCTATGGTTCGCTAACCCTGATGCTGGCATATCAGCTATGGGTTGCTGAATGCCTCATTGGACAGTGTGTTCATTGAAAAAATTAGTACTGTCACTGCTTTCTCAAACTGTTTAGCATGTATATTGCAACTAACAATTTAAGATACAATGAACAAAAAAAACTTCAAATATTTACCAGTCAACATTATATCTTTACTACTTTGTCACTTCAAATATTTACCAGTCAACATTATATCTTTACTACTTTGTCACTTCAAATATTTACCAGTCAACATTATATCTTTACTACTTTGTCACTTCAAATATTTACCAGTCAACATTATATCTTTAGTACTCTATTACTTCAAATATCTACTGGTCATTATGGTATCTTAGGCACTTTATAACTTCAAATATTTAACAGTCAACAAATATCTACTGGTCAACATAACATCTTTAAATAAAAAAAAAAAAAGTAAAGGTAATCCTGTCATGTCTTAGAGGCACATAGGGATATGGTGTTAGTGCCCATGTTTTCCTTGACCTGTCAGCACACTAGAGGGTGATATGGTCAGTATCATGCCTGGCCACCTTTCCTTCTCCAACTCCATAAGAAGTCGGGTATCCATTTCTACAGCTGGGTAACTGTGGTGCCTTCGGCTGGATTCGAACCCTCCAACCTTTGCCATGAGAGACCAGTGCACTAACCACTTTGCCACTCAGACACCCAACATCTTTAATTCTATATAAATATTGCAACATCCACCAGCAGTTCTATGATGTACCTTTGCATGTATAAAAGAAAAAAAAAAGGAAAGAACTGAAAGAGAATCGCTCAACCAAACAAACTTACATTTGTGCCTTCAGCTGATCCAGAATTTAGCTTCAGACCCATATCAGATTTCACATCTGACAAATCTGAGTTCTTGCCATTCATAACAATTGTGCCATCTAATTTAAAGAAAATACTGATATCAGTGCCAGCATGTGAAAAAGTTAACTGAATACACATAGCATACAATAATCAAGCCAACATTACAAGATTTTGGAAGCAACAGAGCCGACTTATTGGGGAAAATTGAAGAATTTAAAAAAAAAAAAAAAGGTGAGACCCCCATCATGCCATATGGGCACCCTTGAAATATAGTATTACAACCAGTTTCCCTGACCTTCTTGCACGTGACTAGGTGATGTGCTCAGTATCCTACCTGGCTGCCTTCCCTTCCTGGGCCAAATACCCATTTCTTCAGCTGGGGTGAGTAGAGCCCTGCGAGTGACAAGTGCATTCATGCCCTAAATAATTTAAAGGACTGAACAATTTTTCACAGGTACTCGAAGAAACCTGATGAAGACATAAATAAAATTAAGGACATCAAAGGATAACTGACTAGATAAAAGATGAAAAAATGATCCACTCTAAAACATCTTAAATAATTATATAATAATAATAAAATTAAAAGCAATAAAATATAGGAATAAAAAACACGTAGCAAAAGATGCAGGAAATAGATAGCTACAACAGACAGCAAACACTGAAACCTATTTCACAACAGGCATGATACAAGATTATTATGATGTTAGTTACAAGCTACTAAAATACTTGCAAAAATTAGCACAAAACTAAACCATAAATTTCAGTAAATAACTTTCTTTTACTGGACTGAATTAGTGTGATCACATCTTTAGCAGAAGCTAAGTGGAAGACTGTTAAACCTGAGTAAGTTCCCTTTGATAACAATAATATGGTGTACATTGTTTGTCCTGCTTATTTATCAACATGGGTATAATCCCATATATACAGATCTGATTTAATGTGAATATCTTATCTTTCCTTGATACACTGACATCATGTGTACATTTAACTCAGGTACGCCTTTGTTTTGGAGGCAAAATGATCCCATTGTTACAGCAAAGTTTACAACAGCATGCTAGAAGCTTTCTCGTGAGTCCAGCTTGTTAACCTCGGCACAGCCATAATGAATGTCCGTTTCTGAATGAGAAAGGAAAACCCTAGCAAAAAGGGCGCATGAAATCATGAAATATTTATCAAAACAGACACCTTAAGGGTTATTTATCAAAAAGGTTTATATATATAACACAGACCCCTATTAAGGTTTATCACAACAGATACTTTGGATAAGCTGTCTTAAAAAAAAAGAGATTTATAGAGCCAAAAAAGTTGTTTACCAGAATGTTCACTTTCATGATCAGGTGACTGAAGGGCCTGTAAATGGCTGACCAGTGTAATTAAGTTGTACGATGTACTGTCTGATGCTGATGATAACACAGATGAAGCAGACCCATTTTCTGGTGACTGGTCTGTTGAGGATGAGCTTTTGCTGGTAGCCAGTTTGTGCTGGACTTTGGTATTATGATCTGTCTCCTGATGCTGTGGTTCTGATGATGATGCAACTCTGATCTTCCTTTCTTGTTTGTGATTATTATAATTTGTAGTAATAGTAATGTCACTTTCGGGCGAGACTGCTACAGGTCGTCTTATATGTCTAGGTCGAGGAAGCGGCCTAGGTTGAAGTTTAGCTCTTAAAATATTTTCTTGAACAAAATCCACATCTTTGCTCTCTTTTCTCTCATCAGATTTATCTGACTCTCTTTCTCTGACTCCTGCTGGTCCGGTCAAAGAAGTAACTGAAGCAGAAGTGGAAGAATCACCTAACGAGCATTTCTGTTCAAAGTCCTGCACAGTCATCACCAGCAACTTCTGGTTTATCTGGACTCTGTCTAGGGGTAGATGAAGTCCAGATTTAAAAGGAACCCCTTGAATTCTCTATGAGAGTAGAATAATAGGTAAATTATCTTCTGCTTCTTTTCATTTTTCAAACAGTCTACTGTCATGTGAATTAAACTAACTTTGTGAAAAAAAAACAGTGGGAATTAGGAGGGAAATGAAACTTACTCTAATGCAGGGTTAGCTGACCAGTTTTAGAGAGCAACCTTCTTTACTTTCAGAAAGTGTTACCTGAAAACAAAACTGTCCCACAGAAGCCTTGGAAAAAGGGTAGGGATTGCACTGGTCCTTGTTATAGTGAAGCTTATGAAATGTACAAAAGCCATCAAATGTATTTACCTTCATTATTTATGATAAATTCCATTCTGAGATGCAACTCAAATCTTGAAACTAACCCACCAATGTATTTACCTTCATTATTTATGATAAATTCCATTCTGAGATGCAACTCAAATCTTGAAACTAACCCACCAATGTATTTACCTTCATTATTTATGATAAATTCCATTCTGAGATGCAACTCAAATCTTGAAACTAACCCACCAATGTATTTACCTTCATTATTTATGATAAATTCCATTCTGAGATGCAACTCAAATCTTGAAACTAACCCACCAATGTATTTACCTTCATTATTTATGATAAATTCCATTCTGAGATGCAACTCAATCTTGAAACTAACTCACCAATGTATTTACCTTCATTATTTATGATAAATTCCATTCTGAGATGCAACTCAAATCTTGAAACTAACCCACCAATGTATTTACCTTCTTATATCTTACATCCTTCTCGCACCATTAAACGTCACATAGGGCTCGCAAGGTAGTTCGTCAAGTTTTCCTGTCCTCAGTGAGCTTTTCAACCTCATCAAGGGATTTATGTCTACTAATTTGGTTTCTCTTAACAATGTCCTCTTTAGAATTTCACATGGTTGACCTCTTTTTCTTCAGCTTGTTGTGTTCCACTTGATACCTTGTTTTGGGATTCTCTGACTGTTTCTTCTCATCATGTGACCGACAAATGTACATCTCCTTTTCCTGATCACCCACGAGACTGGTTGTTGTTCGCTCATCTGCCTTATCTCTGCACTGTTCTTGAATTCATTCCACTTTATGCCGAGTATTTTCCTTAGGCATTTGTTTTTAAAAAATTCTAATTTGTTGTCTATTTTTTAGTTTTTTTCCAGTTTTTGCATGCATAAATGAGGGAGGATATTGCATTTGAATTGAATAGTCTTAACTTGGTTTTTGTGCTTATAACTTTTGAGTGCCATATGTTCTCAAGATTCTTGAAGGTCGACGCTGCTTTTGCAAATCTAACTTCCTTTCTGGTGTCACCATTCAGGTCTATGTAGCTGCCGATGTATGAAAACTGGTTTAGTTCTTCAACAGCTGTCTCTTCTACGTATATTTTTCCTTTTTGATTAATGTAAGTTTCATTATTTTGATTGTTTCCTTGTTAATTTCAAGTCCTGCTTTGCCAACCAATGAAGACAGGGTATTACCTTAATTACTGATGATAAATTCCAGTCTGAGATGAAACCGAGTCTAGAAACTAACCCACCAATGTATTTACCTTATTCAGTCATTTGCATGTCCCTTGCAAACTTTGCCTCCCTAACAGCTTTCCTGTAGGCCTCTCAGTTGTCAGCAAGATGCCCTGCTGCTGATGCATCCATTTGCAGATTATCAATGATGTCTTGCAGCTATCTTCGCTTTGGTCTTCCTCTCTTTCTTTTTTCATATTATGTATCCTTCCAAGACAGTCTCCTCTAAATCCTCATGGCGTTTAATATATCCAAAATATTTAAGTTTTCTCTATCTATTTTATTACTGATAATAAATTCCATTCTGAGCTGAAACTCAGTCTGGAAACTAACTGAACCAACATTTTCACCACAGAAATCAGAAAAAGCTACTTCTATGGAAAGAACCACAAATTTCCCCATCTGTCTTTTTTTTTCTTTTGCAAAAGTAACTGCCAGAAGTGGTTAGTAACAAGATTTAAGTAACTGTTGAGACCAAAAAATGATTACTAGTTAAGATATGGCTTATTCTGTTTCAAGAAATGTGATGAACAATGATTATTAACTCTTCCCATACTTTTGGTCGAATTTTCAATCCTTCTGATTCCCCTATGTGTGCCAATGGTCAGTATTTCAATCATGGTTTGTTTCAATAAAAGAACCGGTGTAACATTTAGATTGTACATATTTGTATGCATTTCCGGTGACATTTTTCAAAATGATGAAAGAGTGCTTAGTTATGAGCGATGTCAAGCAAGAAAAAGGAAGAGAAACATAGAAAATTTTCAATTTTTGATGATGTAGATAGGGGTATGGACATGGCCTGTAACCACCCCACTGCTCTGTATCCCAAGTAGATCTAGACATATTAGACGACTGGAGAAGTAGGTAGGAGGTTATTTCAGACATTAATTTAGCAAGAATCACGATGCAAGATCAACAAGTAGATCTAGACATCTCAGATGGTAAGTAGTGCATATCTAGACCTAGCCTATGGTGAGCTGGGCACAGTCATTGTCTAAAAACATCACATTACTTCTCTCTTCCTAAAAAATTCTGCATTTATGAAATCTTCATACATTTAGTTATACTTTGAAACATAATAAGTACATGGAAGTACATGGAAATACTGTTTTCCATTCCATTTTACAACTATACCTCCTAACATATCAAGATCCGCGCTTTTACTCTGGCACGTAACTGAACGTCTGTGTTTCTTCCTGTGGTGCGGAAGAGTTAAACACACATGAACAGGTTACACTGTACTCCTCTTCATCTAAATATAAGCCACCAGGTAACTCACACTAACTGCTAGAAGAATCTCCAGCTCATCTGGTCGCCTTTCAGGTTTTCTTTGTAATAAATTCAAAACCAGATTCTGAAGTTCCTTACTGTAGACATCAGGCATTGGTGGGATCTGTTAAATATAGAAAGGATTTTTTTTTGGTCAAAATAGATTTTAAAGGTTTCATTTATTCATTAGATGCCATACCTCTAGTGATTATGTTTCTTATTTTATATAGTCCTTGGTATTTGCAATTAACTTAATTACCTTTATTTTCCTGTGCCACTTGGTTAGTCCACTTAGATTTTTTTTTCTCTTGACCTATCACTTTTCTTTCGATTTTTTTTTCTCTTGATCTATCACTTTTCTTTCCCTTCAGTTTTATTGTGACTGTTAGGTTTTCTAACTGCCTTCTCATAATTTATCTAAAGATTTGTCTTTTAGTTTTAACTAGCCTTCATGTCTGAGAGCTTCTCTGAGGATTTCTCTGTGTGTTTTTCTGGCTATTCAAAGAAAATTCTGGATACTTCTACAAAGTCTTGCTGCTGCTTGAGGTTTCTGTTTCATCCGTCAGCTTCTTGCTATTGTCCAAGTCTCAGAAACAAAGAATAACACTGACCAATTATCTAAACTCAACTGACACAGAAATCTGAGATTTTACTCCTAACTTGCAATAAAAGCATTGCATCGAACAGAGATTTGACTACAGTACCTTTCGTTACTTCCTGGAAGAAACAGGCATTAAAAAAAAAAATACATCAAGTTCCATCACTAAGTGGAACATAATGTCTGCCAACCAGACTGCGGTAACACAACAGCCTGTTACTAGAGCTAAAAGGGATGACGACTGCAGTAAAACTGGTTTAATAAAGGTAGATGGAGGTGTATGGTGTAGTTTAACAAAGTGGCAGAAGGAGTGAGTGAAGTGAGAAAAAACAAATAGAAAGTATGAGAATGTATACATGAAAAACATACAACATCTGATATTTCGGCGTGAGCCTTTTTCGAGGACTAAAAGCACAAACGAAACAAAAAACAAATAACTAAATGAAGAACTTATCTTAATATGGCTTCCTCCAGAAGTAGGAAACAGAGAAAGGCGTGTCCACTAGAAGATGTATAGAGACCACATGGGCCACACAAAAGATAAGCTGATAGAGCCAATCGTAAAGAAGAGGTGGAGAGAGAGAGGAAGAAAACAGGTGAAAAGGGGGGGGGGGGAAGGGCAATAGAAACATGATAGCCACTAGAGAAAAAGGTGTTGGGAGGGGGGGAGGAGAGGGAGAGATAATGAATGAAGAACATACATAAACACCTGCAGGGAGAAAATGTGAAACTGATGAATAGGACAAGACCCTATAAACACCAATATGTTGCCAGAGAAGAAAAGAGGGTGGCGGTAGGGAGGGGTAGCTAGGAGAAAGAAAGTAGAGTAAAATTTAAAAAAAGGAGGGAGGGTGGAAAACTAAAGAAGTTACAGAAAGCTGAAGACATTGTTAATTCCAGTTGGGTGGAGACAGCCAGACTGGAAAATTAGGCACTGTTCTAGGACCCTCCAAGATCATACATCAGTAGAAAAAGAGCGGATCACACTAAGAGAAATGTCCTGTTTTCCCCTGTGGTTGCTAAGGCAAAAATGTTTAGGCCCTCTTAGAAATATCATTAAGATGTTAGTGAAAACAATCTCCTAAGCGTAAACCGGTCTCCCCTATGTACTTCATACACAACATTTGCACATAATAGCATAAATAACATTGTGTGAAGTGCAGGTGAAACCCTCCTGAACTGATAACGTGGACTTAGGGAAGGAGATCTGGCTGGCCTCGACAACAAAAGGACAAGTGTTGCATCTATGGTGTCCGCAACATCTGGTACCATAAAAAGTGTCATCTGTCTTAAGGCATCTATCTGCTGATGTACGATCTTGGAGGGTCCTAGAACAGCGCCTTATTTTCCAGGCTGGCTGTCTCCACCCAGCTAGAATTAATAATGTCTTCAGCTTTCTGTAACTTCTTTAGTTTTCTACTCCCCCTTTTTTTTTTACTCTACTTTTTTTCTCCTAGCTACCCCTCCCTACCGCCACCCTCTTTTCCTCTCTGGCAACATATTGGTGTTTATAGGGTCTTGTCCTATTCATCAGTTTCACATTTTCTCCCTGCAGGTGTTTATGTATGTTCTTCATTCACTATCTCTCCTCCCCCCTCCCCGACACCTTCTTCTCTAGCAGCTATCATGTTTCTACTCCCCTTCCCCCCCTTTCAACCACCTGTTTTCCTCCTCTCTCTCCACCTCTTTTTTATGATTGGCTCTTTTGGCTTATCCTTTGTGTGGCCCGCATGGTCTCTATGCATCTTCTGGTGGACATGCATGTCTCTGTTTCCTACTTCTGGAGGAGACCATATTAAGATAAGTTCTTCGTTTAGTTTTTTGTCTTGTTTGTGCTTGTAGTCCTCAAAAAAGGATCACGCCGAAATATCAGATGTTGTATGTTTTTCATGTATACATTCTCATACAATCTATTTGTTTTTTTTCTCACTTTACTCACTCCCCCTGCCACTTTGTAAAACTACACCATAACCTCTATCTACCTTGTTACTAGAGGCACTGTGTGGCTGAGAACACAGTCTGGATAAGTGGTTCCCAATCTTTGTTCAGGTGTCAGACCACTGAAACCAGTCACTTTTTTGCCTTGGTAAACCTACACTTCCTCTGACCTTTGTATAAAATTGAAAGAAAAAAACCTTCCACAAATTTCAGGTATTCCACACAATCAAGACAGAAATCCATGACTCCTCAGGGACTCCAGGTGGGGTCTAAGCCATCTTAGGCTACTTATTCGTGATGGTAGCATCACCTCTCACACTCTCAGCTTTTTAAAAACAGACAGTAACTTATCTTGCAGAGTTGTTAGAAAAAAAAATCTATCTATTCTTTGAAAAAGATCTCAGTTAAATCAATTTCTCTGTCAAGTTACATTTTTTTACAGGACATTCTGTACCATTTTAAATCATTTCTCTGTCAAGTTACATATTTTTTTTAAACAGGACACTCTATCTACATTCTGTACCATTTTAAATCACTTCTCTATCAAGTTATATATTTTTTTTTACAGGAAACTCTGTCTATATTCTGTAGCATTTCCCCATGTCTTTATAAGAAGAGAAACATCCCTCAGCTACAATAACGAAAGAGTTTATTCCTACTAACTCTCCAGAAAAAAAGTAAAGATATCAATAATTTGTCTTTGAACTTCCCAAAACTTTTTATTTACGTATTACATACTCTTGCTTTTATGATATTCTCCATGACATCCCTCATACTTTGAGCTGCAAATGTCACACGCAGTGTCATAACCTCATGGATACAGCAACCTAAACTCCAAATGTCAGTCTGCAAAAAATCATAGAAGTAGTACATTAACTTTCTGTTATTTCACTGACGTCCGCAAAAAAAAAAGGAAAAGAAAAATACAGAGTCCACTACTAACTTTCTGCTGTCTCCTTCATGTTTCCATCAAAAAAAAAAAAAAAAACACAAAGAAACAGCCCATTAACTTTCTGCTAACTCATTCAAGTTTGATACAAAGAAACAGCCCATTAACTTTCTGCTAACTCATTCAAGTTTGATACAAAGAAACAGCCCATTAACTTTCTGCTAACTCATTCAAGTTTGATACAAAGAAACAGTTCATTAACTTTCTGCTGTTTCTTGGAAATCTGAAAAAATAAAAGGAGTCCATTAACATTCTGCTGTTTCTTACAATTCTGCAAAAAAAGCAAAACCAATCCTTAACTTTCTGCTTTTTTTTTTGGGGGGGGGGTTCAAGTCTGCAGAAACAAAAAGCAGCCCATTAACTTCCTGCTGTCTTATTAAAGCTACAAAAAAAAACCAGAGAAGCAGACCGTTAACTTCCTGCTGTCTTTATTAAAGCTACAAAAAAAAAACACCAGAGAAGCAGACCATTAACTTCCTGCTGTCTTTATTAAAGCTACAAAAAAAAAACACCAGAGAAGCAGACCATTAACTTCCTGCTGTCTTTATTAAAGCTACAAAAAAAAAACCAGAGAAGCAGACCATTAACTTCCTGCTGTCTTTATTAAAGCTACAAAAAAAAAACCAGAGAAGCAGACCGTTAACTTCCTGCTGTCTTTATTAAAGCTACAAACCCCCCCCCCCCCAAAAAAAAAAAAACAACAAAAAAACATCAACAACTTCATCTCCAACTGATACTCCAACTACAACCAAGCAAGTGATGATTCTTACCACTCTCCTCTAGCGTATTACACATCACTCTTTTAAGAAAGCTATCTAGCCTGAAGACCTCTGGTACGGTTTTTTAAAAAAAAGTGCTAAAACTGTACATGGTGATAAAAGAAGGGATTTATAAGTGACAGAAAATATTAAACAGCTTTTGACTCTGAATGATTTACTTGTATACAACATTAAAATCAGCAGGTCTGGATAACCACACACCTGAACAACATAAATCTTTTGATACAAGATGAAATATTAAAAGACATTATTGCATTCTAATGTACTCTGGCTTTCGGTATGTGAGCTTATGCACACACATAAGGGTGCTTGCTTACATATGTTAAACAAACCAGGACAGAATGATCAATGAAGAAAAACAACTCATATCTTGAATTGGGGTGAATATAAAAAAATGTTATTTCATACAAATTTTTATATGTAATATAATCTACTCATACTTTTGTAAGAAAAAAAATCTATAATCTATATGTCACTGACAACTCAGATGTCTTCAGTTCTAACCTCATTTACCTTGTAAGAGTAAGTGGAGCTTCGCAGTATTTCTGGACTCATGTAACAGAAAGTGCCAATAAATGTCCCTGCCTTCTGTGCTGTATAGTCCATCTCTCTTTCAATAAATAAACAGCAGAAATCACTTTATTAAAGTGAAAAAAAAAATCCCAGTTCTAGTATCAGTTTATTCTGTGGTTGGTTACAAACCAGTAAAGATGTATAGAGCATTAAGACTCCATCAGATCAGCTTGCAGTAAATCCCAGTTGCTTGATACTACATACCACAGAGATGAGATTTAGTTATAAATGATAAAAAAAGATCTATTGGTAACAATGAAATGATAACAAATACTCTAGCACTAGCTGTGTCAAACATGTCTGGCTGGATAAAATAAACATTTCAAATCTAATAGTCAGTGAAATGCAGACACATTCATACCAGTACTGGAATCAAAAACTATAAATTAGTGATGTGAAAGCACCAAGTTCAGTTTACACTTGACTCACAAGCACAGACTCACCTTGCAATTCCTAAATCTCCAATCTTGACATTTTTTCTGTCATCCAGGAAAATGTTGTCTGTTTTTAGGTCTCGATGGATCACTCTACATACATGAAGATACTGAGCCATAAAGAGAGATGGGAAGATGTTACCAACATACAACATATCCTGGTGTAAATATCACATGCGACAACCATAACATTTATCTCTGTGATATTTATCAACTGTAAAATTTCTCTCTATGACAGTAAAGACTGTGAGATGAAAGGCAGAGTATCACATGTTTACGCAGCTAGTTATTCGTTCTTTGAAAATAATGTTTGTGCACTCCCACTTTCATTTCCTTTGTTATGTTTTTTTTTTCCTCATTCTTTTAAATCTTAACTTAAAGTTTAAAAACACAATAACTACAGTCATACAGTTTTGTTCCATAGTTGAGAATTCATAATTTTAAACTACCATAAATGCTAGAACCAGCATCACATCATTTTCTAATAAAATACTGTGGTCAAGATGTTTTATTAGCAAAAGAAATGTTCATGGATCATGGCTGTCATTTGGCACAATAAAAGTCAACATTCACATTATATTGTGAACAATATTAGTTAAGAGAAAAAAGCTATATTTGTCTTCTATTTCTCAAGTTTTTATTTGTTGTGTTTTTTCTGTATGTGATCTCTGAAAAAAAACAGGCTTTGCTGAACTATTGGATTTTTTTATGTTCTTCATTTGTATGTGCTCATTTTGCTTTCTGCCATTCTTGTTTCTGGCCACTTTTCTCACTCTTTCTTTCTTTCTTTTTTTTTTTTTTTTTTTTGTGTAAAACTGAACCATGCACCTCCATCTTCTTCTATGTTATATAAAAAAAAATGGGTTTGGGGGAGGGGAGAAAAGAAAGGTCTTACTCTGAGTGCATCAGCCATCTGACCAAGCCATGCAAGGACCTGTGCCTCTCTTACAAGCTTTGTCCTGGTACTCAAACAGTTCTTCAAGGTGCCATGGTTGCATAGCTCCATAATGAGATAAATGTGTCTGCCATTTGTGAAGGAAGAACAGCATTGTACAAGATGGGCATGCGACAGTTTTAACATAAGTCTAGCTTCAGTTATAGAGTCGATCAGTTCACTTTGTACTCTGCCAACATCAGCAACTTTCAGTGCAAACTGTGGATGAAAATTAATATTTACAGTTGGGATCATATTCAGTAGTTCAACTTTTATCAAACCTGGGTTCATGAGTTTTTTATATTTTTTTTCCCTGTCATGTCAGATAGTGAAAGGCGCAGATCTTTTTCAGTTGTTCTGTGTTTCTGTGCAGCGTGTTCATGATCTGTTTCTGTGCAGTATATTCATGATCTGTTTCTGTGCAGTATGTTAATGATCTGTTTCTGTGCAGTATGTTCATGATCTGTTTCTGTGCTGTATGTTCATGATCTATTTCTGTGTTGTATGTTAATGATCTGTTTCTGTGCTGTATGTATGTTCATGATCTGTTTCTGTGCTGTATGTCCATGATCTGTTTCTATGCTGTATGTTCATGATCTGTTTCTGTGCAGTATGTTCATGATCTGTTTCTGTGCTGTATGTTCATGATCTGCAGTATGTTAATGATCTGTTTCTGTGCAGTATGTTCATGATCTGTTTCTGTGCTGTATGTTCATGATCTGTTTCTGTGCTGTATGTTAATGATCTGTTTCTGTGCTGTATGTTCATGATCTGTTTCTATGCTGAATGTTCATGATCTGTTTCTGTGCAGTATGTTCATGATCTGTTTCTGTGCTGTATGTTCATGATCTGTTTCTGTGCTGTATGTTCATGATCTGTTTCTGTGCTGTATGTTAATGATCTGTTTCTGTGCTGTATGTTCATGATCTGCAGTATGTTAATGATCTGTTTCTGTGCTGTATGTTCATGATCTGTTTCTATGCTGTATGTTCATGATCTGTTTCTGTGCTGTATGTTAATGATCTGTTTCTGTGCAGTATGTTCATGATCTGTTTCTGTGCAGTATGTTCATGATCTGCAGTATGTTCATGATCTGTTTCTGTGCTGTATGTTCATGATCTGTTTCTATGCTGTATGTTCATGATCTGTTTCTGTGCAGTATGTTAATGATCTGTTTCTGTGCTGTATGTTCCTGATCTGTTTCTGTGCTGTATGTTCATGATCTGTTTCTGTGCTGTATGTTAATGATCTGTTTCTGTGCTGTATGTTCGTGATCTAAGTGTTTAGCAGGTGTTTATTTTTTTTTAAGCCCTTCCAATGTAGAAATGTTCATTACACAAAGTTGTATGGTTTCTCTTTTTATGTCTTCTATTATGTTCACTAATGGTTGCTTCTCACCGATTTTGCAGTTTTGCTTCAGAGTTCTCTTATAATAAAATCAATTACATGATTTTTTTAAAACAGTGTAACAAAATAAGTCCAGTTTTTGGAATGTAGTTTTGTCTTTTAATCTCACAAGAATGTAAAAGAAAATGTTCAGCATGATTTAGTAAAACTGATGCATTTTCTCCCCTGATATTAAATATGACATAAAACTCCTCAATGATACATAAATTTGAAGTTTTATTTCACATAAATGACATGGCACTAAAAACTATTAGTAATCTATATTTATGAAAGCCATAATATTCATCACTAAGTCTAGTATCACTATATGCTTTTCCCTCTATTTCTGCATCTACTATTCTGTGCCTTACACAACTTGTCCTCCAACTCAGTTCTTTTCAATTCAATGGCCTTTACTTCAACCAGATTAGTGGCGTGGCCATGGGTACCAAAATGGGGCCCAGCTAGCCATGGGTACCAAAATGGGCCCAGCTACACATGTCTGTTCATGGGCCACTTCAAACACAAGGTTCTGAGAGCCTTTAGAGGTCCCTTTCCCGCCTTCTATAGATGCCACATAGACGACGTCACTGGGGTCACATCAATGCCAGTGGAAGATCTTGACAACTTTATCAGTTTTGTTAAGGAGTACAATCCTGTCATTTCTTTCACCTCCCATGTCTCTGCTACTTCCGCTAACTTTCTTGACATTGCCGTTACTATCAGCCCTACTGGGCTTACTACTTCTGTCCACTATAAACCTACAGAGTCTCACAGCTATCTCTTGTACTCTTCCTCCCATCCCAAATCATGTAAGGACTCTATTTCTTTTCCCAGCTTCTTAGGTTGCGATGTCTGTATAATGAGGATTTGGACTTCCAGGATCAAGGCCATAAAATGCTAGATTTCTTCCGTCAACGCGGCTATCCACAACATGTTCTCTTGTCATCTTGGAACTGCATCAGCCATATATCCCGGCAACAACCCCTTACTCCTAAAATGCACTGTAGCTTGGACAGAGTTAAACTGGTACTCACGCACCATCCTCATAGCTTGGCAGTTAAAGACATACTGTTTCGCCATCTCCATCTCCTCCAGACCGAGCCTGATACGCATTGTTTAGGGAACCCTACTGGTGGTCTACAGATGGGACAAGAACCTCAGGGACCTTTTAGTTCATAGTCACCTTAAGACAGATGACACTTCATGCAATGTTATTTATTCTATTATGTGCAAACGTTGTGGTATGAAGTACATAGCGGAGACCGGTTTACGCTTAGGAGATTGTTTTCACCAACATCTTAATGATATTTCTAAGAGGACCTGGACACCTGTGGCTAAACATTTTTACCTTAGCAACCATAGGGGAAAACAGGACATTTCTGTTAGTGCGATCCGCTCTTGTTCTGCTGATGTACAATCTCGCAGGGTCCTAGAACAGCGCCTTATTTCCACCCAGCTGGAATTAACAATGTCTTCAGCATTCTGTAACTTCTTTAGTGTTCCACCCCCCCCCCCTTTTTATACTCTACTTTCTTTCTCCTAGCTAACCCTCCCTACCGCCACCCTCTTTTCTTCTCTGGCAACATATTGGTATTTATAGGGTCTTGTCCTATTCACCATTTTCACATTTTCTTCCTGCAGGTGTTTATGTTCTTCATTCATTATCTCTCCGCTTCCCCTTTCCCCCTTCCGCTCCCTCCCCCCGACACCTCCTTCTATAGCGGCTATCATAATTCTATTGCCCTCCCCCCCCTTTCAACCCACCTGTTTTCCTCCTTTCTCTTACCTCTTCTTTACGATTGGCTCTATCGGCTTATCCTTTGTGTAGCCCACATGGTCTCTATGCATCTTCTAGTGGACACGTATTTCTCTGTTTCCTACTTCTGGAGGAGGTCATATTAAGATAAGTTCTTCGTTTAGTTATTTGTTTTTTGTCTCGTTTGTGCATGCAATCCTCAAAAAGGCTCATGCCGAAATATCGAATGTTGTATGTTTTTCATTTATACATTCTCATTCTTTCTATTCATTTTTTCTCACTTTACTCACTCCCTCTGCCACTTTGTAAAACTACACCATACACCTCTATATACCTTTTCAGACATGGATGGAACAGACAATGTAATCAATAAAGAAGTGGTTTCTCTGCAAGACCCAACAGATAACTTATACAACAATAACTACAAACAAAGAAGTTCACAAAGAAGCTATAGATTATCAAAAACTAGATAAAAGTAGCTAAGACCTATTATAATGTTATCAATTAAACTCAACAACCTCATCAGCATTATTAAGCTGTAGCCGATAAACAATGCCAAAGGCCCCTTGACCAAGTTTTTCAACAATCTTGTACATGACACTTTGTCTTCTTCCAAAAGATGAATCAAACTGCGAATCTTACATCTATCTCTCTCATAAATTCACTGAAAAAAAAAGAATAACATGAGTTTATTTCAGTGCTAAAAGTTTCAGAATTTCTATGGCAACTGATA
The DNA here is from genome assembly GCA_009760885.1 of Achatina immaculata. Classification (NCBI taxonomy): domain Eukaryota; kingdom Metazoa; phylum Mollusca; class Gastropoda; order Stylommatophora; family Achatinidae; genus Lissachatina; species Lissachatina immaculata. The sequence continues at coordinate 32,288,045 of CM019704.1, forward strand.
AGAATAAAGAAAGTCTGAACCAAACATCCATTAACAAGTAGACTTTAGTTTTAAACAAAATAAAAGTTTTCAGATGTATATTTTATTCAAGGACTTTGACATAGGTTTTGAGAGAGATATGACTCTGTGCTGAAGTCTGAGGATAATCAGAGCTTTGTTATATGCTGTGTGAGACATAATGACTCAGTGCTGAGGTCTGAACATAATCAGAGCTTTGTTATATGCTGTGAGAGACATAATAACTCAGTGCTGAGGCCTGAACATAATCAGAGCTTTGTTATATTCTGTGAGAGACATAATGACTCAGTGCTAGCGTAGTGGTTAGAGCACTCGTCTAGCAACCAAATGGTCGAGGGTTCGAATCCCCAGCTGAGCGGGATTTTTTTTTCCGACCAGTACGGCCCCGAGATCGACCCAGCCTCGTAAAATGGGTACCAGAGAAAATCTGGGAAGTAAAGGCAGCGAGGAAAGGAACTGGTCACCCTACCTCATACGCTGATGACCCAGCATAATGAGGTCTCTAACGCTTCACCCCCTACGGCATTTGCTATGGGACTATCTTTACTTACTTTTTTTGTTATATTCTGTGAGAGACATAATGACGCAGAGCTGAGGTCTGAACATAATCAAAGCTTTGTTATATTCTGTGAGAGACATAATGACGCAGAGCTGAGGTCTGAACATAATCAAAGCTTTGTTATATTCTGTGAGAGACATAATGACTCAGTGCTGAGGTCTGAACATAATCAAAGCTTTGTTATATTCTGTGAGAGACATAATAACTCAGTGCTGAGGTCTGAACATAATCAAAGCTTTGTTATATTCTATGAGAGACATAATGACTCAGTGCTGAGGTCTGAACATAATCAAAGCTTTGTTATATTCTGTGAGAGACATAATAACTCAGTGCTGAGGTCTGAACATAATCAAAGCTTTGTTATATTCTGTGAGAGACATAATAACTCAGTGCTGAGGTCTGAACATAATCAAAGCTTTGTTATATTCTGTAAGAGACATAATGACTCAGTGCCGAGATCTGAACATGATCAGAGCTTTGCCAAATGCTGTACTTAGTTCTGATATCTCAACAAATTCAGGATACCCCACTAGTAAAATAAGTTCAGAAACATGCTGATTTCACACTGGATATCAAGATCAAGTAAAAAAAGTTCATCTAGAAGGGATAAAAGAGAATACATGGACAATATGGTAAAATAAGTGGAGAAGGCAACAAAAACAGGAGACAGCAAAACTCTATATAACATACAAACAAGGCTAACAAGTACTATTACATCCAAAGAAAGACCAATCCTTAGCAAAACTGGCACACTTTTAACATCAAGTAAAGACCAAAAGCAAAGATGAGCTGAACACTTCCAAGAATTACTTAATTGACCACATCCAAAGGAACTGACAGACCTTGGAAATGATTTATCACTCCCACAACTAAATGTCAACCTAGATAGAATTACACTGCATGAAATTGAAACAGCAGTGAATCTAATGGCTAACAACAAAGCTGCAGGTGAAGATGAAATAACAGCTGAAATGTTAAAAGCTATTAATATAGACAACATGAAACAACTAAAGAGAATTCAATAAAGTTTGGAAAGAAGAAAAAGTCCCTTCTAAATGGAAAAAAGGAATCATTGTTAAAATACTGAAAAAACGCAACCTTAGCAATTGCAACAACTGGAGAGGAGTAACCTTACTATCAGTTGTATCAAAAGTATTCTGCAAAGTTATTCTGAATAGAATTCAAGATATAGTGGATGCTGCAATGAGAGAAGAACAGGCAGGATTTCGAAAAGGGAGAAGCTGTCTCGACCAGATCTTTACTCTAAGAATAATACCTGAAGAACATATTGAAAAGCAATATGAACTTCATAGACTTTAAAAAGGCATTTGATAGCATACACAGAGAATCATTATGGAGGATTTAAAGAATATATGGAATACCATCTAAGATTGTCAACATCATTAGCGACCTCTACAATGGGTATGTTTGTGCAGTCAATACAGACGAAGGAATGAGTGAATGGTTCCAGATTGAAACAGGCGTGAAACAAGGATGTATATTATCTCCCTTGCTTTTTGGAATTGCCATAGATTTCATAATGAAAAAATGTTGCAAAAGTAAAACGGGCACTGATTGGGTATGTGAGACCCAACTGGAAGATCTTGATTTTGCACATGACATAAGTCTTATCAGCGACAATATGAAATCAATGCAAGTAAAAACAGATACCCTGTCTTCAATGGCTAGTAAAATAGGACCTGAAATTAACAAGGATAAAACAAAAATAATGAAGGTTCTCATCAACAATGAAGGACAAACATACATAGGAGGAACAGCTGTTGAAGAAGTAAACTTTTTGCATATCTCGGCAGCTATATAGACCACAATGGTGACACCAGAAAAGAAGTTAGAATTTGAATTGCCAAAACAGCATTGACCTTCAAGAATCTTGATAACATATGGCATTCAAAATTTATAAGCACAAAAACAAAGTTAAGATTATTCAATTCAAATTTAATATCCACCCTCATTTATGCATGTGAAAGCTTGAAAACAACTAAAGAAATAATCAAGAAATTAGACTCTTTCGAAAACAAATGCCTAAGGAAAATACTCAGCATAAAGTGGAATGAATTCAAGAACAACGCAGAGATCAGACAGATAAGCAAACAACAACCTGTCTCATGGCTGATCAGAAAAAGAAGGTGGACATATGTCAGTCATGTGATGTGAAGAAACAATCAGAGAATCCCCAAACAAGCTATCAAATGAAACACAACAGACCGAAGAAAAAAAGAGGTCAACTATGTGAAACTCTAAAGAGGACATTGTTAAGATAAGCCAATTCAGTGCGCATTACACCCCTTGATGAGATTGAAAGACTTGCCAAAGACAGGACATCTTGGTGAAGTACCATGCGGGCCCCATGTGACGTTAAATGGCACGGGAAGGATGTAAGATCAAGATGGCTGTAACAGATGTGATATCTCAACACATTTCGGTTAACTCTAATAGTAAATAAGTTTAGAATCACACTGGTTTCACATCAGACGTCAAACTGCTTGCAACAGATGTGATACAGCCCAAGAAACTGATAATGGGATAGGGTGAGTGTGCATGGATGTATACAGTCAATTCCAGTTGATTGTGGTGATTAGACTGACAGTCAGATTACTGTAGCTGTCATCACTTCACTCACTCCACTGACCCTCCCTATTGTAACCCTGAGTGTTGACCAGTTGGCCAGTCCACCATAAAAATATGTACTTTTAAAAAGGAAAAATAAATATATTATTCATGTTGTAAATTACACACATTAAGTTTTATTTTTTCTAAGGTAAAGTACACAGTCTGTCCCGATGACATATTCAGTATGAAATCTCCCCCCCCCCCCCCCCCAACACAAAATTCATCATCTTAACAACCAAAATAGGAAGTAAATTTATGCATACTACTTTTATTATTATTATTATTACTTGCTCTTTTCCCCAACTGTTGACTATTTAAAGTGTGTGAAGACGAAATATGTATAACTGGCACAATTCAGGAAAAGAAACATTCCATGCACACTATGGAATTTTTTTTCAAAAATGGTTTCTTATTATACAGCCTTTCCCAAACTTTCACGATGATAACTGGAGTAAGTTTTGAGTCAATTATTAGGAATATTTCTTGGAGTTTAAATCTGACATGCAATAAAAAACTGTGTATTTGTTGTGTAAACTTAATATATAATTGTTTATCTCTTTAAGACATGTCTGGAACTGTTAGAAATCTGGAAATATTAATTAAACTGAACAACAAACCTGTGCCCCCACGAAGTAAAACATATCTGATCGTTTGCATTGGATACACGATTATGTTAGAGTGACTTCCCTTACGTATGCATTTCGTTACATAGAAAGTTTAAAACATGGAAGATTTTACGAAAGACGAAAAAGACTATACGCAGTACGGGACTCCCGCAGCAAATACTTCTACCGGATATTACGAACAATTTAGGCCCATCATATAATGGGAAATTCGATCGAGCCCAAAACATGTGAAAAAAATGGGCTGAGAAAACTCATCATTCGTGCCGTTTCCCTACGGAAGGTTGGCTGCAATGAATCTCCACTCTGCTCTGTTTCTTTTCTTCTTAGAATACTCGGCCAAGCTTGTCCGTGTCCATCTCTTGATGTTGTCCACCCATCTATTTCGCCGTCGTCCTCTTGTTCTGGGAAAATTGAATATGATTTTTAAAAAATCAACGTATTTGAAAGACAAAAGCATAAAATAGATCATCATCATCAGGTGCCGTGCCGACTGGCGTTGGCTATTATGCTTCTCCAGAGTACACGATCCTTCTTGCAGGTCATCAGTTCAGTTGGTGATCTCCTCTCACGCCATCTCGTCAGATTGTCCAGTATCATTTCTTTTGGGCTTCCTCTTGATCTTCTTCCTTCTATTTTTCCTGTTGTTATAATATTTTCAATGCCCTCTCTTCTCACTGCATGTCCTATGAAAGTACATTGTCTCTCTCTTATTATTATTTTTTTTTTTTTTTGGACAAGATTTTTTGTCTCTCCAGCTCTTCTCATACATTCTTCATTAGTTATTTTTTGGTGTCCAGAGGATTCGCAACATTCTTCTAATAAACCATATTTCTGCTGCTTCCAATGATTTTTGTGCAGATCTGCCTATTGTCCATGATTCACTTCCATACAACAAGATAGGTTCAATATAGCATTTTAGGACTCGTTTTCTAACATTCATTGATAAGGATGTGTTGCATAATATGTTTCTCATTCTCTGAAATGCAGTCTTTGCTTGGCCTATTCTGTTCCTAATTTCTGTTCTGCATTTCACATCTGAAGTTATTACTGCTCCAAGGTATTTGAATTTCTGCACCTCCTTTAGAATAGTTCCGTTTAATTGTGTACTGCATGTTGGTGGATTCTGTTTCTTAGATATAACCATAGTCTATGTCTTTTTTATGTTTAAAGTAAGGCCTTTCTGTTTATTTCTTTTAGCGACTTTATCTAAGAGATTTTGCAGGTCTTGTTGGTTCTCAGCTATTAGTACTGTGTTGTCAGCATACCGAAGGTTGTTAATATTGTATCCTCCAATTTTTATGCCTGGTTCTGTGATGATCGTTCTTAGAATATTCTCGCTGTACAAAGAAAATAGCATCCATGTCGCACCCCTTGTTTTATAGGTTGATATTTTCCAATTCTATTTTCAACTCGAATTCCTGCTTCTTGGTGCCAGTATAGATGTTACAATCCTCAGGTCTTTGCTGTCTATACTGATGTCTTCAAGCATTTTAATAATTTCATTATGTTTCACCTTGTCAGTTGCCTTGGTGTAATCAATGAAGCATAAGTAGAGATCTTTCTGTACTTCTAAAGCTCTTTCTGTTAGTGTTCGTAAAGCATAAATGGCATTGTGTGTTCCCTTTCCTTCAACAAATCCAAACTGTTCATCTGCTATTTCCATTTTTATCTTTTTCCTTGTTCTTCTCATAATGATTCTCAGAAGTAGCTTCGTTATGTGACATGAAAGGCTGATAGTCCGGTGGTCATCACATTCCTTTGCACATGTGGTGGTGCTATAAACGTGGAATTAAGCAAGTCACTGGGCATATAACCACTGTTGTAAATGTCATTCAGTAACTTGGTTATTATTTTTATTCCTGTCTCCTCTAGCGCCTCTATTTCTTTTATTGTTATATTATCAGGCCCAGTCGCTTTTCCTTTCTTCGTGTGTTTGACGGCATCTATGATTTCATCTTCAGATATTGGTGGTCCATCACAGTTTTCAGTATCTGGTGTTAATTCTGGTCTTTCTCCTTCATATAGTTAACCGATGTACTCTGTCCACCTGTCCACAATGTCTTCTTTTCCCATTAACATTTTACCTTTTTTTTATTTCAGGTATCCTGTGGTACATTTTGTTCTCCTGCCTGTGAGTTCACTAATTCGTTTGTGCATGTTTTTGCAAAAAAAGACGACGATGATAATGACGACGACTACTACTACTACTACTACGACGACGACGACGATGATGATGATGATGATGATGATCGTCAAACTCATAGCTGGAAAAAGGTAGGTTTGGATGATGCGGAGATGTATCGTTAAAATGGAAATTCAGTGCTTATACATTTGCTGTAGATGAATGAGTGTACATACAGATCGTGTACATATACCATTAAGACCTTTTGTACATGTACAACTAAGACCTTTTGTAAAAAAAAAATCTCTTCCCGGTGTAACATATTCTTTTGTCCAATTTTATTTTATTTGTCTCTGGGGCTGCTTCGTTGACTTATTCATTCATTAAGTACAATATTCTTTCACTTTGGCGAACATGCCATTCCACAATGTATTGTCCCTGGTGTTCCTGTTCATATTTGTTGCTTTTCTTTGTACAACTTGGTCAACCCATTCAGTTTTTTTCCCTCGGTTTTCCTAACTTTTTTTCTGGTTTTATTCGGTTTTCCACAGATTGTCAGATTCTCCAATATCTATCTTCAAACATCACAGATAGAAAACGTTAGCGAGCACAAAACACTAGGTCTTATTATCGACCAACATCTGACCTGGAACTCTCATGTGCAATATCTAACAAAACTCATCGCACAAAAAGTATACCAGTTAGCTAAAATTAAGCACTTCATCGATCAAGACACTAGGAAGACATACTACATATCTCATATACAAACACATTTAGACTATTGCTCAACAATTTGGGATGGTTGCTCAGTGTCAAATACAAAGAGGCTTTGCTCACTCCAAAAGCGAGCTGTAAAGCTTATTAGTGACAAAGATCAAGCACAAACAACTAACCATCACAAACCTATCAAAATACTACCTCTTAAGAACAGGTTCCTCTTCAACAAAGCCAAGTTATTACATCAAATTCTTTCACGGCATCCCCCGCCTTATCTATAGAACCTGTTTTAATTTAGCCCAAAGTGCAGCCAATGCTTGAACAACATATGTCTTCCATCTTCCAAAACCTAGACTTGATCTTTACAAGAAAAGCTTTAGTTATTCTGCTGCTCATCTTTGGAATACCCTCCCATCCTATATAAAAATATAAATTATACTCTTTCCTACAACTACAAGCTTTCCCAATATCTATTTGATGTCGACTACATGCCTCCATGAATTATAAAACTTAAAAGTTATCTTAAACTGCTCTTACAGACACCGAATACAATTAATTATTTTCTGAATAGTCTCGAAAATTTTGTTTAGTAGATCTCTCTCTCTCTCTCTCTCTCTGAACCTTAAGTGCCCAGGGCACATGGGGCTTCCGCAAGGGTTTTCCATAAATGGTTTAGTAGATAGTCATTTATAATGTATGTAGTTACTTCTTTACTGAGTGAATGGATAAGAGCGAAACGTAAATGTTGTATTTTATTTTATGTCTCTCAGCTTCAATGTTAATTATGTTTGCTACATGAACAGCATATTTGTAGAATATCTGGAATAGAGTGAAAGATGTATGATAAAGGGCAGAATGTCAGACGGGCCTGCGTGCCCAATTCTTAACCCTTTTGAAATAAAGATCAGTCAATCAATCTTCTCAAGACAGTCCAAAGAATTTCTACTGTCTCTTCTTTGAACTTATGTTTCTATGTTCTCCTACTCCTTCAGAACTTCGCATTTGTTTTTCTGCCCGTCCAGGGGACAAATTATGTTTTTATTGGAAAACCACATCTTGAGTGCTTTTATCTTCAGCTTCATGTTGTTCTTCCCCCTAACCTTTGGAATGCATCAGCAGCAGGGCATCTCGCTAACAGGCGAGAGGCCTACAGCAAAGCTGTTAGGGAGGCAAAGTTCCGCAAGGGGCATGCAGATGATTGACTGATTAACCATTGGAACATCTCTTATTTAATAGTATTTCGTTATCCTTCATATTTTTCACTTCATTTCATCTGTGCGTTGTTTCACTTGCAATTACTGCTCTGAGGCTTGTTACATGCATTAAAATTGTTCCTTCTGGCCTCGTTAGTTAGCGCGGTTATTTTTTCTGTAAAGAACACGTGAGCTTTTTTATTATGCTAGTGCATTCAGATATCTAGTTGTTATGTGCTAGTTCCAGAGTTTCATGCTAGATTCAGCGGGAACGGGACCCTATGGTTCTGCGAGAGATAAATAAATACAATACCATAAATATATATATATATATATATATATATATGTATGTATGTATGTATGTATGTATGTATGTATGTATGTATATTAGAGCTTTTATACATTATTTTGTACAGGCGTTTCATGACCTTGGTAATTGTTTCTTAGGTTTTCTCCCTGGCTGAAAGGTTAAGAAAGACTGTTTTAAACTATATTAACGTAATTCTCAAACTGGATAAATCTCAGGTACGCGATTACCGTCTATTATATCCCGATCATACTGATTTTAAAAACAAAAATCTCCAGAGCAACGACAAAATCTGTTTAGTTCACGCATGACTGAACAGCTTTTCTTTTCATACGTTCACCTGTTTCAGATTTTGTAAACCTTGGAAGAGACCTAGAGCTGACACAGGTAGAGGGGAAAAAAGTCTCCATTCAAACCATGAAAGAATACCTGTATGTATTCAAACCATGAAAGAATACCTGTATGTATTCAAACCATGAAAGAATATCTGTATATATTCAAACGGATAAAGCCTTTCAAGAATAGAATTTAAATTATAGGCGTAGGGTACTTTTTTTCATACTGAAGTTCAGTTTTATAGCCATGTTAAAGTAATATAAACATTTATTAATCTCTGCATACAACTAAGCTGATAAATGCAGAAAGATTAAATTAAATTATTCTTATCTCAATATATAAAATAATTCATCTTTCAATTTTTTTTGTTTAAAAAAAGATCGATGCCGTACTTTGGCTTACCAATCGGTGATTTTTAAAATTAACAACAAGGTATTTAAAATGAAAATGAATACCGTGGCCTTTTATGCACTTTTCAGTTTAAAGATACATTTAATTCATATAAATGAAGTTATTCCAAATTCTAGACTTTAACTTTCATTTTAAGATCGAAGATAACAGCTTAAGTGTTAAATAGTGCATATCGCACAGCAGACAAAAATTATATGATCGAAGATTCTTAGTCTGAAGTCCCTGTAGATTGCTCTCAGGATAGCAGGTGAGTTAATCTTTGGAAGAAATACATAGAAGCATGCATCTAAGGGGAGCTTGGTGAATCTACCCGAGCAAATGAGTCGTTATACATCACGAAGACCACTGAAGAGGTCCACAAAACAATATGAAGATGATGTTAAACCAGAACAAAAGTGATATATATATATATATATATAATTTGTAAGAAGAAGTTATATAAGTATCCTGCTATAAAACTTCTTTCGTGAACAAAAACTTGCAGGATATTATGTAATATGCCAGTTTTATTCTTTGTGTGTAGTGTACACGATGGCTTTTGAACATACAACAGACCTACGTAGACAAATGTTGATTGCCGCTGTCTTACTGACGCTGTTATTTGGCAGGTTTTGTCACGCTAATTCGTTCGATGCACTTTACATTATTTAGATTTCAGTTCGTCTTTAGTGATAATAAAATTATGGTTCGCCCACTATACATGAGCCATCGAAGAAATCCATCATCTTCCCTAAGAATGTGTAATTGAATTAAAGATGATAGTATGTGTGTGAGCTCTACAAATAGTTGTATAAATTTCAATCAGTCAATCATTTGCATGTCCTTTGCAGAACTTTGCCTCATTAGCAGCTCTCCTGTAGGCCTATCGGTTGTAAGCAAGATGCCCTGCTGCTGCTGCATCTATTTGCAGATTATCAACGATGTCTTGCAGCCATCTTCGGCTTGGTCTTCCTCTCTTTCTTTTTCCCATTATGTACCCTTCCAAGACGGTCTTCTCTAAATTCTCATGACGTTTAATGTGTCCAAAATATTTAAGTTTTCTCTATTTAACCCTCTTTACTAGCCATCCTTCATCAATATTAAGTTCTTGCACTATGGATATATTTGTTCTTGTTTGTGTCCATGATATTTGAAGAACTCTTCTGTAGCATTTACATTCAAAGGCACTGATGTGTTTCTCGGGTGTTTTGTTAAGTCTCCAGGTCTCACATGCATATGTATAAATTTAGTGCTTATAAATGGCTCAATCTGAAATTTTGGGAGTATAGAATTGTGTACGTCTAACGAAAGAATGTGACATCATTTAATTATATTTTTTTAAAAAAACGTATTTCTTTGTATAGATAATGGCATGAGATTCAAATGTTTCACGAATTTGAAATAATAAATGGAAAATATTGACAATTTCTAGTAGAAATAACGATTACATGAACACCTGCTTGGTGTTTTTTTTTTTAATAGTTCATTTGTATGAAGTGAAAGTGTACTCTGGCTGTATTTTCCTGGCACGTTGTATAGCACAGTTTAATAAGAGATCCTTGTTGGCGAAAACTGTTGCCAAATTTAAATACAACAGAACTTCATTAATTTCATCTCTTAGTAAATCACTATTTTACTAATAGCGTTTATAGTTTTTTTAAAATTTGTATCTATTAAATACGCAAGTCAAATTTTGGCGAAAGGGGTGGAAATTACGTAGTTAGTAAAGGTTAAGGCGCTTGCGAGAAAAAATAGAAAAGGTTTGGTAAACAGTTTTCAGTAACAGAAATAATTAACACCGTTCTCACTAGATAGCTTGGTCCTGGAGCTCGTAGGTGTTCGTTTGGCTTCTTGTCGCTAGAGGAATGCAACCTGCAAACATAGCCCGCTTGTTGTGGCGACCAAGAGCAAATAGAGAATGGATGGAAACTAGGGTGGCGTGATTTCTTTCTGACGTTTGAAAGAATGTCGTCACCTGCGAGGTAAACGTGTATGCAGAATAGTGCAGGTTTCCAAGACTAAATTTAGAATCGGCAGTGAAACGACTAGAAGTGGTTTAGTGGAGGCTCGCACTTATCATTAATATAAATATGAATCCACCTACAACGTTTCTCAGTTCTTGTAGTGTGCCAGTCACTAATGCTAGTGTGACATCAACTTGTAATGGGTCTCAAGCCCTCTTCTCATTCATATCATTGTGTGTGTGTGTGCTTTAATTAGGCAATGCTTCTTTTTCTTTTTTTTCTTTTGTAGAATATATTACTACAAGTATAACCCAAACGTAACATTTATTAATTTATTCCTGTGCAAGTTAATTTTCATTCAACGTTTCTCATATTATTTTCTCAAGAGACATTGATGTAAACATGACATATGCAGATCCTTCTCAGACTTTTCTATTGTGTACCACCAACACACAAAATAATGGCCTTCAGCAATATTTATCACACTCTTCCCAGTTAAAAAAATATTAAACACAAATATAACCACAAAACGTTATCCATCACAGTGTTATAAGACTTCATTTTAAATATCTGTACCTTTCTAACAGAATTTTGACACTATAAAGAAAGATACACTGTACTCACATTTTGTCTAAGGTATTACTCTAACCGCAAAAAGAACAAATATATCCATACTACAAGAACTTAATATTGAAGAAGGCTGGCTAGTAAAGAGGATTAAACAAAGAAAAAGACTTAAATATTTTGGACACATTAAACGTCATGATAATCTAGAGAACATTTCTTGAAACAGAATAAGCCATATCTTAACTAGTAATCATTTTTTGGTCTCAACAGTTACTTAAATCTTGTTACTAACCACTTCTGGCAGTTACTTTTGCAAAAGAAAAAAAAAAGACAGATGGGGAAATTTGTGGTTCTCTCCATAGAAGTAGCTTTTTCTGATTTCTGTGGTGAAAATGTTGGTTCAGTTAGTTTCCAGATTGAGTTTCAGCTCAGAATGGAATTTATTATCAGTAATAAAATAATAGAGAAAACTTAAATATTTTGGACATATTAAACGTCTTGAGAATTTAGATAAGACTGTCTTGGAAGGATACATAATAGGAAAAAGAAAGAGAGGAAGACCAAAGCGAAGATAGCCGCAAGACATCATTGATAATCAGCAAATGGATACATCAGCAGCAGGCCATCTTGCTTACAACCGAGAGGCCTACAGGAAAGCTGTTAGGGTGGCAAAGTTCCTCAAGGGACATGTAAATGAATGAATGAATTACTCTAACGCACGTCCTGACTAAAACGCGATTTAGAGCATATTCAAAACTTTATTCAAGGCCTAAGTTGTAAGTTTAATGACAGTTTTCGTAAGTCAAATCTCAAGAGCTCGTTTAAAACTCATTTTAAAAAAATGAACTGTATTGTCAAAAATCAGTACATGACAGTTTAAGACATAACTTATAAAATAATAATTAAATAATGTGTTATGAAGATGAAGGTGATCTGCGATGAGTTTTACAATGGGAGTGTTAGTGAAAACAAGATGTAACCTACATTGTTACTGAGAGTATTTTATTTGCAAAGAAATTGTTGATAAGATAGGAACTGGCTGTTTCAAGGAACTCTTTTTAAATATTGTTATTTTTCACCATTTAAGTCACATGTCAAGATAAAATCTGAAGCTACATGCCCTGATAAACTATGCAGCTTTATCCAAGTTCTGGGTGCGATCTCAACATCTTCTGCTCTAGATCCAAACCCTTTTGGTGTAGCTTGGGCTGTTTAACTGTTTAAGCTGGATAACCTCGGAATTAGGTTCAATCAATCAAGTGCCGTGCCGTGTGGCTTATGCGATCATTTCTCTCCACAATTTCCTGTCTTTAGACTTGATTATGAGATCCGCCGGTGACTTTCTTCCTAGCCACACTGACAGCTCATCCAGTAACTTCTCTCTCTCTCTCTCTGTCTTCCCCTGTCTCTTCTTCTCTCAATTTTTCCAGTTGCCACAGTGTGTTCCAATTTTCCCCTTCTCAGAAAATGTCCTACAAATCTCGCTTGTCTGCCTCTGATCTTTGCTGTAATTTGCCTTTTAACTCCAGCCTCTCTTAAGACTTCTTCGTTGGTTTTCTTAGTTGTCCATGGTACCTTCAACATCCTTATGAAACACATTTCTATGGCCTTCCTTTTCTCGCTGTACTCTCTTATTCATGGACCATGCTTCACATCCATAAAACAAAATTGGCTCGATGTAAAATTTAAGTACTCGGAGTCTTGTTTCCATTGATATGGATCTGTTGCATAAGATGTTTCTCATTTTCTGGAATGCTGACTTGGCCTGAGCACGTCTGCTTTTTTTTTTATTTCGTTGTGACATTTTCCATCAGCTGTTAGAATTGTTCCTAAGTACTTAAATCTTTCAACTTGTTTCAGTTTTGTGCCATCGATGGTAATACTACATTTTGATGGTATTCTTTTCTTTGAGATGACCATTATTTCAATCTTCTTTTTATTCAGAATGAGACTTTTACTTTTACTTTCACAAACCACGATGTCCAGAAGAGCCTGTAGCTCCCCATCACTTTTAGCAATGAGAACTGTGTCGTCTGCATATCTTAAGTTGTTAAGGTTGTACCCGCCAACTGATATTCCTGGCAAGCTCTCTATATTTCTCATTATGTTTTCGCTGTACAAGAAGAAGAGGTCAGGAAATAGAACACATCCTTGTCTCACTCCCAGTTTTATGTCTTGGAATCCTCCTATTTGGTTCTCAACCTTCATTGCTGCTGATTGCTGCCAGTATATGTTTTTGATGAGTTTCAGAACTTTCCCATCTATGTTGATGTCTTCCAGCATTCTTATAATTTCTGTGTGCCTCATTTTATCGAATCCTTTACAGTAGTCTATGAAGCATAAGTATAGGTCCGTCTTTACTTCTATTGACCTTTCCATCAATGTTCTCAATATAAATATATGACAATTACTTATGCCTTTTCCTTCGACGAAGCCACACTGTTCTTCAGCGATTTCTGGTTTTATTTTACCCCTGACTCTTCTCATGACAATACGAAGCAGGATTTTGGTAACATGGCTCATAAGACTAATGTTTCTATGGTCTTCACATTTAACTGCACCTTGTTTCTTTGGTAGGGCAATTAAAACTGATTGCAAAAGATCTGATGGGACATAATTACTGTCATTTAGCAATCTGGTAATTATTTCTATGCCAAGCTCCCCTAATGCTTCCAATTCTTCCTTGGTGATTTTATCTGATCCTGTCGCTTTGTTCTTCTTCGTGTGTTTGATGGCTTCCTCCACTTCTGCTTTTAATATGTGAGGCCCTTCATTATTATTTCGTATATCTATTTCGCCTCTGTTGTCTTCATAGAGTTCTCTAATATATTCGCACCATCGTGCTATTATTTCATCTCTGTCGATTATTCTATGCCTCTCATTTGACTTCAGGCAACCAGTCTATTCAGCAAACATCTATCGAAATCCTACCTCCAAATAAACGACACGCTAAACAGGGGTGGATGACAGAAGAAATTTTGTAATTAATGGATCGGAGAATAAGTCTTAAGGAAGATAAAGATGAATATGACAACATAAATAAAGAAATAAGACACAAATGCAATAAAGCTAAAGAAGAATGGCTAAATAAAAAATGTAATGAAATAGAGACACACCATCATGGAAACACAAGAGATATGTACAAACAAACAACGGAGTTAACAAACAAGGGAGTTAGGTTAGGCTTTTAAAATATTTGCTTAGTTTTAAAATAATGAAATAAATAACACTTTGTTTTATGCTTCGATAGTAAAATAAAAGTTATATACTCTTGATTCGCCATTGAAATGAAAAGCTATCTTTTAAAAAAATAGAGTTTGGATCTACCAGTTTCTCTCAGATTACTTTAATTCAAATAAGTCTTTCGTTTATAGATCTCTGCTCTCAACTCTAGTGTGAGAAATAGTGCTACTACATACAGTAATTTCCGCTGCCATCAAAACTTCCTAACTTATAAAAATGCACATATACATACATGCATGCACGCATACATACATACAAATATACATTTAAACAAACATACATGTATACGCACATACATATATACGTACGTACATAGTACATACATACATACATACAGGAGCGCAGACATGCACACATATACCTACCTTCGCATTGTAAAGCAAAACAGAATCTCAGATTTAGTATTGATCAAAACGAGGCAAGGTGATAAATATTAATAACCCGTGGGAAAGGACAAAATCATCATCATCATCATCATCATCATCGTCGTCGTCGTATTATCTGACCAAGATGCATTTTGTCCATCTTTTGGCGTAAATTATCAATTTCGCGACAAGAGTAATATTTTTTAAACGTCCAGACAACGAAGTAATGAATGCTAAAAAATGTACATTCAATGAATTTTTTTTTTAAATGGTGTCCATGCCATAAAGTAAAGAATGCTAAAAAGAACACAAACACAAAAAAGAAACCACCCCAGACAATGAAGTAAAGAATGCTTTAAAAATGTTCACCCAACGAAGTGTTATGATGATTTTTTTAAAGTCCAGGAAATGAAGTAAGAATACTAAAAGGAAGTCCAAACAGTGAAATAATGAAAGCTAAAAATTGTTCATTAAATGAATAAAAACATGCTAAATTGCATGTCCTGTGGTGGGTCTTTGCAGTTTGCCTGAGTATGATGCGAACAGGAACGCACAAACGTGTAAAATGAGCAACATTGTCGTCATTGCTTTCAAGATGGAGTTCGGCTCTGTGTGCCGAGCTACTGAGCTTAGTGCTGTGGCACCATTGTGGGCTGTGAACTTCGCACAGACAGCATTGATGATTTTTAGTTATCTTTACTCGGCCAATGCAGAACTATGATGTCTTTTGTGTGTCCAGGTTTGGCTTGGAGCCTTAGTTTGTGCCGAGAGCGACGCTGACTAGCTTCGTATTTGGACTGTTGTAGTTCCTAAAATGTCGTCCACACTGAGTGGCTCATCATCAAAAACTAATACGAGTGATGTCGGTGAACATTCTATACTATATTCACTGGCACAGGCGGTGGAGCGATGATGGGAATGCCTCGTTCGCGATGACACCGAGAACGTAGTCAAACTCAAATGTTAAACTGCAATATAGACACTATACGTACATTGGTTACGTATTGACATAATGCAAGCAGATCAAGCAAAATAACATTTGTCGTAACTGTAGACTTTGTTTTGGTGAACAATTCAACATGTACTCTGGAAAACCAGAAAAATATAAAAACAGGTTACAGAGCAACACATTGTGGATAAAACTACGAGGGGTTTGACGGTCCAAGTGCATTTCGTGCGCCGTGAGAACATTTCAGTTATAGAAACTGACAGTCACTGTCACGTTTATGATCTTTAGAAGATGAAGAAGGCTGGAAGATAGTGACCAAGAGGCAGGAAGAGATGCCGCAGGCTTGATTAGGAAACTCTATAAATTAAAATATTTGGCCACGAAATGTTGTTCATACTTGTCTAATAGCAGCTGATAATGGTGTTAAATTTTTCTTGTATAAATACTTATGTAACAGCAGCTAATCAGTCAGCCATTTTCATGTTCCTTGCGGAACTTTGCATCCCTAACAGTTCTCCTGTAGGCCTCTCGGTTGTAAGCAAGGTGCCCTGCTGCTGATGCATCCATTTGCAGATCATCAACGATGTCTTGCAGCCATCTTCGCCTTGGTCTTCCTCTCTTTCTTTTTCCCGTTATGTACCCTTCCAAGACGGTCTTCTCTAAATTCTCATGACGTTTAATGTGTCCAAAATGTTTAAATTTTCTCTATTTAATCCTCCTTACTAGCCAGCCTTCTTCAGTATTAAGTTCTTGTAGTATGGACATATTTGTTCTTTTTTGTGTCCATGATATTTGAAGAACTCTTCTGTAGCATTTACATTCAAAGGCATTTATTTGTTTCTCAAGTGTTTTGTTAAGTGTCCAGGTCTCACAGGCATATGTTGCGAAGGGAAAGATGCATGCCCTTAAAAAATTTATTTTTGTAGTTCTGTCTGTTCCTCTCCACATATTCTTTAGTTGTTTTACTTTTTGAAGAGCGATAGATGTCCTCCTTTTAATTTTCCTCTTTATATCTTCATTATTAGTTAGTAATGATCCAAGATATTCAAAATTTTCCACCTCTTCTAATTTTTCCTCATTAATAAATATTTCAGCTGTCTTATTTGTATAGCAAATTTATATAGCAAGTGATAATGGTGTTAAATTTTCCCTCGTATCAATACTTATCTAACAGCAGCTGATAGTGGTGTTAAATTGTTTCCCGTATCAATACTTATGTAACAGCAGTTCATAATGTTGTTAAATTTTTCCTCGTATCAATATTTATGTAATAGCAGCTGATAATGCTGTTACATTTTTCCTTGTATCACTTTTCTTTCACCATTTTATAACTATGAATATAGCCGAATAAAGTGCTATAATGTAAAGTTGAGAAGTTTTCACACACTTTATTTTTAAAAAAAAAATTTTTTTTTAAAAATGGATACATAATGGGAAAAAGAAAAAGAGGAAGACCGAAACGAAGAAGGCTGCAAGACATCATTGATGATCTGGAAATGGATGCAGCAGCAGCAGGCCATCTTGCTCACAACCGAGAGGCCTACAGGAGTGCTGTTTGGGAGGCAAAGTTCCGCAAGGGACATGCAAAGGAATGAATGAATGAAGTCTTCACATTAGCCAGAGAAGTGTTGTAAATCTTACCTTGCTAAGTTTGTTGAGTGTATAACAAGCGAGGAAGAACTTGCAACTGAAGACTGATGAATGATGTACACGTGTGATACTGGTGATATTTTTCATCGGCATCAAAACCCGCACTCTGCCTTTGCCTTTGAATTTTCTGCTGAATGTTTAAGGCATTTAAATGGCTCTATTGCCTTTGCAGTTTGTTTTTTAAAGACTCTGCCATAGCATTAGTTGTTCGATCTCTTATTTTGTTGTATGTTATTAGTTTCAATATACTGAATTTGAGAACTTTTTGTTTTTTTTTTTACTTCCACAGGGAAGACTATTACTAAACAGTTGAAATTAAAAATCTATTTTTGTAAATAATTTAGATCTACTAAAGAATACCAGTGTGATAAACCTTAACCCAGTCTTTCTGCTCTAAATCTTATAGAGCCTGGTGACGTCTCCTATTTACTATGTTGCTAGATTGACCACTTATTTCAATAGATCTTTTAATAGCTTTTCGAAAAAAATAGAAGCATTTATCAATGGAAGTAATCGATAAACTGATTTTGAACGATGAAGACGTAATCAATACACTGGGTTAGAAAGGGTTGTATACAAGGAATAGAGAAGGCGTTCAAATGTCGAAACAGATAAAAAACTGGGAGGGACTACTTTCTTTAGATGTTTATCTGTGACAAAACTGTTACTAGAAACAAACCAAGTTGTTATGGGATACATACAAACGTATTTTCTCCAGTCTTCTCAGTTTACATTACCAGAGGAGCTGGTAGCACGCACTGGAGAAACTCTTGGAGCTCGTTAGAGAACTTTGCAATTACTGAGGCTTTGATTTTGAAGACAAGAGGCTAAACATGAGCTCAAGCGAACTTGATATGATCAACAGAGACCCTAATGGTCTTAACGATCATGTCAGGGTAAGAAATGTTCACTTGTTACGTCTTTTGTTTAACTTTTCATAAGAATTTTATCTCATAAAAATTTGATCTTTGTTTGTATGATTCTTGAGTTCAGAATTTTGTTTATAACACTTTCGTAGCTTCAGATGTGTTTTTTTTAAAATAAACATTAAAATATTATTTTAAAATACGATTTCTGCAGTTAGCCTTATGGTTAGGATCTCCCCAACGTAATCTTGCAAATATACCTTTTAACTCTTTTATAATTGTTGAAACACTTCACAAATTTGTTTATAGATCCAAGCAAATGTGTTTATGATGTCGACAGTTGTTCAATATAACACTATTATAGTGATTTGCTTCAATATATTTAATTAACTGTTGGGACACACAACTTTTTCATACAGTGCATTTAGCATTATGTATTTCCAAAGGAATTCTTATGCGAGCGAAAGAAGTCAAAAGTACAGATAAATGACAAAGCACATAGACATGCGTATTCAAATCTTTTCCCTTATAAAATAAAATTAATTTGTTCGATCTTCTAATTAGTTTAAAAATAATCTCAAATGCTTGAAATGCTATGCTGTAAGCTTATAGCTTAACTTTTAAGCATACTTTATTGAAAAATACAACCTATGTCCACTCACCAAGCATCGTGTTATCTGTTTTTTAATACAAAATATAAAAATTAATCTATCTGGATTCACAATGACACATAACAATAAACACAGAAAAAAATCCATGCTTGTGAGAGAAAAAAATAGGCTTGAGGGAAAAAAAAACAGACAAAAAAAAAAAACACCCTTGGAGGTTTTAAAAAAACACGCATGGGAAAGCAATTCTTAAAATGTGTTGTCCATTGTTGTTGCAGCAGCTAATTCTAATTCCATATTTGAAGAGCTCCACTAGTGGTTCTGGTAAGAGTCTTGGTTAAAATGCGTCATATAGGAAGGGGAGTGAAGTAAAGTGGGTTTCTTTACCTACTACATGGATTTAAGAAATGGGCTTCTCATTTAGCTCCACCTTCTGGAATAAAACTTGGGATCTACCATTTGGTTAGATATCGCTTTTGAGTAAGATAGTTTATTTACCAAATGTGCTTCTGCTGCAGATATTAATGTTGCCCCTTTAGTACATTCACCTTAGCTACCATGTAACACTACGTTTCTACAAACACCAAGACCAGTCAACCAGGTTCTGTTCTCATGTTATCGTTTATATCTTAAACTACAACTTGTAGTGTCTACAAAAGTAGATAATTTTATTATACAGTTATGTCTGCACCAGTCTCATGGGTGATTAGGAAAAGGAGATGGACATATGTTGGTCACTTGATGAGAAGAAATGATCAGAGAATCCCAAAACAAGCTATCAAGTGGAACACAACAGGCCAAAGAAAAAGAGGCAGACCACATGAAACTCTGAAGAGGACATTTTAAAGAGAGGCCAAATTAACGGGCATAAAATCCTTTGATGAGGTTGAAAGACTCGCTGAAGACAGGAAAAATTGGCGAACTACTTTGCGAGCCCTATGTGACGTTTAACGGCACGGGAAGGATATAAGATATAAGATAAGATATGTCTGCGCCAATTGTTTATATATATATATGTATGTATGTATGTATGTGTGTGTGTGTGTTTTCCCAGAAAATGGATATATTTAAAAGTGGAGTGTATTTCACGGACAAAAAAGTACTGGATAAACTGAAGTTTAAAGAAAATAAACTAAATAAGTTTCTATAACTAGACAATCAAAATACTTTGGCCATATAAGAGGCATAATAATCTACTGAAAACCATACTCGAGGGGGGAAAAAGCTGATTAGTATTTAAAAAAAAACAAGAAAAGATAATGAAATAATCTCATGGACAACATCAGGATGGACTCGAATGAGCTTGTCCAGTTGGGTTGCATAGTGATAGTATATGAACTCGTGCAAATATGGCGACCCATTTCAATCAACCTTCTCCGAAGCTATGGCACACGATGATTATTTTTATGCTAGTGGTGGTGATTATGATCTTGCTTACGTTTTGATTAAAACAAAATGATAAGACTAGAATCAAAGGACCATGTCTCGCATGTTTCCCACAGGTTTGTTTCGATGAAGTTTTAGGGGAAGCCGATGGCGCCCACTCCTTCAACTGTGTATGGAAAGGTTCCTACTGGTGCTTCAACTGCTGCAAGAACTGCTGCTACAAGCTCCTCACCCTATTCTGCGCCATCCCTCTGGCCTGCTGCTGGGGAATAGAGTTCGGCTGGATCACCTTCTGGCATGTCTGGTACATCACCCCCTGTATGAGACTGTACATGATCAACTGTGGATGCTTGCAGAAATTCTACGGTACATGTGTACAGTGTTGCTTGCAGCCAATATGCGAGGCGTGCAGTTATTGTCTCAGCAACATCCGGGTAACAAAAATATCTGGTTAGCTTACTTGCCAGCACAAGCAGATAGGACTCTTTTATTGATGACTGACAGTGCTTCTACACTCAACGCTACAGAGGTATCGCGACGATATCGTGAAAGCAAAGACAGGCTACTAATCATACTTTTATTTATTTAGTGTAATGGGAAAAAAGCAATTTAGCTAAAACAAACACATACACAAAAACTTTAACAAAACTTTCTCATAACGTTAATATTCATACCTCGAACTGTTAAATTTACTTATTATATATGTGATTGAAAAAAAATATGCAAAGAAAAGACTTCCAACGAAATGAACTATGGCTCTCTATTCGAATATCTGACTGTGATATACCTTTTATACCTTTTTTATATCTGTGATATTTTTTTTTGTTTTGTTTCATCATGATAGCACTTAATAGTTTTTCTTCACTTTTAATATGCTAGTTACATTAAAATGTTAGAAGACTGAGTTACGAAAATATAAACTGAACAAATATTATTATGTTATACATAGCAGAAAACCACACTTTGCAAAAATTTCTTCTCTGTGATGTGCATAGATAAAAACGTAACTAAGTGTTGCCCACACTACTTGAGTAAATTGTTTAGTGTGTGTGTGTGTATGTGAATGTGTGTGTGTGTGTGTGTGTGTTTGTGGGGTGGGGTTAGTGAGAAGAGAACGGAGAATAATTTTTATTGATTAAAGAGGAGAAAAAAAAACTATTTATATTTTATGTAAATTTGAATATATTTTGCACTTAACATTTTTCAAGAGGTTTTTTTTAAAATGCCTTGGCTCCACCTCAGCTGCACCTGCGTGTCTGGAGACTACGTGAGGTATGTTTGTGTTTTAAAAAAACTGCATCAGTCACTAAGTGTTATCATCATTCGAAAATATTATAAGAAGTGTTATCATCATTCGAAAATATTATAAGAAGTGTTATCATCATTCGAAAATATTATAAGAAGTGTTATCATCAAAAGGGGAAAACAGTTGATCACTTTACACTCTTGTCTGTGATTTAATAAAGTTAGTTTGATCATTCCCAACTGTATTTTGTATAAAACTACATTTAATTAGCTTAAGCGTGAGATTTTTGGAAAAGAAATGAGGGAAAACGAAACAAGATGCTTTAAAAAAAAAATAATGAAAATTGAATGTTGCTTATTTTTGGCTGTTTTCGCTGTCTCTGGTGGCAGAGTGACCTAGAGCAACATGAGTCTGCTTGCGTAATATTGCTTCATCTTTTTGTCTAAGAATACTTGCTTTTCTTCAGGCAAGTAGGAGCTATGATATTAAAACGACATACATTGTTTTATTTCGCGTGGACTGTATTACTGTACATGACATATATTTCGTTCTTAACCTTGTTTGCTTCTATCACCGGCTGGCAACTATTTTATTTTTAAACCATTGCGATTTCTTTTAGAGTTATGATAATTTTTTGGGAAAGGGGGGGGGGGGGGGAACCGGACAAACTTTTTATAGTTCTTATATTTGAGTTCCATTTTTAATCTAAGTCTTAACCGTGTGTTTTCAGTAATAGCTGTTGTCTGAAGGTTCTTGTCATTTTTCTTCCAGGATGATATGGTGTGCTAAAAGACCGCTTTGACCTCATTTAATACATTTCGTTTATATAAATGAATTCTAACTTTGCATTAGTAAAAAGCAGCACTTAAAGCTTTGACTTTTGACATAGTTGGCTGAATTTAAGGGCTTTAAAGGCCGAGCAGTGAAAATAGGTGTTTAGCAGTAAACAGAGTTAGGGCGTTTAGAAAACAAATGAACAGTTCGTGAAAGAAGAAACAATGAGCAAAATAACTTACGAAAGAAGAATAAATAACATTAATAATGACAGGAGAAATTAATGGCAAAATTCAGGGCAGTGTCTTCTAGCATGGGGTAATTTGCATAAAAGGTGTGCGACATTTCACAGAAAGCACATAAGCAATATGGTGTCCCACAACATTTACTACAAAGTCACACGAAAGACTTTTTAAAAATAAAAAAAAACTTTCTTAAGGCTCACACATGTTAATAACAAAAAAATTGCTATAATCAGAGAGGGGAGCCAGTAGTCCAGTGACTTTCGTTTAGGAATAAGTCAACAATGAAAATGAGTGGAAAATTTGATCTACTTATTTTAGTAGAGAAACATGATCACTCATGGTTCTGACATATAACAGACTCATTATCTAGCTCAACTAGATGAGGAATAAACATGCACAGGAGAGAGAACTGTACAGAGAGAATAGAAGCCAAACGGATATTAAAATCTTCCAAGTACATATACCTCTTGTATGTGGAAACAGAGGAAAGAAGAAACAAACAGTATCTCCATGAAGTATGGTTCCTACTTCTTACACATAGAGCTTGGACCAGGCAAAGACTATGGAAACAGCACAAAGTCTGTAGAACATAAAAAAAACAAAGATGAATGGCTGAAAATTTGTGAAATACTTTTGTAGGATGAAGAAAATAATGGAAAATTAACTTTTTTTAATAGAAAATTTTACTCTGTATTCTAACAGTAGAATCTGAGCTCTGTATACTTACTGATGCTTGTGTGTATGAACTTAGAGTCTATTGTATATGCTTTAATCTGCAGCTCATATATACAATTATATAAATGTATGTATTTCTATAATAATATTCTCAATAAAAATCTCTATTTTTACAAAAGCCTGCAACTGTTTATTTTCAGTTATTTTCTTGTCAGCAAAGTTTATAAGCACAAACAAATGCATGCCTAGGGAAGGAAATATGTCAACAAGTATACACAGCATACAAACAGTCACTGCTGCAAAACGTATACATAAAATATTGAAAGAATCAGCAATATGTATTCTTGACTGGTTTTATGTTCACGGGATGTGTGGAACTATGCATGCGAAACGGGATATCGTTTTAACGAGGTAGTTGAAAATGTATAGACTGATACACGAATCGTATTGTCGTAACCAGCTTCTGCAGATCATTGCAGCTCTTTTCACTTTGTGAAACTCATATAACTACCTTTATTAAATAAACGGGCAACAGGCTAATTTTTCAGTATGAACAAGGCACACATTTTACATTATTTATCTAGCCAAAACATTACACAGAGTTAGCACAACTCATATATTGTCTACAAAGGTGAAAGTCAATATCAAATTAATTTTTATATTTCGACACTAACATCTTTTAAAAACATATTTTAAACTATAAATTAAATAACTCTAAATGTTCATAAATTCATTAAATAAAACCTTATCAGAAATGTGTAAAGTCCTGAAAATAAATGAATTACTTGAAATTAATTACCAAGAAAGGGGAAATATAAACAGATGTGAACCTTTCAGATCTCTGATTTACAACTCCAGTACTTTCTCTGGCAAACAGTATAAAATAAGTGTCTAGATTATCGCAGTGAAAAAAAGTTGGAGGGAGAAAGGCATTCAAAGGAAAAGACCAGTCACGGAGAATGTGAAATGTAATTATTTGGACATTTGGTAACTCTTTTCACTCTCTGTACAATAGTTTTCTGTGTGGTGTCTCATTCATTATGTTCAGTGGAGCATATCAAGATAACATTTAACCAACAATATCAAGCCCAGGGGTGGAAAATGCGAGGCTGTATCGCGAAGAATAACCATGAAAATTATTTATAAACACACAGATACACATACACACATAAATCGATCTAGATTGATTGATTGACTGATCTTTATTGAGACATAATCTAAGAAAGTTACTATCCAAAGCAAAGGTGCCCCGCTTGAAAGGGCCCAAGGGCCACAACTACATCCACGACTAGAATGGCGGGCCGCATTTAAATCAACCAAATTTTGTCGAATTACATAACATGCTTTGGGGGATTTTATTATTGCTTGTACAGTTAGCAGGGGCTATGGCGATTTTCATTTCACAGTATAAAACCAGAACTCGTAGTTTCTTGGCTAACAATATTCATTTTAATAAAATCAATCACGTCCTTAGCAACCTGGCGGGCGGCCAGTTGGACACCTTTGATGTGAAGCAGGTACTCGGTCAGATTAGTAAAGTGACTTTCTAAGGACAATTCCTTTCCTGGCTAAGATTTTTAATCCACAAACCCTCAACACCGCCAGGTGGTTCGCTTATCTAGCAGCGCTCTTGCGAGTATTAGGAAAAAAATTCCTTTTCTGTTTACTTCATGGCCTTCTGGGTAAGATTTTAACCCAAAAACCATCACCACCGCGAGGTGGTACATCTATCTAGAGCCACCCTTGTGGTGTAAAAAAAAAAAAATTCTGTTTACTTCGCAAACCATAAAAATGGATGACCGTGTGGCAGCTACCAGAACTGGGAAGTTCATGACGAGCATGTTACTCTGCAGAAAGAAGACGATGGCTGATGCTCCTCACTCTTAAAGTTCAGTTCTTTTTAAAACAAATCATTTTTTAAAAATCCAACCAAGACCTACAAGGTCACTGCAGATGTTATCTTTTGTTTTGGGTCTTTAGTTCCCGCAGCATTTTCGTGCCACAAGGGTGTGAAGTGTTAGTGCCTTCACATTTCTAGGCCACTGCGGCATTTGAGGTAGGGATGCCT
Source organism: Achatina immaculata (assembly GCA_009760885.1). NCBI lineage: Eukaryota > Metazoa > Mollusca > Gastropoda > Stylommatophora > Achatinidae > Lissachatina > Lissachatina immaculata. The sequence continues at coordinate 32,313,550 of CM019704.1, forward strand.
TGTCTTGATGTCTTTGCTTTCCTAGGGAAACCCCAGGTACCTATTTTTTGAGTCTGTGTTGACTCCGGAGCCGATCGATCCGAACAAAAAAAAAATCCTCTCGAGTGCGAAAATCGAACCGGGGACGTTCTGATCGGCAGGCGAGCTCACTAACCACTACAATAACCGCGGCACGTTTTGGGTACCGGAAAAAAATTTAGTAGTTGGAATGTAGGAATGGATTTAGAATGATATATTTTCTATTTATTTTTATATTATTTAGTATTTTACAGGTACAGCTGATTTGGTGTACAGCAGATTGGTGTTTGTATGTTCTTATATGGGTGATTAAACCACATTAAGTCTGGGCTGTGACCTGTTCTTCACTCTGTCCTATTCTCTTTCATTCACTCCTGCATGTCAAAACATTACAATAAAGAAAGACAACATAAATACGATTCTTCATCAAAAGATCATTATTAACAAACACAATCAATCTCTTATCCATTTCTTTCAACACTTTTTGATTCCTTCACAAAAGTACAAACAGTGGAATAACTGAAATCAATTAATACTTTATACGTATTATGAGGTTAGCATGATTACAACACAATCGTCCCATACATAATCTCAAACTATCATCCATAAAAATGTCTGATTGTGATCAAATTAACTAATTGGTAAGAAATGTATAACAAAAATGCATATTCATAAATTCAGTGATACCTAAAATTCATGTCCACATAATAACCATCAAAATGCGTATTAACAAATATAAAAATCTTATATATATATACTGGATCTGCCGATATCGATTTTACTCAGAGTTGCGCACCTTTGAGATGACCAGTCCCTAACCTTATCTATTTTTTTAATGCTTCTGGTGTTGAAAACAAACTTAGGTTTAATAGGTTGTCGAAATTTTACTCCAAGTACAGACCTACTCGACATGGATTGACATAGATTAAAAGCGGATAAGCAGAGAAATGAAAGGAAGAAAAGACAGGAGAAAATGTATGGTACTGCCAAGACATAAGTTGGTGCTAGGACGGATGAAATGTAATGAGATCTATGAAACATCAAGATATTTTTTGTCATGAGAAATAAACAAACAAAGTATAAATTTACGGACGAAACACTGTCTTCATAAAAACATTGACATACAGAAATCAGTGTAAAGGTGTGTTGTGTCCTGTCTAGATAAGAAAGAGCGAAGACAAACATGCAAGAAGAGAGGAGACCATTTTAAAAAAAAAAACTTGTTAATCTTGAATTTTAGACAAGGAATTTTTGCATTTATAAATTTTATCAGTCCATCTATACTTCCTATGTTTTCTATCATTATCAGTCCTCTTACTTCCAATGAAGCCTAGGGGATCAACAGAGATTCTCCAGCCAGCTCTTCCCGAGCAAGTCGGGATACCTCAAACCATGTCTTTCCCGTTTCTTTTAGTTCTTCCTGTATTGTGCGTCTCTATGTCCACAATGGCCTGCCCCTCTTTCTTTTCCCTTGAGGTGTCCAAGTCAAGGCAGTGAAGGGGTGTCTTGTTCTCAGCCATTTCCATCTTTGTCTTTTTGACATCTTTAGTAATGTTCTCAATGCTTGTTCGCTATGTTATTTATGTTTTATTTATTTATGTTTTCTATGAGCGGTAAAAAAAACAACCTAAAGCTGGCTTTCTGGGTCAGCTGCCGTTTACGGGCAAAATTTAATTCATGAGAGTCCTTTCTAAAGCCTGGCGTGATATGATCACTCACTCAACACTGAAAGGTACAAGAGGAAGAAGGCAAGATAAATATCATGTATTTTAAGCAGTACTTTTAAAGTCTTTCTAGTCTAGAGAAAGATTTTTGTACTTGTAATAAGCTCAGTTTCTTTCTTTCTTTCGTCTTTCTTTCTTTCTTTTCCTGTATGTTTTCTTCTTATCATTCAGTTCTAATTATAGCAAGTAATGAATTCGAAATCATTCGTTATCTCTCGGTTGAAAATGTGAATGTATGATATTACTCTTTCGGTCCTCGATTGCCCGCAGGCAATCAAAGACACTTCGCTCAAAGTCACTCTTCTCTTAAGTACATGTAATCCCTTCACACTTTGCAACAGTACCAATAAATACTCGGTCCTCTTTTACAACACAGTAACATTAGATGAACGGATTTGTTTGCAACATTCCTTCAGATAGTCACCAGGCTACTAGAAAGGTAGACCCACACTTTAATGTCACAGAACTTTCAAGCTAAATCAGCTGCAAAAACGTACGTATCCTGAAAAAAGCAAATGTTCATTTGTACAAAGAAATAACAGGATGTGTGGCTGACACAAAGAAAATTGCTGAACTTTATTTACAGTTTACTCCGTTGAACTTTAGTTTGTTTAAAAAGCCGCGGGGCCGAACTGAGCGCAAATGGCACAAGATATTGATCTCATCAACAGGGACCCAAACAACATTAACGACCATTTGACGGTGAGTAATTTGTACTCTGCTCTAGTCTGATTTAACTGATTTTTCCTGAGAGCACTTACCAGGACGTCCCTTTACAATTTTCAAGGTCAAACATAAACGAAAGGATGGAAATTTAATGTGAACAAATATTTAATAAAGATAGGAAGTTTTAAATATGTAGCGGATCGTAAACACGAAAGAAAATAGATAATGCAGTTCCATATAGACAGAAGTGCTGCGCGTAGCAGGAAGAACGCTTAGATTAAGATGTAAGTGGCCCCAAGGTTATTCAATACTTCTTTATGTGCACCTAGACCAGCATGCTTCCACGTAGTTAGATCGTTGATATATCCAGTCAGTTCAGTTAACTTTCTTTTTTCGATGCCATAGGGTCAATCCCTTAGGACCTCTCCTCTCTCTCTCTCTCTCTCTCTCTCTTTGCTCATCTATGGAATACCCTCCCATCCTGTATAAAAAATATAAATTATACTCCTTCCTACAACTACAAGCTTTCCCAATATCTATTTGATGTCGATTACATGCCTCCATGAATTATAAAACTTAAAAGTTATCTTAAACTGCTCTTACAGACACCGAATACAATTAATTGTTATCTGAATAGTCCCGAAAATGTTGTTTAGTAGATAGTCATGTATAATGTATGTAGTTACTTATGTACTGAGTGAATGTTTAAGAACGAAACGTAAATGTTATATTTTATTTTATGTCTCTCATCTTCAATGTTAGTTATGTTTGTTACATGAACAGCATATTTGTAGAATGTCTGGAATAGAGTGAAAGATGTACGATAAAGGGCAGAATGTCAGACGGGCCTGCGTGCCCAATTCTTAACCCTTTTGAAATAAAAGATCAATCAATCATTCAATCAATCTCGCTCTCCCGCCCATTACTCTTGAGAAATGGGTGCACACACGACTTCACTGTTCAAGTGCTTTTGATTACAATGAATGAGAATTATTAACAACATACGCTAGAACCAAGGAAGAGAACAAAGACGAGCAGTTACACTACAAAAATATCAAAGAAAGAAACAGAATAAAAACAAGATGTATTATGTGACTTGGGAAAAATGAAATAAGAACCGGAAAAACATAAACAACTTGCAATGACAAATAGAAGATTTTCTAACACATAACAGAACAATCTACAAATGAGAAAAAAATAATAAACCGCGACAAAAACCATAATTAGTCGGTGCTTGTGAGACTTGCACAATAGACATTTAAAAGCAAAATAGCAATTAGAATCATCACACCGGAGTTTCAAAGAAAGATAACTTATATACTATTTTCTGTGAAAAAAAAATCAAAGAAATTAAAAAGTAATTCAGCACCAGGAAACGATTTCTTTGAACACGTAAAGAGAAAACAAAAGTACAACCAAAACTATAGAAAACAATTCGAACTCTTTCCAGGCTAAATGTTTCTATCTGAACCTTAAGTGCCAAAGACTCAAGGGGCTTCCGCAAGGGTTTTCCACAAACGCCTGTTCTTTGCCCTTTTTTTTTTCGCTCTTGCCCAGATGACCCATCTATCGCTCAACATTCTCTCCGTTGTTCTTATCCACGTCTCTTTTGGTCTACCCTTACTTCTTTTCCCCTGTGGTGTCCATCTTATTGCTATTTTTGGTAGTGGCTTGTCAGCAATTTGGAGCACATGTCCCAACCATCGCCAGTGTCTTTCCTCAGTAATTGCTGTCAGTGGCTTCATCTGCATTTCTGCCAACAAGATGTTATTTCTTACGGTTGTTGGCCAAAATATTCTTCTAATTCTTCGTAAAAATTTAGTCTGGAAAGAATTCAGCTTGTTTTCTATAGTTTTGGTGATTTTCCAGCATTCATTTCCACAGAGTAACACTCAATAATTAGTGTATAGGTATACAACCATACACGAAGCACTGCACTAAAGCTGTGATACCAGAATGTATAAACTAGGAAAAAAGTAGGAACAGCTTTATTACTTAACGATAACAAAGTTGTGACGTTTCGGCGTGAGCCTTAATCATACAAAAACATACAGGACGAAGAAATAGAGAGAGAAGATAAAGTATAGAGTCACGTGGATGCTATATTAAAAAAGGAAACAAAATGAATAGGCCACTCAGCTGTAACTTGTAAGTAGATGTGGCTTGTCCTACGCTGTGTGTCAGAAATGCACATGGTGGAACGTAGAGAGTGTTTAAATGGAGGCTTATGATGTGTGGGTCGTAACTGGGGGTGGTGGGTGGGGAAAATGTGGAGGGGAGAGAGTGTGATACAATGTTAACCTAGCCAGGAGAAGGTGAATTAGATGATTATAGTTAGGGTAAGCGGGTTGTAATGTGATGCTGCGAGAAGGTTCTGAACTATGTGGAGCTTAGTGGAGAGGGGTTATAATTGTTGAAGAGGAGAATGTTAGGTGTAGCTGAATAACGAGTTCTGCCAGTGTGGTTCCAGCGTCCCATAATCCTGAATGTAACGGTTCTCAAGCGCTAGGCGGCTTGTGTATCTGCGTGATATTGTTTGATGGCTGTTACCAGAAAATCAAATTTGCCTCTGTGGTTGGGGCCATTAAAATGATTCGGTACTGTAAGACGATATCATACATATGTTTCTGCACGCGGTCCCTTAATCTGAGGCGAGTCTCACGAATATACGTTATCCTGCATCTTTTGCCTACGATGACATATATCACATGTGAATCCCTCATGCAGAGTTTTCCTAGTTATTACACTTAAGTAGTACACTTAAAATACTACTCTTAAGTATCCTGATTTTCATCTTCGTGCTTAGTTTTTTAGATATCCATATAGTCTGCAGCGTTGCAAAAGCCTGGTTTGCTCTAGTAAGTTTATTGTTGATGTTCTCCATGCTATCTCCATCTTCCACTACTCTACTACCAAGATGTGCGAATTCGTTGACTTCCTCCACTAGCGTGTTATTTGCTCTCACTACATTTCTGTTGTTCACATTTTGCTTCATTAACTTTATCTTTCCTACGTTTATCTTTAATCCTATATTGTTAGCATTCTGAGTTAGCTTGTTTATTTTCTCTTGCATATCTTTGTGTCCGTTTGACAGTAAACAAATGTCGTTGGCAAAGTCAAAGCCCTCCAGCACTGTGTAGAGCGTCCATTGTAATCCTCCGATTTTATCTGATGTTGCCTCCTTCATTAATCACTCTACTGCTAAAATAAATAATGTTGGTGATAGTACACATCCCTGCTTTACTCCTGTTTGTACCACAAAGCTGTTGGAGACGTATTCTCCTCAGATCACTTTGCAATGAAAACCCTTATAAAGGACTTTGATGATATTCACTATCTTATGGGGGATGCCATGCCAACTCAGAATTTTCCGCAGTGCATCTCTGTTGACACTGTCGAAGGCTTTCTTGAAATCTATAAACAGTGCGTATGTTGTGCTATGCCACTCATTTGCCTATTCTAATATTTGTCTAAGTACAAATATGTGGTCTATGCATGATCTTCCTTTCCTAAATCCTGCCTGCTCTTTCCGAAGTTTTCCCTCAAGCGCTGATACAATTCTGTTGATGATTATGCGGCAGAATACTTTGCTTGTGAGTGACAGAAGGGTAATGCCTCTCCAGTTCCCGCAATCTCTGAGGTCACCCTTCTTTGGTAATTTTACTATAAGAAGTCCAGTTTTCTACTCTTCTGGACCTTACTCTCGATCCCAAATTTGTTGTAGTATCCGGCATAGTTATTTTGGTGTTTCTATATCTTCCACTTTCAACATCTCAGCAGTCACTTCATCTTTACCTGGTGCTCTGTCTAATTTTAGCTTCTTTATTGCCTCCTTTACGTCACTTATTGTTATTGGTCCTGTATTGATGTTTAGTTCTGTTTTTGCTTCAGGTATGTCTATTGTTTGTGCTGCTTGTGTTTTGTTTAGTAGGGTGTTAAAGTGTTCCCTCCATCTTTCAATTTTTTCTCATTCTCCACTGACTAGTTGTCCCTTACGTGTCCTTATTGCAATCTCACATCTTGTGCTGAAGAAGCCTGTCATCTGCTTTGTGATTTTATATATAGTTTTCACATCATTTGCAAATGCTGCTTTCTCTGGTGCTTCTGCTAAGTTGTAGTAGTATTGACGTTTATCTTGGCGACACGATTCTTTCACCTCTTTGTCTTTTTTGTGCATAGTTTTTTAAGACTTGTTCTTTCAGCCTTTTTGATTTGATGCTCAGTAATTTTTTTTCTTGATTTTCTTTCTTTGCTATATCTTTTCCCATGTAGTCTTGCTTATTCATTCCTCTTTTCTCCTTTTCCGATATCCCAGCACCTCTTTTGCCGTTTCCTGTAGTGTTTCATTGAACTCTAGTAAGGAAATTTTTGCTTTGTCTTATAGGACACTGAAGCGGTTCTTAGGTACTATCAAGAATTCATTTCTTGTTTGCTAGTCTTTCAGTTTTGTTGTATCAAAGTGTGCATTTCTTGATTCGCCGATTTTGGCCTTCCTCAATTTTAGTGTTATTTTCGATACCAGAAGGTCGCGATCACTTCCTATATCTGCTCCTTTCCTTGCTCTCACATCTTGTAGTGACTGTTTCCACTTGTTGTTTATCAGTATGTGACCAACCCGGCTTTCTGTTGCTTTGTCTGGGGATCTCTAAATCACTTTATGGATGTTTTTTATGTTGAAAATTTGTCCCTCCGATGATCGTCATGTTTTCTTCGCAGAGTCTTTTTCCATTTCCATGTATTTGTCCGATTCTTTCTCTTCTCGTGCATTGAAGTCGCCCAAGATAAGTAGCATATCATGCTCGGGTTATGTTTCTACTGTAGCTTGGAGGCTGTTGTAAAAATCTTTTAATTTCTTTTCAGCTACTTCTGTTGGTGCATAACAAACTGTAATAGACAGCTTCGCGAATCCTGAGTTGAAACGTGCATATAATAAACTCTGATTTATAGGGGTCTATTTCAGCAGTGCTCTTGATGCTTCTTTCGTTATAATTTATTCAACTCCTCTTTCGTGGTTATCTTCTTTACCTGGCCATAATATTGTTTCTTTTGTCCTGTCCATCTTGCTTCTTGTATTCCTAGTATGTCTAGTTTATATCTGTGCACTTCCTTGATGGTTTGTGCTAGTTTTCCAGTCTGGTTAAGTGTTCTTACATTCCAGCTGATTATTTGCATCTTGTGTTTAGGTTCCAGGAGGTCTGCAGTCGGGCTGGGGAATTCCAGTGGCTGGCTTTCATCTACAACCTTCATGGGCTCAGTTTCCTGATAAGCATTTCTCCTTCCACCTGCGTTTGTTTTTTCCCTTGCTTCTGTTTCTGTAGGAGTCTGATGAATTTTTTTATCGGATAGGGTTACTGGCCCTATGCCGAACCCTCCTTAGTCGCCTTTTACGATCATGCGTGGGAGGGTACAGTGGTCCTATTCTTTGCTTCCTAGGCATGTGCCCAGGTCCCGGGTACCACAGGGGAGAGACTAAATGTTTAGGAAGGACTAAAAGAATATTTTTGCCAAACACCATAAGAAATAACATCTTGTTGGCAGAAATGCAGATGAAGCCGCTGACAGCGATTATCGAGGAAAGACGTTGGCGATGTTTGCAACATGTGCTCTAGATGACTGACGACTCATTATAAAAAATAGCACTAAGATGGGCACTATAAAGGAACAGAAGTAAGGGTAGACCAAAGGAGACATGGAGAAGAACAGCAGAACGGATGTTGAGCAATATAGGACTGACATGGACAAGAGAAGGAAAAAGCCGAAGGACAGGCATTTGTGGAAAACCCTTGCGGAGCCCCATGTGCCCTGAGCACTTAAGGTTCAGAGAGAGAGAGAGAGAGAGAGAGAGAGAGAGACAGAGAGACAGAGACAGACAGAGAGGGAGAGAGAGAAAGAGTGATCATTCTATATAGAATCCTTTTTTTTCTCTAATCAAATCAATCACATATTTCTGGATAAGTAGTTTGAGAGCGTTAGCTTTACATTTAGGGAAACGACGTACAGGCATTGTACATGAAGCTCTTGTGGTCATGCATTAATCAGCTTTCTTCTGGATAGCCAACAAGAAAGCAAAGCTATGTTTACTAGGAACTTGCATTTTCTGATGGCAACATACGAAAGAAAGAGAATAACAGCATTTGAAATGAAATGTTATAGAAGGACAATTAGAATATCATGGATAGAAAGAAAAGAAAATAAAGAGATAGTAACGGGATTAGATGTCGTATAAAAACTGGCTTGTAAACATCATCAAAGTTAGAAAGATGAGATACTTCGGCCACATCAGGAGGCATGATGTTTTAGGAGAGGCTGACAGCAGAAGGCATAGTGCGCAGCAAAACAGAAAGATGGGGCTGGGGTGGGGGCGGGGACCTCGCAGCAGGTGGACTCACGGAAAGCCTGAATACGTCATCGTGAGATGGTCAACTTGCCAAGACCGCATTGCATTCTGGGAGGAAGTGAGAGGGACAACGTTTTGGAAAGGACACGTCACGTGACATGCCATGCATCTAATATATTTCGGTCTCATTTAATGAAGACCTGATCAACACTGAATTAGTCCCGCCCAGTAAGTAAATAATTTTGTTTCTATATTTTCAGATAAGTTTTGAAGATGTCCTCGCAGAGCCTGATGGTATCCACTCCTCTGATTGCGTCTGGTCCGGATCCTACTGTTGCTTCAGCTACTGGAAGAGCTGCTGCTATAACTGCATGACTTTGTTCTGTGGTGTCTGCATTGCTGCATGCTGGGGATGCCAGTTCGCTCAGGTCGCTTTTATTCATATCTGGCATGTCACGCCCTGCTTCAAATTACTTGAGCTGAATTGTGGATGCCTTCAGAAGCTGTACGGGACGTGCATTCATTGTTGCCTGGATCCGTGGTGCGAGAGCTGTGCCAATCTCTTCAGTGCTTTTAAGAGGGCTCAATGATTCTTTCGATGTTCTGAGGAAAAATATTGACCATTTCTGCGAAAACACATTCCAAGTCATTCACGGCTGATTTTTAAAAAAAATTGCTAACTGAACTTTAACGGAGTTTATACAGTATCAAGTTAACTAAACTTTATAGAAGAGTTTATACAATATCAAGTTAACTAAACTTTAGAGGAGTTTTAAAATATCAAGTTAACTGAGCTTTAGTGGAGTTTATACAGTATCAAGTTAAATGAACTTTAGAAGAGTTTAAACAAGATCAGGTTTTGATCATAAAACCAACGTTTATAGATATTTTTAAGTTAAAGAACGAGATATACGTGCGAGTATTTTAAATATCTATACATCAGTGATGCACGTTCTCATATCATTGTAAAGCTGTTTGTGTAAAGTTTTACTTTATAAACAAATAAATAAAAAACAGTTACAAAAGATGCAATAAAATTACTTTCACACCTTTTAGTAATTTGTGCTACATTTTTGTGTATTTGGTGTATATGTTTGTCACAGGATTTGACAACTATTGTCAAGAAATGACTGTGCCAAACTACTACTAGTAAATAGAAGTAGGAATTATCAATCACACCATTCGTTCCAGTTTAGTTAGTCCTAACATACGAGGGGTGATTGATAAGTTCTCGTCATATGGTACAAATACTTGAAACACACAGTTCATATTAGGGGGATTTGTAGATCAGATTAATGTAAGATTAAACATCGAGTTTCAAGAAATTAACTGCAACCAATTTTTGTAACAGGTTACTGAAGTGGTAAAGGGTGGCAGAAATTGAGAAAATTGATAACATTTCTCATCGAGCAGTCATTCGCTACCTCTGAATCAAGGGCTTATCATCCACGGAGATCTATGAGGATATGGTAGAGACTCTATGGGAGAGTGCCCCTTCTTACAGCACAGTGAAGAAACGGCCAGCTCATTTCAAACATGGTAGGGATAGTCTGGAAGATGATCCCCATCCAGGAAGACCAAGAACGATAACCACCGATGAAACCACCGGCAAAATCCATGACATGATAATGGAGGATCGACGACTAACTGAGCGGTACATTGTTTGTGAGTTGGGCATCTCCCAGGAACGTGTTCATACCATTATTCACAATGATCTTCAAATGACAAAGGTCTCTGCTCGATGGGCCCCGAAACTTCTTGGAGATGATCACAAACGACAGCGTCTCAACACGTCAAGAGACAATCTTGGCCATTTTTCTGCAGATTCTGAAAGGTTTCTTAAGCAATTTGTGACTATGGATGAGACTTGAGTTCATCATTTTCAATCAGAAACCAAAGAACAGTCGAAGCAGTGGAAACATCATGGATCCCCACCTCCAAAGAAAGCAAGGGTGGTTCTGTCTGCAGACAAAGTGATGGCTTCCATCTTTTGGGATTCAAAAGGTGTGCTATTGGTAGAATATCTTTAAAAGGGCAAAGAATACGCTGGTCATTGGGGCCTATTACGCTAATTTTGTGAAGCAACTGCCGGTCAAACTGAAGGAAAAGCGTAGAGGGAAATTGACAAGAGGAGTCATCTTTCATCAAGACAATGCTCCAGTTAACAAGTCGGCGGTGGCAATGGCTGCCATTCATGAATGTGGCTTCCAGCTTCTTTAACATCCTCCTTATTCCCCAGATTTTGCCCCTTCGGACTATTACCTGCTTACCAAACTCAAAATGCTCAGTGGTCACAAATTGCTTCAGATTATGACGTCATTCATGTTGTAGACCACTTTCTACTGGGACAAGATGCCGACTTTTACAAAGAAGGGATCCGTATGCTCCATGATCGCTGGACTAAGTGCATAAACTTGCACGGGTACTATGTTGAGAAATAACCCCAAAAAGGTGTCCACATATCATCCGTTGTACCTTATGAAGAGAACTTACCAATCACCCCTCGTAACTATCGCTTCTTGTTTCAAGCTACTGGAAGTTTCTATGCTCAACTTAATTAAATATTGTAGAATACCACAGTAAATAGCAGTAGTAAATCCCCATGATCGTGCTAAATGGTGCAAAGGAAGTTTTATTTTGATGCAAAATACCTGCATTTACACTTTGTTCCTTAAAAAACACAGTCTTCTCTTGCGATTAAATTTAATTTATTATATTGTATGATACAAATGAAAGTAACATGACTTTTTACGAGAACTCAAGAAGTTGTTCCGCTGTCCTAGAACGCAAAATAGCTTGATACTGTTCGTTGGTATGCGCAAAAGTAGAAACGATGTGGTTGCTGCGGAACAAAGTGAATATATATATAGCGTTTGTACTGCAGTCTTCACTGAACATAACAAAGGACAACAATGAAAAGTAGAGTATTTTAGATCAAGATATGAATGTTTATTAGGTTGTTAAGATTGTGAGAGCAGTGGGGAGGGCATTTCTGATTATTCTGCGTTATAAGGCAATGACCAGCGTATTCTTTGCCCTGTCGTTCTTAGTACTCGCTAGAACATTTCAGAGTCTCTTAGTCTTCATGATTTCATTTACTACACATGAACATTTTAAAGTTCAAATAACATGAAACAAAATTCAGTTGCTTATTTGGCGAAAACTAGAGTTCTTCTTCTTCTTCTTCTTCGTTTGCTTCTACTACCAAGACCGCCCCGTGATCCTCCTCAATTTACTCTTGTGGTCCTCGATAGGTCCCATTGGTCACCGAAAGCACCACACGAGATCAACGAGAGGACCACAAGAGGTTCAGAGTATTGCACGGCTTGAGCCTGTATTCTTGGTGGATCTCAGAAGCGGGAATGCGTGACACAGTGGTTTTCGTTGCACCAGTTTAATCTAGAGTTGGACTTTCTCACCGGAAAGCTTCAACGTGTTTTGGATAGCAGCATATCCCCGCTGGATGAGGGGTGATTGCCCATCCAGTTCAGCGTTGGACTTTCTCACTGTAAAACCTCAGCATGATTAGGATACGCATACATCCTCGCCGGATGAGAGGTGGTTGTCTATCTAGACTGCACTGGTCCAATGTCTCCGACTTCAGCATCTCGTGGTCGTGGCCGCTACCCTTTCTAGTTGTGACCAGGACGGAGGTTTTGTCCAGGAGGACGAATCCTCGCCACTAGTAAGTTTCACTTCTGGGTTGAGGTGGTTTAGGCATATTATCCCAGTATGCAGTATGGGTGTGTTTAGGACGTGACCGACCTCTACAGCGGAGGTACCATGACGTGAGTAGCCATCAAATTTCACCACTGGTTTAAGCCGGTTTAGGCATATTTCACCAGTATGGGTGTAGAACGGACGTGGCCAGCCTCTAGAGCAGAGGTGCCGTGGTCTGAGTAGCTCTCGCCGCGATACTACTGGACATACAGATTAAGCTTCACTTTATCCTTTCCATCACCTTTTCACATCGACGCCGCATGGAAACCCTAACTGCTTTTTGGCATGGCATTTTCTTCATTGGCCAGGAAGAGTTTCACTCCACTCGCGGCATCCGAAGAACCTCGCCAGCAGTGTCTTAACCCCTGGGTTAAGCCTATTCAGGCGATTCGCCCGATATGAGTGCACACAGGACGTGGCCGATCTCCAGAGCAGAGGTGCCGTGATTTGAGCCGTCCTGACCTCGAGGCTACTTATTACTTCACTTAATCCTTTCTTTCACTTTTTCCACATTGGCGCCGCGGGGCAACCCCATTCGCACCTTCCTTCACTGGCCGTGAAAAGCCCCTCTCCACGCACGGCAGTTGAAGAATCTCGCCACTACCGGTAGCTAGTACTGTGAAGATGTTGCATCCCAACATCATGTCGGACTGAGAGCGATTACGGCTGCTATGTGTTCAGTCTCTCAGTGGAGCTATGGAGGTATGCAGTACTTCTTTAGTAGATTTTGTCATAGGAACTATATCGATCCCCGTCTCAATAGCCTGTCTGTTACTGGGGATTCCAATGGTGAGGTGGGACAGGGTCTTGATCGCCTATGATTCACTAACCCTAATACCAAGATGTCAGCTATATGTCGTTGATTGTCAAGTAAGACAGCGTCTTCGCCATCTGAAATAACGAGAGAGAGAGAGAGAGAGAGAGAGAGAGAGAGAGAGAGAGACAGACAGACAGACAGACAGACAGAGACAGAGAGATTTTAAAGAGCACGAGATTCGATAATCTCGCTACTTTTCGCCACATCAAGGAACATAATAATGTGCTAAAAACCACACTGAATGAATTAAGAATATAAAAGCGATGCTACAAATGACGGACAACCACAAGAGATGGGAAAAAAACCCAGTAACTATAATCAGAAGCTGGCATCCCTCACTCCAGGCATTCCCTTGTGTGCTTCCACCCTCCGTTCCAACACCCGCTGAAGTGTGCGCCAGCTGATGGAGCCACTTACACACTGGTTGTGGGTAACGCGCTAAATCTCTTCTTTCTGACCGTTTAGTGGTTGTTCTTTTCGCTGTTGGACTCAGTATCGGCCGTGCAGCATGTGCTCTGTCGAGTTGGTCGAAGTCTCGTAAGGACTTCATATCGAAACATGGCCACAAGGTCACTGATACAGAAAAATGCACATGTGTAAACACACAAAGCGTCAAATCTATGTCGAAAACACCTGCTAGCTTGACATAACATTACGCAGATAGTCCTGGGGAGATGGTACAGGATGATGATAAGACTGTTTCTTCCCAGAGCTTGACCTGGCTGCTTGCGCGCCATTTATTTATGATACTTGAGGTCAGGGAAGGCGATTGCATCGTGGCACAAGATGATGGTAAGGATGATGTGGCTGTTTTTCCTTAGCAAGATCCGGTTCGTGTTTTTGAGTTGTTTGTGTTAGTTGGGAACGATTGCAACGTAGACACAGAAGAGTTCGCTGCCTGAGTATTACTGATGGATTTCATAGCTTATCTGATGAATGGATTCAAATGAGTGACTTAAAGTGAAGAAAAAGATAGAAAAGTAAGGATTCCATCTTAGAAAGTGTGTTATGTTTTGGAAAAATGACATAGTGAATGTGAAATTTAAACGATGTGCTATATTTGTCACTATATTTGTCATTGTATGCGCTTAGGACCACATGTACGGACATTAGCTAGCAGAAGAGGGACTACTGACGTGGACACTAGTTTGAAATAGAGCCTATAGACATGGGCATTAGTTAGAGCTAGGAACAGTAGACGTAGGCGTTAGCTAGAACTCGAGACCATAAAAGCGGACATAAACTAGAACAAGGAGCAATGGATGTGGACACTAGTTAGAATTGGGAATAGCAGACGTGGACACTAGAACTCGGGACCATAAGCATGGCCACCATCTAGAACTTGGGACTATAAACATGGGCACCAGCGAGAACTCGGGACTATAAACATGGACACCAACTAGAATTCGGGACTATAAACATGGGAACCAGCTAGAACCCAGGACTATAAACATGGACACCAGTTAGAACTTGGGACCATGAACACTGACACCAGCTAGAACTCGTGACTATAAACATGGGCACCAACTAGAACGGGGGACTATAAACATGGTCACCAGCTAGAACTCAGGACTATAAGCATGGGCACACACTAGAACTCAGGACTATAAACATGGACACAAGCTAGAACTCAGGACTATAAACATGGGCACAAGCTAGAACTCAGGGCTATAAACATGGGCACAAGCTAGAACTCAGGACTATAAACATGGGCACAAGCTAGAACTCAGGGCTATAAACATGGGCACAAGCTAGAACTCAGGACTATAAACATGGGCACAAGCTAGAACTCAGGACTATAAACATGGGCACAAGCTAGAACTCAGGACTATAAACATGGGCACAAGCTAGAACTCAGGGCTATAAACATGGGCACAAGCTAGAACTCAGGACTATAAACATGGGCACAAGCTAGAACTCAGGACTATAAACATGGTCACCAGGTAGAACTCAGGACTATAAACATGGTCACCAGGTAGAACTCAGGACTATAAACATGGTCACCAGGTAGAACTCAGGAATATAAACATGGGCACCAGCTAAAATCAATATTTTCTAATTTAAAAAAGTATTTTGAAATATAAGGAAATAGAGAGAAATGTTAGCTGCTAATCATTAAAGCAGGATAACAGTAGAATTGTGGGATAGATCATACAAGTACTGAATCATTAATAATCTTGGAGGACACACACGTCAAAAGCCTACTACAAACATAGATCAGACAAACTCTAACCTGGAATCCCCAAGGAAGGAGGAAACAAGGAAGACCTAGAAACACCTGCCGAAGGAGTCATGAAACAGATAAAAAAAGATTGACTACACCTGGAGATGGATAGAAGAAACAGCCCAGGATAGAAATAAATGGAGAGTCCTTGTTGATGGCCAGTTAGGGGTAAAGAAAGTGAGGAAGGAAGGAAGAATGATGTGTAAAATGCTGTGTACCTGTTAGTTTAAAACTGCATCATGTGGGCTTGAAAATTAGACAGAAGAATGGATTATATATGAGAATATAGAAATATAGTGAAAGAAAATATTTACCTAGGTATTCTGTTATCCCCTATCAAAGGAGAAGTAAGATGACTCCTTACCTCCGTCAGTCTATGGGACACCCTTGGGCAAGGTGGAGTACCCGTATATCAGGTTGACGTGAAGCCATGGGAGCAGGTGGTGGATGGAATGGGAGAGCAGCTGACAGATAATGTTGGTTATGGTCACCATTCTATGATGGTAGGCAGATGATCTCAATGTAGGGACAATGGCTACGATCACTGACTAGTACAGTCACTGCCCGGAAGGAAAGCAATGGTAAACTATCTTCTGGAAACATACCAAGAAACCCAAACAGCAACATGGAAAGTCAAATAGGAAAAAGATCTGGTGGTGAGTCCCCCAGGCCAGATAGATCTAATTTTAACACTGAGGAAGAGTGTGAGGCAGAGGTCAGTACTAGTAATTGTGATGATGGACAAAATCCTGACGGTGTTACCAAGGAAAACCCCTGTATCAAACTAAAAAGAAAAATAAGAGTAGGAACATGGAATGTGAGAAGTATGTATGAGGGAAAATATCAAGTAATAAGTGACGAGATGAAAAGAACGGGGATACACATTTTGGGAATCTGTGAACATCGATGGAAAGGATCAGGACACTTTAAGAGCGAGAATGATAATATCTTTATATACTCTGGTGGAGAAGTAGGAGGAAAGAATGGAGTGGCTTTTTATTTGGACAAATCAACATCAAAAGCATTACTAGGCTACAATCCAGTAAGTGATAGAATCCTAACAATCAGACTAAAGGGCATTCCTAGAAATGTAACAATCATCCAGATATATGCACCTACATCAGCAGCAGAAGAAGAGGAAGTAGAAAACTTTTATAACACACTGCAAACAACAATAGACCAGGTACGGAAAAATGATATTGTATTAATAATGGGTGATTTTAATGCAAAAATTGGTACAGAAAGAGCAGAAGATGAAGGACATGTTGTAGGGAAATTTAGCATAGGACATAGAAATGAGGCAGGTGACAATCTAATGGCATTTTGCATGGAAAATGAGCTAATGATCGCTAACACACTTTTTAAACAACATCCAAGAAGACTTTACACATGGACATCACCTGATGGTAAAACCAGGAATCAAATAGATTACATTTTAGTGCAAAGAAGGTGGAGGTCAAGTATGCCATCAGCAAAAACTTTACCAGGTGCTGATTGTGACACGGACCATGAGTTATTAATAGCAGACATGAAGATAAAGATAAAAAAGACAGTTACGGGATCAAGACCACTCCGCTTTGATCCTACAAATATACCAGAACAATACGGTATAGAAGTGAAGAACCGTTTCGAAATCCTGATGGCTGTACAGGAGGAGATGACACCAGATGAATTGGCTACGCAGGCCAAAGATATCTTAATAACATCTAAAGACATGGTTCCAGTAAAGAAAACACAAAAGAGTGGATGGATTACAGCAGGTACACTAGAACTGATAAAACAACGTAGAGAAATGAAGACGCAATGGAAAGTGACAAACAACAACAAAGAGAAATATAAAACTTTAACAAAAGAAGTACGAAGAAACAT
The DNA here is from genome assembly GCA_009760885.1 of Achatina immaculata. Classification (NCBI taxonomy): domain Eukaryota; kingdom Metazoa; phylum Mollusca; class Gastropoda; order Stylommatophora; family Achatinidae; genus Lissachatina; species Lissachatina immaculata. The sequence continues at coordinate 32,330,925 of CM019704.1, forward strand.
AAGAAAAGACAAAAAAACAATACATTCAAGATTGTTGTGAAAGAATAGAAGAACATCAGAAGTGTGGAAGAGATAGTGAAATGTTTAAAGAAATGAAGACATTGACGAGAAATGTTACACCTAAGCTAAATGTAATTTGTGATGAGATAGGAATACCTTGACAGAGACAGAGGAAATTCTAGAAAGATGGAAGGAATATTGCAAAGGAATGTATGAAACAACCAACTGTGGAAACAGAAATCAACAGTGTGAATTATTATTGGAGGAGAAAGAACCCGAACCGACAATAGAAGATGTTTTATGGGCAATAAAGAATCTGAAAAATGATAAATCACCAGGATGTGATGAGATTACAGCTGAATTTATTAAAGCAGGAGGAAAGGAGTGTGCAACAATCTATCATGCACTGTGCAAAAAGATATGGCATTCAGGTATTTGGCCAAAAGAATGGAAAAGAACTGTATTCATACCACTGCCAAAAAAGGTTAACCTGAAATTATGCACAAACTACAGAACTGTTGCCCTGATTAGTCATGCCAGTAAAATTCTGTTAAAAATCATAATGGGTAGACCTCGACAGAAAATAGAAGAAGAAGTCAATATGGTCCAAGCTGGTTTCAGGCAAGGAAGAGGATCAAGAGATCATATATTCAATCTAAGATTAATAATAGAGAAATGCAGAGAGTTTAATGTGAATCTATATTTATCCTTTATAGACTACTCAAAGGCATTTGATTGTGTACAACACCAGAAACTTTGGGAAATAATGGAAAAAATGGGATTTCCAACACATTTGACACAACTAACATCACTGCTGTATCTAGACCAACAAGCGGCAGTAAGAATAAATGGTGAAACAACAACTTGGTTTGACATAAAACAAGGGGTCCGTCAGAGGTGCATATTGTCACCCTACTTATTTAACTTGTATACTGAAAATATAATGAGGAATGTTAGAGAAGATGTAGACAAAGAATATTATAATGCCATAACAATTGGAGGTTATGAAATACCAGAGATTAGATATGTTGATGACACAATGTTACTGTCCACAACACAAAGAGGAATGGAAAAACTAATTATGTCAGTCCGTAAGAACAGCAAAGAGCAGAACCTCTATCTTAATGCAAAGAAAACTAAATTGATGACAACTGACAAAACAAACAAGGCAGCCGAAATATATATCAATGAGGAAAAATTGGAAGAAGTGGATAGTTTTGAATATCTTGGATCACTACTAACTAATAATGGAGATACAATGAGGGAAATTAAAAGGAGGACATCTATCACTCTTCAGAAAGTAAAACAAATAAAGAATCTGTGGAGAGGTGCAGACAGAACTACAAAAATAAGATTTTTAAGGGCATGCATCTTTCCCATCGCAACATATGCCTGTGAGACCTGGACACTTAACAAAACAGCTGAGAAACACATAAATGCCTTTGAATGTAAATGCTACAGAAGAGTTCTCCAAATATCGTGGACACAAAAAAGAACAAATATATCTATACTACAAGAGCTTAATATTGAAGAAGGCTGGCTAGTAAAGAGGATTAAAGAGAGAACTTAAATATTTTGGACACATTAAACGTCATGATAATTTAGAGAAGACCATATTGGAAGGATACATAATGGGAAAAAGAAAAAGAGGAAGACCAAAACGAAGACGGCTGCAAGACATCGTTGACAATCTGCAAATGGATGCCGCAGCAGCAGGCCATCTTGCTCACAACTGAGAGGCCTACAGGAGTGCTGTTTGGGAGGCAAAGTTCCGCAAGGGACATGCAAATGAATGAGTGAATGAATTCTCTGTATATGTAAAATACCATCTAAAATTGTCAGTGCCGTTAAGGATCTCTACAACGGATATGTTTGTGCAGTCAACACAGGAAGGATTGAGTGAATGGTTCCAGATTGAAACAGGTGTGAAACAACGATGTATATTATCTCCCTTGCTCTTTGGAATTGCCATAGACCTCATAATTAAAAAATGGTGCACAGATAAAACGGGCATTGAATGGGTACATGGGCCCCAACTAGAAGATCTTGATTTTGCTGATGACATAACTCTTATCAGTGACAATGTGAATTACATGCAAGAAAAAACAAACACCCAGTCTTCACTGGCTAGCAAAATAGGACTTAAAATTAACAGGGAAAAAACAAAAATAATGAAACTTCCCATTAATCAAGAAGGAAAAATATATGTAGAAGAAACAGCTGTTGAAGAACTATACCAATCTGTATACCTCATCAGCTACATAGACCAGGATGGTGACACCAGAAAGGAAGGTAGAATTAGACTTGCAAAACCAGCATTGACCTTCAGGAATCTTGAGAACATATGGCATTCAAAAATTGTAAGCACAAAAACCAAATTAAGATTATTCAGTTCAAGTGTAATATCCACCCTCATTTATGCATGCAAAAGCTGGAAAACTAAAGAAATAGATAACAAATTAGACTCTTTTGAAAACAAATGCCTAAGGAAAATACTCGATATAAAGAAACACGAATTCCAGAACAATACAGTGAACACAGCAAACAACAATCTGTCTTGTGGGTGATCAGAAAAAGGAGATAGATATATATTGGTCATGTGATGAGAAGAAACAGTCAGAGAATCCTAAAACAAGCCGTCAAAGTGGAACACAACAGGCTGAAGAAAAATAGGTTGACCACATGAAACTCTAAGGTAGACACTGTTAAGAGAGGCCAAATTACCAGGCATAAAATCCTTTGATGAGGCTGAAAAGCTCACTGAAAATGGGAAAACTTGGTGAAGTACTGTGTGACGTTTAATGGCACGGGAAGGATGTAAGATTCTCTACATAGTACAGCACAGATATGAATTTAATGTATGCAGAGTAAGCATGACTTCATTTTACCCACCAGATAAGGCACTTATATATAAGGCACATAGTGCAGAATAGGGAGAGGATGAAGTGAAGGAATACATAGAGGAGAGACTCAGTATTAGTTCCTAAGGAGAGAGAGGCAGCCTTAAGAATGGTATTTCGAACAATTTAAAAGAAAAAAAAAACTAGTCACATGATTTTATTCCATCATAATTTTAAACTGTCATAAAATGTTAAAAATAGATGTCATTTCACAGATAAAACAGGCAGCTGTGATGAATAGTAACTAAAAAAAAGTTCATGTGTTGTTGTAGATCTTGTTTAAGACTTAAAAGAAATGATGGATACGAGAATTCTCTTTCAGTTGTTTCTATAGAATGATGTGTCCATAAAACAAGAACCAATCTTTTGTGTACGTTTTATATGGGCAAAATCCCCATTTCCATGCCATTAAGGCATATTTGGAATACAGTGTTAGGCACATATTTCCCATGACCTCTGGCGTATGAAGGTGTTATGACTGAAGTCATCATAAGGGGAATGTTATGATCAAAGTCATAGTAAGGGAAATGTTATGACCAAAGTCATAGTAAGGGAAATGTTATGATCAAAGGAAGCTGAAAAGTAAACATTGTTCTCCTTGGAAACACTTACATTTCATTTTTTGTTTGTTTGTTTTTTTTCTTCACAGCATTGCATTTCAGACCTCCTTTTACAAATGATGAGACACGGACATGGGCGATTCAATTTCTGATGGGCTTAGACATCGCACTAAGCATCACCATCTTCATAAGGCGCATCGCGTCATGAGCCTACCACAACCAGAATGTGTAGCCTCAGGTGTAGGCGTTAGTTCTGAGGCTTTGGAGTTACAGACTCTGAGAAATTTGAGTGATCAGAAAGTTCCATCATCATTATCATCTGGAGAAGTTAGAAATTTGGACGTGGATGAAAATGAGGCAGAGACTGATGTAGACAATATTGCTGACGGAGCGAGTGACACACATAGACTTTTACCCACCTGTGAACGAGATGAGTATTCAGTTAAACTGGATGAGGTAAGAAGTGGTTTTTTTTTTTTTTTGTTAATTTAGCCAAGAAGAGCAGATATGTTCTGTTATAGAAAGTTGTATCCATGATGGAAAAATATTCCAAATGGGGAAAGTGGTATTTGTTGTAGAAAGTTGTATGTGTATGGGAAAGCAATTTTTTTTTTATCCATGGTTGAAAAAAATAAAGATGAATTACCATACTTTTTGCCTGAGAGTGATTTTCTTAAAAAATTCTTTCAAAGTTTGTAGCTATGTTTTTTTGCAAAAAGAAAAATGAGGATTGGGATTGTTTTTTGAGAGGTGCTGTTAATGAGTGGTTAGTATTCTGTCACTTGTTTTATGTAATGTTGTCAGACTGTGTATTCTGTTTTTTCTGCAGTGTTATTTAGTATGCTGCCCAAATTATGCATGTGTGTGCACACATACACAGATATTCACACTCACTTGCTCGTTCAGTCACTTCATTCACTCACTCACTCTGTCTCTCTCTCTGGCTAAGAGAGCTATTGTTTAATGTTAGTGCTGAATGCTTCTTGTTATACCACTTTCTTGTTACATATCTCAGCTAGATGGTTTGCTAAGATGGAAACTATTAATATTTTAGGGAATTCCCTATACACTTTGCTGCACCAAAGTAGAACGCTTTTGTCTGCAATACCAGTATGGCCACCTGTGGCAGATACTGTTAAATTAGCATAGCCAAGTACATCTAGTCATGCAGTATTCAGCTAAGCCTTATAATGTGATTTCTGCTTCATTTACTGCATAAACTTTACTACCATCACATTTCTGATGAATTCACTGTTGTGAAATCGCTGTATTGTTTAGAATTTTAATGGTCTACCAGAAGCTTGTCAGTGTCTAATGCCCATTCAAAAACGCAAGCAGGCAATCAAGTCCAGCACTAACACATCCTCTGTCTCATCATCCTCTTCAGCCAAATCTCATCCTCCAATAAAGAAGAAACAGTACTATAAAAAGGAAGGACTCTGGAGCTGTCTTTATCAATGTTTTTCTTTTGGAAAGGTCAATAAGTTAACATATTACAATTTATAGTCTTATTTATGTCTGTTATTGTTAGTTTTTTTTTAACTACATAGGGTTTTATCCAAGTGATATGAATCTTTCTGAAGCATTCATTTATTTTTAGGCTATTAAAAAAAAAATTGGTCTGTGTTTTTGTGAGGTAAGAAATTGAAGCTTTTCAGAAATAATTTTGTGTATCTTGGAATTTCTCTATTCATTATGTACATTTAAGATCCTTCTGAAGTCTGAATATGAACTTAGCCTAGAAACATATAAAGCATTTTAGATGTGAGAAGGAAAAATAGGAAGAGAACGACCATGATTCAAACCCTAAACTCCAATATGAGGGGTAACCACCCAGCCGTGAGAGTACAGTATCCATGATACCAGAGTGCTCAGCCTTTTGGAAGTCACAGGCCAGTTTGAAAATTTGGTGTACATTGTGGGCCATGCTATAAACAAGCCACCTTTAGGCTCAGTTCAGAAGCAGAGCCCACCGGGGGGGGGGGGGGGGGGGAAGATTTGTTGAATAAAATGTCAGTTGCAGTGTTGTTGTGTGCACTTATTGTGGTTTCAGAGTGTTTTCCCTTGAGAGTTGGGTCTGAATTTGACTTCATGTAATTAACCTTGCTTTGTAATCCTAGGGGTCACAGTGAACTGTATTTCAGTACAATAAGCAGTGAAAGATTCAGTCAGTCTGTTTAGTTTTTAGTAATAACTGAATGGTAGGAATTATTTCTGTGCTAGCTAATTGGAGGCAGTGCACCAAATGATATTCTTTAATTCTTTTTTCCTCACTTTTGACTTGCTTGGTTCATTCTGGAAAAGATCTGACCACATAAGTACATGCTTCTGGAGAGGAATGAGATTCTTCTTGCATACATTCTTAAATTGACAAGTTTTTCATTGTCTACATATTTTTGGCATAATTCTATGAGAGACACTTCATCTAATTTGATTTTCAGGTCCGAGTCATGTTAAATGTGAATGATTTTCATGTTGAGGTCCCCTGGTGTCTCCATCACATTCACAGAGAAGAGTTTAACTATCACATTCAGGATCCGTTCTTGACTGCGGAAGTCTTTAAATTTCTCCTGGAACTCTGTCTGAAGCCGAGATACTGCAGCCACATATTGAAAAGCAGGATCTCTGGGCTGTATTTTGGGCATGAGTCTGGTTTTGAAGTTGGCACCTAAAGTGTTCCAGTTTGAAAAGCTTTGATGTAATTGCTGAAGCTGAAAATTTAACTCGTTCAGATGAAAAGAAATCTCCGTAAGGAAGGCACAGTCAGCCAAGCATTTGGGATCATCAAAATCTGGCACGAGCTTGCCTTTTCTGTCATGGACAATTAAACAGCATCTTTAGACTCAAAATTCCTGAGTACTTTTGAATGGCTTCACTGTTGGTTGATGATTCAAACCTCTTGCTTTGATGAAGTTCACAAGATGTCTAATAATTCTCATGAGATTTAAAAAAAAAAAAAGAAGAAATTTGCCATGCAAATTTTCCAACAAGGCAGAGGTAGCAGGTAAATCTGTTAGTATTTGTTTTGTTTTTTGTTTAAATTGCTACCAATCCTGCTTTTGTCTTTGCCAAAGTTGGGGATTCCATCCATTGTAGTCATGTGAGGTTTTTCAAACTGACATGATATCTAGCAAGGGTCACTTTCATAGCTCCCAGATTGTCCGATCCTTTCGTAGTTGCTTTCAACGGTTCCTCGGAGACAGTTCATCGCCAGTCTCACAAATGAAAGCAGTTAATTGAGCTCTTTTGACTAAATTTGTGATTTCACCTAATGTTAGTGAGTAAAATTTTCACTCTACGAATATAACAAACAGATTTTCCATCTGTTAAAAAAAAGAAAAAGTATAAATCTTTTCTTCATAATTGGAAAGTATTCGAAAAGGTAGCAGCGCCAGCTGTGTGCGCTCTTTGATAAATTGAACTTTCCTGCTTAACCGATAGGTGATGCAGGAGTTGCAGCCAAGATCAGAAAGCTAAACGACCTGAATTATAAGTATATTATATAATTATATAACTTGACGGTGTTTCATTGAGTGAAGGAAACCGAATGGGTAGCGCGGCGCGACCTTTTGAAGTGAAGGCAGTGGGATTTTGTTCCTTACTCGAGTGGTTCCCAGTTCTTATTTCCAGGGGTCCACGGAAGCAGCCGTGGAGGTTCGTGACAAAAACTCAAGCAGTGTGAAATGTTTAACAACCGATGTTTCAGGCGAATCATGTGTGGAGAAAAGGACTTTTTTCATGGTTGAAAATAGGAAATATTGAATATAATATGGAAGCTTCTTCTTCGTTCGCATAATAATATGGAAGCGATTGTTGGGAATAAAAAAGAGACATTACTTCTCTCACTATATTTAGGTTGGTTAGCTGTCACACATTTCATATTCTGTTCATTTATCAGAACAAATAGGAATGTTAATTGCTGTTTTTTTTTCTTAACTACATTATTGTCATTTTGAAAATTCACCAACTTTCTACTCAGTTTTTTTTTTTTAATATAGTGTAGCGGTTACTCATTAAAAGTTACCCGCATTTTCTTAAAGAAAATTCTTTTGCATTTAAAGCACATAGCTACCATACAGATATGAAACTTTTCTAAAGTTTGGGGGTCCGTGGCCTGGATTTTGAAACAGCAGGAGGTCCACAGACTTTTGTTAGTTGGGAACCGCTGTCTTAGTCGATACGGATTGCTGCTGGTGAGTAGATGCGTATTTGCTGAGGTCCTAAATCCAAGAAGGTCGGAGAAAGTGTAGAATGCAGTGAAGATGATGGTAACATTCAGCAGTAGCAGTGGCTTGGGGAAGTGAGAGTTAGGTTTGACTGCGGCACTCTCTTGGTGTTGCTGGTTTTAGGAGCGACACATCACGTGTGCTCGTGTGACAGCACAGACTTCAAGGAAAAGGCGCGGTTTTCAGAATGTCCTGCAGTTTAGTAGGGGGAAGATACACTGTTGAGCTTGGGGTTATTATGCGATATACTATTCACATTCCATGGCCCAGTCGGCCGAATAATTAACAAGAGAGAACTGTGTGCTGGTTGGTTAATAAAAGCGTTCTTACTTTTGTCCTAGTTTACACATAACCAGAGTGAAGCATTTGAGAAAGTCAAGACAGCGGGCACACAATTGCTGCCATTTTCCTGTCGCGTCAGTTTGTAGGTCTTCAGACAAAGCTGTTAATATGTCTTAGAACAGAACATCAGGCTGATACGTGGTTCATTTTTATTTTATGTCGTCGTCCAGAAAGATGTAAAAAAAAACACTTTGATGATGGGCATTTAATTGCCCGTACGTTTTGTTTTTTTTAACTGACACGATCAGATAACAGGAAAGCGCGTGTCACTTCATTCATTCTGTACCCTGCTGATATACTTTGATGTTTATGTTCCTCCATTCTGTGTTGTCCTAGATATTTCCAGTCAGTTTTTTTTTAAATTTTGTTTTAGTGCCGCTTGGTCAACTTTAAGATATTTTTTCACTCTTTCTCTCTCTCTATCTCTCTCTCACTGACGAGGTTAAATCTACCGTTGATGACTCTTAATACGTGCCCTGGGGTGTTGTACATCGTCATCATCCGACATTCTTTGCCGATTGTGAAGTAATAGAAGACAGAATTGTATGTTAAAACTCGAAAAAAATCGTAGACAAAGCACTTTTGGACGTAGGATTAAAATGACAAGGGAATTACCTAGGACTTGAACTATGGACTTCGGTAGGACTAGCAACTGTCGAGCCACGAGATGACTAAGTTGATTAAATAATGCACTGTTCTCTCGTGGCTAGACGGTTACTCGTCCAATCGGAGCCCGTGGTTCAAATCCCAAGTAAGTCCTGTCATTTTTCTTTCTCAACTAAAATTGTTTTGTTATATGATTGTGTGGAGTTCTAGCCACACAGTACTGTGTTCTGTTACTTTACCGTGCGAAAGTCAAGTTGTTTCATATGTGTAGAAATTTGCCGATTGTGAGAATCTCATTTATCAGAGAAACCCCAGGCTTTTTCAACAACTGGTCGTATGTGGCATGCCACGTTTGTCGAGCAAGTATGTATGGCGTGGCATAGCGCTGAACTGGGAACAGTTAGCGCGCAACTTATCTCATCTCGCCTGTAATAAGTGAACTGATGGTGACAGTGATGCAGGAGAGGGCCGTGAAAAAGTTAAAGACGAAAGTCGAAATGCAGTTCTTGCGACAGGTTTAGCGCGGTCTTTTCGAAATGCTACTGGCGATGACGATTTTTGTGGGTTGCCGAGTAACAGTAACGATAACTGACACTTATTTTGACAATTTAATAGTTACTCATACTTTGGTATTATAAATTCAGTAGTTACTCATGCATAGGTAGTTCAGTAGTTCCTTATACTTTGGTATTATAAATTCAGTAATTACTCATGCATAGGTAGTTCAGTAGTTCCTTATATTTTGGTATTATACATTCAGTAATTACTCATGCTTAGGTAGTTCAGTAGTTCCTTATACTTTGGTATTATAAATTCAGTAATTACTCATGCATAGGTAGTTCAGTAGTTCCTTATACTTTGGTATTATAAATTCAGTAATTACTCATGCTTAGGTAGTTCAGTAGTTCCTTATACTTTGGTATTATAAATTCAGTAATTACTCATGCTTAGGTAGTTCAGTAGTTCCTTATACTTTGGTATTATAAATTCAGTAATTACTCATGCTTAGGTAGTTCAGTAGTTCCTTATACTTTGGTATTATAAATTCAGTAATTACTCATGCTTAGGTAGTTCAGTAGTTCCTTATACTTTGGTATTATAAATTCAGTAGTTACTCATGCTTAGGTAGTTCAGTAGTTCCTTATACTTTGGTATTATAAATTCAGTAATTACTCATGCTTAGGTAGTTCAGTAGTTCCTTATACTTTGGTATTATAAATTCAGTAATTACTCATGCATAGGTAGTTCAGTAGTTCCTTATACTTTGGTATTATAAATTCAGTAATTACTCATGCTTAGGTAGTTCAGTAGTTACTCTTACTTTGGTATTATAAATTCAGTAATTACTCATGCTTAGGTAGTTCAGTAGTTACTCTTACTTTGGTATTATAAATTCAGTAATTACTCATGCTTAGGTAGTTCAGTAGTTACTCTTACTTTGGTATTATAAATTCAGTAATTACTCATGCTTAGGTAGTTCAGTAGTTCCTTATACTTTGGTATTATAAATTCAGTAATTACTCATGCTTAGGTAGTTCAGTAGTTCCTTATACTTTGGTATTATAAATTCAGTAATTACTCATGCTTAGGTAGTTCAGTAGTTACTCTTACTTTGGTATTATAAATTCAGTAATTACTCATGCATAGGTAGTACTCTTACCTTGGTCATACGAGGAGTGATTGATAACTTCTCGGCATAAAGTACAACGGATTATTTGTGGACAACTTTTTCAGGTCATTTCTCAACATAGTCCCTTTGCAAGTTTTTGAACTTAGTTCAGCGATCCTGGAGCATACAGATCATCATCATCATCAGGTGCCGTGCCGACTGGCGTTGGCTATTATGCTTCTCCAGAGTACACGGTCCTTCATGCAGGCCATCAGTTCAGTTGGTGATCTCCTCTCACACCATCCCGTTAGACTGTCCAGTATCATTTCTCGTGGTCTTCCTCTTGATCTTCTTCCTTCTATTTTTCCTGTTGTTATAATATTTTCAATGCCCCCTCTTCTCATTGCATGTCCTATGAAAATACATTATCTGTCTCTTATTTTTTTTTTGACAAGGTTTTTTGTCTCTCCAGCTCTTCTCATACATTCTTCATTAGTTATTTTTGCTGTCCAGGGGATTCGCAACATTCTTCTAATAAACTACATTTCTGCTGCTTCCAATGATTTTTGTGCAGACTTGCCTATTGTCCATGATTCACTTCCATATAACAAGATAGGTTCAATATAGCATTTTAGGACTCATTTTCTAACATTCATTGATAAAGATGTGTTAGCTAATATGTTTATCATTCTCTGAAATGCAGTCTTTGCTTGGCCTATTCTGTTCCTTATTTCTGTTCTGCATTTCCCATCTGAAGTTATTACTGCTCCAAGGTATTTGAATTTCTGCACCTGCTTTAGAATGGTTCCGTTTAATTTAATACTGCATGCTGGTGGATTCTGTTTCTTAGATATAACCATGGTCTCTGTCTTTTTGATGTTCAAAGTAAGTCCTTTCTGTTCACTTTCTTTGGCGACTTTATCCAAGAGATTTTGCAGGTCTTGTTGGTTCTCAGCTATCAGTACTGTATCGTCAGCATACCGAAGGTTGTTAATATTGTATCCTCCAATATTTATGCCTGGTTCTGTGATGATTGTTCTTAGAATATTCTCGCTGTACAGAGAAAAAAGGTCTGGAGATAGTACACATCCTTGTTGCACCCCTTGTTTTATAGGTTGATATTTTCCAATTCTATTTTCAACTCGAACTGCTGCTTCTTGCTGCCAGTATAGATGTTTTACAATCCTCAGGTCTTTGCCGTCTATATTGATGTCTTCAAGCATTTTAATAATTTCATTATGCTTCACCTTGTCAAATGCCTTGGTGTAATCAATGAAGCATAAGTAGAGATCTTTCTGTACTTCTAAAGCTCTTTCTGTTAGTGTTTGTAAAGCATAAATGGCATTGTGTGTTCCCTTTCCTTCAACAAATCCAAACTGTTCATCTGCTATTTCCATTTTTATCTTTTTCTTTGTTCTTCACATAATTATTCTCAGAAGTAGGTTCGTTATGTGACATGAGAGGCTGATAGTCCGGTGGTCGTCACATTCCTTTGCACCTGGTTTCTTTGGTAGTGCTATAAACGTGGATTTAATCAGGTCACTGGGAATATAACCACTGTTGTAAATGTCATTCAGTAACTTGGTTATTATTTTTATTCCTGTCTCCTCTAGTGCCTCTATTTCTTCTATTGTTATATTATCAGGCCCAGTCACTTTTCCTTTCTTCATGTGTTTGATGGCATCTATGATTTCATCTTCAAGTATTGGTGGTCCCTCACAGTTTTCAGTATCTGGTGTTAATTCTGGTCTTTCTCCTCCATATAGCTCACCGATATACTCTGTCCACCTGTCCACAATGTCTTCTTTTCCCATTAACATTTTACCTTCTTTTTATTTCAGGCATCCTGTGGTATATTTTGTTTTCCTGCCTGTGAGTTCATTAATTCGTTTGTGCATGTTTTTGCTGTCTTTATTATGAGAGTCCTCATCTGTCTGCATTGTTCATTTAACCACACTTCTTTTGCTTCTCTGCATTTGCATCTTATTTCTTTATTTATCTTGCTATTTTTTTCCTCGTTATTTTTACTCCTTCTCCTCTTGTCCATCAGTCCTAAGATGTCGTCTGTCATCCATTTATTTTTAGGAGCTTCTTTTTTCTGTGGTATTATCTCCTTAACAGTTTGGTGGATAGAATCTCTTAACATTGCCCATTGTTCATCTATACTATTTATCTTTGCTATTGCATTGTATCTATTTGTTATAATAACTTTGTATTGTTCTCGCAGTTCTTGGTCATTTTTAAGAAGTTCTGTATTCATTTTGATTTTTCTCACTTTTCTGCCTGCTTTCTTTAGCTTTATTCTAACTTTTCCACAGAGTGGATCATGGTCACTATTCCAGTCAGCTCCTGGCATGGTTTTTGTTGTCAGTAATGCATTGCGGAATCATTTGTTGATTAATATGTAGTCTGTCTGGTTAAATGTCTTTTTGTCTGGGCTGCACCACGTTGCCAGTCTTCGAGGATGTTGTTTAAACCAGGTGTTTCCTACAACCATGTTGTGTATTCTTGCCCATTCAATTAATTTATAACCTCTGTCATTCCTCTCCCCCAGTCCATAGTCACCAACGATGTCCGAAGTTCTTCCTTTACCAACTTTGGCATTAAAATCTCCCATGACTATGATAACTTCATGTGACTTTGTGTGTTTTAGTGCTGTCTCTATGTCATTATAAAATAACTGTACATCTTCTTCACAACTTTCAGATGTTGGAGCGTACACTTGTATAATATTTATGTTTATTGGTCATCCTTTTAGTTGGGCTAGCAGGACTCTCTCCGAGATATTCAAATATCCTACAATTGTCCTTGCCGTTTGTTCATCAAATATAATTCCTACTCCTCGTTCATGTTTCTCACTTCCTGAATATATTATTGTATATTTATCTGAGTTTATCTTCCCTGCTCCTGTCCATCTAACTTCACTCATTCCTAATATGTTGATCTTCATCCTTTCCATTTCCATCTTTACATTTTCTAATTTTCCAGCCTGGAATAAAGTTCTAACATTCCACGTTGCCATTTTGAACTTGTTAGTTTTGCACCAGTAGGTTGATGACGATCTGGCCTCACCTGTGGCTCGTGAGCTGCCCCACCGGACGAGGCTGTTCCAGAGGAACATCCATTAATGTCGTTCATGATGAATTGATTATTCTGTTCAAGCATAACTATTCTTGGGAACTACAACAGTGGTTTCCCGTTGCCTTCTGTCGGTTTGTGTACGGACTTTCTGCTAGCCTCTGGATTCCCTGTCCTACCCGCAAGGCAGCGGGAGCGAGAGGTCTTAAGGTGCCTCTTACCCGCCTGGTATTCCCTTCACTGAGCACCTGAGGCACTTTATAGGAGTAGTAGAGCCACCTACTACCCCACCTCGCTCTCTGAGTCTACCGCCAGTTGGTCCGTGCCTGCTTATTTGGACAACTCCTTATTGACAGGGATCCTCCATATCTGGAGGACTTTCACCATCCGCCACCTGTGAGCATACAGATCCCTTCTTTGTAAAAGTCAGCATCTTGTGCCAGTAGAAAGTGATTAACAGCATGAATGACGTCATCATCTGACGCAAATTTGTGACCGCTGAGCTCCTTTATGAGTTTGGTGAACAGGTCCGAAGGGGCCAAATCTGGGGAATAAGGAGGATGTTCAAGAAGCTGGAAGCCGCATTCAATAATGGCAGCCATTGCCACCACCGGCTTGTGAACTGGAGCATTGTCTTGCTGAAAGATGATTCCTCTCGTTAATTTCCCTCGACGCTTTTCCTTCAATTTGACTGGCAGTTGCTTCACAAGATTAGCATAATTGCCCCCAGTGACCGTTCTGCCCTTTTGAAGATAGTCTACCAATAGCACACCTTTTTGATCCCAAAAGATAGAACCCATCACTTTGCGTGCAGACAGAACCACCCTTGCTTTCTTTGGAGGTGGGGATCCATGATGTTTCCACTGCTTTGACTGTTCTTTGGTTTCTGGTTGAAAATGATGAACTCAGGTCTCATCCATAGTCACAAATTGCTGAAGAAACTTTTCAGGATCTGCAGAAAAATGGCCAAGATTGTCTCTTGTCATGTTGAGACGCTGTCATTTGTGATCAGCTCCAAGAAGTTTCAGGACCCATCGAGTAGAGACCTTTGTCGTTTGAAAATCATTGTGAATAATGGGATGAACACATTCCTAGGAGATGCCCAACTCAGTAGCAATGCACCTCTCAGTTAGTCATCGATCCTTCATTATCATGTCATGGATTCTGTCAATGGTTTCGTTGGTGTTTACTGTTCTTGGTCTTCCTGGACAGAGATCATCTTCCGGATTCTCCCTTCCATGTTTGAATTGAGCTGCCCATTTCTTCACTGTTATGTAAGAAGGGGCACTCTCCCCTAGAGTATATATCATATCCTCATGGATCTCCTTCGATGATAAGTCCTTAATGCAGAGGTAGCGAATGACTGCTCGATGAGAAATGTTATCCATTTCTCAATTTCTGCCACCCGTTACCACTTCAGTAACCTGTAAAAAAAAAATTGGTTGCAGTTAATTTCTTGAAACTTGTTGTTTAATCTTACATTAACCTGATCTACAAATGCACCTAATATCAACTGTGTGTTTCAAGTATTTGTACCTTATGCTGAGAACTTATCAATCACCCTTTGTAAGTTCAGTTGTTACACATAGTTTTCATTAGGCTATACAAATACAGAATTTAATTTAAAATGGCTGAGTTGTAATCATATTTTGACCTACTTTCTATTGCATTCAAACTTCTGATATGGTGTCTTTGGTTGATGTATAACTAGAGTTAATAAATATTATTTTTGTGCAGATCAAACAGAGCAGAATAGTCAAACGTGAAGAGTTGTGTATGACCGATTCTTTATTATCAATTATTAGCCATTAGTTTTTGTTCTATAATGAAAGATAGTTAAGTATACCTATCATGAACTTTGTCATTACATTTATCGCATATAAACCTGATGTGAATCTAGCTTGGTAAGGCATTTTAATTACAGACTACAACAGTTTATTACTTGTTACAAACAAACAAGAACATGTCACATGACATTTGAATATTGTAGGGATATGATGAGTTATTTGTCTTTACATTCCAAGCCAGAACATAGTGAGGTACGGAGGCCAGGATTACCTGTTGCAGATTTCATAACCTGCATATTACAGGGTGTTTCGTAACCTGCATATTACAGGGTGTTTCATAACCTGCATATTACAGGATGTTTCATAACCTGCATATTACAGGATGTTTCATAACCTGCATATTACAGGATGTTTCATAACCTGCATATTACAGGGTGTTTCATAACCTGCATATTACAGGATGTTTCATAACCTGCATATTACAGGATGTTTCATAACCTGCATATTACAGGATGTTTCATAACCTGCATATTACAGGATGTTTCATAACCTGCATATTACAGGATGTTTCATAACCTGCATATTACAGGGTGTTTCATAACCTGCATATTACAGGATGTTTCATAACCTGCATATTACAGGGTGTTTTATAACCTGCATATTACAGGATGTTTCATAACCTGCATATTACAGGGTGTTTCATAACCTGCATATTACAGGGTGTTTCATAACCTGCATATTACAGGATGTTTCATAACCTGCATATTACAGGATGTTTCATAACCTGCATATTACAGGATGTTTCATAACCTGCATATTACAGGATGTTTCATAACCTGCATATTACAGGGTGTTTTATAACCTGCATATTACAGGATGTTTCATAACCTGCATATTACAGGGTGTTTCATAACCTGCATATTACAGGGTGTTTCATAAAGATGGAACACATTTTAAATGTGTTTCTAAGATTGGAACAGACATATTTAATATAGAATGTGTGTAACACATACCCAAGATACAGGAGTTGATAACAATGTTCAAGGTTTGAGTATCAAATCCCCTGGATGTTCATCATCTTCAAGAGAACATTCTTTGGTTTTGTTTATCATCCCTGACATAGCATGGTGCAGCACAACAGCTGGAATGGCCACTGTCTCCCTTCGGATGCATTGTTTGAGTTCCAGAGCAGTACAGGGGCTCTCAGCTTACACCTTAGTTCCAAAGGTCAGGTGTTTGAAATTACAGTAAATTTAAGGATGGCTAACTACCTACGTTCCTTTAAATAAGAGATAAAATGTGTCCCATCTTTATGAAACACCCTGTATGACAGGGAGAAGTCAGCTGTCACTGATCATTGTCATTCTCTCACATCAGTGTCATTTATGAATGAAAGGTTTACTTACGTGGCAAAATGACCCATATGTTAAAATCTGGCAGTTGTTTTTCTCGGTTAAAAGAAATTTATGTACGGCCTTGATTTATGGTAAAAGCAACATGATAAAGGAAACCCTGTTTTATTTCATTAAAGCACGCGGAGGTTTTTGTGTTGACACTTTCCTAGACCTGTCAGGCTGACTGGAGCAGGATGTGGTCAACATCTTGTCATGCTTTCCTTCCATTCCCTGTGCCAGGAGAAGCAGCTTCTCACTTCCACAGCTGTTGGCCTCCTGGAAATATTGTTAAGATGATTATTTACATATTATTTGCATATGCACACATTGATATTAAGTACAGATGTACAGTGAGAATTTTTTCTACAGGGTCCAGCATACAACATCAATGCGCTTATCCAGTCCATGCAAGGGGATGAGTCCTCACTCAGTATAGTTTCCCAAGTGTCTTTGCCATTTCTCATCGCTGGCTATGGAACGGTGGCGGCTGGTATGGTTCTGGATATTGTCCAAGTGAGAGATGGAAACTCTTCTGTGATTTTTGTACCACAAAATAAATATTGCCTCAGTTTTGTTTAAAAAAAAAACCCAATGAACTCTGATTTGTCATAAAATATCAGCAGTAGTGTCCTTTCCCAAATTATCTATCTTTTACCGTCTTTTAAGAGTGATAGGGTATAAAAACAGTTCATTTGACAAACATGTTGAAATGTAATGAAGTTTTATTGCTGAATTTCAATGATTTTATGAATGCAAATCAGGAGATAAAATAATTTGGCAACAGAAAACAAAATCTGAACAAACTAATAGTTTTTTTTTAACTATTTAAACTTGGCTGCATATAAGCGTCAAGTGGTGTTGTAATGAAAATTGGGTGTAGTATGGTGCTGCAGTAAAACAGAAATATTCTTATGTCATCTATGAAGACTCAAAATAAAATAAGCTCTTAATGATTGAATTTTCATATATTTATGGAAAGGTAACCACATAGTTTAAGTTTTCTGGGACGTATGTTGTAATGACTGATTTTGATAAATTATGAGTTAGGGTCCCTAAATTGTAATTAAAAAAAAAAAAAGAAATATCCATATTCATTTCAAGTATTTTTTATTACAGAGAACAACAAACTTGAAGAAAGTCTTGTGACTGTTTATTATCATTCTTGGGTATTAATCATGAGTGTTCCTTTTATAATAAATAACGGTTAAATGCGCCTGCCATGAAGTTAACTTTACATCTTTCTTCATGAATTACTATGTTTGGTGAAAAGATTATGTGAAAGCTAGTGTATGTTAAAAGTCATGATGATTGAATTAGTATAATGCTAAAATGTTGAGAATCACTTGATGGTCTGCCTGTCACTTTAACTAACATGGCTTTGATGGTCTGCCTGTCACTTTAACTAACATGCCTTTGATGGTCTGCCTGTCACTTTAACTAACATGCCTTTGATGGTCTGCCTGTCACTTTAACTAACATGCCTTTGATGGTCTGCCTGTCACTTTAACTAACATGCCTTTGATGGTCTGTCTGTCACTTTAACTAACATGCCTTTGATGGTCTGTCTGTCACTTTAACTAACATGCCTTTGATGGTCTGTCTGTCACTTTAACTAACATGCCTTTGATGATCTGCCTGTCACTTTAACTAACATGGCTTTGATGGTCTGTCTGTCACTTTAACTAACATGGCTTTGATGGTCTGTCTGTCACTTTAACTAACATGCCTTTGATGGTCTGCCTGTCACTTTAACTAACATGCCTTTGATGGTCTGTCTGTCACTTTAACTAACATGCCTTTGATGGTCTGTCTGTCACTTTAACTAACATGCTTTTGACTCAGGAATGTCATTACACTGAGAAATTTTTATATTTCAGCATTGGCCTGTCTTCTTCGAAGTCAAAGAAATTTTTATTTTGGTACCTGCTCTGCTTGGCCTCAAAGGCAATCTTGAGATGACTTTAGCATCTCGACTGTCTACTCAGGTAGTTTTTGGTTGTTGTTGCTTCTTGTATTTGGTGTTTAACTTACTGTTCTTAAAATCAGGGCTGTGGAGTCTGGCATATATAACTTTTGACTCCTGTTTTTCTGATGATTCCGTTTAAGTCATAAATGGTACCTCTGTACTAACTGAGACTCGATCATAAATTACTTCTGAATTTGTTTTTTTCCTGTTTTTCTGTTCCTCATGTCCATAGTAAGGAATCAAAGAAATCAAATGAGGAGGCTCTGCAAAAAGCTGGAGAGACGAGGCAAACAGTAATAAAAGTCAGGGAAAAAAAGGCAATCCAAATTCATAGGACGTGTTTTACAGCGAGGCAAACTAGAATACATTATGACAATGGGAAGGATGAGGGCGAAAGAGATTGAGGTAGACAGAGAGAAAAAATTCTGGATGGACTGAAAAAATGACAGTGACATAGAATGCCAGCACAGTTTATAATTAGCACTCAGAACAGGGATTTGTGGAAAAGCATGTCACCCAATGCAAGTCGCAGGACAACAGACAGAAAGGGTTTTTCTTCTGTCTATTTCCTTCGAAAATATTACATGATACTTGATTCTAATTCTATATTACATCTTCTGACTCTGTAACTTTGACCCCACAGCCCTGCTTAAAGTTATGTAAAGGTAAAAAAATAGTATAACATTTTATGTAGTAACAAGACAGTAATTTAATACTGGTTTACACTTTGTTCAGGTAACAACTGCAAGGAGAAAGGAGGCAAGAGCAGACGCTACCAGTGAGGAATGGAGGATTTACACTTTAAAAATATAAACATTCTTCACATGTAGTATCTGGTCACACTTCCTGTCCTCTTTTTTTTTTTTGTTTTTGATACTATCGCATTTTTTTGTTTTAATATTAAGTAAAGGTTGTTCCACTGTTTTTGTCTGTAGGTTTGTTACAACAGTGATTTTCTGTGTTATATTTGTGTACACAAACACAGCATGCAGCGCACAAACAGTTTTTTTCTCTGATAAGAAACAATGAAGTTTTTGCACAGTGAAGTGATAGTGAGATGGCTGGGTGAATGTCTTGTCTTGGCTAGGTGTGCAGGAAAATCTCTACTGTAGAGAGTGGAACATCAACACAACTCCTTCAGATCATCAGAGGAAGTACTTCCCCCTAAGACAAATGCTCTGTCCCGTCTTGGCTAGGTAAATAGTGCTCTGTCCTGACTTGGCTAGGTGAATAGTGCTCTGTCCTGTCTTGGCTAGGTAAATAGTGCTCTGTCCTGACTTGGCTAGGTGAATAGTGCTCTGTCCTGTCTTGGCTAGATGAATAGTGCTCTGTCCTGTCTTGGCTAGGTGAATAGTGCTCTGTCCTGTCTTGGCTAGGTGAATAGTGCTCTGTCTCATCTTAGCTAGGTGAATAGTGCTCTGTCCTGTCTTGGCTAGGTAAATAGTGCTCTGTCCTGTCTTGGCTAGATGAATAGTGCTCTGTCCTGTCTTGGCTAGGTGACTTTTCATCCTATTGTAGTCTCTGGCTCGAGTCATAATTATTCTTTTGTCATTTTTTTTTCTTTCTTTTACATCTTCTTCTTCGTTCGCTTCTACCATAAAGACTGCCACGTGGTCTTACTGAATTTACTCCTGTGGTCCTCGATAGGTCCCGTGGTCCCCAATAGGACCACACGAGAGGACCACAAGAGGTTCAGAGTATTGCAAGGCTTGAGCCTGTATTCTCTGTGGGTCTCAGAAGCAGGATTGCGTGACACTGTGGTTTTTGTTGCACCAGTTTAATCTAGAGTTGGACTTTCTCACCGAAAAACCTCAATGTGTTTTGGATATGAGTATATCCCAGCTGGGTGAAAGGTGGTTGCCCATCCAGCCTAGAGTTGGACTTCCTCACCGAAAACCTCAACGTGTTTTGGATATCAGTATATCCCCGCCGGGTGAGAGGTGGTTGCCCATCTAGTCTAGAGTTGGACTTTCTCACCGGAAAACCTCAGCGTGATTAGGATACGCATACATCCCCACTGGGTGAGAGGTGGTTACCTATCTAGACTGCACTGGTCCAGTGTCTCCGACTTTAGCATTTTGTGGTTGTAGCCGCTACCTTTCCTAGTTGTGACCAGGACGGAGTTTTTGTCCAGGAGGACAAATCCTCGCCACTATTAAGTTTCACCCCTGAGTTGAGCCGGTTTAAGCGTATTATCCCAGTATGAGCGTGTTTAGGATGTAACCGACCTCTAGAGTGGAGGTACCATGACATGAGTAACGATCAAATTTCACCCCTGGTTTAAGCTGGTTTAGGTATATTTCACCAGTATGGGTGTGTGTCGGACGTGACCGGCCTCTAGAGCAGAGGTTATGTGGTATGAGAAGCTTTCACTGCGATACTACTGGACATACTGATTAAGCTTCACTTTATCCTTTCTATCACCTTTTCACGTCGGCGCCGCACGGCAACCCTAATTGCTTTTTCGCATTTTCTTCATTGGTCGGGATGAGTTTCACTCCACGTGCAGCATCCAAAGAATCTCGCCAGCAGTGTCTTTAACCCCTGGGTTAAACCGTTTCAGGCAATTCGCCCGGTATGAGTGCACATAGGACATGGCCGACCACCAGAGCAGAGGTGTTTTGAGCAGTCCTAACCTTGAGACTACTGATTACTTCACTTAATCCTTTCTTTCACCTTTTCCACAGTGGCGCCGCGCAGCAACCCCATTTCCACCTTTCTTCATTGCCCGGGAGGAGCACCGCTCCACACAGCAGCTGAAGAATCTCACCAGCCGCAGTAGATGAGCTACCAAACGTGCCTCTCATCTACCCGAAGTGTCTGGTTTTCAGGCGTCAGATATTTGCCTTCACCCCTTCTCCTGTCAGTTTGAACAGTTCTGCCACGAGAAGGCCAGGAGCTGGACTTGACTGTCAGAGGCTATTTGAGACGCACGCCTGAGAGAAATTTTATTGGAGTGGAAAGCATATCCCCCATCCCACCTCCGGCTATAACAGACCTTATGACCTCTTTTATGTCTAAAGTACTTTGTTTACTATTTTTTGAAGACTAACCAAACAGCACTGTAACACTGTGCTCTAACAGTTAACATACAAACAGATGCACACACACACACACATTTTGTTGCTTTCTTTTTTGTCTAATGTATATTTGTCTAATGTAGCAAATGTTACTGATAGCATAGAATGTAGTAAGATCACAAAATATTACAAATTATTTAAAAGCCTAATAAGCTGATGTGAAAGTAGTGGGAAAATTATTTATAATATATTGTGTACAGCATTTAGAATAAACTAGAACAAAAAGCAGTCTGTTAAAATATTTATAGTCTTAACAGAGTTGGGATAAAATAGAGTTAATATCAGTTTATTTTGTTGGTACAGAATGGACTGTATTTATATTTCAGGCAAATTTAGGGAATATGGACACAAAGACAGAAGTTTTGAAAATGGTTGGAGGAAACATGTCCTTGATACAAGCTCAAGCAATTGTTGTGGGTTTTCTGTCATCCCTCACAGCCATGATATTTGGATGGATACCCAAGGGGGAATTTAACATCCATCATGGCTTGCTTTTATGTGCCAGCAGTTTGTTTACTGCTGCTGCAGCCAGTTTAGTTTTAGGTCAGTTTTTTTCTTTTCTTATTTTTTTGTTTTTATTCTTGATGAAAAGGTGATTATTTGTGGTTGATTAATTGATTGATGATCTTCTGTTAACTAGAATCTTGAGTTTGGTTTCTTAGCAAGCTCCACCACTGTGGGACACATTGAGTTACAGGGCTGTTGTAAACTCAACAGTCTGTCACCAGAAACCGGGTGAAGAGGTCCCATCTTGAGTCACAGGCATCTAGGCTGGCGGCTAACAACATCTGGCAGCCTTTCCTGGAGAAGAGCCAAGAAGAAGGTTTCTGGTCAGGCCCCATTACTGTGTGGGAGCACTCAGTCCCTACCCTCTTGTATGTTTCCAGGATTGCTTCCAGTCACACTCCACCACAAGGAGGGAACACTTAGCCTCTCCCTCAGTCCTGTGTAATCTGTTTCTATGAATATTATGGGAACCCAGGACAGTCTTGGTCAGCCTTGGATCAGTGGCCCAGTTTGCTTCATCACTTCTCAAGAACCACCATCTCCTCTCAAGTATCACAGTGTATTAAGTTCATGATGAAATATTTTGTGAGATTAAAGTTCATTAGGCCAGGGTTTCTGAACCTTTTTTTCTATTCATGGGTCTCCCTTATTTGTATTAAAATGTGCTTGTTGCTGTATAAAACCAATATTTAACGTATTTTGTCTGGGTGCCATTGTTTGGTCCTGGGGCCCACACAACTCCGGTTGAGAAACTCTGGACTATCAAAACCTTTAAGATTTCTTACTGCTTGGGAAGGCCACTTTAAAAATATTCACACATTAACATATTGCATGCACATTATTAACCAGAAATAGTTGCACTATATTGCAGCGTGTGTTTCTTTTCCTCTTTGTAGGTAGTGTCATGGTGGTAGTTGTGTTACTGTCTCGATATTTCAAAATTAATCCGGACAATGTAGCCACACCTATTGCTGCTAGTTTAGGGGATCTTGTGACGCTGACATTGCTAGCTTGGGTGTCCAATCTTTTGTTTCAAGCTATAGGTGAGTGCGGTACCGGTCACGAAGTACATGATTATGTGTATAAAGATATTGTTGGGTTTATATCGTTATGTTCTAGGTCATTGTCATAAGCTGCGGCTAGGTCAGTGAGTGGACCTGTAATAAACATTATTTATAACATAAAGTTATGGAACATGTGTTCAGAACTGTTTATAATATGGAGTGTGTAACCTGTAATCAACACTGTTTATAAATAGGGGAATGGAATCTTTATTCTATAATATTTATAGTAAGAAGTATGGGACCTGTATTCAACATTGGTTATAACAAGGAGTAGGAAACCTGAGTTCAGGATTGTTTATAACTAAGAATATAGAATCAGCACTTGGCAGTAATTATAACAGAGAAAATGAAACCATATTTTAGTATTATATAAAGAAATAACATGAAACCTGAGTGATAAAATGGCATATAATTGAAAAAATAGTTAACAGAAAGAACATTTGTTGCATTTAATGAGAACTGTTAAGCATATAATTTAGATTGTGTTTTATTATAAATAATATTGTCTATAAATAATGCTGTTTGTGGAAAGGAATCTTATTATTCTTTTAAATGCATTTTTATCAAGCTTTTTGCTGATCTGCATAATGATAATGGTTATAACAGTGGTGGCGATTGCTTTCCTCCTATGCTGGGGCATACTGAAAAAAAAAAAAATATGAAAAGATAGAAGATGCCATCCTGGCCAGCTGTACTGTCAGGTCTCTGAGTAAGCTGCAACGCAAAAGGGTAACATTGGACCTATAGAGGTTCCCAGTCTTTTGCAAGTTTCTGTCCTCAGGAGTCAGTGATCTTCTTCTTCTTTGTACGCACATTGGCGATGATGCGTGGTACCCTGATTTTTGCGATGCGCCTTTTGGCTGGGTACCTCGACTTCAGCACCTTTCCTTGCTAGGGCAGACTGTGGTCTTGTTCGGGCTGCCATAAGGACAGTGGTGTAGGCTGGCCTGGCCAAAACTTTGTTTTCCAGCCTCTGGTGGCTGTACTTAAGCTCCTTCTCCCCGTGAGATCCAGTGTGCAACGCTGGCTGGCCAGACGGCCTTGAGACTGTTCCACAGAGACACTCTGGCTTTGGGATGAGGAATCCAATGAGAGTCTCAGTGATATCCATTCCCTGCCACCTATAGTCTGCTGGCTCTGTTTTGTTTACCTCATTCTGATAGCCATTGTTGTAAAGACCCATAGGCTTGTCACGTCCTGGATTCATTGGTTTCACCCCAGATTTTCCTCATTCCCGCCGGTGATCTCCATGTCCCCATCCATCCACCAACCTGACATTACATTTTACAAAAATGACAAATACAATTAGTGTTGACTGCTACAGAAGTAGGTCAAAGTTTTTAAGCAAACAGATCTATGTTAGCTGTCTCACAAAGACTATGTTAAGATAAGTGTGTTCTTAACACATTTGTTCCCAGGGCAAGGAGTCAGTGATGATTTATCAGGTCCTATCTCCCCACACCACAAAGACATGCACCAGTTCTCCTACTTCTTGGTATTAAATTAAAATCTTCACACACATTTCTGTTATTCTAGATAACGTAGACTTGGCTGCTTATACCACAGGTTGGGAACCACTGTGTTACCTCATAAGCCAGCCTGCATGGCCAGCTTTCACAAAGAACACTCACAGAAGTGAATCGAGGTTCTGACTGTTATGATACACTAGCTCTGACATGAGACTAGACCTCTTTTTTTTTTTTTTCTAAACAAGAAATACAAAATTCATACTCACATTTTATAGTAAGAAATATGAAAATAAAGTTTCATGGGTACGAAATCTATTTCCATGATTGCTAAATCTTTACTTTGTTCTTGACAAGGGAAGATACTCTGATAATCGGTCCTGATGTGAAATTGTACAGGTAAACAACACTGGCTAGCACCTGCAATCATCGTGTTCTTTCTGCTGCTTCTGCCTTTGTGGGTGACTATCTGCGTAAAAAACAAGTACACCAATGATGTGATCTATACTGGCTGGATCCCAGTGTTAAGTGCAATGCTTATATCAAGGTATGTAGCATTCTAGTTCAGCTGTCTAGGACGATACTGAACAATTTGGGAAAATCTGCGGTATAATTCTTTGTCTGTGTACAAGAAACAACAAGCAGAGAACACTGTGTGTACATACTGGATGGAGGCATGTCATCCATTGTCATTACAGAATGTAGTAGAAGAAAAAAAATAATGACAGTTTAAAGTTGAACTAAATTCCAAACTAAACAACAGCTAATTAAAACTGTAAAATTATTGTTTTATACACATTCAGGTACGATAAATGAAACTAGTGATGGAAATTGGGTTCATAATTCCTCCTTTATTCTGTTGACTGATAGCCTGTTTTTACCAAAATTAGGTGCAACTGTTGAGGCACCCTGTATTTGATGAAGCTGATCAGGTCCAGCAGTCACCAGGGCACAGGCCTGTCCTGTTTCATGTAAAGACTGGTTATAGCAGACTACTGGTTATAGCAGACTACTGGTTATAGCAGACTACTGGATCTTTATCCTTCTATCAAGCCATATTTTTAGATGGTGGTTTATTAAGCATTTACTGCTGAGTACACTTTATGATGGGTGTCTGAGTGGCGAAGTGGTTAGTGCACTGGTCTCTCATGGCGAAGGCCGGGGGTTCGATTCCGGCCGGAGGCACCCCAGTCACCCAGCTGTAGAAATGGGTACCCGACTTCTTCTGGAGTTGGGGAAGGAAAGGCGGCCAGGCGTGATACTGACCATATCACCCTCTAGAGTGCTGACAGGTCAAGGAAAATATGGGCACTAACACCATATCCCTATGTGCCTCTAAGGCATGACAGGGTTACCTTTACCTTTTTTACACTTTATGATGTCTCATAGGCCAGCAACTTCTCTCCACTTTTCATGGCCTTTGTATGAAGCCCCAGCTGTGTTGTGTACTGTTCATCTTAACTTCTGTGGTTCTTTGCCAGGTTTATTTTGTGACGATCCTCGGCAGGATCTTTATAAAAAAAGAAACAGAGGAACGTGGGCATATGGTGTTACTTTCACCCACAGCAACTAGAGGGTGATGTGATCAGTGTAAAGCCTGCCTGTCTTTACTTCCACATCTCCAGGAGCCAGGTACCCATTTCTACAGCTGAGTGACTGAGGAGGGGGGGGGGTTTGTTTTCCTGCAGGAGGACTTGAACCACTGACATCTGCGTGAGAGACAAGTGCACTAACCACCAGACCACTCAAGTCCCTGCTGGATCATTATACTGACCCAGAAATGTTTTACATAAGTAAATTGTTCATGTTTGGAGGTGGAAACTACACTTAGAGAAGATATATCATGAAAGTACCCAGTTCATGTACATCCTATGTCCTGGGTGGTAGTTTGGAGCTGAATCACAAGCCATGCTGGCAACCTTCTGGAAAAAAACTACAGACCCAGAATTTAAGGCTTAAAATAGAAGATGCACATAATTATGGTGGCAGCTCCATGCTGATTATAGGAAGGTAACAGTCTGGTTGGTTATAAATACTTCTTATCTGGTTGCTGTGTGTAGTTAGTGAGGGAGTGGTGATAGATTATCTGGCTGCTGTGTGTAGTTAGTGAGGGAGTGGTGATAGATTATCTGGCTGCTGTGTGTAGTTAGTGAGGGAGTGGTGATAGATTATCTGGCTGCTGTGTGTAGTTAGTGAGGGAGTGGTGATAGATTATCTGGTTGCTGTGTGTAGTTAGTGAGGGAGTGGTGATAGATTATCTGGCTGCTGTGTGTAGTTAGTGAGGGAGTGGTGATAGATTATCTGGTTGCTGTGTGTAGTTAGTGAGGGAGTGGTGATAGATTATCTGGCTGCTGTGTGTAGTTAGTGAGGGAGTGGTGATAGATTATCTGGTTGCTGTGTGTAGTTAGTGAGAGAGTGGTGATAGATTATCTGGCTGCTGTGTGTAGTTAGTGAGGGAGTGGTGATAGATTATCTGGTTGCTGTGTGTAGTTAGTGAGGGAGTGGTGATAGATTATCTGGTTGCTGTGTGTAGTTAGTGAGGGAGTGGTGATAGGTACTTCTTATCTGGTTGCTGTGTGTAGTTAGTGAGGGAGTGGTGATAGATTATCTGGCTGCTGTGTGTAGTTAGTGAGGGAGTGATGATAGATACTTCTTATCTGGCTGCTGTGTGTAGTTAGTGAGGGAGTGGTGATAGATTATCTGGCTGCTGTGTGTAGTTAGTGAGGGAGTGGTGATAGATTATCTGGCTGCTGTGTGTAGTTAGTGAGGGAGTGGTGATAGATACTTCTTATCTGGTTGCTGTGTGTAGTTAGTGAGGGAGTGGTGATAGATACTTCTTATCTGGCTGCTGTGTGTAGTTAGTGAGGGAGTGGTGATAGATACTTCTTATCTGGCTGCTGTGTGTAGTTAGTGAGGGAGTGGTGATAGATACTTCTTATCTGGCTGCTGTGTGTAGTTAGTGAGGGAGTGGTGATAGATACTTCTTATCTGGTTGCTGTGTGTAGTTAGTGAGGGAGTGGTGATAGATACTTCTTATCTGGCTGCTGTGTGTAGTTAGTGAGGGAGTGGTGATAGATACTTCTTATCTGGTTGCTGTGTGTAGTTAGTGAGGGAGTGGTGATAGATTATCTGGCTCCTGTGTGTAGTTAGTGAGGGAGTGGTGATAGATTATCTGGCTCCTGTGTGTAGTTAGTGAGGGAGTGGTGATAGATTATCTGGCTCCTGTGTGTAGTTAGTGAGAAAGTGGTGATAGATTATCTGGCTCCTGTGTTTAGTTAGTGAGAGAGCTATACTCTCTTTTAGTTCTCTCACAACTTTCATACACATTTCCCATCATCTCCTTCTTTCTTTTCTTGACAATCACTTTAATTCATTTTTTTTATTTTGCTGTCTTTCAGCTCAAACTCACACACTTTTAGACTGCTGCTGATTGTATTTGTAGTATAACTGACTGTATCAAAGGTTCCAAATATTGTTCTTTTTCTAACTCTCTGGAACTGAGAGCAGCAGGATGTTCTTTATAGTGGATGCAGTGAAGGTTTTTGTCACACTTTGTATCAG
This sequence comes from Achatina immaculata, assembly GCA_009760885.1. Lineage (NCBI taxonomy): Eukaryota > Metazoa > Mollusca > Gastropoda > Stylommatophora > Achatinidae > Lissachatina > Lissachatina immaculata. Next base: position 32,359,071 of record CM019704.1, read on the forward strand.
ACTGAGAGTGAGTTTCGGTGGCTGACTTTCCAGTCCCTTAGTGGAGGGAAGGTGCAGTACTTCTTTAGCACACTTCATGACCGTAGGAACTATAGCAGTCACTGCCCAGTAAGCCAGGAGATGTGGGACAGGGTCTTGGTCAGCTGTGGTTCACCAACCCTAATGCAAGCAAGCAGCCTGTGGATCACTGACTGCTACACTCTTCTCCTCTTTGGCGTTGAAGCTTCCAGTTAATAGTGTACGTTAAATCTACAAAGCTGTATTTCCACTGATTTCACCTTCAGCTGTTATAGTTTTATCATTATTATTGTATGCACAATCATTAGTGCATTTGTCTTCATACATACTCACTGAGCATGAGAGTGAAGGAATATGTGCAGAAAGTTATATGAAAAATACAGTACGTGTTGAAAATAAGAAGCAAAATGTCATGTCATGTCAAGTCAGGATGCCAAATCATTAAACCCCAGCCTCCATCTCTGAGGTTTTTTTTTTCCTAAAGTGTATTCAACAAAGTGCTATGCTTCGGCAGAGTTCAAGCTTGTCATGATCAATATAAGCCACCTACATCCTTATCTCATTTCTCTCAGCCTGAGGTTTTCTCATTAAGATAAGAATTTTATCACTGACTGCTACACTCTTCTCCTCTTTGGCGTTGAAGCTTCCAGTTAATAGTGTACGTTAAATCTACAAAGCTGTATTTCCACTGATTTCACCTTCAGCTGTTATAGTTTTATCATTATTATTGTATGCACAATCATTAGTGCATTTGTCTTCATACATACTCACTGAGCATGAGAGTGAAGGAATATGTGCAGAAAGTTATATGAAAAATACAGTACGTGTTGAAAATAAGAAGCAAAATGTCATGTCATGTCAAGTCAGGATGCCAAATCATTAAACCCCAGCCTCCATCTCTGAGGTTTTTTTTTTCCTAAAGTGTATTCAACAAAGTGCTATGCTTCGGCAGAGTTCAAGCTTGTCATGATCAATATAAGCCACCTACATCCTTATCTCATTTCTCTCAGCCTGAGGTTTTCTCATTAAGATAAGAATTTTTGCCTGTCTTGACATGGCCAGATACTGTATCCCAGGACCAGCTAAAGCACAGGAAGTTTGACTTCAGTTTCTCTTATCAGTGAAAGGTCATAGGTCACTTTCTTATGTTGGGGCATTCATTGTGGATATTGACAGTAGAGCACACAATTTTAGATTAGTTTATTGTATAATTATTTGTTTTCAGGAATAGTCCATAATATCAGCATGTTGTTATGCAACCTTTTAGTTTGTAGTCAGTATTCTTGAGTTTTGTTTTTTTTTTAGTTTACCTGTACTCATGTTGCTTATCCCAGCTGTTCTGCCTGCTGCTACTTCTGTTCTGCTTATTTTTCTTTGTCTCATCCTATTCCTTGCTGCCTTTCTGCTTAATCCATCAGACCTGTTATTCTCATCTGCCATACTGCCCTTCCATACTATCCCTATATTCCCTGGACTCTTCTCTGCTGCCTGTTTCATGTGAAACTTCCCTACTGTTGTTATATTTCCTTCAGCCCCTCCCTACTCTTGCTGTTCAACTTTCATGCTCTTTTGTTATTCCCTCATGTCCTTCCCTGTTATCCTGATATTTCATCTTACTCTTCCAAATGTCCTATTCGTTCCTTGAACCCCTTCCCAAGTGTCCTGCTCTTTCCATGTTGTCTTGTTTTCTTCACACACAAGCATTTGTAGAAACTTTGTCTAGTATTTCTAACTCAGCACAATGTAGCATCTGTTTTGTTTTTTTTATGATATTATGCTCCTTCTAATTTGGCTTCAAGTCAGATTTTTAACATAGCAAAAAATACTTTTGCTGTTGTGTAAGCTTCGTAATTTGTGAAGTTTTCTATGCAGAAATAAGACTGTTTTATATATTCTTCCAGTGTTGGTGGCTTGATTTTAGACTATGCAGTTTCAAACTATGATGGTATTGCTGTTTTTCAACCAATTATAAATGGTAAGAATTTTATCCATGTCATTTCAGTGTCTTGCCCTGTCGCAGCTAATTAATAATGCTAGAGTTGTTTCTTATTGTCAGTTTCACAGTCACATTTTATTTCAGTTAATACGGTTGGCTAAGACTGTGTTTTCATTGCTGTTTTCTCAGGCGGACATAATTATGCTATTATATAAATCATGAAATACTCAGCATCAAGTGGAACGAATCAAGAACAATGCAGAGAATAGGCAGATGAGCGAACAACAACCAGTCTCATGGGTGATCAGGAAAAGGAGATGGACATATGTTGGTCACGTGATGAGACGAAGCAGTCAGAGAATCCCAAAACAAGTTATCAAGTGGAACACAACAAGCTGAAGAAAAAGAAGTCAACCATGTGAAACTCTCAAGAGGACATTGTTAAGAGAGACCAAATTAGTAGGCATAAAATCCCTTGATAAGGTTGAAAAGCTCGCAGAAGACAGGAAAACTTGGCGAACTACCATGCGAGCCCTGTGTGACATTTAACGGCATGGGAAGGATTTATTTGTCTAGTTACAATAATTATCTTTGTGCACAAATAAATGCTGTAATTAATATTAGCATGTTCTGTTGCATTGACTGGGTTATCAAGTCTTTTTTTTGTTCTCAGGTGTTGGGGGGAATCTTGTTGCTGTTCATTCCAGTAGAATAAGTACTTCACTTCATATGAAAGGTAAAACAAGTTTAAGGAGCAAAAGTCAAAGGTTGACAGGATGTCTCAATATATTCAAAATGTTCTTTGGATCTGGTAAGGACACAGTGATTTATATAATCATGCTTATTTAATTGTCACAGACTGAGCTAATCTTTATGTGGCTAATTCCAAAAACAACCTCTGATTGGCTGGTAAAAATAAACTGGTTGCCATAGTGACACTACATTATTCCCTGTTATAGCCAGTAAAGTGTTATCTTGCTAAATGCCAACTAACAGTTTATTTTGTTCATTTATGCACAAGCAATGACCGAGTAAACATGGACCCTTTAAATGCCATTCATGCCAGCTGTGAGGTTCATGGTGTGACGAGGACAACACTAAATTCTGACTGATGGACTCATTCAAAAAATCAGCCAAGTTGGGTGTGAAAAATGTCATTTTACAATTTCAGATAAATTTCCTCAGATTTCGAGGACTAGTCTGTTTTGACTTGTCATGAAGAGATTTTAAGTTACTGTAAGCTCTGTGCATGGTTTGCACCAAAACAGCTGTCTGATGTTCGAAAAGCTGAAAGAATGGGCTGAGATTTGATGCTCTTTCTGTGCTTGTGGAGGAGGGGTGGTGGTGGAGTTTGAACAGAACTGTGCCTGGGGATGAGACATGGGTTTAGTTTGCGAGTTTGGAGACAAAGGATCGGTCCAAACACTCAGTCTCTGAACAAGCTCAAGAAATCTCTCTGTGATAGCTGGTAATACATTGTGTGTACGTATAGATGTTTAGTAATACATTGTATGTATGTATAGATGTTTAGTAATACATTGTGTGCGTGCATAGAGTATGAGTAATACATATTATATGCATGTGTAGATGATGAGTAATATCTATTATGTGCATGCAATGGATGATGAGTAATACATTATGTATGTGTGTATAGATGTATGTATAGGCAGGAAACTGTTGTAGAGAGCAAAACAACAATACAACAACTCAGATCATCAGAGAAGTGTCCCCCTCAGGCAAGCATTTCAGCCCCTTAAACTTCTCTAGGTTGAAACAGCTGGTTTACATTGTGATCATTTCATTTCTCTGATACAGCAGCCATTTGAGCTTGTGCTTGTCGGCTTGAAGGGATGGCAAAGTCTCTGCAGGTCTTCTTTAGTTGTGCTGAGTTTGTATATAATGTGTTTTCAGTGTTTAGATGTTCAGGTATGTATTCTTGTAGTAAATCTATGAGTGCTGGACATTCTAGTAGATGGTGTGTGGCTGTTTCTTGGTTATCATCACACAGTGGACATTTCAGCATTTCATTGGGCTTTATCTGGTGTAGGTGTACGTTCAGAGGATGTGCCTTGTTTTTTAAATGAAAAATGATGGTCTGTTTGGTATGTTTATGGCATCTTTCACATTCGGGGTTGTCATGTATTGTAAAATTGCTCTGCCCGTGTTTCCCAATGCTCTATCATTCAGCCATTCCTCCTTTTTGTTATTTCTTATTATTTGTTTTATTGTTTGTAAAGAAACTGGATTAATTGTCTGGTTCCCTGTTGCCTCTTTTTCTTTTTAGCAGCCAGTCTGTCTGCTCTCTCATTTCCTTGAATGTTGATATGTCTTGGTGTCCACTGTAGTGTTATTTTAATATTGTGTGTTTCTTTTTGGATGCATAAGCAGCAGGCCATCTTGCTCACAACCAAGAGGCCTGCAGGAGTGCAGTTAGGGAGCCAAAGTTCCATAAGGGACATGCAAATGAATGTATTTCTTTTAAGGAGCTGATCTTACATGCTACTGATTGACATCTCTTGTATTTCCAGTTTGAGTGATCTAATGCTTCCAATACTGATTTAGTGTTGCTGAAGACAATAGCATTTTTGGCTTTTTGAGGATTTTGTATAAAAATAGCGTCCAGCAGCTGCCTCTTTGGCATTGGCCCCTGCCTCATAGTTTGTATAATATTCACCACATGCCTCATAGTTTGTATAATATTCACCACATGCCTCATAGTTTGTATAATATTCACCACATGCCTCATAGTTTGTATAATATTCACCACATGCCTCATAGTTTGTATAATATTCACCACATGCCTCATAGTTTGTATAATATTCACCACATGCCTCATAGTTTGTATAATATTCACCACATGCCTCATAGTTTGTATAATATTCACCACATGCCTCATAGTTTGTATAATATTCACCACATGCCTCATAGTTTGTATAATATTCACCACATGCCTCATGTAGTTCTTCACATTCTCCTTCTGGATATTCTGTTCATATTCCATATCCTGCATTATTTGTTCCTTTAAAGGGTGAAACTTCTGTATATGTATGTATCCATTCTTCTGGATATTTCTCAGTGGTTCTTTGTACTGTGGTCATTAACCCTATTGGCTCTGCGTATTTCTTTCTTGTCTTTTGGATTAATAGTGTTTTTATTTCTGGGTTCATCATCTTCAGATTTGGTGATGTTTTTATTTGGCACTATTTGAGTTTCTTCTGTTTTTTGGCATTTGGTGTTTCTCGTAGAGCTTTGTTGCTGTTTTGATCATCAAGACTGTGGAGTCAAGTTAGAAACATTTTGCTGGAGATAGCAGAAATATACCATCCATGAAGGAGCCAGTCAGACATGGACAGAGTAAAAAAAAAAAAAATCAGTGAAGCAGTTTTGGATGCTGTCAGTAAAAATGTCAGAGTCAGATGACAGGAAAATGTTTTGAGTCAGCAGAAAGAAAAAAAAAATAGTGGAGCCTGATTGAAGTTGACGGTTCTGTTTTTTTTTCACAAGTCCTTGGCCTTGATCCACAAGGAAGTCAGGGCATAAAGGGAGAACAAAATATCTTTATAAAATTCACCGGAAAACGCAAGAGAGAAAGAAGGAGATGGAGGTCAAGAGAAAAATATCTGAAAGGGTTGGCCAGGTGGTATGTACAGGGGCAGACAACCAAACTGACAGGAAACACCAGGGAGAGTACAGAATGGTGAAGCATGATATCACTTTCAGGCACTTCATTAACAACTTTGTAGAATGTGCTGATGATGTTGTGCATTACAATTTGTCTTATCTTGCAGGGGTTCACTCTAGAGCAGTGAGGGTTTTGGTGCTTTTAACTGTGCCTGGTCATTTGCTGTTTACCTACACAGTATTCTACATGAAGGCTGGTCACACATCCAGCACAGTATTTTTCCAGTGTTTTTACCTCAGTGCTGCTTTGTTACAGGTGAGTTGGGGAGCAGTGGTCTTCACACTGGGCAGAGATGTGGGTGGATGTTGTATGTTAAGAGCTGTGGCAGTGGTTTTCAAACTAGGCAGTGTTCACCATGATTAGAGTGGGTGTGTTTTCTGGTAATGTATTGATTCCTGCTTTACTTCTTGCACACACATACTACATGTGTGGGTTTTGTGGTTGTGTATTGATTTCTTCCATACTTCTTACACACATATACTACATGTGTGGGTTTTATGGTAATGTATTGATTTATTTTTAAAAGCTTTTTTGTGCAGTGCACTTTGCAGCGAAAAGATAAAAAAAAGATTACTATTCAACCATTTATTTACTTTTAGAAGCAGGGGTAGGATTGATCTTGACGGTGTTAAACTTGAGGGTAAGAAAATGAACAAGATAATGGAACTCTGTTTGGATGAGCAACCACCTGACCATTAAACTTCCCCCCCCCCCCCCCCCCCCACAAAAAAAAATACATGCCTGATCCTATTTCACCTGGAGTACATGGGAGTATATAACAAAAGATTTTTTTTTTTAAGCTAATTCTGCCTACTTTTCCCCATGCCTCATTGTTTGAAACCATTATTTGCTAAACTGTGTTTTGTTATCTCATTCGTAGGTTATACTGCTGCTTTATATAGCTACTTGGCTTGTCCCAATTATCTGGATTGCGGGTTCAGATCCAGACAATGTAGCAATACCTTACCTGACAGCCATTGGTGACCTCTTAGGTACAGGTTTCTTAGCAGTTGCCTTCCATTTGCTGTATCTAGTTGGAGACAGAGATGCTGATATTGGAGACTAGTAAATTCCTTTGTTGTTGCCTGTGTTTTGATGTAAACCAAAATAAATGTACATGTCATTTAGTTAGGAATTGAGAGGAATGAAAGCCAACTTGTTTACCTGTAGGGTGGACTGAATGTGGAGATTATTGTTGCAGAAATTGGCCTGCGGTTTGGGGATAGCATATCATTCATTTTAAATAGGTCTCATTGTTGTACTACAGTAAAAAATGATACCCTTTGTTGGCATACTTTAGTGATTTCTGTACTTGTGTGATGTGGGCCCATAATTTAGACAGGATTTGTGAGACTGTAGCTTTGACCAATTTTAAACGTCGTATACTGAGGTTTGCCGTGATTATCCAGGATTTTATCCCCACTACAGAAGAATCAAAGTCTGATGTTGCCTGTATTGTCTTGTAGAATCCTCAACTATGGGTGTTGCACAAGGATAAAATAGCGATTGATATTTTTTTTTCTTTTAGGAAATAAACCACATTTCAGTGCCTGTGTGAGCATTTCACACTTTCTTATCAGAATTAGATCTGTGTTAAACTACATAACGATTTTAAAAAATGAAGGAATAATCATTGTATATTATTAATTAATTAATTAACATCATTAACTTAGACTTTAAAGGTAAAGGTAAATGTCATGCCTTAAAGCACATAGAGATATGGTGTTAGTGCCCATATTTTCCTTGACCTGTCAGCACACTAGAGGGTGATGTGGTGAGCATCATGCCTGGTGCCTTTCCTTCCCCAACTCCAGAAGAAGTCAGGTACCCATTTCTACAGCTGGGTGGCAGGGGTGCCTCACCGGATTCAAATCCCAGATGTTCGCTATGAGAGACCAGTGCACTAACCACTTTGCTACTCAGGTGCCCCATTATATAGTAACCAGACAAAAATAATTGATGTTATTTTTTTCATCCTTATTAGGCAGTCATTTTTAATAGAGATTTTTTAAAAAATGGATGGAGAACAAAAACAAAGAAAAATTGTCAAATACAACATGTGACAGTTTATCTGGAAAGTAAAAAAAGTCAGTGTAAAATGTTTAAATGTCCTTGTAAGAACTGGTGAAAATGCACATGATGATGCATAACAACTCACTTCAGACACAGATCAGAAAGGTGCCACAAAGTGGTCTAACAAACATTGTTGGTGAATGACTACATAAACACTTATCTCAAGTTTCATTCTAAAAATCTCCCATTTGTGTGGATATTACATTGGTTTATAGATCAGTTGTTAGCATTTGGATTACAATAAACATTGTCTATTCTTAGTGGGGCCAAAGTGCAAGTAAACATTGTCTATTCTTAGTGGAACCACAAAGCAAGTAAACATTGTCTATTCTTAATGGGGCCAAAGTGCAAATAAACATTTTCTCTTCTTCAGCCCTGTTAGCAGTTTTTGTGCAGAACATTCAGATATGGAAGCATATTTGGGCCAGTCACTTGGTTTATATTATTTAAAGTATAAATGTTTGAAACATATTTATAAATAAATTGAACTGGAAATTGTGTACATTGCATGTAAATTATTTTAACAATCATTTCTTTATGATAGTGGCTGTGTTGTGATGAGGCTGTAAAAAAAAGAAAGACTTGCAGCGTACAGTCTTCCAGTGGGATATTTTATATGTAACCTGACTTTGGTTTTATTGTGTATCTCAAGTCACTTTGAATTAATGCTTTTTTTTTTTTTTGTATATGGAATGCAAATTGTGAGGCAATGTTTTAAAAAGTAGTATATGTCAGTGAATGACATGTTTCCAAATGTGAAATAAGTCAATTTTGTGTGCCTTTACTTTGTAAATGAATGAGCTGTGTTCTTGTATGCTGCCATAATAAACCACAGTTCTGCTGTTGTTTGCCATCAGTTCTGTGAGGTAGAGAAGACATGTTATTTGTTATTTAAAATTTTTTTTTTTTCTCTCCTATCCTGTCATGTCTACATCATTCAACAGGGAGTTTTAGCAGTGTTTCTGCCTTACTCCAAGGATGGGAGATGCTGTTGTGGCCTCTTTGTTGTCTGCTTTGAGTTTTTTTTTTTTGCAAAAAAAGGACTTTTCTGGTATCTCCAGTAATGAAACATAGTTATCAGTATTATATTGTCCTTCCATTATTTACTTTGAGCATTTTGTTTTAAGCTGATTGTGACAGATCAGTTTTATATACCCAGCAGGATCTCATTAATCTGTTTTTCTCCCATTCATCATACCAAATAATTTCATCTTCAGGCAGGTAATTATCCATCTGAAAGAAAATTTGTTGAACCTTCCACCGCTCAGTAAATGTATATGCAGTGTAATGATAACATTTGTACCATTCTTCTGTGTTGTGAAACAAATATGCACATATTTCATTATGACATCGCATTAAAGCTAAAATGTAATTGACGTAAAAAAGATTGTTGTTATATTTTTGTTCACATGTTAAATATTTCAGAAAAATATTTAGGGAATCTGAAAGTTTTCATTTTTTTTTGTTTTAGCCTTTGTTGTTGCTGTTATTTTATTATTTTACTACAACACTATGAAAAATCTTGTTGCCTGTTGCTCGTCAGTGTCTAGTTGAAGTATTGGGTTTCACAGCACTGAATAGTTTGGCACAAACCATTTTTTTTTTAAACTTTACTGTTCCAAAGTTTATGAAATCTTTATTCTCTCTTGTAAAGGTAGCCAAATTCATTTAAGCACAAAATGGCAGCCTCATTCTCGATGTAGATATGCTATATTTGTATATAATTCTGGTTACCTTTACCTAATGAAATACTAGATACTGTTGGCAATGAAAAGCTAATCAACTTGCGACCAGGGCTAACCCACTAAGAAACATCAAATGAAACAAACAAGACACATAAAAGTCTTTCAAGCAGCAAATTGAAGAATACGTGCAGAGAACCTTCATCAGAAGTACAAACTATGCCCACCTCGATGAATCACATGTCCTCATAGTAAGTGTACCACATGAAACTCTAAAGAGGACATTGTTAAGAGAAGCCAGTTTAGTGGGCATAACATCCCTTGATGAAGTGAGAACAGGAAAACTTGGCAAACAACTATGCAAGCTCTGTGTGATGTTTAACAGCACAGAAAGGATGTAAGATACTAAGTGGAAGCAAATCCCGGTTGTGCACAACATGAGCAATTTTCAGCCAACATAGTATTGGTGTTATGTTGGCCAAAACAGTAAAGGACATCCTGATGCAGAACACCTATTGTCATGTCCCAAATACAATGATGCAGCTACCTTAGGTCAGCAACAAGAGAGCTAGGACCTATCCAGTATCTGTGCCTAATGAAAAGGGAAGTTTAAAAGTTTTAGATGAATCAAGGACTACAGTAAAACTGGGTCTAGTAACATAGAGACAGAGGTGATGGTGCAGTTTTACAAAAATGATAGTCATTATGACTATGAAAATAACAACAAACACACACAAAAGTAACTTTGTTACTATTTGTTTTATATGTCTATATGCTCATCTCATTGCCTCTTTTGCCATGTCTTCTGAACTTTACTTCTATCTTACTTTTATAAAACTTCTCACAGTTCAAGAGAGACTACAGAAGAAGAAGAAGAATCTCTGCTTTAAAATTTTTAGACAATCGGCACATGTTTTTCTTAGATTAGAAGTTATGATCACTAAACATGCACTGTTCATAATCATAGAATTCCATTTTTATTCTTTTTGGTTTGATTATTTGTGGGATTATTTTTCTTGCACTGTATATTTATAAAACACAAGTGTATTTCTGGTCATGGAGTTGGTAGAGTAAAAAATGTAAACTGTGAAACATATTGTTCAGTTATGTAAAAACAACAAAATAAAAGAATGTTTGTATAATGCAGTTTTCATCTAGAAGACAGTTTTGAAGCAAGTAAATATTGGTTGTTTTTGCTGAGCATCATTTTGTGAACGTGACTGATTCTACCAATGTTGGATGTACGTACACGTAATTGGCCACAGTAACAGCAAACACAGTTTGCTCTGCATGATGGTCTCATTGCATCTTTTGTCTTTATATGTGACTGCTATTTCCTTCTTACATGTTGCTGTGCCCCAGTGCAGTCATTTTACGTGTGACTAAGTCTTTCATTAGTTCTTCTCAGAAAGTAAGTCACATACAGATGTCTTTGTATGTCAGTTATAATCTACCCTGTGGCCTTCTCTTCTCCTTCCCTGCTATTTTGTTAGGTTAGTTTCCTCTTTTCTTATATTGTGAATGTAATAGTTTAATTTTGCACTCTCTTGATATGTTTTTTCTTCATGTAATTTGTATTAATTTGAGTGTGTGGGAAGAATGAAAGATGGTCCTGTGTGCCCAATTCCTTACCCTTTAAAAATAAAGATCATTCCCCAGCGCACACTTCTTCTGTCTGATCTAGTTACATTCCCTTTGGTCCATGTTAAAGGACGTCAGGCGCTGGTGAACCTTTCTCAGTTATATATTTTTCTTGTAAAACAATATTTTGTCTGTTAGCCTGCTATAGCGCTGGTGCTTTATCACAATATTCAACTTGTACTTATCTCCATTTTAATTTATTCATAGTCTGTTTGCTCGATTTCAAATGTTCTATTATTTTTGTTTCGTTAGTCTTTTTTTTTAAGATTGGTAGTGATATTTTTTGTGTTGCCCATATATCATTTCCATGTCTTTACTTTCAGGCATTTTTTCTCATCTAAGAGGTTAAGTGTCGGCAGTTCCACTGTTCATACAAACTTTGGATTTTTTTCTTCTTGTATTGTACAACATTTATTTCTTCAATAATTATGGGTTTGTCCTGACATTATTTTTAAAATTTATGCTGTTTGGTGCTTTTAACCTGCTTTATTTGAAATAAATTTATGTCTTTTGGTTGCCGTTTTGTTATATAAAAAAAAATCCTGTGCTTTTTGTGTGTGTGTGTACTTTTTAACCTGTATGCAAGTCATTGCAAATATGAACATTGTTGTAAGCTGATAATGTTCTGTTTATCAATGGGAAGAGAGATGATTCAGTCTGCTGTGGATCTACAGAAAGAACTGGATCCTGTGGAATGTTGGTGCCAAAACTCTGGTGCATTTCTCATTTGTAGTCATAAATATATATTTGTAGCTTTTATTAAATTTTTATTTTTAAATTTGGTACTAAGTAAATTTAAACATTGTGGCTGGCATTTGTAAAAACCTGTGAACTCTGTTTCATTAGAAAGCAAGCAGCAGTTTGTGAGATTTTCCTGCCTGGTATATGGACTGTCACCAAAAAAATAAATCTGTTTGAGAGCTCGACTTGTGGGTGAAGAGAACTGTAAGAATGTTTGATTTCAGTTTTGAAAGTGTGGTAACATGAATTTAGAGCACATGGCAAAGAGACTCGGTTATCATTTGACAAAAAAAATGAAATTGATGCTTGTTTAGAAGTTGCTTAAGAATTTGTGAAAAGAAATAGAGAACAGGGTTATGGAAATGTAAAAAACAGAAAAGTGTGTATGATTAACCTCGAAAATAGTAGACTCAACACACTTTAGGTGTGAAAAAAAGAAAGACAATAAGAAAATGACTGATTCAAACTCTGAACTCCAGTAGGACGAGCAGTGGCCTAGCCAATGGGAGATTGTTATGTGGAATAGTACTGTATGCTCTCCTAGCAAGGTGACTACATGTCCTACCAAAGTTCAGTTCTAATTGCTGCCATTCTCTTATTTCTCTCTCTGTCTCTTCTTCCCTCAATTTTTCCAGTTGCCACAGTGTGTTCCAATTTTCCTCTTCTCAGAAAACGTCCTACAGATCTCGCTTGTCTGCCTCTGATCTTTGTTATAATTTGCCTTTTAACTCCAGCTCTCTTAAGACTTCTTCGTTGGTTTTCTTAGCTGTCCATGGTACCTTCAGCATCCTTCTTATGAACATTTCCAAGGCCTCCATTTCTCGCTGTACTCTCTTATTCATGGACCATGCTTCACATCCATAAAACAAAACTGGCTCGATGTGTACTCGGAATCTTGTTTCCATTGATATGGATCTGTTGCACAAGATATTTCTCATTTTCTGGGATGCTGACTTGGCCTGAGCACGTCTGCTTTTTATTTTGTTGTGACATTTCCCATCATCTGTCATAATTGTTCCTAAGTACTTGAATCTATCAATTTGTTTCAGTTCTGTGCCATCGATGGTAATGCTACATTTTGGTGGTATTCTTTTCTTTGAGATGACCATCACTTTAGTCTTCTTTTTCTTCAGACTGAGACCTTTACTTTTACTTTCACAAAACACGATGTCCAGAAGAGCCTGTAGCTCCCCTTCACTTTTAGCAAGCAGAACTGTGTCATCTGCATATCTTAAGTTGTTACGGTTGTACCTGCCAATTGATATTCCTGGCAAGCTCTCTACATTTCTCATTATGTTTTCGCTGTACAAGGAGAATAGGCCAGAGATAGAACACATCCTTGTCTCACTTCCAATTTTATGTCTTGGAATACTCCTATTTGGTTCTCAACCTTCATTGCTGCCAATATGTTTTTGATGCTATTATTACTACTTCTGCTTAAATTGTCAGATGTCATCATGGTGGTTTAAGATCTTATAGATGTCATCATGCTGATGTAAGATCTTATAGATGTCAGTATGCTGATGTAAGATCTTATAGATGTCATCATGTTGGTGTAAGATCTTATAAAATTCTCAGATGTCATCATGCTTGAAGTTGTTATAAAACTGTAAAGTGCCATCTTGCAGTTGAGAGTAATGATGTCTGTGGTAAAACTCGTTCTAGTAATAAAGTAGATGGAGATGTATGGTTTAGTTTTATAAAGAAGACAGAAAGAGGCATCATGAGAAAGTGGGCAGAAACAAGAACAGCAAAAGATAGACAGAAGAGAAAAGTGGGCAGAAATAAGAACAGCAAAAGACAAACAGAAGAGAAAAGTGGGCAGAAATAAGAACAGCAAAAGATAGACAGAAGAGAAAAGTGGGCAGAAACAAGAACAGCAAAAGATAGACAGAAGAGAAAAGTGGGCAGAAATAAGAACAGCAAAAGATAGACAGAAGAGAAAAGTGGGCAGAAATAAGAACAGCAAAAGATAGACAGAAGAGAAAAGTGGGCAGAAATAAGAACAGCAAAAGATAGACAGAAGAGAAAAGTGGGCAGAAATAAGAACAGCAAAAGATAGACAGAAGAGAAAAGTGGGCAGAAATAAGAACAGCAAAAGATAGACAGAAGAGAAAAGTGGGCAGAAATAAGAACAGCAAAAGATAGACAGAGTGAGAAAAGTGGGCAGAAATAAGGACAGCTTCTTCTTCTTCTTCTTCGTTCACATTGTCTGTCTATATCTGCAGTCCTGTCTCTTAGATAAATTTCACTGTTTTTTGTAATTCATATATGGAACCGTAGAGCTTATCTTCTTTAGTGGTTTCACTGGGCCAGTAATTATTTCTCAGTGTTTCATAGTTGGTGCAGTTCTGGAGGATATGTTCCACAGTTTGGGGCACCTGGGCACATGTACATAGATTAGTAGTACCAACCTTAAACAACATATGACTTCGGAGTCGGCTGTGTCCTGTTCGGAGACGGAAGATGGTGACTTGTTCCTTTCTGTTTAGCATGTGATAGTCATCATGTGGTGGTGTTTGTGGCTTCCTGTAGGTTTTTATCATGCTTTTCTTCTGATTATAGGTGATTGGTATGTCTGGTTGCTCCATTTTAGTGCCCCCTTTGGCCAGATGGTCAGCTTTCTCATTGCCTGGTATCCCACAGTGGGAGGGAATCCATTGCAAAGTGACTCCATGTTGTAAGCCAATTTTTTACAATAAGGACAGCAAAAGATAGACAGAGTGAGAAAAGTGGGAAGAAATAAGAACAGCAAAAGACAGACAGAGTGAGAAAAGTGGGCAGAAACAAGAACAGCAAAAAACAGACAGAAGAGAAAAGTGGGCAGAAATAAGAACAGCAAAAGATAGACAGAGTGAGAAAAGTGGGAAGAAATAAGAACAGCAAAAGACAGACAGTGAGAAAAGTGGGAAGAAATAAGAACAGCAAAAGACAGAGTGAGAAAAGTGGGAAGAAATAAGAACAGCAAAAGATAGACAGAGTGAGAAATAAGATTGGCAGGAAGTAAGATGAGCACAATTAAATGAAGAGCATACAACAATCCAATATTTTGGCAAAAGCCTTTTTCAATGATCATTTTGTGCCTGTCTTTCTTACAAGGATGCCTAAAAAAAAGTCTAATTTTTCATTTATCTTTGTTGTTTTTATCTGTTTTGTTTCTGTATATGATTCTGGAGAAGATGTAGACAAAGAATATTATGATGCCATAACAACTTGGTACCCAGGATCTGCAAAGAATAGGACCACTGTACCCTACCATGCATGATCGTAAAAGGCGACTAAGGAGGGTCCGGCATAAGGCAGAAAAACAAATGCAAGTGGAAGGAGAAATGCTTATCAGGAAATTGAGCCCATGAAGGTTGTGGATGAAAGCCAGCCACTGGAAGTCCCCAGCCCAACTGCAGACCTCCTGGAACCTAAACACAAGATGCAAATAAGGAGCTGGAATGTAAGAACACTTAACTAGACTGGAAAACTAGGACAAACCATCAAAGAAATGCACAGATACAAACCAGACATACTAGGAATATAAGAAGCAAGATGGACAGGACAAGGCAGAAGGATTATTATATGCACGCTTCAACTCAAGATTCACGAAGCTGTCTATTATAGTTTGTTATGCAACAACAGAAACAGCTGAAGAGGAATTAAAAGAAGATTTTTACAACAGCCTCCAAGCCACAGTAGAAACAATACCCAAGCATGATATGCTACTAATCTTGGCGACTTCAATGCAAAAATAGGTGAGAGAAATGAAGATAGAAGAATCATGGGAAGAGAAGGAATCGAAGAAATAAATGAAAATGGAGAAAGACTATGCAGTTTCTGTGAAGAAAACATGATGACCATTGGAGGGACAATTTTCCAACATAAAAACATCCATAAAGTGACTTGGAGGTCCCCAGATAAAATCACAGAAAACCAAATCCATCACATACTAATAAACAACGAGTGGAAACGGTCACTACAACATGTGTGAGCAAGGAAAGGAGCAGATGTAGGAAGTGATCACAACCTTCTGGTAGTAAAAATAAAACTAAAATTAAGGAAAGCCAAAATCGGAGAACACAGAAAGACAAGTTTTGACACAACAAAACTGAAAGACCAGCAAACAAGGAATGAATTCTTAGTTGTACTTAAGAACTGCTTCAGTGTCCTACAAGACGAAGCAGAAATGCCCATACTAGAGTTCAATAAACACTACAGGAAACAGCAAAAGAGGTGCTGGGATATTGGAAAAGGAGAAAAGAGGAATGGACAAGCAAGGCCACATGGGAAAAGATAGAGCAAAGAAAGGAAATCATGAAAAAATTACTGAACACCAAATCACAAAGACTAAAAGAACAAGTTTTAAGTAATTAAGCACAAAAAGACAAAGAAGTGAAGGAATCATGCCATCAAGATAAACGTCAATATTATGACAACTTAGTAGATAAAGCAGCATTTGCAAATGATATGAAAACCATATACAAAATCACAAAGCAGATGACAGGTAACTTCAGCACAAGATGTGAGAGTGCAGTAAGAACACATAAGGGACAACTGGTCAGTGGAGAAAGAGAAAAAATTGAAAGACGGAGGGAACACTTTAACACCCTACTAAACAGAACACAAGCAGCACAAACAAAAGACATACCTGAAGCAAAAATGGAACTGAACATCAATACAGGACCAATAACAATAAGTGAAGTAAAGGAGGCAACAAAGAAGCTAAAATTAGACAGGGCACCAGGTGAAGATGAAGTGACTGCGGAGATGTTGAAAGCAGAAGAAATAGAAACACCAAAACAACTTTGCCGGATACTACAACAAATTTGGGATCTAGAAAAAGCTCCAGAGGAGTGGAAAACTGGTCTTGTAGTAAAACTACCAAAGAAGGGTGACCTCAAAGACTGCGGGAACTGGAGAGGCATTACCCTACTGCCACTCACCAGTAAAGTATTTTGCAGAATAATCATCAACAGAATTGTACCAACACTTGAGAGAAAACTTTGGAAAGAGCAGGCAGGGTTTAGGAAAGGAAGATCATGCATAGACCACATATTTGTACTTAGACAAATATTAGAACAGGCAAATGAGTGGCATAGCACAACATATGCATTGTTTATAGATTTTGAGAAAGCCATAAGATGGTGAATGTAATCAAAGCCCTATACGAGGGTTTTCAGTACAAAGTGATCTGTGGAGAACATACCTCCAGCAGCTTTAGGGTACAAACAGGAGTGAAGCAGGGATGTGTATTATCACCATTATTTATTTTAGCAGTAGACTGGTTAATGAAGGAGGCAACATCAGATAAAACTGGAGGATTACAATGGACGCTCGACACAGTGCTGGAGGACTTTGACTTTGCCAATGACATTTGTCTACTGTCAAGCGGACACAAAGATATGCAAGATAAAATAAATAAGCTAACTCAAAATGCTAACAATATAGGATTAAAGATAAATGTAGGAAAGATAAAGTTAATGAAGCAAAATGTGAACAACAGAAATGTAGTGAGAGTAGATAACACGCTAGTGGAGGAAGTCAACGAATTCGCACATCTTGGTAGTAGAGTAGTAGAAGATGAAGACAGCATGGAGAACATCAACAACAGACTTACTAGAGCAAACCAGGTTTTTGCAACGTTGCAGACTATATGGATATCTAAAAAACTAAGCACGAAGATGAAAATCAGGATATTTAAGAGTAATATTCTAAGTGTGTTACTCTATGGAAGTGAATGCTGGAAAATCACCAAAACCATAGAAAACAAGTTTGAATTCTTTCCAGACTAAATGTTTACGAAGAATTAGAAAAATATTTTGGCCAACACCATAAGAAATAACATCTTGTTGGCAAAAATGCAGATGAAGCCACTGACACCAATTACTGAGGAAAGATGCCGGCGATGGTTGGGACATGTGCTCCAAATGACTGACACCTCACTACCAAAAATACCACTAAGATGGACACCACAGGGGAACAGAAGTAAGGGTAGACCAAAAGAGACATGGAGAAGAACAACAGAGAGGATGTTGAGCAATAGAGGGCTCACCTAGGCAAGAGCAGAAATAAAGGCAAAGGACAGGCATTTGTGGAAAACCCTTGCGGAAGCCCCATGTGACCTGGGCACTTAAAGTTCAGAGAGAGAGATAACAACTGGAGGTTATGAAATACCAGAGTTTAGATATGCTGATGACACAGTATTACCATCCATAACACAAAAAGGAATGGAAAAACTAATTATGTCAGTCCGTAAGAACAGTGAAGAGCAAAAGCTCCATCTTAATGTGAAGAAAACTAAATTGATGACAACTGACAAAATAAACAAGGCAGCTGATATATGTATCAATGAGTAAAAACTGGAAGAAGTGGAGAGTTTTGAATATCTTGGATCACTACTAACTAATAATGGAGATACAATGAGGGAAATTAAAAGGAAGACGTCTATTGCTCTTCAGAAAGTAAAACACCTAAAGAATCTGTGGAGAGGAACAGACAGAACTACAAAAATAAAATTTTTAAGGGCATGCATCTTTCCCATCGCAACATATGCCTGTGAGACCTGGACACTTAACAAAACAGCAGAGAAACATATAAATGCCTTTGAATGTAAATGCTATAGAAGAGTTCTTCAAAATATACGGACACAAAAAAGAACAAATATATCCATATTACAAGAACTTAATATTGAAGAAGGCTGGCTAGTAAAGAGGATTAAAGAGAAAACTTAAATATTTTGGACACATTAAACGTCATGATAATCTAGAGAAGACCGTCTTGGAAGGGTACATAATGGGAAAAAGAAAGAGAGGAAGACCAAGGCGAAGATGGCAGCAAGACATTGTTGATGATCTGCAAATGGATGCATCAGCAGCAGGCCATCTTGCTCACAACGGAGAAGCCTACAGGAGTGCTGTTTGGGAGGCAAAGTTCCGCGAGGGACATGCAAATGAATGAATGAATGATATGATTCTGGAGGATGAAGCATGCCAAACTGCACAGCATACATGACTGTTTGGTCATGAAATATAAGATGTGGATATTATACAAAACAAATATATTGTGTAAATGTCTTCTATGTACATTTACATATCAGTAAAATCATGATCATCAGGAAAACAACAATAAGAATGCTCTGAACATTTCTGGTGACACAAATAAGAGAATCTAAACAGCAAAATTCAAAGGAAAATAAGTACGAGACACAGACAGATAAAACTGAAAGGGCTGATCAAGTGGCACAGAGAAAGAAAGGCAACAAATCAAAATAGAAATACCAAGGGCTGCACAAAATGGAGAACCATAATCACTAATGTCTGGACACAAAAAAAATCATGGAGAAAGTGAGCAACTTCTGCACTTTAAACACATTACACAGGTGGTTCTCTACACTCACAAATGTTAAGCATATCACTACAAGTCTGTGTTGCCAAAACTACACAAAATATGTTCATAAAATATTTCCTTCCTTGGAAAAGAAAATTCAGTACTGATATAACCGCTGTTTCCAGAAACTACCAGATATAACTGCTGTTTCCAGAAACTACCAGATAAAACTGCTAATTGCTTCTAGAAACTACCAGATAAAACTGCTAATTGCTTCCAGAAACTACCAGATAAAACTGCTAATTGCTTCTAGAAACTACCAGATAAAACTGCTAATTGCTTCCAGAAACTACCAGATATAACTGCTAATTGTTTCTAGAAACTACCAGATATAACTGCTAACTGCTTCTAGAAACTACCAGATACATCTACTAAGTGGTTCTAGAAACTACCATAAACAAATGCTAACTGCTTCTAGAAACTACCAGATACATCTACTAAGTGGTTCTAGAAACTACCAGATACAACTGGCAATCTTAACAACATGGAATCAGATATAAGTAACAGGATCTTTTGCAAGGATGTGTCTCTTACCAAATCTGTTGTACCTGAGCAAACTGAAACCTCCTGCTTGTTCACACAGTCCTAATATCTGTTTTTATATTTTAACATTTTTTCATCTCATTTTTACAGTTATAATGCAAAAAAAAAAAAAATACATACAGAAAATAAAAAGAGACACATGTTATGCTTTTATGAAAGTACAAATAATTGAATAGGCATAAGCAAACATAAACTGTACATCATGAAAGTATTTGTTAACAGGATAACTATAAGCGAAAAAAAGATAAATGATTTAACATCTGAGAAAATGTCCCATTTTCCATTACAAGTATCTCTCAAAATTTCTTCACTAGCTGTTGACGTCTCCTTGGTGCTTTTTTTGAGCTCACTGGGCTATCACTGGAATGGTGTTTCTCTCCTATAAAAATGTATTTTAAGAAAATTAGTTGAAAAAATGTCTATGACAGAAAGTATCTCATTCATTCATTCATTTGCATGTCCCTTGTGGAACTTTGTCTCCCTAACAGCACTCTTGTAGGCCTCTCCGTTGTGAGCAAGATGGCCTGCTGCTGATGCATCCATTTGCAGATCATCAATGATGTCTTGCATACATCTTTGCATTGGTCTTCCTCTCTTTCTTTTTCCCATTATGTACCCTTCCAGACGGTCTTCTCTAGATTATCATGACGTTTAATGTGTCCAAAAAAAAAACACACAACTCGGCTCATTAAATAATGGACTTTGGCCGAGTCCCAGCAAGTTTAATAAAACTACATATTAAACAGTCAGATAAATGACTCTCATGATTCAACCTTTCTAATACTGTGCATAAGAAAACTTTTTTAAAAAATGTGTGAAAACAAACTGCAAAACTGTTCAGCAGATCAAATTTCAAACTTTTTATGGTCACTAGTAACAAAAAATATCTCGACCATTTCAAACTGCATACACTTAGCCAACAAATTGTTTTAGCTGCTTGAATGATCTCTTCAATTAAAAAAAATTACCAGATACACTCTTCTTCTTCATCTTCTTAAGCCACTAAGGCTGATTGCTGCAGATAAAGTTTGCCTCCACTCCTCTCTACTCCTAATAAACACAAACACTCAGCTACAGAATATCATAACTCACTTCGTTCCTCCATTTCTGCTGTATCTGGAAATCCTAGAGACCAGAAGTGCTCCGGAGTTGGTGGGGCTCGGTAACGATCACGGTGTCTTGAGCACTGATTCTGCTTCTCCTTCATTGCTGCTTCTGACAAGCCACTGTTTTTGTAGTACTGAAAGTACAGATTTTGTCCGTTTATTCATGATTAACAGCACATACTATATGCTTGATAGCACAAAATAAGATGTTTCTTAAAATAAATTTTCTTGTGTTCATCAATCGCAGACTTGTGCAAAGTCTCTGATTTGTAAGACTGATATCTCTGGATGTCTCTTATTTATGAGACTGACATTGTGTATCCTAGACTGGGGTTGTATCATTTGTCAGACTGACATTGTATATTCTAGACTGGGGTTATCTCTTATTCATGAGACTGACACTGTATATCCTAGACTAGAACAGTGTTTAATTTGTGAGACTGGTATCCTAAGCTGAGATAAGTCTGCTTTTTGTAAGACTGGTATCCTAAGCTGAGATAAAAGTCTGCTTTTTGTAAGACTGATATTTTAAGCTGAGATCTTCTTCTTCTTCTTCTTCGTTCACTTCTACCACCAAAAACCGCACTGTGAACCTACTGAATTCACACATGTGGTCCTCGTTAGGTCCGGTGGTCCCCTGTGTGGTCCAAAATAGACCACATGAGTTCCACGAAGGACCACAAGGGGTTCAGAGTATCACAGTGCTTTAGCCTGTATTCTTGGTGGGTCTCGGAAGCGGGATTGCGTGACACCGTGGTTTTCATTGCACCAGTTTGGTCTAGGGTTGGACTTTCTCACCGGAAGACCTCGACGTGTTTGGAATATCAGTGCATCCCCGCTGGGTGAGAGGCGTTAGCCCACCCAGGACAGAGTTGGACTTTCTCACCGGAAAACCTCGACGTGTTATGAGATACCCGTGTATCACCGCCGGGTGAGAGGTGGTTGCCCATCCAGTCCAGGGTTGGACTTTCTCACCGGAAAACCTCAGCGTGATTAGGATACGCAGACATCCCCGCCGGGTGAGAGGTGGTTGCCTATCTAGACTTCCCTGGTCCAGTGTCTCCGACTTCAGCTTTTTGCGGTCGTGGCCGCTACCCTTCCTAGTTGTGACCAGGATGGAGCTTTTGTCCAGGAGGACGAATCCTCGCCACTAGTGACTTCTACCCCTGGGTTGAGCCGGTTTAGGCATTTCCCAGTATGGGCATGTTTGGGACGGGACCGACCTCTAGGGCAGAGGTACTGTGACATTCATAGCCTTCAAGATTCACCCCTGGTATGAGCCGGTTTAGGCAAAATTCACCAGTATGGGTGTTTATCAGGCGTTACCGACCTCTAGAGCGGAGGTGGCATGACATGTCTAGCCATCGAGTTCCACCCCTGGTGTGTGCCGGTTTAGGCATATTTCACCAGTGTAGGTGTATTTCGGACGTAGGCGGCCTCTAGAGCAGAGGTGCCGTGGTATAGCTCTCGTAGCGATACTACTGGACATACCAGGTTAAACTTCACTTTCCACCACCTTTTCCCATCGGCGCCGCACAGCAACCTTTATTTCCGCATTTACTTCCTTAACCGGGAGGAGCTTCACTCCACGCGCGGCATTTGAAAAGTCAAGCCAGCAGTGACTTAACCTCTGGGACAAACCGGTTCATGCATTTCACACGATATGACTGCACCCAGGACGTGGCCGACCTCCAGACCAGAGGTGCCGTGATTTGACTGTTTGCTTCGCTTTATTCTTTCAACCACCTTTTCCGCAGTGATGCTGCGCGGCAACCTCATTTGCAAATTTCTTCATTGGCCGGGAAGAGCACCACTCCACGCACGGCAGCTGAAGATCTCGCCAACAGCGGTAAGCTGAGATAAAAGTCTGCTTTTTGTAAGACTGATATCCTAAGCTGAGATAAAAGTCTGCTTTTTGTAAGACTGATATCCTGTTGTCTTTCCTTCATTTACTGACAGTTGTATGAACAGTGAAGTCCAGTGTTGGATGCTCATTTCAATAACTGGGTCAGTGGATGTCACCAGCTGTTGGTTGTAAACCCACATTATTCTCAGCGTGAATAGATCACAGGTGATTATACCAGAGATCAATTCTTCCTTCCACCTGCACTACACCCCCCCCCACCCAATTTGAAGTCTCGTGTCTAAGTGTTAATGTGAAGTCCAGTGTTTTATGGCACAATGATACAATTACATACATCAATAAACTTCATATACTTCATACACATACATCGTAACACTGCTTGCAGCTGAAGCCCTCTAGTTTGTTCCTCTCGCTTCTTTTTCTCACAACACAGACATGAGCGAATTCATGCTCCACGGGTTTAGGAACTCTGAAATTTCAAACAGACAATGAAACTGGAACGCTGATGTTGGTTATGTACATAGGACATCTAAAAATCTATTTTCTGTTTACTGACAAAATAATGAACAACATAACTGCAGACATATAGCTTTTTTTTTTTTTTTTTAATGATAGGAGCACTTTTAATCAGTAACAGAGAAAAGCATCTGTGATGTTTCAACCTTCATTTTATTCAAACAAAAAGTAGGATGGGAAAAAAAAAAAAAAAACAGGAAAAGAAGATAAACTCTACAAGACAAATTAGGGAAAAAAAGGTAAGATATTGTAACATACAGATCAACAAAAAGTGCTAATCTTATCACTTGTAGATATCGGTGGTGGAAAAATGTTACATATTTAAGTAATTACAAATCTACAGGCATACAGATCCAACAAATCACAATGGAAAATAACTCATGGTATTTTAGAAATGTATGCAAGAACTAATACTTATTAAAGCTTGAAAAAAACTACTTCTCAGAAACAACTAACACCATTAAAAAGGGTGAAAAAAATAAAAATCAAATCAAACAACTGAAAAATTTATGAATGAAACAGTAAAAGTTAACAATACAAAGATCTGTGAACAGTGAAAAAAATGAAGGCAAATATAAAGATCTGTGAACATTGCAAACTGTAAAATCGAACAACAGAAAAATCTCTGAACAAGTCTCCATTATAAATGTTTATATTAGGAAAAAATACACAAACTGACCTGTCAAAGTCATCTAGAAATGACTGGGGTGCTGGGTCCTGTTTCATGTCTGGGATGGTACTGATACCAAAATCCAAACTCTGGTTATCATTATCAGCATTATCAGCATTCCTGCTCAGATCAACACTGACAGCCTCCTTCTCATCAACATTCAGTACCTTCTGTGAAGATTTGCCTGTAAGAACATCAGAGTTATATTTGTTGCTTAGATCCACATGATCTGGATATTAATCTTGGGAATTATATGATCCTGGACGCTGCTACAAATGCTACCTTCATATCTTCTATGAGGAGTGTATTTATGAATATTCTTAGAATTATCCTTGTTTCAGTATATTGTTCAGATGTCAAGTGTGGTGGGAGGATATCTTCTTCTTCTTCTTCGTTCGCACTGTCTGTCTATATCTGCAGTCCTGTCTCTTGGATAAATTTCACTGTTTTTTGTAATTCATGTATGGAACCGTAGAGCTTATATTCTTTAGTGGTTTCACTGGGCCAGTAATTATTTCTCAGTGTCTCATAGTTGATGCAGTTCTGGAGGATATGTTCCACAGTTTGGGGCACCTGGGCACATGTACATAGATTAGTACTACCAACCTTAAACTTTGTATACATATGACTTCGGAGTCGGCTGTGTCCTGTTCGGAGACGGAAGATGGTGACTTGTTCCTTTCTGTTTAGCATGTGATAGTCATCATGTGGTGGTGTTTGTGGCTTCCTGTAGGTTTTTATCATGCTTTTCTTCTGATTATAAGTGATTGATATGTCTGGTTGCTCCATTTCAGTGCCCTCTTTGGCCAGATGGTCAGCTTTCTCATTGCCTGGTATCCCACAGTGGGAGGGAATCCATTGCAAAGTGACTCCATGTTGTAAGCCAATTTTTGACAAGGCATCCTTAAGGTCTGGTAGTTTGTTGCACTGAAGAGCCTCCAGTACTGATCTTGCATCTGTGAGAATTACTACAGGACATGTATCAATTCTGGAGTCTGATAGTTTTTCAACTGCAGCAATAATTGCCCTAACTTCTGCATCAAAGTTGTTGCAGTATTTACCAGTGGGTATGGAAATCTTGTCAATGGTGTTGTTTGGATATTCAATATATGCTCCTGCCCCTCCATTCTTTATGGCATTATGTGCAGATCCATCTGTATACACACGTATCCAGGTGTCACATGGATATTTGTCATCTAGAACACTAAGTGTGGCTGTTGATCTTACAAGACTGCTCTGCATCTCACCATTCTGCACACCTTTCACTTCAGTCTGAATAGTTATTTGTGTATAATCTGCTTCTTTCCATGGTGTATGCTCTGGTACAGATGATAATGGAGCGACTACAGTTGGAAGGTCAGGTATCAGCTTACGCATACGCTTGGCCTGATGAATGAAGCTGCTTCTTTTAAGCCGTCCTAATGCCAAGTTATTGAATCTCTCCTTCAGGGGATGGCTTACAGAGCTAAGGAATCTTTCTCCCATGGTCATGACCTTTGTGTCTCTACGTTCCTTTAGCAGTTGAACACCAACTATTTTCTGCATTTCTACTATTGGTGTGGACCTCATGGCACCTGTGATAATCCGTAGTGACTGATTTTGAACCTTGTCTAGATTATGCAGCGTAGTGTTTGATGCTGTGCACCAAGATGTTGAGCCATATTCTAAATGTGGTAGAATGCTTTGCTGATATACATTCTTGAGGATTCTTTCATTAGCTATGGGAGGATATGTATGTCTGTGCAGAGTGGGGGGATGTGTATATGTGTGCAGAGTGGGGGATGTGTATGTGTGTGCAGAGTGGGGGATGTGTATGTGTGTGCAGAGTGGGGGGATATGTATGTGTGCAGAGTGGGGGATGTGTATGTGTGTGTAGAGTGGAGGCTGGGGGAGGAAAGGAGGAAAGGACACAGTAGCTGACCTGAAAGTGGTGCGAGTCTAAATTTTCAAATTTATAGGGACAGATGAGGAAAGGGAGAAGTAAGACATATTCAGAGGATCTGTGGGCTCTAGCTCTCAGTACCATGTCAGTAAATAATCTGCCCTGCTACTCTTATGACACGGATTATATAAATTGTGAAATATTTCCTTAATGAACAGCTGGCTTAATTTGAACCACAAACATATCAACCATCAAAAATTATTTCAGGCATTCTTACTTTAAAAAAGCAAAATCAGTATTAAATACAAATAACACATTGGCTCATACATGTCCCCTGGGATGAAGATTCCTTACGCTTAGGCCACTTGCTTATGAATTTAAAACTGGAAGGAATACTGTCATGCTGCTGAGAACCATTCTGAAATAGAAATATAATTTCTTTTTTTTTCTGTTAAGAATTGCAGATTTACACCATGAAGTTTGAACATAAGTTATAAATATGTACAATGACCGGCCATTTGTACTCACAATCAAAACGGAACGTTGTGAAGACAATGCTGTGCTACATAGCTGACAGTTGGTAAGACAACTGTTCATATCAGTCTGCATCTAATTACTGATTTTTCTGATCTACTGACACATCTACTGCAGTTGAAAATATCTAACTAGCTTAATATCATACATATAAATAAAGTTGAGGTTATCGCAGCTCTTGATTATCACTCACTCACTCACCTCACCTCACTCACACATTATAACAAACATAGCCACCATGTATTTACTGTGATATGAGGAGAAGCCTATATTTATCACATTTGCTGGCACATAACATGTGTGCTTTACTCCTACACATTTGCCTCAGAAAACCTGAGTGTCTAATAATACTGAAAGCTGAAATTTCAGGCTGAATTTGATTGGCCATAGTCTGCAAGTCTGTGTTTATACAAGGTGGGCCACAAAAAGAACTGGAAAATATCAACCTATAAAACAAGGGGTGCGACAAGGATGTGTACTATCTCCAGACCTTTTTTCTCTGTATAGCGAGAATATTCTAAGAACAATCATCACAGAACCAGCCATAAAAATTGGAGGATACAATATTAACAACCTTCGGTATGCCGACGACACAGTACTGATAGCTGAGAACCAACAAGACCTGCAAAATCTCTTGGATAAAGTCGCCAAAGAAAGTGAACAGAAAGGCCTTACTTTGAACATCAAAAAGACAGAGACTATGGTTATATCTAAGAAACAGAATCCACCAGCATGCAGTATTAAATTAAACGGAACTATTCTAAAGCAGGTGCAGAAATTCAAATACCTTGGAGCAGTAATAACTTCAGATGGGAAATGCAGAACAGAAATTAGGAAAAGAATAGGCCAAGCAAAGACTGCATTTCAGAGAATGAGAAACATATTGACCAACACATCCTTATCAATGAATGTTAGAAAACGAGTCCTAAAATGCTATATTGAACCTATCTTGTTATATGGAAGTGAATCATGGACAATAGGCAAGTCTGCACAAAAATCATTGGAGGCAGCAGAAATGTGGTTTATTAGAAGAATGTTGCAAATCCCCTGGACAGCAAAAATAACTAATGAAGAATGTAGGAGAAGAGCTGGAGAGACAAAAAACCTTGTCAAAAAGATAAGAGAGAGACAATGTACTTTCATAGGACATGCAATGAGAAGAGGGGGCATTGAAAATATTATAACAACAGGAAAAATAGAAGGAAGAAGATCAAGAGGAAGACCAAGAGAAATGATACTGGACAGTCTGACGGGATGGTGTGAGAGGAGATCACCAACTGAGCTGATGGCCTGCATGAAGGATCGGGTACTCTGGAGAAGCATAATAGCCACCGCCAGTCGGCACGGCACATGATGATGATGATGGGGCCACCAAAAAAAAAAAAAAAAACAAGACTGCCTCAATAACCCACCAGAGATTACGTACAGTGTGTGTTACAAACAATTCCATCCAACAAATGACAATGCTATCACAGAATACATGAGGCAGGCTGATTTTTCATGACCCACCTTATCTATATACTATAAGCAATTCTCGTCCGTTTCTCACACAGTAATTACAAGTAATCACATCCCCACTAACTGTCTTCATTGCACACTGACTAGTTTCTGGTTCACCTTGCTTACCACTACGTGAAAAAAAAAAAAAAACTCCAGTTAAATATTTCTCTGAGCGCGCCATCTTACTTGTCTACTGCATTGCAAAAACTGCTCCAGCAACATTTATTTGTTTCAGCTGATGTATTAAGTAAAAAGTGTTTTATAAAGTGCTGCAGAACTACAGAGATGCCAGTATTTTAAATGATTTTTGTTAACCTATGGCTCAAAATCAATGTAGGCACTACTTTAACACTCAGGGGAGCTGAGCACACAATAAAGTTAACACTCCAATTCAAGCTCAGAGTAAATGAGCACACAATGAAGTTAACACTCCAATTCAAGCTCAGAGTAAATGAGCACACAATGAAGTTAACACTCCAATTCAAGCTCAGAGTAAATGAGCACACAATGAAGTTAACACTCCAATTCAAGCTCAGAGTAAATGAGCACACAATAAAGTTAACACTCCAATTCAAGCTCAGAGTAAATGAGCACACAATGAAGTTAACACTCCAATTCAAGCTCAGAGTAAATGAGCACACAATGAAGTTAACACTCCAATTCAAGCTCAGAGTAAATGAGCACACAATGAAGTTAACACTCTGTTTCAAGCTCAGAGTAAATGAGCACACAATGAAGTTAACACTCTGTTTCAAGCACAGAGTAACTGAGCACACAATGAAGTTAACACTCTGTTTCAAGCTGAGAGTAAATGAGCACACAATGAAGTTAACACTCCGTTTCAAGCACAGAGTAACTGAGCACACAATGAAGTTAACACTCTGTTTCAAGCTCAGAGTAAATGAGCACACAATGAAGTTAACACTCCGTTTCAAGCTCAGAGTAACTGAGCACACAATGAAGTTAACACTCCGTTTCAAGCACAGAGTAACTGAGCACACAATGAAGTTAACACTCCGTTTCAAGCTCAGAGTAACTGAGCACACAATGAAGTTAACACTCCGTTTCAAGCTCAGAGTAACTGAGCACACAATGAAGTTAACACTCCGTTTCAAGCTCAGAGTAACTGAGCACACAATGAAGTTAACACTCCGTTTCAAGCTCAGAGTAACTGAGCACACAATGAAGTTAACACTCCGTTTCAAGCTCAGAGTAACTGAGCACACAATGAAGTTAACACTCCGTTTCAAGCTCAGAGTAACTGAGCACACAATGAAGTTAACACTCCGTTTCAAGCTCAGAGTAACTGAGCACACAATGAAGTTAACACTCCGTTTCAAGCTCAGAGTAACTGAGCACACAATGAAGTTAACACTCCGTTTCAAGCTCAGAGTAACTGAGCACACAATGAACCAGCAGACCAGTATTTTAAACCACAAAATGAAAAAATACACAATTCCCTGAAAATTACTTACAAATATTTTTTTTTTAAAAATCAATACACTAAAATAATTTTTCCCT
The DNA here is from genome assembly GCA_009760885.1 of Achatina immaculata. Classification (NCBI taxonomy): domain Eukaryota; kingdom Metazoa; phylum Mollusca; class Gastropoda; order Stylommatophora; family Achatinidae; genus Lissachatina; species Lissachatina immaculata. The sequence goes on from CM019704.1 coordinate 32,388,354, forward strand.
CCTAAAAATGCTGTGAAAACCCAGCTGTATCTTACAGGCCAGCAAAAATGATAGCTTGTATGGTAGTTAAAACCTGAAACTCCAAAAAATGGAAAGAACACATCTTACATCCTTCCCGTGCCGTTAAACGTCACATAGGGCTCGCATGGTAGTTCATCAAGTTTTCCTATTTTCAAACTCATCAAAGGATTTTATGCCTACTAATTCAGCCTTTCTTAACAATGTCCTCTTCAGAGTTTCACATGGTCGACCTCTTCTTCAGCCTGTTGTGTTCCACTTGATAGCCTGTTTTGAGATTCTCTGATTGTTTCTTCTCATCATGTGACTGATATACGTCCATCTTCTTTTCCTGATCACCCATTCACCCATGAGACAGATTGTTGTTCACTCATCTGCCTTATCTCTGTGTTTTTTTAATTTGTTCCACTTGACGCCGAGTATTTTCCTTATGCATTTGTTTTCAAGAGTCTAATTTGTTGGTTATTTCTTTAGTCATTTTCTAGCTTTTGCATGCATAAATGAGGGTGAATATTACATTTGAATTGAATAATCTTACCTTGGTTTATGTGCTTATAACTTTTGAATGCCACATGTTCTCAAGATTCTTGAAAGTCATTTAAGACTCAATAACTTGAAAACTGATATGATTACATCTAGTTATGGCTCTGTGAGAGTTCTTTGTCATCTACAAAGTCCAGATCCTCTAAATAAAATCAAAGCTTCATAAGGTTCACTGGATCTTTTGTACCTCTATGTACAATCTACTGTCAGAAGGAAAAGAGATTGTGATAACAAGCATCTACTATGAAATTGTCTATTATGTATCCCACTGCGCATTATTCTACACATGGTTTCACTGTAAATGGTTTTTGTAAAGGTGAAACATCACTCTATGGAGTTCCTATTATGTTTTTTCCAAACATTTATATTTACTCCGTGTTCCTTGGCATGCCACAGATGTATGATGTGTTAGTACCTTTACATTTCTAGACCACAACATTGTCATGCAGAGTGGCCAGCACCTGTCCTCTCTATCTTTACTTTTCCACAGAAATCTCCTGTACCTATTTCTTGAGATTGGTGTGAGGAAAAAAAGTGCATTTCCCCAATAGGGAACTGAATCTGGAACCTTGTGGCTGCCAAGTAAGTGCACTAACTATTACCTCACAGAAACATAAACATGTGTTTGCCTGCAATGTTTGAAACATGCAGAAATGTAAAAAAAAAAAAAAAAAAATCTCCCCACAACAACAAAGATCACTGACTTACTGGAAAAAACTGCCCACAACAACAAAGATCACTGACCACTGACTTACTGGAAAAAACTGAGGACTTGGTTTAATTGTATCAGGGTCATCTTCCTCATCTACAAAAACACTGTCTTCCAAATCATTTTCTTTGCCATCCTCACAGTCTTTGTCCTCTACTTTCATTTTAATCTTATCTTCATCCTGAAAGCAGAATAATCAAGCAACTGTAACTCTATGACTATCATGCGTCATTTTATACGCTTTTTTTAAACCTTTAAAAAAAACATACATAACTGTTCCATGGTTGGATGATTGTAATTTTAAAATAGCATAAATGATAAAATAGGCATCACACCATTTTGCCTATTTCTTACAAACAGGCTGGCCTTGATGAGTGATAACAAAAAACTTTCATGTGTCATAGGTGTTTTTTTGCAGTCTATGAGTTTACTCACGATATTAAGATACATGGAGGTTTATTTTAAATTAGTACGCCCACCATGTATTGCAGCATGAAGTATGGTCTTACCTATATGACTGCAGAAAATTTTATAAAAAACTTCAAGGTGCTGTCAAAACTTAAATGGAGTTGATTATGCTGGTTTTCTGCTAATTTTGAAAAAAAAAAAACAGTATGAAATTACAGATAAGACCTAACTTAGTAAAATTATACTAAAAATAAGCATCAGCTTTTCTTAAAATCATCAAGTATGTGACAAATGAACCTTCTCGATTGCTGTGGACCATGCTTTGACAAGCATTAGCATTGTATTACATTAAGTAAAACTCACTTTTAAGGTACAACAACAAAACACTCTACCTTCAGCTCCCTGCAAATGTTCTTCTCTGGCAAATGTGTAGCATTGCTTGATAATGAAATCTGACTATTCCACATGAACTTATCTGCTACAGTCTCCATCTTTCTAGGAGTTTCAGACTTCTGTGTTGAATGTACTGATGCAGCAGTTTCGTTGATCATATTTTTTGAGCTTCCTTTCACCTGTGATGCAGTGTTGACTTCCTGTTGTGACTGTATACACTGGGAGATTAAGTTTGGGGCAACCGTCTCATCCAGAGCAGCCAAAGTTTGGTCTTGTTCTTGGTCTTCTATCGACATCTGTTTAGAGTACGAACAGAAACAACAAAATGTGAAATCAGAGGGGGGTCAAATTTAATATCACAGTAAATCAACTTGTGTTGTCTGTGAAAACTGAAGAAAATCACAACTTCTGTCTTTATGTCTCTAATGTTGCATAAAACAATCTGTTTGGGGGTCTTGGTACAACTGACAACAAATGAACACAGATAAAGAAGTATTAGGGTTGCTGGTACAACTGACAACAAATTAACATGGATAAAGAAGTACTAGGGTGGTTGGTACAACTGACAACAAATGAACACAGATAAAGAACTACTAGGGTTGTTGGTACAACTGACAACAAATTAATACAAATAAAGAAGTACTAGGGTGGTTGGTACAACTGACAACAAATGAACACAGATAAAGAACTACTAGGGTTGTTGGTACAACTGACAACAAATTAATACAAATAAAGAAGTACTAGGGTGGTTGGTACAACTGACAACAAATGAACACAGATAAAGAACTACTAGGGTGATTGGACTGACAACAAATGAACACAGATAAAGAAGTACTAGGGTGGTTGGTACAACTGACAACAAATGAACATAGATAAAGAACTACTAGGGTGGTTGGTACAACTGACAACAAATGAACACAGATAAAGAACTACTAGGGTGATTGGACTGACAACAAATGAACACAGATAAAGAAGTACTAGGGTGATTGGACTGACAACAAATGAACATAGATAAAGAAGTACTAGGGTGATTGGACTGACAACAAATGAACATAGATAAAGAAGTACTAGGGTGATTGGACTGACAACAAATGAACACAGATAAAGAACTACAAGGGTGATTGGACTGACAACAAATGAACACAGATAAAGAACTACTAGGGTGATTGGACTGACAACAAATGAACATAGATAAAGAAGTACTAGGGTGGTTGGTACAAATGACAACAAATTAACATAAAGAAGTACTAGGGTGGCTGAAGTTAATGTCATGAAAAACAAGAATTTAAGAAATTTGGCCAGATCAAGTGGCATAAATATTGGAGGAAAATTTTGAGAGAAAAATAACAGAAAATACAACAATTTACATAAGTTTGTTAATGTCATCTTTATTATCAACAAACCTCAACTATTATTTACTCAATGTCTATTTTAACATTTTGGTTTTACTACTGAGGCACTAACAACACAGTGAAAAGCCATATTTGAGGGAAAAGTTGAAGGGCAAAGACAGAAGGAAAGACAAATAGGTTGACATCACTATCATTTACATATAAAAGGGATGGCGACTGCAGTAAAACTATTTAATATAAATAAGGTAGATAGAGGTGTATGGTGCAGTTTTACAAAGTGAGGGAGGAAGTGAGCAAGGTGAGAAAAAAACGAATATAAAGTATGAGAATGTATAAATGAAAAACATACAACATCCGATGTTTCGGCGTGAGCCTTATTCGAGGATACATGCAAAAACAAAATACAAACATATATAACTTATCTGAAGCGTCTTGCTCTCAGCAAAGCGGAAATGTGTATGGAAGAAGGAGGAAAAAAAAAAAAACACGTTGCCTACAGACAAAAGATTCCCGATATAGCCAATCATAGCGAAGATGCGGAGAGAGAGAGGAGGAGAGCAAGTGGGAGAAAGGGGTTGGGGGAAGGCAATAGAAACATGATATCCGCTAGAGGTGTCGGGGTGGTGGGGGGAAAGGGGAGAGAAAAGAGGACACGAGAGATAATGAATGAAGAACTTAAACGCCTACAAGGAGGAAATGTACAACTGGTGAATGGGACAAGACCAATATGTTGGCAGAGAAGGAAATGGGATGGTGGTAGGGAGGGGTAGCATAGAGAAAGAAATTAGAGTATAAAAAAGACCAGTGGAAAAATAAAGAAGTTACAGAAAGCTGAAGACATTGTTAATTCCAGCTGGGTGGAGACAGCCAGTCTGGAAAATAAGGCGCTGTTCTAGGACCCTCCGAGATCGTACATCTGCGGAACAAGAGCGGATCGCACTAACCGAAACGTCCTGTTTGCCCCTGTGGTTACCAAGGCAAAAATGTTTAGCCACAGGTGTCCAGGCCCTCTTAGAAATATCATTGAGATGCTGGCGAAATCGATCTCCTAACCGTAAGCCAGTTTCCCCTATGTACTTCAAACCGCAACGTTTGCACATGATAACATAAATGACATTTCGTGAAGTGCAGGTGAAACCCTCCTGTACCGACAACGTGGATTTAGGGAAAGAGATCTGGCTGGCCTCGACAACAAACGGACAAGTGTTGCATCTGCGGCGTCCACAACGTCTGGTACCATAAAAAGTGTCATCTGTCTTAAGATGACTACGAATTAAAAGGTCCCTGAGGTTTTTGTCACGTCTGTAAGCCACCAATGGGGGTTCCCCAAAAAGTTCACGTGTCTCAGGCTCGGTCTGGAGGAGATGGAGATGGCGAAACAGTATGTTTTTAACTGCCAAGCTATGGGGATGGTACGTGAGTACTAGTTTCACCCTGTCCGAGCTACAGTGCGGTTTAGGGGTGAGGGCTTGTTGCCGCGATGTGTGACTAATGCGGTTCCAAGACGACGAGAGAACGTGGTCTGGATAGCCGTGTTGACGGAAGAAATCTAGTAATTTGTGGCCTTGATCCTGGAAATCCAAATCCTCCTTACACAAACGTCGCAACCTAAGAAGCTGGGAAAAAGGAATAGAGTCCTTACACGATCTGGGATGGGAGGAAGAGTACAGGAGGTAGCTGTGAGAGTCTGTAGGTTTATAGTGGATAGAAGTAGTAAGCCCGGAGGGGCCGATAGTGACGGCAATGTCAAGAAAGTTAGCAGAAGTAGCAGAGATATGGGAGGTGAAAGAAATGACAGGATTGTATTCTTTAACAAAACTGATAAAGTTGTTAAGGTCCTCCTCTGGCATTGATGTGATCCCAATGCCATCGTCTATGTAGCGTCTATCTCTCTCTCTCTGAACCTTAAGTGCCCAGGGCACATGGGGCTTCCGCAAGGGTTTTCCACAAATGCCTGTCTTTCGCCTTTTTTTCTGCTCTTGCCCAGGTGAGCCCTCTATTGCTCAACATCCTTTCTGTTGTTCTTCTCCATGTCTCTTTTGGTCTACCCTTACTTCTGTTCCCCTGTGGTGTCCATCTTAGTGCTATTTTTGGTAGTGAGTTGTCAGTCATTCTGAGCACATGTCCCAACCATCGCCAGCGTCTTTCCTCAATAATTGTTGTCAGTGGTTTCATCTGCATTTCTGCCAATAAGATGTTATTTCTTATGGTGTTTGGCCAAAATATTTTTCTAATTCTACGTAAACATTTAGTCTGGAAAGAATTCAACTTGTTTTCTATGGTTTTGGTGATTTTCCAGCATTCACTACCATAGAGTAGTACACTTAGAACATTACTCTTAAATATCCTGATTTTCATATTTATGCTTAGTTTATTTGATTTCCATATATTCTGTAGCATTGCAAAAGCCTGGTTTGCTCTAGTAAGTCTGCTGTTGATGTCCTCTGTGCTGTCTCCATTTTCTACTACTCTGCTGCCAAGGTATACAAATTCGTTGACCTCCTCCACTAACTTGTTATGTAGCGTCTATAGAAGGCGGGAAAAGGGCCTCTAAAGGCTCTCAGAATCTTGTGTTCGAAGTGGCCCATGAACAGACACGCGTAGCTGGGGCCCATTTTGGTACCCATGGCTACACCACTAATCTGGTCAAAGTAAAGGCCATTGAATTCAAAAGAATTGAGTTGGAGGACAAGTTGTGTAAGGCGCATAATAGTAGAAGTAGGAATAGAGGGATTGCGTCTTTTGTTCAGAAAGAACTTGACGGCCTGAAGTCCCTGGTCATGTGGGATGGATGAGTATAAGGATACTACATCAAGGGTGAAGATACGGTAGGTGTGACCAGGCAGGAGTGTAAGGGTCTCAAAAGTAATGAGAGCATGATTGGTGTCCTTGAGATAGGTGGGCAGACTAGTGACCAGAGGTTGAAAGATGTTGTCAAGAAAATCAGAGATTTGTTCCGTATGGGCCTTCCTGGGTTTCCTGGTTTGTGAATCTTAGGGAGTAGATAAAAAGATGGTTTCCCTATTGGGTATCGGATGTTGTATGTTTTTCATTTATACATTCTCATACTTTATATTCGTTTTTTTCTCACCTTGCTCACTTCCTCCCTCACTTTGTAAAACTGCACCATACACCTCTATCTACCTTATCATTTACATACATTCATATTTTATGGTACACACACCAAGAATGAAATTTTGTACCTGAGAAACTGGTATCTTGTCTGTCTGAATCTCATTCAAAGCTTACTTTATGTAATTATGTTATATATTCTGCACAAATTCAACACTTTTACATGTAATATTTTCATTTTAATGCCATTATTATCATCCAATTCATTCTGTGCAATAATGTGAAAAAACAAGCACATGAACCTAACAAGAAAACGTGATACAAAATGAGAAAACAGCAGACTTACTTCTGAGTCTAAATATTCCAATAAATTGATATCGGGGTTCATGCTGCCGTTTTTAACAGGACTGAAGATCTTGGATCTTATTCTACTGGAATCTGCAGGATTTAATGTGTGTCGCTGTAGTTTTGATGATTTTTCATTATTATCTACCTTATGAGGACTCCCATCCAACAATTTTGACTGTGTAATACCAGAACCTGACAATATGTGTGAAACTCTCACTCTGTTATTTACAGTATTCTGTATCTCTGCTCCGGGACTACTTTTTATTGAAAATTTTGATTTGGCACAGTCCCCTTCTGATGAGTAATGTGTCATGATTTGAGGTTTCATTGTAATGTCTTCTGAACTTCTAGAACTGTTTGAATGAAACTGAACATCTTTTAATGACTTCTGAACAGCTTCAGTGTTCTGCATTTTCTTTTCTACAAGTACGGTCACATTCTCTGATGATGTGTGATTAAAAGTTGCTTGCGGAAGAGGTCTGACAAACGGAAAATTCCTGTCACTGTCATTTATCAAGTGATCTTGAACAAACAAAGGTTCCTTCAGATCAGAGTTGGTACTTTCAGCATCCTCCTGGTTAATCATGCTCTCAGCATGCCTATCATTATCATCATGTTTATCCCACTCCACATCTGTTTCATGATCACAGTATGAGACATCATCAGCAGCCAGTGTCTCCGGGACAACCAATGCGCTCCAGCTTTGACCATCATCGGTCTCCACATGCTTATTTCCTGCATTGTGGTTAACTGAGAGTGCCAGATTATGTTGATCTAACTGCTGTCTGGTGCACTCAGTGTCTGGGACAAAAATTGAATCGCCAAATCTTGTAGCTTTGAGTTCTTTCAACTTCACTTTGTCAGACATGACAAGGTCATCTCTTTCACTTGACCCTGGTGATATTTTGCTCCATTTTGCTTTTCCCTGTTCCTGATAAATATATAATACAAATATCAGATGTTACTTAAACAAACCAAAAAATCAGCTGCTACATAATTATTAATTCTTCTTAAGTACAAGTTATTAAGAAAACTCCTTCATCTTATGTTTTCATTTAAAACTACTATGCTGCTCATTTGTTACAGCAGATTTTCTTTATTTATATTTTATTTCTAAACATGTATAAAGAAACCTTTACATGAAGCAAATGCTGAGCTCCATCAAGATGTCTATTTACCCCCTCAACACTGAAAGCCATATGAGTACTGAGACAAGACACGACAAGACAAGTCAAGACTTGAAGTCCTTGTGCAGGTTAAAATCTTAACAACTTCAGATGCGCAAATGTCAACATTTTCCATAAAAACTAACCCAAATTGTATTTTCACAGTTGCTATTTCATTCAGATGTATCTGTCTGTGTAACACAGTTGACCTTTTCTTCAGCTGTTGCCATTTAAGACAACAATAGAGTTTTAGAAACAGAACTGAATTAATTACTCCACATTATATGAAAGAAAAAGGGCTAGCGTGGGTTTTGATACCTAGCACATTATAGTGGCCACCACAATGAGATTATATGAATGAGCTCCAAAATAAAAGTGGAAAAAAAAATTGCACAAAATGACAGGAGCTTAGATAAGAAAAACTGAAACAGATGAAAATTAGAGGGAACGATAAGGAAAATGACGGAAGGTGACTTTGATCGCGTTGTGTCATGTCAGTCAATGAACGGAAAGAGCTAATAAAGTGAGAGTCATCAATCTGCTTTGCTGAAATTCTTGTTCAGAGATCTGTTCCACTGTTAGACATTTTTTTTTTTTGGATGTTTCAAAGTTGTAATCCATTTTTATCCACCTAATGTCAAGGCCTCTCTATCTGTTCTGTAACACTAATCTTATTCACGGAGATGGGGTCATTGGCCCTATGCTCAAACCCCCAACCTGGTGGACCAGGGTGCAAGTTTCGTCTGACCCCTACCTCGCAGACCTTCTCTGCCAGGAGTAGAACTCCCGCTGGTATAGTTCTGGGGGTGGTCAGTGTATGCAAGCTGTCATGCCACAACAAGGCACCCACATTCTGCATATTCACCATGTTTGTTGCTGCCCTGCAAGACATCATAAGGCATAGTGGGTGATGACTGCTTAGCTGATCACCATCCAAGGACATCAAGCTTATGGATGGATGAATGGACTCTTTCTTCCTAAGAAAATAAATTAAAATGTACACTGAATCATAAATCTGTCTAAAGAATCATACAAAATTTCCTTCACTTAAATAAAAATTACAAACTGACAAGTTTCTCTACCTCGGTATAATGACTATGCCTCTTTCCTTGCCTAGCCAGTCTCAGCCTAGAATGATTCTTGTTCATGTCTGTTCCAGTCAAGCAGGTTGTCTGCTCTTGGTTGTACTCCTCCAATGGAATTGCATCATGACTGTCTGATGTAAGCAGAGGGTGTTGCCTGGCTCCTGGATTGCACAGTGAAAGCTCTTTGCCTCTGTCAGAGCAATTGTCTTCTACAGAAACATAAGAAATATCCTCCAACAAAATTCTGTCGCTCTCATTTTGAGGATCACTTGTATTTAATGGAGCTTCTTGGGCCTGGAGTTTTGCTTCTGTACAGATTAGAAACATCTCATTAGTTTGTGAGATGGGGGGAAGTGATACTGTAGGAAAAAAAACACATTTTTGCCACAAACAAATGAATTTCAAATCATGGTACAATTTTATTTTAAATATATTTAAATTATTGTTTTTAATGAAAATATTATATGTGACAAAAAAGTTTCCAAGACATTCCACAGTTCAAAACTTCTCAACAATAAACAACCATACAATACAATCAAGTTCTCTGCTGTGACATTAACTGCCCAAGTGGAACCAGACATTGACTGACAGGGGTATTGTGCAGTTTTACACAAAGGCAGCAAGGTTTGTTCTTGTTGCTTCTCATTATGCTCCACTCTTCTCACTGTCTTTTACTGCCATTTCTTTCATTTTCCTTCTCTTATTACCTTCATCTTAAACTGCACCATACACTTCCACCTATCTGTAGTCCAGCAGTCAGTTTTACTATTAGATCATTACATTCATCTCTCGTCATCTGCTGTCAAAGTCTTTTTTTTTTAATCTCTTTGTTACTACTATTCAATGACAATTTCGAGAATTTTCTAAAAACTTCAGACTTAAAATTTTAAAATCTAATTGGAGCATAAAAAAGTGCAAGTTACAGCTGGACATAAACATATCTTCATTTACCCAAAGCTTTGATGTCCTTGTCCTTCTCATTTAGCAGTTTGTTAAAATGTTCATGTAGATGTCTTTTCACTTCTTGTGAGTGAACACAGGACTCACAATTTCTACTGCTTAGAAGATAATAATAATTATACAATAAAGTTACTCCTGGGGACAGAAATGAATGATGATAATGATTTACACTTAAAAAAAAAAAGGAATACAATAAAATGAAATGAACATTATCTTCAAGAAATGACCAAAGGTTGGCTGTAATGGATCACCAACTTGGCCTCTCACTTGACTTAATGGTGTTCTAGGTGCATCATGAAAAATAATACCCTCAGATTTAAAAAAAATGCAGCTTAACTGATACAAGAAATATACAAGCTTTCAAACAGTACTAAAGCAGTGAAGATGTATAAACTAGGAAAAAAGTAGAAACTGCTTTATTACTTAATGAATACAAAGTCGTGACGTTTCAGCTTGAGCCTTAATCATATAAACACATACAGGACAAAGAATTTGAGAGAGGAGATAAAGTATAGGTGTATTGGAAGAACAAAAGAGAGTTAAGACGTACAAAAGCGTCTGTCGCAGTGAAAATAACTTAGTAGAAGAATCAGAGAGAGAGGAGACAAAGTATAGATCGCATAAAACTACGTTTTGATATCACAGCTTTACTGCAGTACTTTGTGTATAGCTGTAGACTTGTACACTATTTATCGCGTGTTACTAAAGCAGTGAAGATGCAGTTAGTCATGCTGAATGAGATAAAGGTCCGCAATCCATAACTGACTGCTTGGATTAGCTTGTCAGGACTATATTCTAGCTTTCAGTGGTGCCCCTAGTAACAGATGGTAGTTTGGCCAAGTTAAAAAAAGCCATCACAATGGAAAGGTGAGCACGGACTCAAAAGTGTGCTGAGGTGAAGTCAGACGTGTTGGGCAGGAAGGTGCATAACTGTGACACAACAATCACCCATCAGAGGGGAAAATGCTGAAGAAGAAACAGTACTAGGACAATTACAATCTTATGTTTAAAAGTGAGGAATTGATCTTGCCTTGTGAAGCTGTTAAAACAAACAACTGACAGACCTCTGAGAGTCATGGCTCAAGGAGGCAGATGTTCACCCTCTCTCCCCCAGCATCATAAGTTTAAATAACTAAAAGGATGCTTACTTACAGGGTAAGGGGAAAGTACTTCACTTATGAGCTTAGAAGTTCTGTAGCTGTTTCATTCTCTGAGAAGTTCCTACTTATTTTTATCAGTACTTATACTCCAGTTCCCTAAAACACCTATGGTAAAATGAACATCAGCTTACCTTCTTGAGATGTGTGCACTTTCTTTAAGCATTTTGCACTCAGTGGAGACAATATCAATCTGTGCCCACAGTTCTGAAACAACGCCTAAGTACAGTTCAGTGCTCATGTATAAAAAAGGTTGGACTGTTGTAGATGAAGCTGTAGAAGCTAACTAAGAGCATCTTAATTATGATTACTATGTGGGCAAGTTAAACAAGCAACTGCAATTCAACTCAAGGGATGTAAACACTCAAAAATATATTAAGATACTCGAAGCCAAGTTAAAAAGTCTTTTCATGTATTTTTCAATGATTACATCTCTTGGTTACTTTTTTTTTTTAACCTGCTCTCATATTATTATTCTTCTTATAGCTTTGAAGCCACATAATGTTAAGCAAGGGTTTTCCATAAATGCCTGTTCTTTGGCTTTTTTTCCCACTCTTGCCCAAGTGAGCGCTCTATCGTTCAAAATCCTCTCTGTTGTTCTTCTCCATGTCTCCTTTGGTCTACTCTTACTTCAATTCCCCTGTGGTGTCCATCTTAGTGCTATTTTTTATGGCCGCTTATTGGCTCTTTTTTGCCTTTTGGCTTGACTGCAAAGGTCTATATATGTTAGACACTCTAAGCATGTTAACTGGCAAATACCAGTAAATTGCCACTAATCAATGAGAAAAACTGAAACTTCTGAATGTTATCAGTTACTGTAACTGGTTTATATTATAAAAAAAAAAAACCTAGTAAAAAGTAACCAGCAAAATCAGTTGGAGGATAATCAAGCCAGTAGGATGATGATGCTCAGTTTGCATGGAGGAAAATCAGCCAGTTCTGACACTAGTTCACATGTGACCATTTTGTAAAGATTAAACATTGCTGAAAGTAAGGTAAGAAAAAAATGTTCACACAAACATGTATTTCTTGCTGACGTTTGTAAACTGTGTTTAATTTTACATTAGAAAAAAAAAGCATACAGCGCTGAACATTGTACTGACAAAATTGGTCTTTCAGAAGGTACTTCATGTAAGGTGAAAGACACCAGTTTCAAAAAATCACTGCACAATCATTGCTGTAGCAGCACATCTTCAGCAGTCCACACTCTGCTGTAGCAGCATATCTTCAGCAGTCCACTCTGCTGTAGCAGCACATCTTCAGCAGTCCACACTCTGCTGTAGCAGCACATCTTCAGCAACCCACACTCTGCTGTAGCAGCACATCTTCAGCAGCCCACACTCTGCTGTAGCAGCACATCTTCAGCAGCCCACACTGCTGTAGCAGCACATCTTCAGCAGCCCACACTCTGCTGTAGCAGCACATCTTCAGCAGCCCACACTCTGCTGTAGCAGCACATCTTCAGCAGCCCACACTCTGCTGTAGCAGCACATCTTCAGCAGTCCACTCTGCTGTAGCAGCACATCTTCAGCCATCCACACTCTGCTGTAGCAGCACATCTTCAGCAGTCCACACTCTGTTGTAGCAGCACATCTTCAGCAGTCCACTCTGCTGTAGCAGCACATCTTCAGCAGTCCACACTCTGCTATAGCAGCACATCTTCAGCAGTCCACACTCCACTCTGATACATGTTTGTATAAGAGGGACATCTCCAGTCTGTATTTGTGACACACGAGTCTGTAGTGATCTGTTCTTATTTGAAATTCTCCTACTTTTTTCCTTCTCTCTTATCTAAAGTACTTTGTCAAAAATTTTCAAAGCTAATCATACACAATTTGCTCTAACACTTTGTTCTAACATTTTGTTCTAACACTTTGTTCTAATACTTTGTTCTAACACTTTGTTCTAACAATTTGCTGTATACAGGTCTAGTTCAGTTTGTTAAAATTATTTGAGACAATATGGTCTGCAATCTCTGCAAGTGATCAATGCCTAAGAGTTTTAATCAATTTTGAAATAATTTCAGATCAAGATACCTCCTATTTGGTGGTACTGGGTTCTGTCCCAACCTCTAAAAATACAGGGAAATCTGGTAAGGTAAAGCAGCCAGGCGTGATACTGACCACATCACACTTTCATATGCTGAAGGTCATGGAAAATATAAGCGTGACACCTTATCCCCAATATGCCTTAACAAAGTTGTTCCCATGGGATTCCATTTTGTTAACTTGCTGTGCTATTTTGTTAATTTGCTACGCTATTACTAGGATATGAATATCTGAGGCTGCATTGTTGCCTATGCCTGCACTCAAAGCCAATCAAGACATTATATCATCTCCATGGTACACAAAACCAATCCATTACATGGCCAGTGAGCTAAGGATCAACCTAACTCTCATAGCAGTGTAATGTAATGTAATGACATTTTTCACACTGGAAAATAGTTTTAAAGCTGGCACTGTAGATTATTTATGGTTTTTGCTAAGCATCATTTGTTGAATAGCATCTATCATGGCTGACTCCATCAATGCTGGGTTTGTTTAATGGCCACAGTCTCTCTCTCTGAACCTTAAGTGCCCAGGGCACATGGGGCTTCCGCAAGGGTTTTCCACAAATGCCTGTCTTTCGCCTTTTTTTCTGCTCTTGCCCAGGTGAGCCCTCTATTGCTCAACATCCTTTCTGTTGTTCTTCTCCATGTCTCTTTTGGTCTACCCTTACTTCTGCTCCCCTGTGGTGTCCATCTTAGTGCTGTTTTTGGTAGTGAGTTGTCTGTCATTCGGAGCACATGACCCAACCATCGCCAGCGTCTTTCCTCAATAACTGTTGTCAGTGGTTTCATCTGCATTTCTGCCAATAAAATGTTATTTCTTATGGTGTTTGGCCAAAATATTTTTTAATTCTACGTAAACATTTAGTCTGGAAAGAATTCAACTTGTTTTCTATGGTTTTGGTGATTTTCCAGCATTCACTTCCATAGAGTAGTACACTTAGAACATTACTCTTAAATATCCTGATTTTCATATTTATGCTTAGTTTATTTGATTTCCATATATTCTGTAGCATTGCAAAAGCCTGGTTTGCTCTAGTAAGTCTGCTGTTGATGTCCTCTGTGCTGTCTCCATTTTCTACTACTCTGCTGCCAAGGTATACAAATTCGTTGACCTCCTCCACTAACTTGTTATCTACTCTGAGTACATTTCTGTTGTTCACATTTTGCTTCATTAACTTTGTCTTTCCTACATTGATCTTTAGTCCTATGTTGTTTGCATTCTGGGTTAACTTGTTTATTTTATCTTGCATATCTTTGTGACTGCTTGATAATAGACAAATGTCGTCCGCAAAGTCAAGGTCCTCCAGCACTGTGTCAAGGGTCCATTGTAATCCTCTGCGTTTGTCTGATGTTGCCTCCTTCATTAACCAGTCTACTGCCAAGATAAATAATGTTGGTGATAGTACACATCCCTGTTTCACTCCTGTTTGTACCCTAAAGCTGCTGGAGGTATGTTCTCCACAGATAACTTTGCACTGAAAACCCTCGTATAGGGCTTTGATTACATTAACTATTTTATGGGGGAGGCCATGCCATCTTAGGATTTTCCACAGTGCATCTCTGTTGACACTGTCAAAGGCTTTCTCAAAATCTATGAATAATGCATATGTTGTGCTATGCCACTCATTTGCCTGTTCTAATATTTGTCTAAGTACAAATATATGGTCTATGCATGATCTTCCTTTCCTAAATCCTGCCTGCTCTTTCCGAAGTTTTTCCTCAAGTGTTGGTACAATTCTGTTGATGATTATTCTGCAAAATACTTTACTAGTGAGTGGCAGTAGGGTAATGCCTCTCCAGTTCCCGCAATCTCTGAGGTCACCCTTCTTTGGTAGTTTTACTATAAGACCAGTTTTCCACTCCTCTGGGGCTTTTTCTAAATCCCAAATTTGTTGTAATATCCGGCAAAGTTGTTTTGGTGTTTCTGTTTCTTCTGCTTTCAACATCTCAGCAGTCACTTCATCTTCACCTGGTGCCCTGTCTGATTTTAGCATCTTTATCGCCTCTTTTACTTCATTTATTGTTATTGGTCCTGTATTGATGTTTAGTTCCGCTTTTGCTTCAGGTATATCTATTGCTTGTGCTGCTTGTGTTCTGTTTAGTAGGGTGTTAAAGTGTTCCCTCCATCTTTCAATTTTTTCTCTTTCTCCACTGACCAGTTGTCCATTTTGTGTTCTTACTGCACTTTCACATCTTGTATTGAAGTTACCTGTCATCTGCTTTGTGATTTTATATATGGTTTTCATGTCATTTGTATATGCTGCTTTCTCTGCTGTCTCTGCTAAGTTGTCATAATACTGACGTTTATCTTGACGGCATGATTCCTTCACTTCTTTGTCTTTTTGTGCATAATTACTTAAAACTCGTTCTTTAAGCCGTTGTGATTTGGTGTTCAGTAATTTTTTCTTGATTTCTTTTCTTTGCTCTGTCTTTTCCCATGTGGTCTCACTTATCCATTCCTCTTTTCTCCTTTTCCAATATCCCAGCACCTCTTTTGCTGTTTCCTGTAGTGTTTTATTGAACTCTAATATGGACATTTCTGCTTCATCTTGTAGGACACTGAAGCGGTTCTTAAGTATTATTGAGAATTCATTTCTTGTTTGCTGGTCTATCAGTTTTCTTGTATCAAAATGTATCTTCTGTGTTCTCCGATTCTGGCTTTCCTTAATTTTAGTTTTATTTTTGCTACCAGAAGGTTGTGATCACTTCCTATATCTGCTCCTTTCCTTGCTCGCACATCTTGTAGTGACCGTTTCCACTTGTTGTTTATTAGTATGTGATCGATTTGGTTTTCTGTGGTTTTATCTGGTGACCTCCAAGTCACCTTATGGATGTTTTTGTGTTGGAAAATTGTCCCTCCGATGGTCATCATGTTTTCTTCACAGAAACTGCACAGTCTTTCTCCATTTTCATTTATTTCTCCGATTCCTTCTCTTCCCATGATTCTTCTTCTATCTTCATTTCCTTCACCTACTTTTGCATTGAAGTCGCCCAAGATGAGTAGCATATCATGCTTGGGTATTGTTTCTACTGTGGCTTGGAGGCTGTTGTAAAAATCTTCTTTTAATTCCTCTTCAGCTGCTTCTGTTGGTGCATAACAAACTATAATAGACAGCTTCGTGAATCTTGAGTTGAACCGTGCATATAATAATCTCTCATTTATTGGGGTCCATTTCAGCAATGCTCTTGATGCTTCTTTTGTTATAATCAATGCTACTCCTCCTTCATGAAGATCTTCTTTACCTGACCATATTATTGTATCTTCTGTGTGCTGTGTTGTTAATTTCCTTCTGCCTTGTCCTGTCCATCTTGCTTCTTGTATTCCTAGTATGTCTAGTTTGTATCTGTGCATTTCCTTGATGGTTTGTGCTAGTTTTCCAGTCTGGTTTAGTGTTCTTACATTCCAGCTGCCTATTTGCATCTTTTGTTTAGGTTCCAGGAGGTCTGCAGTCGGGCTGGGGACTTCCAGTGGCTGGCTTTCATCCACAACCTTCATGGGCTCAGTTTCCTGATACGCATTTCTCCTTCCACCTGCATTTGCTTTTTCCCTTGCTTCTGTTTCTGTAGCAGTCTGATAGTTTTTTACCAGATAGGGTTGCTGAATGGCCACAGTAGTGGAAGTTATGTTTGTGTTACGAGGACCAGTGTCCCTGTGCTTGCGCCGCCAGCCCTCAAATCTGGCCTTTGCTTTCTCCTGAAACTATGCTACACCCTTCAGCTGAGTTGATCTTCAAGTAATTTAAGAACACACTTATCTTAACATAGTCTTTGTGAGACAGGGAACATAGATCTGTTTGCTTAAAAACTCTGATCTACTTCTGTAGCCCAGAAACCTGTAGCAATTAACTTCTTCTTCTTCGTTCACTTCTACCACCAAAAACCGCACTGTGGTCCTACTGAATTCACGCCTGTGGTCCTCGTTAGGTCCCGTGGTCCCCTGTGTGGTCCCCGAAAAGACCACATGAGATCCACGAGAGGACCACAAGGGGTTCAGAGTATCACAGGGCTTAGCCTGTATTCTTGGTGGGTCTTGGAAGCGGGACTGCGTGACACCGAGGTTTTCATTGCACCAGTTTAGTCTAGCAATCAACAATAAGTGTAATTGTTATTTTTGTAAAATGTAATGTCAGGCTGGTGGATGGATGGGGACACTGAGATTGCCGGCAGGGATGAGGAAAATCTGGTGTGAATCCAGGACGTGACAAGCCTATGGGTCTTTACAACAATGGCTATCAGAATGATGTAAACAAAACAGAGCCAACAGACTATAGGTGGCGGGGAATAGATATCATTGTGACACTCATTGGATTCCTCATCCCAAAGTCGGAGTGTCTCTGTGGAACTATCTCAAAGCCATCTGGCCAGTCAGAGTTGCATGCTGGATCTGATGTGAAGGGGCTTAAGTACAGCAGTCCAAGCAAGACCACAGCCTGCTCTAGCAAGGAAAGGTGCCGAAGTCAGAGGTACCCAACCAAATGGCACATCACAAAATCAGGGTACCACGCATCATCACCAGTGTGCATATGAAGAAGAATTAGAACAAAATGGAAATAGAACAGTATGAGACAGTTTAGTTCAAGAGGAGACAAGAAGAAACCAGTTAATATTTCTGTCTTCACTGAAAGCATAAAAGCAGATTAGTGGATAAATGCACACTGGAGGGGGGTGGGGGAATATTTATGTGTCATTTTAAATTTAAGTACAAAACAGATGTTGAATGGTTATGATATAATGAAAGATGAGAGAGGTGAAGATCAGCGTGTTTGCTAGCCGGCAGGTATCTCGGTAAGGTAAAGGTAAAATCCCCATTTCCGTGCCATTAATCTTCCAAGTCAGCCGTGGTAATCTCTCTCTCTCTCTGAACCTTAAGTGCCCAGGGCACATGGGGCTTCCGCAAGGGTTTTCCACAAATGCCTGTCTTTCGCCTTTTTTTCTGCTCTTGCCCAGGTGAGCCCTCTATTGCTCAACATCCTTTCTGTTGTTCTTCTCCATGTCTCTTTTGGTCTACCCTTACTTCTGCTCCCCTGTGGTGTCCATCTTAGTGCTATTTTTGGTAGTGAGTTGTCAGTCATTCGGAGCACATGTCCCAACCATCGCCAGCGTCTTTCCTCAATAATTGTTGTCAGTGGTTTCATCTGCATTTCTGCCAATAAAATGTTATTTCTTATGGTGTTTGGCCAAAATATTTTTTCAATTCTACGTAAACATTTAGTCTGGAAAGAATTCAACTTGTTTTCTATGGTTTTGGTGATTTTCCAGCATTCACTACCATAGAGTAGTACACTTAGAACATTACTCTTAAATATCCTGATTTTCATATTTATGCTTAGTTTATTTGATTTCCATATATTCTGTAGCATTGCAAAAGCCTGGTTTGCTCTAGTAAGTCTGCTGTTGATGTCCTCTGTGCTGTCTCCATTTTCTACTACTCTGCTGCCAAGGTATACAAATTCGTTGACCTCCTCCACTAACTTGTTATCTACTCTGAGTACATTTCTGTTGTTCACATTTTGCTTCATTAATTTGTCTTTCCTACGTTGATCTTTAGTCCTATGTTGTTTGCATTCTGGGTTAACTTGTTTATTTTATCTTGCATATCTTTGTGACTGCTTGATAATAGACAAATGTCGTCCGCAAAGTCAAGGTCCTCCAGCACTGTGTTAAGGGTCCATTGTAATCCTCTGCGTTTGTCTGATGTTGCCTCCTTCATTAACCAGTCTACTGCCAAGATAAATAATGTTGGTGATAGTACACATCCCTGTTTCACTCCTGTTTGTACCCTAAAGCTGCTGGAGGTATGTTCTCCACAGATAACTTTGCACTGAAAACCCTCGTATAGGGCTTTGATTACATTAACTATTTTATGGGGGAGGCCATGCCATCTTAGGATTTTCCACAGTGCATCTCTGTTGACACTGTCAAAGGCTTTCTCAAAATCTATGAATAATGCATATGTTGTGCTATGCCACTCATTTGCCTGTTCTAATATTTGTCTAAGTACAAATATATGGTCTATGCATGATCTTCCTTTCCTAAATCCTGCCTGCTCTTTCCGAAGTTTTTCCTCAAGTGTTGGTACAATTCTGTTGATGATTATTCTGCAAAATACTTTACTAGTGAGTGGCAGTAGGGTAATGCCTCTCCAGTTCCCGCAATCTCTGAGGTCACCCTTCTTTGGTAGTTTTACTATAAGCCCAGTTTTCCACTCCTCTGGGGCTTTTTCTAAATCCCAAATTTGTTGTAATATCCGGCAAAGTTGTTTTGGTGTTTCTGTTTCTTCTGCTTTCAACATCTCAGCAGTCACTTCATCTTCACCTGGTGCCCTGTCTGATTTTAGCATCTTTATCGCCTCTTTTACTTCATTTATTGTTATTGGTCCTGTATTGATGTTTAGTTCCGCTTTTGCTTCAGGTATATCTATTGCTTGTGTTCTGTTTAGTAGGGTGTTAAAGTGTTCCCTCCATCTTTCAATTTTTTCTCTTTCTCCACTGACCAGTTGTCCATTTTGTGTTCTTACTGCACTTTCACATCTTGTATTGAAGTTACCTGTCATCTGCTTTGTGATTTTATATATGGTTTTCATGTCATTTGTATATGCTGCTTTCTCTGCTGTCTCTGCTAAGTTGTCATAATACTGACGTTTATCTTGACGGCATGATTCCTTCACTTCTTTGTCTTTTTGTGCATAATTACTTAAAACTCGTTCTTTAAGCCGTTGTGATTTGGTGTTCAGTAATTTTTTCTTGATTTCTTTTCTTTGCTCTGTCTTTTCCCATGTGGTCTCACTTATCCATTCCTCTTTTCTCCTTTTCCAATATCCCAGCACCTCTTTTGCTGTTTCCTGTAGTGTTTTATTGAACTCTAATATGGACATTTCTGCTTCATCTTGTAGGACACTGAAGCGGTTCTTAAGTATTATTGAGAATTCATTTCTTGTTTGCTGGTCTATCAGTTTTCTTGTATCAAAATGTATCTTCTGTGTTCTCCGATTCTGGCTTTCCTTAATTTTAGTTTTATTTTTGCTACCAGAAGGTTGTGATCACTTCCTATATCTGCTCCTTTCCTTGCTCGCACATCTTGTAGTGACCGTTTCCACTTGTTGTTTATTAGTATGTGATCGATTTGGTTTTCTGTGGTTTTATCTGGTGACCTCCAAGTCACCTTATGGATGTTTTTGTGTTGGAAAATTGTCCCTCCGATGGTCATCATGTTTTCTTCACAGAAACTGCACAGTCTTTCTCCATTTTCATTTATTTCTCCGATTCCTTCTCTTCCCATGATTCTTCTTCTATCTTCATTTCCTTCACCTACTTTTGCATTGAAGTCGCCCAAGATGAGTAGCATATCATGCTTGGGTATTGTTTCTACTGTGGCTTGGAGGCTGTTGTAAAAATCTTCTTTTAATTCCTCTTCAGCTGCTTCTGTTGGTGCATAACAAACTATAATAGACAGCTTCGTGAATCTTGAGTTGAACCGTGCATATAATAATCTCTCATTTATTGGGGTCCATTTCAGCAATGCTCTTGATGCTTCTTTTGTTATAATCAATGCTACTCCTCCTTCATGAAGATCTTCTTTACCTGACCATATTATTGTATCTTCTGTGTGCTGTGTTGTTAATTTCCTTCTGCCTTGTCCTGTCCATCTTGCTTCTTGTATTCCTAGTATGTCTAGTTTGTATCTGTGCATTTCCTTGATGGTTTGTGCTAGTTTTCCAGTCTGGTTTAGTGTTCTTACATTCCAGCTGCCTATTTGCATCTTTTGTTTAGGTTCCAGGAGGTCTGCAGTCGGGCTGGGGACTTCCAGTGGCTGGCTTTCATCCACAACCTTCATGGGCTCAGTTTCCTGATACGCATTTCTCCTTCCACCTGCATTTGCTTTTTCCCTTGCTTCTGTTTCTGTAGCAGTCTGATAGTTTTTTACCAGATAGGGTTGCTGGCCCTATGCTGAACCCTCCTTAGTCGCCTTTTACGATCATGCATGGTAGGGTACAGTGGTCCTATTCTTTGCAGATCCCGGGTACCACACGAGGGAGCCGTGGTAATAGATCAGCTATTTAGGTAAATTCTAGAAGGATATGAGAAGACTGTTTGATAGTAGCCTGTCTTCAAGCTCACAAAACTGTGAGTTAGTGATTTAAGACTAGCTCATTTATTCACTACTGCAGCCAGCTACAAAAACATCCGACTAGCAGCTATAGTTACAGGTACTGCTGCTATAGTTACAGATGCTGCTGCTATAGTTACAGGTACTGCTGCTATAGTTACAGATGCTGCTGCTATAGTTACAGGTACTGCTGCTATAGTTACAGGTACTGCTGCTGTAGTTACAGATGGTGCTGCTGTAGTTACAGATGCTGCTGCTATAGTTACAGGTGCTGCTGCTATAGTTACAGGTGCTGCTGCTATAGTTACAGATGCTGCTGCTATAGTTACAGGCGCTGCTGCTGCAGTAACTTCTTACTTATAACTTACAGACACAATGACGTGGTATTCTGTTTTCCCTAAAAGGCATTATAAATGTAAAATCTAAAAATACAACACCGATTAAGATTTTAACCATTTAATTAAAACAAACCCACAATAAGCAATAATCAATACTTAACTCTTCATGTGTATTTATCACGTGCACACGCGAGGGACAAAAACTGTGAGACCAAGAGGAAAGACATCTCAATAGACTGACCAAATGTGTACGGGAAAAGAAATGTAGCCAAGGACTGCCCGAAAAGGAGATGATCGCTAGCGCTTTTCAGGGCAGGATAAAATGATTGAGTGAATGTTATTCTTTCGTTGAGGTGCTTACCGGCGACAACACTTTTATGAATATAGTAGACTTGTTTGAGGGCATTAGCAAATGCTTCTGTGTTGACTTTTCTCTGTGCCGAGGACATCATGAAGTTTGTATATTTCTCTGTATTCGAAACCTGCCGCTGTAGCAAAACTGAATTTCCCTCTCTAAGTGGTAGCTCTTGCGGTCTGAAGTTTACATTTAACAGTTTTACCCTAAAGCGGCAAAGGTACAGGGTACACAATAATTAGTGTATATAACTATACACGAAGCACTGCAGAAAAGCTGTGATACCAGAATGTATAAACTAGGAGAAAGTAGGAGCAGCTTCATTACTTAACAGTTACAAAGATGTCACGTTTCGGCGTGAGCCTTAATGATACAAAAACATACAGGAGGAAGAAATAGAGAGAGGAGATAAAGTATATCTTATATCCTTCCCGTGCCGTTAAACGTCACATAGGGCTCGCAAAGTAGTTCGCCAATTTTTCCTGTCTTCGGCGAGTCTTTCAACCTCATCAAAGGATTTTATGCCTGTTAATTTGGCCTCTCTTAATAATGTCCTCTTAAGAGTTTCACGCGGTCTGCCTCTTTTTCTTCGGCCTGTTGTGTTCCACTTAATAGCTTGTTTTGGGATTCTCTGATCATTTCTTCTCATCAAGTGACAAACATATGTCCATCTCATTTTCCTGATCACCCATGAGACTGGTTGTTGTTCAGTCATCTGTCTTATCTCTGCATTGTTCTTCAATTCATTCCACTTGATGCCGAGTATTTTCCTTAGGCATTTGTTTTCAAAAGAGTCTAATTTCTTTTCTATTTCTTTAGTTGTTTTCCAGCTTTCGCATGCATAAATGAGGGTGGATATTACATTTGAATTTAATAGTCTTAACTTGGTTTTTGTGCTTATAACTTTTGAATTCCATATGTTCTCAAGATTCTTGAAGATTGATGCTGCTTTCGCAATTCTGATACTAACTTCCTTTCTAATGTCACCATCCTGGTCTATGTAGCTGCCAAGGTATGCAAATTGACTGACTTCTTCAAACTCGCAGATAAAGTATAGATTCACATGAATATTATTTTTTTTAAATTTTTTTAAAGAGTACTTAGCTATAAATTGTAAGGTGTGCTTTGTCCGGTGGTGTGTGTCAGGAATGGATTTAGTAGAACGTGGAGACTGTTTAAATAGAGACCTGTGATATGTGGTTGGTGGGTTGTAACTGGGGGTGGTGGATGGGGAACCGGGGAGGGGAGAGAGAGTGATACAATGTTGACCTAGCCAGGAGAAGTTGAAATAGATGATTGGGGAAGAGGGGTTGCAAAGTGATGCTGTGAGGAGGTTTGAAAAGTAAGAAGGGGTGGAGCTTAGTGGAGAGGTACTATAATGATTGATGAGAATGTTAAGTGTAGCTAAACAGCGAGTTTAACCCATGTGGCTCGGCGTTCCATAATTTTGAATGCAGCGGTCCTCAAGCGCCAGGCGGCTTGTGTCATCTGCGTGACATTGTTTGATGGCTGTTACCAGAAAATCAGATTTGCCTCTGTGGTTGGGGCCATTGAAATGATTTGGGACTGGTTTCGAAGCATGCTGGGCGATGTCGTACATATGTTTTTGCATGCGGTCCCCTAATCTGAGGCCAGTCTCACCAATATATGTTATCCTGCATCTTTTGCAAATGATGACATATATCACATTACGGGACTCGTATGTGAACTCCATCCCATACTCCCAACTCCTCCGTCTTCGCCGTATATGTCAGGATAATTTGGACTTTATAGATCAGCCTAACAAGTTATTAGAATTTTTCCGTCATCGCAACTACCCAGAAAAGGTCCTTCGTGAAGCCTTCAACCGTATCCAACTAGTGAGCCGCGAAGAAGTATTCAGGAAAAAGCCTGTTACTCCATCTGACACAGTTAAGCTAGTACTGCCTTTCCACCCGCATGGTCAGATGGTTAAGAAAATTCTTTATCATCATCTGCCGATAATCCAACTCGACCCCGACACTCGCGACATTTTCTCTGATCCACCCCTATTGGGTTGCAAACGTGAGCCAAACCTTAAGGACATCCTCGTCCACAGCAACTTGAAGCAGAGCCTTACATATGTTGGCACCAGAAAATGTAACCGCACCCGCTGCGTTACCTGCCCGATAGTCTGGGAAACGAAAACAATCACTTTTCCCATAACTATCCTCACTCTTCATGAGGGATTCACATGTGAGTCCCGTAATGTGATATATGTCATCGTTTGCAAAAGATGCAGGATAACATATATTGGTGAGACAGTCCTCAGATTAGGGGACCGCATGCAAAAACATATGTACGACATCGCCCAGCATGCTTCGAAACCAGTCCCAAATTATTTCAATGGCCCCAACCACAGAGGCAAATCTGATTTTCTGGTAACAGCCATCAAACAATGTCACGCAGATGACACAAGCCGCCTGGCGCTTGAGAACTGCTGCATTCAAAATTATGGAACGCTGAAGCCACATGGGTTAAACTCGCTGTTTAGCTACACTTAATATTCTCCTAAATCATTATAGTACCTCTCCACTAAGCTCCACCCCTTCTTACTTTTCAAACCTCCTCACAGCATCACTTTGCAACCCCTCTTCCCCAATCATCTATTTCAACTTTTCCTGGCTAGGTCATCATTGCATCACTCTCTCTCCCCTCCCCGGTTCCCCATCCACCACCCCCAGTTACAACACACCAACCACATATCACAGGTCTCTATTTAAACAGTCTCCACGTTCTACTAAATCCATTCCTGACACACACACACACCACCGGACAAAGCACAACTTTGTAATCGTTAAGTATTAAAGCTGCTCCTACGTTTTCCTAGTTTATACATAAAGGAACAGGGGAGCAGCCGACAGATAATGCTGGTTATGGTCACCATGCTATAATAGTAGGCAGATGATCTCAATGTAGGGACAATGGCTACGATCACTGGCTAGTACAGTCACTGTCCGGAAGGAAAGCAATGGTAAACTACCTTCTGGAAATATACCAAGTAACCCAAACATGATAAATGCATTGAATGTAAATGCTTTAGAAGAGTTCTTCAAATATCATTAGAGAAACAGGTGTGTGTGTGGAAGGGGGGGGGGAGAAGCAGGGAAATAATATGAAACTGGTGAATAGGACAAGACCCGGAGGGGCAATAAACACCTATAGGTCGCCAGAAAAGAAGAGAATGTGGCGGTAAGGAGGGGGGGGGGGCTAGGAAAAAGAATAAAGAAAGTAGAGTATAAATCGCAGGGAAAAAAAGTGGAAAACTAAAGAATTTAATGGAAGCTGAACATATTGTTAATTCCAGCTAGATGGAGACAGCCAGCCTGGAAAATAAGGCGCTGTTCTATGACCTTCCGAGATCGTACATCAGCAGAATCAGAGCGGATCGCATTAACAGAAATGTCCTGTTTTCCCCTATGCTTGCTAAGGCAAAAACGTTTAGCCACAGGTGTCCAAGCTTTCTTTGAAATGTCGTTAAGATGTTGGCAAAAACGATCTCCTAAGCGTAAACCGGTCTCTCCTAAATACTTCATATCACAACGTTTGCAAATAATAGCATAAATAACATTGCGTGAAATGCAAGTGAAGGCCACCTAAACTGATAACGTGGACTTACGGAAGGAGATCTGGCTAGCCTCGACAACAAACGGGCAAGTGTTGCATCTACGACGTCCGCAACGTCTGGTACCATAAAAAGTGTCATCTGTCTTAAGGCGACTTCGAACTAAAAGGTCCCTGAGGTTCTTGTCCCTTCTGTAGGCCACCAATAGGGGTTCCCCTAAAAAGTTCACGTGTATCAGGCTCGGTCTGGAGGAGATGGATATGGCGAAACAGTATGTTCTTAGCTGCCAAACTATGAGGGTGGTGCGTTAGTACCAGTTTAACTCTGTCCGAGATACAGTGTGATTTAGGAGTGAGGGCTTGTTGCCGCGATATATGGCCGATGCGGTTCCAAGATGACGAGAGAACATGTGTCTTTTGCCCTTCCCCTTTTTCTCTCCCTCCCCAAAGCTGTTTTTCTCCGCCTCTTCTTTCCGATTGGCTTCATCTGCTTTCCTCTGTGCGCCCCCTGTTTTCTATGCCTCGCCTGAGGGACACGCATTCTTGTGTTTCCTACTTTCTGGAGGATGCCACTAAGATAAGTTTTCATTTAGTTATATGTTTTGTTTTGTTTATATCCATTGACATTGTGGACAAGTGGACAGAGTATATCGGTGAGTTGTATAGAGGAGAAAGACCAGAATTAACACAAGATACTGAAAACTGTGAGGGACCACCAATACTTGAAGATGAAATCATAGATGCCATCAAACACATGAAGAAAGGAAAAGCGACTGGGCCTGATAATATAACAATAGAAGAAATAGAGGCACTAGAGGAGACAGGAATAAAAATAATATCCAATTTACTGAATGACATTTACAACAGTGGTTATATTCCCAGTGACCTGATTAAATTCATGTTTATAGCACTACCAAAGAAACCAGGTGCAAAGGAATGTGACGACCATCGGACTATTAGCCTCTCATGTCACATAACGAAGCTACTTCTGAGAATAATTATGAGAAGAACAAGGAAAAAGATAAAAATGGAAATAGCAGATGAACAGTTTGGGTTTGTTGAAGGAAAGGGAACACACAATGCCATTTATGCTTTACGAACACTAAAGAAAGAGCTTTAGAAGTACAGAAAGATCTCTACTTATGCTTCATTGATTACACCAAGGCATTTGACAAGGTGAAATGTAATGAAATTATTAAAATGCTTGAAGACATCAATATAGACGGCAAAGACCTGAGGATTGTAAAACATTTATACTGGCAGCAAGAAGCAGCAGTTCGAGTTGAAATAGGATTGGAAAATATCAAGCTATAAAACAAGAGGTGCGACAAGGATGTGTACTATTTCCAGACCTTTTTTCTCTGTATAGCGAAAATATTCTAAGAACAATCATCACAGAACCAGGCACAAAAATTGGAGGATACAATATTAACAACCTTCGGTATGCTGACGACACAATACTGATAGCTGAGAACCAACAAGACCTGCAAAATCTCTTGGATAAAGTTGCCTAAGAAAGTGAACAGAAAGGCCTTACTTTGAACATCAAAAAGACAGAGACTATGGTTATATCTAAGAAACAGAATCCACCAGCATGCAGTATTAAATTAAACGGAACTATTCTAAAGCAGGTGCAGAAATTCAAATACCTTGGAGCAGTAATAACTTCAGATGGGAAATGCAGAATAGAAATTAGGAACAGAATAGGTCAAGCAAAGACTGCATTTCAGAGAATGAGAAAAATATTAGCTAACACATTTTTATTAATGAATGTTAGAAAACGAGTCCTAAAATGCTATATTGAACCTATCTTGTTATATGGAAGTGAATCATGGACAATAGGCGAATGTTGCGAATCCCCTGGACAGCAAAAAATAACTAATCAAGAATGTATGAGAAGAGCTGGAGAGTCAAAAACCTTGTGAAAAAGATAAGAGAGAGACAATGTACTTTCATAGGACATGCAATGAGAAGAGGGGGCATTGAAAATATTATAACAACAGGAAAAATAGAAGGAAGAAGATCAAGAGGAAGACCAAGAGAAATGATACTGGACAGTCTGACGGGATGGTGTGAGAGGAGATCACTAACTGAACTGATGGCCTGCATGAAAGATTGGGTACTCTGGAGAAGCATAATGGCCAACGCCATTCGGCACGGCACATGATGATGATGACATTGTATACATCGCCATTACAAGGATGTGAGAAATCTGGAAACCCTATACTTCGTACTATTTTAGGAGATTAACTGAATTTGTTGAGCTTAATGAGATATTGCAGTAATAGATCTATGAGCACAATGATTGGTGTATAAGTATACAACTATACACTAAACACTGCAGTAAAGCTGTGATACTAGAATGTATAAAATTGGAAAAAAGTAGGAGCAGCTTTATTACTTAACGATTACAAAGTTGTGACGTTTCGGCGTGAGCCTTAATCATACAAAAACATACAGGACGAAGAAATGGGGAGAGGAGATAAAGTATAGATTTACATGAATACTGTTTAAAAAAAGTACTTAGCTGTAAATTGCAAGGTGTGGCTTGTCTGGCGGTGTGTGTCAGGAATGGATCCGCTATTTTCTCAGCAACCCCTCTTCCCCAATCACCTGTTTCAAATTCTCCTAGCTAGGCCAGTAGTGCGTCACTCTCTCTCCCCTCCCCGGTTCCCCATCCACCACTCCCAGTTACAACCCACCGACCACATGTCACAGGTCTCTATTTAAACAATTTCCACGTCCTACCAGATCCATTCCTGACACACACCGCCAGACAAGCCACACCTTGCAATTTACAGCTAAGTACTTTTTTTTTTTAACAGTATTCATGTAAATCTATACTTTATCTCCTCTCCCTATTTCTTCGTCCTGTATGTTTTTGTATGATTAAGGCTCACGCCGAAACGTCACAACTTTGTAATCGTTAAGTAATAAAGCTGCTCCTACTTTTTTCCAATTTTATACATTCTAGATCTATGAGCCTCTTGGTTACGCCATAGTTGTAGATTACGTTGATTTACGCAGCTTGTTTGATTTTACTTTCCATTCAAAATGGCTGCCCCCGTGGAAAGAAGTTCTGCAATGACAATGCGAATTGAGATGTTTTGCAATCTTGTAGTTTTATTTAAGTATACAGTCAGCTGTTGAAAATAACAAATGTGCACCTCAATAATAAACCAGTCAGACAAGAACGTTTTATTCAACAGGTCCAGACATTGCTAGAAAGTTCAAGCTAGCATTGAACGCTGTAAACCATGAGCTCGGTCATCGAGCAATGTGCGAAAACCGCAATGAGGGTTGGTGGTGTGCCCATTTTATTCTCTTCGTCGTGTGTCTCTGGATTTCCACGAATATCACATCATTTCAGATTTCTGCGAAAAAGCTCCCCGCCAAAGACAAAGTCCGTATTAAGTTGCACAACTTTTTTACCAAATACGGCATCCCCGGACAACTGTGCAATATGTCACCCACATACATCAGCCTTTTATAAAAGTTGGCAAATAAACATACAAAGAGAATACTCAAAGTATTATCATACAACGTGCGCTTATCTGGGGCACAATCATGGAACAACGCCTACTGAGCATGTTGGAGATGATGAACAAAAGCAAAGAAATATTGACTCCCTTATAGAAACTTGGTTTTATGAAGTTTGCCCACATGGCTCTTTGGAAGCAGATCTTCCATTCAGAACGAAGATAAGATCTTTACATCCCGAAGAATATCCAGATATGAACAAAGTGATAATTCAGGTCCATTATGATGGAGCCGAGGTTGCAGAATTACCAAGTGCGCATCAACTGAGCCAGATAAGTGACCTGTATGATCTGAAGGTTGGTTTTGATGAGGACAAGGCAAATATGAGGATTTCTTGTGATGTGATAAAAGGAGTTGTCATACCAGTATCCTGCACTCTTCTGGTCCCCTTAAATTTTGGTAAGAGGCATCCCATGGGTTAACTCTTTCCGTGCCTGTCGACAGATATCTGACGCTTCCGGTTTCTCACGTGGATGCCAGTTGTAACAAATTTGACGTTTGGTTTGTTTCATTAAAAAAAAAAAAAAAAAGGTGTAATGTTTAGATTGTACACATTTCATGCGCATGTCCGGTGACACCTTTCAAAATGGCGAAAGAGTGCTTAGTTACGAGCGATGTAGAGCGAGAAAAACAAAGAGAAACATTGAGAAATTTTTGGTGATGTAGATAGGGGTATGGACATGGCCTGTGACCAAACCACTGTTCTTGAATGTATCCCAAGTAGATCTAGACATATTAGATGACTGGAGAAGTAGTTAGAAGGTTATTTCAGACATTATTTTAGCGAAAATGCAACATATCAAAACAAGACAACTTTGACAGGTAGTTCTAGGCATCTCATATGGTAAGTACTCTAGATCTAGAGGTACCCGATGGTAAATAGGACACAGTTATTGTCTAAAAATACAGGCTAAAGCTCTGCAATACTCTGAACCCCTTGTGGTCCTCTCAGGGATCTCGTGTGGTCCTTTCAGGGACCACACAGGAGACCACGGGACTTAACGAGGACCACAGGCATAAATTCAGTAGGATCACAGTGCGGTCTTGGTGGTAGAAGTGAATGAAGAAGAAGATTGTCTAAAAACATATTACTTATTTTTTCCTAAAAAAACTCTGCATTTATGAAATCTTCATATATTTAGTTATATTTTGAAGCATAATAAATACACGGAAGTACATGGAAATACTGTTTTCATTCAATTTTACAACTATACCCCCTATACATATCAAGACCCGTGCTTTTACTCCGGTACCAACTGAACGTCCGCGCTTCTTCCTCCGGCACGGAAAGGGTTAAGATTAGAGAAAGACCCACAAGAGATAAACTAGGGGTTACCAGCCTTCCTGTCAGAAGTGTAAAACCAAAAGTTACATAACCATTGCTTTTCTGATAGGTGTTACCAGGCAACCTTTTTCTGCAAAGGGACAGGATGCCACTTACACGAGTGGCCAGTCAGCAACATTCATGACCATAGCTAATAAATGAGTGTTGTAATAATAACATATTACACAACTATGTCACTAACAAATGATTTAGTCTTGCATGTAGTATGTAACCATGGATGTGTGCAGTGCCCAGATTAGACAGACAGGCAGGAAACTGTTGTAGAGAGCAAAACAACGGCACAACTCCTCAGATCATCAGAGAAGTACCCCCCCCCCCCCCCCCCAGCATGTGTTTCAGCCATTTAAACTTATGACGCTGTGGGGGTGGGGCCCTCTGGGTCATGACTCCCAGAGGTCTGTGAGTTGATGACTTATAACCGCTTCACAAGGCTGAAGATACTGCTTGAATGTTCATGTCTGTAACATATCAACGTTCCTACCTGTGTGGTGGATTTTGATAAGCTTTCTTATATTACTGTGATCAAGTCCTTGATCGCGCTTTGCATATGCCACCCTTGCTTGTCCAGCACATCACACTTGATTGTTTTGTATGACACCTGAGGGAAGTGGAAACACGAGCCACTCTTGCAGCCTTTTGAGATGGTACAAGATGTTATCTTCCATTGTATTGCCTTGATCATTGTTAATGTGTTGTATAGGGTCATTGTGAATTTATAACAGTCTTAGTGGGTCATTTTTCCATTGTTCTCTACATTTTTGCCATATTCAGCATTTTCAGTGCGCTCGCTCACAAACTCATTGCAGTGTTGTCAGTGTTCTGGTAATTTCTTTTATTCTTGCAGAACCAATCTTTGGGGTTACAGCATACCCACTGACAGACAATCCCTGTAGTTTATCATTATCTTTGAAACTTTGGCCTTTTAGCGGATTGATTCTTCATAGCTTCAGACAGTGCATAATCATTAGGAACAAAGTCAGGAAAATATGGTGGATGTGGCAACACTGTAAATCACAAGGACTCCAACTCATCAACAGTTTTGTGGCTTGTTTGTGGTTGTGTATTGTCATGCAGGAGCAACATGTGACTGGGCCACTTTCCCCTTACGTCGCTGTCGGATTTTTTGGTGTAAGCTTCATAATGACTCGCAGAAGCGTGCACTGTTCATTGTCATGGCCTGTGAAAGCCAGTGAGCCAAGTATGCCACGGTCATCTCAGAAAACCGTAGCCATCTGTTTCCCTCCTGAAGAATCTGCAAAAACTTTCTTGGGTGTGGGGCTTCCTTTGTGTTTCCATTTGCATTGACTTTTGCTTGATCTCCAGTGTATGGTGGAGTAACCGTGGCTCACCACCAATAAGCAACGATGGATATTCACCATGATTTCACCTTCCTTCTACACAGTCCACCTCTGTCCTTGGTAGTCAATCTCCATGTTGTTGTCCATGTGTGCATGGGGACTGGTGGAAAAATTACGTACTAGTGCTCCCTCTCTTGTGCCTGTTAGGAAGTGTGGCTGTTCTTGATATACACATCCATATTTGACATATATTTTAATTTCTCTAGCAACAAGCACCAATGAAAAAAACAGTGCCTGTCTAAATCATTTGTTAATGACCCTATTGTTTCACATTTGTGATATGTAATTGTGACACCATAATTAGTGTGATGCAGGCTGCATGTTGCCAAGTCCTGATGTAAACTGTTAAATGCACAGAAGTAGCATAGTCATAATGAAACTAGTTTCTTATTGTGGTCTCAGCATATTAAAAAGTTACTTTTTTGTAATCTAGTTGTTCCACATGTAAAAATAAGTGCATGCTGAGGTCTTGTTAACTCTTATAATACCAGGAGCTATTTAAATGGCATTACAAATGTTTTTTAACAAATTTTTATTGTACAGTTTTCTTCCATAGTTGGAAGTTTATAATTTTGAGAAATAATACTGAAAAAAAAAAATTGATAAAAAACTTCTACGTCTTTCACTGGCAAAACACTGCATTCATGAGTGATAAAAAAAAATCTTTGTGTGGTGTGGGTTCTGTTTGAAAGTCTAAGAGTCACAGAAACTTGTTTTGAAATTGGAGAACTTCTGTCTGAAGAAAAAGCATATCAGAGAACACAGTACACATATGGCTATCAGTGCATTAAACAAAAAAAAAAAAAAATAGATGTTCATATAAAAAAAAATCAACCTTACAGAATTAAACATAGTAAAAGCAAAGTAAAAACAAGTACAGATTTTAGGAAAGGAGATTCATCTTGTTTAATTACTACTAACAATATATAAGTGACAATTTTTTATTTGAAATGATACTGCAGGCTGAATATCATTGTAGGTTGATAACACTGCTCTTTTTGGTCTTCCATATTTCAGACTTGAAAGTAAAAGTGCGTGGTGATAATACAGTGTCTGTCCAGAAGATGGAAAGTAATGTAATTTTTATAGAAAATGAGAAAGGAGACTGCCATCTTAGTCATATCAAGGTATGCCCAGTATAGGATGCATATTTTGCAAATTTGTGTTATAGCCATGGCTATCAACATTAACTTGTCTACATTAAAAGTTATATAGTACCTTGCATTTTCCAGTAGCAGGGACAACATTTCACTGTGTTCAGTCCTTACTGCTCTTGGGGAAACATTGTAATGGCACTTTCATCTTAGAAGATGGTTTTTTTGAAGCAGGCAGATGTTAGTTGTGGGTTGTGTCACACACCCAAGGAGCCAGAACAAGAATAAAATGTACATTGTTCTAATATGCATGATTCTTGCACATTGTTAATATACACATGCACCTTTCTTTTGCATCTTGTCTTCCAAACATAGTTTATCATTTAGTTAGGCTGCTGATGGTGAGATGTAATAAAAAAAAATCTTTCTTTTTATATTTTATTATATTTCATGTCAGCCGCGCAGAGCCGTGCCGAGCTGCACAGCACAGGCTGCTGCTGTTGCACAGGCCGACCGTTCTTTTGGCAAAAAAGCGCTCTCGAGTTCCGTGCATGGGGAGGCAGGCTTTCGCTCCCTTCCTGGACAGCGAGAGTTAAGGTGTTTCGATGCAGAAGCAAGTGGTTTGTCCATCGAGTGAAGCATGTAAACGGCTAGCCAGCCAGGTTCGTGCTAACAATGTACTACAGTTATGTTGACCGATGGTCTCAAAATTGGCCCATCTCTTGCAAAGAGTATCGGGTCTGCAGTATGTAATGTGCGTTTGTTGTGGGTGGCTGGGCTTTCTTCTCATTCGCTAGAGCAGAGAGAGCCGCTGGCTGCCCCCACTGGTTAAAGGAAATGAAATGCCGCCGGGTTAGAAAAGGATCCTGTCTCCTTTGCCCCGCGTCGGTCTGTCGGCAGATATCCGATTAAGGTTCGGTGAAGAAAGCTATCTGGTTAATCCTGCCAGTAGTCATATGCTTGTCTCAAAGATTAAGCCATGCATGTCTCACGGTGAAACCGCGAATGGCTCATTAAATCAGTCGAGGTTCCTTAGATGACACAATCCTACTTGGATAACTGTGGCAATTCTAGAGCTAATACATGCTTACCAAGCTCCGACCCTCGTGGAAAGAGCACTTTTATTAGTTCACAACCAATCGTCATTGCCCTTCGCGGGGCGCGGCGTCCCAACTGGTGACTCTGAATAACCTTGTGCTGATCGCATGGCCTTCTGTGCCGGCGACGCATCTTTCAAATGTCTGCCCTATCAAATGTCGATGGTACGTGACGTGCCTACCATGTTTGTAATGGGTAACGGGGAATCAGGGTTCGATTCCGGAGAGGGAGCATGAGAAACGGCTACCACATCCAAGGAAGGCAGCAGGCGCACAACTTACCCACTCCCGGCATGGGGAGGTTGTGGCGAAAAATAACAATACGGGACTCTTTCGAGGCCCCATAATTGGAATGAGTCTCGCTGCTGGCGAGATTCCTCAGCTGCCGTGTGTGGAGCAGTGCTCCTCCCGGCCAATGAAGAAAGGTGCACCACTGTGGAAAAAGTGGTAGAAAGGATAAGGCGAAGCAAACAGTCGCATCATGGCACCTCTGGTCTGGAGGTCTGCCATGTCCTGAGTGCAGTCATATTGGGTGAAATGCATGAACCGGCTTAACCCAGAGGTTAAGACACTGCTGGCGAGACTCTTCGAATGCCGCACATGGAGTGAAGCTCCTCCCGGTCAAGGAAGAAAATGCGGAAAAGAAATAAAGGTTGCCGTGTGGCGCCGATGTGAAAAGGTGAAGGAAAAGATAAAGTGAAATTTAATTGGTATGTCCAGTAGTATCGCTACGAGAGCTACACATACCACGGTGCCTCTGCTCTAGAGGCCGGCCACGTCTGAAGTACACCTACACTGGTGAAATATGCCTAAACCAGCACACACCAGAGGTGAAACTTGATGGCCGGGCATGTCACACCACCTCCGCTCTAGAGGTTGGTCACGCCCGATACACACCCATACTGGTGAAATATGCCTAAACCGGCTCATACCAGGGGTGAAACTTGAAGGCTACGCATGTCACGGTATCTCTGCTCTAGAGGTCGGTCACGTCCCAAACACGCCCATACTGGGATAATATGCCTAAACCAGCTCAACCCAGGGGTGCGAGTCACTAGTGGCGAGGATTCGTCCTTCTGGACAAAAGCTCCATCCTGGTCACAACTAGGAAAGGTAGCGGCCACGACTACAAAATGCTGAAGTTGGAGACACTGGACCAGGGCAGTCTAGATAGGCAACCACCTCTCACCCGGCGGGGATGTATGCATATCCTAATCGCGCTGAGGTTTTCCGGTGAGAAAGTCCAACACTGGACTGGATGGGCAACCACCTCTCACCCAGCGGTGATACATGGGTATCTCAAAACACGTTGAGGTTTTCCGGTGAGAAAGTCCAACTCTGGCCTGGGTGGGCTACCACCTCTCACCCATCGGGGATATGCTGATATTCTAACATGTCGAGGTCTTCCGGTGAGAAACTCCAACTCTAAACTAAACTGGTGCAACGAAAACCACGGTGTCACGCAGTCCTGCTTCCGACACCCACCAAGAAATCAGGCTCAAGTCCTGAGATACTCTGAACCTTCTGTGGTCCTCTCAGGGTTCTCGTGTGGTCCTTTCGGGGACCACGAAACTTAACGAGGACCACAGGCGTAAATTCAGTAGGATCACAGGGTGGTCTTGGTAGAAGCGAACGAAGAAGAAGAAGGTTACATTTCATTTTTGTATCATGAAAGTAAACTACTTTTTTTTTTAAACATTGTGTATTCTTTAGTTCTTTTGCATTTTTTTTCCCATCTGCTTGTGAACATACCTTCAACATTGTAAACTGCTTGAGAACATACCTTCAACATTGTAAACTGCTTGAGAACATACCTTCAACATTGTAAACTGCTTGAGAACATACCTTCAACATTGTAAACTGCTTGTGGGGTGTCATCCTTCAGCCTAGTGTGTGGCAATTTGATTCTACTTTTTCCAACATGTTTATAGCATGAATGGAGTTTTCGGGCTTGTATTTTGTGGTTTTAGTGATTGTTTATTGTAATGTTTATTTATGTTGAAATTTGTTTTCACTTCCTTTGTTTTATTCAACAGTGTGGATCTATAAGTGCCTTGTGCCGATCTGGCAGTATTTCCAGCAAGTCAGCCCTGATAGGCAATGTTTACTTCCATACAGGAAAAACAGGGGTATTTTGACAGTTATTTTATTTCAGTAATCAAACTATATTTTATTTGATATCTGCAAGCATGTTACATTAAATGTGTTTGTTTTTGTCAAAATTTGAATTTCCTTCAGCCCTTGGTCTTCACTTGAATCATTGATGTACTAACAGTGTAGTTCATCTGTGGAGATAGTAATAAAGAGTGGTGTGTCATTGGAACTAGTGCAAGAAAGAGATTGTTCACCATTGAAGGTTATCAGCAAAAAAAAAGATAGAATGCCCAAGATTTATGGAAGATGAGGAGCAAGATAATGAATAAACAACTAATATATGTGTTTATATTTTTTTTAAGAGTACAAAATAAAATATCGCTGCTTTATTCTTCAGAGCATTGTGATGGATAAGCTGCAGGGCTCAAACATTGTCTGTGAGACGGAGATAGGGTCAGTGTACGTCAAAACTTTGTATGCTGACAGTGCCATCTTTAGATCCATTGCAGGTGATGTCCACCTTGGTCAGTGTCATGGACAGGTGTGCCTGCAGGCAGAGAAGACTAATCTAAAAATTGGTTGGTAATATCTTGTCTTTTGCCATCAGCCGTTATTCATATTCAGGTTTTAATCTTTCGTTTTGTGTTGGAAAGCAAATGTCCTCATGAGAATAAGGAAAACCACTTTCTAATTCATACCATTTTTTTTTTAATCTTTGCCAGAGTCACAGCTGCAAAGAACTAGTGGATAGTTGTCTAGAGTTCCTGATATTTATTTGTAATTTTATAAATGAGGTTGTTTTTTTTTTTTAATCACAGAGGTTTTTTTAAAAATCAGAACTTTAATATCTAGTTGAAGGTATATTGATTACAGTGTGAGTTCTGGCTGTTTAATATCTTCTTCCTCTTCTTCGTTCACTTCTACCACCAAAAACCGCACTGTGAATCTACTGAATTCACGCCTGTGGTCCTCGTTAGGTCCCGTGGTCCAAAATAGACCACACGAGATCCACGAGAGGACCACAAGGGGTTCAGAGTATCACAGTACTTTAGCCTGTATTCTTGGTGGGTCTCGGAAGCGGGATTGCGTGACACCGTGGTTTTCATTGCACCAGTTTAGTCTAGGGTTGACTTTCTCACCGGAAGACCTCGACGTGTTTAGGATATCAGTGCATCCCCGCTGGGTGAGAGGCGGTAGCCCACCCAGGCCAGAGTTGGACTTTCTCACCGGAAAACCTCGACGTGTTTTGAGATACCTGTGTATCACCGCCAGGTGAGAGGTGGTTGCCCATCCAGTCCAGGGTTGGACTTTCTCACCGGAAAACCTCAGCGTGATTAGGATACGCAAACATCCCCGCCGGGTGAGAGGTGGTTGCCTATCTAGACTTCCCTGGTCCAGTGTCTCCGACTTCAGCATTTTGCGGTCGTGGCCGCTACCCTTCCTAGTTGTGACCAGGATGGAGCTTTTGTCCAGGAGGACGAATCCTCGCCACTAGTGACTTCTACCCCTGGGTTGAGCCGGTTTAGGCATTATCCCAGTATGGGCGTGTTTGGGACGGGACCGACCTCTACGGCAGAGGTACTGTGACATGCATAGCATTCAAGATTCACCCCTGGTATGAGCCGGTTTAGGCAAAATTCACCGGTATGGGTGTTTATCAGGCGTTACCGACCTCTAGAGCGGAGGTGGCATGACATGTCTAGCCATCAAGTTCCACCCCTGGTGTGTGCCGGTTTAGGCATATTTCACCAGTGTAGGTGTATTTCGGACGTGGCCGGCCTCTAGAGCAGGTGGTATATCTCTCGTAGCGATACTACTGGACATACCGGTTAAAATTCACTTTCCACCACCTTTTCCCATCAGCTCCGCACAGCAACCTTTATTTCTTTTCCGCATTCACTTCCTTAACCGGGAGGAGCTTCACTCCACGTGCGGCATTTGAAAAGTCTCGCCAGCAGTGTCTTAACCTCTGGGACAAGCCGGTTCATTCATTTCACCCGATATGACTGCACTCAGGACGTGGCCGACCTCCAGACCAGAGGTGCCGTGATTTGACTGTTTGCTTTCGCTTTATCCTTTCTACCACCTTTTCCGCAGTGATGCTGCGCGGCAACCTCATTTGCAAATTTCTTCATTGGCCGGGAGGAGCACCGCTTCACGCACGGCAGCTGAAGATCTTGCCAACAGCGGCTGTTTAATATAAACATCATGTTTATTTATGTTTATATTTGCTTCAGAATATCTTAAATCATAGTGGTTCTGATAAATTTTGTAATAGTTTATCTGGTTAAATTATTATAGTTCTTGCTATGTTTACCATGAGAAGAGAAATGATGACTGTGGTGAAATATGTAGTACTAAAGGTGGATAGAAGTGAATAGTTCAGTTATACTAGAAGATAGAAAGAGTGCCTTTTGTGCCTGTCCTTCCTATGAGGAGGATGCCAGAAGAGATAAATGCCGAATTTGTAATCTGTTTTTCATGTTTTTATTTGTTGTGTTGTTTTGGTTTTTTTTTTTTGTATGTGATCCTTGAAAAAAAAGGCAATTGCCAAAATGTTAATTGTTGCATATTCTTCATGTATACATACTCATCTTATTTTCTGCTTCTCTCATTTCTGCCCACTTTCCTCTCTCTGTCTTTTGTAAAACTGAACCATACACCTCTTTCTACCGTTAATGTCACGGTATTTCTCCATTAGAAATGTTTTTTAATTTCATATAAGAGAGCCTTGAAGGTGACCTTGATGCTGGCCTTCAGTCTGGGAGTGTTGAAGTTCATCTAAGCAGACATAGCAAAGCAGACATTCAAGTCACAACAGGTAAACGCTGTCTCGTGTTCTTGCGTCTCTTGCATGCTGCATATTATAATCAAATTAGATTCTGAATCACAAAGCCCCTGGTAAGGATCTACCTAGGCGACCCTGTATCTAAATTTTCTAGATTTTAGGATTTAGCATTTGATATTCTACACAGAAAAACAATGTGGAAGTGTTAGCATTCTGTGGTTGGTAATTAATCTAGTGAGAAATAATTGTAGTGAATGCCAGCGTGGAGTGAAACTAATGGTGCAGAAAGCAAATCGTTCTGTGTTATTTTAGGAATTTGCCAGATCTGTGTGTAAGAAAGTTCTTTCTGTTCTCAAAAACAAATTGATAGAGATTTTCAAGTCAGAAGCTAATGTTTCATATTGGTCATAAAGCACCAAGTAAGCATTTCGGTAGATGGGAATCAATTACAGAATTCGTAAAGCCATCTCATAATTGGCTGTGCTGCTTATGAAAGTTCAGAATCTGCTGCCTTTGAACTGAAGCATATAAATTGTTGATAACATCATCATCATCATCGCCTTTCACTCCCATGAGAAATAGGCCACGGATAAAGGCTCTCCAGTCATCCCTGTTCTTGGAATTATTCTCTACTTCCTTCCATGTGCATCCCTTGTCTCTGAGCACTGTCATAATTTCTCTCCTCCAAGTAAGTCTTGGTCTTCCTCATTTTCTGTTTCCTTGATGATTCCATTGTTGATAACATGATGCAACTGAAATGCAACAGTGAACTAGATCCAATACACCAACTACAAAGATATCACAAACCATCCTCTTCTGCCTAAGGACAGGCCACTGGAGACTACTAAGCCACCTGCATCAACTTAAAATGTCTCACACAGATGGGTGCCCATATGGCAGTGGAGTCCAGACTCCAGAACATATCCTTCAAGAGTGCCCAAACCATGCAGACCTGAGGCGTGAGACATGGCCAGAGGACACAAGCTTGGGGCAAAAGCTTTGGGGCTCCTATCAGGATCTGGAGAGAACTGCAGGCTTTGCCATGTCGACAGGAATCAAGATCTGATGTGACCAACAACCTTGATCGCAGAAGAAGAAGATTAACGTGGCAAGTGATAAT
This sequence comes from Achatina immaculata, assembly GCA_009760885.1. Classification (NCBI taxonomy): domain Eukaryota; kingdom Metazoa; phylum Mollusca; class Gastropoda; order Stylommatophora; family Achatinidae; genus Lissachatina; species Lissachatina immaculata. The sequence continues at coordinate 32,428,432 of CM019704.1, forward strand.
AAATGATTTGCATGCTTGCAGGTTTTGAGGGCAGAATATTGGGAGAAACTTGGAAATACAGAGTAAGTAAAACATTCCAGTACAAGAACAGAACAAACAAAACAATGACATTAAGGTGAATCCAAGGAAGTAGGCAAGAGGTGGTTCAACATGTATAATGCATAAAAAAAAGGGGGAAAAAAAGATACCAAGACAAGCAGTGTGTCCACAACAAGGAAAAGGAAGATATAGTAGATACCGAGACAAACTTTTCAAAGAAATGTTTGCTTTGTGTGTCTCTTGGTGTAGTGAGAAATGGAGATTTTAATCACAGCTTTCATAGTGTTTCTTTAAGAAACTGAATGGCATAGTACTAGTAGCTCTTGTGATGTCTCATTAAGAAACTGAATATCATAGTTCTAGCACCTGTTATCATGTCTTTTTAAGAAACTGAATGTCATAGACAAATTCATGGAAATTTTGAAAAATTGTGCACAATGTTACCATTTATTTTACTGCAGGAGACATTTCCATTAGCTTCCCAGAAGAGGCTAGCACAGATCTTAATTTGGACTGTAGGGAGATCATTCTTGATGAAAATATTGATCCTGTGTTTATAAAGTCTAGCCTACCTCACCACAAAGAAGGTAAGCTGAGGGCAGGATGATAGAGGTGTATAATTTCTACTTTTAAACATTAATTTGCCAGCTTTTCATTTCTTTTATTATCTGTTTAACTATGTTTTCACATTTTTAAAACCACACGCTGTGAGCAAAGATGACTGACATGATAGAAGGATGACACAGTGGAGAGGAACAAGTGGGACCTTGCAGCACCCATAAAACATCTCATTACACAGGGTAAGGATTGACATGGTTCCTCATGGTAGTGGAGCATCTGCAACACACTCTTGGTCCAACTTGATAAGTGCTTCTCAAAATCTCTACTAACTGCAGAGAGCCCAGATTTTCACCAGCCTGAAGTTATTAACTAACCAATCAACAGTGAGGAAAAGATTCACTGTTCTGCTTATGTAACATGATTCATTTGTAAGTCTCCCCAGTTCAGTTTTTTTTTTTTTTCATCAAAGAGGAAGTTTTCTCTTTTTTACACTTTTGTTTACACTGTGTACTAAAGTACAAATAATGAGGTACTGAAGGACAAATAGTGAGGGAAAGTTTGCTATAAAAGATTAAAACAAAATCACTGCACAATTTACTGGGCAGCTGAAGATCTACTTTAGGGTAAAGACATATTCATATTTTCTCCATCATGAAAGTTATATATATATACTGAAACATTTTCTGTGGAAGGTAAGTATATTTTCTGTTCCCATTATTTTTGTTGGTGTTTCTTTTACCTCTCAGAAAATCATTGGATGAATTGCTTGGCTGTGCTGTGCTGTCTCTGTGTGTGTGTGTGCGGGAGGGAGGGAGCGAGCGAGGGAGGGAGGGAGGGACATTTATAATGAGGAAGTTCTCATAGAAGTTGCAGAACCAAAAGGACAATGGGAATGCTTTCGACATGTCTTGAGAAGACAGAAATAAGACAGAAATTAAAGAACTAGAAAACCTAAGAATGAGATGGAGAGAAAGAATATTTTAATTGAGCAATCAAGTAACATGGGATAAAGAAAGGTGACCAAACCAAGGACCTCTCATTACAGAATAGCAAAATTTCTATTGCCTGTCTCCATGGCATATAATGAATGAATGAATCATTTGCCCATTTGTGTTGTACTTGCATGTTACTATCATTATTTTATTTCTTATTGTTTTCTCACTCTCTGTTTTATTTATTCTCTGTTCACAGGACACATTGGGGAGAAAGGCAAAGCTGTTGTGAATGCTAGGACTTTATCAGGGCAAATTTATTTGAAGACTCTTGACTGGATTCAAACAGTGAAGTTGGGTTTGAAGTCTGATGATGAAACATGAGTTGAATAGGATCCCTTGCTTATCCATCACTCCCAGAGGTCTTTTTTTGGAGTTGGAGGGGGGACCGGGACACAGTATTTTAGCTATAGATTGTATGACTGGTGGATTTTTATCATTTTGGTTCATTTGTTCAGAGAGATTATTAAACTTGATTTTATCTGCGACCCTTCTGATCATCAAGTTCATGATTTTCATGCTTTTTCTTCTCTGTCTGGCAGATGAATATGCAGATCTTGTTCAGTTTTTCTAAGACTTCTTACATTGTGTTTGGTGATGGAAGAGTCGGGTGCTGCTAGGTGTTTTTGGAGATATGTAAGAGTGAGGCAGTCTGGCAGATAGTATTACACTGTTGTTTTTTTTTTTTTCTTCTTCTTCTTGTCTGTTGCTTACGGTATAGTGTATGGTCTATAGTCATTGAAAAGTGTTCATTTACAGTGTTAATGTGTTTAGTTTGTGTGCAGCAAAAGATTGTGTATTGGTTCTGGGTTAGCTGTTAACAAATCTGCACATGGGGATCTTCTGGTCTCTGACACTGGCCCTATACTCCACCCATTGCTGTTTGCAGTAAAGTCACTTCATCATGGAATGCTGTTCCATTTATGAGGCTGGAAAAGATGTTTAGTCATGAAGAAGCTCCTGAAGAAGATACTTATATCCTGTATTGAGATACAAAACAAATGAAAAACATCTTGGCCCAAGGGAAAATAACAGTGAAGAACTAGTAAACTGGGAACAGTCAGGTCAGAGTGGTGAAGTTGCAGGACAAACTAAAACTTTATATAAAAATTATCAATACTTCTTTGGACAACATATCATAATAAGACATAAGTTATAGAGAACCTGATCATTACTGGAAGACTTGAGAGAAGAACACGCTGATCAACTTGCACACAGAAGAATGGTGACTGAACTGATTGAAAGTACCATTGAATATATAAAATGGAGAATCATCATTGCCAGTGATAATCAGAAATGCATATACTGAAGGATTGTTTGATTTTTGGCTAAGATAGGATGAATTTATTGGGCATGAAATAGCCATGAACCTCTTGCCAAACTGTACTTGAAATACAAAAAGACATTCAGGGTGTCCATAAATTATTCACCTGATTATATGCCAAAATATAGAAAATAAAAAAAATGTTTTAGAAAAGTCAATCATTACATTCATTGACTGTGAAAGTTTATAGTGCACACTGTTATTTTCATCAGTAAATCACTGTGTGGCCGCGCTGAATAGACTTTGAAGGACTCTGTGAAAATGAACCCTGGCTCACTTAAACTGTTGCAGCTGAAACGTTTGGCCTACCTGCTCGCATTTGGTGTGATATGCATCTGATTTCTTGAAATTGTTTTAACCAACACCTCAGTGATTATTCAACAGGTGGATCCTTCTTGAATTCTTTCCTATAAAAACATTTAACAGTTACAGGAGATTTTGTTTCCCATAACCACAAGACGCACATTGCCGTTTCTTGCATGATCATTTTTAGTGTTTTGTCACAATGCACCATGGCACAGAGTGTTGCAAACCTCATGGAAAAAAATTTCTGATGTCAGTGTTACTACAAAGTAACTCCAGTACACCTAATTACAGTTTTTTTTTTGGTTTTTTTTTTATGGATGACAGTTATCAGGTGAATAATTTGTGGACACCCTGTACCTATTTCTGTATTCATTTTTTTTTTCTTTTTAAAATCCATATCTTTACTTTAATGTTCATCAATTTATCATGAATTCATGATTGTTATCTTTGCTGCTCAAGTAGTCTCCACTTTGGAAAATTCCAGCATTTGTTTGGTTTTGATGTGAATACATTCTTGTTAATGTATATCTACTGTAATACCATCGTTTACTGGTGGTGGTGATGGCATTTTATTCATGTTAACAAATATCTGCTATAATACCATTATATGGTGGCAGTATTGCTAGTGTTCTGTTCTTGTTAATGTATATATGCTGTAATACCTTCATTTGATGGCAGAAATGTTAACATTTATCTCTACTGCAGTATCATCATTTGGTGGTAGTGATGTTAGTATTTTGTTCTTGGCAACATATATCTATAAAATTACGTCTTTTGGTGGCAGGAATGTTAGAATTCTATTCTTGTTAACGAGTATACACAAGGAGCAAGTCCCTATTCCGGTTGGTAAGTGGTATTGTATAACATTGTAAACAAAATGTCATCCACTCCACCAAAGTTGAGTTGGGAATCAGCTGGGGTGGGTGGGGTGGTGGGGGTGGAACTTGCCCCCGACATAGGTGGTTTAGAACCAGCCTTGTGTATACTACTTGTTAATATATAGTTACTGCAATACCATCATTTGGTATCAGTGATGTTGATGTTCTAGCTGTTATGTAACATCCTTCTCCAATTACTGGTATCATGTCTTTAAAGACCTGTAGGTGGACTGTTTACCTGCATCTTGTAGTTTCTGTGTACAGTTTTATAGCTGAACCATGCTGGGACTGGCGTGACTTACATATGAATTTCAGTTTTGGTTTGCTTGTGATATAATAAAACGAAGTGCTTCAAAAATAAAGTTTACTGATGTTTGATCACTGTGTCCAGTGAAAAAAAATTGATGGGTGTCATCGTGGTTGCCTGCACCCATGTCCTCCACCCACCCACCCACTCGCTTTTTGCTAGTTTCTCAACTTAGTTAGAATAATAATTTTCACATCAGTCTGCTGGCTTAGTTCTTCATTTTGGCTCACATGTAGATTATCACACTCACAGCAGTTATCAGTCAGTCATTTGCATGTCCCTTATGGAACTTTGCCTCCCTAACAGCTCTCTTGTAGGCTTCTCGGTTGTAAGCAAGATGCCCTGCTGCTGATGCATACATTTGCAGATTATCAGTATGTCTTGCAGCCATCTTCGCCTTGGTCTTCCTCTCTTTCTTTTTTTCCCATTATGTACCCTTCAAAGACAGTCTTCTCTAAATTATCATGACGTTTAATGTGTCCAGAATATTTAAGTTTTCTCTCTTTAATCTTCTTTACTAGCTAGCCCTCTTCAATATTAAGTTCTTGTAGTTAGATATATTTGTTCTTTTTTGTGTCCACGATATTTGAATAACTCTTCTGTAGCATTTACATTCAAAGGCATTTATGTGTTTCTCAGCTGTTTTGTTACGTGTCCAGGTCTCACAGGCATATGTTGCGATGGGAAAGATGCATGCCCTTAAAAATCTTATTTTTGTAGTTCTGTCTGTTCCTCTCCACAGCTTCTTTAGTTGTTTTACTTTCTGAAGAGCGATAGATGTTCTTCATTCAATTTCCCTCATTGTATCTCCATTATTAGTTAGTAATGATCCAAGATATTCAAAACTCTCCACATCTTCCAATTTTTCCTCATTGATACATATTTCAGCTACCTTGTTTGTTTTGTCAGTTGTCATCAGTTTAGTTTTCTTTGCATTAAGATAGAGGTTTTTCTTTTCACTATTCTTACGGACTGACATAATTAATTTTTCCATTTTTCCTTTTTGTGTTGTGGACAGTAATACTGTGTCATCAGCATATTTAATCTCTGGTATTTCATAACCTCCCCCGTGTGGTACCCGGGATCTGCAAAGAATAGGACCACTGTACCCTACCATGCATGATCGTAAAAGGCGACTAAGGAGGGTTCAGCATAGGGCCAGCAACCCTATCTGGTAAAAAACAATCAGACTGCTACAGAAACAGAAGCAAGGGAAAAAGCAAATGCAGGTGGAAGGAGAAATGCTTATCAGGAAACTGAGCCCATGAAGGTTGTGGATGAAAGCCAGCCACTGGAAGTCCCCAGCCCGACTGCAGACCTCCTGGAACCTAAACAAAAGATGCAAATAGGCAGCTGGAATGTAAGAACACTAAACCAGACTGGAAAACTAGCACAAACCATCAAGGAAATGCACAGATACAAACTAGACATACTAGGAATACAAGAAGCAAGATGGACAGGACAAGGCAGAAGGAAATTAACAACACAGCACACAGAAGATACAATAATATGGTCAGGTAAAGAAGATCTTCATGAAGGAGGAGTAGCATTGATTATAACAAAAGAAGCATCAAGAGCATTGCTGAAATGGAGCCCAATAAATGAGAGATTATTATATGCACGTTTCAACTCAAGATTCACGAAGCTGTCTATTATAGTTTGTTATGCACCAACAGAAGCAGTTGAAGAGGAATTAAAAGAAGATTTTTACAACAGCCTCCAAGCCACAGTAGAAACAATACCCAAGCATGACATGCTACTCATCTTGGGCGACTTCAATGCAAAAGTAGGTGAAGGAAATGAAGATAGAAGAAGAATCATGGGAAGAGAAGGAATCGGAGAAATAAATGAAAATGGAGAAAGACTGTGCAGTTTCTGTGAAGAAAACATGATGACCATCGGAGGGACAATTTTCCAACACAAAAACATCCATAAGGTGACTTGGAGGTCACCAGATAAAACCACAGAAAACCAAATCGATCACATACTAATAAACAACAAGTGGAAACGGTCACTACAAGATGTGCGAGCAAGGAAAGGAGCAGATATAGGAAGTGATCACAACCTTCTGGTAACCAAAATAAAACTAAAATTAAGGAAAGCCAGAATCGGAGAACACAGAAAGATACATTTTGATACAAGAAAACTGATAGACCAGCAAACAAGAAATGAATTCTCAATAATACTTAAGAACCGCTTCAGTGTCCTACAAGACGAAGCAGAAATGTCCATATTAGAGTTCAATAAAACACTACAGGAAACAGCAAAAGAGGTGCTGGGATATCGGAAAAGGAGAAAAGAGGAATGGATAAGTGAGACCACATGGGAAAAGATAGAGCAAAGAAAAGAAATCAAGAAAAAATTACTGAACACCAAATCACAACGGCTTAAAGAACGAGTTTTAAGTAATTATGCACAAAAAGACAAAGAAGTGAAGGAATCATGCCGTCAAGATAAACGTCAGTATTATGACAACTTAGCAGAGACAGCAGAGAAAGCAGCATATACAAATGACATGAAAACCATATATAAATCACAAAGCAGATGACAGGTAACTTCAATACAAGATGTGAAAGTGCAGTAAGAACACAAAATGGACAACTGGTCAGTGGAGAAAGAGAAAAAATTGAAAGATGGAGGGAACACTTTAACACCCTACTAAACAGAACACAAGCAGCACAAGCAATAGATATACCTGAAGCAAAAGCGGAACTAAACATCAATACAGGACCAATAACAATAAATGAAGTAAAAGAGGCGATAAAGATGCTAAAATCAGACAGGGCACCAGGTGAAGATGAAGTGACTGCTGAGATGTTGAAAGCAGAAGAAACAGAAACACCAAAACAACTTTGCCGGATATTACAACAAATCTGGGATTTAGAAAAAGCCCCAGAGGAGTGGAAAACTGGTCTTATAGTAAAACTACCAAAGAAGGGTAACCTCAGAGATTGCGGGAACTGGAGAGGCATTACCCTACTGCCACTCACTAGTAAAGTATTTTGCAGAATAATCATCAACAGAATTGTACCAACACTTGAAGAAAAACTTCGGAAAGAGCAGGCAGGATTTAGGAAAGGAAGATCATGCATAGACCATATATTTGTACTTAGACAAATATTAGAACAGGCAAATGAATGGCATAGCACAACATATGCATTATTCATAGATTTTGAGAAAGCCTTCGACAGTGTCAACAGAGATGCACTGTGGAAAATCCTAAGATGGCATGGCCTCCCCCATAAAATAGTTAATGTAATCAAAGCCCTATACGAGGGTTTTCAGTGCAAAGTTATCTGTGGAGAACATACCTCCAGCAGCTTTAGGGTACAAACAGGAGTGAAACAGGGATGTGTACTATCACCAACATTATTTATCTTGGCAGTAGACTGGTTAATGAAGGAGGCAACATCAGACAAACGCAGAGGATTACAATGGACCCTTAACACAGTGCTGGAGGACCTTGACTTTGCGGACGACATTTGTCTATTATCAAGCAGTCACAAAGATATGCAAGATAAAATAAACAAGTTAACCCAGAATGCAAACAACATAGGACTAAAGATCAACGTAGGAAAGACAAAGTTAATGGAGCAAAATGTGAACAACAGAAATGTACTCAGAGTAGATAACAAGTTAGTGGAGGAGGTCAACGAATTTGTATACCTTGGCAGCAGAGTAGTAGAAAATGGAGACAGCACAGAGGACATCAACAGCAGACTTACTAGAGCAAAACAGGCTTTTGCAATGCTACAGAATATATGGAAATCAAATAAACTAAGCATAAATATGAAAATCAGGATATTTAAGAGTAATGTTCTAAGTGTACTACTCTATGGAAGTGAATGCTGGAAAATCACCAAAACCATAGAAAACAAGTTTAATTCTTTCCAGACTAAATGTTTACGTAGAATTAAAAAAATATTTTGGCCAAACACCATAAGAAATAACATCTTATTGGCAGAAATGCAGATGAAACCACTGACAACAATTATTGAGGAAAGACGCTGGCGATGGTTGGGACATGTGCTCCGAATGACTGACAACTCACTACCAAAAATAGCACTAAGATGGACACCACAGGGGAGCAGAAGTAAGGGTAGACCAAAAGAGACACGGAGAAGAACAACAGAAAGGATGTTGAGCAATAGAGGGCTCACCTGGGCAAGAGCAGAAAAAAAGGCGAAAGACAGGCATTTGTGGAAAACCCTTGCGGAAGCCCCATGTGCCCTGGGCACTTAAGGTTCAGAGAGAGAGAGAGAGATTTCATAACCTCCAATTGTTATGGCCTCATAATTTTATTTGTCTACATCTTCTCTAACATTCCTCATTATATTTTCAATATACAGCAATTATACACATTATAAATTGTCACAAAACACTCACAGCAATCATAAATACAAGGTCCGACAATTAAGTAATGAGACTAATTCCATAAAAAATAAAATAAGTTGAAGATATAACTTGTATTTTATTCAAAGTAAGCCCCTTGTGCATTAATACAGCAAGTGGCACGATCTAACAAACACTGAAATGACCTCTGCAGTCCTTTTGTTGGTATGGCCCTTAAACTTGGTGTTACAGCCCTTTGGATGTCATCAGTATTGTCAGAGAAGTGTCCTTCCAATGGTAACTTAATTTTGGGAATAGAAAATAATCGTAGGGAGACAAATCTGGGGAATGGGGTGGATGGTTGAGAACACACACTTGTTTTTGGGCCAAAAATTCCTGCACAATTACCACCCAGAGAGCCGGTGCGTTATCATGAAGAAGGAAAAAAACTGCCAGGTGTTAATACTTAGGTCGGATTCAGAGAATCCTTTTCAATAGGCATTTCAAAATACTTAAATAAACTTTGGCAGTGACAGTCTGTCCCTCTGGAATAAATTCTTTGTGAATAACTCCTTTGCTGGTTCTAAGGACTGTTATAGCCGGAGGTGGAGTGGGAGAATACACTCTCCATTCCAATTAAATGTCTCCAAGGCTTGCGTCTCAAATAGCCTCTGACAGTCCAGGTCCAGCTCCTGGCCTTCTTGTGGCAGAACTGTTTAAACTGACAGGAGAAGGAGTGAAAGGCCAATATTTGGCACCTGAAAAACAGGCGCTTCAGGTAGATGAGAGTCTTGGTTGGTAGCTCATCTAGGAGAAGGAAAACTCTGATTTAAAACCTGCTGCTAGCGAGGTTCTTAAGCTGCCTGTGTGGGGTGAAACTCCTCCTGGCCAATGAAGAAAGAGTGATTAGGGTTGCTGCGCAGCCCTGCCGTGGAAAAGGTGAAGGAAAGGATTAAGTGAAGTAACCAGTAGTTTCTAGGTCAGGGCTACTCAAATCATGGCACCTCTGCTCTAGAGGCTGGCCACGTCCTATATACACCCATACTGGGGCAGATTGCTTAAACCAGGAGTTAAACTAAGACTGTTGGTGAGATTCTTCAGCTGCCATGCGTGGGGTGAAACTCCTTCTGGCCAATGAAGGAAATGCGATTAGGGTTGTCGTGTGACACTGCTGTGGAAAAGGTGATGGTTTGGATAAAGTGAAGTTTAATTGGTATGTCCAGTAGTCTATTGGCAAGAGCTACTCATACCACGGCACCTCTGCTCTATAGGCCGGTACACCCATACTGGGATAATACACCTAAACCAGCTTAACCCAGGGGTGAAACTTGCTAGTGGTGAGGATTCGTCTTCCTGGGCGAAAGCTCCATCCTGGTCACAACTAGGACGGGTAGTGACCACTACCAAAAAATGCTGAAGTTGGAGACGCTGGACCAGGGCAGTCTAGATAGGCAACCACCTCTCACCCGATGGGGATATATGCGTATCCTAATCATGCTGAGGTTTTCTGGTGAGAAAGTCCAACTCTAGGCTGGATGGGCAACCACCTCTCACCCGACGGGTATATGCTGATATCCAAACCACGTTGAGAGTTTCCAGTGAGAAAGTCCAACTCTAGATTAAACTGGTGCAATGAAAACTACAGTGTCACGCAACCCCGCTTCTGTGACCAACCGAGAATACAGACCCAAGCCCCACGATACTCTGAACCTCTTGTGGTCCTCTCGGGGATCTCTCGTGGTCCTCTCAGGGACCACAAAAGTAAATTCAGTAGGAATTGTGGTAGAAACGAAGAAGAACTCCTTTGCTGTCGTAGGAGCACACCAACATTGTCTTCACTTTTGACTTTTGAAAACTAAATTTTTTGCCTTTTGGCGATGATGATTTCCACTGAGCACTTTGGCATTTAGTTGTGGGATCATAGCGGAAAATCCATGTTTCATCCTCTGTAAAAATCAAATTTAAGAAATGTTTATTTCTGCGACATGTTTTGATGATGTCTTTTGTGTACTCAACATGCTGATGTTTTTGGTCATCACCAGCATGTGGTACAAACTGGCAAGCAACTTTTTTCTTGCCCAAATCTTCCATTAAAATTTTACGAATGGTTTCTCGGTTAACACCAGATTCATCTGCCATCATCCTCACAGTCAAACAACGATCTTCTTGTATCCGTTCTCTGACTTTTGCAATGAGTTCCTCATTACGAACAGAAATTTGGCGTCCATGTCTAGTTGCATTTGTAATCGTTTCCACACCACTTTTGAACGTGAATACCACCAGAATATCTGCACAAGATAAATAATTATCCCCATAAACTTGTCGCATCAATTCAGCTGTCTCAATGGCACTTTTTCTGAGTTTTAAACAGAATTTAATGTTAGCTTTTTGCTCCGTGCTGATTACATGACAATGTACCTCTAACTAGGTCAACAAAATGGCGGTTTATTTGTCGCCTGCTTATCAGGCGGCGATAAAAAGTTGCCAGATCATAGATGAAGGTTGCCTCTTTGGATTCCATGCTTTGCTTCATAGATGGCAATTTTGTCTTGGCCATAATAAAATCAGTCTCATTAATTAATTGTCGGACCTTGTATTATAAATTGTCACAAAACACTCAACAGCAGTTATACATATTATAAATTATCACAAAACACTCATAACAGGTTTCTTCTTACATCTTACACCCTTCCCATGCCGTTAAACATCACATAGGGCTCACATAGTTGTTTGCCAAGTTTTCCTGTTTTCAGCGAGTTTTTCAACTTTATCAAGGGGTGTTATGTCCACTAAACTGGCTTCTCTTAACAATGTCCTCTTTAGAGTTTCACGTGGTCGACCTCTTTTTCTTCAACCTGTTGTGTTTCACTTGATAGCTTGTTTTGGTATTCTCTGATTATTTCTTCTCATCACATGGCCTACTTATGTCCATCTTCTTTTTCTGAGCACCTATGAGACAGGTTGCTGTTTGCTCATCTCTGTATTCTTAAATTTGTTCCACTTTATATCAGGTATTTTCCTTAGGCATTTGTTTTCAAAAGAGTCTAATTTCTTATCTGTTTCTTTAGTTGATTTCCAGCTTTTGCATGCATAAACGAGAGTAGATATCACATTTGAAGTGAATAATCTTAACTTGGTTTTTGTGCTTATAACTTTTGAATTCCATATGTTCTCAAGATTTTTGAAGGACAATGCTGCTTTTGCAATTCTAACTTCCTTCCTGGTGTCACCATCCTGGTCTATGTAGCACCAAGGTGTGCAAATTAGTTTACTTCATCAACAGCTGTTCCTTCTACATATATTTTTCATTCTTGATTAATGAGGTTTCATTATTTTTGTTTTGTGTTTGTTAATTTCAAGACCTATTTTGCTAGCCAAGAAAGACTGGGAATCTGTTTTATCCTGCATCAGTTTCACATTGTCACTGATAAGAGTTATGTCATCTTATAATTATATATAATATTATCTTCTTATATCTTCTTATGTCCATCCCGTGCCGTTAAACGTCACATAGGGCTTGCAAAGTAGTTCGCCAATTTTTCCTGTCTTCGGCAAGTCTTTCAACCTCATCAAGAGATTTTATGCCTGCTAATTTGGCCTCTCTTAACAATGTTTCACACAGAGTTTCATGCAGTCTGCCTCATTTTCTTTGGCCTGTTGTGTTCCACTTGATAGCTTGTTTTGGGATTCTCTGATCGTTTCTTCTCATCAAGTGACCAACATATGTCGAGTATATTATATTACATATTATAAATTATCACAAAATGCTCAGTGCAGTCAGTCAGTCATTTGCATGTTCCTTGTAGAACTTTGCCTCCCTAACAACTCTCCTGTAGGCCTCTCGGTTGTAAGCAAGATGCCCTGGTGCTGATGCGTCCATTGCAGATCAATGCTTAAGGGAAAGATGACCATGTTTTTAAAAAATGAAAGCAGAAAGAAGATATGTGAGCCAGCAGCATGTTTTGGAAAGTTGGCTGGGACAATGAAAGACAAGACTCAGTGAGTTGCTTGAGAGAGAAAGGGAGGTTGGTGCTTTAGTGAGACAAATGAAGTGACAAAATGGGGAGGGGGGATGTCAAACACAGAGAACAAGGGATAACAACATCTAAGGGGCAGGAGAAAGAAAGAAAAACAAACAGATGGAGGGAATGAGGAAGAAAAAGTTGCTTGAACTGATCAGATACAATCTCTATCTGTTATACTGCCAGCTGGTGTTGGCTGTCATGCCTTTCGACAATTTCCTGCACTGAGTGCTGGTGCTCTTTGTCTGTGCCATCTAGTTAATCTGTCTAGCATTTTCTCTCTCTCTCTCTCTCTGTGGTCAAACATGATACAGCAACTTTTAACATGATAATTATTTGCAATAAAATTAATTTTAAATAAAAGCGATTCGCAAAATGTACGAAGTGTACCAAAATCAAATCGACAAACGCTTCCGCTAACATTTTCACTATTAACACGATCATAACCAAGTACGAAACTTGTGCGTCTTCTCTACGCAGCAAAGGCGGAACGAGATTCGTTAGTTCACTGCAGACTAGAACCACGTGAAAGTTACATTCACAGCTTTTGTCAAGATGTCGATCGCTCACAAATTTAAAGACAAAATAAGGACTCATGACGTCTTGATATCAGAATCGGTTGATTTCTCCGGGCTACTACTGTCGGATGGCGTTCTACGTGGCCTCACAGAGTCGGGCTTCAAGAGACCGTCACCGATTCAGCTCAAAGCCATCCCTTTAGGACGCTGTGGATTAGGTAGTTCATTTACCTTATCACTTTCTCTCATCCGTTCAGTAGATTGCATTAATCGTTCAAATAATGTAATGCAATTCCTAGAACCATAACAGCGGCCTTTTGTTTTTCTTTCTTGCGTCAGAAGGGATATGAAATGTATTTTCAAAGAGCAACTAATTTTGAAAGCAAGCCCGGCTGATGTTCTGCCTTTTTACATCTCCGTGTACACTCTGTCGCGTCGTAAACTTTCAGCCTTATGTTGGTAAACATATGCTTTGTACACACTGAGCATGAGCAGACTTTAGAATGCTGGCATTTTTTTGTTTCAGCCACTTATCCACATAAAACAACAGTAAATATGGACAGTAGGATTCCTTCTTTCTTGTAAACATTGTTCGAATGTTAACAATTACTCAGCAGGAGATAAAAGTAAAATGGCTGATTGTGAATGTTTTCGTTCATCATTAGTAGATTCTGTATTACATTAATCTGTGGCAGTCACTAATATATAAATAAAACCCATGAAGTGATTAAGTTGTACAATCTTTATTTATTCATTTTCTTATTTTTTTTTTAGGTTTATTTTGTGACAAACTAGACAATTCCTTGCTCTGAAAGTTCTCAAAGTTTTCCTATCTAATTTTTATATCTGACACCCTTCCCGTGCCGCTAAACGTCACATAGGGCATGGTAGTTCGCCAAGATTTCCTGTCTTCAGTGAGTTTTTCACTCTCATCAAGGGATGTTATGCCCACTGAACTGACCTCTCTTAACAGTGTCCTCTTTAGAGTTTCACGTGGTTGACCTCTTTTTCTTCGCCCTGTTGTGTTCCACTTAATAGCTTGTTTGGGGATCCTCTGATTGTTCCTTCTCATCACATGACCGACATATGTCCATCTTTTTTCTGATCACCCATGAGACAGGTTGTTGTTTGCTCATCTGTCTTATCTCTGCGTTGTTCTTGAATTCATTCCACTTTATACCGAGTATTTTCCTGAGGTATTTGTTTTCGAAAGAGTCTAATTTCTCGTCTATTTCTTTAGTTGTTTTCCTACTTTTGATTATATAAAATGTATTTTATACAGTTCACCTACAAGCAACAATCAGAATTCAAAGAAAATACAAAAGAAATCATAATTACTGATAATAGGCAAACAAAACAAAATAAACTGGATTATGCAGGGGTCTTCACGTTTGCAAAAAAAAAAAAAAAAAAGGTAGGATAGGGTTTTTTTTTTTTTGTAAAGCATAGATAGACTGTTTAGTTTCATGTGGTCATGTATGAAAGTTTTTGAGTGTATCTGATTTGCTGTGTGATTTAAGTGATTAGTTATGTAAGTTTTTGTCTTTGTTTAATGTAAAATGGAAAGACAAGACTCCATACAGGATTTTATACTCTGAATTTAATTCATGTAGCAGAGATTTGCTGATTCAAGTTTTTCTTAGATTATTACAGTTTTGATATGCATGCTCAAGTGTGAGGAAAGGAGCATATTGTACTGTAATGGGATAATGTGAGACTCATAATTTGCCTGTGTAGTTAGATCAGGCCTTTTTTTTTTTGTCTAGATTGTGCAACACACTGAGAAGCTTACACTGGGAATTAAGGCCACCAAAGTCCATTTTACATCATGTGTGACATCTGTGTTACAATATCTCCTATCTCCACCACTGCACCAGTTGCAAAGAACTCAAGTTTCCAGCTGTATCAGTGTTTCTCAGTGTGGGGCAGTTTGAATATATTAATATTATGCTTTTTCAGAACTTGGTTGACTTTTATGCTGTGGTTTGGGGGGGGGGGATGTGCATCAAATTCTTTGAAGTGCTGAGGTGGGGCATGATCCAGAAAGTTTTGGAAAACACTGAGTTATATGGTACATTGGAGATATATCAAGAGGAAAAAATAAAATCAGGTTACAGAATTCATGAAAGTATGTGATCTTGTTTTATGAATCATGCGTTGAGATTAGCAGTTATATATAACAATTTGTGTTGCAGACCTAATAGTACAGGCCAAGTCTGGGACAGGGAAAACATGTGTGTTCACAGTTGTGGCACTGGAGAGTCTGGAACTTGCCTCTCTGTGTGTTCAGGTGAGAGATGCCAATGTGCTCAGGAGGGGAAGTTGGTGGTGTGATTGGATGAAAGAGAGGTGCTGGTGCATTCAGTTGAGAGGTGCTGGTGCATTCATTTAAGAGGTGCTGGTATGTTTAGGTGAGAAAGGTGTTTCTGTGTTGAAGTGAGAGATTTATATAACCAGTTTTGGATTAAGAAGACAGTTTTGACACATCATTTAGCTGAGCAGCTTCTCTCATGTCTGACTGCAAATGTCTGATTTGCGTAGTCAGCCATAGTAACAGCAAGCAATATTTGTATTGCAAGGTACACTTTCCTTGTGTATGCAGCTTTGGATTTCAATCTGGTCTTTGTCTCTTCCTCAAATGATGCTGCTCTCTTTGACTTGGTCTTTCACAAGTTATACCTGAGATTTACTGATGTAACATAAAGAGAGAAATGTTTGAGCATGCTAATGTAGGTGAGATACGATGAAGATTTCAGGTAAGAGAGTGAGATGATGTGTGTTTAGGTGGAAGAAAGCCATGCTAATTGTTGGTAGTGGTTCATAAGCAGCATTTTTATATGGCAAAGTTAAATTACATTTTTTTTTAGTTGAAGGTTGAATTATTTTAGTATAAAGAATTATTAACTGCCCTGCAGTATTTATCAGCATCCGTGAGTCATGTAAATATTTATTTACAAGAAAGAATCATGTATATGCTACAACAGCTGAGAACTGATGGTGGTTTTATTGTATAGTTTAAATAAGTTGCCAGAAACTTTGAAATAACTAGAAATAATGACGTTGTAATTTGTAGTGTAATTTCTGAAAATACTGAGTCATAAAATAATGAAAATATATTTTTTTTTGTTGGTGCTAACAGGTCCTAGTTTTGGCACCAACTAGGGAGATTGCTGTGCAGATTCAAGAGGTCATGCATGGAATAGGAGGATCAATGAAAGGACTAAAATGCCACACTTTCATTGGTGGATTGCCATTACAGCAAGACAAATTATTGGCTAAAAGCTGCCATATTGCAGTTGGAACACCAGGTTTTTTTTTTGTTGTTGTTTTTTTTGCTCATTAAAATTGCTTCGTCTATTTTCTGTTCTTCTGTTTGTTGCACTTTCAAGTCTCCAGTAAACCTGAGTAGACCAATACAAGATGTTAGCTTTGGAATTCAGATGCTGGTTCACAGACAGTGCAGATACATTGCAAAGCAAGGGGTTCTGTGCTGAAAAACACGAGTGCTATTTTGTTTTTTTTTTTTTGTACTAAATTTTCTTCTGCATTCAGTTTCGTATGCCCAACTTTCTAAACATGGAGCTGGGTTGCCTTCATGATTAATGCTGTCAGCGGGAAGTCTTTGTAGGAACCCCAGAGTTTTCTCCTGTGTCCTTTTCTCTCGGGGGACATTCTGAGGTCTCTGTATATAGTGCAGTCTGTAGGATGTGTTCAGGCGTTTGGAAGCTGTCTTGGCATGTGCACTGGGGTGTTGGTGCAGCTTTTATGAGTTTTACAAAGCAGCCACAATGAAGTGTAGGTGAGAAGACATCGAAATGAAGCAGAATTGATTAGTGAGCCACAAACAAACAAAAATGAGGATTCTAAACAAGTCTGTACATTTTCAACTGTGTTGGGAAGGGCTGAAAAGCATTTTTAATGATCGTTACTGTGTCGGCAGAGATATTTGAGTTGACTGTGACACAGGCTGTGAGAAAGCTGGTATGTTTGATAGATCAGGATTAATCGAATACTTGATTGGTACAAGTACAGGATGTTAGCTTTGTCATAATTAAAAGTGTAAGAACAGTTTTATTGAGCAAACAAAATATTTTGCCTTTAGCTCCTGTAAACAAATCAGGAAAGCAGAAAATGAAAAGAAAAATTTGAAAACTTAAATATTTATTAACATGTATAAAAATTGATCTTAATCAACCCAGGTTGGTAATTTTATGAATAACCAGGCTATCTGCATCATACTTTAGGAGCAAAAACCTAGGTCCAGGAAAAAGAGCATAGATAAAACACTGGAAACATGCATGAGGAACAGCTGCTGGTGATGTAATTATTGAAGACAACATGTGTCAATGACTGGATAGCTGTATGAATGATGTAATTCTTGAAGACAACCTGTCTTCAGTGACTGGATGGCTGTACAAATGATGTAATTCTTGAAGACAACCTGTCCTCAATGACTGGATGGCTGTACAAATGATGTAATTCTTGAAGACAACCTGTCCTCAATGACTGGATGGCTGTACAAATGATGTAATTCTTGAAGACAACCTGTCCTCAATGACTGGATGACTGTACAGATGATGTAATTCTTGAAGACAACATGTGTCAGTGACTGGATGGCTGTACAAATGATGTAATTCTTGAAGACAGCCTGTCTCAATGACTGGATGGCTGTACAAATGATGTAATTGTTGAAGACAGCCTGTCTCAATGTCTGGATGACTGTACAAATGATGTTATTCTTGAAGACAACCTGTCCTCAATGACTGGATGGCTTTACAAATGGAACAGAGTTCTGAAGAAAAAGAAGTAAGTAAATATCGTAATCTTCGTAAGTCTTCTGTTGTTTTATTTTTGGTTTTTTTTGTTTATTTGTTGGATATTTCTCACTTTGTTGTCTGTTCCGTCCAGGCCGAGTGAAGCAGCTCATAGAGCTAGAGGCGCTCAAGACGAGCAGCATACGCTTGTTTGTCCTAGATGAAGCGGACAAACTGTTGGAGGAGAGTTTTCAAGAAACCATCAAGTTTGTAAATTTTCTGCTAAAAAAGGAACCAAGTTTGTTTGTAAATTTTTTTGTTTAGTCTGAAAATTCAAATTACTTAGTAAATTTAGCTATTTATTCTGATATTAGTGAGATAATATAGTTTTTTTTTTTTTTCATTACTTTCCTTTCAGCTACTGTGGATTTGGGTAAAATCTTATATTAATGGGGCTGAGTGTAACATGATATCCCATTTTTCCTTTTATTCACTGACAGCAGTCTGTACAGTGTAATTCGGTGCACCTCTCCCAGAACACAGATAATTTTTTTTTTTGAAGTAGTATGTGGTTGGGACATGTGCTCCGAATGACTGACAACTCACTACCAAAAATAGCACTAAGATGGACACCACAGGGGAGCAGAAGTAAGGGTAGACCAAAAGAGACATGGAGAAGAACAACAGAAAGGATGTTGAGCAATAGAGGGCTCACCTGGGCAAGAGCAGAAAAAAAGGCGAAAGACAGGCATTTGTGGAAAACCCTTGCGGAAGCCCCATGTGCCCTGGGCACTTAAGGTTCAGAGAGAGAGTTTTCCTTGAAATCAGTATGTCTTGTACTTATTTTTATAGCTGGGTTAACTATAGGGCGTTAATAAGTGAGTTGTGAAGCCATTTTTAATGTGCTGTCTATTGTTGTAAATGCAGGAGCATGTGGGTAATGTTTGTGAGCAGCCTTCTCAAGATGAAGAATGTAGGTTCTGACCTTGTTCGGCAATTATGGCGAGTCATTCGAGCTGGTAAAATAGATTCCTAATACTTTTATTAAGAAAGTATATAAGAGAATGGAAATATTTCTGCTACAAGGCGGGGAGGAGAGATGACTATGCTAGAAACAATAAATACCAATGTACAAAGCAGAGTACGCTGTTTACACAGGTGTGAGTGTATTAAACAAAAAAAGAAAGGAGATTCACATGAAAATCATGTGGGACATAATCAGGATTAGTAGCAGGCAACACACCATGGTTGGTAGCAGGCAAAGCAGGAAAAAGAACTCCAGGTAACAAGAAAATTGAATAAAAAGTCAGTCATTTGCATGTCCCTTGTGGAACTTTGCCTCCCAAACAGCTCTCCTGTAGGCCTCTCGGTTGTAAGCAAGATGCCTTACTGCTGATGCGTCCATTTGCAGATTATTAATGATGTCTTGCAGCCATCTTTGCCTTGGTCTTCCTCCCTTTCTTTTTCCCATTATGTACCCGTCCAAGACAGCCTTCTCAAAATTCTCATGACATTTAACTCTTTTCCTGCCATCGACACTTTATTGAATTCTTCCTGTTAGTCTAGTGCTTGCCATGTACGTTAATAATGATTTTGTTTCCTTGCAGCGCAAAACTATTGTAACTTTTTATTGTACATGATTTATCTGCGCATGTCTAGTGAGCTTTCATAGTTCAGTTCAAAACATGGCTAACAAATGAGTGAAATCGATGTTTTTAACTGAGAAATTTCAATATTTATTGTGATTTCTGAGGCAAAAGGACATGTCCTATGACCCAACCACTGTTCTTGAATGTACCCCAAGTACATCTAGACCTATTAAATGGACTGGAGAAGTAGTTAGAAGGTTATTTCAGACATTATTTTAGTGAGAATGCCACCATACGATGAGATGGGATGAAAATTTAAGTAGATCAGAAATCGCCGATAGTAAACACTGTACATCTAGGCATCGCCGATGGTAAGCACTACACAGTTATCAGCTAAAATCATCACACTACTTTTTTCCTTAAAAAACTCTTCATTTATGAAATCTTCTTACATTTACAACTATTTTCATGCATAATATGTATACTTTTAAAGTGGAAATACTTTGTACATTCACTTTTACAACTATACCCCCTGTATATATATATATATATATATATCAATATCTGCACTTTTTGCGTGGCACGGATGGGAATGTCCACGTTTTTTTTCTGTGGTGTGGGAAGAGTTATTGTGTCCAAAATATTTAAGTTTCTCTATTTAATCCTCTTTACTAGCCAACCTTCTTCAATATTAAGTTCTTGTATTATGGATATATTAAATTGTATATTACAAGATGATATTTACCATCATCAGCTGGATATATTCAAAGCTGCCGGTGAACAAACAGATCCTGGCTCTGTCAGCCACTTATCCTGAGTATCTGGCACAGCACTTGACTGCATACATGAGAAACCCAACTTTTGTTCGCCTGAACATCACAGATCCTGCATTGTTGGGTATGTGGAATAGTTTGTTACATTGTGATTATTGAGAATCTTGTTGCTGTTGTTCCAAACTCTGGGGAATTGTTTTTTTGCCTTGTGGCAATGATGCTAATCTTTCTGGTGAAAGCAGGCTATGTTTGGTACGTGGACATACAAGAAAGTGGAATAATCCCCTACCGTTTTCTGTTGAGTTGAAGCATACAAGACTGTAAGCTTTATTCATCAGGCTTTTGTGACTCAGTTGACTTCAGGAAACAATTCTTAGAAAGGAGATGGCTGTGTTTTTTAGCGTCATAACAGATAATTTCTGTGTTGGCATATACAGTATATGCATATATTAGTCCACACTTTTTGTGTGTGCATATTTATGCATTTAAATATATACATATATGAATCCATGCTTATAAACACATACATACCTGGGTAGTTCCAAACTCAGCCTTTGATTGGCTGGTAAAAATAGACTGGTTGCCATAGCAACATGGCACATTTTCTGTTGCAACCAGTAAAGTGTTATCTTGCAAAGTGTCAACCTGTAGTCCATTTTGTTCATTTGTGTGTGAGTAGCAATCAAATAAACATGCCCTGATTGCACATCTGAAACAGGTATCAAGACTCCAGAGTTCTGATTGTGCATCTTAAACAGGAGTCACTCCAAAGCACATCCTGCAGCTCTGTCCCCTCTACCAAGAAACCTAAACCTGACTTTGGGCACAGGGGGCTACAGTGGAAAACAAACTTTGGGGTGCAAAGAATGACCTCAGAAGACTGCACAGTTTATCGGGACGATACATCTAGATGTCTGAGACTAGAACCGTGGGACACAGAAGAAGAAGAATAAACATGGGCTCAGCAATAACCATTCCCGCCAGCTGTGATGTCCATGCTGTAATTCATTTTCTGCCAGGATTTATCATTGATCGTTTTGTGTGTAGGTGGTAGCATTATGAGTGATAGTTTTGTGAGCGATTAGTATAGAAAATTCAGGGAAGGGGACACATATGTACATGATGAGAGGGAAGCAATGAAGACTCAGTAATGACTGTTGATGAAGTCATGTATGAAAAATGTTTCATGGTTTCAGATCTTTCTGATGAATTTCCTCAAATTTTGAGGGTTAGTCTGTTTCAGACTGTCACAGAGAGTTTAGATTACCAACAAGGAGCGCGTGGATGGAGTAAACAGCTCGCTGAACACCATGGCGGGACTGTTCTTCGGCAGAGGATTGAAGAAGCTGGTGCCACAGTACTACAAGTGGCTGAATTTGAGTTCTGATTGTATGGAAAAGTAATGCAGTTATGTTTGTAAGTTTTGTATGTAATACATATTTTTTTCTATATTTGACCTCTTGTACCAGCCAGTCGGAGGTTGATTATGGAATAGCCCTAGTATGTGCCAATATGAATCCACACTTTTTATATATACTTAAATGAGTCCACATTTTTTATATATATTTAAATTAATCCACACTTTTTATATATACTTAAATGAATCCACATTTTTTTAATATACACATATATGAATATACAGGTGTGAAGCAGTATCATGTTGTTGTACCCAACCATCCTATGCCAAACATTGTCTATAGTTCAAAAACTGAAGCTGTTTTGAAGATACTGTCTTCTGTCAGTTTCCAGCAGTGCCTCATTTTCTCCAACATGCAGACAAGGTAAGAGTCATTTACCGTTTACTACAGTGTCACGGCAAGATCTTTGCTGAAGTGCCTGTATGAGTTTTTTTTTTTTTTTTGTTAATAAATTTGTCTCTCGTTGGTAATGACACCTGAAATTCTGTGTCTGTGAGTGCATGAATATGTATGTGGATAAGTGTGAGAGAACAATATACTTTTTTTTTTTAGATGAAGATACAAGAGCAAAACAGATTTAGTATTTAGCTGGGCCATGTACTACAAGTGGAAAAAAACAAGACACCTCTTAGACTTTGACACCTCAAGAGAAAAGAAAGAGGGGCAGGCCATTGGGGATATGGAGACACGCAGTGCAGGAAGAACTAAAGGAAGTGGGAAAGACATGGTTTGAGATATCCCGACTCGCTCCAGACAGGATTGGCTGCAGAACCTTTGTTGATGCCTTATGCTCCATTGGGAGTGCAGAGGACTGGTGATGGTGAAAAAACATAAAGAGGAAAAAGTTGATTGAAAAAAAACCTGAAAAACACATTTCATATAACATATACTTACGTATATGCACATTAACTGTCTTGATATCAAGGCATAGTGGTAGTGTACCTGTTTGTCAAAACATGAGATCAGTAGCTATACATGTCCAGTCAGAGGTGCCTCAATCACTAAATGAAATGGGTGGCTGGAGCTTAGGAGGGAAGGCTGGCTAGACAAGATGTTGACCACATCACCCTGTCGTGAGCTGACAGGTCAAGAGCATAAGTGCACCCTACCACCATATACCCTAGGTGTCTTGACATATTAGGACTAATTTTCAAGCAGTAACTAAAGCATCACATTTGTATTCATACTTTCAGTGAGTGTTCCTGTGAATCTTTAATTAACATTTAACTAAATGTTCACATTTGACTGAATACCTAAAGCTCAACATTTGATACACCTCAGCGCACATGCACACACACAGCAAGAAAGAGAATATGCTATTTAGGTAACATTCTGTCTTGTCCCTTTCGGTGGATGTCTTAAATTGTGACCAGAAAAAATTTGTGTTGTAATCTTGAAGAGCACAAAACCTGCAGTCAGAGCTGCAGTCAAGAAAATGGCCAACAGCCTGTATAGCAGGATGTCTTGATCAGAATGAGAGAAACTTTGCCATGCAGCAGCTTAAAATGTACAAATGTCGTATTTTGATCTCCACTGATTTGGTGAGTCCTCCAGAGTTTTTCATGGAAGAATATGTTTTAGGTGATGCCTTCACTTGGTCTTAATTTTGTACTGAAAGTAAATATCTGGAAATCATCATCACCCTTTTCCTTATTTTAAGATGAATGTTACATAGTAGTGAAGAAAATTTTCTTGCAGACAGATCCTTCATTCATGTCATTAGAAGAGAATATATTAAAACTATATGTATTTTATTGGGCGTCTGAGTGGTAGAGTGGTTAGCGCACTAGTCTGTTGTGGCGAAGGTAGGGAGTTCAAATCTGGCTGGAGACGGCTCAGTCATCGAGCTGTAGAAATGGGTACCTGACTTCTTCTGGAGTTGGGAAAGGAAAGGCAGCCAGTTGTGTTGCTGACCACGTCACAACTTTGTAATCGTTAAGTAATAAAGCTGCAACTACTTTTTCCTGTTTTATACATTCTAGTATCACAGCTTTACTGCAGTGCTTCGTGTATAGTTATATACTTATACACTAATTATAGTGATTATGAACTGTCCTTGAGGGGAGAGAATTTGGGCAAACCATGAACAACTAAGAGACATGTTCCACAGGTTATCTGCCATGGCATCCAAGTGTCCCCTCATGTGGTAGCCTCTTTGACAAAATATTTTTGTTCCATTTTTTTAATATATACAGGGATGTGTGCCCGGTAATGCCAGAATAAGTCCTTATTTTTGGAATATTTTTCTTTTATCCCTTCAGCGAAAGTGACCTAAGTGTCCCCTTCAGTTTTGCAAGAAGCATTTAGCTGCATTTTTAAAAAAGGAGCAGCAGATCAGAAAGACAATTCATCCACAGTCACGTACACCAAGTTTCACTCGTTATGTGGCCTGTCCTTCGCTGGGCATTGCTGTCTTGAAGGGCAAGCTTAAAGTATCTCAATGTGTAGCCATATCACAGATCTTGTTTACACTGTCCATGATATCCTGGGCGCATTGTTTCCTTGACGTCTTCACTTATGAAGAACCATATCCTTCATTATTTTTCTCTGTAGCTCATGTTGTTTAATGTGCCCAAAAAAGGACAGCTTCCTTATCTTGATAGAGCTGAGGAGGCATTTTTCATTCAGTTTCCAGTACTGTTCAAAAAAAGAAACACAACACTACTGTAGTCATAATGGACACCAAATTTCAAACTTGTATCACCATTTTATTTTATGGAATTAATGTTTCAATCTTGGCATGAAGAAGCTCTAATGCTATAACAATGAAATGATGTTTATTAAATTTGGTTTCGACTTTTATTATTTGAGACTGAGATCTCCGTTTCAGTAAGGTGTATGGCCCCCTCTGGCCTGTATCAGAAAACATCTCCTTGACATGGATCCGATTAGCCGCTGGATCTGTTGTTGTAGGATGGATGACCATTCTTCCCGCAGTGCAAGAGACAACTGTCGGAAATTGGTTGGCGCCACATCTCGCTGGCGGACTTGTCTGTTGAGTTCATCCCATAAGTGTTCTATTGGGTTCATGTCTGATGACAAGGATGGCCACGGAATAGTCTGGATGTTGTCAGTGAGGAACTGAGTGGTGAGTTGTGGCACAAGAGGTCGAGCATTATCCTGCTGAAAAATTGACCCTGGTGCAGCCAGAAGTGGAAGGACATGAGGATGAAGAATTTCAGCAATGTATCAATGGGAATTCAGGCGTCCTTCAACTTGCACCAGGTCACTTCTTCCCATGAAGCTCATCGCCCCCACACCAGTACACTTCCACCACCATGTGGAGGAGCTTCATCCATGCAGTTCTGGGCGTAGCGCTCATGGACTCTGTGGTAAACTCTTCTCTGACTACTGTGTTGCTGGAGCAGAAAGAGTGATTCATCACTAAACCAAACCCTTCTCCAATCATTCGCAACAGTCCATTGACTGACTGCAATTGGTTCTGGTGATGCCGATCCATAAGAACAGGACCTCTGTAGGGTCTTCTAGCCCAATGACCAGTGTCGTGCGGCCGGTTCCTGGCCGTTTGATCTGAAATTCGGCGAGCTGCTGTCATTGAATGGACTGTTGAGGACACAGATGCAGATTGATTCCTGAGGTGACGCAGCCGTATGAAATGGTCTTTGGCAGGAGTTGTGACTATGGGTCCTCCACTGTGCGGCCGGTCTGCAACTGAGCCAGTTTCTTGAAATCATCTCCAAAGGCGACTAATGGTGCTTCTAACCATATTAAATTGTCTGGCCACTACACTTTGTGACTGTCAAGTCTGAAAATGTCCAATGATGATGAGTCATTGTTCTGTTGTGGGATGAGCCATGCTTGCACATTGTATTTTCAAATGAATTGATTTGAGGAGCGTCAATCTTTTTTAGGCATTCAATAACATGGTCAGTGCGTTTTGTGTTCAGTAAATTTCAAGGGATTCTTGTGAACCTGTCATGAGTTATTGTTAAAAATGCTGTTTTGACTAGTGTCGCTTTTCTGCGCTCATGAATCATCTGCTGAGTACAATGT
Source organism: Achatina immaculata (assembly GCA_009760885.1). Taxonomy (NCBI): domain Eukaryota; kingdom Metazoa; phylum Mollusca; class Gastropoda; order Stylommatophora; family Achatinidae; genus Lissachatina; species Lissachatina immaculata. The sequence goes on from CM019704.1 coordinate 32,454,259, forward strand.
TTGATCAGCAAACTTCATTTTAAATTTCAACATCGTATTTGTTGTGTTTCTTTTTTTCAAAACTTATTGTATTAATATAATCTGCTCTTGGTTTTTTTTTTTTTTTTTGTCATGTTTTGGGTGTCACACTGAATGCAGTCTTCTTCTTTGTTCGCTTCTACCACCAAGACCGCCCCATGATCTACTGAATTTACTCCTGTGGCCATCAGTAGGTCCCGTGGTCCCCCATGTTGTCCCTGAAAGGACCACACGAGATCTCTGAGAGGATCATAAGAGGTTTAGAGTATCGCAGGGCTTGAGCCTGTATTCTTGGTGGGTCTCAGAAGCGGGATTGCATGACACCGTGGTTTTCGTTACACCAGTTTAATCTAGAGTTGGACTTTCTCACCGAAAAACCTCGATGTGTTTTGGATATCAGTATATCCCCACTGGGTGGGAGGTGGTTGCCCATCCAGCCGAGAGTTGGACTTTCTCGCCGGAAAACCTGGACATGCTTTGGGATACCTGTGTATCCCTGCGGGATGAGAGGTGGTTGCCCATCCAGTCCAGCATTGGACTTTCTCACCAGAAAACCTCAGCGTGATTAGGATATGCATACATCCCTGCCAGGTGAGAGGTGGTTGCCTATCTAGACTGCACTGGTCCAGTGTCTCCGACTTCAGCATTTTGTATTCATGGCTGCTACCCTTCCTAGTTGTGACCAGGATGGAGCTTTTGTCCAGGATGACGAATCCTCGCCACTAGTGAGTTTCATCCCTGGGTTGAGCCAGTTTAGGCATATTATCCCAGTATGGGTGTGTTTAGGACGTGACCGACCTCTAGAGTGGAGGTACCGATACTTGAGTAGCCATCAAGTTTCACCTCTGGTTTAAGCCGGTTTAGGCATATTTCACCAGTATGGGTGTAGAACGGACTTGGTCGGCCTCTAGAGCAGAGGTGCCGTGGTATGAGTAGCTCTCGCCACGAGACTACTGGACATACCGATTAAGCTTCACTTTATCCTTTCCATCACCTTTTCACATTGGCGCTGCATGGCAACCCTAATTGCTTTTGCTTATTTTCTTCATTGGCCAGGAGGAGTTTCACTCCACGTGCAGTATCTGAAGAGTCTCGCCAGCAGCGTCTTAACCTCTGGGTTAAGCCAGTTCAGGCAATTCACCCGGTATGAGTGTACATGGGACGTGACTGACCTCCAGAGCAGAGGTGCTGTGATTTGAGCAGTCCTGACCTTGAGACTACTGATTACTTCACTTACTCCTTTCTTTAACCTTTTCCACAGTGCCGCACAGCAACCCTTAATCGCACCTTTCTTCACGGGCCGGGAGGAGCCCCACTCCACGCACGGCAGCTGAAGAATCTTGCCAGCAGTGGTAGATGAGCTAACAAACATGACTCTCATTTACTCGAAGCGTCTGGTTTTCAGGCGCCAGATATTCGCCTTTGCCCCTTCTCCTGTCGGTTTGAACATTTCTGCCATGAGAAGGCCAGGAGCTGGGCTTGACTGTCAGAGGCTATTTGAGACGCACGTCTGGGAGACATTTAATTGGAATGGAGAGTGTAGTCTCCACCCCACCTCAGGCTATAACAGTCCTTAGAACCACTGAATGCAGTAATATGGGGTGTATGTATGTTCACTCAAACATACACAATCACTTCTGTAAAGGTGTGATCATAAAATGTGATACTGTTGTCTTGTTAAGTAAAGCCTGTTTATGGCAATATTTTATTTAGAATGATGGATTTTATCTTTGTTTTCAATTGTAATTTATCTTGTTTAATTGTCCACACTTCATTTTGAAAACGTAAAATATGTTGTTGACATATTTGACATAGTTTTCTAAAAATCGATTTCTTATATTTTAGGGAGCTTTGGTGTTGCTGTAACAGTTGTCACCAAAGGTAGCCAAGAGGCGGAGCTTTGGAGCGTGGAAAAGAAATGTAGCACATACATTTGCAAGTTACCAGGTTTGTTGTAACATTTCTAACCAAAGTTTACTGAAGCTTTTATTGCATAAGAAGTATTCTTTAAGTTGCACTAAGTATTATTTTATATATAGACTGATCTTTTTTAGGAGAAACTGACAAATTGGCAAAAACATCGTTAGTATGATTTCTGCAATATGGTTACAGGCCGGCTAATTTTTCTTAAGGCCTGCTAATTTTAATTTTTTTGCATTTGAAATCAATACTGAAGCAAATAGTTGTTGGCTGTTTGGCTGTTTGAAGACCTTGTCAAGCATTCTTTTCTTTCTTATTCTGAATTCCCTCTTTCACGCCTGATTTCACCAATATTTGAGTAGCCAAATGGTCAGAATGAAAATAAACCATTCATGAGTGTGCTTGTTTCTTTTGCATTACTATTTTACCCTTGAATGAAATAATCAAGGGAGGTTGTTTGTGACCAAAAGTGTGCTGTAGTTGGCATTGCTGGGCAGAAAGTTACACAACATCATGATAAGCAGTTATCATTTGATGATATGATGACACATTCATCATATATGTATCAGGAAAAGCTAAGCAGAATTAATTTCCCTACCGAGATATAATTTTTTTTTCATTAAGTTTATCACTATCCCACCAAAACCATTTCTTCCACAATAACCAGCTTAGAATATTGCAGTAAGATAAAGCACCACTCTGCTGTGATAATTAGCTCGGACTATGTTGTGCACATAGAAGGTAGCAGAGAATAATTCCAAGAACAGGGATGACTGGAGAGCCTTTATCCATGGCCTGTGCTCCCAAAGGAGTGAAAGGCGATGATGATGATGATGATGATGTTGGTGAAGATGTGGTCAGACTGAATGAGATATCGGTCAGCGAACCCGTAGGTGACTGCTAGTGAACCATGGTTGACCAAGACCTTATTCTACCTCCAAGTTTTGCTTCTGGAAACAAGACAGCAAGTGAATAGGGGTCACAGTGGTAAGATGACTCCGGTTCTAAAAATGTGTCCAGCTGAAGTTGGATGTGTTCAGCCAATAGGTGCATAACCATAACACAACCACCACCTTATTGAGGGCAAGCATTGAAGAAGAAGAAGCTTGGACTATATTTCAGTAAGATAATGCACCACCCCACTACATCCAGTTCTTCCACAATAGCCAACTTTGATTGTATTTCAGTAAGATAAAGTACCTCCCCTCTACAGCCAGCTCTTCTGCAGTAATTTAGCTTGGACTATGTTTCACTGAGATAATGCACAACCCTCTGCAGCCATCTCTGTGAAGAGTTACCTCAGTTATGAGTTTCCTGAGAGATAGGTTGGAAAGGAATGACAAATTCCATGACCTTTTGGACAATCAGTTTTAGTTCTGCAGGTCTTTTCCCTGTAAAGTAATATTTTAAACTTGGCTGCCAGATCAAAATGAAAAACTCGGAGCAGCTGAAACATCTTGTAATAGAATACTGTGGCTGCAGTTATGCCCCATATGCTACAAATCATGTGGGCAGAGATTGAATATGACCAAGATATTTGTTGTGTCACTGGAGATTCCCACAGAAAGTGATTTGGAAAAGTTTATTTTGAAAACAAATAACTGAAGAGTTTTCCTATATAGTGATGTTAAGTACAACAAAGTGTAGAGAAAAATTGGCTGCAAAGTATAATATTTTCCATTCTGATAACTCCACACTAGATATGCTATATGTATATATATATATATATATATATATATATATATATATATATTGGTGCTTTTAATTTTTCCAAGTCTTTTGTTTGAAACTGTAGCTTGAAGTTTAGAATTATCAAGACTTTTAGAAGTGGCTTATATTTCTTAAAATAAGTCTTCTGCCATTTCTTTTTGTTTCTTAGATCCTATTCCTAGTGATTTAATCACAAGGCCTGTTCCAGTGCAGATTGATGATATTGTCAGCGCCCAGCAGATAATTAATCAGCCGACATGTAAGATGGAGGGAGGTCAAGTCTTGTTGACATGCAACAAGTGGCAGAGCCTGCCAGATGTGGTAAATTTGGTGGCCAATGGCTCAGTGGATCTTCAAATATCAAATAGAAATGTAGCATCATCATCAGGAGATGTGGCTGAGTCAACAAGGAGTGGCATGTCAGAGGAGTCAGTGGCGGCTGTGTCAGATTTAGAGCCTGAAATGTTGGAAGAAATCAACACAAACAGTAGCCGTGTGTCTGCTTCTGTATCTCCACATGGATCAAGTGTTAAATTAGAAAACCCACACAGCAGTGCATGTGCTGAATGTCATCAGCTTGGGGAGATAGAAAGAAGGTGTGATCTAGGATCTCATGAATCTACTCAGAATGCTTTACAAACCAGTGATTCAGAAAGCATGGTCACTAATGAATGTCACAGAACGTGTGCACAAGAAGTCAATGCAAATCCATGTTGTGATGTGGCAGTAGCTGTGTCACATTATGAAATGACTCCATCAGTTCATATTGGAACTGTTTCACAAACTGAAGGTTGTGTGTCCATATGTGATGCAGATGTTTCACAGACTTATGTAATTACATCTCAGTCTTCTACAGATATATCACAGTCTTGTGTAGCTCAGTCACAGCCTGAAGTGATTGTTGCATCACAGTCTGAAGTTTTGGGACATTTAGGTGCAGCAATGTCAGAGGTCTCTTCTGCCATATCACAGTCCAGTTCAGCTGCTGTTCAGTCTAGTGTGGCTGTGTCAGGGACTAATTCAGCAACATCACATTCAGATGCCCAGTCACAGTCTTGTAAATCTGAGCCACACACTGATACAGCACATTCACAGCCTGGTGTGAGAGTGTTACAGAACAGCTTTGCTTTACCAGAATCTGATGTAGCTATTTCGCAGCATTACATGGCTGTAGCAAGGGGTGATGTGAATGTGTCATCTGATATGCTGCAGTCTGGTAACTTGTCACAGTCTGATGTAGCTATGCTGCGGTCTGATAACTTGTCACAGTCTGATGTGGCTATGCTGCGGTCTGATAACTTGTCACAGTCTGATGTGCAGCCTGTATCAGAGTCTGAAGAACCTTTATTAGTTTATGATGTAGTCATGACACAGATTAATTTAAATGTTTCAGAGATTGAAGCATCAACAGCAGCCTCTAATGGTGGCATGGCACAGTTTAATGCAGATGTATCGCAGTCTGATACAGCATTTTCACAGTCTAATACTGTTTCATTCTCTGGCATAAATTCCAAAGACTTGAAATCTGGACTTTCACAGAGCAGTCCAGAAGCAGATTTTCAGATGTTTCCTGATGGTTCTTCTGGTACTCAAAAGCTTGTTAGTGGCATTGTGAAAGCAAAGGAAAATAACTTGCTGCTAGAACACAGAAGTGATCATGTCCAAGAGAACAGAGTTTCCGTGGTAAGTGACCAGCAGTCCAACAGCGAATATAAAATGAGCATCAGTTGTTCACATGAAGGAGATACGACTTTCCTGCATAATAGAAATGATGAGAAAATTGAAAACAACCCAGGTGAAACAGATGATGTTAGTTTGGAATTCGTTGCCACTGCTGCGGATAATAAACAGCTTGATTTGAAGCCAACAGAGACCATTGTGTCATACATTGATAACATTTCTAGAGAGATTTTATATGACGCTGTGACAGCATCAAGTTTGACGAACATCAGAAATGGGAATCAGCATTCCTCACCATGTGACAGTGGAAATGCTGATACAGTGTTAGAGAATGTTTGTGTGCCATGTAGCAAAGGCATCGTGAAATCAGTAGTTGAAGAAGTTTGTAATACTTGGCCTGCGGAAGAGGTAAGTGCTACACAAGGAGATGCTACAATGACTGAGGTGCCCCTGACCGTAGCAGAGCCAGCGGCTGAGAAAACTGAACACAGGGCTGATCGGTTAAATGCTGTCAAACTGTCTTGTGACAAGACTGAAATGGATGTTGAATGCATGACTTCGGTCACAAAAACATCACGTGTAACAGATGAGAAACCAGTTCAAAATAGTGCTCAGTATAGATCTTCTGTGTACAGAGAACATGGAAGAAGAATTCATCAAAGATCTTTTGTTGTCTCTGACTTGTTACGCTCTTTAGAAGAGGATTTTCCTACAAAGACAGCAAAGCCTAAATCATTGGATTGGATGGCTGGTGGAGATTCAGTTGAAGTTCAGTTCAGTGCAGTTGTGGATAAAGTGAACTCGGCGTGTGGAATCTCCATAAATGATCATAATGAGAAAACAGCAAATAGTGTGCTACAGTTGGAAGTTGATTGTGAAGATTGTGTTAGTCAGGATGTGGCTAGAGAGTGTGTTAGTCAGGATGTGGCTAGAGAGTGTGTTGGTCAGGATGTGGCTAGAGAGTGTGTTGGTCAGGATGTGGCTAAAAATGAATATACAAATACATCTAGTTTTGATCTGTGTGATGAACCATGTGAAAAACTTATTGTAAATAATGAAATGGGAACCATAAGTGGGAGAGCTTCTTGCTCTGACCCTTACCTGGCACTGGATCACAGTCAGCATAAAGAAAATAGCTCATCTGATGGTCGTGAGAATGGAGTAGCTGGTATGGAAGTTACTTGTTCAAAACAGCTGTCATCAGAAACTACACAGAAATCTGACTTGTCTCCAACATTCCAGGAATTTATCAAACCTACAAGGGAACTTTTAGCAGCTGCTGTTAATTCTCTTCTTTTATCACCTCAAAATCACAGTCATCTTTGCATGTTTGCTCATCTAGAAGCAGATCATCAAAAGTTCACTGAAAAGCTTAAGGAGAAAGAAGAAGTGAATTCTTCTATGTTAAATCTGATGAAAAATTTGATGATTGAAGACTTTTCAGACTCCCAAGACTTGCAGACAGCATGTGTCCTCGAGGCAGCAAAACTTGAGACATTAAAGTCACAGATTGAAGCCAATCTGCTGACTGCAGAAAATGGAAGAAAAATTGCTGCTGAAATGAAAGCAGAACAAAAACTTAACAGTGAAGATAGTAGTAGCAACAAAGAGCTTCAGAAGATGAATCATCCACTTGAGGTATTGAAGTCTAAAGAAGGAAGGTGTGGCGAGACATCACATGAATCTGAGAATCAGTCTGCATCTAAGAAACAAGCCAGATATCAGTCAAAGAAGAGGAATAAAGGCAAGCAGCTCCAAAGGTCAGACTGTTTAAACTGGAGGAGTGGAGGAACAGATGGGCCTAAACTTGATAAAGGAAGCACAGAGGCAGGAAAGGGACATAACTGTTCTTGGAGAAAATCAGTTGAGAAGGCAAAAGGGGGCCAAAAGAATGCAGATTTGAGTAGTGAAACTTCTAGAGAAGGAGGGCCCCATCAGACGCGTGACAAAGGTCATTTTGATCACAGAGAGGAAGTACCCTCTAAAAGCACGTCACAAGACAAGGCAGGTTATGCAGTGCAGGAGTCCATGCTGAATGGAAGGAAATCCCATAACAAAGAAATGATTGATACCGTGAGCAAAAATAAGGAGCAGCTGACCAACAAGATAAAGGGAGAGTTTAACCAAAGTTGTGAAAATACAAAAGCTACAAATGTTAACAGTAGTAGCAGAGAGAATAAAATTCAGAAGTTTTATGAGAGCAAAGATGATGAGTGTAAGTTGCTGGATGATATGCATGCTCAGATGCTGGCAAGAAGAAAGTTTAAAAAATTAGGAAATCCAGACTTCAGCAGTGATACTTTGCCTGCGTCAAACACTTCAGAGGTGAAACATTCTAGGACTGATAATGAAGTTCAGGAGAATATACCTTTTGAAGCTGTCAAGAAAATTGACTCTGAACTTCCTGGAGGTCTTGGAGATGAGATGAACTCATTAAATTTGGAAGAGAAAGTTGATGTTACAGAAGATTCATCAGAAAAACAGCTGGGGAGTGTTTTGGTAGTAGGTTCAAGTCCTAGTGCCAATGGAGAAAATGAGAATTCAGTTTGTATTGATGCCCAAGAATGTAGGAGTGATGTAAAGGAAAGGAATCTTTGTGAAGGAAGTTTTATCATTCCAGAAGGGTTACCTAGAACTGTGTCCTTCAGCAAGAATCAAGAACCCAGACAGACAGTTTTAGAAGTGAGACATTTCTCGCACGACACGATGAATCAAATGAAACCAACTAAACCATCAAAGTCCAAGAAAAGGCCTGATGAACTGCAAGTCTCTAGTGGGTCAACTTCCTCTACCTCAGATCTCAGTCTAAGCTCAGTCTCTGACATCTCTGATGTCAACTCTTCAGATCTGGACAACAGAGATGTCATACTAGCATCACAGTGTTACGCCAACAAATATGCACAAGATGGTTATGGTAATCTCAAAGAAGGAAGACCTAACCATAAAGAAGAAGGGGTAGCTGAGAACACTGAAATGGACAGCCAGCAAAGACATGCGAAACATACACTAAACTTGACTGCCATGGTTGGATCAGAGAATTGTGAGCCTGATGGTGCAGCTGTAAGAGGATGGTCATTTCCAGATGTGTCAGCCATTCCTTCATGGCATAAACAGTCTACTGCTTTACCTCCAGACTATCATCCTTCCTGTAATGATGATCAAGATGTACAAGATAGTTCTCTCAGAAAACCATCTTTCTCGATGAAGTCTAGATCAAAAGATATTAAGTATAGAAAGAAGTATAATGTTGATGAAACTAACCATATTCAACAGGCACTGGGCTTTCCTTCCAGAGCACATGATTTTAGGGGGAAAACTTCAGAAAAGCAGAGAAAACCAGCCATTGAGGGAAGAAACAGGCACAGTGGAAGCACCAAACACAACCAGAGGCCGACAGATGAGTCAGATGATGGTGAAAACGAAGCAAGTTATCCTTCAGGTTATATACCTCATCATTTAAACACACAGAGTTCTACTTACCACCCTTTCCAGGAGAGTCCTCCACTTCATCATACTTCTCTTCCTTGGTTTGAGCTCGGTTCCAACATGTACCAGAGCCCTTGGTCTCCAGCCTGTTTCAGCACATCCCAGTCATACTGGCAAAGTGGGCATCCAGCTCACTCGTATTATGGTTGGATGCAGGCAGCATCAAGGCCACCTTTAGTTCATGGATCTTTACCGTACCTTCCATCTTATTACCACCCACACGGCAATCAGTTTCAGTTCTCCTACCAGCCACCTCTGAGTCATGCACCTTACCTTGGAAACTCCGTAACTGAATCTTCATTTCAAGCTTTGCAGCTGTATGTTAACCATATGACCAGAATGCTTCATCTGCTTTCTAAAAAGTACAGAAGAGTTAAAATAACACAGAGGGATTAACCCCATGAACAGGACATTGAATTCAAGGAGAGTGGGATAATGTTGTGCTTGTATTTTTTTTTTTAACTTGGCATTAATTTTTTTGTTTTTACTTTTTTCTGTTTGTTGATTTCTTTTAGACTGAAGATAAAAGATTAACTGAGTATTCTGTTTACTGATTTCTGTTAGGCTGAAGATAAAAGATTAACTGAGTATTCTGTTTACTGATTTGTGTTAGGCTGAAGATAAAAGATTAACTGAGTATTCTGTTTACTGATTTGTGTTAGGCTGAAGATAAAAGATTAACTGAATATACCAGAATTGAAAGTGTTTTCAGTGGCAAAACTTTCAGCATTGTTTAGTTTTAGTTAAGATATTGGCAGTTTACTGAGTTCTTGTTTTGTTTCAAAAATAATTCTGTATCTGATGTTTTTAATTTGCTGATGTAACAAGGTGGACAGCAGCAAGATGCTGTTTACTATGTGACAGAATTTGTGCAGTTGAGGAATAGAGTACAGCTCTGCCATTGCATTTTGCTTAATGTCATCTCACAATTCAAATCAGGTCCCTTTCAACTACATTTTCAGTTTGGAGAACAGCCAGAAATCACAAGGAGGAATGTTGTATTTGGCCAAGAAAGTCCGGATCAGATGCAAAGAATGGATTGGTGCTTTGTCATGGAGCTGCCAAGTTCCATTTGCCCACAGGTTCTGTCTTTTGTGTCGCAGTGCATCACAAAGATGACAGATTACCTCACTGATCATATTCTGGCCTTGTGGTGCACATTCATGATGCTCTGTTCCACAGGAGTCGAAGAAAACAGTCAACATGAGTTGCTTCACACCTGCCTTGCTTTCTTTGGTCTCAGAGATGTGACGATTGCATGTACACCAGCGATCACATTGTTCAGGAAATTGGTGTTGCAGTCCAGCATGTCCAGCACAACTTCCATATGGAGTTGCTTCTGCCCAGTGGTTAACAGCTTCAGCACGAATCTCGCAGACACTCTCCACATGGCCAAATCCTTCATCAGAATTAAGTGCTTATCCTCACCTTGTCTGTAAGTTCTTGTATGGTGACATGACAGTTCTGCATGACCAGAGTCCTCTCCAGGTCAGTGACCTCATTTCAGCTTGTTGAGGGCCTACCGGAGTGTGGTCAGCATTCTACCAATGTGCAGCCATCTTTAACTGATTGTACCACTCCTTAATGTGTGTGGTGCCCATGGAATCATCCCAAATGCATATTGAAACTTTTGAATGGTTTCCACTTGATGCAATATCATAGCTCAAGTCATTCTGTCATTTCACCGCAGCTGAAGATCTGATGGATGTTCACTACATTCACTCACTCACTGAGGGCCTGACTGCCGGCAACTGACGTACTCTGCAGGTGGGGGGATTCATGCTTATACATGAAGGTTTCCAACACCCTTCCCGTCGGAGGACACCTCCCATGCTTGATTTATTTCTATGTGAAAAATTAAGGTCGGATACTTTTTGAACAGACCTCATATTGTCATTTACCTGTATATACGGACATTTGCCTGTATTGTCATTTACTTGTGTATACAGACATTTGACTGTATTGTCATTTATTTGTGTGTATAGGCATCTGACTGTATTATCATTTACCTGTGTATATAGGCATCTGACTGTATTATCATTTACCTGTGTATATAGGCATTTGACCTGTCATTTACTTGTGTATATAGGCATTTGACTGTATTGTAATTTTCTTGTATATATTGGTAAAGAAATGATTGTAATCCTTTGCTGTGAAATTGATGTTTCAGAGTGAAAACAGAAGATGCGTAGGGTCATTTTATAAAGGGTAACAGATTTTTTTTGTTGTCTTTGATAGCATTTACTTCAATAAATATTAACATTTATACTGGCAGGGATGCAGTAACAGAACTTGTTTTTCTTCCTTCATAATGTTATATTTACAAAATGATGTGCGTTTTCCTCCACATCCTGCGTCATGTTGTCCTAGATGTATGCAGCTGCTGCCAAGTCTTCATTACAAACTGGTTTTTTTACTTTTATGGCCTGGACTTTGCCATGATTTTTTGTTTCTGTAATATAATGCACTGTAAGATAGGATGATCAAGACTTCATTATACACTGTGCTACTAATGATAAAGTTGGTCCATTTTTTTTTTAATTAAACCAGTTTCAAACATAAATTGGCCATTCTCAAATGTTTTGTCACATAATTAAGGATTAAAATGTTTTTCTTTTGTTATATCCTCCTAGTCTGTTTATGCTGTGGTCTTCATCTTTTGTTATATCCTCCTAGTCTGTTTATGCTGTGGTCTTCATCTTTTGTTATATCCTCCTAGTCTGTTTATGCTGTGGTCTTCAGGGCCAGCAAATCAGAGCTTCAGAAGACCCTGTCTCATCCCCTTCTTGTGCTCTTAATGATGGTCTCATGCACTACTTCAATGTGGATAAGTTTCACAGGACTTGGCTTTGTTCCTTCTACTGGCAGATCAGTGCTGAGAGGCTTATGTCCAGGATTCTCTCAAACCACCTTGGTCCACCACCAGGCCAACATGGCATCTTTGCTCATCGTCGGCAGCACAGAAGAAGTTAATAATTCCTGAGAAGCATGTGTCTATTTGATTTACCTGCCTTCTTCTGGAGTTGGGGAAGGAAAGGTGGCCATGCATGATGCTGACCACATCACCCTCTGGTGATGCCCACACAAGAGATGGAGAGAGAAATTTGCAGAAGCATTAAGTATCCAGTTATACAAGTGTATGAAGCAAATTGCAGAGCCCTATCAAGATGTCTGTTTGTCCCCTCAGTACCGAAAGGTATAAGAGGAAGGAGACAAGACCAAGACCCCCTCCTCTTCCAAGCAGTCTTGTCAGCTTAATGGCTAACCCACCACCGATGATAGCAGCCGTTACATTAAAACCTAGTTATCAGGACTTTGTTTTTTGGAGTTGCCACATTAGCATGTTCAGTTTTTGCTTCATCCTGCATTATTTAGACGGTACACCTCACATTAATTTTTCCTTGACATTGGGAACTAACCAAATACAAATGATATCTTTGTGTTCGTTGACTTTCAGCGTGTGAAAGAAACAAAATTGTGACAGATGTAAATGTTTTATGTTTATTTGTATCTTTTGTGTGTGTGTATGTGGCAGAAATGCAGATGAAGCCACTGACAACAATTATTGAGGAAAAACGCTTAAGATGGTTGGGACATGTGCTCCGAATTACTGACAACTCACTACCAAAAATAGCACTAAGATGGACACCACAGGGGAACAGAAGTAAGGGTAGACCAAAAGAGACATGGAGAAGAACAACAGAAAGGATGTTGAGCAATAGAGGGCTCACCTGGGCAAGAGCAGAAAAAATGGTGAAGGACAGACATTTGTGGAAAACTCTTGCGGAAGTCCCATGTGCCCTAGGCACTTAAGGTTCAGAGAGAGAGAGAGAGATGTGTGTTTTAAATATAGCAGAATCTCATTTATGCTTAGCATATTTTTCTGGACATAACAGGCTGGAGAATTTGACTCGCATTCCACTTGTACTAAAAAATAATTTTTTTTTCTACTCACCCACGCACACACAGACACAGTTTCTTTCTCTCACATGCACACACCCCCCCCAGAGTAAGATGAATGAACAGTCTTTATTTTCGAAGAGTGAGGGATTGTCTGACATTCTGCTCTTTATCATTTATCTTTCATTTTTATCACACATTTGATTTAGTACAAATATAAAAATTACATGTAGAACCTATGTGAGAATGTAAAGTGAGATTATTACATTCACAAATATAAGATAATGAATTTACATGAGAGTTAACTAAAACAAGGTAACACACATATATATTTTCAGATCACTTCTTGTCACATCACATTCTTTCTAAATAAGCTACTTAAAGAACTGTTCTTTTAGAACTTGGTGACCGTTAAGTCACAGTATGAGATGCATTTAGATATTTTAAGGTGGCATATGATTGCCTCTAAAGAGGACATTGTTAAGAGGCCAATTTAGCGGAAATAACATCTCTTGATGAGGTTGAAAAGCTAACAGAAAACGGGAAAACTTTGCAAACTATTATGTGACGTTTAATGGCATGGGACGGATGTAAGATATGATTGCAGGTAAGTAGACGAGTTAAAAAATGAAATATTGGTAATGGATTTTAAATGATAGGGGAGGGAACTCTAGATTTGTATCACAGAGTGTGAAAAATTTTTCTTGTATAGGTCAAGCTTGGGTTTAAGAAGAAAAGTTTTTTAACATTGGTTGTTTGTAGGGTTAGACATAAACAGTGGCTGTAAGTAAGGAGGAGCAATGTGCCACAGAGTTCTGTGAACAAACTTAACTTCGTTAAAAATGATTCTATATATTTGAGGGGTAGAATTTTGAGTTGTTTGTGCTGATCTGCAGTCTGTACTGATTATTTGCCATAAATCAGATTTACTGCTTTGTGAAGTATTTTTGTGTTTCAGATTAACAATCTCAGATTGTGGAACAGTAATTTGTGTATATGTGGTATGTTGTATGACTTCCTTTCGTCTTGGTTGATGTGTTTACTTTTGGCAAATTGGTAAACTTTCTGTGCTATCAAGTTTGTTGGGTTATATACATGAGATTTCCAAGTTAAATGTTGATCAGAGATGAGGCCTGAAGTTTTTTGTTCATGATCATTTTTCTATTTCAGCAGCATAAGGCTGTGGTGTAGTTTTTGTCATGTTCTGCAGTTTCCATCTTGCATAGATTTTGTTTTGTTGGTGTTTATCAATGCACTGTTGTTATTCTATTAGATTATTTATATCATTTTGAAGTGTTGTCTGCAGCTTACTGTCAAGGTCACTGGTGTAAACAGTGCAGCGTTCAGCAGAAAGATCACACGATATGTTGTGCTTTAAATGAAATGGTAGACTGTGAACAGAGCAAGAAAAGAAGATCAATAATGGACTCCTCAAAATAACATTATGGACCACAGATGAGTCTGATATTTTGTTCCTGAAACTCCCCTGGGAACAACATAGATTTGTTTGCTTTAAAACTCTGACCTACTTCTGTAGCACAGAAATGTGTAGCAATCAACATTAATTGTAATTGTTATTTTTGTAAAATGTAGTGTCAGGTTAGTGGATGGATGGGGACATGGAGATTGCCAGCAGGGGTGAGGAAAATCTGGTGTGAAACCAATGAATCCAGGACGTGACAAGCCTATGGGTCTTTACAACAATGGCTATCAGAATGATGTAAACAAAACAGTCAGCAGACTATAGGTGGCGGAGAATGGATATTGTTGAGGCACTCATCAGATTCCTTATCCCAAAGTCGGAGTGTCTCTGTGGAACTGTCTCAAAGCCGTCTGGCCAGCTAGCGTTGCATGCTGGATCTGATGTGGAGAGGGGCTTAAGTACAGCCACTAGAGACTGGGAAACAGTTTTGGCCAGGCCAGCCTACACCACTGTCTTCATGGCAGCCCGAGAAAGACCACAGTCTGCCCTAGCAAGGAAAGGTGCTGAAGTCGGAGGTATCCAGCCAAAAGGCACATAGCAAAAATCAGGGTACCACGTATCGTTGCCAGTATGCGTACGAAGAAGTTCCTGAAGCAAACTATATGTTTACCTGAGAGAAAAGACATAATAAATGTTGTCAGGTCAGGGTGTAATGCATAACCTTCCAACTTTTTTTTTTCACAAATCTCATGGTCAGTCACATCAAACGTTTTCTTGAAATCAACAAAGACAGCACACACAGTTTATCATATGTTAGCCAGTTTTCAGTAGTTTTTGTTAGTGCTCTATGGTCTAGAATGATTTGAGAGTCAAAGGTTGCTTAGGAAGTAAACTCGCAAAGAAAATCTGTAGGGGGAACTTTGTGACTAGCTTGTGGTTCTTGCCTTCCAATTTTTCTGTTATCTCCCTTAACTTAAAACTTCAGACATATGGACTTTGTTCTTATGAGAGCTACTGAGAAGAATCAGGGTGCTAGGGCATGGCAGTTTCCCTACATCACCCCATCTTGACTAAGAGTGAAGTTCATCTGTTTCAGTGTTGTCTTCTGGGACACAAAGAATTAAAATTACATTTATTAAAACTGTGAACAGAGTAACAAAAATACATGGTATCTTTCTTTGAGTGGGCTACTACGGCTCTGATTGTGCAAATTCAGTACTGTTCAAAATGCTGAGAGGATTCCACAGCTGCCTGCTCCTAAACTGTCCTCTGTCAGACAGCTGTCTGCCCCTAACTGTCCTCTATCAGAGGATTCTGCCTGCTTCTAAACTGTCCTGTCAGAGGATTCCACAGTTGCCTACTCCTAACTGTCCTCTGTCAGAGGATTCCACAGCTGCCTACTCCTAACTGTCCTGTCATTGGATTCCGCAGCTGCCTACTCCTAACTGTCCTCTGTCAGAGGATTCTGACTGCTCCTAAACTGTCCTTTCAGAGGATTCTGCCTGCTCCTAAACTAGAATGGAAATAACAACAAAGCACTACAACTTGTGTATCTTATCTTATATCCTTCCCATGCTGTTAAATGTCACATAGGGCTCGCAAAGTAGTTCGCCAATTTTTCCTGTCTTCAGCGAGTCTTTCAACCTCATCAAAGGATTTTATGCCTGTTAATTTGGCCTCTCTTAACAATGTCCTCTTCAGAGTTTCATGCGGTCTGCCTCTTTTTCTTTGGCCTGTTGTGTTCCACTTGATAGCTTGTTTTGGGATTCTCTGATCATTTCTTCTCATCAAGTGACCAACATATGTCCATCTCCTTTTCCTGATCACCCATGAGACTGGTTGTTGTTCAGTCATCTGTCTTATCTCTGCATTGTTCTTGAATTCGTTCCACTTGATGCAGAGTATTTTCCTTAGGCATTTGTTTTCAAAAGAGTCTAATTTCTTTTCTATTTCTTTAGTTGTTTTCCAGCTTTCACATGCATAAATGAGGGTGGATATTACATTTGAATTGAATAGTCTTAACTTGGTTTTTGTGCTTATATTGAATTGAATAGTCTTAACTTGGTTTTTGTGCTTATAACTTTTGAATTCCATGTTCTCCAGGTTCTTGAAGATTGATGCTGCTTTTGCAATTCTGATCCTAACTTCCTTTCTGGTATCACCATCCTGGTCTATGTAGCTGCCAAGGTATGCAAATTGATTGACTTCTTCAATATCTGTCCCTTCTACGTGTATTTTTCCATTTTGATTCATGGGAATTTTCATTATTTTTGTTTTGTCCTTGTTAATTTCAAGTCCTATTTTGCTAGCCAGTGAAGACAGGCTATCTGTTTTTTCTTGCATGGAATTCACATTATTACTGATAAGAGTTATGTCATCAGCAAAATCAAGATATTCTAGTTGGGTCCCACGTGCCCAGTCAGTGCCCGTGTTACTTACCTGTGCAGCATTTTTTCATAATGAAGTCTATTGTAATCCCAAAAAGTAAAGGAGACAGTATATATCCTTGTTTCACACCTGTTTCAATCTGGAACCATTCACTCATCCCTTCTTCTGTCTTGACTGCACAAACATATCCACTGTATAAGTCCTTAATGATGCTGACAATTTTAGATGGTATTCCATACAGACTTAAAATTCTCCATAATGAATCTCTGTGTATGCTAACAAATGCCTTTTTAAAATCTATGAAGTTCAGTATTAATGGTTTCTAAACTTGTGTATGAAGAAGATATTTAAAAAAAAAAAACTCTTGAGTAGGGGGATTTTATTTCAACTCTTCCCAATAATTAAAAAAAAAACCCAACAAGTAGGACTAATTAAGGTGGCTTTGCAGAGGAGAAGAAAATCTTTCAGAATGAAAACCACCCTGTCCACCTTAATCTGTACAAGCCTCAGAGTGAACTCTGTAGAGATTTGAACAAGGAAGGAGGGAGCAGGAATGGCTGTATAATTTTTGATGTGGCTTCTTGGATGGAAGGCCATGAATGCTTCCATTTGTCAGGGTCAATGTTACATAGTAACATGTAACAAGCTCAGACCCTCCTTCACAAGCAAACATTGGAAGAGTATGGGCTTATCCTCAAGTGCTATGATAATTAATCTTTAACATGGCAGCATAAGGTATAAAACACATCCAAGTAATGTAAGGAAGGCAGAAATGCTTGAAAAAGTTATCCATGTTTTTGTTACAATGTAAAAGAAATTCAGTAGACAGGAGTAAATTTCAACAAACCTGCTGTTTCATTTGTAATTAAATAAATGTTTATTAAAAAGTTGTCACCAAATTTCCTGCCACAGTGAAGTGACATTCAAACAAGTAATATTCATACCCTAAACACTACACAAGTTTCACTTATTTTTACCATTTAACACAAACTTTAATGAAAGGACACTTTGGAAACTCACCTGTCAGATTCTGTAAAAAAAATTTCTTGGTCTCAAGACTGCAAACTTTGTGAAAATGATTCCTAGTAAATTTATGTGAAAGCATGTCAGTCTTAGTTCTACAATTAAAACTATGCCCCAAAGTCATGTCATACACTGAAATTGAAATATGAATACCAAGTTTAATGTTGTTTCTTTAAACTTTGTTGCTCCTGAAATCTTTCATTGGAGGCAATTCTAGTCCAAGTATTTGAATGCCTTCCTTTTTTTTTTTTTCCTCAAAAATCTTTGTAACCATTTCTACCAATAAGCTGAAAAAAAGCTTGACCTTCTGTGTTTGTGAGTGGATACATTTAACCAGTTAACCAAATTCCAACCTCTGGATTCTGTTTCTCTTCCAGCTCTCCGGAATGTTACTGCAGACAGTCTCAGCCCACTCTTGTCCCAAAGAGTAAATTATCTATTTACACGTACACTATCAGCAGTTAAACAAAAAGTCCACCACTTATAAGTAGTTAGAAGGAAGATTTGCTTGTATTACAGAAATTAATGTAGACAAAATGAAAATAAAAAGATTTAATGCAGAAAATGTGGTAAGTTATGCAAGTCTGTATTAAATTAACAGTAGTCAAGATGGATCATTACTAATAATAATAATGAGGGAAATTAAAAGGAGGATATCTATCACTCTTCAGAAAATAAAACAACTAAAAAAGATGTGGAGAGGAACAGACAGAACTATAAAAATAAGATTTTTAAGGGCATGCATTTTTCCCATCACAACATATGCATGTGAGACCTTCAAATATCATGGACACACACAAAAAAAAAGAACAAATATATCCATACCACAAGAACTTAATACTGGAGGCTGGCTAGTAAGGAAGATTAAACAGAGAAAACTTAAATATTTTGGATACATTAAACATTATGATAATCTAGAGAAGACAGTCTTGGAAGAGTATATAATGGGAAAAAGAAAGAGAGGAAGACCAAGGCGAAGATGGCTGCAAGACATCGTTGATGATCTGCGAACAGATGCATCAGCAGCAGGGCATCTTGCTTACAACTGAGAGGTCTATAGGAGAGCTGTTAGGGAGACAAAGTTGCTCAAATGACATACAAATGACTGAGTCAAGATGGAGAGGGAAGCCAAGAGAAAAATATGACATTTGAATTGATTGCAAACATCAAGAATGGCACAAGATGGAGAGGCAGGACCACTAATGTTATCCAGCACAGCAGTCAGTGTAATGAATCAAGATGACAATTACAGGTATAGCACAGTTAACACGGTCAGCAACCCAGGGCTGGCCATGATGCTATCCCACATCTTCATAGTACTAACAGACTCTCTGGTCCATGCCAATCAGGCACTGGTCATCACTGATTTCCATAACCATCTATCCTTTGGTCTTTCTATAAGATCATTCTTCTTAGGAACCACATCTCTGCTGCTTCCAGTAGATTGTGAGCACCCTTGGCTACTGTCCATGCATCACAACCATATAATGGGTTCTATGTGACACTGAATAACTCTCTTTCTGGTATTCATTGATGGAACTTTATTGCACAGAATGTTTTTCATTGTCATTATAAATGCTGACTTGTCCTGGGCCATTCTGCTTCTCATTTCAGTTTCAGATTTTCTGTCTTGTGTTATCATTGTTGTCAAATATTTGAATTTGTTCACTTGCTTGAATTCTGTAGCTTCTACTTTGATGTTGCATTTTGCAGGTACTTCTTTCTTGGATATGACCATGACCTCTGTTCTCTTTATTTAAACTAAGTCCTTTCTCCCAAGTTTTTGTCTAACAATGCTTGTAGTTTCTTTTGCTTGTGACTATTAGTACAGTGTCATCTACATTTCTTTAGACTGTGTCCACCCACTGATATTCCAGCCATGTTTTCAATGTGTCTCACCCACCCATTGATATTCCAGTCATGTTTTCAATGTGTCTCCTTATCCTTTCACTATAGAAGGAGAAAAGGCCAGGGGATAAACTGCATTTCAGCCGTATCCTACTTTTATGTTCTGATACTCTGAAACAGGTTGTTGCATTTCTTCGGCCCGATTAATGGGAAAGGTTCACATGTTTAGCACGAAGATGGAGTCTATTCCCAGAATTCAAGTAAGTAAGAACGAAAGGACACTGATACATACACTGATTTAGTTATCTCGGAACAAACAATAACAGCAGATGGCAAACGCATAGCACAAATCAATTCAAGAATAGGAAAGGCAGATGCAGAATTTTGTAACATGAAAGAAGCCTATAAATAAAGAAGGTCCATGATAGTTTAAAAAGGAATTTAATAGTTAAAAAGAGTAGTTTAACAATGTCAGCGTTACTTCATGCTTTTAAGAGAAACAACAACTGCGGTAAAACTGGATCCAGTAGTGAAAGTAGATGACAGATCCTAAACACTGCACAAGTCTTGTTTCAAGGATCACATACGAAAGCAACACAACAGATAAAAGCAGGAAAAAATGGAAAATGTAGACTTAGTTTTCTTAGTCTCCTCCTAGTAAGAAAGTCAGGCTTTTGCTAAAATATAGGATTCTTGTATGTTCTTTCATTTGTATGTACTCTTCTTGCTTTCTGCCCACTTTCCTCACTCTTTCTATCTTTTTGTAAAACTGAACCATACACATCTAACTACTTTCATTACTTTGTGCTTCTGAACTCCTAAAAGCTAGAAAACAAGTGAAGCAGATCTTCTAAGAGAAGTTGTGGGAAACTGAAAACTAAAGTTATAAGACAATTATAATTTGTTCACACTGTCATGAGAAGACAGAAGTCAGCAACCCTCACAGTCACTAGAAAACTCGAGAGGAAAAAGAAGCAATGGAGGCCAAGAGAAAAATACCTTAATGAGTTAACCAGGTAGCATGAGACAGGGAAGGTGACCAAGCTGACTGGAAACAACCAAGGAACGTACAGAATGAAGATGCATGATCACCACCTACTGCCGGGATGGCACATAAGCCATCACTCAATGTAACTCAATACTTTTGCCTCAAAATCTGCATGGTAAGAGCTGCAGAGAGCCCAGCATCACAAGGTAAAGTTACAAAACAGCAACAAATATAATGAGCAGAACCTACAAAATAACATATAATTAGGACAATCTCCAAAATAACAAACATATTTAGGAGAACATAATAATGCTACATATAATTAACAGCACCTGCAAAATAACTAATGTAATTAGGAGAACCTACACAACGGCAAATATATTGGGACAACCAGCAAAATAATAAATATTAACATACTGTTAAGAGAGTTACCCACTAAACACAAGAAATTGTACAGCATAAGTTTTATTTAGTTTGTCCGAGTTCCTTACACGATAAAAAAAAAAGAAAAATGACACCATGGGAAGACACAAGGGAAAAAAAACCCCCACATGATAAAGAACTTTACACAAGATATGGAATGCTTCACAATAAAACATTATGATTAAAACATAAGGGAACCAAATCATTAGCAATTTCTCCTACAAGATAAGCTCACTAGCAATGCTCACTTGTTTGTCTACTAGGATTATGCATAAGCATGTTCCTGTAAGGATTTACTTATATAAACATATTTATGAGGGAAATTGTTTGCACACATGCCCTCATTTTTATTTGTTGATTAGTTCAATGGAAGGGTGGTAACTAAAATATTTTACAAATCTGTGGAAGTGCTAGCTTGAAGATGAAAGTGCTGATTTGTTTGATGCTGGAAGTGATAGTATGTTTGAAGCTGGAAATGCTAGTATGTTTGATGCTGGAAATGCTAGTTTGTTTGATTCTGGAAATGCTGATTTGTTTGATGCTGGAAGTGATAGTATGTTTGATGCTGGAAATGCTGATTTGTTTGATGCTGGAAATGCTGGTTTGTTTGATGCTGGAAGTGATAGTATGTTTGATGCTGGAAATGCTAGTTTGTTTGATGCTGGAAGAGCTAGTTTGTTTGTTGCAAAATATGCTAGTTTGTTCGATGCAGGAAGTGATAGCATGATGCCAGAAGTGCTAGTTTGTTTGTTGCTGGAAATGCTAGTTTGTTTGATGCAGGAAGTGATAGTATGATGCCAGAAGTGCTAGTTTGTTTGTTGCTGGAAATGCTAGCTTGTTTGATGCCAGAAGTGCTAGGTTGTTTGATGCCAGAAGTGCTAGTTTGTTTGAAGACAGAAGCGCTAGCTTGTTTGATGTCAGAAATGCTAGGTTGTTTGATGCCAGAAATGCTAGTTTGTTTGATGCCAGAAGTGCTAGCTTGTTTGATGCCAGAAATGCTAGTTTGTTTGATGCCAGAAGTGCTAGCTTGTTTGATGCCAGAAGTGCTAGTATGTTTGATGCCAGAAGTGCTAGCTTGTTTGATGCCAGAAGTGCTAGTATGTTTGATGCCAGAAGTGCTAGCTTGTTTGATGCCAGAAGTGCTAGCTTGTTTGATGCCAGAAGTGCTAGTATGTTTGATGCCAGAAGTGCTAGCTTGTTTGATGCCAGAAGTGCTAGCTTGTTTGATGCCAGAAGTGCTAGCTTGTTTGATGCCAGAAGTGCTAGCTTGTTTGATGCCAGAAGTGCTAGTTTGTTTGATGCTAGAAGTGCTAGTTTGTTTGATGCCAGAAGTGCTAGTATGTTTGAAGCTTGTCTGCTTAAAGCTGAAAGTGTTTGTATGTTTAAAGAATAAAGTTCATTTGTAAGCAAAATTAAAGAAACTGATAAAACTGATGAATTTATAAATGAATTAAACAATTAGCTATTAAATATTTTTTTAAAAATGTTTTTCTTTTTTCGTTAGAACAGTCTGACATACAAAATATTATACAAATATTCATCTCATCACCATAATGACATCTGTTACTACGATAGATCTGTTCAATAAATATGAAGAGTTCACTTCTATTTTCATGCAAGGATGCTGAAGCACTGACCTGACGGTGAACATGTTTCTCATGCACAGGAAAGAGGGTTTGAGACTGGGTACTATAAACTTGTATGCAAACAATGGTTACCCATGACCTATAAAATCTTAGAAAGTCTATCTGCAAGGCAAGATTCACCATAATTTGCTGTACATATATATGGCTTTAGTGCATACAGGATATAATCAGATTCACAGGTGAATATCAATTCCATGCGTATAAAACAATGCTAGACCCCCCCCCCCAAAAAAAAAGCAAAAGTACTTAAAAAAAAAACGAATAAATACCCCAAAACTAAGGACTTGGGATTCATTAAAATTTGTGGTGTCCGAAGCTGGCAACCATAAAGGAAACGAACATCCCTGTGGTGACTCCATTCTACTCAGGCAGCATCTCTGTGATTTTTATTTCTCTTCCCATATCATGCCAGAAATACCACGTCCTTATCAATTCTGCTAACAGGTCATGGAAGCATCAAGAATTCTATGAAAAGTTTAACTTTCACAAAAGTTTGGAGAGGCCTGGTTTAATGAGAGTATTCAGTGTTTCACATAATGATCACAGATTAATATACACAAGCACTCAATTGTCATTTACATAATACACACTTACTCAAGTAAACTGCAGAGCCATGGAATTAAATGTGCCCTTATTCTTCAGTAATCAAAGCTTTTAACCCTCTATGCCACTTCTTACAACAGTGTTCCTCAAACTTTCTGAAGAAGTGAACCAGTATCGGGGAACTGGTATTTTAAAAATGGCTAGGAAAAAAGTGATTATGAAAGTAAATAAAAATAATGCAATCAAAATAATTTAAAAGAATACATATTTTGCTATTTTAATATATATATATATTGGAATAGAACTGACCACTGACCAATCAGTCTTAGTGCTGTATCAAACTTTCCCACATTTAGTTTGTTAGTTTTTATTGATATGACCAAAAGCATCAAAAATACACAGACACATGCAAAGACTGGATTTCCGAAGACAAGTTGCAGAAAAGTAAATAAACACATGACAGCACTAAGAGCACAGACAACACATTTAACAAGGAGATTTGTATGGCATGTGAGAGGTCCGAACCTGGGACTCCAGAATAGGCCTGATATCAACTAGCTCCTTGACAAGAACAAATTCTGAGTCGGTGCACGTATCAACAGATACGGAAACATGAAATAAAGATTCTTTCAATTAACAAATCTGAAACTGGTTATATATTTGTATCCTCTGATCATATCTGATGGAGGGGGTATGATGATGGTGAGGGATGAGCCATATCCGACTACTTGCTTTGAGATTAATGAACCAAAGTTAAAGGACCCTATGCTACGTGCTGGTGCACCCTCGAAACAGTCTGGCTCAGTGCTTAAGGGCTGAATGGGAAGGCAAGTCAAGTCTCAGAAATAAGCAGTGCCAAGTTTTATATGTGTAGAAGGCCACTGTATAAAAACATATAATAATTCATCATAAACACAAAGACAGCAATGTTAAAAGTGTGGTCCGTGGTTCAGTACATCAGTTTCCAGGCTCATGTAAGCTTCAATATAATTGTATTTAAATGTTAAACAATGTTTCATTATTAAGTGATTTCTGCCTTGCTATGAACCTATTTTGCTATATGGATGTGAATCCTGGACTACTGGCAGGAAAATGAGTAAATCATTGGAGGCAACAGAGATGTGGTTCCTGAGAAGAATGATGAGAATCCCAAGGACAGCCAAGATAACTAAAGAGCAGTGTCAGAGACAAGCTAACAGAAAACACATATAATAATAAAGTAAGGAAAAGGCAATCATCATTCTTGATGCTTGTGATGAGTAGAGAAAAAATGGAAAACATAATGTGCAAAATGGAAGGCAGGAGAAGCAGAAAATGACAGAGGGAACAGATGTTAGAAGGCCTGACACTGTGGCAGGAAAAGCAGAGGACCACAGAGGGAACAGATGTTAGAAGGCCTGACACTGTGGCAGGAGAAGCAGAGGACCACAGAGGGAACAGATGTTAGAAGGCCTGACACTGTGGCAGGAAAAGCAGAGGACCACAGAGGGAACAGATGTTAGAAGGCCTGACACTGTGGCAGGAGAAGCAGAGGGAACAGATGTTAGAAGGCCTGACACTGTGGCAGGAGAAGCAGAGGACCACAGAGGGAACAGATGTTAAAAGGCCTGACACTGTGGCAGGAGAAGCAGAGGACCACAGAGGGAACAGATGTTAGAAGGCCTGACACTGTGGCAGGAGAAGCAGAGGACCACAGAGGGAACAGACGTTAGAAGGCCTGACACTGTGGCAGGAGAAGCAGAGGACCACAGAGGGAACAGATGTTAGAAGGCCTGACACTGTGGCAGGAGAAGCAGAGTACCACAGAGGGAACAGATGTTAGAAGGCCTGACACTGTGGCAGGAGAAGCAGAGGACCACAGAGGGAACAGATGTTAGAAGGCCTGACACTGTGGCAGGAGAAGCAGAGGACCACAGAGGGAACAGATGTTAGAAGGCCTGACACTGTGGCAGGAGAAGCAGAGGACCACAGAGGGAACAGACGTTAGAAGGCCTGACACTGTGGCAGGAGAAGCAGAGGACCACAGAGGGAACAGATGTTAGAAGGCCTGACACTGTGGCAGGAGAAGCAGAGGACCACAGAGGGAACAGATGTTAGAAGGCCTGACTCTGTGGCAGGAGAAGCAGAGGACCACAGAGGGAACAGATGTTAGAAGGCCTGACTCTGTGGCAGGAGAAGCAGAGGACCACAGAGGGAACAGATGTTAGAAGGCCTGACATTGTGGCATGGAAAAAATCAACAGTGTCAGAAATGTCAAGGACCGAGATTTGTGGAAGAATATGACCATCTAAGCCACCCATCATGGCATGTGATGATGATATTGCCTTGCTACTAATACCACACTAACACCACATACTTTAAAAGCATTTCCCTACCTATCCATATATTAGTAATAGTCCCTGATATTTGCAAGACTAAAACTAACTACCTACTATATCATGTAGTCTGAAAAACCTTGCACAAAAACAACCACTTATTAGAGTAAATACTGTACACATCTGAAAATAAAATACTCAGAAAATATATGAAGACTAATTATGCATGTAATTTATGAAAACTCAATTATTTGCCCAAGAAAACTGCAGCCCACAAGTTTCAAAGTTCAGACTCCAGCTTCACTGCATTTGAGACAACCCCTATATAAGCTCTGCCGCATCCATCCAAGAGTATGTTTGTTAATAGTTTCTGTCAAATGTTAGTTGTTTATGATGCGTTTTCTGCCACGCAGTTCGATTTCCTGCCAGCATCTTTAATTTGTCCTAGCTCCAGCAGTCTTCTCACAGCCACATTGTTCATCCATTCCTATTCTTCATTTTCCTGCAGTCTGTCCAGTACAGCCCTAGCAATGTCCCCCTTGTCCATTGACAGTCTGCCGTTTATTTTAGCCTGTCCAGCAAGTCTGTCTGCCACGTCACTGCCATGTACTCCCATATGTCCTGGACAGTAAAGCCACATTAGGCTTGTCACAGCTAACTAGTTTAACAGTTGAAACCATTCTTTGCAAAGCAAATTCTTCTCAATCTTACAGAGCATACTCTGTGAATCCATCACAATGACACCATTAACCACATTATGAGCAACTAGCCATTCCACCAGTTTATTATTAAATTATCAAAAAAGCAAGAACCAGTCAGGATTTTCAGTAGAATTATTACGTCATGAAAAGTGAACAAAAATAGTTTCTTCAAAACATGTGTAACATACGTGCAGATTTTATCATATAAATGGACATATACAATGAAAGAAACTAACGGCATACCATCTGCATTCTCATACGTCCTGACAGTACTAATAAATCTTTCCTTGATTCACACCTTGCCTTAAACATACTGACATGTGATTATTGACGTAATTTACTCAGTTTGAAACATTCTCTGATGATGACAGTGGAGGCGGCAAAACATGCTGAGCACTTTCAGGGGCAGGTAATTTGGGAGCCGCGGAAACAGTGGCGGCTGCTTGCTGCGGGGCAGATGGGCTTGATGGGGATGATGTGTTGGGGCTAGCTGGGCTGTCATCGTCAAGTGCTGGCCAGCTGGGGACACTGTCTGGTTTTCCTAGTCTCTCATTCAGTGCTTTCAGCGCCAGTTGTCTAAAACAGAGATATGGACAAATAATGAAATATATTTCTTTGCGCCAAGAAGAACGATGATAAAAAAAAAAAAGAACTAATGCCATGTATTGTTTTGGAACTCAGTTAATGATGCATAAAAGTTAATCTATAGTCTTGTATTGTTTAATGTTGCTGTTGTATCTCTCTGGAACTGTGACCAGAATGCTCTGTGTAGCTGATGCAGTGAAGATGTGACACAGCATCATACTGAATGGGGGTGTGGGTTATGGCAGTTATTTCTGCAGATCCAGTGTTATCTAAAAAGCAGGCCAGTGAACTGCTTATCCAGCGGGCTCCACTGACATGGGGACTACATTAATCCTAGCCCCAGCGGTCAGGCTGAATCCGTTACTAGGGATATCAACTGATGTGGGACGAGGTATTGGTTGGCTATGGTTCACCAACCCTGATGCTAGCAGCCAAATGTGACTCCTTGGTTGGCTATGGTTCACCAACCCTGATGCCAGCAGTCAACTGTGGCTCACAGACCACCCCCCATCCCACCCCACAGTTTAACAACAGCAGCAATGATAATGTGAAAAAATATGGAATTTTTGAAGTATATTTATAAAACATACATCATATAGAAAAGTATTAACGGTATTACAATACTTAACAGTATGCACACAAACATCAGCTTAAAGGTGTGTTTAATTAACCATTTTACAACAACAACAAAAAAATGTCATGATAAGACACAAGTTTATAGTTCAGTGATGTTTACAG
The DNA here is from genome assembly GCA_009760885.1 of Achatina immaculata. Taxonomy (NCBI): domain Eukaryota; kingdom Metazoa; phylum Mollusca; class Gastropoda; order Stylommatophora; family Achatinidae; genus Lissachatina; species Lissachatina immaculata. The sequence goes on from CM019704.1 coordinate 32,481,594, forward strand.
ATTCAAGTTAAAAAAAAAAACAAACTATATTTATTTCTCAATTTTTCAAGGTTATGACCTTTATATATATGAGCACACGACTCACTTTCTCCTTTCAGCATCATGAGGCTCTGTGCCTGGCAAGGTCACTGTGATGGTAGTAGGAGAGCTGACATCATATCTTCTCTGCACTTTTTTGCAAAGTTTGATCTTCACAAGACCACTATATATGGAGTTTGAGATGATTGCAATCAATGGCTGGAACTGACTTGGGAAGAAGCTGGAACTCACAGAAAGCCACACAAAAAAAAAAATAAATAAATAACAAAAAAAAATGAAAGATCAGCAAAAGATTTAAACACATTCGAACACAAGTAATTGTACTTCTTCTTATATCTTATATCCTTCCCGTGCCGTTAAACGTCACATAGGGCTCGCAAAGTAGTTAGTCAATTTAAAATCTTAAAAACAGAATCTGGCCAATATGATGTATAGTATGAAAGCAAGCATTCTGCTTCTTCATGTAATAATGACTATGATATTCAATCATTCATTTGCATGTCCCTTGCGGAACTTTGCCTCCCTAACAGCACTCCTGTAGGCCTCTCGGTTGTGAGCAAGATGGCCTGCTGCTGATGCATCCATTTGCAGATCATCAATGATGTCTTGCAGCCATCTTCGCCTTGGTCTTCCTCTCTTTCTTTTTTCTCATTATGTACCCCTTCCAAGACGGTTTTCTCCAAATTATCATGACGTTTAATGTGTCCAAAAATATTTAAGTTTTCTGTTTAATCCTCTTTACTAGCCAGCCTTCTTCACCATTAAGTTCTTGTAGTATGGATATATTTGTACTTTTTTGTGTCCATGATATACCTGAAAAACTCTTCTGTAGCATTTACATTCAAAGGCATTTATGTGTTTCTCAGCTGTTTTGTTAAGCGTCCAGGTCTCACAGGCATATGTTGCGATGAGAAAGATGCATCATCATCATCATGTGCCGTGCCGACTGGCGTTGGCTATTATGCTTCTCCAGAGTACCCGATCCTTCATGCAGGCCATCAGCTCAGTTGGTGATCTCCTCTCACACCATCCCGTCAGACTGTCCAGTATCATTTCTCTTGGTCTTCCTCTTGATCTTCTTCCTTCTATTTTTCCTGTTGTTATAATATTTTCAATGCCCCCTTTTCTCATTGCATGTCCTATGAAAGTACATTGTCTCTCTCTTATCTTTTTGACAAGGTTTTTTTGTCTCTCCAGCTCTTCTCCTACATTCTTCATTAGTTATTTTTGCTGTCCAGGGGATTCGCAACATTCTTCTAATAAACCACATTTCTGCTGCTTCCAATGATTTTTGTGCAGACGTGCCTATTGTCCATGATTCACTTCCATATAACAAGATAGGTTCAATATAGCATTTTAGGACTCGTTTTCTAACATTCATTGATAAGGATGTGTTGGTTAATATGTTTCTCATTCTCTGAAATGCAGTCTTTGCTTGGCCTATTCTGTTCCTAATTTCTGTTCTGCATTTCCCATCTGAAGTTATTACTGCTCCAAGGTATTTGAATTTCTGCACCTGCTTTAGAATAGTTCCGTTTAATTTAATACTGCATGCTGGTGGATTCTGTTTCTTAGATATAACCATGGTCTCTGTCTTTTTGATGTTCAAAGTAAGACCTTTCTGTTCACTTTCTTTGGCGACTTTATCCAAGAGATTTTGCAGGTCTTGTTGGTTCTCAGCTATCAGTACTGTGTCGTCAGCATACCGAAGGTTGTTAATATTGTATCCTCCAATTTTTATGCCTGGTTCTGTGATGATTGTTCTTAGAATATTCTCGCTATACAGAGAAAAAAGGTCTGGAGATAGTACACATCCTTGTTGCACCCCATGTTTTATTGGCTGATATTTTCCAATTCTATTTTCAACTCGAACTGCTGCTTCTTGCTGCCAGTATAGATGTTTTACAATCCTCAGGTCTTTGCCGTCTATATTGATGTCTTCAAGCATTTTAATAATTTCATTATGTTTCACCTTGTCAAATGCCTTGGTGTAATCAATGAAGCATAAGTAGAGATCTTTCTGTACTTCTAAAGCTCTTTCTGTTAGTGTTCGTAAAGCATAAATGGCATTGTGTGTTCCCTTTCCTTCAACAAATCCAAACTGTTCATCTGCTATTTCCATTTTTATCTTTTTCCTTGTTCTTCTCATAATTATTCTCAGAAGTAGTTTCGTTATGTGACATGAGAGGCTGATAGTCTGGTGGTCGTCACATTCCTTTGCACCTGGTTTCTTTGGTAGTGCTATAAACGTGGATTTAATCAGGTCACTGGGAATATAACCACTGTTGTAAATGTCATTCAGTAACTTGGTTATTATTTTTATTCCTGTCTCCTTTAGTGCCTCTATTTCTTCTATTGTTATATTATCAGGCCCAGTCGCTTTTCCTTTCTTCATGTGTTTGATGGCATCTATGATTTCATCTTCAAGTATTGGTGGTCCCTCACATCTTGTGTTAATTCTGGTCTTTCTCCTCCATATAGCTCACCGATATACTCTGTCCACAATGTCTTCTTTTCCCATTAACATTTTACCTTCTTTTGATTTCAGGCATCCTGTGGTATATTTTGTTTTCCTGCCTGTGAGTTCATTAATTCGTTTGTGCATGTTTTTGCTGTCTTTAATATGAGAGTCCTCTAGATGTATAAGATATATAAAGATGCATGCCCTTAAAAATTTTATTTTTGTAGTTCTGCCTATTCCTCTCCACAGATTCTTTATAACTATGATAACAAGTGACAATAATAGCAATATGTCATGGTTTTAGTCACTTTCAATGCTGTACGCAAGAAAATGGGTTGAGGCTCTCTCCTAGTGACTTGCAAAGCCTGGCATCCTAGAAAGATCAATCACAAGTACCAAAGAAAGACAGCAGAAGCTTCTACAAGAAAGCATGATACACGAAACCATGGAAATAAAAACAAAAGACAGAAACTATGGGCCTTGAAACTCGCTCATTTTCCCCACCAAAATCATTTAACAATAAAGCTTCAGCCAAGAGAAAACCACGGACGGGAAAGAGACATCAACAGGAATTTAGAGACATTTTTTTCTTCAAATTTTTAATCTTTCAATACGATTACTGAAATTTAGAAGATTTTCTGTGGTGGTGGTGGGGGAGAGAGAGTAGGAATTTCATGACATAATTCCTATGTTCTCTTGAAAAAGCAAACCAAGTTGAAGTCACTCCAAAGACTACACACAATTCTTAACCAAATTCTTGCTCAATCCTACACACAGCTGTTTTATATTTTGTTCTTAATTATTTCTGGTCACATTACAAACACAAGCTGTTGTATATCCTATAGCAATGATGACTGCAAAACTACCTTCACATTTAACTGATAATACAGCCCAGTATAAAAAGCAGTATATAAAATGTCTTCTTGTATCTGAAGTGTAAGCCTGAAAGTATAGATTATCCCTTGGACAAACTGCACTGTTTTCTGCAAAATGTGGAAGGCAGTATACAGTCTTGAAACATTAGATGAGTCTTTGGGCCCGTGTGTACTGTCCTGTGTTTAGCTTGACCACTTCAACACTCCTTTGTCTACAAAAAATGGCAGCTGTTAATGTTATATGGTTGCGTATGGTGAACTTGTATACAGACATGGAACCTGGCACTGTAGAACGTTTCACCATGCTTTGATTCTTCTGATGATATATGGTGCCCTGGTGTACTTTAGACCTCTGTTCACAGCTAATACCTTTCTGTGACATTAAGCCTAGACAAAAAATTAACAATTTAAAGACAGGCACAGAATGGTTGAGGGGTCGAATCCCCAGCTGAGCGGGATTTTTTTTTTCTGACCAATACAGCCCTGGAGTTCACCCAGCCTCGTAAAATGGGTACCAGAGAAATCTGGGAAGGTAAAGTGATACTGATCACGTCACACTTTCATGTGCCGAAGGTCATGGAAAATATGGGCCTAACACTGTACTCCTCATATCAAAAGAGTGTAAGATTAAACTACTACTCTAATATTTTAATTTTACACTCTTTTGATATGTTTTTTTTTCCTAATGTAATTTGTATGCTTGTATTAAATCAAGTGTGTGGGAAGAATTAAAGATGGAGTGATGAAGGGCATAATGTAAGATAGGCCTGCATGCCCAATTCTTTACCCTTTAAAAATAAAGCTCATTCATTCATTCCCCAATATGCCTTAATAGCATGGAAACGGGAACTTTATCTTTTTACCTTTTAAAGACAGACACATGCCCAAAGAAAAAAAAAAGAGGTAGGCAATCAGCATATGCATGCATGCGCACACCCACACACACCAGCCAATCAACTTTTAATCCTGTAAATTAGTTGAGGCTACAGTCTGACAGACTATGAAAATTATGGTATCAGTAACCTACCTTGCAAAGCTAAAGTTTTCTGCCATATCACCACGGTTCCCGTTGGAGTGCTTCTGATAAAATCTCAGGTACACCCAGCTGACAACCATCCCACATGTAAACATATATGGATAAGGTCCAGGCAACAGACCAGCAATTCGCAACAAAATGATAAGGGTGAGCAGTGTCAGTGGTATGTGTGTATTTCTTAACTTGCCAAATGGAAGCGTTGCGAGGCAGTGGTCTGGCATCACTTGTTTCACAGCCACACAGAATCCTGCGATGTAGCCTGACAAGCCATAGATGTTTACCTCAAACAGATACTCCTCGTTCAAGGACACTAGGTATATAAAGAAGTACAAAAACGCCGTCATTAATCCGACGCCCAAGTTGACGATGATGAAAAAGATAAGCATATCCAATGCGCCCCAAAGTGGCTCCAACAATTTCCCAAACAAAACGATCACAGAAATGTCAGCTAGTACATGCCAAAAGTGAAGTTCTATAAAACAATACGACACAAAACTGTAAACACGAAAGTTCGGTGGCATAACATATCCTGGTGTTACTGTTAAATAAGGAATTGCTGAGGAGATGAAAGAGAAAAGGTAACCGATCACAACTGTGACTGCTATAGCCTTCACAACGATGCTGCTTTTCCCTAAAGCAGCAGAAAAATGATCTCTTATAACGGGAATTTTCTTCTGAGCAATGGAAGCCGCCATCTTATTTTTGACAATACCATAGTGACGTCACCAACAACTTGTTGGCTGTCGGTAATTTTTAAAAATTGCATTCTCTTTTTCAAAGATTCAAATAATTCGCCCGAATATTAAAACCTCGTCTTTTATTACATAAATAGTGAGAAGAAGAGAAAAGTGAATCAACAGCAAAAAATGGCAACATTTTACGGACTTTTTGTCTCTGAAAACAATTTTGAAGCAGGCATGAGCTGTTACTTGTTTTTCTGAGAATTATTTTACTGAGCAGATAAAAGGGATGGCGACTGCAGTAAAACTGGTTAATATAAATAAGGTAGATAGAGGTGTATGGTGCAGTTTTACAAAGTGAGGGAGGAAGTGAGCAAGGTGAGAAAAAAACGAATATAAAGTATGAGAATGTATAAATGAAAAACATACAACATCCGATATTTCGGCGTGAGCCTTATTCGAGGATACATGCAAAAACAAAATACAAACATATATAACTTATCTGAAGCGTCTTGCTCTCAGCAAAGCGGAAATGTGTATGGAAGAAGGAGGAAAAAAAACGTTGCCTACAGACAAAAGATTCCCGATATAGCCAATCATAGCGAAGATGCGGAGAGAGAGAGAGAGAGGAGGAGAGCAAGTGGGAGAAAGGGGTTGGGGGAAGGCAATAGAAACATGATATCCGCTAGAGGTGTCGGGGGGGGGTGGTGGGGGGAAAGGGGAGAGAAAAGAGGACGCGAGAGATAATGAATGAAGAACTTAAACGCCTACAAGGAGGAAATGTACAACTGGTGAATGGGACAAGACCAATATGTTGGCAGAGAAGGAAATGGGATGGTGGTAGGGAGGGGTAGCATAGAGAAAGAAATTAGAGTATAAAAAAGACCAGTGGAAAAATAAAGAAGTTACAGAAAGCTGAAGACATTGTTAATTCCAGCTGGGTGGAGACAGCCAGTCTGGAAAATAAGGCGCTGTTCTAGGACCCTCCGAGATCGTACATCTGCGGAACAAGAGCAGATCGCACTAACCGAAACGTCCTGTTTGCCCCTGTGGTTACCAAGGCAAAAATGTTTAGCCACAGGTGTCCAGGCCCTCTTAGAAATATCATTGAGATGCTGGCGAAATCGATCTCCTAACCGTAAGCCAGTTTCCCCTATGTACTTCAAACCGCAACGTTTGCACATGATAACATAAATGACATTTCGTGAAGTGCAGGTGAAACCCTCCTGTACCGACAACGTGGATTTAGGGAAAGAGATCTGGCTGGCCTCGACAACAAACGGACAAGTGTTGCATCTGCGGCGTCCACAACGTCTGGTACCATAAAAAGTGTCATCTGTCTTAAGATGACTACGAATTAAATCCGCTCTTGTTCCGCAGATGTACGATCTCGGAGGGTCCTAGAACAGCGCCTTAATTTCCAGACTGGCTGTCTCCACCCAGCTGGAATTAACAATGTCTTCAGCTTTCTGTAACTTCTTTATTTTTCCACTGGTCTTTTTTATACTCTAATTTCTTTCTCTATGCTACCCCTCCCTACCACCATCCCATTTCCTTCTCTGCCAACATATTGGTCTTGTCCCATTCACCAGTTGTACATTTCCTCCTTGTAGGCGTTTAAGTTCTTCATTCATTATCTCTCGCGTCCTCTTTTCTCTCCCCTTTCCCCCCACCACCCCCCCCCCCCGATACCTCTAGCGGATATCATGTTTCTATTGCCTTCCCCCAACCCCTTTCTCCCACTTGCTCTCCGCATCTTCGCTATGATTGGCTATATCGGGAATCTTTTGTCTGTAGGCAACGTTTTTTTTTTTCCTCCTTCTTCCATACACATTTCCGCTTTGCTGAGAGCAAGACGCTTCAGATAAGTTATATATGTTTGTATTTTGTTTTTGCACGTATCCTCGAATAAGGCTCACGCCGAAATATCGGATGTTGTATGTTTTTCATTTATACATTCTCATACTTTATATTCGTTTTTTTCTCACCTTGCTCACTTCCTCCCTCACTTTGTAAAACTGCACCATACACCTCTATCTACCTTATTTTACTGAGCAGTACCGCTCGCGTCCGGCAATGTTGCCTTTGTATATCCAGTCACTGGCACAGCAAGCAAATGTTGTGTTTCAAGGACCTGTTTCCTTTATTCTAACTTCATGTTTGGTCACAATTCCCTCCTAAAATGATGCTACGCTGTCTGCATGACTCGGTAACACACAATAACTAGTGTATAAGTATATAACTATATAACTATACACGAAGCAATGCAGTAAGATACAAAGTGACAGAGCTGGCAGCATTAAAATATAAACTGACACAGCTGTTAATATTCTTCTTCTTCTTCTTCTTCTTCGTTCACTTCTACCACCAAAAACCGCACTGTGAACCTACTGAATTCACACATGTGGTCCTCGTTAGGTCCGGTGGTCCCCTGTGTGGTCCAAAATAGACCACATGAGTTCCACGAAGGACCACAAGGGGTTCAGAGTATCACAGTGCTTTAGCCTGTATTCTTGGTGGGTCTCGGAAGCGGGATTGCGTGGCTGTTAATATTAAAATATAAACTGACATAGCTAGTAGCATTAAAATATAAAGTGACACAGCTGGAATCATTAAAATACAAACTGACACACATGGTAGCATAGTGGTAGCATTAAACTATAAACTAACACAGCTGGTAGAATATAAACTAACACAGCTGGTAGCATTAAAATACAAACTGACACACATGGTAGCATAGTGGTAGCATTAAACTATAAACTAACACAGCTGGTAGAATATAAACTGACACAGCTGGTAGCATTAAAACATAAATTAACACGTTCTATTTTGCTATTACAAAGGAAACACATTACAGTATAGTGGACAGACCTCCTGACTTTAGATCTTTATATACATAACTAAACTAAGCACTAAAAAATATAAACTATTTTACACTTCTAAACATGAGACATTATTACGAAGATTTGCGTGAGTGTGTATGTGTGTGTTTTTGCGTGATAATCTCAAGCAACAAGCTCCGATTTCTGTAGAGGCTAATAAAAGTATACAAGGAACACTGAGAGTGAAACAACTGCACAACTCTTCCATCATGATCTGCCACATACAGATGGGGTTAGACGAAACAAATTATTAAGCACTGGTGCTAATTGGCGCAGTGGTTAGTACGCTCTTCTCTCGTGGCTAGGCCGCTGCTCGTCATATCGGAGTCCGTGTTCGAATCCCAGGTAATTCTCTTGTGATTTTTCTTTCTCTCACGTCTCACTAAAGTGCTTTGTCTACGATTTTTTCCGAGGTCTCTCTCTCTCTCTCTCTCTCTCTTTCTCTCTCTTTCTCTCTCTTTCTGAACCTTAAGTGCCCAGGGCACATGGGGCTTCCGCAAGGGTTTCCACAAATGCCTGTCCTTCGCCTTTTTTTTCTGCTTTTGCCCAGGTGAGCCCTCTATTGCTCAACATCCTTTCGATTGTTCTTCTCCATGTCTCTTTTGCTCTACCCTTACTTCTGTTTCCTTTTTCCGAGGTCTAATCCTACAAAACTGTGTTCTGTTACTTTACCCTACGAAAAAAAATTATTCGGTATCTTGTAGTGTCGGGCAGCCAAATAGGCTTCCTGAAAGAGCTCGGCGTTTGCTTTATGTACGAAGCTATTTAAAATTCATATTGATCTCTCTATCCATATCCTTATGGAGGCCTTTCTCTCAGGTCGATAACATTAATTTAAATTTATGTTGCATACCAACTTCTCTACACCTGATGTACCATAATTTGGCCCAGTCAACATTGACAATGGATCTTTAAAAAAAAAAACCTCTTTGTTTTGGCGAGGAGAAAAAGTATACACTATACTTGCTCTCGTTTCACAGAAGATCGATTTATCTGGGATCAAGTGCTCAATGTGTTGTTTACCGTAAGACGTATTTGTAAGTGTTTACTTTCAAAGATAATTTTACACATCTGTTAATTTATATCTAACACAAAAATAGAACATAGAAGATTTTTTTTAATATGTGGTAAACAGTACGAATAGAGAACTGAATAAATAAATTAACAATTAAACGGAGTAGTCAAATGTTTTTAAGCGAGCGCAAAGCGAAGTACATTACGAAGAATTCAAAATGAAAGTTTATCTTAGTAGAAGAAACATTTCAGCAACGTTTTCACTGTTACTTCTGGATATGAGAAACAATGACGTGTGGCGTGAATAACTAACCTACCATGGTGTTTGTACACAATAATGGCCTCGGAAAGCAATGATGAAGTGGTAGGGGACAGTTTTGCTACAGCAACGAGGCAAACGTACTGTTTCGGCGTTCACATTTCCCAACATTCACAAACCAAGATAACTGGACAACAAATGATATAAACAACAGATGACAGACACAATTAGACAGAAGAGCTCTGGCATATCAGACAGAGCAGAGAATAAATAGAAACAAGACTTGAAGAAGTGAGAATAGATACAACAGAATAAAAAATGAAAATAAAATTAAGACTGAAGAATATGTCTTATACAATTTTCTTTCAGTTGCAGACATTCTACATCAAACAAGGCACTATGCTATGCTTATAACAAACATAATTAGCACTGAAATAACAAAAATGAAAAAAAAAATAAGATGCAACATTTACATTTCATTTTTATCCATGTACTCTGAACTGAACGTATGTTTATGTAAAAAAAAATTATTCTTGCTGAGCGACACTAATGGATATCTACCAAACTACTATTTAGCACTGTTCAGAAAAAAAAGAATAATGAACTAAATTCAGTATCTGTAGAAAATAGTCTAAAATAACTTGTAAATTGTATGAATCATGGAGGCACACAGTCATCATGAAGTAAATACTGAAAAAGTTTATAGTTGTAGGAAGGATCAAAGCTTATATATATATATATATTATACAGGATGGGATGATATTCAAAAGATAAGCAGCATATGAGCAAGGCTTTTATTAAACAAATCAAGTCTAGGTTTTTGGAAGAAGAATATTGTTTAAGTGTTTGCTAAACTTTGGGTTAGATTTAAACAGTTTCCATAGATAAGATGAAGCATTCTGTGATAGTTTGATATTCTAAATGGCCTTGTTGAATAGGAACCCACTTTTGAGAGATCTAATCTAATCAAAGTCCATGCCGCGTGGCATAGGTGATCATTTCTCTCCACAATTCCTTGTCTTTTGTGTTGATCATGAGATCACACTGACAGCCCATCCATTAACTTCTCTCTCTGTCTTCCTCTGTCTCTTCTTCCTTCAATTTTTCCAGTTGCTACAGTGTGTTCCAATTTTCCTATTCTCAGGAAATGTCCTATAAATCTCGCTTGTCTATCTCTGATCTTTGCTACAGTTTGCTTTTAAACTCCAGCCTCTCTTAAGACTACTTCATTGGTTTTCTTGGCTGTCCATGGTACCTTCAACATCCTTCTTATAAACCACATCTCCATGGCCTCCATTTCTCGCTATACTCTCTTATTCATAGACCATGCTTCACACCCATAAAACAAAATTGGCTCGATGTAACATTTAAGTACTCGGAATCATGTTTCCATTGATATGGATCTGTTGCACAAGATGTTTTTCATTGTCTGGAATGCTGACTTGGCCTGAGCACGTCTGCTTTTTATTTCATTGTGACAGTTCCGATCAGCTATTATAATCGTTCCTAAGTACTTGAATATATCATCTTGTTTCAGATTTGTGCCATCAGTGGTAATGCAACACTTCGGTGGTATTCTTTTCTTTGAGATGACCATCACTTCAGTCTTTTTTTTATTCAGGCTGAGACCTTTATTTTTACTTTCACGAACCACATACTTTCATGTACTTTCTTGAGAGATAGAATTTTGATATGTTTGTGGTAATCTGTGGTCAGCGCACGATCTTTGTCACTAATAAGTTTTATCGCTTGCTTTTGAAGTGAGCAGAGCCTCTTTGTATTTGACACTGAGCAACCACCCCAGATCGCTGAGCAAGTCTAAATGTGTTTGTACTGTACGTGTGATATGTAGTATGTCTTCCTCCTTGTGTCTTGATCAATAAAGTGCTTAATTCTGGCTAACTGGTATACTTTTTTTGTGAAGATGAGTTTTGTTAGACATGAGAGTTTCATGTCAGATGTTGGTCAATAGTGAGGCCTAGCATTTTGTGTTTGCTGTCATTTTCTATCTATAATGTTTCAATACAGAGCTTTAGTGTTGTTTTTGTCATGTTTAGTAGTTTTTGTTTTGTTATATGCACTGATTTTTTCTTCTCAGTGTTTATGTTCATGCTATTGTTGTTGGTCCGTTTAATTAGATGTGGATCTGAAAAATTGGTTGTAGGTTAATACAGTCATAGTCACTGGCGTAAATTGTGCAGTCATCAGCATAAGGTCACAAGAAGAGTGTTTGTGAGATGAAGTGGAAGATCATTGATACAGACAGCAAAGAGCAGAGGTCTTAGAATAGAACCTTGTGGATCTTGTGTCGATCACAAATGAATCTGATGGAGAGTTGTTGAAGAATATTACCTGTTATCTGTCTGAAAGAAATGGTGCAGTTTTACCAGGTCAGGGTGTAGTCTGTAAGTTGTAAATTTTGTTACAAGAATTTCACAGTCAGCAATATCAAAAGTCTTTTTAAAGTTGACAAAGATGGCATCACATAGTTTGTTTTCATTTTTGTCTGCTAACCAGGAGAGAATGTCTCAGTTATATCCACCATCATGGTTTCCTGAAAGTCTCATCTAATTATTCTAAGAGTGGAGAACAGTTACCCAGTTTAACTTGGTTGGTGGCAAAGTGGTATCCACAAGGGCAATATCTCCAACAGGTTTAAGTTATAAAGGAATGGCTCCTTGCACTTCTGGTTTTGATGAACTTCGTTGCCCTGTTAGTTTTGATGAACTTCTTTGCCCTGTTAGTTTTGATGAACTTCTTGCACTGCTAGTTTTGATGAACAATCACATTTTGGTACTATATTTTTGTTGTATTGTCACATATTTTTGTTTTGGAGATCAGAGTCAGTATATTTTATCTGACTCCAGTTCCATAAAAAAAATACTTGTGACACTGCTCTCACTCAGGAGTTTATGTAGAAAAACTATACAAGATGGCTTACGCATATGAAAGCAGCACAAACATTATTTGTTGTTATCGTGGCCAATTATGCAGATCCAGCATGTAGAGCCATCAGGAGCTGTTTGGCGGGTAATGCTTGGCAGAAACCTACAACACTTGATATCTGTCAGCATAAAAAACTGGCTTCTTAGACAGAATGTGCCAAGCGATGGATTGATACAGTGGCATGTGATAAAGCCATGTTACCTTAGACCAGATAAAATTCTCACAAAATTCAATGATTTATGGCTGTAGAATTAGACAAAGGAAGTAAGGTTAAGCTTGATGGAAAATTAGTGCATGGCTCATTAATTTGAGGCCAAGTAGATATGGGGGACTTGCAGAGCAGATGTTTATTTTATTTTATTTTATTTTATTTTCAGCTAATGAACTGTTTTCCTATATTCAGCTTGTCTGACAGCACATTAAGAATAAAGAATGGATTTCTCTGCCATTATTGAGGAAATTGCTCTTGAGGGACTTGAAGGTAATGTGTAAATTGAAATTCCTCTCTCTTCCACTCATTATCACTCATTTAATGCACCAAATAAAAGGAAACGTGCTGATTATATATATTTTTTTTAGAGAGAGAGAGAGAGTGTGTTGTTCTTTTTTTTTTTTGTCCCTTTGCTTTTGTGTTTTTGTATGTGATAATGAGATATATTATCATTTTACAATTGGCTTTTGCTTAAGTCAGAGATGTCATTTAATTTTATGTAGAGTTTTCAAGATGTCTTAAGTCATTTGTCAGATCAGTAGGAATTGCTGCACTTTAATAACTAACTGCATTGTTCAAGTCACCGGCGGATCCTGTAATCAGCACAAAAGACAGGGAATTGTGAAGAGAAATGATGGCTTATGCCACGCTGCGCGGCACTTAGGCTTATGTTCAGATGTTTTGATTTTCATCATACTCGTTGAGACAAATTGACATAGAAAGGGGAAAGAGATAAGGTGAACTGTTCATGAATGAAAAATTATTTCTTTCTTTATAATAATGGCAGTTTTATCTTGATTGCCTAGGTAATTGAGATTGAGAGATTGTTTTGCCCTTATTGTGCTAAACTCCTCTTGACTTTGTTGATCAGCTAAAAGACAAGAATTATGCATGTAGAAGTCTAGCATAGTTATAGGGAGTATCAAAGGATGAGCATTTAGGAAGTACTCTATCATTTCCTTAAGGCTTTCCTTCTTCTGAGAGACCCACAAGGCAGTGGTATAATAATCACATTATTGTATACTTTACTATCACATGCTAGTAGGCTAACTTTACCTAACCCATGGGTCTGTTACATAAAAAAGAACTTGTATTTTATATTGTTTGAAGTGAAGCAAAGTTGGGATTGGTTGGTTCTTGCCTAATCATTTTACTTCTTTGATCTGTCTGCTTGTGCCATTAGTGTCGCAGGGAGTTTCAGGCATCTGTACAGAGGAAGGTGAGAGGCCTGGGTAGCTGTCATGTCATGTTTCCTCAGTATGTCTTTGACCCCAATCTGTCCACTTTTTTCTTTGGTTGTCCTCACACCCTATGTCCAGATGTTTTTTGAGTTATGTGCATGTGCCGCTGGCTGTTCTGGATTCATGCATATCAAATGCCTGAACCACTTAACCTTATAATTTTTTGACATAGTCCTTGACAGGTATTGTTCCCATCATTTGCCAGATTGTTTAATTTTGCACCTGATCCCTTGTCTTATTTATCATTTCTTAAGCATTTCATCTCACATGTTATCTTTCTGTCATGATATTTGGTGAGTGTCCATGTTTGGCGTTAATAGCACAGAATCACGGTGAACATTGTTTGAAAGTTTGTTTTTTTTTTTGTTGGTGTCCATCAAATTATTAGAATGTTTTTGGACTGGTGCAGGTTGATAGGCAACACTGTTTGCTTTATGAATTCTACGTTCAGTTTGTCTACTTTTTCATCCTGTGTAAATGTGCTTCCTAGATATTTGAATTCAGTAACCTGCTTGAATTTGGTGTCATTTGTATAAATGTTACATTTTCCTGGGGTTCTTCTTATCAGCACTGTTTCTGTTTTCTCAGTACTTATTTTCATATTGCATTCTCTTCAGCTGCTGTTGAGGCTTCTGATGTGATTTTGTAGTTCTTAATCATTTTGGTGTGTTAAGCTTTGGTTGTCTGTGTTCATTCATTCATTCATTTGCATGTCCCTTGCGGAACTTTGCCTCCCAAACACCACTCCTGTAGGCCTCTCGGTTGTGAGCAAGATGGCCTGCTGCTGCTGCTGCATCCATTTGCAGATCGTCAACGATGTCTTGCAGCCATCTTCGTTTTGGTCTTCCTCTTTTTCTTTTTCCCATTATGTATCCTTCCAATACGGTCTTCTCTAAATTATCATGACATTTAATGTGTCCAAAATATTTAAGTTTTCTCTCTTTAATCCTCTTTACTAGCCAGCCTTCTTCAATATTAAGCTCTTGTAGTATAGATATATTTGTTCTTTTTTGTGTCCACGATATTTGGAGAACTCTTCTGTAGCATTTACATTCAAAGGCATTTATGTGTTTCTCAGCTGTTTTGTTAAGTGTCCAGGTCTCACAGGCATATGTTGCGATGGGAAAGATGCATGCCCTTAAAAATCTTATTTTTGTGGTTCTGTCTGCTCCTCTCCACAGATTCTTTATTTGTTTTACTTTCTGAAGAGCGATAGATGTCCTCCTTTTAATTTCCCTCATTGTATCTCCATTATTAGTTAGTAGTGATCCAAGATATTGGTTTTTTGTGTAACATCATTTAATTTCTCCAGTTCTGCAGCTGAATTTTGGGTGATCTGGTAAAAAAAAAAAAAAAAGGTAAAATTCCCGTTTCCATGCCATAAAGGCATATTAGGGAATACGGTGTTAGGCCCATATTTTTCCATGAGCTTTGGCGCATGAAAGTGTGATGTGGTCAGTATCACGCCTGGCTGCTTTACCTTCCCAGGTTTCTCCGGTACCCATTTTTAGAGGCTGGGTGAACCCCGGGGCCTTTTCGGTGTATACCAGAAAAAAATCCCACTGCTGGGACTGAACCCGGTACCACCGGATTAGTAAACCGAGCACCCAGCCACTCAGCTAACCAGCCCACCAGGGTGATCTGGTCCATATATAAATAATAAAAAGTATTTTACTTCTTAACAAATTGCAGGGATTACTTTGAGTACTCTGTGGCAAAGACTGGAGAATAGGCCTGATCTGGATGATCTTCATCTTGACAAGGAGTACAAGAACTTCATATGGAAGTTTGTGTCCAGTGTGCAGGACTTCAGGTTTTACCGTCTGCCTGAGCCAAGACCAGAGTTTGTTGTTTTCAGATACAGTGACTACATCTTTCCCAATAGCTACAAGTGTGTCTTGCCTGTAAGTCTGTAGTATTATTCTTCTTCTATTTTTAGAATAGATAGGGCTATGCACAGGCCAAGGCTTGAGAGTTTCATTTGAAGAATTTTTACTGACATTTACATCAGAGTTCTTTCATGTGGAAGATGGTGTTATTTGTCACTCATGATGGGCATACAGCGTTGATGGTACTTACTCCTTGCTGTCACTTTTCTAAAGTACAGTCATGTGCCAAGTTATGGCCAACTGAGCTATAGCCATATGTACTAACAGCCAAGGGCACTTTCCTGTGTGTCAGTGACAAGTTATTACAGTAAGGTTCTTTATTTAATATGTTACGATTCATATTTAATGATTAATTCCCACACAGATACTGTACTTATGTACATCCTGTTTATATTTTAAGTGATAGTAAACATGTCTACTCATGATGTAACATGTTATAATAATGAACTGTGCCTAGTATCTGACCTCCCTCTTTAGCAGCTGACTTGTGGCTGGATCCCCAGGTCACAAGTGTGGCAGTAACGATGCTGCACGAGTGTATTTTTTCCCGAGTTCATGGCCAGACTAGTTTGACAAAAACTCCACCACTTGCTAGAACTATCATGTAACGGGTACTTTGAAGAAAAGTTGAAGAGAGGCTGACAAAAGACAGCATAATGAAGAATTATTGAAGTGTGGTCTGTGTAACACCACATAAAGGCTGGTGCAGACAATGAGAAGCAAAGAACATTTCAAACAGGCCTACAAGATGCCACAAAACATGCAGGATGGTGACTGGTTTGTCAGTCAGTGCTCAAGGATATTAGAGGGTGGATTCCTTACTGTGCATAATCCAGTGAGCTATGATAGTTAAATTTGTACTAAGAGTATGGCAGTGGCACAGTGGTAGTAAATTAACTGCTCACTGTGAATGCATTTAGTTCTAACCCACCTTGTATATGCTGCAATCAGTCTAGGCAAAAAAAAAAAAAGGGACACATATCAGGAAGCTGCATGTAAAAGTAGAGAATATATGGCAACAAAGCCAGCCCCACCAGAGTACAGTGTGCATAGAGCTGTTTGTGCACCACAGAAAAAAATCTGGATCTAGGATTTTCACATGATAATAAATCCACTTAATAGTAGATGAATGAAAAAAAAAAATGTCTGCTATTCATGTCTTCACCACCCTACTCACCCACCCATGCATGCACACGCACATCCTCCCCCCTCCCCCCACCACCCACCCCCTAGTCTCAGTTATGGAAATTTTAGTTTTTTCCATTCATCATACAGCTGTGACGGATAGTCTGTGCACAGCCTTTGGCATAATTAGTCATATATGATAGAGTCATATATGATAGAGTCTGTGCACGGCCTTTAGTGTAATTAATCATATATGATAGAGTCTGTGCACGGCCTTTAGTGTAATTAGTCCTATACGATAGAGTCTGTGCACGGCCTTTAGTGTAATTAGTCATATATGATAGAGTCTGTGCACGGCCTTTAGTGTAATTAGTCATATATGATAGAGTCTTATAGATTTTGAGAAAGCCTTTGACAGTGTCAACAGAGATGCACTGTGGAAAATCCTAAGATGCCATGGCCTCCCCCATAAGATAGTGAATGGAATCAAAGCCCTATACGAGGGTTTTCAGTGCAAAGTGATCTGTGGAGAACATACCTTCAGCAGCTTTAGGGTACAAACAGGAGTGAAACAGGGATGTGTACTATCGCGAACATTATTTATCTTGGCAGTAGACTGGTTAATGAAGGAGGCAACATCAGACAAACACAGAGGATTACAATGGACCCTTGACACAGTGCTGGAGGACCTTGACTTTGCGGACAACATTTGTCTATTATCAAGCAGCTACAAAGATATGCAAGATAAAATAAACAAGCTAACTCAGAATGTAAACAACATAGGACTAAAGATCAACGTAGGAAAGACAAAGTTAATGAAGCAAAATGTGAACAACAGAAATGTACTCAGAGTAGATAGCAAGTTAGTGGAGGAGGTAAACGAATTTGTATATCTTGGCAGTAGAGTAGTAGAAAATGGAGACAGCACAGTGGACATCAACAGAGGACTTACTAGAGCAAAGCAGGCTTTTGCAATGCTGCAGATTATATGGAAATTAAAAAAAAAACTAAGCATGAATATGAAAATCAGGATATTTAAGAGTAATGTTCTAAGTGTACTACTCTATGGAAGTGAATGCTGGAAAATCACCAAAACCATAGAAAACAAGTTGAATTCTTTCCAGACTAAATGTTTATGAAGAATTAAAAAAATATTTTGGCCAAACACCATAAGAAATAACATCATATTAGCAGAAATGCAGATGAAGCCAGTGACAGCAATTATTGAGGAAAGATGCTGGCGATGGTTGGGACATGTGCTCCGAATGACTGACAACTCACTACCAAAAATAGCACTGAAATGGACACCACAGGGGAACAGAAGTAAGGGTAGACCAAAAGAGACATGGAGAAGAACAACAGAGAGGATGTTGAGCAATAGAGGGCTCACCTGGGCAAGAGCAGAAAAAAAGGCAAAGGACAGGCATTTGTGGAAAACTCTTGCGGAAGCCCCATGTGCCCTGGGCACTTAAGGTTCAGAGAGAGAGAGAGAGAGAAAGAGAGAGAGAGAGAAAGAGAGAGATGATAAATAAGTTTGTGGAAGGCTCCATGAATCAGTAGTAAACTGAGATAGATCAGTTTATTTTTATAGAGAACACACATACATGTTTGTATATGGGGAATGAAAATATGAAAAACAAAACGTAATTTTTTATGTTGTTTATTTTCTCAGATTTGTTTTTCAGACAACCTTGAGAATATTTTTATTTCATATTTTGAACAGACTGACACTCCTGGTGACATTTACTCTCAGAAAATGATTGACGACAATGGAGTGAATGGTTGTTGTGATCATTACAAGACCAGAACAGACGTAACAGAGGAAGTACGAGATAGAGAGGGCACTTGTTTGCTCATGCTTGATGAGGTCACCAAGAGGTAGCTTCTGTGTTAATATTTTTCCTTTCTTGTTCAGTTTTGAACAGGTCTTAGAATATAATTTCGTTTCATTCATGTTGAAATAAGCAACATTTGTTTCAGTTGGTATGCTAAACTTTTGATGACTGCTATATTTTAGACTCCAGCTCCTTCATAAATGGTACATTTCTACAAACTCCAGTTCTAACCAGATTTTTTGTTCTGGCCCTGAAGTTTCAGTTTTTCAGCCCTTCACAAATGGTACTTTTTTTTTTATAAACAATTCTAATTTGAATCAAAGAGATCAATTTGTTCCCCGTGTAGTGGACTTGGCACAGAAACTTTCATGGGTCTGCTCCAGTATACCAGAAAAAAAATCACTGCATCCCACTTGTCATCAGACTTTATGCTCATGTTTCAGAATCATGACCACAGTGTCAGCTGTAAAGAACTCAGATTCACAGCTGCAGAGATACAGTATCGTTTGGCTTCCAATTTTATACATGTTTGAAACATTCTTTCTACATTTATTGGAGTAAAAAAAAAACAAACATAACAGGTTAAACTCTTTCACAGGTGGGGCCAGTGCTTTGTTATAGTGGCAAGCCAAAGACAGAGGAGTTTGACTCTTTTAGGGTCAGCTGTATGGCCGTCTGGCATGGGCGCTGAAATTTACTGTGTGTTGGAGGCAATTGGAAGGTTGGTTGTTTGACTGATACTTTTTTTTTCTTTCTTAATAGTTAAGGACATCTTAAGTGACCTGACTAGTTTGTCAAACAGTTCTGATATAATGGGTTCATAGACTAAAAAAAATTAATTTGAAGAGACTAGAATAAGTAGAAAAGGATCCATTAGAAGTTTTGAGTGTACACATTTTTATAAAATGATGAATATATAGATAGAAAAGAAATGCTCTGACATATGTATAGAGTGAGATGACAATACAGTTGCCCAGGTCACAAGCGAAGTAGCCTTCTGGGAGTGTATGTTTCAGCTCTTAAAATTCCACAGTTTAAAGAAGAGTGGGCCTCATGGGTTGTGAATATCACAAGAATATCTGTGAAAATATCACTTCTACAATACCCTTCATTCAGCAGCATATAGTATAAAGATATGCAATAATTGAAAATGATCCTGCACATTTCATTACCAGGCAAGGTTCTAAGGACTGTTATTGCCGGAGGTGGGGTGGAGGATATGCTCTCCACTCCAATGGCGTGCATCTCAAATAGCCTCTCACAGTCAAGTCCAGCTCCTGGCCTTCTCATGGCAGAACTGTTTAAACTGACAGGAGAAGGGGTGAAGGTGAATATCTGGCACCTGAAAACCAGACGCTTTGGGTAGATGAGAGTCATGTTTGGTAGCTCATCTACTGCTGCTGGTGAGATTCTTCACCTGCCGTGCATGGAGTGGGGCTCCTCCTGGCCAGTGAAGAAAGGTGCGATTATGGGTTGCCGTGTGGCACTGTGGAAAAGTTGAAAGAAAGGAGTAAGTTAAGTAATCAGTAGTCTCAAGGTCAGGACTGGTCAAATCACGGCACCTCCGCTCTGGAGGTCAGCTACATCCCATATACATTCATACTGGGTGAATTGCCTGAACTGGCTTAACCAAGGGGTTAAGACACTGCTGGGGAGGCTCTTCGTATGCCGCACGTGGAGTGAAACTCCTCCCAGCTAATGAAGAAAATGAGAAAAAGCACTCAGGGTTGCTGTGAGGCGCCAATGTGAAAAGGTGATGGAAAGGATAAAGTGAAGCTGCTTAATTGGTATGTCCAGTAGTCTCGCGGCGAGAGCTACTCATATCATGGCACCTCTGGTCTAGAGGCCGGCCATGTCCGTTCTACATCCATACTGGTGAAATATGCCTAAACCAGCTTAAACCAGAGGTGAAACTTGATGGCTACTCAAGTCACGGTAACTCCACTCTAGAGGTCGGTCACGTCCTAAACACACCCATACTGGGATAATATGCTTAAACCGGCTCAACCCAGGGTGAAACTCGCTAGTGGCGAGGATTTGTCTTCCTGGACAAAAGCTCCGTCCTGGTCACAACTAGGAAGGGTAGTGGCCACAACCACAAAATGCTGAAGTCGGAGACAGTGAACCAGGGCAGTCTAGTTAGGCAACCACCTCTCACCCAATGGGGATGTACGCATATCCTAATCATGCTGAGGTTTTCCGGTGAGAAAGTCCAACGCTGGACTGGATGGGCAACCACTTCTCACCCAGCAGGGATATATGGTGAGAAAGTCCAACTCTAGATTAAACTGGTGCAATGAAAACCATGGTGTCACGCAATGCCGCTTCTGAGACCCACCAAAAATACAGGCTTACGACCTGCAATACTCTGAACCTCTTGTGATCCTCTCGGGGATCTCGTGTGGTCCTTTTGGGAACCACTGGGGGACCATGGAACCTATTGAGGACCACGGGAGTAAATTCAGTAGGATCACGGGGAGGACTTGGTGGTGGAAGTGAATGAAGAAGAAGAAGAATTACCAGGCACAAAGGAGACTGCATTGGTATGTTGTCTAAGGCAGGGTGTGTTGTTCAACTTATGAAAGGAGGATGAACATTCTATAATGGTGGGGTGTTTTGTCCAGTCTAAAAAGGGAGAGCATTTTGTCCAGCCTATAATATGCATTACCAAACTATTTAGCTGATAGAGGGAAGTTACCTGTGATCATTAATGGAACTGTGTCCAGTGTTAGGAATTTCTTTTTTTGACATCATCATTTCTGCTATACACAAGGTCAGCAAATGATTGTTGTTGAGCTCAGGAAGAAGTTGATTGGATTGAGATCTTGTAAATACACATACACTCTTTATCTTACAGAGCAAGATATGAAGGGGAGATAACACAGTGCAGGTATCCACGTGGACTTACCAGTCCAAAACGGAACAAATTTGGCCCACCAGGCAGTCTGTTTGTTAAAGTGAAGATGTTGGTGAAGCTAGGCTATGTCACAAAACAGGTAACTACTTAAACTGAAGCATGTAGTGAAGCTAGGCTATGTTACATAACAGGTAACTACTTAATAAAAAGTGAAGCTAGGCTGTGTTACAAAACAGGTAACTACTTAATAAAAAGTGAAGCTAGGCTATGTTACAAAACAGGTAATTACTTAATAAAAAGTGAAGCTAGGCTATGTTACAAAACAGGTAACTACTTAATAAAAAGTGAAGCTAGGCTATGTTACAAAACAGGTAACTACTTAATAAAAAGTGAAGCTAGGCTATGTTACACAACAGGTAACTACTTAATAAAAAATGAAGCTAGGCTATGTTACAAAACAGGTAACTACTTAATAAAAAGTGAAGCTAGGCTATGTCATAAAACAGGTAGCTACTTAAAGTGAAGCATGCAGTGAAGCTAGGCTATGTTACAAAACAGGTAATTACTTAATAAAAAGTGAAGCTAGGCTATGTCATGAAACAGGTAACTACTTAAAATGAAGCATGTAATGAAGCTAAGCTATGTTACAAAACGGGTAACTACGTAATAAAAAAAAGCTTATAGTGAAGCTAGGCTATGTTACAAAACAGGTAACTACTTAATAAAAAGTGAAGCTAGGCTATGTCATAAAACAGGTAGCTACTTAAAGTGAAGCATGCAGTGAAGCTAGGCTATGTTACAAAACAGGTAATTACTTAATAAAAAGTGAAGCTAGGCTATGTCATGAAACAGGTAACTACTTAAAATGAAGCATGTAATGAAGCTAAGCTATGTTACAAAACGGGTAACTACGTAATAAAAAAAAGCTTATGGTGAAGCTAGGCTATGTTACAGAACAGGAGATGGATATATTGTGATGAAAAAAAAAATGACAGGATGACTTTAAAGCCACTGTTTATATTGTGCCTGTGTTGCAGCAGAATATATCATTCCAAATATTGAGGGAGGACTGCACCACTAATTGCCAGAAGTGGAAATACATCCTGGGAAAAGTATGAAACAAAGGAACATTAGGAAAAAGATGCAGGAACAATGTTTATATTTTAGAAGTGTGTCATCCTATAGTCAGAAATTACTGAAGACAGTTATTACTTCCGTTGTATGGCATTAGTAAGAGTGAAGTAAAACGTGCAGTTTTATAACTGTGTCACGGCATGCACTGCAGATTTGGGCATTTGACTGCTGTGTTTGGAACCTATGTGTTGTTACTGTGAACATCCAGTTGAAACTGTGGTGAAATAAAAGAATTTCTATTGAATCACTGTGCTAAATAAGTAAATAAAAGTACAGTCACAGCTACAAAAATATTCCACAGTTAAAAAAACAGCTTATAATCCAGAATAGTGTAGCTGTGAGGTATGTCCATGTTCTTCATTGTGTCTGTAACCAACAAAAACTTTTGGCTCAAAGCCACAGAGAGAAATTCACCACACACATCAGACTGTGAACAGTTCTACACTCTTATATCATTGATTGTGAACAATTCTTGTCTTATATATCTTATATCCTTCCCGTGCTGTTAAACGTCACATAGGGCTCACAAGGTAGTTCGCCAATTTTTCCTGTCTTCGGCGAGCCTTTCAGCCTCATCAAGGGATTTTATGCCAATCAATTTGGCCTCTCTTGACAATATCCTCTTCAGAGTTTCATGCAGTCTGCCTCTTTTTCTTTGGCCTGTTGTGTTCCACTTGATAGCTTGTTTTGGGATTCTCTGATTTTTTCTTCTCATTACGTGACCAACATATGTCCATCTCCTTTTCCTGATCATCCATGAGACTAGTTGTTCAGTCATCTGTCTTATTTCTGCATTGTTCTTGAATTCATTCCACTTGATGCCTAGTATTTTCCTTAGGCATTTGTTTTCAAAAGAGTTCAATTTCCTGTCTATTTCTTTAGTTGTTTTCTAGCTTTCACATGCATATATGAGGGTGGATATTACATTTGAATTGAATAGTCTTAACTTGGTTTTTGTGCTTATAATCTTTGAATGCCATATGTTCTCAAGATTCTTGAAGATTGATGCTGCATTTGCAATTCTAATTCTAACTTCCTTTCTGGTGTCACCATCCTGGTCTATGTAGCTACCAAGGTATGCAAATTGATTGACTTCTTCTGAACAATTCTACACTCATATATCATTGATTGTGAACAATTCTACACTCATATATCATTGATTGTGAACAATTCTACACTCTTATATCATTGGTTGTGAACAATTCTACACTCATATATCATTGATTGTGAACAATTCTACACTCATATATCATTGATTGTGAACAATTCTACACTCATATATCATTGATTTATGATAAAATTCTACACTCATATATCATTGATTGTGAACAATTCTACACTCATATGTCACTGATATTGCTGTTAGTGGTCTTAGAAATAAAGAAAATGCCTGGTGTTTGGAAATAAATATTGTGAGGTTGGTTGAATGATTTAACAGATGAAATATTTATTTTGAGGATGTGAGATCATTTCAATGATTATAGATGAAAAAACAGTAACTGTGTCTTTCATAATTCACAGCCATTCACTCTCAAGTACTGCTCTCCGGAAGTAAGCAGTCAGGTCCGCTTGGTTCACCTTCGACGTTTCTGTAGCACTACCAAGGCCAATTTTGGTGGCTACATGCAGTCTCTGAGTGACTACTTGCTGAACAAGCCAAACCACACAGCTGTCTATTCAGAAGCATTAAAAATTTTGGTATGTTGGCAATACTTGCATTCACTTCTCTTTGATTCATTCAAACAGTTTTCATGCTCACATCTTGTGAATTTAGTTTATTTGTAGTGTTTACATTTGCTTTTCCTGAATTTAGTTCATGCATATTGTTTACAGTGGATGTGTTGATTTTTCAAGAAGTACTGTTACTTGTGTGTTAACTTTTGTAGCAAATCACTGTTTATGTGTTTATTTCTTGTGTGATTTTTTTATTTTAGTAATGCTGATATATAAAACATGCCAGGATTCATGAAATTTGTTGACTTTGTTGAATACAGTGTTAGGTAGAGCTCAGTTTTTAAAATCAGACTTTCAGAGTTGACATTTATCATTTCCTGGCACGGTCTAGGGTTTGGTGTATTAAGAGAAAATTTAATTATTTGATTTGTTCATCTTTCATCTTTTTTTTTTTTTTTCCATTCAAAGAACCTGAAGTCTGGAACATTGAAGAAACGACCACAAAAATTTTACGAGTATTTTGTCATACAAACAGCTAACTATAGTGAGCTTTTTCCTGACGTACAAGACTGGAAGACAAAGTATGTCTGTCGGAGTGTATACGTGATACTAAAATTTCGCTTTAATATTGCATTAAAATCTTACTATTTGGTGAATTTATGTTACATTACAATCTCACTGTTAGAACACTTATATATTTAGTAATTTATTTCTACCCTTTTGCACTTACATCATATTAATATATCTCTATTCAGTGCACTAATACATTTGATTAATATCTCAAAGTATGGTGCACTTACACATATTAATATCTTGCTGTTCAGTGCACTTGTATACTATATCTAGATCTTGCTGTACATTGCCTCTATACATCATGTTGTTATCATACTCCTAATCCACTTATACATTACATTAATATGTAATTTATTCAGTGCTTTTGCACACTAAGTTAAGATCTCTGTTAGTCATTGTCTTTTGCTGATTTGACTTTTTATTAATGCTTGTGGAGACAAAACTATTGGCATGAACCATAAAAGTTACCAGAAACTGTTATATTAATATATATATACATACACGTACGTACATATATACATACCTACATATGTACGCATTTTATTTTGAAGGCAAATTATATTCTTCAAGTCTGTTTTGAATTTGACTGTTTTCTGATTTCACACTCTTATGTAGCCTATATGATATTAAAAGGAGGACATCTATCACTCTTCAGAAAGTAAAACAACTAAAGAAGCTGTGGAGAGAAACAGACAGAACTACAGAGATAAGATTTTTAAGGGCATGCATCTTTCTCATTGCAACATATGTCTGTGAGATCTGAACACTTAACAAAACAACTGAGAAACACATAAATGCCTTTGAATGTAAGTGCTACAGAAAAGTTCTTCAAATATCATGGACACAGAAAAGAACAAATATACCCATGCTACAAGAACTTAATATTGAAGAAGATTGGCTAGTAAGGAAAATTAAACAGAGAAAACTGAAGTATTTTGGATATATTAAAACGTCATGATAATTTAGAGAAGACAGTCTTGGAAGGGTACATAACGGATAAAAGAAAGACCAAGGCGAAGATGGCTGCAAGACATCACTGATGATCTGCGAATGGACACATCAGCAGCAGGGCATCTTGCTTACAACCAAGAGACCTACAGGAGAGCTGTTAGGGAGGCAAAGTTCCGCAAGGGACATGCAAGTGACCGACTGATGTAGCCTCTACTGTGTCAGCCTGGCATTAAATGTTCATAAATCTAGCATTTGCTGTTGAATTTCTGTCATTTGAAGCAACCAAGTGGAGGGCGCAGGTTTCAAGGCAACATAGACTGTAGACAAATTCCACATGATGCACCTGGTAACATGCTGTCATAAATGACTGAATGAGTGAACATACTTTGTTTCCAGAAGTAAAGAATTGGATGTGCAGGTTCATCTGGCTGACATTCTGCTTATTATCACTTAACTTTTTCCCACTGCCACAAACATTCAACATTAGTTGTTAGAAGTATGTTGTACAAATAAAAACATGGTTAAAACTGAACCAGGAAGAATTCTACATTCCACTCATATTGACACGTTCTGGCCAGAACGCTGGCGGTTAAGTCTTAGTGGTTGGCCTTTTAAAGATTTAAAAAAAAAAATTAAAGAGAAATTAGCTTCAGTTATAGGAAATTCATAATTTTAAATTACCATAAATGTAAAAAAAAAATAAAAAAAATTCTCATTTCCTAGTAAAATGTGACAGCCATGATGTTTCATTAGAAAAAAATGTTTGTGTGTCTTGGACATTTTTCAGAATGGTTAGAATTGATGTAAACCCCAGGTGTGGTGTTGCATTTGTAAAATCCACTTCAGGAAGTAAAGAAACTTAGGACAATGTATTTTGTATTCACTATGATGCCTGCTTCACAGTTTCTTCATCATGACCTGTGGAGAACTTCTGCTCCCAGCTCCAGGAAGATCCTACATCATGACCTGCGGAGAACTTCTTCTCCCAACTCCAAGAAGATCCTACATCATGACCTGCGGAGAACTTCTTCTCCCAACTCCAAGAAGATCCTACATCATGACCTGCGGAGAACTTCTTCTCCCAACTCCAAGAAGATCCTACATCATGACCTGTGGAGAACTTCTGCTCCCAGCTCCAGGAAGATCCTACATCATGACCTGTGGAGAACTTCTGCTCCCAGCTCCAGGAAGATCCTACATCATGACCTGTGGAGAACTTCTACTCCCAGCTCCAGGAAGATCCTACATCCTGACCTGTGGAGAACTTCTACTCCCAGCTCCAGGAAGATCCTACAGCGGCTGCTGCTGTTTTCTTTATACCTGGCATAGATAATGAAAGTTTTGCTTTTTTGCAGGAATGGTGGAGAGAAAAGAACAAAGATCATCAGACTGCTCAAACCTTATGTTTTTGGTGACTGCATTGATGATGATGATGATGAGGATGAGGAAGATGGTGATGACAACACTGAGAGTGAAGAAGGTCATAGGTCTTTTGCTGTTGTTGATGATGATGGAGAAGAGGAAATGGATGAAGGGCTGGACAAGAAGGCAGTTCCTGAGTTTGGTAATTCATGAGCTTCACTTATCATTATTTTTGTTTTGGCTCTTCTGATCATTTTTTAAACATTTGTATCATTATTTTTTTTAAAAAATCATTTTCAAAATTTAACTCTTTGTATCATTCCTATTTTAACTCTTTGTGTCATTCCTATTTTAACTCTGTGTGTCATATTTTTGTTTTTGTTTTGTATCTTTAGACACTCTTCTTCAGATTTTATATCCTCTGTAACTTTGTTTTTTGAAACTAATAAATTTAAGAATTTATGTCTCATTTGATGAGATTCTTTGTTCTAGGTGATATAAAGTTAGCAAGGAGATTTAGCTATTATTTTTGTCATAAATAATGAGCATTTTGTCATATGTACTTATATGGTAACATAAAAAAAAAAGGTAAAGGTAATCCTGTCATGCCTTAGAGGCACACAGGGGCTTGTATGATAAACTATGAATTATAACTGGTCGTGGATGTCATAGAGTTTTGGTTCAGAATGAGAGGAATTGACCTTATATGCCATGTTGGTACAAGTTAATTAAATCTGAAACAGTTAATACTAAATGAAGTCAAGGTACTTAAACTGGCACACAGTATTTGCTGTAAGGGGCCACTAAATTATCCCCCAGTTTTTTTTTGTTTTTTCCACTTTGGATCTTTTTGGTGTAGATATAAAATATATAATGTTTTTTACAGTTGGGAGTTGGCAGGTTATATGTTCTGTAGGGAATCCAAGTGAGAAACAGAGTTATTAGAAGTTTTCACTAAGTCAGTACAGCTTGCCGTGGTAAAAAAAAAAAAACCATGGAACTTTTTGCCTTTTTCTGGGTAATATACCCTGACAGATGGAACTACAAAAATTATGTTCGTAAGGGCATGCATTTTTCCATCCTGACATATGCTATGAGACCTGGACACACTAAAACAGCTGAGAAACACATAAGTACTACTGAATGTAAATGTTATAGAAGAGTCCTTCAAATATTGACACAAAAAAAAACAAAACAAATATATCCATACTATGAGAATGTAGTATGGAATGTAGTAAGGCGAAGATGGCTGCAAGACATCGTTGAGGATCTGCAAATGGATGCATCAGCAGCAGGCCATCTTGCTCACAACTGAGAGGCCTACAGGAGTGCTGTTTTGGAGGCAAAGTTCCGCAAGGGACATGCAAATGAATGAATGAACGAGAATTTAATATTGAAGAAGGTTGGCTAGTAAAATAGATTAAACAGAGAAAACTTAAATATTTTGGACATATTAACATCATGTGAATTTAGAGACGACCGTCTTGGAAGGGTACATAATTGGAAAAAAGAGAGGAAGACCAAGGCAAAGATAGCAATAAGACATTGATGATTTGCGAATGGATGCATCAGCAGCAGGGCATCCGAGAGGCCTTCAAGAGAGCTGTTAGAGAGGCATAGTTCCTTAAAGTACATGCTAATGAATGAATGTATGAGTGAATACAAGTGCAGAATATATTTTCATTGTATTTCACTTTTGTTATTATTACCATTTATGATCACACTTGAGAAGAGGTGATACTCTTTCTCTGGTCCGTGCTATTCAGGCATTGGTCGTCATTGATTTCCACAGCCATCTATCCATTGCTTTTTCTGTAAGCTGTGTTTTGGACTGTGCTCTGTGCATCTCTTTTAGACCATCAGGTGTCTTGTTTCTTTGTCTTCCTCTGTCCCTTTTCCCCTCTAGTTTTTCTGTTGTCATTAAGTGTTCCATTTTGCCTCTTCTTAAAACATGTCCTACAAATCTGGACTGTCATGTTCTGAATTGTGGCATATTTTCTCTCTTTTGCCCAGCCTCACTTAGAACCTCTTCATTTGTTTTCTTGGCTGTCCATGGTATTCTCATTGTTATAGATTCTCATCTCCACTGCTTCCAGTAAATTTTGAGTGCTATTTTTTATCATCCACGCTTTGCATCGATATAATAATATAGGTTCAGTGTAACACTGAATAACTGTCTTTTTGGTGTTCGTGGACAGTATGTTTTTTATTTTCATAAATGCTGACTTGGCCTTGGCTATTCTGCTCCTTATGTGGGTTTCACATCTTCTGTCTTGTGTTATTATTGTTCCTAAATACTTGAATTTGTCCACTTGCTTTAATTCTGTGCCTTTTACTTTGATGTTACAACCTGCTGGTGTTTCTTTCTTGGGTATGACCATGACCTCTGTCTTCTTATTATTTAAACTGGTCCCAGTTGCTGCTGGCATGGCCGAGGGGTGGAGTTGAGGATAAACTCTCAGTCCTCACAAATGCCCCTCAAGGTGTGCATCTCACAAAGCCTTTGTCAGCAGAAGTCCCGCTGCTGACCTTCTAATGGTGGGACTGTTTCAGACAAACAGGAGAAAGGACGAGGACGAGTGTCTGGTGCCGTAAAACCATATTGCTTCGGACAGATTGGATTCATAACCCTTGGATGGCAGGTCATCTAGGAGAATGAAAAAAACTTATTTCAAATGACCTGCTGCCTTGTGGGTTAGACTCTTGACAGTGCCAGATGCTAATGGAATAAACCACAGACAAATCCGTTGGAAGGCAAGGGGAAACCACCAGTGTTGCTTCCCAAATATCAGTCATTGAGATCTACAGCCATTCAATCAAGAATGATGTAAATGGGGACACCAGAGATGTCACCTCGTCCCGTAGAGGTAATACTATTGGATAGATTTACATAAATAACAAAACAGTAAAAAGATTCTAGAGAACTGACTCTTCGGAATTATGTTTTCAGGTTATTTGTCCTACCATAGATCTGTGTTGAGCCAGATAGTCCGAATGGTTCAAAAATCGGGCGAGAAGGGGATCCAGGAAAATGAGGTAGTGTTATTCTGTAACATTTTTTCAAATTTTTTTTTTCTTTGCAAAGAGAACAAAATAGTTACTCATTTGTATTTGACATGTACGTGTGTGTTTTTGTTTGTTGTGTGTCTTTGTTTGCTGTGGATGTTTGTATCTTTGTTTGATTCAGAGATTTGTGCCTTTGCTGTAGAGATCTGTCTTTGATGTGAAGATTTGTGCCTCTGCTGTAGAGATCTGTGTCTTTGATGTGAAGATTTGTGCCTTTACTGTAGAGATCTGTGTCTTTGATGTGAAGATTTGTGCCTTTGCTGTAGAGATCTATATCTTTGATGTGAAGATTTGTGCCTTTGCTGTAGAAATCTGTCTTTGATATGAAGATTTGTGCCTTTGCTGTAGAAATCTGTCTTTGATGCGGAGATTTGTGCCTTTGCTGTAGAGATCTGTCTTTGATATGGAGATTTGTGCCTTTGCTGTAGAGATCTGTCTTTGATGTGGAGATTTCAAATAGAGAAAAGTAGGAGGAAAAAAGAGTAAAGTAAAAAGATCACAATGTTGTATGGTAAGACATTGAAAAAATTGTAAACAAAGCACTTTTAGACACGAGAGAAAGAAAAATTACAAGAGAATTACCTGGGAGAGTACACAGGGTGATGCTGAGATTTGTGTTTTTATTTGATATAAAGATCCATGTTTATATTTTATTTAGGGATGTGAGATTAATATGATATTGTAGTTTTCTGTTTCTTAAATATAGACTGTCAAATGTGAAACCTTCTATGGAAAGGTTAATGTTAGCTTTTGGTCTGCTGTGTGGGTATTCATGTGTACTGAAAGTGAAAGGACAAAACAGTTCTTTTTCCCTTTGCAGGAATAAAAACGTTTCTGTGCAATTCCTGAAAGTGTTATTATTTCTTCTATAAGTAGGGTTTTCCCCTATCTCTGTGAGGGTTTCCCCCTATCTCTATGTAAACATTGTAATAGCCAGTTATCTACAAAATGATTAAACAAACTTTATTTGTACCTTTTCTTTGTTAGGTCATTGATTGATCTTTCTGTAACTGTGTACCTGATTTCTTTACAGTCAGTGCAAGGTGATGATCTTGAAATATAGACATTGAGTTGGATGGGGAGTGGTAATAAGTGATTTTATTTCTGGAGCATCGAAGAGGCAGAGTTCTAAATAAACTCCACCCCCTAGTGAACATAGAACTTGTCAGTCCATGCTCCTGTGATTATGGCAAAAAAAGTGCAACATTCCTTCCATGTAGTGTGATATTTTAAATTCAAATCCTACCAAACAATGCCCATGAATACATGAACATTTTTGTAACAAAACAATACAGCTTTACTGGGAAATGATGTTATGCCTATTTTTAGCATTTATGGCTGTTTAAAATTTCAAATTCTAAACATGGAACAAAACCATATGACTTCAGTCATTTTATTATTTAGTTTTTGAAAAGCTGCTGATACAGTCAGCTGTAGGGAAGGAGTCAATAACTTTGTATTTTTTGTGTTAAATATATCACATAGTATTAAGAATGGTGATTTTATCTTGCTCATAATTTTTCTGCATACAACTTTTGTGCTATGTTCAGCTGATGACTAAGCTGAATCTGGAAAGGAATGTGATCAGGATAAGTGTCAGAGAACTTCTGAAGATGAAGGCTTTGGGAGTGGTCAGACGAGCCATTCGAAAAATGAATGCGATTATGTAAGTGAACTTGGTGTATGTACCTCTTTATGATTTGACATTCTTGTATTTTTTGATGTTGAAGAGTTTTTTTATAGAAATTTTATTTCAGTTGGATCAGCCTGTTTCTTTCTCGTAAAAACGGAATGTTTGTGCTGATCATACCTGTAATATTATTCCTGTATAATTCATTATTCTCCTGCGCATACTATTCTAGCATTATTCATTGAATGGGCATTTAGAACATTACTAAAGAGGTCAAACGACGAAGACAGAAGTGGCTGGGCCACATACTACAAATGAAAAAAAAAAACAAGACACCCCTATACCACCTTGACTTGGACACCTCAAGGGAAAAGAAAGAGGGCCAGGCCATTGGACCAGTGGTTCAGCGCTAGTTATTGTTAACCTTTGTTAACCAGCTAGTGGTACAAGCTGTGGCTGTTTTTGACTGCTGACAGCAGCCAATGATGTAAATGGTGACTACAAAACTTGTGTAATAATTTAATCATCTTCTGTAGCATTGTCAGCCCTGAAGTGGCAGAGAGGCTAAAGAAGAAAAAGGATGAAGAGGTCAAACTTGAGATAGCAGAGGATGCAGGTGATGTTACTGAGGCCCATGACACTTTGCCCTTACCCGAGGAAACCAGCAGCTGTCCAGCAGGTAAGAAAAGTTTCATTTGTGGTGTGACCTCTTACAAGCTGACTCAGTCAGCAGTTAAAGATAAAATACTAACAATGTTATTGAGAAAAAAAAGTATGGGTGGGCATTGTAAATGTGGTTTTGAGGTTACAAGAAATGGCAAGAGAACTAAATAAGATCAGTGGAAGAAAATTTCTTTTTTTTTTTTCTTTTTGATATGTTGCCTGATAGGTCAAATTGTAGACTGTAGAATATGTTCTGTATCCAAAAGATACTCATGACAGCATTTTTTGTCAGTGTCACTGAACTATATCTAATCTGTCCTACCTTGATGCTATGCTCCAGTTAACGTACTACAGAGAAGCCACAGCGTGGGTGGTGAGTTTAAGATTAACTCTTCCCGAGCGTATTGGCACTATCCTGCCGCTTCCGGTTTCAATGCTGAGAGCGTATTGTCAGGATCGTGACAATTGTTTGTTTCATTAAAACAAGCGGTGTAACATTTAGATTGTACATATTTCGTCCGCGATTCCGGTGACACTTTCAAAATGGCGAATGCGTGCCTAGTTACGAGCGATGCCGAGCGAGAACAAGGACACGAAGCATGGAAATTTTTCAATTTTTGACGACGTAGATAGGGGTATGGACATAGCCTATGGCCACCCCGCTGCTCTTGAGTGTTTTCTAAGTAGATTTAGACATATTTAGATGACTAGAGAAGTAGTTAGGAGGTTATTTCAGACATTCATTCAGCGAAAATGCCATACGGAGTCACAATACGAGATCGATAAGTAGATCTACACATCTTAGATGGTAAATAGAGGTAAGAAGCGCGAATCTAGACCTCGCCGATGGTGAGCTGGCCACAATCAGTGTCTAAAAACATCACATTACTTCTTTTTTTCCTAAAAAACTCTGCATTTATGAAATTTTCATTCATTTAGCTACACTTTGACACATATTATGTATACGGAAGTAAATGGAAATACTGTTTTCCATCCCATTTTACAACTAGACCCCCTTACAGACAAGACCCGCGTTTTACTCCCGCACGCAACGACACGTCCGTGTTTCTTCCTCCAGCACGGAAAGAGTTAATATGTTCCCCATAGTGAGAGCTCCTGCTGGTGTCGTAGTACCTCTTTTGGAAGTATGGAATACAACTGCAGTCCACATCTCATCCAGTTTTCTGTCTTTATTCAAGAATATTGACAAATGACTTCATCCATTAGCTTTCCAGAATCTTAGCATTAACAATAGCTGTCTGTATTCAAGAATCTTCACTATGACACCAGCTATCAGTATTACAGAATTTTCACCATAATATCAGCTGTCAGTATTCTAGAATTTTCAGCATGACATTAGCTGTCAGTATTTTATAATTTTAACCACGACATTAGCTATCAGTATTTAATAATCTTAACCTTGACATCAGCTGTCATTATTATAGAATGTTGTTGTTGTTCGTCCATCGACTTCAATGATGACCACAGATTCATCTTAGTCAAAGTAAGAAGAGATGTGTCCATGCGTGACCAACTAACCATATCTTATATCCTTCCTGTGCCATTAAATGTCACATAGGGCTCGCAAGGTAGCTTTGCAATTTTTCCTGTCTTCAGCGAGTCTTTCATCCTCATCAAGTGATTTTATGCCTGTTAATTTGGCCTCTCCTAACAATGTCCTCTTCAGAGTTTTATGCGGTCTGCCTCTATACGAGCTCTAAAAGTTTTTCCACACACGGAACATATATGTCCAGATTCAGTTGTGGGCACTTGTGCTGCCTTGACTTTTCGCATTGCGCATTTGTGCTGGGCACTTTCAATTCTTGGGTGCTCTGCCAATAATATTATAGAATATTTACAGTAAAATCAGCTGTTGGTATTATAGAATCTTCACAATGAAATCAACTGTAAATATCCCAGAATCTTCGTCATGATGTCAGCTAGCAGTGTCCTAAAAATTTTGCCATGAAATTGTCTGTCTGCATATAAGAATCAATTACTATAACACCAGCTGTCAGTGTTCTAGAATTTTCACCATGACATTAGTTGTCAGTATTCTACAACCTTCATTGTAACATTAAAAAGGTAAAGATAGTCCCATAACAAATGCCGTAGGGGATGAAGCGTTAGAGACCTCATTATGCTGGGCCATCAGCATATGAGGTAGGGTGGCCAGTTCCTTTCCTCGCTGCCTTTTCTTCCAAGATTTTCTCTGGTACCTATTTTATGAGGCTGGGTCAACCTTGGGGCCGTATTGGTTAAAAACAACCCACTCAGCTGGGGATTCAAACCCTCGATCATTCAGTTGCTAGACAAGTGCTCTAACTTCTTCCTAGCCAGTCCCCTATTGTAACATTAGCCGTCAGTGTTCTAGAACCTTCATTGTAATATTAGCTGCCAGCATTCAAGAATCTTCACCATGACATCTGCTGCATTTAATTCACAGATATAGAGTGATGCAGCAATGGCAACATTTTATATACAGGTTTTATTTATATACAACAATTAAAAAATATATTAGTCTTTGTACATAATGAAAATATTTCTCACAGAAGAACAAATGACAGATGAACAGCATATCAAAGACTTTGATTCAAAGCTGAGTGAACTTGGTGTCATTTGCACCATCGATCGAGCAGAATTTCCTGTTAGCCCAGTTGTAAAAAAAGAAGGTTGGTTATTATAATTTCATTATTGAATATAAATTTTTGTTATCTTAAAGTCCAGCAAAGAGCTGGTGTGTGTGACAGTATTAGTTGAAATTATTAATCAGCAAAGATGTAATATATTACTTTTGATTATTTTCATTGTTTTTAAAAATAAGAATTCCTAAGAGGAAGCATTGAAAACAGGACAACCTTCAGGCTATGAGCTAGACACTGCAGGCTCAGTGCTCATCTCCACAAGATAAAGGCTGTGCCAACTGCCCAATGCATGTGCCAAGATGGTCCCCAGACTCCTGCATACATACTACAGACCTGCACCATATACAGATACCTCAGAGCCCAGGTATGGCCCCAAGAGAAAACCATGGAGGAGATACTCTGGGGCTCCTACGAAGACCTCCTGCTAACAGCAGGATTCATGGAGGCGGCCCAGCTCTCTGTTTAGAAAGCTGAGCATGCAAAACTGAATCCAGAAAAAGAAGAAGAAAATAAGCTAGTGATGAAACCAGAGATATAAGCGAGCAAAATATCAGTATATGACAATCATGTCATGATATGGTCTACGCATGATATCTTGCTGCGGAGTGTATATAATTTTCTTCTAAATGACTGTATGCAGTCATATTTTGTGAGATTATATTAGCTAACAGAATGTGTTTAAAATTATTATTATTATTATGTGCGGCACCACATAGCATTAATGATCATGCTTCTCCAGTTGTGTGGTCGTTTGTGTTTCGAATTAGTTACTTTTCTTTTTCCATTAAAAAAACATGCTTAGTGATAGGTTTTCTGAGGTGGAAGTACATGTTTTGTTTTATTTTTGTCTTGTGTCTCTATGTTATATAAACAGAGAGTGACAAGAAACAAGAGAGGAAGAATTTCATACTGAAAGAACTGGCCCAGAAGAAAGTTTTTAGCAGCTGTCGGAACCTCTATGTAGTAAGTATGCGAGCACATTCAAGAGTTATCGGCAATGCGCTGTTATAATATATCCTATAGCTGTGAGCACTTCAGCCTTTGCAAACATTCACTTTAATGTTCAGTAACTTTCTGAAACTCTTGTCTTAAAAAGTTCTATTGCTCTGTGTTTTAAGTATTCAGTTTAATTTTCAGCAACTGGAAGTATCTCTAACTTGAAAGGTTAAGCAGCTGTTAGAGGTAAAAAGTAAAGGTAACCCTGTCATGCCTTAGAGGCACATAGGGATATGGTGTTAGTGCCCATATTTTCCTTGACCTCTCAGCACACTAGAGGGTGATATGGTCAGTATCACGCCTGGCCGCCTTTCCTTCCCCAACTCCAGGAGAAGTCAGGTACCCATTTCTACAGCTGGGTGACTGGGGTGCCGCCGGCCGGATTCAAACCCCTGACCTTCGCCATGAGAGACCAGTGCACTAACCACTTTGCCACTCAGACGCCCTAAGCAGCTGTTAACACATCCAGAAATGTCTCTGACTTGAAAGGTTAAGCAGCTGTTAACACATCCAGAAATGTCTCTGACTTGAAAGGTTAAGCAGCTGTTCACACATCCAGAAATGTCTCTGACTTGAAAGGTTAAGCAGCTGTTAACACATCCACCTTTTAAAATTTTAGTAAAGTGATTTAGCACAGTGTTGATTGTTAGCGTTTGAAAAACAGTTGAGAAAGCACTTTAGACATGAGAGAAGAAAATTATACCCAGGACTTAAACCATGAGCTCTGGCAGGGTGAGCAGCCACTTAGCCGTGAGAAGCGACGCATTGAAGGTGTAAGATGACCAGATGGATAGAGTGCTGTTTCTCTTGACTAGGCAGCTGCTCACCATACAGCAGTCCGTGGTTCAAGTCCAAGGTAATTTTCTTGTTATTTTTCGTTCTCACAAGCCTACAGTGCTTTGTGCAGTATTAATCCAATGCTAAGAACACTGTGCTAAATCGCTTTACTGTGCAAAGGCTTCGTTGTGTCTCATGTGAAACATTTATCAAATTTTAGCAACTGTAAGAACCTTTACAATGTCAGGTTCTAGCAGCCGTCAGAACTTTCATCATGTAAATGTCCTGCTATTCACTGTAATGTGAATAACTTGCTTTAAATAACAGTCCTTTTTAAATCAGAGCATGCAAGGTTTTTCACTGCTTCTCATTGTAACAAATAAGTATTTTAGTATGACTGGTGATCCATTGTTCTTTTCTCATGAAGTAAGATAAATGCTGTGAAACATATAAGCTATTTAGAACAGTTGTTCTCAAACTATTTAAAACTTTCAACCCTTTGACTCCCAGGTTATAACCCTAAGAATTGCTGTCCCTTAGTTATATCTAGTGCCCTGTGGTGCTTCCTTAGTTATATCTAGTGCCCTGTGGTGCTTCCTTAGTTAGATCTGGTGCCCTGTAGTGCTTCCTTAGTTATATCTGGTGCCCTGTGGTGCTTCCTTAGTTATATCTGGTGCCCTGTGGTGCTTCCTTAGTTAGATCTGGTGCCCTGTAGTGCTTCCTTAGTTATATCTGGTGCCCTGTAGTGCTTCCTTAGTTATATCTGGTGCCCTGTAGTGCTTCCTTAGTTATATCTGGTGCCCTGTGGTGCTTCCTTAGTTATATCTGGTGCCCTGTGGTGCTTCCTTAGTTATATCTGGTGCCCTGTAGTGCTTCCTTAGTTATATCTGGTGCCCTGTGGTGCTTCCTTAGTTATATCTGGTGCCCTGTGGTGCTTCCTTAGTTATATCTAGTGCCCTGTGGTGCTTCCTTAGTTATATCTAGTGCCCTGTGGTGCTTCCTTAGTTAGATCTGGTGCCCTGTGGTGCTTCCTTAGTTATATCTGGTGCCCTGTGGTGCTTCCTTAGTTATATCTGGTGCCCTGTGGTGCTTCCTTAGTTAGATCTGGTGCCCTGTGGTGCTTCCTTAGTTATATCTAGTGCCCTGTGGTGCTTCCTTAGTTATATCTGGTGCCCTGTGGTGCTTCCTTAGTTATATCTGGTGCCCTGTGGTGCTTCTTTAGTTATATCTGATGCCCTGTGGTGCTTCCTTAGTTATATCTGGTGCCCTGTGCTGCTTCCTTAGTTATATCTGGTGCCCTGTGGTGCTTTCTTAGTTATATCTGGTGCCTTGTGGTGCTTCCTTAGTTATATCTAGTGCCCTGTGCTGCTTCCTTAGTTATATCTGGTGCCCTGTGGTGCTTCCTTAGTTATATCTGGTGCCCTGTGGTGCTTCCTTAGTTATATCTGGTGCCCTGTGCTGCTTCCTTAGTTATATCTGGTGCCCTGTGGTGCTTCCTTAGTTATATCTGGTGCCCTGTGGTGCTTCCTTAGTTATATCTGGTGCCCTGTGGTGCTTCCTTAGTTATATCTGGTGCTTCCTTAGTTAGATCTGGTGCCCTGTGGTGCTTCCTTAGTTATATCTGGTGCCCTGTGCTGCTTCCTTAGTTAGATCTGGTGCCCTGTGGTGCTTCCTTAGTTATATCTAGTGCCCTGTGGTGCTTCCTTAGTTATATCTGGTGCCCTGTGCTGCTTCCTTAGTTATATCTGGTGCCCTGGGGTGCTTTCTTTTCTTTCACTGCCTCCTGGATATTCCCACTGTACCTCTTGTGTGTTTGTGAGGGAAGGGGTGTATTGCAGGAGAGTGGAAGAATGAGATGGTTCCCCTCCCCACATTTTGAGAACTGCTAATTTATAAGGTAAAAGAACCATTGAAGTATTGATCTTAGTTGTAAACTACAGAATGTTTTCACACATCTAACCATCTACACTTCAGGATATGTGTAGAAAAGAGAAGGAGCAAGGAATGAAAGAACGGATGTGTCGCAAATCATTTAGTCGCATCTTGAAGTCCATGTATGATGAGGGGCAAATCGTCTATGTCAATGTCTACGATAAGTCAAACCCGGATAAACTCGTAAGTACATCAGTATCTGTGTTACAATTACGGTGTTAATATCTTTTTGATGAATAAGACCGAAAGATAAGAGAAACAGTGACTGGTAAAATTGGTACTAGTGCAAGGAGGGGCCAAGTGATTGGGGGCATCTCTTGTTGGACTTGAACCACCGAACTCTGTATGAGAGACAAGCTCACTAACTACTGTGTCACTTAAGTTCCCATGATTATGAATGTGGTGTTGCAATTAGTATCATAAATTTGATATTAAATTTAAAATTATTTCTTATACATAACCTTGCACTGTTGTATAAGTTAGCAGAGATGACAGATGCTAGTTACAAATTACTTGTTTATCTAGTTCAATAGTTTCAAGTTCTAGTTAGATTTAATCTGAGTCTTTCATGTTGGTGTTAGGAAATCCAAGAGAAATATTTGTTTAAATATTTGAAATTTTACTTTCTAAAATTTCTTTCATATATGAATATGTGAATTTCATCATTATTCACTGAAATATGAATTCATATCAAATATTCATTACAGCTTTCATTAACTGTTATGTCATTAACGTATTCCTTTTTTTTTTTCCTTCAGATTCAGAAGATGGTGATGGAGCCACATACAACACTGGAAGACTACAGAATTAAAGAGGCTTTTCTCCAGTCTAAGGCTCACTTCATGAAGTTTGATCTCAAAAGCACTTCTGATGCTGCAAATAAGTCCATGGTATTCATTCAGTCACTTTCATCATTGTTGTTATTGTTCAGAGGTTGTTATGTAACCTGATTATTTCTTTCTAGATCCCAGTCTTTTCATTTGAATTGAATAATCATAACTTGATTTTTGTAAAAAAAAGTAGATGAGAAAAATTTATTTTGTTAAAGCAAATAAAAATTTATTTTGTTATAGTAAATAAAGACTTAGCTCAAATTCCTAACCTAATGCAGTCAGGCTTTCCATGTGAAAATGGTGCAGGATGATGCTTATGTTGATGATGGTTACAAAATGGTTTCAAAGACACCAATAGATTATGTAGTAAAACATTGTTTCAGTTTCGT
Organism: Achatina immaculata; assembly: GCA_009760885.1. Classification (NCBI taxonomy): domain Eukaryota; kingdom Metazoa; phylum Mollusca; class Gastropoda; order Stylommatophora; family Achatinidae; genus Lissachatina; species Lissachatina immaculata. The sequence goes on from CM019704.1 coordinate 32,521,569, forward strand.
AAATTTATCTATTTGATAAACTTGGACAAACTATCAAAATGTGACACAACACATAATCTCTAAAATGACTGAAAATTTGAAATATCAAATTTGTGCAATATTTCTTCACTCAAGCAGGATACAGAGACTGAAGATACAAAACCACTATCATCTGCCCATGAAGCATCTTCTCCATGGAAAACTACTCCAAAGCGACCTTCACCTAATTCAATGGTCTCTGTTTGTCAGATGCTCGACAAAGGTGGAGTATCTTGTACAGGAGAACAGAAAAATCCTAGTTATATCTGGTGCCCTGTGGTGCTTCCTTAGTTATATCTGGTGCTTCCTTAGTTAGATCTGGTGCCCTGTGGTGCTTCCTTAGTTATATCTGGTGCCCTGTGCTGCTTCCTTAGTTAGATCTGGTGCCCTGTGGTGCTTCCTTAGTTATATCTAGTGCCCTGTGGTGCTTCCTTAGTTATATCTGGTGCCCTGTGCTGCTTCCTTAGTTATATCTGGTGCCCTGGGGTGCTTTCTTTTCTTTCACTGCCTCCTGGATATTCCCACTGTACCTCTTGTGTGTTTGTGAGGGAAGGGGTGTATTGCAGGAGAGTGGAAGAATGAGATGGTTCCCCTCCCCACATTTTGAGAACTGCTAATTTATAAGGTAAAAGAACCATTGAAGTATTGATCTTAGTTGTAAACTACAGAATGTTTTCACACATCTAACCATCTACACTTCAGGATATGTGTAGAAAAGAGAAGGAGCAAGGAATGAAAGAACGGATGTGTCGCAAATCATTTAGTCGCATCTTGAAGTCCATGTATGATGAGGGGCAAATCGTCTATGTCAATGTCTACGATAAGTCAAACCCGGATAAACTCGTAAGTACATCAGTATCTGTGTTACAATTACGGTGTTAATATCTTTTTGATGAATAAGACCGAAAGATAAGAGAAACAGTGACTGGTAAAATTGGTACTAGTGCAAGGAGGGGCCAAGTGATTGGGGGCATCTCTTGTTGGACTTGAACCACCGAACTCTGTATGAGAGACAAGCTCACTAACTACTGTGTCACTTAAGTTCCCATGATTATGAATGTGGTGTTGCAATTAGTATCATAAATTTGATATTAAATTTAAAATTATTTCTTATACATAACCTTGCACTGTTGTATAAGTTAGCAGAGATGACAGATGCTAGTTACAAATTACTTGTTTATCTAGTTCAATAGTTTCAAGTTCTAGTTAGATTTAATCTGAGTCTTTCATGTTGGTGTTAGGAAATCCAAGAGAAATATTTGTTTAAATATTTGAAATTTTACTTTCTAAAATTTCTTTCATATATGAATATGTGAATTTCATCATTATTCACTGAAATATGAATTCATATCAAATATTCATTACAGCTTTCATTAACTGTTATGTCATTAACGTATTCCTTTTTTTTTTTCCTTCAGATTCAGAAGATGGTGATGGAGCCACATACAACACTGGAAGACTACAGAATTAAAGAGGCTTTTCTCCAGTCTAAGGCTCACTTCATGAAGTTTGATCTCAAAAGCACTTCTGATGCTGCAAATAAGTCCATGGTATTCATTCAGTCACTTTCATCATTGTTGTTATTGTTCAGAGGTTGTTATGTAACCTGATTATTTCTTTCTAGATCCCAGTCTTTTCATTTGAATTGAATAATCATAACTTGATTTTTGTAAAAAAAAGTAGATGAGAAAAATTTATTTTGTTAAAGCAAATAAAAATTTATTTTGTTATAGTAAATAAAGACTTAGCTCAAATTCCTAACCTAATGCAGTCAGGCTTTCCATGTGAAAATGGTGCAGGATGATGCTTATGTTGATGATGGTTACAAAATGGTTTCAAAGACACCAATAGATTATGTAGTAAAACATTGTTTCAGTTTCGTAAATTTATCTATTTGATAAACTTGGACAAACTATCAAAATGTGACACAACACATAATCTCTAAAATGACTGAAAATTTGAAATATCAAATTTGTGCAATATTTCTTCACTCAAGCAGGATACAGAGACTGAAGATACAAAACCACTATCATCTGCCCATGAAGCATCTTCTCCATGGAAAACTACTCCAAAGCGACCTTCACCTAATTCAATGGTCTCTGTTTGTCAGATGCTCGACAAAGGTGGAGTATCTTGTACAGGAGAACAGAAAAATCCTGTGAGTTTGAGTTTTTAACACTTGCTTTTAACAAGCTGTTTGTTATTGTTAGATAGTATTTCAGATGTATCAGAAATGGCTTGGATAGTATAAGGAAATACAGACATGCCACATGACATCCATTTGGACATCCAAAAGCATGTGACGTTCGTGGTCCCTTGATATTATAACAGAGTTAATAAAAGCACGATCAGAGAACAGTGGTTAGCAAATGTAACTGGATGTAGTGAACTCAGTAACTTCCTGCATACATCATGTGTATCTCATGTCTCATGTAAACAAAATGACTGTACTGCCAGTAGGCGTATAATGGTACAGTACATAGTCAGTACGTGCACAGTGCATTATTCTATATAGGTTTGCTAAGTATATGATACAGTGTCCGTATAATGTCCAAAGCACATATCCTATTTCATAGAACATATCATGGACGTTATATAGTATATGACTGTAATATTAGGTAGGAACCTGTCCTCTCTCGTGGAAAGTTCCGTGTTCATGACCCACTGATGCCACCCTCCAGTTAACCCAGCTTTAAAAATGTGTACCTGACTCTCAAGTGTTGAGAAAAACAGCCTATGAAGATGGAGATGTTGACCTCCATGTCAGGGTACACTAAATCCCATGGTTGTCGTTGAATGAAAGAAAAATGGGACATAATGTGAAGATTAGTCTTATCAATAAGGAATTCATCCAAATCCATGGTGAGTGAATACAGTATGATATATATCGTCAACAGTTAGGATCTGCATACTTCTTTAGTTAGACCAAGGAAGTCAGAATAATTTAGGAAGAGAATATTTTTATGCAGTTCACCAAGCTATAGAGGGTTGCAGGTTTTGCATGGATCAGAATCTCATAATGGATTTTCTCTGTTATATATTGGTTTATAGACGAGAGAAAGAAGAAAAAAGGAAAGACGTATCCACTTTTTGTTATCTCTTTTATGTTTGAAATGGGAGCTTTATTTGTTGTGTAATAGTGATGTTCTTACATTACTCGAGTGCTTAAACATACTTCAGAGAACTCTACAGACTGTTCTGTCTTCTGGATTTTTGTTAGCGTGGCTGCGCTGAAATCTTTTATTTAAAGATTTGTTTGATGTTAGTAATTTTTGTGCTTCAAAAACTTGTTTGATATTGCAGTCATTGATCTTGAAAAGATTGTCTGATACTGTAGTTTTTTTTTTTTTTGGAAGATTGTTTGGAATTTAGCTCTTGATCTTGGAAAGATTGTTTGTTATTGTAATTTTTGTTTTCTAAAAGCTCATTTGATATGTAGCTCTTGATCTTAAAAAAAATAGTTTGGTATTGTATTCTGTGTTCTTTTAACTGTATAATGTCTTATCAAAGTGGTTCTGAGTTCTCCACTATGCCTTTCTGTACATTGGCTTTGGTGGCTGGTGCTAACGAGTTCCTCACTTGTATCCACACCATTAGCAGGTATTGATAAGTGAAACAGAATTACTTTGTTGTTTTCACTCTCAGGTCAGAATGTGAGGTTTTTTTTTTCATGTGTGAATTAACTCTTCCCATGCCATAGTCGCTATAGTGACAACTTCTGGTTACTGAGTTTCGTGCCATAGTCGTTATAGTGACAATTCATTTGTTTCAATAAAACAACCGGTGTAATATTTAGATTATACATATTTCGTCCACGTTTCCGGTGACACTTTTCAAAATGGTGGAAGAGTCCTTAGTTACGAGTGATGCCGAGCGAGAAAAAGGAAGAGAAACATTGAAAATTTTCAATTTTTGATGATGTAGATAGGGGTATGGACATGGCCTGTGACCACCCCACTGCTCTTGAATGTATCCTAAGTAGATTTAGACATATTAGACGACTGGAGAAGTAGTTAGGAGGTTATTTCAGATATTAATTTAGCGAGAATGCAACACAGAATCACAATACGAGATCGACAAATAGATCTAGACATCTCAGATGGTAAGTAGTGTAGATCTAGACCTAGCTGATGGTGAGCTGGGCACAATCATTGTCTAAAAACATCACATTACTTCTTTTTTCCTAAAAAACTCTGCATTTATGAAATTTTCATACATTTAGTTATACTTTGAAACATAATAAGTACACGGAAGTACATGTAAATACTGTTTTCCATTCCATTTTACAACTATACCCACTATACAGATCAAGACCCGCGCTTTTTGTGTGGCACGAACGTTAATGTCCGTGTTTTTTCTAGGGCACGGGAATAGTTAAAGAGCATATGGAACATTTTGTATGTGTTTTAATAATTTGTTTTGTTCTAAACCATCAGGCGTCCAAATATTTTTATCTGGTTTCTGTTTAGAGATTGAAATGGGGGTCATATGGTCTACTTGCAAAGTTTGAACGTGTTGAGCTGCTTCACAAGTACTTGTTTTATCTGTTGTATGGATATGAGGGCTGCCAGGACACAGCAGGGCAACAAATGGAGGATAAGGTTCTGAATTTATATTTATACTTATCGGCTCTTGTTGCAATTAACAAAAAAAAAAAAAAGATTAAAGAAAAATGGAGCTAAATCATAACAACTTTTTGATGTTCCAGGTAAATTGAAACTTATTATTGATAATTCCTTGATTTTTTTTCCACTAAAAAAAAAACAGCCGAAAAAGCTAAAAAAAAAAGTCTGTGTGTATTAGTAGTTTAGCAACCATGTATTGTATTTAAGGATGTGTTTATCACACCAGTTCACAGGGTTGTTTCAAGAGCCAGTGATACTATGCCTGATCATGATTTCCTTTCTGGTTGTGGTCAGATACAACCCTCTTTAAAGAAAAAAAAAACATCAGGGAAAAAAAAAGTGTACTAGATTTTATTGTTAGTATGTTAAGAAAATGTATAATCTTCACACAAAAATCTGTCTCATCTGTGTATAAAGAAACAGTTGAATTCACAAATATGGAGTTGCTGATATTTTAGAAAATTTATTCTTCATTTTTGTAGTGAGCAGAGGTTTAACTTGTCTTGGAGTTTCAGTAAAAATCACATGTTTTTGGTTAGGTGAAAAATTATTAGAAAGTTTTTTTTTCCTATTTTCTGAGGAAGGTAACATTTAATTTGGGAAATGTTAGTGTTTAAGTTAAAAAATCATTTTGGAATAGGTTACAACTCGTTATCTGTAACTGTTTTCTCTGATGTAAGCAATGATTATTGAAAATGATTATACTTATTGGTATTGACAGATTTCTGTGATGCTTGATTGCTGGGTTGATGATTATTTCATTGTTCTGTTTTAGAGTTCATCAGGAGGCCCACCAGTTTACCTTGATGTTGACGACTGGCGCAGGCACTTACCTCCCCTGAAAAAACACAATGGTAGGAAGTTGAAAGAGAATGTCAAGATATGGATAACGATTGAATCAAAATTTTCACATATGAATCTAATGTGCTAATTAACCAGGGAAGCATGATAATCCTAAAGTTCATATACAAGTTTGATGTGTTCATTAGGGAGGTAAAAGAAGTCTTGTATAACTGTGAAGATTAAGTGTGTTAATTACCTTGGGGATCGAGAAGTCCTTATACTCGCAGAATTAAACGTATTACTTAGTGAAGGAGGAAAAGATAAGTCTTAATATTTATATAAGAATCAAATTTGCGTTAAATATGTTGAATAGCCAGGGAGTTGAGGAGGCACTGTAGTATTTTTTCATTGATGCAACTCAAGGTAAAAAGTCCTTGCAGGTTATTTTCATTACAAGGCCTTGTAACTTTGTGAATGAATCTTTTTAGCAGCTGGTGAAGTGGTGAAGATCTTGTAGCATAGGTTTTATATTGTGCTTATGGTGGCTTTTTTCACTTCCCAGAAGGGGATCTCAATAAGCTGACTTCTTATGAAGCTCCACCATTGTATTGAACTGTGTGCTTTTGGGCAACAGAGTCCTATCTCAGCAAACTTTTTACTAGGCAGTTTATCATTTTGAGATAGGATAGAGTCTTGACCTGCTGAGGTATGTTGATGCCTGACTTGACCTCAGCATCACTTCTCTTGCAAAGCCATCTTTGTTTCGAGCTCACTACAGTAAAGAGAAATAGAGAAAGATGGCATTTCATCTTCATTAATTCATGGTACCCAGGTTGTTGTGATCTATCTTTTCGGCCTGATGCCTCATACTTGAGCATCTTTTCTTGCAAGGTCATACTGTGGTTAGCAAATGTTAAAGGCTTGAAGTTGTGACATTGTTCAGCTGTCATGAAGTACAATGAATATAATGAATAATACAAGTTGGCATGGCCAGATTTTGTTTTCTGGCCTCTGGTGGTTGTACTTAAGGCGATGGTTGTTAGGGAAATTATCGATTTTTGGTCAAATTTATCAAAAATAAGTTAACACCAGTTTCTTATACTTTAACATGTCTTCTATAGTGTCCAGCTGTTATTTTATGTGAAACTTTATGTTTTTCATTTAAAAATGTGTTTGAAATATGTCATTTAAACCAATTTTTTGCATAAAATCCCAAAATTTGCACTCAGCAGCACCTTAGTTACACCAATATTTTTGAAGTGAAAGTCCTTCATACATATATCATTGGAAAGCTTGAAATCCAGCATCACTTGGTATATATATGAACCAGCCATTGGAAACTCGCGCTTTAATGTTTAATTTTAAAAGTTGGTACCCATTTCTTGAATCTTTATAGAAATGGTGGCAGATTTCCAAACATGGCAATAGGGTGACAATCGGGTCATGGATGTCATGATTGGGAGCTAAAAATAGTATCATTCTTCACTCATAAGTGCACTGCTTCTAGAAACGATAAACATTCGGCATCCAATAGGGTGCTTGCGATCTTTATACATGTCTCCTGTTTTTGATCAGTTTAATCAAATTCAATGAAGAAATCATGCTCCAAGCAAAAAAGTCAATGAAAGATGAGGCAATGAAAGGTAAAAAGCAATCAAGGGCAGCACAGTTAGTCGCTGCATGATGGATAATGCCTTCAAAGAAGTCTAGAAAGTGTGAACAAATGTAGCAATATCCTGCTTAGAAAACAAAGTTAGTGGCTCTAGCTCTAAAATGGCAATGTCAGATCAGAGATGATGATGCTAACGCTGTAAGTACAAGGTGAACAGTGATTTATCTTCTGTACAGTTACGTAGCACTTCATATCATGTCCACAGAACAAGGACACTGTACAAAATAGCAAGTCAAGTTGCAGAGTACATGAGAAGGATGTAAGATGTATATATATATTTTTTACTGTAGATTGTTTATTGATCTTATTCTTTGAAACTGCTTCATCAACAGAGGCATTCCTGTGTAGTGTCACCATGGATGGAGTGTGCATGATTGGGGATGTGTTGCTGAACATGCCGCTAAGCTTATTCTGTAAAACTATCAGCATTCCTTGGGAGGTAATTCTCATTTTCATCAATCTCCTGTAATACATCTAACTCTTGATTGCCCATGGTTGTGGGGAACTTTCCAAAAACAAAGATAACAAAGAAGACATTCACATAATTGTAGCAAAACTTGAGAAATAGGTTAGTCGTATGCTCAGAATGGGACCAGCAACAGTACTAAGATGGCCACGTGTTTGACATGTGAGGGAAAGAAAAAGAGAGGCCAACCAAAGACAACCTGGTGGATAACCGTATAAGCTGAGGTGAATAGCATACAGCATACCTGGGGCAGTAGTTTGTGTGAAGTGGAAAGAATTTGTTGCTATTCTGCAAGATGCCACAAGCTAAATGGGGCAGTGGTTGCGTAGTCCATCACTCTCCAGAGATGTAGATGAATATCAGAGACCTATGGTTATCATATAAACCAGTGGTTTTCAGAGTGGGAAAGAAAGATCCAGGGCAGTGATGAAGGGGGAAAGTGAACAACAGAGTTTATCAAAACCAAGTGAAAAAAGTGCTTGTGGGTGTAGGGGGGGGGGCAGCCTGAACAAAATTTGTGAACCACTGATATAAACAGTGACACAATTGTGCATGTTCCAACCTATATTCCAACATGGCTAGTTTGTCAGGCTGGAATTAATAAAAGAGGTTGAGAGCATTTTAAGAAGAGTGACGATAATACAGTTACCAGGACTAGTGAACTAGAACTAACCAAGACCCTATCCCATTTCCTTATAGGGCTCTTAGTAGCAGGCAGTTGTGTTACTTGAGTATGACTTCAGCCTGGTCCACTCAAGACTTTATCTCACTTCCTTATGGGCTCCTGTAGCAGGCTATTATGTTTGCTTGAGCCAGGCTAATGGAGTAGGGATCAGCCTGGTCCACTCAAGACTTTATCTCACTTCCTTATGGGCTTCTGTAGCAGGCTATTATGTTTGCTTGAGCCAGGCTAATGGAGTAGGGATCAGCCTGGTCCACTCAAGACTTTATCTCACTTCCTTATGGGCTCCTGTAGCAGGCTATTATGTTTGCTTGAGCCAGGCTAATGGAGTAGGGATCAGCCTGGTCCACTCAAGACTTTATCTCACTTCCTTATGGGCTCCTGTAGCAGGCTATTATGTTTGCTTGAGCCAGGCTAATGGAGTAGGGATCAGCCTGGTCCACTCAAGACTTTATCTCACTTCCTTATGGGCTTCTGTAGCAGGCTATTATGTTTGCTTGAGCCAGGCTAATGGAGTAGGGATCAGCCTGGTCCACTCAAGACTTTATCTCACTTCCTTATGGGCTCCTGTAGCAGGCTATTATGTTTGCTTGAGCCAGGCTAATGGAGTAGGGATCAGCCTGGTCCACTCAAGACTTTATCTCACTTCCTTATGGGCTCCTGTAGCAGGCTATTATGTTTGCTTGAGCCAGGCTAATGGAGTAGGGATCAGCCTGGTCCACTCAAGACTTTATCTCACTTCCTTATGGGCTCCTGTAGCAGGCTATTATGTTTGCTTGAGCCAGGCTAATGGAGTAGGGATCAGCCTGGTCCACTCAAGACTTTATCTCACTTCCTTATGGGCTCCTGTAGCAGGCTATTATGTTTGCTTGAGCCAGGCTAATGGAGTAGGGATCAGCCTGGTCCACTCAAGACTTTATCTCACTTCCTTATGGGCTTCTGTAGCAGGCTGTTATGTTTGCTTGAGCCAGGCTAATGGAGTAGGGATCAGCCTGGTCCACTCAAGACTTTATCTCACTTCCTTATGGGCTTCTGTAGCAGGCTATTATGTTTGCTTGAGCCAGGCTAATGGAGTAGGGATCAGCCTGGTCCACTCAAGACTTTATCTCACTTCCTTATGGGCTTCTGTAGCAGGCTATTATGTTTGCTTGAGCCAGGCTAATGGAGTAGGGATCAGCCTGGTCCACTCAAGACTTTATCTCACTTCCTTATGGGCTTCTGTAGCAGGCTATTATGTTTGCTTGAGCCAGGCTAATGGAGTAGGGATCAGCCTGGTCCACTCAAGACTTTATCTCACTTCCTTATGGGCTCCTGTAGCAGGCTATTATGTTTGCTTGAGCCAGGCTAATGGAGTAGGGATCAGCCTGGTCCACTCAAGACTTTATCTCACTTCCTTATGGGCTCCTGTAGCAGGCTATTATGTTTGCTTGAGCCAGGCTAATGGAGTAGGGATCAGCCTGGTCCACTCAAGACTTTATCTCACTTCCTTATGGGCTTCTGTAGCAGGCTATTATGTTTGCTTGAGCCAGGCTAATGGAGTAGGGATCAGCCTGGTCCACTCAAGACTTTATCTCACTTCCTTATGGGCTCCTGTAGCAGGCTATTATGTTTGCTTGAGCCAGGCTAATGGAGTAGGGATCAGCCTGGTCCACTCAAGACTTTATCTCACTTCCTTATGGGCTCCTGTAGCAGGCTATTATGTTTGCTTGAGCCAGGCTAATGGAGTAGGGATCAGCCTGGTCCACTCAAGACTTTATCTCACTTCCTTATGGGCTCCTGTAGCAGGCTATTATGTTTGCTTGAGCCAGGCTAATGGAGTAGGGATCAGCCTGGTCCACTCAAGACTTTATCTCACTTCCTTATGGGCTCCTGTAGCAGGCTATTATGTTTGCTTGAGCCAGGCTAATGGAGTAGGGATCAGCCTGGTCCACTCAAGACTTTATCTCACTTCCTTATGGGCTTCTGTAGCAGGCTATTATGTTTGCTTGAGCCAGGCTAATGGAGTAGGGATCAGCCTGGTCCACTCAAGACTTTATCTCACTTCCTTATGGGCTTCTGTAGCAGGCTATTATGTTTGCTTGAGCCAGGCTAATGGAGTAGGGATCAGCCTGGTCCACTCAAGACTTTATCTCACTTCCTTATGGGCTTCTGTAGCAGGCTATTATGTTTGCTTGAGCCAGGCTAATGGAGTAGGGATCAGCCTGGTCCACTCAAGACTTTATCTCACTTCCTTATGGGCTTCTGTAGCAGGCTATTATGTTTGCTTGAGCCAGGCTAATGGAGTAGGGATCAGCCTGGTCCACTCAAGACTTTATCTCACTTCCTTATGGGCTTCTGTAGCAGGCTATTATGTTTGCTTGAGCCAGGCTAATGGAGTAGGGATCAGCCTGGTCCACTCAAGACTTTATCTCACTTCCTTATGGGCTTCTGTAGCAGGCTATTATGTTTGCTTGAGCCAGGCTAATGGAGTAGGATCAGCCTGGTCCACTCAAGACTTTATCTCACTTCCTTATGGGCTTCTGTAGCAGGCTATTATGTTTGCTTGAGCCAGGCTAATGGAGTAGGGATCAGCCTGGTCCACTCAAGACTTTATCTCACTTCCTTATGGGCTCCTGTAGCAGGCTATTATGTTTGCTTGAGCCAGGCTAATGGAGTAGGGATCAGCCTGGTCCACTCAAGACTTTATCTCACTTCCTTATGGGCTTCCGTAGCAGGCAATTATGTTTGCTTGAGCCAGGCTAATGGAGTAGGGATCAGCCTGGTCCACTCAAGACTTTATCTCACTTCCTTATGGGCTCCTGTAGCAGGCTATTATGTTTGCTTGAGCCAGGCTAATGGAGTAGGGATCAGCCTGGTCCACTCAAGACTTTATCTCACTTCCTTATGGGCTCCTGTAGCAGGCTATTATGTTTGCTTGAGCCAGGCTAATGGAGTAGGGATCAGCCTGGTCCACTCAAGACTTTATCTCACTTCCTTATGGGCTCCTGTAGCAGGCTATAATGTTTGCTTGAGCCAGGCTAATGGAGTAGGGATCAGCCTGGTCCACTCAAGACTTTATCTCACTTCCTTATGGGCTCCTGTAGCAGGCTATTACGTTTGCTTGAGCCAGGCTAATGGAGTAGGGATTGGCATGGCCTCCATGATGGCAGAGTTTGCCAGATTGTTTCTGAAGTCAAAGAAAGAGTTAAAATAAGCCACAATAACTTCCCCAGCCTTACCACGAGAGATCTTCAAGACCTTGTAGTGTATGTCGAGGAAAATGCAGGTTTTGAGCTCCAGAAAGTTCAGAGAAAATGTATCAGAAAATAAGACTAAATTTGTTGAAGAAAGTAAAGTTAATCCAAATTTACATTGCCAAATTTTATTTAAAAAAAAAAAAAAAAGGGAAGAATAAATTTCCTGACATTTATCTCATTCAAAGATGAATAAATTAAGAGTTTAAACTGTATGTTGGACTATTTAAATGTGGAAAAAATTTAAGAACAACATAATAACTGAGTATAAAACTTAGAATGTAATGAAGTTAGTTTAAAAAAAAAATTGAACTTCATTGATATTGAAATAAAAAATGTAAGCTTTTCTTCACTTGACCAAATTGTGTATTTTGCCTGTATAGGTTGACGGTTTGAATGACCTTCTGAGTGATCCAGTACAGAAGAATTATCCAATCACTGCTGTGCCGAAGCAGGTCCTGCATCAGCTTCTAAAGAAACGAAAGTACCTGTTGAAGCTGAACGACAACTTGCTTGCTCTTTGCCACTTTGGATTGCTGACATTTGGGGAGAAAACTCCCAGCAGGGAGCTAGAGTTTGTGAGTAACCTCTTTCGTTCGGAGTGAGAGGAGTAGAATTTTGAGGCGTGGTTGCTAGTTTGATTTTACGTGCCTGAGGGTAAACATATTGCACAGATAAACTGAAAAGGGGATCACATCTTTGGAGATGAGACACAGAAGTGTACTGCATCTTAGAAGAATTGGATGTTGGATGAAACCGTCTCATCAGTTTATTTAAACAAGCATTGTCTTTCTTTATCATTTTAAATGACACGGCGGCTTAGAGATTCATGTTTTTTTGGAGTGTATATATTTTGTATTTGGTCAAAGAATGATGATTTTATTTTTTAATTTGCAACTTTGATATTGATTTTGTTTTTTTCTTCTTTACTGATTTTATGTTTTTTTTTTTTTTTCATTGTTTTAATTTGTTTCTTGTTATTGCTGCATCCAAGATGTCTTACACTTCAGGCCTACCTATATTCCAAGGCAGAACTAGATATATATTGATACAGAACTACATATATTCCAAGGCAGAACTAGATATATATTGAAGTAGAACTAGATATATATCAAGGCAGGACTACCTATATTCCAAGGCAGAACTAGATATATATCGAGGTAGAACAACCTATATTCCAAGGCAGAACTACCTATATTCCAAGGCAGAACTAGATATATATCAAAGCAAGACTACCTATATTCCAAGGCAGAACTAAATATATATAAAAGCAGAACTACCTATATTCCATGGCAGAACTAGATATATATTGAGGTAGAACTACCTATATTCCAAGGCAGAACTAGATATATATCAAGGCAGGACTATCTATATTCCAAGGCAGAACTAGATATATATCAAGGAAAGACTACCTATATTCCAAGGCAGAACTAGATATATATCGAGGTAGAACAACCTATATTCCAAGGCAGAACTACCTATATTCCAAGGCAGAACTAGATATATATCAAAGCAAGACTACCTATATTCCAAAGCAGAACTAAATATATATCAAAGCAGAACTACCTATATTCCATGGCAGAACTAGATATATTGAGGTAGAACTACCTATATTCCAAGGCAGAACTAGATATATCAAGGCAGGACTATCTATATTCCAAGGCAGAACTAGATATATATCAAGGAAAGACTACCTATATTCCAAGGCAGAACTAGATATATCGAGGTAGAACAACCTATATTCCAAGGCAGAACTACCTATATTCCAAGGCAGAACTAGATATATATCAAAGCAAGACTACCTATATTCCAAAGCAGAACTAAATATATATCAAAGCAGAACTACCTATATTCCATGGCAGAACTAGATATATATTGAGGTAGAACTACCTATATTCCAAGGCAGAACTATATATATATATATATATATATATATATATATATATATATCGAGGTAGAACTGCCTATATTCCGTGGCAGAACTAGATATATATCAAGGCAAGACTACCTATATTCCAAGGCAGAACTAGATATATATCAAGGCAGGACTATCTATATTCCAAGGCAGAACTAGATATATATCGAGGTAGAACTACCTATATTCCATGGCAGTACTAGATATATATCAAGGCAGGACTACCTATATTCCAAGGCAGAACTAGATATATATCAAGGTAGAACTACCTATATTCCATGGCAGAATGACCTGTACTCTGAGGCAGAACTACCTATATTCCATGACTGATAAAACTACAAAGGACAGCCAACTTGGCTTTACTATGGCATCAGTTGCCAAGAACCTTTAGCTCGCACCATTGGTTGTTCCCCCCCCCCGTGTGGTACCCGGGATCTGCAAAGAATAGGACCACTGTACCCTACCATGCATGATCGTAAAAGGCAACCAAGGAGGGTTCAGCATAGGGCCAGCAACCCTATCTGGTAAAAAAACTATCAGACTGCTACAGAAACGGAAGCAAGGGATAAAGCAAATGCAGGTGGAAGGAGAAATGCGTATCAGGAAACTGAGCCCATGAAGGTTGTGGATGAAAGCCAGCCACTGGAAGTCCCCAGCCCGACTGCAGACCTCCTGGAACCTAAACATAAGATGCAAATAGGCAGCTGGAATGTAAGAACACTAAACCAGACTGGAAAACTAGCACAAACCATCAAGGAAATGCACAGATACAAACTAGACATACTAGGAATACAAGAAGCAAGATGGACAGGACAAGGCAGAAGGAAATTAACAACACAGCACACAGAAGATACAATAATATGGTCAGGTAAAGAAGATCTTCATGAAGGAGGAGTAGCATTGATTATAACAAAAGAAGCATCAAGAGCATTGCTGAAATGGACCCCAATAAATGAGAGATTATTATATGCACGGTTCAACTCAAGATTCACAAAGCTGTCTATTATAGTTTGTTATGCACCAACAGAAGCAGCTGAAGAGGAATTAAAAGAAGATTTTTACAACAGCCTCCAAGCAACAGTAGAAACAATACCCAAGCATGATATGCTACTCATCTTTGCAACTTCAATGCAAAAGTAGGTGAAGGAAATGAAGATAGAAGAAGAATCATGGGAAGAGAAGGAATCGGAGAAATAAATGAAAATGGAGAAAGACTGTGCAGTTTCTGTGAAGAAAACATGATGACCATCGGAGGGACAATTTTCCAACATAAAAACATCCATAAGGTGACTTGGAGGTCACCAGATAAAACCACAGAAAACCAAATCGATCACATACTAATAAACAACAAGTGGAAACGGTCACTACAAGATGTGCGAGCAAGGAAAGGAGCAGATGTAGGAAGTGATCACAACCTTCTGGTAGCAAAAATAAAACTAAAATTAAGGAAAGCCAAAATCGGAGAACACAGAAAGATACATTTTGATACAAGAAAACTGATAGACCAGCAAACAAGAAATGAATTCTCAATAATACTTAAGAACCGCTTCAGTGTCCTACAAGACGAAGCAGAAATGTCCATATTAGAGTTCAATAAAACACTACAGGAAACAGCAAAAGAGGTGCAGGGATATCGGAAAAGGAGAAAAGAGGAATGGATAAGCGAGACCACATGGGAAAAGATAGAACAAAGAAAAGAAATCAAGAAAAAATTACTGAACACCAAATCACAACGGCTTAAAGAACGAGTTTTAAGTAATTATGCACAAAAAGACAAAGAAGTGAAGGAATCATGCCGTCAAGACAAACGTCAATATTATGACAACTTAGCAGAAACAGCAGAGAAAGCAGCATATACAAATGACATGAAAACCATATATAAAATCACAAAGCAGATGACAGGTAACTTCAATACAAGATGTGAAAGTGCAGTAAGAACACAAAATGGACAACTGGTCAGTGGAGAAAGAGAAAAAATTGAAAGATGGAGGGAACACTTTAATACCCTACTAAACAGAACACAAGCAGCACAAACAATAGACATACCTGAAGCAAAAATGGAACTAAACATCAATACAGGACCAATAACAATAAATGAAGTAAAGGAGGCGATAAAGATGCTAAAATCAGACAGGGCACCAGGTGAAGATGAAGTGACTGCTGAGATGTTGAAAGCAGAAGAAACAGAAACACCAAAACAACTTTGCCGGATATTACAACAAATTTGGGATTTAGAAAAAGCCCCAGAGGAGTGGAAAACTGGTCTTATAGTAAAACTACCAAAGAAGGGTGACCTCAGAGATTGCGGGAACTGGAGAGGCATTACCCTACTGCCACTCACCAGTAAAGTATTTTGCAGAATAATCATCAACAGAATTGTACCAACACTTGAGGAAAAACTTCGGAAAGAGCAGGCAGGATTTAGGAAAGGAAGATCATGCATAGACCACATATTTGTACTTAGACAAATATTAGAACAGGCAAATGAGTGGCATAGCACAACATATGCATTATTCATAGATTTTGAGAAAGCCTTTGACAGTGTCAACAGAGATGCACTGTGGAAAATTTTAAGATGGCATGGCCTCCCCCATAAAATAGTTAATGTAATCAAAGCCCTATACGAGGGTTTTCAGTGCAAAGTTATCTGTGGAGAACATACCTCCAGCAGCTTTAGGGTACAAACAGGAGTGAAACAGGGATGTGTACTATCACCAACATTATTTATCTTGGCAGTAGACTGGTTAATGAAGGAGGCAACATCAGACAAACGCAGAGGATTACAATGGACCCTTGATACAGTGCTGGAGGACCTTGACTTTGCGGACGACATTTGTCTGTTATCAAGCAGTCACAAAGATATGCAAGATAAAATAAACAAGCTAACTCAGAATGCAAACAACATAGGACTAAAGATCAACGTAGGAAAGACAAAGTTAATGAAGCAAAATGTGAACAACAGAAATGTACTCAGAGTAGATAACAAGTTAGTGGAGGAGGTCAACGAATTTGTATACCTTGGCAGCAGAGTAGTAGAAAATGGAGACAGCACAGAGGACATCAACAGCAGACTTACTAGAGCAAACCAGGCTTTTGCAATGCTGCAGAATATATGGAAATTCAAAAAAACTAAGCATAAATATGAAAATCAGGATATTTAAGAGTAATGTTCTAAGTGTACTACTCTATGGAAGTGAATGCTGGAAAATCACCAAAACCATAGAAAACAAGTTGAATTCTTTCCAGACTAAATGTTTACGAAGAATTAAACAAATATTTTGGCCAAACACCATAAGAAATAACATTTTATTAGCAGAAATGCAGATGAAACCACTGACAACAATTATTGAGGAAAGACGCTGGCGATGGTTGGGACATGTGCTCCGAATGACTGACAACTCACTACCAAAAATAGCACTAAGATGGACACCACAGGGGAGCAGAAGTAAGGGTAGACCAAAAGAGACATGGAGAAGAACAACAGAAAGGATGTTGAGCAATAGAGGGCTCACCTGGGCAAGAGCAGAAAAAAAGGCGAAGGACAGACATTTGTGGAAAACCCTTGCGGAAGCCCCATGTGCCCTGGGCACTTAAGGTTCAGAGAGAGAGAGAGAGATTGGTTGTTCCACCACCACTTGTTCCTGCGGTCTTCATTTTAGTCTTAATTTTTGTGTATGTTTTTCTGAAGTCTTATGGCAGTCTTGACTTCTTTGCTTATGCAGTCTGAATTCTGATTTTATCATTATCAGTCTTGTCTTTTCTTTTATAATCTTGATTTTTTTTTTTGGCTTTTGTATTCTTGATTTCATTTTTCTCCTCATTAGTCTTATTTTTTTCTTATAATTTTGATTTTGCTTTTGCTCTTGCAGATTAGTTTCTACCTGCACAAACGAGCAATGATTCTTGACACCCGAATCAGTGAACCTGGAAATGTGATGACCCGCTGTCCTGAAGGAGAGACTTTTGAAAAACTGTGCTACAACTTTGAATCTATAGATGATGTGAACAGTTACTGGAATGATGTGAAAGTTATTGCACTCAGTTCTAAAGTTGGATATTATAGTGTTGGTAAGGAAGTGTTTGGAACATTTACTAACTTTTTTGAGTGCAACTTATGAAATCTGAGATTGCAGATTAGCGGGCTGTGGTGAAATTTTAGAATGTAGACTAGTGGACTGCAGTAAAATTTGAGGTTGTAGATTAGTGGACTATGGTGAAATCTGAGATTGTAAAGATTAGTGGATGGCAGTAAAATTTGAGATTGTAGATTAGTAGACTGGTGAAATCTGAGGTTGTAGATTAATTGACCATAGTGTAACTTTTAAGTACATAATGAAAAGGGTAAATAACAGAACAAGACCAGAAAAGATGAGATACATCACTTAGTGCAAAAAAGAGGTGACTCTTAGTTAACATTTAAGTTTCTCTTCCTCCCTCACAGTCGATGTTTCAGGCAATCATGGTACCGTCTCTTTATTGGAAGCCAGTCGGCCAACCTCTTTGCAAAAGATCAGTGAAAATGATTGGCTACCTGGTGACCATAGAGGTTCTGGAGGGTTTGACAGTTCACTTTTTGTGTAAGTGTAGTTTTGTTTTTTAAAGCCTTCCAGCGGAAGTGTCAAGAAAGCTTTCATTTTGAGCACATTGTGGATTACTTGCTTGTTCTTAGTTGATCTTTTAACCCTCTGGGCCCAGATTCCTCACAGGAAGAATTCACAAATTTGCTATATTCCCTGACTAACATAGTGAAACCTGGGAATCATGGGTTAATAACACGTGACCTGCATCACACAGATGTGTCTTAACTGATGTATATTAGCTGTTACATTCTGTTTAAAGTAATACTGTCTATCACTTCAAGGTGACAGAGTTATTTGGACACAGATTTCCTATAATTCTTGTGATTTATGGTTTGACTGTATGATGGTTCCCATGTTCAGACAGTTTAATATATGTTCTTATTATTCATCACAAGTTTAACCACAGCTTTCAGTTATTTGTTATACTATTTTTATAAACTTGGAGCTAGTAGCATTTTTCAGATTTTTTTTTTTCCCCATCTATTGCCGCAGTCAGAGTCATAAGCCATTGCTGTAGTCAGAGCCATAAACCATTGCTAAATTCAGAGTCATAAACCATTGCTGCAGTCAGAGTCATAAACCATTGCTGCAGTCAGAGTCATAAACCATTGTTGCAGTCAGAGTCATAAACCATTGCTGCAATCAGAGTCATAAACCATTGCTGTTCAGGATTTTAGCCTCTGTCCATACAGTGCTGCCAGTAATAGTCTTAACTTTTATACCTCCAGACAAAAAACCCAGGTCGACATAAACAACTTTATAATAAACATGTCTGTTATGTTTTTATTCTCTCATGGCGAAGGTCTCGGGGGTTCGAATCTGGCCAGAGGCACCCCAGTCACCCAGCTGTAGAAATAGGTACCTGACTTCTTCTGGAGTTGGGGAAGGAAAGGTGGCCAGGCATGATACTGACCACATCACCCTCTAGTGTGCTGATAGGTCAAGGAAAACATGGGCACTAACATCTTATCCCTATGTGCCTCTAAGGCATGACAGGATTACCATTAACTTTTATGTTTTTATAGGGAAATGATGCAATATCTATATTTGGGTTATATTGTAGTTTAAAAATTGAATCTAAAAAACCCAGAGAAAGGATAAACATATATAAATATGTGTGACTCATGGTGGACATGGGTTAATGCCATGTCCTTGCCATATGAGCTGGGACTGAAGTGTTTCCCATGTTGGGATTCTGTGCAGAAAAAGAGTAAGCAAAGATACTGTTAAAGATACTTGAGGTGTGAGTTTTACAATCCTCATCACAACATCATCTTCTAAGAACTCCTGGAAGATCCCATGACGGTTAGTCATTTGCATGTCCCTTGCAGAACTTAACAGCTCTCCTGTAGGCCTCTCTATTGTAAGCAAGATGCCCTGCTGCTGATGCATCCATTCGCAGATTACCCACAATAGTAACACCTATTTATTATTGCATACTTATTATATTACAATAACCACAGACTGGTAATAGAAAAGGTACAAATGAAGATCAGGAACCTTAACCAGAATATAAAAAAAATTGAATCATCAAAAACTAATTGATATTGAAAGGAAAAGATAGTAAAATTCTTTAACTGTATCATGAGAAGAAAGAAGTTAGAGAAGCAGACAATCACTGGGAAACTCAGGGGAAAAAGAAAGGGAGGGTGAAAAAAATATCTCATTTGGCTGACCAGATGGCACAAGGAAAGGAAAAGCTACCAGTCTGATTAAAAATACCAAGGTGTATGTGAAACGGAGAAGCTCCATTAGTACAGTATTTAGTGAATACATGAAGGAATACATATTTATGATTCATCACTTGATCCCTACGTGCTTATAAGACATAGGGTTACCTTTACTGCGAGTTATCCCAGTATTTCCATATTTACTGGCTTTCTGTTGGTAATGTTTATGAACTGTTTATTTTTTTTTTTAATCAGGCATAGGAATTCCAACTGGAATTTGAAAGGACATACACAGAAACAGAATTCCTCCACTCTGACTCATAGTTTAGGAAACAAAAGAAACAAAGGTAGGAAAATGGGTTTGTGCTGAGTAGTTTGCTGTTGTAATCAGTGATAAATTGAATCAGTTATAGTTGTTATATATGTAGTCTGATTAGCTGCTGTGTATAATCAGTGATAGTTATATAGTGTGTTCAATTTGCTGCATATAATCAATGATAATTGTTACATATGGAGTCAGTAGCTTACTATGTTTAAACAGTGACAAATTGAATCAGTGATAGTTGTTAACTATGTAGTCTGAGTAGCTTGCTGTGTATACTCGGTGATAGTTGTTATTTATATAATCTAAGTAGCTTGATGTGTTTAATCAGTGTTAGCTGCTATATGTGTAGCTGGAGAGGTGGATGTGCTTAATCAGTGATAGTTGTTATTTACGTAATCTAAGCAGCTTGACATGCTTGAACAGTGATAGTTGTTATTTATGTAATCTAAGCAGCTTGACATACTTAATCAGTGATAGTTGTTATTTATGTAATCTAAGTAGCTTGACATACTTAATCAGTGATAGTTGTTATTTATGTAATCTAAGCAGCTTGACATACTTAATCAGTGATAGTTGTTATTTATGTAATCTAAGTAGCTTGACATACTTAATCAGTGATAGTTGTTATTTATGTAATCTAAGTAGCTTGACATACTTAATCAGTGATAGTTGTTATTTATGTAATCTAAGCAGCTTGACATACTTAATCAGTGATAGTTGTTATTTATGTAATCTAAGCAGCTTGACGTGCTTAAACAGTGATAGTTGTTATTTATGTAATCTAAGCAGCTTGACATACTTAATCAGTGATAGTTGTTATTTATGTAATCTAAGCAGCTTGCCATACTTAATCAGTGATAGTTGTTATTTATGTAATCTAAGCAGCTTGACATACTTAATCAGTGATAAGGCTGATTCGAATGAAAACCTTAAAACTGTGGTAGAAATTCTAAACACTGTCCCATCATCATGTAAATTGACAGCATCGTTGCTAATGACATAAGGAATGTCTTGCTCGTGGCAACATGGTGCCAGTGAGTTACTTGGTGTTGTATGTTAGTAGTGTAAAGTTTAACGCATGCAACTTCTGCAGTCGACTCTGGCGTAACTACTTAGTGTACTTGCTCTGGACGAGAAGAATCAGATACAGAACTCGGGCCATTCTGGAACTTCCTTCTCCACTCATAAACTTGTTTGAATAACAGAAACACATCACTGGACTTAATTTTCATTCACTGATATATTTCAGTAGGTATCACAGCTTCACTGAAGAGTTCTTCAAATATCATGGACACAAAAAAGAACAAATATATCCATACTACAAGAACTTAATATTGAAGAGGGCTGGCTAGTTAAGAGAATTAAAGAGAGAAAACTTAAATATTTTGGACACATTAAACATCATGATAATTTGGAGAAGACTGTATTGGAAGGGTACATAATGGGAAAAAGAAAGAGAGGAAGACCAAGGTGAAGTTGGCTGCAAGACATCGTTGATAATCTGCAAATGAATGCATCAGCAGCAGGGCATCTTGCTTACAACCGAGAGGCTTACAGGAGAGCTGTTAGGGAGGCAAAGTTCTGCAAGGGACATGCAAATGACTGACTGACTGACTGACTGATCACACCTTCACTAGGTATTACATGTTCACTGCTAAAAAAAAAACAGATGGCAGAATAGTGTTTCACTTTTGTGCATGTCTCTAGAAGAGTGGCCCACTATTGCTTACCAGATGTTTCTTACATGATTATTAATGATAGTGTCAGCTTATATGATGATAGGACACTGCTTAGAATTTCTGTCACAGTTTTAATGTTCTGACTTGGATCATCACCCATGTGTATGTAGACTAACCAGATTCCTGTGTTCAACAGTTATAATTATGCTAATAGTAAGAAATAAGTGGAAGTCTTAGGCTTCTGCAGGATAAAGTGTTAAAACAGGGAAAGATGAACAGCATCAGGAGAAGGACAGGAACCAGCCTGGCTGGGTGTACCCAGGACAGAACAAGCTGTAGATCCAGAGCACTCAGCCTTCCATGTAAACTCCTGGTGATGAAAAGATGGTATCTGAGCTTTCCCCTTTTCATTATTTTGACATTTAATTGACATCCAAATAGTACAGAAGACAGGAAAGACTTCAGACAGTTGGGATGATAGTGTCTCTGATATCTTGACAGGGCACAAAGCAGCTGATAATGCGGTGTTTTTCATGTGGAGGTTATGGTTTGAGAACTGCAGTGCACGTTTTGGTTGACCCAGCTGTAAAAACAGGTGCTTAACACGCTAGCTTTTGGGGAAGAACTGCCACTGAAGGAGTAACACAATAATTAGTGTATATAACTATACATGAAGCACTGCAGTAAAGCTGTGATATTAGAATGTATAAAACAGGAAAAAGTAGGAACAGCTTTATTACTTAACGATTACAAAGTTGTGACGTTTCGGCGTGAGCCTTAATCATACAAAAACATACAGGATGAAGAAGTAGAGAGAGGAGATAAAGTATAGATTCACATGAATACTATTTTTAAAAAAAAAAAAAATTTTTTTTCTAAAGAGTACTTAGCTGTAAATTGTAAGGCGTGGCTTGTCTGGCGGTGTGTGTCAGGAATGGATTTAGTAGAACGTGGAGACTTTAAATAGAGACCTGTGACATTTGGTCGGTGGGTTGTAACTGGGGGTGGTGGATGGGGAACTGGGAAAGGGAGAGAGAGTGTGTGATGCAGTATTGACCTAGCTAGGAGAAGTTGAAACAGATGATTGGGGAAGAGGGGTTGCAGAGTGATGCTGTGAGGAAGTTTGAAAAATAAGGAGGAGTGGAGTTTGTGGAGAGGTACTATAATGATTGAAGAGAATGTTACATGTAACTAAACAGCGAGTTTAATCCATGTGGTTCCTGCGTCCCATAATTTTGAATGCAGCGGTTCTCAAGTGCCAGGCGGCTTGTGTCATCTGCGTGACATTGTTTGATGGCTGTTACCAGAAAGTCATGCCTCTGTGGTTGGGGCCATTGAAATGATTTGGGACTGGTTTCGAAGCATGCTGGTTGATGTCGTACAGATGTTTTTGCATGCGGTCCCCTAATCTGAGGCCAGTCTCACCAATATATGTTATCCTGCATCTTTTGCAAACAATGACATATATCACATTACGGGACTCGCATGTGAATCCCTCATGAAGGGTGAGGATAGTTTTGGGAAAGGTGATTGTTTTCGTTTCCCAGACTACAGGGCAGGTAACACAGCGGGGGCGGTTACATTTTCTGGTGCCAACATATGTAAGGCTCTGCTTCAGGTGGCTGTGGACGAGGATGTCCTTAAGGTTTGGCTCACGTTTGTATGCCAATAGGGGTGGATCAGAGAAAATGTCGCGAGTGTCGGAGTCGAGTTGGATTATCGGCAGATGACGATAAAGAATTTTCTTAACCATCTGACCGTGCGGGTGGAAAGGCAGTACTAACTTAACTCTGTCAGATGGAGTAACTGCTGATGCATTATGGGACATCAGGATCTCATACTTAAAGTCAGTCCAGTGATTACTCATTATGCTAAAGTTCACAGCAGGATAATGATGAACATTAATCATTATGACCATTGGCTGTAACCATGGTAACTCAATCCTACATACGAGCTGGAATTTGTAGATAAAATTACCTGAAGGGCTAAATGCAAATTCATTTCCTTTTGCAGGATTTATTCTAAGCTTTCTCTGTTTTAGTGGCAGATACTCCAGTAGAACAAGCAAATGAACCACAGTCAAGCCAAGGAGGAGAAGAAAAAGCCCCAACTAAAAAGTTGAAAGTTCCACGGAAAGTTCATCGTAAGTCTGTAGTTGCAGTGAGGTAAAATGAACTCATGTATATACAAGAGACACATAAATGGGTGGTTATATTTATAGAGTTTTTGCAGAGAAACCGTCTAAAAGATGGTAATTTAATTATTGTGACTGGTGAACTTTTTTTCAAGATTTCTAATTTTATTTTTATATATGTTGATCTTGTTGTTAAAACTCTCTAGTACAGTAACCAGGATGCTTTTTGTAGCTGATGCAGTTCATGTTCTTGTTCAGTACAGTTTTGGCATCACAGCAAATGAGAAAATCCCATAATTGCTCCTCTGCCTGTGCTAGTGACATCTCCTAGAATGTGCATGAACCTTCCTGCATCATGTCCAGGCATAATGATGAAAAGTGTTCCATGCACGATAAATGTGTATATTTCTGCAAATATCCCCAGTAGGGAGGCGCTCACAGTCATCTCTGAGCAACTAAATGGTGCCGACCTTCCAAAGAGCACAGCGGAATGCATCAGCCATAGATGTCAGTATCATTCATGATACCGATCACTGTCGAGGAAATCCATGGGCTACTGAAAGTCATAGCTCACAGTGATGCCCTGAGCACTTAACTCAGTAGCTAGGGAGCCAAACTGGGCTTCCAACCCACAACACAATGAAACTATCACAGACAAAGTGTAGATGAAGGCAAACGAAGGCACAATCTGCAACAGTCACATTCACTCTTCTGCCATGTTGGAACCTAAGTCAGCTGATGTTGTGTAGGTGTTGAGCTTCAAGTGCCATATCAGATTGAGAGTAAATTATAGTGGCTAACTTGAGGACCTAGAATGGGAACAAAAAATGAACTTCTCAGCAGGTTCCACTACTATGGTGGGACCATGGTGGGCCTTGTCCCAGTAGCCAGGCAGAGCTGTTACTAGGAGCACACACAGACAGGTGGGACAGGATTTTCTTTGCTCCTGATAACTATAGTCACGCTAGCATATTTGTGCATGTGATAAACATAATTTTATCCATATTTGCTGGCCCTAGTATAGTATTATACTAAATTAACATTGTTACATTACTGTTATATTAACAACAACAAAGAGGAATATAAATCTTTAACAAAAGAAGTATGAAGAAACATAAGAAAAGACACAAAAAAAAATACATACAAGATTGTTGAAAGAATAGGAGGACATCAAAAGTGTGGAAGAGATAGTGAAATGGTTAAAGAAATGAAGACATTGACGAGAAATGCACACCTAAGCTAAATGTAATTTGTGACGAGATGGGGATATACCTTGACAGAGACAGAGGAAATTGTAGAAAGATGGAAGGAATATTGCAGAGGAATGTATGAAACAACCGACTGTGAAAGCAGAAATCTACAGTGTGAATTATTGGAGGAGAAAGAACCCGAACCGACAGTAGAAGAAGTTTTATGGGCAATAAAGAATCTGAACAGTTATAAATCATCAGGATGTGATGAGATAACAGCTGAACTTATTAAAGCAGGAGGAAAGGAATGTGCAACAATCTACGATGCACTGTGTAAAAAGATATGGCATTCAGGTATTTGGCCAAAAAAGGGTAACCTGAAATTATGCGCAAACTACAGAACTGTTGCCCTGATTAGTCATGCCAGTAAAATCCTGTTAAAAATCATAATGGGTAGACTTCGTAAGAAAACAGAAGAAGAAGTCAATATGGTCCAAGCTGGTTTCAGGCAAGGAAGAGGATCAAGAGATCATATATTCAATATAAGATTAATAGTAGAGAAATGTAGAGGGTTTATTGTGAATCTTTATTTAGGCTTTATAGACTACTCAAAGGCATTTGATCGTGTACAACACCAGAAACTGGGAAATGATGGAGAAAATGGAATTTCCAACACATTTAATACAATTAACATCACTGCTGTATCTAGACCAACAAGCAGCAGTAAGAATAAATGGTGAAACAACAACTTGGTTTGACATAAAACAAGGGGTCCGTCAGGGGTGCATATTGTCACCTTACTTATTTAACTTGTATACTGAAAATATAATGAGAAATGTTTGAGAAGATGTAGACAAAGAATATTACCATGCCATAACAATTGGAGGTTATGAAATACCAGAGATTAGACATGCTGATGACACAGTATTACTGTCCACAACACAAAAAGGAATGGAAAAACTAATTATGTCAGTCCGTAAGAACAACGAAGAGTAAAACCTCTATCTTAATGTGAAGAAAACTAAATTGATGACAACTGACAAAACAAACAAGGCAGCTGAAATATGTATTAACGAGGAAAATGGAAGAAGTGGAGAGTTTTGAATATCATGGATCACTACTAACTAGTAATGGAGATAAAATGAGGGAAATTAAAAGGAGGACATCTATCGCTCTTCAGAAAGTAAAACAACTAAAGAAAGGAAAGAGAGGAACAGACAGAAGTACAAAAATAAGATTTTTAAGGGCGTGCATCTTTCCCATCGCAACATATGCCTGTGAGACCTGGACACTTAACAAAACAGCTGAGAAACACATAAATGCCTTTGAATGTAAATGCTACAGAAGAGTTCTTCAAATATCGTGGACACAAAAAAGATCAAATATATCCATACTACAAGAACTTAATATTGAAGAAGGCTGGCTAGTAAAGAGAATTAAACAAAGAAAACTTAAATATTTTGGACACACTGAATGTCATGATAATCTAGAGAAGACCGTCTTGGAAGGGTACATAATGGGAAAAAAAAGAGAGGAAGACCAAGGTTAATATGGCTGCGAGACAATGTCGATGATCTGCAAATGGATGCATCAGCAGCAGGCCATCTTGCTCACAACTGAGAGGCCTACAGGAGAGCTGTTAGGGAGACAAAGTTCTGCAAGGGACATGCATATGAATGAATGAATGAGTATAGTATTCTTTGTAAAGTTCTCTCTGTTTTAAAATCTATATACAGCAAAATGTAAGAGCCATGTATGCAGTATAATGTGCCTCTCTCATTCACATCCATCTTTTGGAAAGATTTATCCTGGTTTTTCTATTTTCCTGTTTTGTCCAGCTGTGGGTGGCCTGCGTCGGATGGAGAGAATGAGCATGAATAAAAACAGACAAAGAAAACGAGCACAGGCTAAGACAGAAAAGAAGCAGAAAGTGAACAGTAAGTAGTGGATTGTATTGTAATAAGACAGAGAGGGTTTTTTTTATGCCATTAGACATGTTGAAATAAAAAGAGAATACGAGTGTTTTTTGTGTTGGAGATGTCAGTTATATAGAGATTATGATTATTTCACAGTTAGAAATTTTACAGTTGTCTAGAGAATACAACTGTTTTTCTGTTGGACATGTTAAAATTATATATTAGATACAGATTATGATTGTTTTTGCTGTTGGACATGTTAAAATTATATATAAGAGTTGGTTGTTTTTGATGTTGAATCCGTTCAAATTAAGCAAAAAAAAAGACTTTTTTGAATTATAATTAAATATGGGCGATGATTGTGTTTTTTATTGGATGTGTTAAAAAATGAAAAAGTGGTTTATTTTGTTCTTCATCATCATCAGGTGCCGTGCCGACTGGCGTTGGCTATTATGCTTCTCCAGATTACCCGATCCTTCATGCAGGCCATCAGTTCAGTTGGTGATCTCCTCTCACACCATCCCGTCAGACTGTCCAGTATCATTTCTCTTGGTCTTCCTCTTGATCTTCTTCCTTCTATTTTTCCTGTTGTTATAATATTTTCAATGCCCTCTCTTATCTTTTTGACAAGGTTTTTTGTCTCTCCAGCTCTTCTCATACATTCTTCATTAGTTATTTTTGCTGTCCAGGGGATTCACAACATTCTTCTAATAAACCACATTTCTGCTGCTTCCAATGATTTTTGTGCAGACTTGCTTATTGTCCATGATTCACTTCCATATAACAAGATAGATTCAATATAGCATTTTAGGACTCGTTTTCTAACATTCATTGATAAAGATGTGTTAGCTAATATGTTTCTCATTCTCTGAAATGCAGTCTTTGCTTGGCCTGTTCTGTTCCAAATTTCTGTTCTGCATTTCCCATCTGAAGTTATTACTGCTCCAAGATATTTGAATTTCTGCACGTGCTTTAGAATAGTTCAGTTTAATTTAATACTGCATGCTGGTGGATTCTGTTTCTTAGATATAACCATAGTCTCTGTCTTTTTGATGTTCAAAGTAATGCCTTTCTGTTCACTTTCTTTGGTGACTTTATCCAAGAGATTTTGCAGGTCTTGTTGGTTCTCAGCTATCAGTACTGTGTCGTCAGCATACCGAAGGTTGTTAATATTGTATCCTCCAATTTTTATGCCTGGTTCTGTGATGATTGTTCTTAGAATATTCTCGCTGTACAGAGAAAAAACGGTCTGGAGATAGTACACATCCTTGTCGCACCCCTTGTTTTATAGGTTGATATTTTCAAATTCTATTTTCAACTCGAATTGCTGCTTCTTGCTGCCAGTATAGATGTTTTACAATCCTCAGGTCTTTGCCGTCTATATTGATGTCTTCAAGCATTTTAATAATTTCATTATGTTTCACCTTGTCAAATGCCTTGGTGTAATCAATGAAGCATAGGTAGAGATCTTTCTGTACTTCTAAAGCTCTTTCTGTTAGTGTTCGTAAAGCATAAATGGCATTGTGTGTTCCCTTTCCTTCAACAAATCCAAACCGTTCATCTGCTATTTCCATTTTTATCTATTTTGTTCTTGGACTTGTTAAAACTTGGCAGTGTGTGATTTTTTGTTTGTCTAAAAAAAATGTTGAAATAGGTCACAGTTTGGTGGTGCCAGCTTGTATGTAAAATTAAACAAGAAATCAGTTATCACTCAGCAGGAAATGAAAAATGTTAAAATGTATTGGTCTACGCTTGTCTAACAGCGGAGGATGATGGTGATAGACAGGCTAAAATGAACATGAGGAAGATGAGGACATCATTTACACCCCTAGAAAATGGCTTGGTATGTTTTTTGTGGTTTTGGTTTCTTTTCTTTTTTTTTTTGATGTATGTGTGTGGCTGCGTGTGCATGCATGCGTGGTTGGGCTGTTTGTTGTTAATTCACTGTGCAATATTTAAAAAAACTGGTTAGTTTCGATGAAGTAATGTTGGAAATAACACTTACTTTTAAAACATTTTTAACTATTTTTTCCCTCTTTGTTTATTCTGAGTTGTAAAATGTTGCTAATTTTAGATTTTTTTGTGTGGAAAATTTGATTCATGTGTGAGTTGACAATTTTCTAACATACGTATTTCGTGTATCCTCTTCTGGTCTGTAGCTTTTGCTTAGCCAGGTGACCAGTAGCATACTGAGCCCAAAGACAAATGCTTGCGTGAAGTCGAGTCTTATACGGGACATACTGAAGGAGCTCTTGCCAGTTAGTGTTCTCATTTTTTGTGTGTAATACATAATGTGATTGCCTGTTATATAATACAAAAAAGGTTGTTTAACACTGTTGACCTGTTATGCAGTATATTTTGTCTGAATATATGCACGTGTTTCTCAGCCTTTTTACATCCTTGTGGAACCCTCAGAAAAATGTTCAGGTCTCAAAGAACCCGTGCAGTAAAACTGGTTGTATCAGCAGCTGATGGAGCATTAACGTGACCATTGCTGTCTTGAGTTAAAATATGTTTTTTCTGTGAATCTGTTTATAAACATGGTTGGTTTTTTTGTTTTTTTTAGTTACAGTCTCACAGGACCTCTTATGGAATCCCAGATGAGATATGTTGTGTTATAGTAGTGAGATATGTTGTGTTATAGTAGTAAGATATGTTGTGTTATAGTAGTGAGGTATGTTGTGTTATAGTAATAACTTTCTAACATATTAACTGTAGCTCAGCTACAAATTAACAAATGTTAATTTTATCCTTATTAAATAAAGAAAATGTAATTTTTAACTTTAAATTAATATTCCAACAGTTCAGAATGTTAACATTTTTTTTTTTAAAAAGAACTAATACTTTGTTGGATGCACATGGAAAGAAGCAGAGAATAATTCCAAGAACAGGGATGACTGGAGAGTTGGCTGTGCTCTTAAAGGAGTGAAAGGCGATGATGATGATGATGATGAATACTTTGTTGAAAAAAAGACTGCAAACAATTTTGTTTCCAAAACTGTATATTATTATAACTGTATATTACTGTATATCTTTGATAATAAGAAAAATATACGTTTATGGAAAAATGGAACTGTTATTTACACATTAGAGCAAATTTAACAACAACAAAAAAAGTGGCATATCCGTATTGTTCACAAATTGCCAGAGACAAACTTTAGAATGAAAGTAATATTTTCTTTCTGTGTTATAAAAACCTGTTATTTCTTTAATGGTAATTTATATGCACAGGAATCTAAGGACAAGACTACAAATGCTATTAAAGGAAAGCTTGCCAGGTTGCTGAAGGAAGACAGGTTTCGTGTGCACCTGGTTGTCTACATTGCTCAAGCTCTGGGAGATAAAGTGAGTTTTGTTCAGTCCATTTATGGAATTTATCATCTAAAGGAAAAAAAAATCTATTAATCATCCATTTATATGACCAACTGAATTACCATCATTAGCATTTCACTTGTATTAATCTTTGTTCTGTTTAGTTACGTGAATAACTATCAGTGTAATATCAGTGTAATTTGTTTTATCATTGGTTTTTGTTTAGCCAGTTGAGCAATTATCAGTTATTAATTTTGTCTTAATCTTTAATCTCTTTTAGTCACTTGGACAGCCATCAGTTTATTTCTTTTCATTATTAACCAGTCTTTTTTTTAAACCACTTGAATAACCATCATCACTTGGACAACCATGTTTCTTTTCATTATTAACCGGTCTTTTTTTTAACCACTTGAATAACCATCAGTGTATTTATTCATCTGTATTAATCATTTGTCTAATTGGTCTTTGGTGTACAAGCAGTACATATATAACCAAATGAGATTTTTTTTGGAGTTAAATAGTACTGGAAGAAAATTTCTTTCACCTGCTGCAGGAGCTCATGATGAAGTACGAGGGGAAGAGACATCCTATTCATAGTCCTGGCATGGAGAGTCAGTTTCGTCGATTGTACCTAGATCTCCGCAATAAATTCAGGTCAGTCAGTGATTGTTATATGTCTCTGCAGATCTTACATCTCACATCCTTCCCGTGCCGTTAAACATCACATAGGGCTCACATGGAAGTTCGCCAGGTTTTCCTGTCTTTGGCAGGCTTTTCAGTCTCATTATGCCTACTAATTTGACCTCTCTTAACAATGTCCTCTTTAGAGTTTCACGTGGCTGACCTCTTTTTCTTCGGCCTGTTGTGTTCCACTTGATAGCTTGTTTTGGAATTCTCTGACTATTTCTTCCCATCACGTGACCGACATATGTCCATCTCCTTTTCCTGATCACCCATGAGACTGGTTGTTGTTTGCTCATTTGCCTTATCTCTGCGTTGTTATTGAATTTGTTCCACTTTATACTGAGTATTTTCCTTAGGGATTTGTTTTTGACAGAGTCTAATTTGTTGTCTATTTCTTTAGTTGTTTTCCAGCTTTCGCATGCATAAATGAAGGTGGATATCACATTTTAATTGAATAGTCTTAACTTGGTTTTTGTGCTTATAACTTTTGAGAGCCATATGTTCTCAAGATTCTTGAAGGTCAATGCTGCTTTTGCAGTTCTAATTCAAGCTTCCTTTCTGATGTCACCATCCAGGTCTATGTAGCTGCCAAGGTATGCATATTGGTTGACTTCTTCAGCAGCTGTTCCTTCTATGTATATTTTTCCATTTTGATTAACTGGAATTTTCCTTATTTTTGTTTTTTCCTTGTTAATTTCAAGTCCTATTTTACTACCCATTGAAGACAGGGTATCTGTTATTTTTTTTTTGGCGTGAAATTCACATTGTTACTGATAAGAGTTATGTCATCATCAAAATCAAGATCTTTGAGTTGCGTCCCATGTACCCAATCATTACCTGTGTTACCTGTGCAGCATTTTTTCATTATGAAGTCAGTGGCAATTCCAAAAAGCGAAAGAGATAGTATACATCCTTGTTTCATGTCTGTTTCAGTCTGGAACCATTTGTCCATTCCTTCTTCTGTGTTGACTGCACATGCATATCTGTTACAGAGATCTTTAATGATGTTGACAGTTTTAGATGGTATTCCATATAGTCTTAAATTTCTCTACAGTGAATCTCTGTGTATGCTATCAAATGCTTTTTTAAAGTCTATGAAGTTCAGGATTAATGGTTTTTGCTTTTCAATATGTTCTTCAAGTATTATTCTTAGAGTAAAGATTTGGTTGAGACAGCTTCTCCCTTTGTTGGTTTTGTTGCGAGTTTCCATAACAGTTCCTATTTTTCTCTCCATCTCTAGTCCCAAGATAAGTTGTTAGCCGAAGTCCCTGGTCTCTGCAAATATTGATTTAATATTGTTGTTTTATCTTTTGTGTGAGTTTTGTGTTGCTCAGTCAAAGTTGCTGCCTCATGGTCGATAAAATAGTATTTTGTATGTCTGTATATAGTTTATGATTTTTAAAAATTATATGAATTCTTTAAAAACTGACTTTGAATCAGCAGCTGTAGTGATTTGATTTAAAATATTGATACAAGTTTCTGTTTCTATGATGTCTGTACAGACTGATTTAGTGACATGTAAAGCATCATCATCATAATTGTGTGGGTGCCTGCCTATCTGTGTATATGTGTGTATGTATGTATGTTATGTATGTTATATCTATAGGACAACCAAATGGATATCAGGATTGTTGCGTCACATAGGTCTGTTTAGCATTTCAAATAACCTTGAGGTCTACAGCTGAATGACCACCACAAAAGACAGAAATGTCATTGTGTATACCTTAGCTGAGGTTGACATATTTGATGTGCGTTCATGCGTCACTATTACTGGTATTTCTAGAACATCACATAGTTTTGTTGTTGTTTCATAGCTCACCCCAGAATTCACAAGCAGTGACCCTGCCAGGATCAGTTTCTGAGCTGCTAAACCAGTACACCATTGAAAGTACAAAAGATATCTTATATAAAACCCCCAAGGTATCTAAGGATGTCCAGTGTGTGGATGATGTTAAGGAGATTGTTGTATGGGAACTTCTGGAGGTAAATCTTGCATTGTTTTATTTCTGCATTATTTGTCCTGTGTTCCTCTTTATGTTTCTGAAGGTTTTTAGAACATTGGTTCTAAATCTGTTTTGAGTGTGACCCTGAGCCAACAGTGGTGGATGCTTCCTCTCTTCTTCCCCCTCCATTGCAGCCTAGGGCTGGGAACCACTGGGTTAGAGGGATAGGAAAAGTGGCTATGCTAGAGTGAAGGCACGGTTATTATCAGGGCTGGAAAACCAGAGGTGGCCAAGACCTTGCCCCAGCTTTTCATTTGTGCTCCAAGCAATAGCTTGGCTGATGGTATGTAATCCCTGTATTGATGATGGGGTCTGCAAAGAAGTTCATTGTGGTCACTCTGTGTCTTCAAGCTGGCCACCATACCCATTCCTAGTTTGGTGTGATGCTTGTGTGTCAACGTCCTCACTTCATCAGCTGCTAGGAGCATCCTGCTTGCAGTTCTAAAGAGATGAAACAGTAAATTAGGGTATGGGAAAAAAAAAAGTTTCCCAAATAAAACTGAGAAGTGTTATCATTCTTGATTATGTCAGTAAAGTTATCTGATGTTCCATATGAGATAAAGCTGAAATGTTTTCTAAAGTGTGATATTTAAAAAAAAATTTTCTTTGAAAAATTTCAGAGTTTTCTGCATCTTACGAAGCCACTGTCAGCTGGTGATGTTTACATAACATTGTCACGTTTTCCTGATGATGTTGTCCGCAAGGCTTACACTAGCTTAAAATTGTGTGGAATTATTGTACAGATGAAGGTAAGTTTGACTGAATGTCTAGAAATTCAGCATTTTAATGAATGTCTAGAAATGTAGCATTTTAATGACCATTACCATTACCATAAGAGTTATGATTTTACATCAGTTGTTGGGATGTACTGAAGTGATGGTGCAGTTGTCAGGACCAGTGAAACTTGGTTGTCCAAAATCTTATTCCACTTCACCATCGCGCTTCTAGAAACATGTTGCTGTACTACTTTGTTCTGGCTTACAGGCTAGATCTTGATGTGTCATTTGTGTGTGTGGAGTTTTACAAGATGTCTTTTTCTTTGTTCTAGTAGGGCAAGTTCAGGCAAGTTATCAAACCTGACCCCTCATCGTCTTTGCTTTTCAAGATCTTCATGGCATTTGCTGTAAATGAACTGTATGGAGCATCTAAAACATCTCTGTTGTGTCGAAAGCTTTTGTTGAGCACTTGCCATTTACAGTTAAGATTCTACCAATTCTTTGCTGTTCTAGCATCCATTGTTTACTCAAGTCGTCCTTGTGTTGTCAGATTTCAGCAAATATTTCTCTATTTTTTTTTTAACTTTTTCATAAAATAATTAGTTCTTTTCAGTTACCAAAGTAATCAGTGCCACATGTTTTGTTGTAATTTATCTTGTTCAAGCATGTAAATGAAAATTGAAGCTGTGTCTGCGGCAATGGAATGGTTAGTTGCTCATGATGCATTTATGGTGTCATTGTGACAGATTCACAGAGTATGCTTTATAAGATCAAGAAGAATTTGCTTAAAAAAGAATGGGTTCATCTGTTAAGCCAGTCAAATGTGACAAGCCTAATGTGGCTTTTCTGTCCAGGGCATGCGGGAGTACATGGCTGTGATGTGGCAGACAGACTTGCTGGACAGGCACAAATTAATGGCAGACTGACAGTGGACAAGGCGGACATTGCTAGGGCTGTATTGGACAGACTGTGGGAAAATAAAGGGCAGGGATAGAAGAACCATATAGATATGAAGAGATTACTGGAGCTAGGACAAATTAAAAATGCTGGCAGGAAACCCGAACTGTGTGGCAGAAAACGCATCATACACAACCAACATTTGACAGGAACTATTAGCAAACATACTTTTGGATGGATGCTGCAGCATGCAGCTGAGTATACATGGGGTTATCCCAAATGCAGTGAAGCCAGAGTCTGAACTTTAAACTTTGAACTTTATTGTATGTATGTACTTCTTTTTGCACAGAAATTTGAGAAGGACAGAAAGCAGATTCTGAATAAAACTGCCTTGCTCAACAACCATAAAAGCACTGTGAGGTAAGAGAGTTTCATGTCAGCATGAGCACAGGACAGTTTGTTTTGAGCATTCTTGTCTAGAGTTTTCTAATATTTAGCTAACAGGTATGAATTCTGAGTTCACAAGTCCTGCATGCCTAGGGGCAAGGATAAAAGTGATTTTCACCAGTCCTTGAAATCTCACTTGACACAAGCCATTACCAGCCCTTGAACGTTGTACTGACAAAACCCATTACCAGCCCTTGAACGTTGTACTGACAAAACCCATTACCAGCCCTTGAACTTTGTACTGACAAAAGCCATTACCAGCCCTTGAACTTTGTACTGACAAAAGCCATTACCAGTCCTTGAACTTTGTACTGACACAAGTCACTG
Organism: Achatina immaculata; assembly: GCA_009760885.1. Taxonomy (NCBI): domain Eukaryota; kingdom Metazoa; phylum Mollusca; class Gastropoda; order Stylommatophora; family Achatinidae; genus Lissachatina; species Lissachatina immaculata. The sequence goes on from CM019704.1 coordinate 32,556,843, forward strand.
TCAGTTTTTGAACTCATTATTGACATGAGTCTTTACCAGTCTTTGAACTCTTTATTAACATAAACCATTTACTCTATCGTGAGCCTGTTATTGTTCCAAGTATATACAAGCCTGCAGGCTGGAGTCTGTTTTTTTGTATTATCAGTTAACTCAGTGCCTAACAGCATATATTTATATTTGCAAAGTCATTAAAAACTTGTACACCTCTTCCAATGCCTTAGAGTTGACACGTATCAGTGCGTTTACTTTAGACTTAGCTTCAAGCGTTGCAAATAAATGACTGGAAGAAAAAGATGGTTTGGCTGACTATATAGCTTTCACATATTTTTGATGAATGAAATGTGAATAAAAATAGGTTTATTTTAGTTACATGAAGAATTATTAACTCTTTCAGTCCAAAACAGTGGTGATGGCTTTGGCCAGTTTTCCATGCAGATTTGAATTAATTTTCATGCACTGTTCTGATGAGGTCTACAGTAGAATGAATACATTTATTCTCTTAATCCAATCCATGTTTTAAAATGTAAGGTAACTTCTTTCTGAAGTTTTTCTTGTGAAAAATAAACAAACAGACATATTTGATTCCACATTTTCATTTGCGATTATGAAAAATGCACAGCAAATATCTATATATTGTTTATAGTTTTGTGATAGTGATATTGTAAAACTAAGGTAAAATCAGAAAATCTACAAACGTGTTTTCTGTTCAAAATGTCTTTATCATTGGAATAAAAAGAATATACAGAGTATGTAACTGCTGGTCCTTTTATATGGGAATCTATTTTCTTGGAATCAAAAGCACAAACATCTTGTTAGAAGCACCAGAATGATGGTAAGTCAACATAGAACACGTGTTGTCAGTCTTTGTATGATGCTGAATATGCTTCCTGAGATACTTGTATTTTGTTGTTTTTTTTTTTTTTTGTATTGGAACACAGTTGGATATGATGGGAAGCAAAAGTGTGGTCCTTTCTAATTTCCAGCTTCTGTTTTCCTTTCTTGAGAGTTTAATTACTTCCTGCTGGTGATTGGAGACATGCCTCTTTCACTTTTATCTCTCTGTCTTTGGGTTCGCATAGACGAGAGAATTTAAATAAAGAATGTGGATCAACTTTATAAATATTTGCTTACAGTTTTTTTTTTTTTTAAACGAAAGCACTGTATTTTAAATCCCCCCAAAATCCAACTTCTTCAGTAAACATGTTGATATATGCACATATTGCTTCTCCTACAGGCACAGAGATGCACTGAGACAACCCAGATACATGTTGATATATGCATTTATTGCTTATCCTACAGACAGAGGTGCACTGAGACCACACATATATATGTTGATATATGCATTTATTGCTTCTCCTACAGGCACAGAGATGTACTGAGGCCACCCAGATATATGTTGATATATGCATTTATTGCTTCTTCTACAGACACAGAGATGCACTGAGACCACCCAGATATATGTTGATATATGCATTTATTGCTTCTCCTACAGACACAGAGATGCACTGAGACCACCCATATATATGTTGATATATGCATTTATTGCTTCTCCTACAGACACAGAGATGCACTGAGACCGCCCATATATATGTTGATATATGCATTTATTGCTTCTCCTACAGACACAGAGATGCACTGAGACCACCCAGATATATGTTGATATATGCATTTATTGCTTCTTCTACAGACAGAGATGCACTGAGACCACCCATATATATGTTGATATATGCATTTATTGCTTCTCCTACAGGTGCAGAGATGCTCTGAGACCACCCAGATACGAGGGAAGTCACTAAGTAACTTGCAAATGCCTGTTACAAAAAAACTAAATGCAACAGTACTTTGAAAACTTTTAAGTTTTTGAACCTACATTATTCCCCTATTTCTCAACATAATCGACACCAATGTTGATACATTTGTCCCATCGTGTAATCAGTGATGCAATACCCATGGCGTAAAAATCGGGAGTCCGATTTCTGAACCATTTTTTTACTTCTGTTTCCACCTCTTCATCACTCGAGAATCTTCTCCCACCAAGGTGGTTTTTCAATGGACCAAACAGGTGAAAATCACTTGGAGCTAAGTCAGGACTATAGGGTGGATGTTCAAGAACTTCCCAACCTAACTGGCTAATTTTCTCTTGGGTTAACCGAGCCATATGTGGTCTGGCATTGTCATGAAGGAGAAGCACACCTCTAGTCAGCAGACCAGAATGTTTTCTTCGAATTGCATCCTTTAGCATCGACAGAACTTCACAGTACGATACAGAGTTCACACTGTCACCATACTCCTGGAACTTGGTCAACAACATTCCTTGATAATCCCAGAACACTGTCAGCATAACCTTCCCCGCAGAAGGCGTAATCTTGAATTTTTGTTGCGCATGCCGATGACGGGTGTTTCCATTGCATTGAGGCACGTTTTGATTCAGGTTGATAGTGGTGCACCCAAGATTCATCTCCAGTAATGATCCTTTGGAGCATGTCTTCACCTTCATATGCGTAATGACAGAGATGCTGCAATGACAAACCAAATCGGTTCATTTTGTGTTCATCATTCAGATCTCTGGGTACCCAACGTGAGCAAATTTTCCGAAAATTCAATTGCTCATGCATTATTCTGTAGGCTAAGCCATGTGAACATCCGATTGCATTTGCTACACTGTCCATCGTTACTTGTCTATCAGCTCTGATAATCTCATTCACACTTTGCACACTCGCTCTGTTGCAATCTGAACAGGACAGCCAAGTCGGACTTTGTCAACAATTTCAGTGCATCCCTGAGAAAATTCTTTTACCCAGTTATAGAGCACTTTACGTGATAAACACTTTTCAGCATAAACTGTAATCATTTCCTTATGAATGTCCTCAACTGAATGTCCTTTAGCCCACAAACATCGCACTACACTTCTCTGTTCTTCTTTGGTACACACTAACAGTTGGGTAGCCATTTGGTTATTGCTTTGCACATGTGCACGTAACTCCCAGTGCCTTCTACATACAACTATTATAAAGTTGGATGATGGTACTATCTAAGGATATATTTAAATACTATCTGATAACTTCCACTGATAAAATATTTCAGTTTGCGAGTTACTTAGTGACTTCCCCTCGTACATGTTGATAAATGCACATATTGCTTCTCCTGCAGGCACAGAGATGTATTGAGACCACCCAGATACATATTGATATATGCACATATTGCTTCTTCTACAGTCACAGAGATGTATTGAGACCACCCAGATACATATTGATATATGCACATATTGCTTCTACAGTCACAGAGATGTATTGAGACCACCCAGATACATATTGATATATGCACATATTGCTTTTCCTACAGGCACAGAGATGTATTGAGACCACTCAGATACATATTGATATATGCACATATTGCTTTTCCTACAGTCACAGAGATGTATTGAGACCACCCAGATACATATTGATATATGCACATATTGCTTTTCCTACAGTCACAGAGATGTATTGAGACCACCCAGATACATATTGATATATGCACATATTGCTTTTCCTACAGTCACAGAGATGTATTGAGACCACCCAGATACATGGTGATATATGCACATATTGCTTCTCCTACAGTCACAGAGATGTATTGAGACCACCCAGATACATGTTGATATATGCACATATTGCTTCTTCTACAGCCACAGAGATGTATTGAGACCACCCAGATACATGTTGATATATGCACATATTGCTTCTTCTACAGCCACAGAGATGTATTGAGACCACCCAGATACATGTTGATATATTCACATATTGCTTCTCCTGTAGTCACATAGATGTATTGAGACCACCCAGATACATGTTGATATATGCACATATTGCTTCTCCTACAGGCACAGAGATGCACTGAAGCCCAGATATCCAGTAGATTTGTTCAGGAATCTGAAAGGACAGATTGAAGCCCTGGCAGAGATTAACCCCATAATTCAGGTGTCACCTGTGGCAGGAGATGACCAAAACAATTTGCTTACAGGCAGTTTCACAGAAGCTCAGTCAGCAGGTAGCAGTTTCCAGCCAGGGAAGAAAGATGTTTCCAATTCTGAGGAGCAAATGGATGCAGATTTCCAAGTGCAGGGTACTGAGACCGGGACTCTTTCTGAAGGACAGCAGAGAAATGAAGCTGATATGGAGTTGGATGTTCAGCAGGAGCTTAAAGCTGCCAATGATGAGAATGATAGTGGAGAAGTTCCAGGGGAAGCAGAAGGAAATTATAGAAGCCTTGATCTGAACAAGTTCCAAGGAGGCTCAGTACTGATGGTTCTGTCACTCATGGCTATGGATTTGGTAAGTTCTTATAGGGAGCTTCATGTATAAATAGACAGGCACTTTTATTTGTATGATAGACCAGAATAGTTAGAAACAGTCTTGAAAATTTATAGATAAACATTTAAGATTACATAAATGCTATTCATTTCAGCCCACTCTTAGATTTACATGTTTCTGATGTTGTAAGTTAGACCGATTTTTAAAAAATTGCCTCCATAAATTATTTCCTCTTAGATTTTTTTTTTCAGCCTTCATAAATTAGTCCCTTTTAGATTGTGATATTTTTTTTAAACCACCTCCATAGATTATTTCCTCTTAGATTTCCATATTTTTTTTTTTTATTCAGCATTCATAAAAATTCTGTGTTAGATTTTAGTGTTTTGTACGTCTTCATAAGTCATTCTCTCCTTGATTTTCTTGTTTCTTTCTTACTGTCTTCACAAGTTATTTCCTCTTAGATTTTGATGTTTTGTACTGTCTTCTAAGTTATTCTCCCTTAGATTTTCTTGTTTTTTTACTGTCTTTATAAGTTATTATCTCTTAGATTTTCTTGTTTTTTTTTTTTTACTGTTTTTATATTATGTTATTCTTTCTTAGATTTTCTTGTTTTTTACTGTCTTTATAAGTTATTCTCTCCTAGATTTTCTTGTTTTTTTTTTCTACTGCCTTTATATTATAAGTTATTCTCTTTTAGATTTTCTTGTTTTTTTTTTCCTACTGGCTTTATATTATAGGTTATTCTCTCTTAGATTTTCTTTTTTTTTTTACTGCCTTTATAAGTTATTCTTCCTTAGTTATCTAGCATTACACATTATGTTTGTTCTCAATGCTGCATGATTTCCATAGTGCAAAATAATCTCCTTTGTGAAATAACTGCAAAAAAAACTTCCTCAAGAAAGCACGTACCATGCCTGTCTCGTTGAACTGAATGTTCTCAGAGGAAGGGGAGGCAGATCATGAGCCAGTACCAGAAACTGGTATCATATCAGCCGAAACTAAAGGACATCCTGATGTTGAATTCAGCTCCCTCAAGCCAGCAGTAGAGCAAGGCCATATCCAGAATCCATATTCTTGCTTAGATTTTGATGTTTCTTACTGTGTTTATGTTCCATAGGTTATTTCCAATTTATTACTCTTAAAAAAACAAAACATCTGAGCATGCTTTCAGTTTTTGAGGTTCTCCATGTGTCTGCTCCATGTACAAGATCTGATTTGGTGAATGTCTCTGACTTTCACTGATAAAGAAAATTTGAAGTGTGAGGTATCTGGGATGCATGAATATTTGAACCAGTGATTTCAAAAAGACACCTCAGCTCCCTTGATAAAATACTGTACTAGTGCTCTTCCCTGTATTCAGTCATTAGGTTCTGTATTTATAGGTATTAGCAGTTGAGCATCTCTCAATTTTTGTGGAGTCTTTGATATTTCTGATCAAGCCATTTGCCTGTGTTTTTTTTTTTTTTTGCGTTACTTGGCAATTCATTCATATATCTTCTTCACAGCCTGCATCTCTTTCTTTTTCCTGTGAGTTTTCCAGTGAGTGTCTTGCACTGACATACCATGCTGCTTCCTTTGTCATTTCTGCAGGTGAGCGTGAAGGCAGTAATACCAGATGAAATGGTAAAACTTGATGAAGAAGGTAAAAGCAAGCTGAACTTCAAGCAGCCTGCCGGCGAACGGCCACAGAAGAGAAAGCTTGATGCCCTTTATGACAGTGATGAAGACTTGCTGAACGAGTATGCAGGTATGTTCTGCACTGAATGACATGAGCTCGTTGGTGAGTTTTATATTACTGTATCCAAGTTAAAGTCCGAACTGCTTCATAGTTACAACAGGCTGGTTTAAGGTAAAATTACCACAAATATTTAACTCTTGCCTTTTGATGAGTTCAGTGATCACATTAACCGGCAATTACTGCTAAATTACAGATTAAAAAAAAAGAAAAAAAACTGAAACTTATGGAGGTCACCGGTTACCATCTCTCTCTCTCTCTCTGAACCTTAAGTGCCCAGGGCACATGGGGCTTCCGCAAGGGTTTTCCACAAATGCCTGTCTTTCGCCTTTTTTTCTGCTCTTGCCCAGGTGAGCCCTCTATTGCTCAACATCCTTTCTGTTGTTCTTCTCCATGTCTCTTTTGGTCTACCCTTACTTCTGCTCCCCTGTGGTGTCCATCTTAGTGCTATTTTTGGTAGTGAGTTGTCAGTCATTCGGAGCACATGTCCCAACCATCGCCAGCGTCTTTCCTCAATAATTGTTGTCAGTGGTTTCATCTGCATTTCTGCTAATAAGATGTTATTTCTTATGGTGTTTGGCCAAAATATTTTTTTAATTCTACGTAAACATTTAGTCTGGAAAGAATTCAACTTGTTTTCTATGGTTTTGGTGATTTTCCAGCATTCACTTCCATAGAGTAGTACACTTAGAACATTACTCTTAAATATCCTGATTTTCATATTTATGCTTAGTTTATTTGATTTCCATATATTCTGTAGCATTGCAAAAGCCTGGTTTGCTCTAGTAAGTCTGCTGTTGATGTCCTCTGTGCTGTCTCCATTTTCTACTACTCTGCTGCCAAGGTATACAAATTCGTTAACCTCCTCCACTAACTTGTTATCTACTCTGAGTACATTTCTGTTGTTCACATTTTGCTTCATTAACTTTGTCTTTCCTACGTTGATCTTTAGTCCTATGTTGTTTGCATTCTGGGTTAACTTGTTTATTTTATCTTGCATATCTTTGTGACTGCTTGATAATAGACAAATGTCGTCCGCAAAGTCAAGGTCCTCCAGCACTGTGTCAAGGGTCCATTGTAATCCTCTGCGTTTGTCTGATGTTGCCTCCTTCATTAACCAGTCTACTGCCAAGATAAATAATGTTGGTGATAGTACACATCCCTGTTTCACTCCTGTTTGTACCCTAAAGCTGCTGGAGGTATGTTCTCCACAGATAACTTTGCACTGAAAACCCTCGTATAGGGCTTTGATTACATTAACTATTTTATGGGGGAGGCCATGGCATCTTAGGATTTTCCACAGTGCATCTCTGTTGACACTGTCAAAGGCTTTCTCAAAATCTATGAATAATGCATATGTTGTGCTATGCCACTCATTTGCCTGTTCTAATATTTGTCTAAGTACAAATATATGGTCTATGCATGATCTTCCTTTCCTAAATCCTGCCTGCTCTTTCCGAAGTTTTTCCTCAAGTGTTGGTACAATTCTGTTGATGATTATTCTGCAAAATACTTTACTAGTGAGTGGCAGTAGGGTAATGCCTCTCCAGTTCCCGCAATCTCTGAGGTCACCCTTCTTTGGTAGTTTTACTATAAGACCAGTTTTCCACTCCTCTGGGGCTTTTTCTAGATCCCAAATTTGTTGTAATATCCGGCAAAGTTGTTTTGGTGTTTCTGTTTCTTCTGCTTTCAACATCTCAGCAGTCACTTCATCTTCACCTGGTGCCCTGTCTGATTTTAGCATCTTTATCGCCTCTTTTACTTAATTTATTGTTATTGGTCCTGTATTGATGTTTAGTTCCGCTTTTGCTTCAGGTATATCTATTGTTTGTGCTGCTTGTGTTCTGTTTAGTAGGGTGTTAAAGTGTTCCCTCCATCTTTCAATTTTTTCTCTTTCTCCACTGACCAGTTGTCCATTTTGTGTTCTTACTGCACTTTCACATCTTGTATTGAAGTTACCTGTCATCTGCTTTGTGATTTTATATATGGTTTTCATGTCATTTATATATGCTGCTTTCTCTGCTGTTTCTGCTAAGTTGTCATAATATTGACGTTTATCTTGACGGCATGATTCCTTTACTTCTTTGTCTTTTTGTGCATAATTACTTAAAACTCGTTCTTTAAGCCGTTGTGATTTGGTGTTCAGTAATTTTTTCTTGATTTCTTTTCTTTGCTCTATCTTTTCCCATGTGGTCTCACTTATCCATTCCTCTTTTCTCCTTTTCCGATATCCCAGCACCTCTTTTGCTGTTTCCTGTAGTGTTTTATTGAACTCTAATATGGACATTTCTGCTTCGTCTTGTAGGACACTGAAGTGGTTCTTAAGTATTATTGAGAATTCATTTCTTGTTTGCTGGTCTATCAGTTTTCTTGTATCAAAATGTATCTTTCTGTGTTCTCCGATTCTGGCTTTCCTTAATTTTAGTTTTATTTTGCTACCAGAAGGTTGTGATCACTTCCTATATCTGCTCCTTTCCTTGCTCGCACATCTTGTAGTGACCGTTTCCACTTGTTGTTTATTAGTATGTGATCGATTTGGTTTTCTGTGGTTTTATCTGGTGACCTCCAAGTCACCTTATGGATGTTTTTGTGTTGGAAAATTGTCCCTCCGATGGTCATCATGTTTTCTTCACAGAAACTGCAGTCTTTCTCCATTTTCATTTATTTCTCCGATTCCTTCTCTTCCCATGATTCTTCTTCTATCTTCATTTCCTTCACCTACTTTTGCAACCGGTTACCATAATCGGTTTATATTATAAAAAAACCTAGTAAAAAGCAAGCACCGAAATTGTCTGGAGGATAATCGGGCCAATAGACTGATGATGTTCAGTTTACATGGAGGAGAGTTTACCAGTTTGACTCTGAGTCAGCATGTGAACATTTTGAAAAGATTAAATCGTAACGCAAATAAGGCAAGAACAGAAATTTCACATGAACATTTTCACCGGTGTTTGTAGAGTGTGCTTTGTTTTACATTTAAGAAGGTATAAAGTACTGAATGTTGTATTTAGAAAACCGGTATTTCAGAAAGTACTTCATGAAAGGTGGAAGACGGGTGCTAGTTCACAGGTTTCAAATAATTCCTAACATATTCACTGGATGAGTTGTGTATGAGTTATTCCAAGTGAGATAGGCAAATACTCCAGAATGAAGTTGTTGATGTTTTCTCTTGTCTGGCATGGAATGCCTCATACCACTTTATGCTGGTTTTAGCCTCGGTTGTTTCCTTGCCGTAGCTTAATGTCAAGGTAAAAACTTTTTCAAACACGTTGTTCCAGTATGTTGGTAGGCACTTTGATTGTTCCATTATGCTGGTAAGTTCTATAGCACTTTGATTGTTCCATTATGCTGGTAAGTTCTATAGCACTTTGATTGTTCCGTTATGCTGGTAAGTTCTATAGGACTTTGATTGTTCCATTATGCTGGTAGGTTCTATAGCACTTTGATTATTTCAGTGTGTTGATAAGTTTTATTGCAGTTTGATAAAAGCAGCCCTTTTCAATGCCATTAAGGCACATGATATGGCATAATTGCCCATACTTTACTTGATCTGTCTAAAAGGCTGCAGTTCTAAATGGAAGACATGGGACTCACGAGGGAGGAATTTTCTTCATAGAAGGAAGAATCCAAAATGGTGAAAACCCTTTTGTGGATGGTGATTTAATGTACAGGGAAGATTCAGGGACAGCCTGGGTTGAAAAGGGAAGATTGGGACCTGGGAGGTTGTGAATCACTGGTCTAAGGATGATGTAACTTCCTTCCTTTCTTGAGCTAAAAAGATTGGTCTAAGAATGATGTGACTTCCTTCTTTTCTTGAGCTCAAAAGATTGGACTAAGGATGATGTTACCTCCTTCTTTTCTTGAGCTCAAAAGACTGGTTTAAGGATGATGTGACTTCCTTTTTTTCTTGAGCTCAAAAGATTGCTCTAAGAATGTTGTGACTGCCTTCCTTTCTTGAGCTCAAAAGATTGGTCTAAGAATGATGTGACTGCCTTACTTTCTTGAGCTCAAAAGATTGGTTTAAGAATGATGTGACTGCCTTCCTTTCTTGAGCTCAAAAGACTGGTCTAAGGATAATGTGATTTCTTTCCTTTCTTAAGCTCAAAAGACTGGTCTAAGGATGATGTGACTGCCTTCCTTTCTTGAGCTCAAAAGATTGGTCTAAGATTGATGTGACTTCCTTCCTTTCTTGAGCTCAAAAGACTGGTCTAAAGACGATGTGACTGCTGTTCTTGAGTTCAGGAGACTGGTCTAAGGATAATGTAATGTGCTTCCTTTCTTGAGCTCAGGCGACTGGTCTAAGGATAATGTAATTTCCTTCCTTTCTTGAGCTCAGGTGACTGGTCTAAGGATAATGTAATTTCCTTCCTTTCTTGAGCTCAGGCGACTGGTCTAAGGATAATGTAATTTCCTTCCTTTCTTGAGCTCAGGCGACTGGTCTAAGGATAATGTAATTTCCTTCCTTTCTTGAACTCAGGAGTATCCAGATACCAGTGAGCGTGCTCTTAACTTTGAGTCTGAAAAATAACTGAACACGAATTTATTCTCAAATTCATTCTATCCATTTATACAGTTAGTGCGCATTTTTCACTTACATAACATTTATGTCTGCTTGTTTTAAAAAAAGACAGTATAGATAATGAAGGATAATGTACTTTTCAGTCTCACAGTTTATCAGTGAATAATCTGCCATTGTTCCTTTGATTCTGCAGAAAGCTTATTGCCATCATGCACTTGCCATTAGTTCTTTTTTTTTTTTCTTTTCCGTACATGAGAACAATAATGTCATGTAAATATATGCCTTTTACAGAAAGAGATTCATCCATTTACAAACATCACAGAACTGGACAAAAGCATAGTTCACGAGGGTTGAAGTTTCCACGTGTTGATCGAAGTGCCTTGAACAGTAATGACATGGGCAGCACATCAGAATCAGGCCAGTTTCCTGCTACAGCTGCAGCGGAAAGTCGAGACAAGTGTCTTAAGTTAAAAAATGTCTCTCTACACATGAGAGTGCTGGAGAGCTGTGCCAGTGGTGTGCTGGGAAATTTCACTGTGTGGGTTGCGTCGGGGTCTCTGCTCACACTTGCACGAACATCTCTCATCGAAAGTTTAGACATTCTGAATTCCAAGTGTTTGCTGCAGCGAAACTTCATACTGGAGCCTCTGAATATGAAATTCATGCTCAAACCGGAAGTGTTTAAAAAGCCAGGTTCATCTGAACAAAAGAGCAAGAAAAGTTTGGATTCTATGGCAGCTACATTTAGTTTGTCTGACGATGACAGATTAACTAAGTCAGAAACAGGTGCTGGGAGTGTTATATCTGCTTGCGGTCCAGATGCCACAGAGTCTACACCCGCAAGAAGCTCCAGAAATAGATCCTCCAACAAAGAGGGTTCCAGATGCTGGTTTTCTGAAGAGTCTTTTCTGGATCTTATTCATCATTTGGGAAAGTGCTTTAAGCCCGATCTGAGCAGCGATGACATGTGGCCCATCCTTGAAAAGATCATTCCAACCCAGTTACTTGACAAAGGGCGGACTCTCTTTCAAGTGATTGACAGCAGTGGAGATTTGGGCATAGCAGAGATTGATTTAGAGGTAATGTATTTCTATTTCTTTTTCGTTTTAGTGATATGGGAATATTTTGAAGAGAAAAATCACATTTTAGAAGAGAGATTTAGCCCTTCACAAGTTTTGTTAGCTTGACACTTAGATTTGAAGACATGTCAGACATACTTTATTACTGTCAATACGTGTATTCCTTAGATTAAAAAAAAATTATATCAGTGATGTCTATTAGGAATTGTCCTTGCATGGTTTTAAAATGCAGCCTGTATGGTTCAGTCATCAATTGTTGCCACGGATCATTGTGATTTTCTCGTTCTACCCTAATGTTTCTCTCATTCTTCTTTCATGCTCTTGCTTCATGTTTCTCTCATTCTTCTTTCATGCATTGGCTTCATGTTTCTCTCATTCTTCTTTCATGCTCTGCTTCATCTTTCTCTCATTCTTCTTTCATGCTTTGCTTCATGTTTCTCTCATTCTTCTTTCATGCTCTTGCTTCATGTTTCTCTCATTCTTCTTTCATGCATTGGCTTCATGTTTCTCTCATTCTTCTTTCATGCTCTGCTTCACGTTTCTCTCATACTTTTCTCATACTATGCTTCATGTTTCTCTCATACTTCTCTCATACCTTTCTCATGCTGTTTCATGTTTCTCTCATACTTTTCTCATGCTCTGCTTCATGCTTCTCTCATGCTTCTCTTGTACTACCCTCATGCTCCACTTCATGCTGCTCTCATAACTCTATTCATGCTTTTCTCGTACTCTCTTGTGATTTTTGCTTCCCCCCCCCCCCATTTCCTCTATAATCTCTGCCATTTTTATCTAACATTTGCTTTTCCTTCTTGCACATCTTACATATTTTGTTGTCACTGTTGTTATATCATGGTTTTGCTCATATTTTACCCCTCTGTTTTTGACTAGGATATCATCATTAATCCTTATTTGTTGTGCTTTCTGTTCATAGGATATCATATCATCTTTAATCCTTATTTGTTGTGCTTTCTGTTCTTCCTTTGCTAAGGTATTTTCCATTTCTATGCTTGGATACATCTTCTCGCTTGTGTTGCTCTATGCTTGGTTGCACTTCTCTCCTGTGTTGCTCTATGCTTGGTTGCATCTTCTCGCTTGTGTTGCTCTATGCTTGGTTGCACTTCTCTCCTGTGTTGCTCTATGATTGGTTGCATCTTCTCTCCTGTGTTGCTCTATGCTTGATTGCATCTTCTCGCTTGTGTTGCTCTATGCTTGGTTGCCTCTTCTCGCCTATGTTGCTCTGTGCTTGGTTGCATCTTCTCTTCTGTGTTGCTCCATGCTTGGTTGCATCTTCTCACTTGTGTTGCTCTATGCTTGGTTGCATCTTCTCGCCTATGTTGCTCTATGCTTGGTTGTACTTTCTCGTGTATGTTGCTCTATGCTTGGTTGCTTCTTCTCGCCCGGGTTACTCTATGCTTGGTTGTACTTTCTCGTCTGTGTTGCTCTGTGCTTGGTTGCTTCTTCTCGCCTGTGTTGCTCTATACTTGGTTGCATCTTCTCGCCTATGTTGCTCTATGATTGGTTTCATTTTCTCTCTTGTGTTGCTCCATGCTTGGTTGTATCTTCTCGCTTGTGTTGCTCTATGCTTGGTTGCATCTTCTCGCCTATGTTGCTCTATGATTGGTTGCATCTTCTCTCCTGTGTTGCTCTATGCTTGGTTGCATCTTCTCGCCTATGTTGCTCTATGCTTTGTTGCCTCTTCTCGCCCGAGTTGCTCTGTGCTTGGTTGCATCTTCTCTTCTGTGTTGCTCCATGCTTGGTTGCATCTTCTCGCTTGTGTTGCTCTATGCTTGGTTGCATCTTCTCCCCTATGTTGCTCTATGATTGGTTGCGTCTTCTCTCCTGTGTTGCTCCATGCTTGGTTGCATCTTCTCGCTTGTGTTGCTCTATGCTTGGTTGCTTCTTCTCGCCTATGATTGGTTGCATCTTCTCTACTGTGTTGCTCTATACTTGGTTGCATCTTCTCGCTTTTATTGCTCTATGTTTGGTTGATCTTCTGGCCCGGGTTGCTCTATACTTGGTTGTACTTTCTCATGTGTGTTGCTCTATGCTTGGTTGCATCTTCTTGCCCGGGTTGCTCTATGCTTGGTTGTACTTTCTCGTCTGTGTTGCTCTGTGCTTGGTTGCTTCTTCTCGCCTGTGTTGCTCTATACTTGGTTGCATCTTCTCGCCTATGTTGCTCTGTGATTGGTTTCTTTTTCTCTCTGTGTTGCTCCATGCTTGCTTGCATCTTCTCTCCTGTGTTGCTGTATGCTTGGTTGCATCTTCTCGCCTATGTTGCTCTATGCTTTGTTGCCTCTTCTCGCCCGAGTTGCTCTGTGCTTGGTTGCATCTTCTCTTCTCTGTTGCTCCATGCTTGGTTGCATCTTCTCACATGTGTTGCTCTATGCTTTGTTGCATCTTCTCCATTATGTTGCTCTATGATTGGTTGCGTCTTCTCTCCTGTGTTGCTCCATGCTTGGTTGCATCTTCTCGCTTGTGTTGCTCTATGCTTAGTTGCATCTTCTCGCCTATGTTGCTCTATGATTGGTTGGATCTTCTCTCCTGTGTTGCTTTATGCTTGGTTGCATCTTCTCGCTTGTGTTGCTCTATGCTTGGTTGCATCTTCTTGCCCGGGTTGCTCTATGCTTGGTTGTACTTTCTCGTCTGTGTTGCTCTATGCTTGGTTGCATCTTCTCGCCTATGTTGCTCTATGCTTTGTTGCCTCTTCTCGCCCGAGTTGCTCTGTGCTTGGTTGCATCTTCTCTTCTGTGTTGCTCCATGCTTGGTTGCATCTTCTCGCTTGTGTTGCTCTATGCTTGGTTGCATCTTCTCCCCTATGTTGCTCTATGATTGGTTGCGTCTTCTCTCCTGTGTTGCTCCATGCTTGGTTGCATCTTCTCGCTTGTGTTGCTCTATGCTTGGTTGCTTCTTCTCGCCTATGATTGGTTGCATCTTCTCTACTGTGTTGCTCTATACTTGGTTGCATCTTCTCGCTTTTATTGCTCTATGTTTGGTTGATCTTCTGGCCCGGGTTGCTCTATACTTGGTTGTACTTTCTCATGTGTGTTGCTCTATGCTTGGTTGCATCTTCTTGCCCGGGTTGCTCTATGCTTGGTTGTACTTTCTCGTCTGTGTTGCTCTGTGCTTGGTTGCTTCTTCTCGCCTGTGTTGCTCTATACTTGGTTGCATCTTCTCGCCTATGTTGCTCTGTGATTGGTTTCTTTTTCTCTCTTGTGTTGCTCCATGCTTGCTTGCATCTTCTCTCCTGTGTTGCTGTATGCTTGGTTGCATCTTCTCGCCTATGTTGCTCTATGCTTTGTTGCCTCTTCTCGCCCGAGTTGCTCTGTGCTTGGTTGCATCTTCTCTTCTCTGTTGCTCCATGCTTGGTTGCATCTTCTCACATGTGTTGCTCTATGCTTTGTTGCATCTTCTCCATTATGTTGCTCTATGATTGGTTGCGTCTTCTCTCCTGTGTTGCTCCATGCTTGGTTGCATCTTCTCGCTTGTGTTGCTCTATGCTTAGTTGCATCTTCTCGCCTATGTTGCTCTATGATTGGTTGGATCTTCTCTCCTGTGTTGCTTTATGCTTGGTTGCATCTTCTCGCTTGTGTTGCTCTATGCTTGGTTGCATCTTCTTGCCCGGGTTGCTCTATGCTTGGTTGTACTTTCTCGTCTGTGTTGCTCTGTGCTTGGTTGCTTCTTCTCGCTTGTGTTGCTCCATGCTTGGTTGCCTCTTCTCGCCCGAGTTGCTCTGTGCTTGGTTGCATCTTCTCTTCTGTGTTGCTCCATGCTTGGTTGCATCTTCTCGCTTGTGTTGCTCTATGCTTGGTTGCATCTTCTCCCCTATGTTGCTCTATGATTGGTTGCGTCTTCTCTCCTGTGTTGCTCCATGCTTGGTTGCATCTTCTCGCTTGTGTTGCTCTATGCTTAGTTGCATCTTCTCCCCTATGTTGCTCTATGATTGGTTGCATCTTCTCTCCTGTGTTGCTCTATGCTTGGTTGCATCTTCTCGCTTGTGTTGCTCTTTGTTTGGTTGCATCTTCTTGCCCGGGTTGGTCTATGCTTGGTTGTACTTTCTCGTCTGTGTTGCTCTGTGCTTGGTTGCTTCTTCTCGCCTGTGTTGCTCTATGCTTGGTTGCTTCTTCTCGCCTGTGTTGCTCTATGCTTGGTTGCATCGTCTCGCATCTGTTGCTCTATGCTTGCTTGCATCTTCTCGCCTGTTTTGCTGTATGTTCGGTTGCATCTTCTCGCCTTTGTTGCTCTATGCTTGGTTGCACCTTCTCGCCACTGTTGCTCTATGCTTGCTTGCATCTTCTTGCTTGTGTTGCTCTATGCTTGCTTGCATCTTCTTGCTTGTGTTGCTCTATGCTTGCTTGCATCTTCTTGCTTGTGTTGCTCTATGCTTGCTTGCATCTTCTTGCTTGTGTTGCTCTATGCTTGCTTGCATCTTCTTGCTTGTGTTACTCTATGCTTTTCTCCAGCAAGATTTCGTACTTATTTCTTCACTGCTGTGAGATATCTCTGCTTCAGAATTTTCACTGTCAGGCATAACACTACAAGATCCCCGATTGTCTTGCTGTCCTCTATGATGGATTAAGTCGTTGTTTCTTTTTTTCGCCTTCTTCTATGCTCCTACAGATTTCGTTGTTTATAGTGTTGCATCATTTGGCAGTCAAAAATTGACAAGGACGAATTTAAGAAAGCGGAAAAGTTTCTTGACATCTCTGTTTGCTGTAGCATGGTTTTGAGAGCCCCGCGTGTGTGATGATAGATGTTTCACAAAACTATCCCCGCCATTAGACTTGAGACGGCTGTCACGTGGGAGGATATCCAAATTTAGAAATGCCATTATTTGGCTGCTTGAGCAGTTCGCCGTCTGCTACTGTGGAAGTGCTGCTTCTGTTACTCTCGCGAGTCACATAAGATATTGTGAATCTTGGATGATTTAAAAGCTTCAGCTAATGCCACTCGTCGTCTCTTTAGTTAACATCTCTCCCCTCACCCCCTTTCTCAGCGCTGGAAGTTGCGTGCGAAAGAAAATCTATAGACAGAAATGTTTATTTGTTCCACGAACAGCTCGCAGTACAGACATTTTGAAGTTAAAGAAACTTGACTTCCCATTTTTTCAGTGTCCCTTAACGAAATTCATCTTCCCGTTATTCCTTGTCTGTTTGTTTTAGTGTAAAAAAGCAGTTCGAAGAGCAGTTTCTATAAGGACACTCGTAAGGCAGGTCCTCTCATGATCTTAACAGAGAAGTGGAAAATGGACGCAGTGCATAGCCTTTTTTTGTTTGTTTTATATACGTACATACATACACACACAAGCCTTACATATTTAGTCTTATTTTTGTCTTTCATGTTTATACAAGTCTTTTATGTTTATACAAAAGTTTTTCATCTATATACAAGAGTCTTTCACATGTGCTAAAAAATCTTTCATATTTGTACAGATGTCTTTTAACGTGTTTAAGACTATCATATGTTAAGTGCGCTCTTCAGCCAGTCCAGTAAAATCCATGCGAAAATAAAAAGTATGTACACTGTACAGTATATATAGTTAAACACATTTTGTCAAATAGAAAACAACGAGACTTTTCTCACACTAAAACGATAGAGAACAGCGCTGTGTGGTTAGACCTCCAAACATCGTAGACAAATTACTTCAGACTTCAGAGAAAGGAAAATGACAAGAGGGGCTTGAACCACGGACTCCGGTAGGATGAGACCACAGCGCACTAATCAACTTCGCCACCTCGCACCTTAACAACGCTGCAACCTTTGGGAGTCATGACCCATCCACTCCCCTCCCTTTTTTAGAGTATCAGGAGTTTAATATGGCCGATACACTTGTCTGAAAAGGGGAGGGGGACTTCCTCTGATGACGTGAAGAAGTTGTGTTGTTGTTCCGCTGTCTACAGTAGAGAGTTTCCTGCATACCTTAACAACGCCGAAAGAACGAAACGTGGCGAATGTAAAGAACACTGTTTTAAACACTATATAAGCGGAACGAAGAAAGAGAAAAAAACAAACTGACTATACTCGTCCATTTTGCTATAGCTGTAGCAGTTCTAGAAATGATAAAGACCGCGCCTATCAAAAATTATGCGTGGAAGAAGGATTAATACTGTTGAGTACATATCACTACATCGTAAATACCATCAGAACTTAGATAAGCGTCCCCGATTGTCTTGCTGTCCTCTATGATGGATTAAGTCGTTGTTTCTTTTTTCGCCTTCTTCTATGCTCCTACAGATTTCGTTGTTTATAGTGTTGCATCATTTGGCAGTCAAAAATTGACAAGGACGAATTTAAGAAAGCGGAAAAGTTTCTTGACATCTCTGTTTGCTGTAGCATGGTTTTGAGAGCCCCGCGTGTGTGATGATAGATGTTTCACAAAACTATCCCCGCCATTAGACTTGAGACGGCTGTCACGTGGGAGGATATCCAAATTTAGAAATGCCATTATTTGGCTGCTTGAGCAGTTCGCCGTCTGCTACTGTGGAAGTGCTGCTTCTGTTACTCTCGCGAGTCACATAAGATATTGTGAATCTTGGATGATTTAAAAGCTTCAGCTAATGCCACTCGTCGTCTCTTTAGTTAACATCTCTCCCCTCACCCCCTTTCTCAGCGCTGGAAGTTGCGTGCGAAAGAAAATCTATAGACAGAAATGTTTATTTGTTCCACGAACAGCTCGCAGTACAGACATTTTGAAGTTAAAGAAACTTGACTTCCCATTTTTTCAGTGTCCCTTAACGAAATTCATCTTCCCGTTATTCCTTGTCTGTTTGTTTTAGTGTAAAAAAGCAGTTCGAAGAGCAGTTTCTATAAGGACACTCGTAAGGCAGGTCCTCTCATGATCTTAACAGAGAAGTGGAAAATGGACGCAGTGCATAGCCTTTTTTTGTTTGTTTTATATACGTACATACATACACACACAAGCCTTACATATTTAGTCTTATTTTTGTCTTTCATGTTTATACAAGTCTTTTATGTTTATACAAAAGTTTTTCATCTATATACAAGAGTCTTTCACATGTGCTAAAAAATCTTTCATATTTGTACAGATGTCTTTTAACGTGTTTAAGACTATCATATGTTAAGTGCGCTCTTCAGCCAGTCCAGTAAAATCCATGCGAAAATAAAAAGTATGTACACTGTACAGTATATATAGTTAAACACATTTTGTCAAATAGAAAACAACGAGACTTTTCTCACACTAAAACGATAGAGAACAGCGCTGTGTGGTTAGACCTCCAAACATCGTAGACAAATTACTTCAGACTTCAGAGAAAGGAAAATGACAAGAGGGGCTTGAACCACGGACTCCGGTAGGATGAGACCACAGCGCACTAATCAACTTCGCCACCTCGCACCTTAACAACGCTGCAACCTTTGGGAGTCATGACCCATCCACTCCCCTCCCTTTTTTAGAGTATCAGGAGTTTAATATGGCCGATACACTTGTCTGAAAAGGGGAGGGGGACTTCCTCTGATGACGTGAAGAAGTTGTGTTGTTGTTCCGCTGTCTACAGTAGAGAGTTTCCTGCATACCTTAACAACGCCGAAAGAACGAAACGTGGCGAATGTAAAGAACACTGTTTTAAACACTATATAAGCGGAACGAAGAAAGAGAAAAAAACAAACTGACTATACTCGTCCATTTTGCTATAGCTGTAGCAGTTCTAGAAATGATAAAGACCGCGCCTATCAAAAATTATGCGTGGAAGAAGGATTAATACTGTTGAGTACATATCACTACATCGTAAATACCATCAGAACTTAGATAAGCGTCCACGATTGTTACATAGAAAACTACACTGCTAATGGATAACTCCAGTACGGCATTGTTCGTTGGTTTTACGGGCAGAAAATTCAGTTGGCCTAAACGTAGGAGGGCTGATTGGTGGTCAGAGATTCACATTCTGCCATCAAGAATACTAATTTATTAAACAGCGTACGTTTGTCACCCAAAAAAAAAAGCATGAATGGATTCAGATAGTTCGTTGATGACATGTACAGAGTGTCCCAAAATTAAAGTTAAAGGAGCCCATTACGAATTGTAAAAACAGCATATATATATATATATATATATATCCTAACAGATCTGCTAAGCTGGAGTGGGAGAGACGCATCTGTATGCGCGTAGAAGGAAATGGCAATCATAGAGAAAGTTGTGTAACTAAAGATACAATTTTTAAAAAAGTGTTAAATTTTTAACAATCCTGTAGAAGGTGTTTATTCCGTTTCTGTATTCAGAATTCTATACCATATCAGGGTTGCACCTCCCTTTTAGTATATACATATATTGTTTCACCTGTTTCTAATTTCAGTCGTAGATCTCTGTTGGCATATCTGATATTCACGTGAATGTCAGTTTTGATCTTTTATGTATCGACTGCGGTTTGTGACTCTTACACGTTGCTTCTCAGGCGTATATTCTCCAATTTCTGATCCAGATTTGCCCAACACCCACGTGTTAGGTAACAAATTTTGTATTGCTTGGTTGACCTGGTGTGAGACGGTAGCGAGTTATGCAACAAACAGCCCTCGCATGAAAAAAAAACGGGTTTGATTGTTAAGTTCCTTCTTCTTCTGTGATGTTTACCCATTAATGTTGGACTAGTTGTTTGTTGTTGTCAGCTTCTTATTTTGCCCACGCCACCCTCTCGTACATGTGCCATCTCGTCTGTCTTCCAAACATTGTATAAAGACACTTTGACCAGTTAGATACATCGTTTGTTCTTCGATATGATTTGTAGGCAAAAGTCTGCCTCATCCCAGCACAAGAGATGAAGGTGCTGCTGAGATTGCTGGTCAGAGCTGACGCAGTGAGTCTTCTGATGCATGTAGTCTGGAAACTGTTGTCTTTACTATACCCCCTCTCTTTAATCTCTCTCACTTTCTCTCTCTCTGTCACTAATACAGACGCACTCTCTCGTACACATTCTGTCTATCTGTCCGTCTAACGTATGTTGTACAAAAGTGTTACTATTCCTTGTTTAATGTGGTGTGTGAGGACTTATGTTTTGTTATTATTTTTCATACACGATAACCAACACATTGTATTTTATTTGTACTTTTGTTTTTGTTCATATATAACTCACTGACTGTGTTTGTTATTGTTCATTTATATGACTTACTGACTCATTATGCTTGTTATTGTTCATTTATATGACTTACTGACTCATTATGCTTGTTATTGTTCATTTATATGACTTACTGACCCATCGTGTTTGTTGTTTTTGCTGATATATATCTTTGTTATCGACTTGGTTCTTTCTGATATTATTGATATACATAGTTTATGGATTCGGTATATTACATTGTAAGTAGCAGCTCGATAGCGACACCAGCTGGTTCAGTAGCTAGAGTATAAATAGTTCGTGATCTTAAGGTCTTGTTCGTTGGTAGCCGATTTCTGAACAGAACTAACCCGTTTTGTTTTATGTTTAACATGAAAATAGTTTAGAATTTGGCTGGGAAAAAGGAAAACTTGTAACAAATTCACTAACTGTTGAGATAAGGTTTATTATTATTATTATTATTATTATTATTATTATTATAAGTAGTAGTGGTGGTAGGTTAGAAATAGTGATGGTGATAGTTACAGTAGCTGTGGTTTTTATAGAGCAGTGGTAGCGGAGACAGAAGTACTAGAGGTAGTTGTCAGGCCCCTAGGTAGCTTTGACATGAAGTCCTGTTTCCCGTAATGTCAGGTTTACAGACACCATTTACATGAAACCCATAGGCAAGATTTAGATCAGATTTACATCAAGCTGACATACAGACATATCAGATTCATAGTTAACGTTACCTCAAGTCCCCAGTAATCGTTTACATGAAGTCTGGGAGACAAAAAGCTTGAATTTTTATTGGAAGTTTGATTATGTCCCGTCCGACATCTGTGGCTGGGCTTGAAAGGGATGCACTCATTCATGTGACTTCTGTAGAGATGATTGCAAGACTCTTGTTCTGGGCCGCCCCTGTCTGTACAGATCATGATTGCAGGACTTGTGGGCCGCCATAGTCAAGTCCTCGTCAACCAGTCTGGCTTATTTCACAAACGTTTAGATTGCCAGGTTGCATTGATTTTTTTTTTTTAAAAGCTGATTTACCGTTTTGAGCGAAGCACGTGGGTGGAGTATAGCTCCTGGCTGATCAGTATCAAGTTTTACTTTTTCGTTTTTTTTTTCCCCTCGTTTCTTTCCGTTTTAAATTTGGAGAAAATTGAAGCTGTGCGGTTTTGTGAACGGTTCCCGAGGACTTCTCTTGTATGGCATTTGACCTTTTTGGCGTGATCTGTTTCCTGGACGATGAATGAAGGTAAGATATTTTTCTTTTACTAATGTAAGAAATTATTACAAGTTATGATTACTGTTATTTTATATATATATATATATATATATATATATATATATTGGTATAACGAATATGTTTAGAATCCATTTGATTTACAGATTCGTTTGTCTGTGTTGGTTTCATTTTGATCAGTGGATTTTGGTCGTGGCCTAAATTAGGGTTCGGGGGGGGGGAGGTGTGTCAGGAGGCCTCCCCCCCCCCGGTGTTTTTTTTTTAGGGGGGGGGAGGTATCAGAGGCAAAGTCGCGAGAAGATATAAAAAATGAAAAAAAAACTTGTTAAAATTAAAAAAAAAGAAGAAGAAAATTACGGAAGTTTAAGGAAATCATACAGCTTTATGTTTTCTTTATTTTCTTTATATTTGCGAATTCCCTGAACAGCAAAAAATAACCAACGGAGAATGTATGAGAAGAACTAGAGAGACAGAGAGAGAGAGAGAGAGAGAGAGAGAGAGAATGTACTTTTATAGGACATGCAGTGAGAAGAGGGGGCAATGAAAATCCTGTAACAACAGGAAAAATAGAGGGAAGAAGAGCCAGGGGGGAGACCGAGAGAAATGACACTGGACAGTCTGACGGGATGGTGTGAGAGGAGATCACCAATTGAGCTGATGGCCTGCATGAAGGATCGGGTACTCTGGAGAAGCATAATAGCCAACGCCTGTCGGCAAGGTACCTGATGATGATTATATTTTCTGACCTAAATATTAAAATAACAGCAACTGCTCTGGCAACTGTTCAGTGTTCTCGGGTCACTTACCATTGCTGGTTTAGAGTCGCGCTCAGAAAAGGTTGAGAGCCGCTGACTTGGATGCTCTTAAGATGGCGAAGACTCGGTACCGAAGCAGAATAAGAAGGTGGCCAGTAACCAGTAACAGAATCCTTGTGTCAGGGATAACAAACTGTAACTGACCAAGACAATTTTCATTACCCCCACTGGTGCCCCCTGGAAACACAGAGTAATCTCGCTTAGTGAATAGGGATAGAATGTGAAGGCAAACGCTGTCCTAATGTAAACTAAACTGTGCCGAAGACGGATGAGTCGGTGCAGAATGTCGCAGATGTATCGGCCTAGATGTAAACCGTGCCACAAAGCAGCTACCGCCCTTTTCAGGGCAACAACTTCCCTAAATGTACTTTTCTTCCATATTGTGTCCGCTAGAGTTGTTTAAAGTGTTCACCGTTTCCCTCATATCTTTTAACACTGGCATGATAATTAATGTGTATCTGAAGCAATAAAATTGAACATGTGATGCACAGTTGAAAGAATTAAATGCCACAAATGTGCATATTTGACGTACATAGTAATATGATACTATTTAATGTTGGTTTGTTATGTACAGTTGTACTCGTAGAAGAGTAAAGTAGATGAAATTTGTTGCGAAAAGATCGACAAAAAACGATGTAGGGCTTTTGTTTAGTCAAGCGATCGGAGCAGGATCATTGTTAGATCTACGGACAAGCAGAGAAATCCACGGAGATAATGAAAGTTCACTGAATAGATTGAGAGAAATATAGAGAAGCCTGGACAGAATGTTCAAACCGCACATGAAGATGTAATTAGCGAGCTCACATTAGAGAATTCGTAAGAAGTGGTAAAACAAATTCTCGTAATAAGAGGCAGTGTGTTCATTTAGAACATATTAGCATGGAGACACATTAACTGTTGCTTCGTTTTGTCTGTCTGCCTCGATATCCGGAGAACTGTTACCGTATAATGGCTTGGTTTATCGGAGTTTGATACAAAGAGCGCTGATTAATGAGAAAAAGTAGACCCACGTGGAGAAGGCAGTCTACTTATTATCGCTTTGAAATGAGCACGCATGCGGAGACAATCAAAACCATCTGTTGAATCCTTAAATAGCTGTGGAGAACCCAGTATCTTGTGGGTGAGGAATTTTGTATGTGATGTAGGATAGTCTACATAATTTGTTCACACAAACTGGTGAATTATACCTGGGAGGAAAGATGACTTTTCAAGAAGAGCACATGGGAGGAAAGACGACACTTCAAGAAGAGCACATGGGAGGAAAGACGACACTTCAAGAAGAGCACATGGGAGGAAAGACGACACTTCAGGAAGAGCACATGGGAGGGAAAGACGACACTTCACGAAGGCAGAGCAGAACATCGATGCCAGCAAGTCAGAGCTGGACCTTCCTCAGCTTCCTCGTGGTGGTTCTAGGTATCTCGGCTGCTCCTTCATTCTGATGAATGGAGTGAGGCTCGACGGTCTTGACAAGTCTGGTCAAGTTTGTCACTTTGAGTCTTCTCTGGAGCCTAAGAAAAAAGCAAGCATGTAACCCACTCCTCATCCGATTTAATGCCTGTGTTTGAAGATCTCAGTCACGACCTGGACTGCATAGAGGCACATAGAAAGAGATCCAGCTCAGACGAACGCTCTGACACTGATTGTGTTGAATTTTAATAATCATATGGAGATAATCCGGCTGCCACATGCGAAGTTTAGTCAACATCGGCAGGGGGGTATGTCCAGGAAACTACATAATACATGTTTCTCCTTTCCCTCCATTTTGTTTTTGTTTCTTTTTGGGAGGGTGGGGGCGTCTGTAAGGCTGTAGGAACAGCTTGCGTCAGTTGATCTTAATTTCGAGCATAAAATAACTCCGTAGTGTCACAATTCTCGGAGTCTTGTTGCCTTTTGTGCTGGTTTTGGCGTCATAGTCTAGTTCTCCGTGTCCCAGTGTAACTGTCAAAGCTTTTGTTCCAGGTCTAAGACAGACTGTGTAGCTAAGTTTGGTAGTCTTGAGTTTGAAAACTCGTGTAATATTCACATGTTCTGACGTCTGAAGTACACTTCCCCGTGAGTTTTCTTTTGTATTTGATACATTCACTGGGTGTACTTGAATGCAATGACTACTTAGTCCATTGGTTGTCAGTTTTTGTTTCTCATGAACTCCCTTTTTGCTTGAGAACTTCATTTGTATCCCCAATTTCCTCACAGCCCACCGTAATTATATGAAAAATGTTTACATGTTTTGGTTATAGCTTCCAGAAATTCGACTCTTGCATCTACTGATACATCTCGATGCAATGTGGTCTTGATCATCCTATGTCTGCAGTATGTCTTTTTATGCTCTGTTTACCATCTTAGCCTTAGTTATGTTCTTGTCATACTGAGACCGTGGCAGTCATTTGGTGTTCATAATATTAGTAAATAAGAATGTAAGTTCAAACTGTATTAAAATAATGACTGTAGTTACTATGGTAACCGCTAACATCCATTCCATTTCCTGAAGATTTGTTGTTTCTATGAAATACGCTAATGGTTCTGCTCTGTTCTGAAATATAAAGAAAAATAACGCGCACAGATAAATAAGGATAAAAGAGGGGGCATACTGTACACGAGATACGGAAGCAGAAAAGAAATATGTATGTGAAGGAAACAACAATTTTTTTTCCTTTGAATCGCCCAGACATCTCCTGTTTCTCTTAGAGACATATCCATTAAAAAAAAAAAGAATGAAAAAAGAAACGGTAACAAATGAGCACTTGTAGACGGTAATAAATACTCACCTTCCGTGTGCAGAGGAAATGGTAAGATTTTAATTTCGGGATTGAAGGAAAAAAATATATCCAGATTAACACGTAGTAAGAAAAAACGTAAGGAACTGCAAGCAGCCGTCATTGTGGAGAGTCAATAGATTCGCCTCTTGAGGGAGTTCATTGTTACTGTTAAACGGTGAGAGATCAGAAAACTGATGAACCACCGAACTGAAAACTCCCTTTCACACACAGAAGGAGAAAACAAAGGGAAGAGAGATGAAACAAAAGAAAACAAAGGGAAGAGAGATTAACTGGGAGAAAACAAGGGGAAGAAAGATGAAACAGGTGAAAACAAAGGGAGGAGAAATGAAACAGGATAAAACAAAGGGAAGAGAGATGAAACAGGATAAAACAAAGGGAAGACAAACGAAACAGGAGAAGACAAAGGGAATGAAAAAGAAAAAGAAAACAAAGAGAAGAAAGATGAAACAGGTGAAAACAAACGGAAGAGAAATGAAACAATAGAAGAAAAGGGAAGAGAAATGAAACAGGAGAAAACAAAGGGAATAGAAATGAAACAGGAAAAGACAAAGGGAAGAGAAATGAAACGGGAAAAGACAAAAGGAAGAGAAATGAAATAGGAGAAAACAAGAGGAAGAGAGATGAAACAGGATAAAACAAAGGGAAGACAAACGAAACAGGAGAAGACAAAGGGAATGAAAAAGAAAAAGAAAACAAAGAGAAGAAAGATGAAACAGGTGAAAACAAACGGAAGAGAAATGAAACAATAGAAGAAAAGGGGACGAGAAATGAAACAGGAGAAGACAAAGGAAGAGAAATGGAACAGGAGAAAACACAGGGAAGAGAAATGAAACAGGAAAAGACAAAGGGAAGAGAAATGAAACAGGAAAAGACAAAAGAGAAATGAAACAGGAAAAGACAAAGGGAAGAGAAATGAAACAGGAAAAGACAAAAGAGAAATGAAACAGGAAAAGACAAAAGAGAAATGAAACAGGAGAAACAAATAAAGGAGCTGAGAGAGCAGCAAGGTCGAGATAGTATGGCTTAAATGGGGGTTTCTCAAGGGAAGAAGCTAAGAAACTGCTTCCCCGTGCAGAACCGTCGGGGGCCCCTGGGAAAAGTAATGCACTGGGTCCCCAACATTCCTCTCAGACCTAAGCGAATAATATTAGGAATACATAGATTTCCATGGGCTGGTTGGGTCCCTATGAACTTGGGGGCCCTGGACAGTGCCCAGGTGGGCCCATTCGTTAAGACGGCACTGCCTCCATGGAAACAGCTCTGAATTTGTAAGGGGCGATGACTAAAAGGCGTAAATAATGTATTTATAAAACAGTGCGTTCAGTAAACTAAGCTGCTATCATTGAACCCTGCGCTCATAAAAAAAAATTGCATGACAAAATGAAGATTTTTCCGGTTTATTTTGATCCAAAACTTTAGAAAGTGTTTTCCCGCATTGTCACTTTTTTTTTTTTGTTACGAAAAGGAGGTGTAAGTTGTAATGAGATGAGATCTGAAGATGTATTATATCTCATTTATAACGCCACGTAGCAGAGACTGAAATGCCATGCACCAACTACGCTTCCGGGGATATAAATGTATTTTATGACTGGTTTCTGTGATGAGAGTACGAAAATAGAAAATAAATTCTAAGTAGAGAAAGCTTTATCTGAATGCAGAAAAAAAACCAAATAAATTGATGACAACTGATAAAAGAAATAAGGCAGATGAAATATATATCAGTGAGGAAAAACTGGAAGAGGTGGAGAGTTTTGGATATCTTGGATCATTATTAACTAATAATGGAGATGGAATGAGGGAAATTAGAAGAAAGACATCTATCGCTCTTCAGAAAGTAAAACAACTAAAGAAGCTGTGGAGGGGAGCAAACAGAATTGCAAAAATAAGATTTTTAAGGGCATGCATCTTTCCCATCGCAACACATGCCTGTGAGACCTGGACATTTAACAAAACAGCTGAGAAATACATAAATGCCTTTAAATGTAGATGTTATAAAAGAGTCCTTCAAATATCATAGACACATACACAAATAAAGAACAAATATAACCATAGTACAAGAATTTAATATTAAAGAAGGTTGGGTAGTAAAGAAGATTTAACAGAGAAAACTTAAGTATTTTTGGACGTAGTAAATATCATGAGAATTTAGAGAAGACCGTATTGTAAGGTTACATAATGGGATAAAGAAAGAGAGGAAGACCAAGACGAAGA
Source organism: Achatina immaculata (assembly GCA_009760885.1). Taxonomy (NCBI): domain Eukaryota; kingdom Metazoa; phylum Mollusca; class Gastropoda; order Stylommatophora; family Achatinidae; genus Lissachatina; species Lissachatina immaculata. The sequence continues at coordinate 32,584,564 of CM019704.1, forward strand.
TGGCTGCAAGACATCGTTGATATCTGCGAATGAATGCATCAGCTGCAGGGCATCTTGCTCACATCAGAGAGCTGTTAGGGAGGCAGAGTTCCGGAAAGGGACATGCAAATGACTTACTGGTGAGAGAGAGTTAATATTAATTCATTTTTTTTAAATTTTGGAATCGGTTGCATGAACGACGTGATGTAGATAAACTATTTCATGGTACTTAATACACGTTGCTAGCATCGAGAAGAGTGCTAGTAATTGCTAGAATCACGACGCAGATGTTAGTAGCTGATATTATTAATAAGAGTCCCCGGTCTCTTATCGTGAATATTTAACGTTAATTACATTAAATTAGTTTGCAGATACAACTTATGTGTTATATTCAATGTTTATCTAGCCCTGCGAGACTATATAGAAAGTATAATTGTTTTTATTTATATATTTCAGTTGAAATATATCCTGAATTCTGCAGTTTGAATGAAAATGATGTGGTGATTCACGATCTGCCATTACCTAGGTGAGTACAAGAATGGTTCATGACTGAAAGTGGACAATATAGAATGTTGAGTTATAAACGATAAGAAAGAATGTTTGGAAAGGGGAGTAGTTCGGAGGAAAGATATATGGAAGGAGTGACAATTTGGAGGTGAATTTCAGTGGAATGACTGAATATTTGAGCTGACGAAGGACTGGCATATCCTGTCTTAATCTACAGACTGGATGATTATAAGCAATGTTTAATCTGTTTGATTACATAAGTAATACATAGAGAGGTCATTAAGAAGGTCATAGCATCGATTAAGAGAAGGAGCGACTTGTTTGATTTTTTTTTCACATTGAAATATTTATTAAATAAAAATATCTGTCTACCCTTCATTATGCCACTCCTTCAATACAGTATTTATGTCACTTCTCCGTTATGACACTCCTTCATTATGACAGTATTTATGTCACTCCTTCACTATGCCACTCCTTCGTTATGACAGTATTTATGTCACTTCTCCGTTATGACACTCCTTCATTATGACAGTATTTATGTCACTTCTCCGTTATGACACTCCTTCATTACGACAGTATTTATGTCACTTCTCCGTTATGACACTCCTTCATTATGACAGTATTTATGTCACTTCTCCGTTATGACACTCCTTCATTATGACAGTATTTATGTCACTTCTCCGTTATGACACTCCTTCATTATGACAGTATTTATGTCACTCCTTCACTATGCCACTCCTTCATTATGACAGTATTTATGTCACTTCTCCGTTATGACACTCCTTCATTATGGCAGTATTTATGCCACTTTTTCGTTATGTCACTCCTTCAGTATAGTATTTATGTGACTTTTTTGTTATGTCATTCCTTCAGTATAGTATTTATGTGACTTTTTTGTTATGTCATTCCTTCAGTATAGTATTTATGTGACTTTTTTGTTATGTCATTCCTTCAGTATAGTATTTATGTGACTTTTTTGTTATGTCATTCCTTCATTATAGTATTTATGCCACTTTTTCGTTATGTCACTCCTTCAGTATAGTATTTATGTGACTTATTTTTTATGTCACTCCTTCAGTATAGTATTTATGTGACTTTTTTGTTATGTCACTCCTTCAGTATAGTATTTATGTGACTTTTTTTATGTCACTCCTTCAGTATAGTATTTATGTGACTTCTTTTTGATGTCACTCCTTCAGTATAGTATTTATGTGACTTTTTTGTTATGTCACTCCTTCAGTATAGTATTTATGTGACTTTTTTGTTATGTCACTCCTTCAGTATAGTATTTATGTGACTTTTTTGTTATGTCACTCCTTCAGTATAGTATTTATGTGACTTATTTTTTATGTCACTCCTTCAGTATAGTATTTATGTGTTTTTTTTGTTATGTCACTCCTTCAGTATAGTATTTATGTGATTTCTTTATTATGCCACTCCTTTGTTATGCCACTCCTTCAGAACGGTACTTATGTCACTCCTTTGCTATGAAACTCCTTCAATATAGTATTTATTTCACTCCTACGTTATGTCACTCATTTGTTACACACCCACGTAAAGTGTTGAAAAGCCATTAACGCTTTAAGCCATATGTAGATGTAAAGAGGATTATATTTCCGTAACAGATAAGAAAATCGTTATTTTATGTAAAGTTTATATTTTGCTAAACTAGCCAGATAAGATTTATGTCCCCTTACCAGTCAAGGAAAAGTAAAGTGTAAAGTCGAACGAATGAAGATGTTTATAAATTCGGACGAATGAAGATGTTTATAAAGTAGGACGAATGAAGATGTTTATAAAGTCGAACGAATGAAGATGTTTATAAAGTCGGACGAATGAAGATGTTTATAAAGTCGAACGAATGAAGATGTTTATAAAGTCAAACGAATGAAGATGTTTATAAAGTCGGACGAATGAAGATGTTTATAAAGTCGGACGAATGAAGATGTTTATAAAGTCGGACGAATGAAGATATTTATAAAGTCGGACGAATGAAGATGTTTATAAAGTCGAACGAATGAAGATGTTTATAAAGTCGAACGAATGAAGATGAACCATGCCTCATGTCTACGGCGAAAAGCAAGGGGGAAAAAAGGTCTTGCCTTTTGTTCTCACGAACAACGATTTCCATGTCGTTTTGAATACTTAACGAATTCTCACACACATACACCCACATATATGAAAGATTTTAAGCGTCTTTTCTGTTTTACCGTGCACTGTATACTTGGCGGAATTTGCTGCAGTTTTCTGTGCGTATTTGCAAAGCTTATATCCTGAAGCGTAGCTCTGTGATGAATGTCTTGATTGTAGGAATGTATGTATCCTTGGCATAAATAAACGAGTGAAAGTTACCAGAGAAGACGAATAGTAAGACTTTAGTACTACACCTACTAGAGCCCCAGTACTACACCTACTAAAGCCCTGCTACTACACCCACTGGTGCCCTGGTGGAGTCCTTGTACTACACGTACTGGAGCCCCTCATCTTGTGTGACAAGCCACAAAACGTAAAGTCCTGCACCTTTGCTGATGAGACACATCGGGATCTCGTTGATGAACTTAACTAAACAGAATCGCCGCATCTCTCATGAAGAACACACAAGCGTATGCGGCACTTCAACTAGTGTCGTATGCTGGACATTCAAAGACTCTGTACCGTTGCTTGCGATGAGCATCTGATTGTCCAGTCCCAAGGTGGAACAGAGAAAAACTGACATTATTCCATGACTGCTTCTGTTCTCTTGACATGGCAGTAACACACTCCTTTTCGATGCAGTAAAAGCACTCGAAAGTTGAATGCAACGAATCATCATTAACCAGAAAACAAGAGAATATCAGCGGAGTTTCAGGAAAAATGGATCACCAGCAGCAGAACTGTGCAAGACTACAGCGTCCGGGGTCAGTGTTATGTCCACATCCCGCCCTGACAACTTAATGATGTCGCTCGATTTCTGAAAACTCATCTAAAACTACTGGGAATAGTTGAGTATTCAAGACGCTGATGAAAACAATGAAACCTTTAATTCTTATGAGCTTTTCTCGTCTTGTCCCGTGTGACTTGGGCAGTTGTATTATATTTTTGTTAGAATAAATAAACTTTAAATACATTGTGGAGGGGTGACAATCATTATGTGAAATCATGGGGGGGGGGGGGGAGACCGAGTATGACCGTAGAAGAGGACAGTAAAATATAATCTAATATAGGGGGGGGGGAATTCACTGTGTTAAAAGGAATAGAAAAAAGTGTTATCCGAAAGATGCGTGTTTGAACAGCGAAGTAAAAATGTAAGGTAATCTGGAGAAAAGCTGATTGTTTCATAGTAAAGTAAGAGAACAAATTTTGTATGATTAGACCTCGAAAAAATCGTAGACAAAGCACTTTAGTGAGACGTGAGAGAAAGAAAAATCACAAGAGAATTACCTGGGATTCGAACACGGACTCCGGTAGGACGAGCAGCCGTCTAGCCACGAGAGAACAGCTTACTATCGACTTAGCCAAAAATGGCTAAGTCGATAGTAAGCTGTTCTCTCGTGGCTAGACGGCTGCTCGTCCTACCGGAGTCCGTGTTCGAATCCCAGGTAATTCTCTTGTGATTTTTCTTTCTCTCACGTCTCACTAAAGTGCTTTGTCTACGATTTTTTCGAGGTCTAATCATACAAAATTTGTTCTCTTACTTTACTATGAAACAATCAGCTTTTCTCCAGAAAAAAATTATAAATGATTGTTTCATACGGCGGAGTAAAAATGTAAGCTATTTTAGAGTAAAGATGAGTGTGTGAAACAGCTCCTAGTTGTGCTGATAATAACATGATGAGGGTAGCTTCTGACCATCTCACCTACTCGTTATACCGATAATGAAATGATTTTACGCTCTCTCTCTCCTCTCTCTCTTTTCATGGCTAGCATAGTAAAACCTCTCTCTCTCTCTCTCTCTCCTCTCTCTCTCTCTCTCTCTTTTCATGGCTAGCATAGTAAAACCTCTCTCTCTCTCTCTCTCTCTTTTTTTTTTTTTTAGAAACTTTCCTGAAAGGACTGCCACATTACAGAGCTCTGTACCTGGCCAGTACAATGAAGCATATATGGTTGGATATAGCCTAATTTCTGAAAGCAGAGACACCTAAAAAAGAAGATATATTTTAATTATCCGTGGGTTGCAGGTTTATCCTTAGAGTTGTAGAAAATTTCTGTAAATGTGCTGATGTGTTTGCAGATTTTCCTGTCGCCATTGTCGATGCATTGCACATTTTGACAGAAGTAAATTTTTGCTTGTTCTTGTCTTCTTCAACAATATTTTGTATCTTTCGATTGAGTAGATATCTTTGCAGAAAGAAAAACCCAAAATAGGACATAAACGATACAGGACTTTTGATCAGTTTTGATAACTTAGCACATGAAATTTATTTTTTTCATAAAGGAGTAAATGTAAAGTAGATATTTGAATATCTCTTCTCCCAGCTATGTGAGCAAGACTGGTGATGTTATGAAGCTAAGAAACTGTTCTGTACGAGTACATTTATGGCACAGGGTATCATTTTCCGGTACTTCGGTATTCATCTTGTTAGTATTTGAAATGGTTTTCATCATCTCGTTTACATCACTTACATCGTTTTTTCTGTCTCTGTAGCAATCTGCGGGCGATCGGATTCTTAAAAGAACCCAGAACAAAAGAAAAGAAGTACCAGCAGTGCCGAGATTTTATCGCAGTTATTTTAGGAGCTTTTGTGAATGCAAGTTTTGTTACAGCTGCTCGGTTTGCACCAAAAGAGGATTATTGAGGCATTCACAAGGATGCGCCAGATTACACGAGCTCTGTTGGATGTCTGTGGATTTAAAGTTTAATAGACATTTACATCTCATCCGGTGTCTCGGGTATTGATCTAGTCGCCACAAACAGCGAAGGTAGACAGGATTCACGATGATAAAGCTGTATTTTGCGCCTATTACTCTTCTTTCTTATGCGGCAGTTTTGTGGAAAATAAAACGCATTTTCCCGGCTAGGTGTTCCATCGATCACTGCATCGTTCTCGGCGTGGAAGAACATCACAATGTCTACCCGGGTTTCTGTTAGTCTGTGGCTGTTTGTGTTCTTCCATCTCAGACTGTGTACCCACCAGGGAGTCTTCTTGTTTATACCACCTCCACTGCCCCACCCCCCCCCCCACACACACACACTTGTAAACTTTGGTGATTATTTATTTATATCAGTTTATGTCGCACATATGTGAGTGGAACAACTGTTCCCCTCCCCATGACCTCCTCATGTCCTGGTTCAACCTACCCGTAGCAGTCCGGCCATCTGGGACAGCATCAGTGTGAGTACATTAATTATCTGCGTACAGTACATATAGTGTCAACAACAATGTCCACGTAAACGAAGACTCAGAACTAAGAGGGGCGCGTACACGTTTCAGCTCACACTGTTAGTTAACGTGGCTAACGAAATGGTGGACGACAACACAGAGTAGATAACACGACTGTCAGTTGTCCAACATTTAATAATAGCTTGCTTAATTATATATCAGTTAACATAATTTTCTCTGTTATGAGTTACTTCCCCGCTCCTTTCCTTATACGCATCGGCTGCTTCTGGGGTTCCCTACCCCTTTTCTGGCCCCACATCTTCTAACTCTATTATCTACCTTATGACATTGGCCTTTGGTGCATTCTGCACCTGGTAGCCCCATATCTTCTTTAATAACTAGTCTTTTGCCTGCGCAACGTTCTCTTGTTTCCATAACTCGTGACTTCCTTCCACCCTATGACACCCGTCATTGCGCCTACTGCGCTGGTGGCTTCCTTGTGCAAGGCTCCTAATGTCACTGTCATGCATAGAATTGTCAATATAATCAACACATAATCAGTTCAGTCAGTGTTAATAATAACATGATCACATAAACAATTTCAGTGCCCCTCTAAGTATACTCGATACCTGCAAGGAAAAGAATACAAGTTCTAACCATCAACCTTAGTTCTCGACTACCTATTTTCATATGAATATTTATAACACATACATGTACTCCTGTCAATTCAAGTGCCATGCCGCGTGGCGTAGGCGATCATTTCTCTCCACAATTCCCTGTCTTTAGACACACTGACAGCCCATCCAGTAACTTCTCTCTGTGTGTCTCTTCTTCCTTCAGTTTTCCCAGTTGCCACAGTGTGTTCCAATTTTCCTATTCTCAGGAAATGTCTTATAAATCTCGCTTGTCTGCCTCTGATCTTTGCTATAGTTTGCTGTTTAACTCTAGCATCTCGTAAGATTTCTTTATTGGTTTTCTTGGCTGTCCATGGTACCTTCAGTATCTTTATAAACCACTTTTCCATGGCTTCCATTTCTCGCTGTACTCTTTTATTCATGGACCACGCTTCACACCCATAAAACAGAATTGGCTCGATGTAACATTTAATTACTCGGAATCTTGTTTCCATTGATACGGATCTGCTGCACAAGATGTTTTTCATTGTCTGGAATGCTGACGTGGCCTGAGCACGTCTGCTTTTTATTTTCTTGTGACATTTCCCATCAATTGTTATAATTGTTCCTAAGTACTTGAATCTATGAACTTGTTTCAGATTTGTGATCTATGGTAATGCTACATTTTGGTGGTATTCTTTTCTTTGAGATGACCCTCACTTCAGTCTACGTTTTATTCAAGCTGAGACCTTTATTTTTACTTTCACGAACCACGACGTCCAGAAGAGCCTGTAGTTCTCCTTCACTTTTAGCAATTAGGACTGTGTCTTCTGCATATCTTAAGTTGTTACGGTTGTACCCGCCAACTGATATTCCTGGCATGTTCTGTATATTTCTCGTTATATTTTCGCTGTACAAGGAGAAGAGGTCAGGAGGTAAAACGTATCCTTGTCTCACTCCCAATTGCATGTCTTGGAATGCTCCTATTTGGTTCTCAACCCTCATTGCTGCTGATTGCTGCCAGTATATGTTTTTGATAAGTTTCAGACTCCTGTACCAGAACTTTACGTCCACATGCAGATTCCTCACGATACCAACATCACAGAGGTGGCTCGCTAACTTTGATTTATTGCACAAAACTTCAACTCTATCCCTGTTAGGCACATATGCACAATATATACTAAGAACAGCACATATTTAAATTTCGCTCCTTACCTCACGAAAACAGGACGAGACTGACTGTTCTAATTGCTCACTCCCCTTTTTCCCGCATGCTTGCGTCACTCTATCTAAAGCGAGGCCCTGACCTGGTTCCCTTTGGCCGGCCGTGCCAAAAAAAAAAGCCATCTCCCGCCTGCTCCCCAACTCACACATTTGTACACAGTTTCCAAGTATTTTAAGTCATCCATCTATTCATTTATCTGACCGTCTACCATCTGGCCGTCCATCAGTTCATACCCCTGTTCGTATATCTGTCTCTGTCTGCGTGTTTCTTTTCTTAGAATGTGTGCTTGTGCGAGGTTTGTGTCACATCTTAATTTTATATTTGCGTAATTATTTGTCGGCCTGTTTGTCACATCGTCCCTCCAGTCTGTTCATCTATCCATCAGTCAGTCTATCAATCGATCGCTGTTTATCTGTATGTCTTTCATCGTCTGTTCCTGCCTGGATGTCTGCCTTGTTTTGTCTCATTCATATTTTAAAAAATCTCATGTGCTGCTGTTGTACGCTGATATCTGACCCTGTACTAATATGTATTACTAGAATCTGTTAATCTGTGTCTTAATCATGTTTTTGCCTCCATAGACTGTTTATTCTGTACTAGTGTCTTCCAAAGTGAGCAGCTCCTACCCCCCCCCCACCCCGGGCTCATTTCGGGGGAGGGGGGGTCATATAGATGTGGCCCGGAAGACCTTGGCCTTCCTTTCTTCCTTTTTTTTCTCTTCAGTTTTCCAGTCACTACCAAGTTCTCTAACTTCTCTCTTCAGTTTTCCAGTCACTACCAATTTCTCTAACTTCTCTCTTCAGTTTTCCAGTCACTACCAAGTTCTCTAACTTCTCTCTTCAGTTTTCCAGTCACTACCAATTTCTCTAACTTCTCTCTTCAGTTTTCCAGTCACTACCAAGTTCTCTAACTTCTCTCTTCAGTTTTCCAGTCACTACCAAGTTCTCTAACTTCTCTCTTCAGTTTTCCAGTCACTACCAAGTTCTCTATCTTCTCTCTTCTCATGACATGGCCAAGAAATGTTGACTATCTTTTTCTTATAATTTTAAGTAGTTTTCGTTGTTCTGAAAATTTTTTAAAGGACCTCTTCGCTTGTTTTTCTTTATATCCAGAGTATTTGTTGCATCTTTCTCTGTTGCTTTCGGATTTTTTTCTTTCTTTGTTTTGAGTCACCTTTTTGCTATCAAAGTTTCTCAACTATATAGTAATATTGGCTCTATATAGCACTGTAATACTCTTTTCTTCTTATTTGTTAAAATATTCTTCATGTCATAAAATCAGCTTCTCTTGCCATACTTGTTTGTGATTTCATTCCTGTGTGTACCTGCCATCAGCTGTTATTGTTGTCCCGGTAAAGCTGAGTTTATTTTGTGTCAGTGCCTTCCCGTGTGAAAGGATGTTACAGTTTGGTATATTTAGTTGTTTTATATGAACCAGTGTTTCCGCCTTGTTGCTGTTTAGCTGTAGGCCTCTTTCATTCACTTTTCAGTAATCTTGTTCACAAGTTTCTGCAAGCTGGTTTCACTTGCTGCTATCAGAGCGGTGTCAACCGTATATCTCAGTTTGTTGATGTTAAGGTCTCCTGTTTTAATTACTTTCACAATTTTAATGCCCGTCACGATGTTATCACAGTATAATGAGAACAGATCAGGTGGCGGTACGTATCCTTGTCTTACGCCTTGTTTTATATCCTGATACCCATCTATGTTATCTTTCACTCTTATTGCTCCTCTGTGATTCCAGTACACATTCTTAATAATTCTCATATCTTTACCATCTGTATTATGTTTTTTTTTTTCTAGGATTTGTGTGTCATATCTTCATGTCGAACTCTGTCACAAGCTTTAGGGTAATCAATAAAGAACAAGTATAAAATCTTTGTTTACTTCTAGAGATTGCTCTTTTATAGTTCTTAATGGTATAACTTGTGATTTTTCCTGCAGCGAAATCTCATTATTCTTCTGCTATTCAGTTTTTATCTTATTTCATGTTCTCAATTTTCTCATATGTATCTGTTTTTCTCCTCACTTTCACAAGACTCATAAATGACTCTTACATACTCAGTACTCCAGACACTAACTTCATAAATCCACTCAGCCAAACGTAACCAACCATTATATTGAGAAATGTGTGCAGCGCTGGCGATGGCTGATAACACGAACTGAATTTTAACACCGAATATCTCCTGTTCCGAGGATCATAGCGCCACACGCTTCGTCTTCATTTGCATTCAAAGTGATTTATTCACGGCTTATCTTTTCTGTCAATGACCTCTGTTTGGTGTTTGTTAGAATGTTAGAAGTTGTGAGCACGCGCTGATTATCTTGGAGCAGGTGTGAAGGGCAAAGAGGACACGGATGTTTGTGTTTTATGTTGTTCGTTAGCTAGATACGGTAGGGTTAGAGTTGTAAATCATGTGTAGGCACGAGGTGGTAGAGTACACTCCCTTGTGGTTCTAGAATTAGACTCCAGTTCACGTGGGCATTTGTTGGTTGATATTGACGGGGCTGGTGTGTGTGATACAAGAATGAAGGCGACTGTTCAAGAGTGAGTACAAGAATGAAGGCGACTGTTCTAGAGTGAGTTCACGGTTACCATCGAATCAGATCTGGCTTATTTTTCACATCTTTCTGGGGCTCCTTCAGTCCTCCATGGCTTACTGGGTTCGGCAAGCTGTGATACCCGGGATTGTGAAAGGTCATATCACACTTCAGATATGATGTTAGTGCCCACGTTTTCCTTGACCAGTCCTCACATACAAGAGGGAGATGTTGGTCAGCATCAAACCAGGCTGCCTTTACTTTCCCTGCTCTCTGGGGATGCAAGTAACCATTCCCACAGCCGAGTTCATGGGATGCCATCAGCAGGACTTGAACCACCGACCTCGCTATGACAGACTGGTGCAGTGACCACTTCCCTGACAGACTGGTGCAGTGACCACTTCTCTATGACAGACTGGTGCAGTGACCACTTCTCTATGACAGACTGGTGCAGTGACCACTTCTCTATGACAGACTGGTGCAGTGACCACTTCTCTGCGACAGACTGGTGCGGTGACCACTTCTCTACGACAAACTGGTGCGGTGACCACTTCTCTAAGACAAACTGGTGCGGTGACCACTTCTCTACGACAAACTGGTGCAGTGACCACTTCTCTACGACAGACTGGTGCAGTGACCACTTCTCTACGACAAACTGGTGCAGTGACCACTTCTCTACGACAGACCACTTCGCTCCTCACAGTCTTCAGTCATACTGAAATCTGGGGGAAAACCTGGTGTTTTGGGGTTGTTGTTGTTGTTGTTGTTATTATTATTATTATTGTTATTGTTGTTCATCTTTTTCTGCTTCGGAACTGCGAGCTGGTGTTCTTTGCAGCCGATATCGGATTGGGAGCGGGTTATGGCGGCTTTTTTGTTAGTCCTTGAGTGGAGCTAAAGAGCACGGTGTGAGCAGTACTTCTTTATCAGACTCCACCACCGGGATGGGGACTATGGCGATCCCTGTACCGTTAGTCAGGCTAGGTCTATTACTGGGGGTACTAGAAGTGGGGCAGGGTCTTGGTCAACTGTGGTTCACAACCATTGACGCTAACATATCATCTGTTGGCCGCTGACTGTTAAATCTGACAGCGTCTTTGGATCTTCAGGCATATTGTAGTTGTCTACTCGCCATACGGCATGAGGCATCCTCGGCAACATCACCACGGCTTTAGCAACAGAGAGAGAGAGAGAGAGAGTGGAAGTTCCAGGAGGGACGTGATAAGTAAGTTACACAAGGCTAAAATGATGTGTTCTTATCTGAAACATGATCTGCTTATGTTCTTGTAAGCTGATCAGCTGTATCAAGACCACGTTATTTAGCATTATTTTTATAGCACAGTCCCGTGTAACCTAGAATTATGACTATAATTATGAGCATATTTTAGTGATAACGGTTAACATTAAATAAGAAGAGAAAAGTTAGATCCGGAGATTAGGGAACAAGGTAGAAAACCGATTCCGACGACACTAGTGGAAGACCATTACGACTGGATGGTGACAAGTGTAAACAGAAGAAACAGGCCAATAGAATGGACACACAATGACGCCGAGGAAGAGATAGGCTAGAGAAAGACTGCCATAAGCACACTAGGTTGGCAATACCATCCCGCAAGTGAAATAACAGGTGACGACAAACAGTCGGTGCACGGAACGCTAAGAATAAGCAGGCAGTTAGTTGCCCGACAGACACCAAGCGCTCGAGAAGAACTTGCCCGAGGTGTTATAACTGGACAGGGATGCTGGAAGGAATTAAGAAAAGCCAAAGTCTTGTTGGCGACCTGTCTGCGAAATGGACACAACGAATAAAGAAACCAGACTAGTAATCAGTCACTAGGTATAGAAAGTGCCAAGGGCAAGGGTTGGACATTCGACACCACTAAACTGGCAGGTTATGATTCAGGAACCAATCGGTACGCAGTTATAGAGGGAGCAGAAATACCGATTGGTCAGATCATCAAACCAGACTGCAAGATAAAATGAGGGACCGAGAGTGACATGGGAGATAAGCACACAGAGATGCTCACAGACGTGGCCGCAGAGGTACGCACAGACTCTGGGACAGAACTAAAACTCCGACACCAAGATACTCAGAGACGAAGATATGAAAGTAACAAGATACACAGAGACGAAGATATGAAAATAACAAGATACTCGGAGACGAAGATATGAAAATAACAAGATACTCAGAGACGAAAATATGAAAATAACAAGATACTCAGAGACGAAAATATGAAAATAACAAGATACTCGGAGACGAAAATATGAAAATAACAAGATACTCGGAGACGAAGATACTTAAACACTCAGATAGAGACTCGGATAAGTAGATGGAGACCAGGAAAGATGTGCAGATAGGAACAGACAAACAGCTACAGACAGATAAGTAGATGGAGACCAGGAAAGATGTGCAGATAGGAACAGACAAACAGCTACAGACGGATATAGTAGGAGATTTAGAGAGATACATTTAGCTGAAGTGCACCTTGCAAAATAGACAGAGAGATCTAGAATCAGATAGCTATGCTGATGTGATAAAACTACGAGCTAGACTAATATACAGATACTTAGGAGAGCTAGTGAATAGATATGGAAATTGTGTATAGTGAACAGAAAGAACTGGACCTATATTTAGCCAGATTTTCATAAGAGAGAGAGAGAGAGAGAGAGAGAACGAACGAACGAATCAACGAACGAACATACTTTATTTTCAACTGGTTAAGAATTGGGCACGCAGGTCCTTCTGACATTCTGCCTTTCATCATATAGCTTTCACTCAGTCACAGTCATTCAGCATTTGTTAATGAGCATAATAATCATGAAGACACATTAAATGATTACATAAATAAATAATAAACTTATCTCATGTTCATACATTCTACATTCTGATTTATGCAACAGCATGAAATAAACTTGCATTCTTACATTCATTCAAAACTAACAAATTTATATAAAACTTATATAAAATATATATTATTATAAAATTTATATTTATATTTTTTATTTAAAAAAATTACAACATTCAAGCATTTTAAACTATTTTAAACTATGCTTAGGGAGGCATATAGTCCATATCAAACAGATGTTGACAAAGTTTAAAGTTATAAGAATATAACTTATAAGTAACAATGGAACGCATCATTGACCTGAGGCTAAAATGGTACCTAGAAAGTGAAAACCTTCTCGTTCCACAACAAGCAGGATTTAGGCAGTACTACAGTACGGAAGATCAAGTGACCTATCTCTCTCAAGAGATTGAGGATGCATTCCAAGAGAAAAACCTTGTACTAGCAGCGTGGATAGACCTAAAGAAAGCCTTTGATAAAGTATGGAAAAAAGGTCTGCTGTGGAAACTAAGAAACTGCAATGTGAATGGAAGACTGTACAACTGGATAAAGTCCTATTTACACAATAGAAGAGCTAGAGTAGTAATGGATGGACATAACAGCCAGAAAGTACTTCTGCGACACAGTGTACCACAAGGAGGAGTCCTTTCGCCTACACTATTCCTTGTATTCATTAATGACCTGGTCAAGGAACTTCCCTATGGAATCAAAGCGGCACTGTATGCAGATGATCTGGTCATGTGGTGTACAGATGAATATGCGACAGTTGCTACACAGAGACTCCAAAGAGCAGCAGACATCTTGACATCATGGACAAACAAATGGTGTGTAAGTATCAACACAGAGAAATCAAGTATCACTCTGTTCACTCTCTCATCTAAACAGAAAGGAGGTAAGATCTTTGTAAATGAAATATCCTTAAGGATGGACAACCAACCCACTTACTTAGGAGTGACTCTTGACTCAAAACTGACTTGGAAGCAACACATCAACAGTGCAGAAGCAAAAGCCAGAAGAAAACTAGCCATATTAAGAAAATTAAGTGGAACCACATGGGGAGCTAGTGAAAGAATCCTCAAGAATGTATATCAGCAAAGTATTCTACCACATTTAGAATATGGCTCAACATCTTGGTGCACAGCATCAAACACTACGCTGCATAATTTAGACAAGGTTCAAAATCAGTCACTACGGATTATCACAGGTGCCATGAGGTCCACACCAATAGTAGAAATGCAGAAAATAGTTGGTGTTCAAGCGCTAAAGGAACGTAGAGACACAAAGGTCATGCCCATGGGAGAGAAATTCCTTAGCTCTGTAAGCCATCCCCTGAAGGAGAGATTCAATAACTTGGCATTAAGACGGCTTAAAAGAAGCAGCTTCATTCACCAGGCCAAGCGTATGCGTAAGCTGATACCTGACCTTCCAACTGTATTCGCTCCATTATCATCTGTACCAGAGCATACACCATGGAAAGAAGCAGGTTATACACACAAATAACTATTCAGACTGAAGTGAAAGGTGTGAAGAATGGTGAGATGCAAAGCAGCCTTGTAAGATCAACAGCCACACTTAGTGTGGTAGATGACAAATATCCATGTGACACCTGGATACGTGTGTATACAGATGGATCTGCACACAATGCCATAAAGAATGGAGGGGCAGGAGCACATATTGAATATCCAAACAACACCACTAACAAGATTTCCATACCCACTGGAAAATACTGCAACAACTTTGATGCAGAAGTTAGGGCAATTATTGCTGCAGTTGAAAAACTATCAGACTCCAGAATTGATACATGTCCTATAGTAATTCTCACAGATGCAAGATCAGTACTGGAAGCTCTTCAGTGCAACAGACTACCAGACCTTAAGGATGCCTTGTCAAAAATTGGCTTACAACATGGAGTCACTTTGCAATGGATTCCCTCTCGCTGTGGGATACCAGGCAATGAGAAAGCTGACCATCTGGCCAAAGAGGGCACTGAAATGGAGCAACCAGACATACCAATCACCTATAATCAAGAAAAGCATGATAAAAACCTACAGGAAGCCACAAACACCACCACATGATGACTATCACATGCTAAACAGAAAGGAACAAGTACCATCCTCCATCTCTGAACAGGACACACCCGACTCTGAAGTCATATGTATACAAAGTTTAAGGTTGGTACTACTAATCTGTGTACATGTGCCCAGGTGCCCCAAACTGTGGAACATATCCTCCAGAACTGCACCAACTATGAAACACTGATAAATAATTACTGGCCCAGTGAAACCATGAATTACAAAAAACAGTGAAATTTATCCAAGAGACAGGACTGCAGGTATAGACAGACAATGCAAACGAAGAAGAAGAAGAAGACTTAAAAGTTTTACATGAATTGTTAGGGCATTCCAAAGGTGGGCAGCTGAGTAAGAGAAGCTTTTTTTTAAAGATGTCAAGCCTTGGTTTTGGGAGAGTACAATTGCTTAAGCGTTGACTGTGTTTTGGATTGGATTTGAACAATAACCACAGATAGGGTGGAGCATTGTGTGATAGAATTTTATGAATTAACTTGGCCTTGTTGAAAAGAAATCTCTTCTTGAGGGGTATAATATCAAGATGTTTGTCCTTATTTGTAATACGTGCTACATGTTTGTCATCTGTAAGCTTTACTGCTCGTTTCTGAAGTGAGTAAAGTCTTTTCATGTTTGACATGGAGCAACCATCCCAGACTGTGGAGCAGTAGTCCAAGTGTGTTTGTATCTGTGATATGTAGTATATTTTTCTGGTGTCTGTGTCAAGAAAATGTTTAATTTTAGTAAATTGTGCAGCAAGTTTGGTTAGATTGTCTACATGATGATTCCAGCTGAGGTGATGGTCAGTCATGAAACCTAGAGTTTTATGTTCACTAACATTCTCTATCTGTGAAGTTCCAGCATGGAGCTGTAATGTTGTTGTTGGTGAATTTGTTAATTTCTGTCTTGTAATGAGCATGGATTTTGTTTTGCTGATGTATATGAGCATTCTGTTGCTATTGCTCCAGTTAATTAGACTTTGTTTATTTCAATTTGAAGAGTTGACTCAAGATTAATACAGTCATTGTCACTGGTATAAACTGTGCAGTCATCAGCAAAGAGGTCACAAGATGATTTTTTGAGATGAAATGGAAGATCATTGATGTAGATGGTAAACAGGAGAGGACCAAGAATAGATCCCTATGGAACATCATTATCAACCACAGATGAACTTTTTGAGGCAAACTACCTGTTGTCTGTTGGAAAGAAAAGATGTAATAAATTTTGTCAAGTCAGGGTGTAATCTATAAGCTTCAAGCTTTCTAACTAGGATTTCATGATCAGTCATGTCAAATGCTTTTTTAAAGTCAACAAAGACAGCACCACATAATTTATCATTGTTTATATTAGTTAACCAACATTGTCATTTTTGTGAGAGCAGAGTAGCAGGAATGTTTCGGCCTAAAACCTGACTGACAGTCAACAATCAAATCATTTTTTTGCATGTGTTGTAAGGTTGTTTTTTGTATTTGTTTTTCTAGGGGTTTTGACAAAGTTGATAGAATGGAAATTGGTCTATAGCTTGAGGAATTTTTCTCCAAACCAGATTTAAAAAGGGGATATATATTATTAAAGACTGCATTTCAGAGAATGAGAAACATATTAGCTAACACATCCTTATCAATGAATATTAGAAAACGAGTCCTAAAATGCTATATTGAACGTACATATAAAAATATATATATATACAACCTTGTCAAAAAGCCTGAGGAAATACAATGTGTAATGCATTGATTGTAAATGCATGTTAGTGTATCTGTAATTACTGGGGCTGAGTAGCGTAATATCTTGTTGCTGATTTCATCAAGTTCTGCTGTGTTGTTGTTCTTTAAAGATGAAAGATAATTGTAAACATCACTAACATGAAAGGAATACTGAGTTGCTTTAGATTTGCACATTTGCTACCTATAAATTTGTTTAATTTGCTTAAATCAAAAGTAGGGGTTGGTAGTGAAGATTTTAAGATACCGACTTCTTCTCTGAAGTGATTGCTGAACTCTTCACAAATGGGACCATGATTATAACTCTGCAAGTCAGACTGTTTTCTCTTATTTGCTAGAATGTTAATGGCTTTCAGGACAGACTTACTGTCTGATTTATTCTGAACTAGGTTCCTAAAGTAATTTCTCTTTTCTTGCCTAATTAAATACTGATCTCTATTTCTAAGTAATCGGTAGCCAGTGAATTCCTTAATTTTGTGGACTTGATCCCTTTCTCCCATGACTTGCAGTATCTCAGGTGTTACCCAGGGGAACTTCACTTGATGTTTGACTCTCACCGCTTTAATAGGAACATGCTTATCAAATATATCCCTGAAGGTTTTTATCCAGTATTCCAGGGCCTTATCAGGGTCAGTTAGTTGGTACACATGATCTAGAGGTGCTGCTTGTAACTCTTTCAGAAACGATTCGAAGCGGAATTTGTTATAACTTCTAATACTGGTATGTTTATTTTTGGGAATTTTCAAGCCATGTCGTGTCTATATGCAACAGACCGGATAGTTGTCACTTATTGTTGTGTGAAGGATTTTACATTCTGTAATGTTTTCTGGATGAGCTACATATATGTGATCTATTAGTGTGGATGATGTTTCAGTTACTCTGGTAGGTTAAGTAATAATTTGGGATAAATTGTATGATAAATCTGTTTGTCTGTAATTAATATCGAAATCTCCAAGAACATTTATATCCTTTAAATTAAAAGACAAAACATAATCCATCATACTTGTAAAGTGAACATACCACGATGCTGTTGCATTTGGATTACGATACAGAAACCCGATTAAGATTGGGCTCTGATTTAAAAAAAAATTTTTTTTATTTCCAACCATATACATTCAGTATCTAGTGTCTCAAGGTCTTTTCTACGGCAAGAGTGTATAGCTGTAGTAACATATACAACTAATCCTGTCTCAAGTTTCCTAGTAGAGTCACGTCGAAGTAAATTATAACTGTCTATCCTAATGTCTTCGTCAGTTATATTTTTGTTTAGACGACTTTCTGAAAAGCCAAAGACATGGAAGTTCTGATTAGCTATATTCATAACTTCCATGTCTGTGGCTTTTTTTAGAAAGAAAGAAAGAGAGAGAGAGAGAGAGAGAGAGAGAGATCATATAAAAAGTCCAACAATTATGTAATGAGACTGATTTTATTATGGCCAAGACAAAAATACCATCTATGAAGCAAAACATGGAATCCAAAGAGGCGACCTTCATCTATGATCTGGCAACTTTTCATCGCCGCCCGATAAGCAGACGAAAAACAAGCCGCCATTTTATTGACCTAGTTAGATGTGCATTGTCATGTAATCAGCATGAAGCAAAAGGCTAAAATTAAATTCTGTTTAAAATTCGGAAAAAGTGCCATTGAGACAGTTGACTTGATGCGACAAGTTTATGGGGGATAATTGTTTATCTCGTGCACAGATATTCAGGTGGTATTCACGATTCAAAAGTGGCGTGGAAACAATTACAAATGCAACTAGACATGGACGCCCAATTTCTGTTCTTAATGAGGAACTCATTGCAAAAGTCAGAGAACGGATACAAGAAGATCGTTGTTTGACTGTGAGGATGATGGCAGATGAATTTGGTGTTAACCGAGAGACCATTCGTTAAATTTTAGTGGAAGATTTGGGCAAGAAAAAAAGTTGCTTGCCGGTTTGTACCACATGCGTTTTCTGATGACAAAAAACATCAGCGTGTTGAGTACGCAAAAGACATCATCAAAACGTGTCACAGAAATAAACATTTCTTAAATTTGATTGTTGTAGAGGATGAAACATGGATTTTCCGCTATGATCCCACAACTAAACGCCAGAGTGCTCAGCGGAAGTCATCGTCATCACCAAAAGGCAAACAATTTCGCCTTAAAAAGTCGAAAGTGAAGAAACTGTTGGTGTGCTTCTGTGACATCAAAGGAGTTATGGAAAAAAAAATTTATTCCAGAAGAAAAGACTGTCACTGCCAAAGTTTAAGTATTTTGAAACGCCTATTGAAAAGGATTCTCCGGGTACGACCGGAATATTCAACACCTGGCAGTTTTTTTCCTTCTTCGTGATAATGCACTGGCTCACCAGGCGGTAGTTGTACAGGAATTTTTGGCCCCAAAACAATAGTGTGTTCTCAACCATCCACCCTATTCCCCTGATTTGTCTCTCTGCTATTATTTTCTATTCCCAAAATTAAAGTTACCATTGAAAGGACGCTTCTTTGACAGTACTGATGACACCCAAAGGGCCGTAACATCGAGTTTAAGGGCCACATCAACAGAACTGCAGACGTCGTTCCAGTGTTTTTGTTAGATCCGGCCACTCGCTGTATCAGTGCACAAGGGGCTTTCTTTCAATAAAATACAGGTTGTATCTTCAACTGTTTATTTTATTTTTTTATGGAATTAGTATCATTACTTAGTTGTCGGACCTTGTATAAATGCTCATGTGGTCCAGTTGATATGCATTTTGAGTTCTCCCTTGTGTGTGCCTTTTCTATTGGAGTGTTGGAAATTCTGCAGCCATTTCTACACGAGTCAGCTGGTGTAAATAAACTTCAGTTCTCATCACAGACGAATGGAGTCACAGTACTTGTGCAAGAAGTTTCTGTGTGAGAATACTTAAAATCCAACACAAGCAACTTAAAAATATTACATTTCTACCAACTGCCATGTGCGTTGATTTGGTAAGATGACTTTAGAGTTTCTGTAGTTTTCTTCTTGTTCTTCTTCTTGTTCTTGTTCTTCTTCTTCTTCTTCTGCGTTCGAGGTTGTTGGTCACTTCAGATCCTCATCCCTGTCGACATGGCAAAGCCCGCAGTCCTCTCCAGATCTTGATTGGAGCCACAAAGAGTATTTTACTGAGTGACTGGATTTTTCAGTTTTATTATTATTATTTTTATTATTATTGGCAACCTAGTTGGCTGAGTGGTTAGGCGCTTGGTTTACTAATCCGATTGTAACGGGTTCAAGCCTGGTACTCATCCCAAAAACAAAAAAAAACCCCAGGGTGCACCCAACCACTAAAAATGGGTACCAGAGAAATCTGAAACGCTACCACGCGTGATAGTGACCACGTCAGACTTTCATGGCCGATGGTCTTGGAAATACGGGCCTGTCACCGTATACCCAGTATGTCTTTACTGGCATGGAAGTGGGGATTTTATCCTTAACTTTTATTGTTGTTGTTGTTGTTGACATTTACCACATAATGAATGGGCTGCAGCTGTCTTTCAGTCGGAAATGCGTTTCAGCTCTGATGTAATAATCAGCTGCCGATTTGCAAAGAAAATAAATCAGCATTTATCTACATAAAAGATCGATTTTATTTTGTACTGATTATTGTAATGCCCTTACACCAGGCGCCCAGCCCGAGGTGTAACTAGGATTTATTGCGCCCCGTGGTAATTGTAAAGCATAAAAAAAAAAATCCACTTTACATGAAGAAGTGGATTCTTTCCAACTTTTAAAGATGAAAATTCCTCCAAGCCGATACAGATCTCCCTCAGGGCCGGTGGGCCGCTTTGCATCCAGTTCTGTCCACAAGCCATCTTACCTTCATGCACAGAAACAAAAACACACACGTACAACACTCTCACACATATAACATCCCACACACACATATACGCTGCGTGTGATATTTGACTTGCAGAGAAAAAGTGTTGGAAATGATCCTGATAGACATGAGGAGGGGGTGGGATGGCATCAAACTGAGTGAAACAGCGAATACTAAATGACTTGCCGCAGTTCACTGATGGGCTAAAAAGTGTCTGTTGGTGTGCGACACAAAATTTTGGGAGTTCATTTACTGTTGTTAGTAATTGTTATTAAAGATCAGTTTATCATTTGCTGGCCACATAAATGTGCTAGTACGTGGTTAAGATATTGTTTTCCCATGCGCCATGTGTATACGCCATTTATCGCAGAGTTAAAGCATTCTTTACCAATGTTCCGCAAGTTTAAGGCATTGTTTACCAATGTCCCGTAAGGTTCACTCTTTACCCATGTCCCGCAAGGTCCACTCATTGTGTACCCATGTCTCGCAAGATTAACTAATTGTTTATTCATGTCCCGCAAGATTCACGCGTTATTTAACCATGTCCCGCAAGATTCACGCATTGTTTACTCATGTCCCACAAGGTTCACGCAATGTTTACCTATGTCTCGCAAGGTTCACGCATTGTTTATCTATGTCTCGCAGGATTCACGCATTGTTTATCCATGTCTCGCAAGATTAACTAATTGTTTATTCATGTCCCGCAAGATTCACGCGTTGTTTACCTATGTCTCGCAAGGTTCACGCTTTGTTTACCTATGTCTCGCAAGGTTCACGCATTGTTTACCCATGTCCCTCAAGGTTCACGCATTGTTTACCTATGTCTCGCAAGTTCAGATAGATTGAAAACCGCTGCAGTGAAGTCCTATCTTCCACTGACATTTGAATCATATGGGAGAGGCGAGAGAAACAGGATAATTTTAAGTTATAAGAGAAAAAAAAAGACGTAAGAGGGAGGGGAGATAAAAAGTTTCGCAGAAGTATTGGAACAGAAAAGATATCTATAGACAGCATGAAGACAGTAATCTCTTACATACCTCTGGGAATTGTGAAGCTGTCGATCGCTTATTTGCTGCAATATTACCAATCATTGCATCTTATAAGGAGACAGCTTACGAGGGCTACTATCCTATAGGGAGAGCAGTAGAGTTATTGTCGAATATTTGAAGAAATCACAGCGTAGATGAGTTTATGCATGGGTTTTTCTGTCGTCTTCTTCTTCTTCTGCGTTCGAGGTTGTTGGTCACATCAGGTACTGATCCCTGACGACATGACAAAGCTCACAGTCCTCTCCAGATCCTGATAGGAGTCCCAAGCTAGTGTCCTCCGGCCTCAGGTCCTCATAGTTTGGGCACGCTTGAAGGATATGTTCCGGAGTCTGGACTCCACTGCCGCATGGGGCAGTCGTCTGTGTAAGATATTTTAAGTCGATGAAGGCAGTCTGAGGTCCTCATGGCTTGGACACTTTTGAAGAATGTATTCTGGAATCTGGACTCCACAAATGCATGCACACTCGTCTGTGTAAGATTTTGAATCGATGAAGGTGGCTCAGAAGTCTGCAGTGGTTTTTTTTTTGTTTGTTTGTTTTGTTTAGAGATAATTTCTACAAATTCAGTGTCTAACCATTCAAAACTGCGCACTCTTAGTTTTCTGATAGCCGAAGAGTATGTTCGTATCTATATGTTAGGTGGTTTCCATGGATGACGGAACAATATACGTGACGTGAGAGATCATGTGCAAGGAAAATGTCAGAGATGTGCTCTGTGCCGAGCAGCAGCGATAGAGCAGGTGCTCTCAGAGTGTCAGGATATCTGATACAAGTAACACGAAGTAGCTTCAGGCCTGTAGTCCGAGGTCATCATTGACTTGTAATCTTAGGCAGTCTTAGACTTTTAACCTCAGACAGAGCGTCACCAGTAATCTGAGCAAATCTTTGACCTATAATCTGAGTTAGTCTGAGCTTATCCTTAATCTGTAATTTGCGCCAATCCTTAATATGTAATCAGGATTAATCTTTGATCTGTAATTAACCTATAATCGAACCAGTCTTTGATCTGTAATTAATCTTTAATCAGAACCAATCATTGATCTGTAATTGTCTATAATCAGAACCAATCTTTGATCTATAATTAATCTATAATCAGAAGCAATCTTTGACCTGTAATTAATCTATAATCAGAAGTAGTCTTTAACTTTAATCAGAGACAGTATTTGACAACCCAACGCAAACCTTGACCCACAGATTAGAAGACAAAGGAAGGGAGGGCGGCCCCCCCCCCCCCACACTTTCCAACAACAACAAAACAAACAATTATATATGGAGAAAAAAAAATGGGTGGAAAAGTGCATATGAAAGAAGAGTAGATAATATTTGTTACACACCAGAGAAAGGATACCTTGGTGGAATTGCTGAAGGTTTTACTGGGCGTGAGACTAGTACGGCTTAGTCATGGCTGAATCGATGAAAGGGAAGGTTCCTGATTGGCTCATGTGCTGCCTTCTCAAATGTCAGTATTTCATTAAAAATGACATGTCAGATTTTCTGTTTAGTTTTTAAAAAATATCTTTTCTTTTTTTTTTGTGTAGGCAATTCTCCTTAACCAAACACAGTGTCACGTCTTTTTATGAAGTAATCCGGGATCAAGCCTGTCTGTTTGATAATCTTCGTTGATTCTCGCTAACGCCGTTTTCAATTTAGGACAAATGTGCTATTCGTTTTTTTTTTCTTTCTCGTCTTTGTTCTCTGAGGACACGTTAAACATAGCTGGCTTGGGTTAGAGAAGCAGTCCTCCACATGCTGTGTATGACGTGGAAGAAGGGAGGGACAATGCTAGAGAGTGCATTACATGTTGCCTTGGGGGGCAGTAGTGGGATGCTTATCTAACAATGTGCTTGGACAAATCATAGCAGTCTGTTGTAACGCTACGGTCTGGCCAGTCGCCCTTGGAGCAGCAACAGAAGGCTGGGCCTGACCGTAGCGGTCTGTTGTAGTGCTGTAATGGAAATCGATGTGTGCCACTAGAGCGGGGAAGCCGTGCTGGGAGATTTATTTCTTCGTTCTGTTCCAGACATGGAGGGAAGCCGCCATGGTAGAGAGGCACATGAATAACCAAGTGGCTAGAACACTCGGCTCTCGGGAGTGATCGGTGACCCGAGCCCAGTTTAGAGTGATCGATGATTCTAGCCCAGTTTTAAGTGATCGATGCTTCTAGCCCAGTCGGAAATGATCGGTGATCCTAGTCCAGTAGGAGATCCCCCCCACCCACCCCCACCACCCGCCCTCATATTCAGTCCAGCTGTAGATTTATTGGATCCTTGCTCATCCTGAATCTAGGGGAGGAAGGACAGCCAAAGATCCTACTCTAGCTAGTCAGGAACTGAAGCTAGGGGAGGAAGGACAGCCAAAGATCCTACTCTAGCTAGTCAGGAACTGAAGCTAGGGGAGGAAGGACAGCCAAAGATCCTACTCTAGCTAGTCAGGAACTGAAGCTAGGGGAGGAAGGACAGCCAAAGATCCTACTCTAGCTAGTCAGGAACTGAAGCTAGGGGAGGAAGGACAGCCAAAGATCCTACTCTAGCTAGTCAGGAACTGAATCTAGGGGAGGAAGGACAGCCAAAGATCCTACTCTAGCTAGTCAGGAACTGAAGCTAGGGGAGGAAGGACAGCCAAAGATCCTACTCTAGCTAGTCAGGAACTGAAGCTAGGGGAAGGAAGGACAGCCAAAGATCCTACTCTAGCTAGTCAGGAACTGAAGCTAGGGGAGGAAGGACAGCCAAAGATCCTACTCTAGCTAGTCAGGAACTGAAGCTAGGGGAGGAAGGACAGCCAAAGATCCTACTCTAGCTAGTCAGGAACTGAAGCTAGGGGAGGAAGGACAGCCAAAGATCCTACTCTAGCTAGTCAGGAACTGAAGCTAGGGGAAGGAAGGACAGCCAAAGATCCTACTCTAGCTAGTCAG
The DNA here is from genome assembly GCA_009760885.1 of Achatina immaculata. Taxonomy (NCBI): domain Eukaryota; kingdom Metazoa; phylum Mollusca; class Gastropoda; order Stylommatophora; family Achatinidae; genus Lissachatina; species Lissachatina immaculata. The sequence continues at coordinate 32,609,144 of CM019704.1, forward strand.
GAACTGAAGCTAGGGGAGGAAGGACAGCCAAAGATCCTACTCTAGCTAGTCAAGAAGCGAAGAAGAAAATAGACACTGATACCATATTTCCATCTTGCCTCCAGAGCATAGAGTAATAAATAATACTAAAACTGTAGTAGACTGTCAGTGAAAAGATCGTCATCACATCTGTAGAACTTGAGGTTCTTAGTTACATAAACATACCGCATGACCGCAGCTTCTATGCTAACATAAACAGAGTTCAGTTCTAAAAAGTTAATCGCTGCCTGGCCAAGTTACAGAGCTGTAAGTTGTTGTATATATTCCGCTAAGAATCCCAGGTGGCATCGCTTGTATCACAAATTAGAGAGCGCTGTCATAGCTGGCCGTACGCTCGCCAGAACCGAGTTGTACATTGATGATTTAAAATAAAAATATGTCTGAATAGCAGACTTCACAGACAAGATAAGTTAATCCCATATATAGACTTGATCTTGTAGCAGCGAGGATTTAGAGAAGTGTGCTAAGCTTTGGAGGCTGCTGCCATCCATCTCCCACCCTTCTTATCTTGTTGTCTGAGCTTTTAGGATCTTACTTTAACATTCTCAATTAAGGCAGACCTTTATATCTTTAGCCTTCTCTGGTAATCTTTATATATATTCTTATACAGTGGATCCAAAAAAGAACAAATATATCCATACTACAATAACTTAATATTGAAGAAGTCTGGCTAGTAAAGAGGATTAAAGAGAGAAAACTTAAATATTTTGGACACATTAAACGTTATGATAGTCTAGAGAAGACAGTCTTGGAAGGGTGCATAATGGGAAAAGGAAAGAGAGAAAGACCAAGGCGAAGATGGCTGCAAGACATCGTTGATGATCTGCAAATGGATGCATCAGCAGCAGACCATCTTGCTCACAACCGAGAGGCCTATAGAAGTGCTGTTAGGGAGGCAAAGTTCCGCGAGGGACATGCAAATGAATGAATGAATGATACAGTGGATCAGAATATTTCTAGTACGCAGTCTGTCCTTTCATCACATTTCGTATTCTCGTTATCTCATCAGTTAGTCTGATTTATCTGTCCATGAGATAGTTAATCCATCCATGATATAGTTACTCATGTTCTTATCTCCTCCTGAGAATCTTGCTATCTCCTCATCAGAATCTTGTTATCTCCTCATCAGAATCTTGTTATCTCCTCACGACAATCTTGTTATCTCCTCACGAGAATCTTGTTATCTCCTCACGAGAATCTTGTTATCTCCTCACGAAAATCTTGTTATCTCCTCACGACAATCTTGTTATCTCCTCACGAGAATCTTGTTATCTCCTCATCAGAATCTTGTTATCTCCTCATCAGAATGTTGTTATCTCCTCACGAGAATCTTGTTATCTCCTCACGAGAATCTTATCTCCTCATCAGAATCTTGTTATCTCCTCACGACAATCTTGTTATCTCCTCACGAGAATCTTGTTATCTCCTCACGAGAATCTTGTTATCTCCTCACGACAATCTTGTTATCTCCTCATCAGAATCTTGTTATCTCCTCATCAGAATCTTGTTGTGGGAATCTTGTTATGAGAATTTTACTGTCTCCTCACGAGAATCTTGTTATCGCCTCACGAGAATCTTGTTATCTCCTCACGAGAATCTTGTTATCTCCTCACGAGAATCTTGTTATCGCCTCACGAGAATCTTGTTATCTCCTCACGACAATCTTGTTATCTCCTCACGACAATCTTGTTATCTCCTCTCGACAATCTTGTTATCTCCTCATCAGAATCTTGTTATCTCCTCATCAGAATCTTGTTGTGGGAATCTTGTTATGAGAATTTTACTGTCTCCTCACGAGAATCTTGTTATCTCCTCACGAGAATCTTGTTATCTCCTCACGAGTCTTGTTATCTCCTCATCAGAATCTTGTTATCTCCTCACGAGAATCTTGTTATCTCCTCACGAGAATCTTGTTATCTCCTCATCAGAATGTTGTTATCTCCTCACGAGAATCTTGTTATCTCCTCACGACAATCTTATTATCTCCTCACGACAATCTTATTATCTCCTCATCAGAATCTTGTTGTGGGAATCTTGTTATGAGAATTTGACTGTCTCCTCTCGAGAATCTTGTTATCTCCTCACGAGAATCTTGTTATCTGCTTATGAAATCTTGTTATGTCCTGATGAAAATTTTTTCATCTGCTTATGAAAATCTTATCTACTCGTGAGAATCTTGTTGCCTCTCAATGAGGATCTTGTTTTCTCGGCACGAGAATCATTTTGTCTTCTCTTGAAAAACTTGTTATCTCATTGTGAGTCAGTTAATCATTCGCGGAGACCAGAAATGTAATGAAGACTTCACAGAGCACATTCTGTAGAACTGGCGCTGGATAAGGTCATCATAGAGCTTCAGTGTTTTACCCAGTACTTATAATGATGTTGTTCATGCTGATGCTGCTGATGTTGATGTTGCCGTTGATGTTGCTGCTGATGTTGATGTTGCCGTTGATGTTGCTGCTGATGTTGATGTTGCTGCTGATGTTGATGTTGCCGCTGACGATGATGTTGCTGCTGCTGATATTGATGTTGCTGCTGATATTGATGTTGCTGCTGATGTTGATGTTGCTGCTGATGTTGATGTTGCTGCTGATGTTGATATTGCCGCTGATGATGATGTTGCTGCTGATATTGATGTTGCTGCTGTTGTTGATGTTGCCACTGATGTTGATGTGCCTGGATAAAGTATTGGCAAGAGCACGCTTCCTTTGTTGTTTTTTTATTTATCAGATCTAGAGGGTGGCGCGATATCGGTGAATCGAGCTTCTTTGTCAGGCTTCGAAGCTAGCTCCACCACGAGTGGTTTTCATTTGGTTAGTCAGTGTTGTGTACTCTCGGAGAAAATTTGTCCAGCCACCCCCAGGATCCGATAGGACACTCGAATCCCCCATGGGCTGTGGATGATAGAAAGCTCAGTTTCTGACTTTCAAAACTGATGCCATTATCCGCTAATGGATATCTGTACGTTAAGGCTGTGTTACATGCCCGGGGACTGCTACAGCGGTACAGTTTTGTTTGTCATTATTCTGAATGTAGGAACGCCTGGAATCATTGTAGTTATTATTTTTGCACGGAGTTATCTTTCTTTGTGACATGTCCTTGTGTTGCGTGTCCACGTACGTAACGAGATGCAAATTAGTTGTCTTCCCCTGTGACTTGTATCATCTCCCGGTAAACTGAGAACTCGAGTTCGCCGCCGCTGACACTGTGCGTGATGTCGGATGGGGAATGGATGACAGCGGTTTTCTGAATCTACCCGGAGCTAAACTACCAAAGAAGTATATTTCTCGGCAGCAAGTTCCACTACATAGCGAAGCACATTGATCCATGGCGTGGTCAGCGGGGAAACAAGAGCCACATTTCAGGAACGTCGTGCAAAGCAGTAGGATGGTGTCTTGACCCGATGAGGATTCCTTTTTTTTCCTTGATAAACTGACTAACACTTGCTCGGAGTGGATGTATCTGTGGTAAATTATTATTTGACAGTTATCTCCCTTGTGGAACAGTCTTATTTATTTTGTTGTTTCCAGAGTGCACATTATTGGTGTTCATTAGAGGTTTTGGAGGGGGAGAGACAGAACGAACATACTTTATTTTCAAAGAGTTAAGAATTGAGTACGCAGGCCCGTCTATCATTCTCCCCTTCATCAGACAGCTTTCACTCATCCACAGTTATTCAGTGTTTGTTAATGAGTATAATAAGCGTAAAGAAACAATCAAATGAATACATAAATAAATAATGAGCTATCTCTTGTCCATACACTCCACACTCTGATTTAGGAAACTACAGGAAATAAACTTACATTCTTACATTCGTTCAAAACTAATAGATTTATGTAAAAGCAGTTTTAAAAATACAACAATCAAGCCATACTTTAAACTAATTTAGACGTTGACAGTTTATATATATATATATATATATATATATATATATATATATATATATATACACATACCATCTGGGTACCCGACGTTGTCCGGGTATTTATTTATCCCATTCGTGAAAGTTCTATTCATTTCCACAACCTTCTAAAAGGTTCTACAGAGTCTAGACTGTTGTACCGAATTCTGTTCCTTGTATTCGACTAAACTTGGGCTTAATTGTCATCAGTACTGTCACCAATCATCGTAGCGATCCCTAACACTATGGATTTGACACTAGTCTCCATTAGTTTGGACATTTTATTTCCCACTCTCAACCCCCCCCCCCCCCCCATACCGATGAGGGCTGATCTTGGACTTAAACGGCATTGGGAATGTCACTATTAATCTAAGGGACCCCCAAAACTATGGAATCGACACTAAAATCGGTTGTTTTCGATTATTTGTACATGTCATCCCAGCCCACTTCCCGCACCGCACTAGGCGCCCCCCCCCCCCCATGCCGATGGGGTCTGAACTTGGACTCAAACGGCATTGGGTGTGTCACTGGTCATCTCAGCGACACTGACAACTATGCATTCGACGTTAATATCGATCATTGTCGATTATTTTTACATGTCACCCCCATCCCACCCCACCTCTAGCACCTCCATGCAGACGGGCGCTGAACTTGGAATTAAACGGCATCGAGAGTGTACCTATTCATCTCAGGGACACCGAAAACTATGGATTCCACACACACTAATATAGGTCGTTTTCGATTATTTTTACATGTCACCCCAACCGCACGTACATGCCACCCCCTTCCCACTCTAGCCCGAGGGCCCCCAAGCCGATGGAGGCTGAGCTTGGACTTAAACGGCATCGGGCATGTCCCTATTCATCTCAGGGACCCCGGTTCTAAGGACTGTAATAGCCGGAGGTGGGGTGAGGAATATGCTCTCCACTCCAATTAAATGTCTCCATGGCGTGCGTCTCAAATAGCCTCTGACAGTCGTGCGTCTCAAATAGCCTCTGACAGTCGAAGTTCACCTCCTGGCCTTCTCGTGGCGGAACTGTTTAAACTGACAGGAGAAGGGGTGAAAGACGAATATCTGGCGCCTGAAAACCAGACGCTTTCGGTTAGATGAGACTCGTTAGTCTCGGTTAGTAGCTCATCTAGGAGAAGGAAAGCTCCTGCTCGCTGCTGGCAAGATCCTTCAGCTGCCGTGTGTGGGATGAAACTCCTCCTGGCCAATGAATAAAAATGTGATTAGGATTACTGCGCGACGCCGTCGTGGAAAAGGTGATGGAAATGAAGTAGCCAGTAGTCTCGCGGTCAGGGCTACTCAAATCACGGTACCTCTGCTCTAGAGATCGGCCACGTCCTATATACAACCATACTGGCTCAGATGCCTAAACCGGCTTAACCCAGGGGTTAAACTAAGACTCTGCTGGCGAGATCCTTCGGTTGCCGCGCGTGGGATGAAATTCCTCACAGTCAATGAAGAAAAACCCGATTAAGGTTGCCGCGCGGCGCCGCTGTGGAAAAGGTGATGGAAAGGATTAAGTTAAGTTTAATGGGTATGGCCAGTAGACTCGCAGCGAGGGCTACTCATACCGCGGCACCTCTACTCTAGAGGCTGGTCACGTCCTATATACACTCATACTGGGGCAATATGCATAAACCGGCTTAACCCAGGGGTGAAACTTGATGGCAACTCATATCACGGCACCTCCGCTCTAGAGGCCGATCACGTCCTATATACACCCTTACTGGGATAATACGTCTAAACCGGCTTAACCCATGAGTGAAACTCACTAGTGGAGAGGATTCGTCCTCCTCGACAAAAGCTCCGTCCTAGTCACCGCCAGGAAGGGTAGCGGTCACGACCACAAAATGCTGAAGTAGGAGACACTGGACCAGTGCAGTCTAGATAGGCAACCACCTCTCACCTGACGGGGATATATTATATTCGGATCACGTTGAGTTTTTCCTGTGAGAAAGTCCAACTCTGGACTGGATGGGCAACCACCTCTCACCCGGTGGGGATGTACTGATGACCAAAACACATCGAGGTTTTCCAGTGAGAAAGTCCAACTCTAGGCTAAATTGGTGCAACGAAAACCACAGTGTCACGCAATATCGCTTCTGTGACCCGCCGAGAATATAGGCCCAAGTCCCACGATGCTTTGAGACTCCATCCTAAATGAGACTATCGCGAGAACCACTGGAGTAAATTCAGTAGGATCATAAGGCGAAGAAGCGAACGAAGAAGAAGAAGATCCCAGAGACTCCGAAAACTATGGATTCGACACTAATATCGGTCGTTTTTTGATGCTTGGTACATGCCCTCCCCCCGCCCAAGCCTTTGTGGGCTGAACTTGGACATAAACGGCATCGTGAGTGTCACTATTCATCTCAGCGACCCCGATAATTCTGGATTCGACACTAGTATCGGCCTTTTTCGAATGGTGCAATTTCAGCCAAACTTAGCCCACAAATGACTTGATCTGGGGAAAAGTACTGCGGGGGTATGCCACCCCTAGCATCCCTATTGATGGGAGTGGGAAGGGGGATGACATGCTATCCACTAAACTAAGAAGGAAAAAAAGAGTGGTATAAGGGAGATAGTCGTGAAATAGACCGGTGCTGATCTAAGCAGCATTTGTAGCCTTCCATGGCAAGTCCAAATAATTTTGGTGGTCTCTGTCATGATGCCGTTTGATGGTCAGTCTGGAAAAAATACTGTGGGGGTATGACATCCATAGCACCCTTAGAGATGGGAGAGGGAAGTGGGTGTTATGAAAATAATCGACAGTGACTGATATTAGTGTCTAATCCATAGTTTTCGGGATCGCTGGGATGAGTAGTGACACTCCCGATGCCGTTTACGTCAATGTTATGCCGCCATTGGCAGCGGGTGGGGGAGTGAGAGAGGGGTGGATGTGGGATTGGGAATGACATTTAAAAGTATTCGAAAACGATCGATATTAGTGTCGAATCCATAGTTTTCTGGGTCGCTGAGATGAATAGCGACACTCCCGATGCCGTTCAAGTCCAATTTCAGTTCCATCGGCATGGGGAGTGAGAGAAGGGCGGAGGTGGAATGGGGGTGACGTATAAAAATAATCGAAAACGACCGAGATTAATGTCGAATCCATAGTTTTCGGGGTATCTGAGATGAATACTGACACTCCCTATGCGGTTGAAATCCAGGACAGGGGTTGGTAAGAGAAGGGAGCCACTGTGGGGAAATAAATAAATACAAATAAATACCCAGGCAACGCCGAGTAATCAGCTAGTATATATATATATATATATATATATATATATATATATATATATATACACACACATAAATACACATACACCTATACTTTTCCTATAGGCAAGTACATATAAATACATATATTCACACACAAATGCAAATACATACCAGACATATACAAATACATAATTACACACATTCATACATGTATACAAATAAACACAGATGCATTATAGAGAGACGTATAGTCCATGTCAAACTGATATTTACAAAGTTTAAAGTTACAAGAACGAATATTACAAGTTTTACATGAATTAGAAGGACATCCCAAAGGCGGGTGGCTGAGTATGATAAACTTTTTTTAAAAAACATGTCAAGCCTTGGCTTTGGGAGAATACAATTGCTTAAGCGTTGACTGTGTTTTGGGTTGGACTTGAACAACGACCACATGGTGGAGCTTTGTGCGATAGAATTTTATAAATTAACTTGGCCTTGTTGAAAAAGAAATCTCTTCTTAAGGGTTGGAATGTCCTTATTTGTAGTACGTGCTACATGTTTGTCATCTGTAAGCTTTACTGCTCGTTTTTGAAGTGAGTAAAGTCTTTTCATGTTTGACATGGAACAACCATCCCATATTGTGGAATAGTAGTCCAAGTGTGTTTGTAATTTTAGTAAATTGGTAGACTTTTTGTGCAGTGAGTTTGGTTATATTGTCTGCATGACGATTCGTCAGTCATGAGAACTAGAATTTTATGTTCATTCTCTGTGAAGTTCCAGCATGGAGCTCTGCAGTGTTGTTAATTGGTGTATTTGTTAATTTCTGTCTTGTTGTAATGAGCATGGATTTTTATTTTGCTGATGATTATGAACATTCTGTTGTTGCTCTAGTTATTTAGATTTTTATTTCAATTTGAAGAGTTGACTTAATACAGCCATTGTCACTAGTGTAAATTGTGCTGTCATCAGCAAAGAGGTACTGCTTGGAACTCTTTCAGAAATGATTCTAAACTGACTTCTGAATTTAATGTTGGTATGTTTATTTTTTGCAATTGTCAGTCCATGTCGTGTCCATGTGCAACAGACCAGATAGTGATCACTCAGTGATATGAGGGACTTTACATTCTTTGTTTTCCTGATGAGTTACTTATATGTGATCCATTGATGTGGATGATGTTTCAGTTACTGTGGTAGTTTTAGTGATAATTTGGGATAAGTTGTATAATAAAAGTATCATTCCATGTAGGATCTGATTGACTGTAATCAGTAATGAAATCTCCAAGAACAATTATATCCTTTGACTTTTCTGGACATCGGTGACATATGTTGATTGTAGATGACAGACATCATGAAGGCTTGGCTTAAAGCTGCTTGGCTGAACTGCGTGAGATAATGTACATCTTGATTCCCCTGCGGTGGGTGAGTCTGTGTAGTGTTAGCAGTAGTTTGCCTGAATAGTTGCGGCTGTCATGTGGGAAGGAGAGGGAACATGGAATCATTAGAAGAAGATGAGTCATATGAGAGGATAAAGGAGCTAGGTTTGGGGGCAGGTGGTGAGGTTTTTGAGGACATATGGGGTTGCGTAATCAGAGGGGACGTGGTTCATCTTGTGTTAGGGGTTTTTACTTGTTTTCGCTGCTTTGTGCTGCTTGTTGGTGGCACTCTGTCCTGCTGTGTTTTAGCGGGCTACTTGATATCTTTAGCTAGTATGCTAGCACCGATCTTGGTGGTGTGGATCTGATCACGATAAAGTCTTTTCTTAGGAGCTCCAGACTTTGAAGAACGGGGAGTTGTCGATGAAACTTAAGTTGTTTTGTTGGCACAATGTGTTGAGAATTCTGTTGTTGTGTGCCAAGCGACGCCCAGCACCAGAGCAGGCAGGTATGATTGAGTATATGAAGACTGACGTGCTTTAAAATTTCTGTTTAATTGTCGATATCAGGACATGAAGATCGCGGGGTTCTCCTCAAGATCTTTGGGTCGACTTTCAAGCTTCTCAGTGTTCCTATTATTTTCATGATACCAGCCCCTGGTATCGGAATCGCTGAGACTGTCCTCCTCTGAGATGGGCAACCGGTCCGCATAGATTCCTTTCATTAGGGAGTCTCCAGTCACCAACTGACTTGTGTTTTCTTTGATATGGACGTTGTGCCGAAGATTAGGGTGGTGTTGGTGGTGATTTCGATGTGGAGGCTGCTGAGAGGAGTGCTTGTGAACCATGCCTGATTTTAGTGATGGAGGCACCTGTTGACTGCCTGATGCCGAGTTACCCGGCAGAACTTCAAACCTGTGGCTAACGTGTACATCAGTGAGGTACATTGTGTTAGCTTCTTTCAGCTCTTCTTATGATTCGTTTCTGCGCTGTCTGGGCGTATGCTTAAGCTGCTGTCCAGATTTGTTTGATGTACTCCGTGACGGTGGCTCAGCGTGTGATTGTGTCCCCTGATTTGGGCCACTTTCATCTGCAGAAACTTTCTGGATGCTTTTTTCTTGAATTTTATTTTGGCAGAGAGTTTCTGACCGCATCAGATCAAGAAAACATTTCATGTTTTTGTTGTCCTCTCTGAGAGTCATGATTTCTCACCTGAGACTGTCACTTTCGCTGCTAAGAGACTGTTTTATTTCAGCAGCCATATCTTTGATGAGTGTCTTTACAAACTCTTTGACAGTATTTATTACTTCCTGGCTAAAAGGTTTCGATGACCTTTCGCCAGAAGTTGAACTTTCCCCAGAACTTCGATCATCAAGTGGCTCTGGGCAACTGTGGTTTGTGATGCACACGATAGTAGTAGTTAGGCCAGATGATTTGATAATCTTGTGATTCCAGCAACAAGGAGATTTACTTTGCTGCAATGTGTGGTCGTCGGTATGTGTAGATGTCCACTCTGACACGACTGCTCCCGTGTGCTCTGTGTCAGGGTTGTTCAGCTGGTTTGAATTTAGCGCCATATTCTACAGACAGGCTTCTGGTACGTCAAGCATATTCTCTAGACAAGCTTCTGGTACGTCAAGCATGTTCTCTAGACAAGCTTCTGGTACGTCAAGCATGTTCTCTAGACAAGCTTCTGGTACGTCAAGCATGTTCTCTAGACAAGCTTCTGGCATTTCAACCATGTTGTCCTTACAGTCACTTACTGCCAGAGGAGTTGTGTCTTGTGGATGACGCAAGTTAGCTGTTATTTATGTCCTGGTGATCGACTTCTGTAAAAGACTGAACTCATCAGACAACCGGGAATCCACAGTCTCATCTGTTCCCTGTACCAACACTTTGTTTTTGATGTGATATAAGTGTATAGTAAGGGCTTGCACTTGTGTTATGTCTTCTACATTTGCGCCATCTTTGTCCGTTTTTCACTTTGGCTGTGATACCGCTCAGCCAGGGCTTGCTTCATATTGTCGTATTGAAGAGTATTGTGATAGGAGACGGCAACACATTGTCCGTCATTAGACTTCTTTGTTGTCACACCAGGTTGGTAACACACTGTCCCTCCTTAGACCTCTTTATTGTCACACCAGGCTGGTAACACACTGTCCATCGTTGGATTTATTTATTGTCACACCAGGCTGGTAGCACACTGTCCTTCATTAGACCTCTCTATTGTCACACCAAGCTGGTAGCACACTGTCCCTCATTAGACCTCTTTATTGTCACACCAGGCTGGTAGCACACTGTCCCTCATTAGACCTCTCTATTGTCACACCAAGCTGGTAGCACACTGTCCCTCATTAGACCTCTCTATTGTCACACCAGGCTGGTAGCACACTGTCCCTCATTAGACCTCTCTATTGTCACACCAGGCTGGTAGCACACTGTCCCTCATTAGACCTCTCTATTGTCACACCAAGCTGGTAGCACACTGTCCCTCATTAGACCTCTTTATTGTCACACCAGGCTGGTAGCACACTGTCCCTCATTAGACCTCTCTATTGTCACACCAAGCTGGTAGCACACTGTCCCTCATTAGACCTCTCTATTGTCACACCAGGCTGGTAGCACACTGTCCCTCATTAGACCTCTCTATTGTCACACCAGGCTGGTAGCACACTGTCCCTCATTAGACCTCTCTATTGTCACACCAGGCTGGTAGCACACTGTCCCTCATTAGACCTCTCTATTGTCACACCAGGCTGGTAGCGCACTGTCCCTCATTAGACCTCTTTATTGTCACACCAGGCTGGTAGCACACTGTCCCTCATTAGACCTCTTTATTGTCACACCAGGCTGGTAGCGCACTGTCCCTCATTAGACCTCTTTATTGTCACACCAGGTTGGTTCCTGTACCTTCGGAGTTTAGCCTCGAGGGCCTTCTTTTTATTAAGCAGCCGTGGACCGTAGTCCATCATGGCGACTACACGACCTTGTAATCTCACGTAGTACCTCTACCGTGTACGTTATCATCTGACATACAGATACCTACAACAGGGAGGCAGTAATTTACCGCGCCCATTGTCTGACACTTGCTTTGTTTAATCAGCGGATTAACTAGTCCAGGTCACGCTTCACCACGTGTGCAAAAACAGCGAAAATAGGTGATTAATAAGAGATGAATGTAACTTAAGGTGTTTCTGGAATTATCCCCAAACAAACACACAATTTATATTCCTCGCATATTTGATCATAATGACGATCACAAGATGAATACTCTGATGTAAGTTTCAATATACATTTCCTTGTAGAACCACATAGAACATCCGAGAATCCCGAGCTAGGGAAAACGTGTCCTCACAGGAGAGAGAGAGAGAGAGAGAGAGAGAGAGAGAGAGAGAAATAAGATCCATCAATACGTAAGAACATTGCATCTTAGAACATGTACTTACTTAATATAAAGAGCACTACACGCTGGAAATGTCATTCACTCTCCCGCCTCTTCCCCCCCCCCCCACACACCCCACCCCCCCCCACACACACACATACTCTCTCTCTCTCTCTCTCAACCTTATGTGAGATGGTCAATACATTTATCTTAGATGTCCTCGTTAATATGTTCACTAGCGCGTTGTTTTTTTAGCTTGTGCCATAAATGGCTGATTAGTTACATCTCATTTTGATTGAGATGCCCGTACTTGTAGCATATTTAATGAGTTCAATATAGTTAACGAGATTCAGTTTTTATCCAGATATTTTGGTCATTTACGTAGCGCTGCTTTTCGCTGAAAATGTTTCCCAGCGTTCACCAGTTTGTTGCTGTTGTTCTCGACGAAAAGCTTGAGTATGGAAACGACTTCATATAGTTGTATGTCTATTTCAAAGAGGGACTCAGAGAAGCAGATTTTTTTTTCTCCTGTGACATTAAATATTCGTCTTCTCTCTTCTCCCCTTCCCGTACCAAATTATCCCGGACAGTATCACACGTATTTTCTAGTGCCGAGTGATTTGTTCTTTTCTTAATTGGCGCTCACTTAAACATATATAACTTGACGATATCCTGTACGTTATGTCGCCTTTATATGGTTGAGTTTCACAGTTTCTTTAGATAGATAAGATAACGAGGACACAGGATTAGAATACATCATCATCATCATCATCGAGAGAGAGAGAGAGAGAGAGAGAGAGAGAGGGCAAGATGACGTTCTACCTGGAAGAGAGACAATTCTACCTAGAAGAGAGACAATTCTACCTAAAAGAGAGACAATTTTACCTGGAAGAGAGACAGTTTTACCTGGAAGAGAGACAGTCACAGCCCACACTGATGGTTGAGCTCCTGGTATTCATGTGAAGTGTTGAGAATGTTAATCTTTTGTCATCACTGCACACAAGGACAGCCATGTCTGCTCGGATGTCATCATATGAACGGCTGGGCCTGCACGTGCTCCGTTATAGCGAACACAACTCACGAATGACATTGGCATCGATGGCAGAGCTAGAACTTACTGACAGAATGTAGGACGGGCCTGCTTGCCCAATTCTTTACCCTTTAAAAATAAAGATCATTCATTAACTGTCAGTACAAGAAACTTGTCTCTATCGAGAAATTGTCATCAAGTGAGAGGGTTAATGAAGAGGAAAATATTAGTTAACATTCAACGACCTTGTCAGAATGTAACCTGTTTATGAGTTTTTAAAAGAAATTGCTACAGTTTCTCTTACTCTGTTGGTCCTGGCTCTTGTTGCATTTTTTTAAGACAGCCAGATGAAAGTTTTTATTTCCTTCATTAAGTTATTTATACGGAGCGGGTGGATTATATTCTCTAGCAACTGACACAGCGACCACGTTACCCCTAGTGGTGTCATGTCAGGGAGGTGGTGGATTACGGTGGTTCACTTAAAGCCTCAGACCGGGCCCCGAAAGCTGGCCTCTCGGCTTGTTGATGGCGTCGAGGGCCAGACCTGTAGTGAGGCTGGAAAAGCATAATATTCTCTGGCAGCGGCTGGGATAGGTTTATGATAAGCTTCAATCTACTGACCCTAGTATAACTGGTCCGCCCTTTGTGCGGTGTAAGCTGCGCTCTCTTTTGTTCTCTGCCTGGAAAGGTGTTCAGAGAAAATGTTCTTTTCTTTCCAGTTGGAAAAGTTATGAAGAGCTTCTGAGCACGTGAAGGTGTCAGGTAGGACGGGCATACCTGAAGACAGAGATCAGAGAAGAAGGTAAGGACATCTTTTTGTGGTATCATTTTTATCATATAATTTTATTATAAACTCTGCTTTTCTGATTGCCCCTCGCTGTTACATTTGGTTATTGTTAATGTTTCTTGTATCGTGAATGAGGAAGAGCTTTGAAATTCAATTAAGCTGAAGTCGGTTCAAGTTTTTTTTCCCCTCTTGGTCGTTTTATCCAGTGGTTCCCAACCCGTGGTCCACAGACCACGTGGTTCTCGAAGCATTATCAGGTGGTCCTCGACTGCGTTATTAATTTAGTATAAAGTGTCATATATTGAATAAACACAATTCAACATTCATGTCCTTGTGATATTACATATAACGTGGTGCTCTGTAACTTGTATGTTGTTGAAAAAGTGGTCCTTTGGTGTAAAAAAGATTGGGAACCGTTGGTTTAATCTAATTTTTAAAAAAAAATTAATCTTATTTCCCCCTATTTTCCCCCTCACTCTTCACAAATTGAAGAGCCAAATAAAGATTTTAATAACACATCCCCTAGATAAACACTGTAATTCTCTTCCTAAATATACCGCTTATTAACTGAACGACGTATATGCGGCATCGATTTTCCATTTAGTGAATGCATTATGCGGGAAATACGTTCTAGAACAACGGAGAAGTTCTAAGCAACGTAAATGTGAAAGAACGTTAATATGAAACGACGCATTTCGAGAAGATTGTATATTGCAGATAGTATAGAAAGGTTGTGAATTTATACGTTATTCATATTTTAAAGTTCTGGAAGTCCTTAACTCTGCATACTTTGCTTCAGGCGTCTGTGAATTTCATTTTGAACCAACAACAACAACAACAACTTACGTGAGAATTCTTATGTTGGTCGTTCATGAGATGCGACACCGGTAGTGGCTGAAGATCATTTCATTCATCTCCGTATTCATCATATTACCCGGCTCTTGCTGTTTCTAGCCACGTCCGCTGTTACTCATTACCCGTGCCACTTCGTCACTCTGTTCAGATATCTTCCTTTGGTATCTCTCTCTCTTTTTTTTTCCCTTTCTTTTCACTTGATTTTTTTCCAGTGACTCTTTTGTTATAATCTATTAAAACATATAGTTTTGTCCAGGACTTTTGTTATAATCTGTTAAAGCATATAGTATAATCTGTTAAAGCATATAGTTTTGTCCGGGACTTTTGTTATAATCTATTAAAGCATATAGTTTTGTCCGGGACTTTTGTTATAATCTATTAAAGCATATAGTTTTGTCCAGGACTTTTGTTATAATCTATTAAAGCATATAGTTTTATCCAGGACTACAGTACATTCAAGACTGAGTGCCTTTGAGAGGAATATTCCACACTCATGAAGTAGAGCTTATTATTCTGCTGATGCGACTTTCTAATTAATACAACTTCTGATATAGATGCTCGGACTAGTCGCCAGCTGGAGAATGGCCAGATTCAGCTAAGTACAGGAAAGACAGGAACTCTTTACTTAACATGTGGAAACATGTTCTCGATATTTGGGAGATTAGAGCGGCAGTGAAAAACAGTGTACAGTATCTGAAATGGTAAAGATATACTCGCTTTCTAACTATTGCCTTAGTACCTAACTACTATAGATTTTCAACGAACTTAAATTCTCTTACTCTTAATGTACATATCGGAGACAATACAACAGTTTGAAAACCACTGACACCCGAATTTTATGGAATCAAATAAACGACTTTTTTACTGTGAAAAGAATGGGCGGTGATCAGTGAGGATGAAGACTGTTGATTGTAATAAATGAACAAACCACTCCTAACCTTGACGAGAGCTTGTTCGCCATATAAGGAAGGAGTGGGCTACACTATACTCACACTCAGACCAACTGCCAGACATACAGCACTACACTCACACTCAGACCAACTGCCAGACATACAGCACTACACTCACACTCAGACCAAGTGCCAGACATACAACACTACACTCACACTCAGACCACCTGCCAGACATACAACACTACACTCACACTCAGACCAACTGCCAGACATACAACACTACACTCACACTCAGACCACCTGCCAGACATACAGCACTACACTCACACTCAGACCACCTGCCAGACATACAACACTACACTCACACTCAGACCAACTGCCAGACATACAACACTATACTCACACTCAGACCAACTGCCAGACATACAGCACTACACTCACACTCAGACCAACTGCCAGACATACAGCACTACACTCACACTCAGACCAAGTGCCAGACATACAACACTACACTCACACTCAGACCACCTGCCAGACATACAACACGATACTCACACTCAGACCAACTGCCAGACATACAGCACTATACTCACACTCAGACCAGCTGCCAGACATACAGCACTACACTCACACTCAGACCAACTACCAGACATACAACACTATACTCACACTCAGACCACCTGCCAGACATACAACACTATACTCACACTCAGACCACCTGCCAGACATACAGCGTGAATGGACATAAATGCCAACTTACATTATCACAAAAAGCCTTTCCATGGATCGGTAAGAAAATAACACAAGTATCGGACCTTATAAGTCCTACGGTGCTTAAAAATAACGATTGTTATATTCTTCAGTTACAAGTAAACATACCTGGACACATGGAAGGAAAACTCAACTCACATTCCATCACAAATTACTACACAATTTCCTAGAACACTTTCTAACCCATAATGATCTCAGCTATCTATAAAAAAAATCTCTCATTATAATCACATAACTCAGTCACTAATCGCAAGCCTGTCACTGTGATTCGCACACTTCTATCTTCTATCCTAATCCCATATTCTAATCTCCGTCTAAACAATAATCATCCTACGTAAAAGTTCAGCGCTTAAATATCATCAACAATTTCTACTTTCCTGTTTCGTGAACATTCGTCCACGAGAAAGTCTAAACTTCATGAAAATCGCCTGATTAAGACCTTGGACTAGTCTGTGAAAAACAATCCAATTTTAGCTAGTCATAAAAACAAGTCTAGAGAAAGTTCAATCAAAATCTCGGTATTTTAACGTCCAAAAATGACCTTCAGTGAAAAACTAACTGGAGATTCCAAATTTAACTTTTAATAACTACATATCAGGATAAAGTTCGCTACTCCCCGAGATTTTCCAAGGTCTTAACTAAGCTTAAGGAAAACAGCATGTCAAGGTAAAGTTCATCAAACATGATCATAAATCTCGGGATTTTTAAAGTGTCAAGATGGACCTTTCCTTTACACCAACAATCTACATCATAATTAAATAAGGGATTTAAGCTGTTAGTCAAAATACCAAATTTACCATGGATTATTTATCCCTTAGATAGAGTTCTTTAATTCTGTTACAAAGAAAAAAAACATTCTAGATGGTAGTTGACAGCTGTGTGGTATGTCAAGTTAGCCGTGTTAGAGCCGGTACGTCAGGGTAGCTGCGTTAGAGCCGGTACGTGAAGGCAGCCGTGTTAGAGCCGATATGTCAGCCGTGTTAGAGCCGGTATGTCTAAGCAGCTGCGTTAGAGCCGGTACGTGAAGGCAGCCGTGTTAGAGCCGATATGTCAGCCGTGTTAGAACCGGTATGTCTATGCAGCTGTGTTAGAGCCCGCACGTGAAGACAGCTGTGTTAGAGCCGGTACGTGAAGGCAGCCGTGTTAGAGCCGGTATGACTAAGCAGCTGTGTTAGAGCCGGTACGTGAAGGCAGCCGTGTTAGAGCTGGTATGTCAAAGCAGCTGTGGTAGAGCCAGTACGTCAGACATTCGACCCTCCGACCGCTCAGGTTTTCTGCCGTCCGACTCCACATGAAACTCCTTAACAAATGCTACTTTACTACAGACTCTGATCTCACACACAATTGCTTATGACGCCACAGCTCTGATAATTTATATAAAATAACTGGACTCAGTAATCATTTTTGTAAGTCTGAGAACAGCAAGTTAAAAGCTACGCAAACGCTACAAATACGAGGTGAAAGCTAACCATGTCTCACGACCTTCTGACCTATTTTCCTTGACCTGTCGATGTATCAGGTCAGGTGTGCGGTCAGAATCGGGATTTTGTCATTCGCCAGCTCCGAGTGGATAATGCGTCATCTCCCGGCTGGGTGGTGCTCATCCTACCGGAGTTCGTGGTTCGAGTCTATTGCTTTTTTTTTTGTTTCCAGTCTAAAGTGCTTGGTATTTTTCAAGACAAACCATGCAGTGGTGTATTCTTTTAGCTCCAAGAGCAAGGCATCTTTTTCTTTAGCTGAATAGTCTTTGGGTATAAGTATATATATATAGGACTAAGTTTATAATTATGTAGCAGGGTGGGTCTATGGCAAGATTCGAACAACTGGTCTACCTATGAGAAATGAATGTGCATTAACCACTTCACCACACAGGCGCGTACAAGGAACAAAGAAACTGAGAAGAAAAAATTCACGTCGGAACCTCAAAGAAAGATGGCACAAATATTTGTTCACACGTCAGGTAATGATTGTGTTATACTACTTGTGTGGTTACGTTTTCATATTGTTTGATGACTTCTTTATATGCCGAGTTTTTTTGTTGTTGTTATAATTTGCGTTATTGTCAGTGGTTGTTATAGTTTCACCTCGGGAAGTTTCTGAACTAAAACAGACGTTTCTGGTGGATTTCCTTCTCCTTCACTGATTCCACTTCTTCGTCACGCGGTTCTATGGCATTGTTTTCCATTTATACAAGTGAGTTAGTCTCGGTTTTTGCCACCGTTTAGTAAAGAACTTCTTGCCATTAAATGTTATGCTACAAATCTGCCGCATCAGTTAAGTCTTCCATGGGGTGTTGGTAACCTTACAGAGATAAGAGAAATGACGACTACGATAAAACTGGTACTAGTTAATAAAGATAGACAAAGGTGTATGTTGCATCTCACTTTCTGACACTCTCTTTTCTTCCTACTTTCCGCACATTTTCTATCTTTTTTTTTTTAACTGAACCATACGTCCCTGTATACCTTTAACCCTACTTAATGATCGTTCTCAGTTACATGGTAGTTATTTGAAGTTTTTTTTGTGTGTGACTTCATTAACAGTGCCGTCTATCCGAGGTATGGCACACCGTTTTCCAACAGTTTACTTTTTTTTTTTTCCCCTGTCCCTGAATTTGTATGTGAAGTTGATATAACTGTCATATCGCAGGTGGAAAATAAAATTTAATTGGAATTTTGGCGTATCAAAAATGGAAGAAAGAGGAATTTAATTGCGCACAAAGCTGAACCCAGATGTGCTAGTTTCTGAAAAAGAAATTTATATTGATTTTGTCTTAAACTAAACTGTGCGGCTCACAAAGAAATATAGCTTTAGGAAAGTAAAGAAATGCACTTCGTAGTGCGGGTAGGAATTCAAGATTCTTATAATGACAGACATTACTTATTTTACATTCACAGTTTGGAGGTCTCCACCCAAACCGATTTTACTGTAATTTTTTCTTTCTTTCTTTCTTTTGCTTGATTTCTCTCCCTCGTTTGCGTTATATGGTTGTACGGCATTCGTTTCCAACGTTGAGAGCTGAGACGGACGAAGTTAATCTCATTTATTGTGTACATGTTTGAGGCTACTGATTGCAAGTCTTATCAGAAGAAGGCTAAACCTGGAGGACGAGGTGAATACTGCTGTAGCTTTGTGTCGGCAAATTGTGGCCCGTGGGGTTATGCGGTGATTTGACTCACTTTTTTTCACTTCTGGGAGATAGGCGCTGGTGATCATGCTTCTTCATTTTGTTCTGTGTGAGAGAGAGAGAGAGAGAGAGAGAGAGAGAGAGAGAGAGAGAGAGAGAGAGAATGAGAGAGATTGATTTTCTCTAGCCTCAGTGTTCACATGTCCTGCAGATAGGTTGTTTTTCCTTGTTTGGTTTCAGCTGGTTTTCAGTTGTTGAGCATTGTTTTTCCTTGTTTGGTTTAAGCTGTTTTTCCTTTGTTAAGAACTGTTTTTTCTTGTTTGGTTTCAGCTAGTTTACGTTAATCATCGTTTTCCATGTTTGGTTTCAGCTGTTTTTCAGTTGTTAGGCATTGTTTTTCCTTGTTTGGTTTCAGCTGTTTTTCCTTTGTTAAGAACTGTTTTTCCTTGTTTGGTTTCAGCTGGTTTACGTTAAGCATTGTTTTTCCTCGTTTGGTTTCAGCTGTTTTTCCCTTGTTAAGCATTGTTTTTCCCTGTTTGGTTCCAGCTAGTTTACATTATTAATCATCTTCTGTAAGAATTTCATTTTTATTTTTCGTGTTTATTAAGAGCCCATATTATTGTTGCTTCCAGTTAATTTCTGATTTCCTTTTAGTTGATTTCCAGGTCTGACAAACATAGCAATGTTGGGTCTAATATCGCATTTTAGTACTAATTTCTCACTTCCAAGGACACTCTTTTAACTGTTGATATCTTGTTGATACCACAAAGGGCTACATAGAGGCCTTAGAATCAGCAATGCATTGTTACATTCCTCATAGTAGTGTTGAGTATAGTTTGTTTTTCTTGTCTTTTTTTTAGTGTTTCATGGGTGCAGTTTGAAGCAATACAGTATAAGCCAGTTTGATTCACAAACATGTATATAATAAAATACATATAGAATTCTGCTCAGTAAGTAATTTGATCACAGTTTGATTCACAAACATGTATATAATAAAATACGTATAGAATTCTGCTCAGTAAGTAATTTGATCACAGTTTGATTCACAAACACGTATATAATAAAATACATATAGAATTCTGCTCAGTAAGTAATTTGATCACAGTTTGATTCACAAACATGTATATAATAAAATACATATAGAATTCTGCTGAGTAAGTAATTTGATCACAGTGTGATTCACAAACATGTATATAATAAAATACATATAGAATTCTGCTGAGTAAGTAATTTGATCACAGTGTGATTCACAAACATGTATATAATAAAATACATATAGAATTCTGCTCATTAAGTAATTTGATCACAGTTTGTGGGAGCGAAGACGCTGTCTGATTTAGCAGTCTGCGACTCATAGTTGACATGTCTGCATCAGGGTAAGCGAATCATGGCAGACAAAGACCCTGTCCTACCTCTTTGTTAGTAACCCGAGTAGCAGGCCTGATTATTGGGGCAGGGATCGCCATAATCCGGGAGGGGGGGAATCTGTTAAGGAAGTATTGCAACCCCTCCTGCTTTTTTAGATCCACACAGAGAAAGGAAAAAAAAGCCACCATAACCTGCCCCAAAGTGGCCACGATGCTGTGTCTCAACATATCCCGGCCATCTTGACTGAAAAGAACATCATCTCGCATTTCCAGAGAGATTGAAGAAGAAGAAGAAGAAGAAGGAGGAGGAGGAGAAGGAGGAGGAAAAGAAGGAGAAGAAGAAGAAGAAGGAGAAGAAGAAGGAGGAGGAGGAGGAGAAGAAGAAGAAGAAGAAGAAGAAGAAGAAGAAGGAGGAGGAAGAGGAGAAGAAGAAGAAGAAGAAGGAGGAGGAGGAGAATAAGAAGAAGAAGGAAGAGGGGGAGAAGAAGAAGAAGGAGGAGGAGGAGACGACCATTGTTTTAAATCAGCTACTGAAATTTACTAGCACATTTCATGGGGTGAATGCCAGCATACACACTCCACAAGCGGACAATGAGACTCTTACAGGAAACATCGTAAATCCTCCACGGGTTTCAACACTTTGAGGACTCGTGATTGGCTCAAGTGAAGTTACAGTGGGAAAACAGTGAAATAAAAAAAAAGGCAGTATAAAATTAAATGGAACTATTCTAAAGCAGGTGCAGAAATTCAAATACTTTGGAGCAGTAATAACTTCAGACGGGAAATGCAAAACAGAAATTAAGAACAGAATAGGCCAAGCGAAGACTGCTCTTCAGAGAATGAGACACATATTATGCAACGTATCCTTGTCTCTGAATGTTAGAAAACGAGTAATAAAGTGCTATATTGAATCTATCTTGTTATATGGAAGTGAATCATTGACAATAGGCAGGTCTGCACAAAAGTCATGGAAGCAGCAGAAATGTGGTTTATTAGAAGAATGTTGCGAATTCCCTGACAAGCAAAAATAACTAATGGAGAATGTTAGAGTAGAGCTGGGGATAGAAAAGTCTTGTCCCAAAAACAAAAATAATAAGAGAGAGACAGTGTACTTTGATAGGACATGCAATGATAAGAGGGGGAATAGAAAATATTATAACAACAGGAAAAATAGAGGGAAGACCAAGAGAAGTGATACTGGACAGTCTGACGGGATGGTGTGAGAGATCATCAACTGAGCTGATGGCTGTATGAAGGATCGTGTACTGTGGAGAAGCATAATAGCCAACGCCAGTCGGCACGGCACATGATGATGATGATGGGAAAAAGTCAGTTTTCAGATAGAGAATAAAGTACTTGCAAATATATCAGCAGCACGTGTAGATTACTGAAATTTGGATATCAACAAATAAATGAAAATAAACATGTTTTTTTTTGTGGGTCGGGTGGGGGACCAACAAAGCAGTGTGACACATAAGTTTATCTGTCACAAAATTTGTTTGTTTGTTTTGTTTTTTTTGTGTTAAAAAAGGGCGAAAAGTTTTTTTGCCATTTTTGGCGTTAGCTAGAAAAGCCGCTTTGCCAAAGCTTGTTTCTTGTTGTTTCCAGTATTCCACGGATAAGCAGTTTAGCCGGAGATTACAATGGCTGTGTGTGAGTGAGGTATTGCTGCTGTTTCCCCTCGAGAAGTGCACGGACGATTGTGCCAGCGCTCCCAAGATTTGTATGTTTTTTTTATATAAGGAAGCTGAGTTTTCTAAGTTTGACTAAGTTTCTGAGTAAGCTCCACCGGGCCGCTAGCTGTTTCATGGTGTTGTTACCATGGAGACTTTGGAGAGATTAGAAATCAAGGAGGGCTGGAAAGGGGGTGGGGGGAGGGGGCTTGTTCTAAAACGACGCAGTTATAAAACTTTCTTTCACCTGTGCTTTATGAGCGGGAGACGTGAGGTCAGAACTGCAGTGTGAGGTGAGGTCAGAACTATGGTGTGAGGTGAGGTCAGAACTAAGGTGTGAGGTGAGGTCAGAACTATGGTGTGAGGTGAGGTCAGAACTACGGTGTGAGGGGAGGTCAGAACTACGGTGTGAGGTGAGGATAAAACTACGGTGTGAGGTGAGGTCAGAACTATGGTGTGAAGTGAAGTCAGAACTACGGTGTGAGGTGAGGTCAGAACTACAGTATGAGGTGAGAATAGAACTACGGTGTGAGGTGAGGTCAGAACTATGGTGTGAGGTGAGGTCAGAACTATGGTGTGAGGTGAGGTCAGAACTATGGTGTGAGGTGAAGTCAGAACTATGGTGTGAGGTGAGAATAGAACTACGGTGTGAGGTGAGGATAGAACTACGGTGTGAGGTGAGGATAGAACTATGGTGTGAGGTGAGAACAGAACTAAGGCGTGAGGTGAGGACAGAACTACAGTGTGAGGTGAGGACAGAACTAAAGCATGAGGTGAGGATAGAACTACGGTGTGAGGTGAGAACAGAACTACGGTGTGAGGTGAGAACAGAACTATGGTGTGAGCTGAGAACAGAACTACTGTGTGAGGTGAGGATAGAACTAAAGTGTGAAGTGAGGATGGAACTAAGAAACGTTCAAAGTTTAAAATTTAGACTCCGGCTTCACTGCTTTCGGGACAACCCCGTATATGCTCCCCCGCATGCCGCAGCATCCATCCAAGAGTTTGCTTGCTAATAGTTCTTGTCAAATGCTCGTTGTTTACGATGCGTTTTCTGCCACATGGTTTGGATTTCATGCTAACACCTTTAATCTGTCCTAGCTCCAGCAACCTCTTCACATCTACATTTATTCTTCCATTCCCGCTCTTCATTTTCCCGCAGTCTGTCCAATACAGCCTTAGCAGTGCCATCTGGTCCATTGTCATCCTGCCATTTATTTTAGTCTGTCCAGGAAGTCTGTCTGCCATATCATTTCTTTGTGTGCGCGTACGCACTACCACGCAGCCTAGATGGAACATTGGATGTGAGGATGGAATTAGGATGTGAAGTAAAGACTGAATCTAAGTAATGAAATAAGGGCCAAAAAAGTGAGAGCTAATAATAGCAAGAACTAATACGTGAATTAAGGGCTGGAACTAGTATGTGAGCTAAGGGCTTGAATGAACTCGGAGCGAGGATGTTTAAGTTAGTCACGTGGGCAAACGTGTGAAGTAAGAGCAAGAACTAACATGTGAATCCGGAGCAGGAACTACTGTGCAAACTAAGAACAAGAACTAACATGTGAATCCGGAGCAGGAACTAACGTGTAAACTGAGAGCACGAACTAAGATATGAATCCAGAGCAGTAACCAACGCGTACTCCTCTCCATGTTATCTCCCTCTTGTAGCGCCGTACTTCTCTCCCACGTACGCAATAAAGCAAGGCTGGTAAACTACCGTGGTCATCCTCTGTGGACGCATATACAGAACACTTTCCTTGTCAGCGCTTTCCATCTTTGCTCCAGCCCTTTAAAGTTGTTCACATCTGAAGAGCTCTTTATCATTGCCCAAACTCCGGCTGTAGTTGGCGGGTCGAGTTCACTATATATTCCTTAAAAACGTGGATTCTAAATTGTTTATTAAGTTATATGTTGAGAAATAACGTAAGAGTAGTTTTGTGTTTAGGGACATATTTATTGAGTGTTGATTACTCATAGATAACTTGATAATGTGACTCCTTTCATTCTATAAGACAGAATTAGATTGAGAAGATCGGGTATTTATGAAAACAGCGTATAAAGCATTGGGTAGATTAACCTGTCATGACTGAATCAACCGCGATCTAAACAAGCCACGTTTGTATCCAATCGCTTTGCTCTTTCACCCGTCCTTTTCATTGTTATTGGGCCGAGCCGCGTATGTCGTGTGTGTACGGCCTCATTTGGGACTGGCCATCTGGCCGTAACTGTGTGGCCGTATCTCGGCTGCTGTAGGGGGATGTCAGACACTGAGTACGGCTCACTACTGTAACATGTTACGAGATGAATAGACATGTTTGCCGTCACTTTCAAATGCAAACGAAGTGCATATTAGCATAGTAAGTATGTGAAAATAAATCACAAAATATGAATCACACCACATGGATGCAGTAACTTTTCAGTGACACACAGATGTACTTCAACGTACTGTACACACACCTTCACACGCTCTGTACGCACCAAATGAGCCTAAATCCCATGTTCCAAGTTCTGCGGTAATAAGACAATGGAAAACAGGAAGCGGACGGTCAAGTAGGCCGTAACAGAACAAAACTGTTATATTGTATATTTACTGTTGTGTTTTGTTGACTAGGATCTCGGCCGTACGTACCACCGGCCGTAACTCGGTCTACCATTAAGTCGGCACTTGACTGTATAGTAAGGGTAGCTGGTAACAGTTCTTTTCCTGTTTGTAGTAGAGAATTTTTATTGTACAAGGCTACTGTATTTCTTTTGGAGTAATGTATAAGGTAAAGTAGAGAAAACTAGTTCTGTGATCCAAGAGTAAGATGGCAATTCGGGAAAACTTTAGGGGGAGGGGGTGAAGTGATGTACATTTCTGGAATGGGATATAATAGACAGGAAAACGTGGGGGTGAAGTGATGTACATTTCTGGAATGGGATATAATAGACAGGAAAACGTGGGGGTGAAATGATGTACATTTCTGGAATGGGATATAATAGACAGGAAAACGTGGGGGTGAAATGATGTACATTTCTGGAATGGGATATAATAGACAGGAAAACGTGGGGGTAATTGATGTGCATTTCTGGAATGGGGTAGAAGAGACAGGAAAACGTGGGGGTAATTGATGTGCATTTCTGGAATGGGGTAGAAGAGACAGGAAAACGTGGGGGTGAAATGATGTGCATTTCTGGAATGGGATATAATAGACAGGAAAACGTGGGGGTGAAATGATGTACATTTCTGGAATGGGATATAATAGACAGGAAAACGTGGGGGTAATTGATGTGCATTTCTGGAATGGGGTAGAAGAGACAGGAAAACGTGGGGGTGAAATGATGTGCATTTCTGGAACGGGGTAGAACAGACTTACAGAATGGAATAATTTTCGGGGCCAGCACGCCAGAACTAGTCTGACGCCCCTATCTTCTGGTAATGTTCACGGAAAAAAGAATAACTTTATTTGAGGCACATCAAAATCTAGGGGTCAACGGTTTCCTTCATGGTGGTGCAGCCTCCCGAGGAACATGCTGATGATGGCAGCCTACTCCTGGTCAGGGCCAGTGCTTGTGCTCCATGATCCGCGACAACGTGTTCTGAAAAATCAACCCAAGACCCCAGTTACAGTTTAGCTCAGCCTCAGATCTGAACTTCTGTGATGGAACTTCTGATTTGAAGGAAGAGTTTGAGATTAAGAATTTTCATTGTGAAAAAGCTACAACCATAAATGGGGGTTGTAAGGTATCATGATGCGAGGGTGTAAGGTACGCTGGTGTCATGATGCGAGAGTGTAAGGTACGCTGATGTCATGATGCGAGGGTGTAAGGTACGCTGGTGTCATGATGCGAGGGTGTAAGGTACGCTGATGTCATGATGCGAGGGTGTAAAGCACGCTGGTATCATGATGCGAGGGTGTAAGGCACGTTGGTGTCATGATGCGAGGGTGTAAGGCACGTTGGTGTCATGATGCGAGGGTGTAAGGCACGTTGGTGTCATGATGCGAGGGTGTAAGGCACGTTGGTGTCATGATGCGAGGGTGTAGGGTACGCTGGTGTCATGATGCGAGCTTCGATAAAACTTTAGTGCTTGTGGGCGTTCAGAGTGTCCGGGCTGTCAACGACGAACAAACAAATCAACGAAAAAGCAGACAGCGATAACGTTTCATCGCGGTAATGGTACTGAGATCGATGGCGATAATCACCAGGAATGTCAGTTTTAACGAGTGCAATAGCATCGGCAGGGGCCGGCTAGCGTAGTGGTTAGAGCACTCGTCTAGCAACCAAATGGTCGAGGGTTCGAATCCCCAGCTGAGCGGGACTTTTTTTTCCGACCAATACGGCCCTGAGGTCGACCCAGCCTCGCAAAATGGGTACCAGAGAAAATCTGGGAAGTAAAGGCAGCGAGGAAAGGAACTGGTCACCCTACCTCATACGCTGATGACCCAGCATAATGAGGTCTCTAACGCTTCACCCCCTACGGCATTTGAAATGCTATGGGACTATCTTTACTTTTTTTTTTAATAGCATCGGCAGAGACCAGTGAAACAGTCACTAGATAAACGCAGGGACTTCCTGCAGCTGTTCTCCTCCGTCGCTTTTACGGCCGTGTCAAGATAGCAGAGAAGACAGAGACTCCGATGTTGTGAAATAAAAGCCCTGTCTGTCGTGCTATCGTGATTTCATGCGTTAATTAACATTCTAATGGCATGATTGTGGCCAGCATTCTCCTGGTACGGTTGACCGCTTGTAACCAGTGTTTTCCTGATATAGATGACGTCGTTTAAGCAGCTTTCATATGATGCGATGTGCTGCGTGTGAGCACATTCTCTTGGTATGACTGACTGACTGCATTTTCATGCGGTTATTGACTGCACGTACATACAGCTCGAGTACATCTGGACACGGGCGCGAGGACGGTCAGAGTGAAGGCGGATAGATGGGGTGAAAGACACACTGAAGAAGCATAACATGACAGCTACCCAGGCCTCTCATCTTGCTCTGGACCGATGTCTGAAACTCTCTGCGGCGCTAATGGCATAAGCAGACAGAGAAGAAGAAGAAAATGAAGAAGAAGAAAATGAAGAAGAAGAAGAAGATTGATTGCTTGTAACCAGCGTTTTTTTCCACGGCATGATATGTCCGTTCAAGTGACATTTTCAAGGAGTAAATTGACTACATTTAAGCAATATTCGTGTGTTATGATTAATCACATTTACCAGTGGGTCTCGTGATAGTATTGACTGTTGTTAACAAACATTCTGTTGGTATGCCAGTCAAAACAGCACCTGTTCTCTAGATTTTTGTTAATAGCACATTTACATATATGTCAGTCAGTCATTTGCATGTCCCTTGCGGAACTTTGCCTCCCTAACAGCTCTCCTGTAGGCCACTCAGTTGTAAGCAAGATCCCCTGCTGCTGATGCATCCATCTGCAGATTATCAACGACGTCTTGCAGCCATCTTCGCCTTGGGTCTTCCTCTCTTTCTTTTTCCCATTATGTTCCCTACCAAGACTGTCTTCTCTACATTTTCATGACGTTTATTGTGTCCAAAGTATTTAAGTTTTCTCTGTTTACTAGCCAGCCTTCATCAATATTAAGTTCTTGTAGTATGGACATATTTGTACATATATATACTTGTTGTAATTATTGATCATGATATTATGGAAATGCTTCTCTATTTCCAAAGGTATAGTCTCATGTAAGGAAAATGATCCGTATTTGTAACTTGTTGTCTAGTGACGTCGTGTCGTGAAATTAGATTTGTTCTTTGAAATGAGATCTGTCTCCGTGCTTGATCGTCAAATGTTTACGAATGTTCTTTGTGGCCACATGATTGATCGTGGGATGATTCTGTCTTTCTTGGAGTTTATTTCATTGTTTTATCATAGTGATGTGTGAGTATGTTATTTTGTCACAGTCTTGGCTTTTGTGATAGCTGGAAATTACCGTTTCCTGTCAGCAGTATGTTATGCCAGCTCTAGGAACCACTAGTGTGATAATATGAGTTCTTAATAGCAGATAAACGTGTACTGTTTGAGAGTGGATAAAAGTAATTTCCGTGTGACCGTCTAAGAAACGTATGTAGCTTATTTTGTTGTATCACTTGACGGGATATAATGAGATGATCTTGTAACACAGTGGCTCTTATTCTGCACCCCCCCCCCCCACCCCAGGTGGCCCATGGAAGGGTGTTGTGGGGGGGGGGGGTCATGATCCAGCAAAGGGAGTGGTTCGAAAAAAGGAAAAAAAAAGGGTCTTAGCATCATCCGTCTTACCATCCACCACCCCCAGTTACAACCCACCGACCACATATCACAGGTCTCTATTTAAACAGTCTCCACGTTCAACTAAATCCATTCCTGACACACACCGCCGGACAAGCCACACCTTACAATTTACAGCTAAGTACTCCTTAAAAATTTTTAAAAAAAAAGTATTCATGTGAATCTATACTTTATCTCCTCTCTCTATTTCTTCGTCCTGTATGTTTTTGTATGATTAAGGCTCACGCCGAAACGTCACAACTTTGTAATCGTTAAGTAATAAAGCTGCTCCTACTTTTTCCTATTTTATACATTCTAGAATCATCTTGGTTCTTTTTATTGTTTTATTTCTTAATGAAGGGTCTGCGAGTGTTCTTAGATGGAAACACGAGTCTATGAGTGTTCTTAGATGGAAACACGAGTCTACGAGTGTTCTTAGATGGAAACACGAGTCTATGAGTGTTCTTAGATGGAAACACGAGTCTACGAGTGTTCTTAGATGGAAACACGAGTCTATGAGTGTACTTAGATGGAAACACGAGTCTACGAGTGTTCTTAGATGGAAACACGAGTCTACGAGTGTTCTTAGATGGAAACACGAGTCTATGAGTGTTCTTAGATGGAAACACGAGTCTATGAGTGTTCTTAGATGGAAACAGGGTCTATGAGTGTTCTTAGATGGAAACACGAGTCTACGAGTGTTCTTAGATGGAAACACGAGTCTACGAGTGTTCTTAGATGGAAACACGAGTCTATGAGTGTTCTTAGATGGAAACACGAGTCTATGAGTGTTCTTAGATGGAAACACGAGTCTATGAGTGTTCTTAGATGGAAACACGAGTCTACGAGTGTTCTTAGATGGAAACACGAGTCTACGAGTGTTCTTAGATGGAAACACGAGTCTATGAGTGTTCTTAGATGGAAACAGAGTCCACGAGAGTTCTCAGTCCGGAAACTGTTTGCGAATGTTCACAGACCGGAAAAAAGGGTCTACAGGGAAAAAAAGAACCATTATCCTAGGAGCTGTGATATGTCCTCCAGGAAGTCCTAGACAGTTTTATATCAGAGGTAGTTTGTACATTTTGTCCTCGTAGATTAATCACAGCGTTGTTTCTGCTTTTTATTTCTAAAAATAGTCTTGGACTGGTATTAGATGTTTGACTTTTCTTCCCTGTCTTTTCTCGAAAAGAAGTAGATCTTTCATCTTCTTTTGTGCGAGAGGAAGTCCATTAGTTCATTCCATTTTGTTTTTTAATTAAGTAAAATTTCATGCTGCGTGTTCACGTTATTACTGATATATGGAAGCAGAAATCATGATTCCTGTTTAGTCGATGATTATTTCGAATAAAACATATTTTGTAACAGTAGCTGCTTGCCCGTATGGGTTTCTAAAAAAAAGTGGTTAAAGCAGCTCTGTTCTCTAAGTATGACACAGAGGCTGGGCAATTTTAGTTCATTGTGAAGACTGCTTTGGTGTTGTTTGTGTCCTAGTTAGCCATGAACTCTAGTATCAGAGCGTCCAATTGACGTGGCTAATATCTTTTGTAGAATGTAACAGATGGGGAACTCAGTCGCTGTAATATTTCCTTCATTTTCAGTGGGAGGATCTAAGCAGATTTCTCCGACATGCAGTTTCTTAGCTTCAAAAATCAAGAATAGAGTATCATCAAGATTATAAGCGGATTTCTCATTAGGCTACGACATGCGGTTTCCTAGCTAGGAAAGTCAAGAATATAATATCATCAAGAACATAGTATCATCAAGAAGTGTGAGATTGTGATAGTCTTGACTAGGTAGGCTTCTCTGGCGCTTGGGACATCTTCATCTATGTCAAACACACACACACACACATATTGCACATATTTATTTTATCCTCTCTTTCCTAGAACGTTTCTCTGCCCGTACAAGACAGTAAGAATATATGGAAACATATCTTACAAATATCAGTAAATCAGTTTACTAATTGGAGTTTGTCTGCTTTAGAGGAAAAGGGAAAGAAAAGCTGATAAAGCGGAGATATGAGAAATGACAAGGAAAATTTTTTGAAAAATCAGTAGAGTTTAAGCAGACTGGATAATCGATAATAGATATCACAGAGTCTAAGGCTAATAGACGCACACCACAGAGTCTATGACTAATAGACGTATACCACAGAGTCTATGACTAATAGACGTATACTACAGAGTCTAGGGCTAATAGACGTATACCACAGAGTGTAGGACTAATAGACGTATACTACAGAGTCTAGGGATAAAAGACGTATACCACAGAGTGTAGGACATAGACGTATACTACAGAGTCTAGGGATAAAAGACGTATACCACAGAGTGTAGGACATAGACGTATACTACAGAGTCTAGGGCTAATAGACGTATACCACAGAGTGTAGGACTAATAGACGTATACTACAGAGTCTAGGGATAAAAGACGTATACCACAGAGTGTAGGACATAGACGTATACTACAGAGTCTAGGGATAAAAGACGTATACCACAGAGTGTAGGACTAATAGACGTATACTACAGAGTCTAGGGATAAAAGACGTATACTACAGAGTGTAGGACTAATAGACGTATACCACAGAGTGTAGGACTAATAGACGTATACTACAGAGTCTAGGGTTAATAGACGTATAACACAGAGTCTAAGACTGATAGGCGTACACCACAGTCCATGGCTAATAGGCGTACACCACAGTCCATGGCTAATAGACATACGCTATAGAGTCTATAGCTAATAGTCGTATACCACAGAGTCTATGGCTAATAGAATTATACCACAGAGTCTATGGCTAATAGAATTATACCGCAGAGTCTGTAGCTAATAGACGTATACCACAGAGTCTATGGCTAATAGAATTATACCGCAGAGTCTGTAGCTAATAGACGTATACCACAGAGTCTATGGCTAATAGACGTATACCACAGAATCTGTGGCTAATAGACGTATACCACAGAGTCTATGGCTAATAGACGTATACCACAGAATCTGTGGCTAATAGACGTATACCACAGAGTCTATGGCTAATAGACGTATACCACAGAGTCTATGGATAATAGACGTATACCACAGAGTCTATGGATAATAGACGTATACCACAGAGTCTATGGATAATAGACGTATACCACAGAGTCTATGGATAATAGACGTATACCACAGAGTCTAAGGCTAATAGACGTATACCACAGAGTCTATGGATAATAGACGTATACCACAGAGTCTATGGATAATAGACGTATACCACAGAGTCTATGGATAATAGACGTATACCACAGAGTCTATGGATAATAGACGTATACCACAGAGTCTATGGATAATAGACGTATACCACAGAGTCTATGGATAATAGACGTATACCACAGAGTCTATGGATAATAGACGTATACCACAGAGTCTATGGATAATAGACGTATACCACAGAGTCTATGGATAATAGACGTATACCACAGAGTCTAAGGCTAATAGACGTATACCACAGAGTCTATGGATAATAGACGTATACCACAGAGTCTAAGGCTAATAGACGTGGGGGATGACAGGGCTGCAGGAGATAAAAGAGTGATTCACATCTTGTGCCAGAATCTTGGAGATATTAAAGTCTGGCCCTACTCTCCGGTGAAGACAAACTCTGGACAGTACGGTTCAGAATAATGAGAGAACAATCTTTTTTAATGAAAATTTTTGATTGCGTTTATGGAAGAGTTTAGATATGGCACAGTGTTTTATGGTTAGTCTTGGAAAGATAGTGGATATTTTAAGAAGGAAAGAAAAATGTCAAGAGAGTTCTGTGACAGTGGATAAAGCACTTTAGACGTGAGGGAAAGAAAAATGACAAGATAATTTTGTGACAGTGGCTAAAGCACTTTAGATCTGAGGGAAAGAAAAATGACAAGATAATTCTGTGACACATGGAGTCACAGTTTGTACGACTCTTACACCGAAATCCCGTATACATGCCCATAGAGCTAAACTGTCCCAGTTCGAACACACTAATATCGCACACACACACACACACGAACTTATATACACACACACTTTCATAATCCGAGGGTAGAAGAAATCATTTCTCTTGTCCTGAATAACTTGCTTACGAACGCCCAGAAATCTACATCTTCCAGCGCGATGTAACTACTGTTTAATATATAAGCGAATCCGAAAACACCGTTCTGGTACACAAAGAGCACCCTCACACAACAGTGAACGCGTCTTAACAGTTCAGCTTCCGACCCTCGACTCGTCTCTAATAGTCGCTTACACACCTCACACATCACATATGTCACAACCATGGACCCCCCCCCCCCACCCACCCAACCTAAAAAAACTAAATATACCTGTATCTTGTAAGCTTCTACTATTCTTGTTACACTATCGACTTATGTAAGAAAGTTGCTATGTGCAAAAAAAAAAATGTCTGTTTATGAAGTCTCCTATTGCAAAACTTATCTCTTCTTGTTTTCCACGAGCGTCTGTCAGTAAGTTGTCATGCCGCGATCGTATAATTTCTATAACTCACCCGTTGTGGTAAATCAGTGTTCACATACAGACCTTGTTTATGTTTGTCTGGCCATGTTTCCGCTGTATGGAGATGTTCAACTAATACTGCTCACTCCTGACAGCTTGACACGGGTTATGTTTTTCTCTGTTGTTGTTGTTTGCGTTCTCGTGGTAAGTTATGTCGTGTAGCTGGGTCTTTGCTGATAGTAGCCGACTGGCAGTGTTGTCTTTCATGCGATTTATGATGTTTGGATGTTGGAGCTCATGACCTTGGGTTTATAGCTGGCCTTGTTCCATTTCTTGATTCATTTCTGTCTGTTGCTTATTTTGTAGGGCTTTTTATGTCGTTAGCACCTGCTGGTTGAAGTATGGCTGACATGTTTTGTTGAGTTGTTTTGCTTGTACTTTTTCTGCCCGTGCCCTTGTTCCTGTTTGGCATGCTGTTTGTCTCAGTGGCCACTGGAAAAGCTTTGTTGTTTCTTATTTGAAAATAAAAGTACTTGAAAGGTACTGGATTTCGTAATTGAATTATTGTGTTGGTCGTCCACTGTGACCTTCAACGTGATCTCGCGTACTTGGGATTAATTTGTACGTGAATATTAGCTGTTTTCTTTATGCACCGACAACAGTGTGAGCAGCGTTAGGGTCGTTCTGGAGTATAGAAGGTAGTTTTTAATACACATATATCGGGTTTTTTGTTTTTCTTATTGTTTTTTCTTTCTTTCTTTCATTCTTTCTTTCTTTCTCAGATATCTGGTTAAAAGGGGAAGGTTGCCTCCAAGAATCCGATCATCAGTTTCAAGTTTGCCTGCCAGTTTTCCACTCGTTGTTTTACTAGGACCGGGATGTTCTACATTATCAGGGGCGTGAATGCAGCCCATCGACGGCGTGTCCCTCTCAGTCGTTTGCGTGTCCCTTACAGAACTTTGCCTCCCTAACAGCTCTCCTGTAGGCCTCTTAGTTGTAAGCAAGATGCCATACTGCTGATGCATCCATTTGCAGATTATCAACCATGTCTTGCAGCCATCTTCGCCTTGGTCTTCCTTGCCTTCTTTTTTCTCATTATTTAGCCTTCCTTCTCTAAATTATCATGACGTTTAATATGTCTAAAATATTTAAGTTTTCTCTGTTTAATCCTCTTTAGTAGACAGTCTTGTAGTATGGATACATTTGTTCTTTTTTTGTGTCATGATATTTGAAGAAATCTGCTATGGCATTTACATTCAAAGGCATTTATGTGTTTCTCAGCTGTTTTGTTAAGTGTCCAGGTCTCACAGGCATATGTTGCGATGGGAAAGATGCGTGCCCTTAAAAATCTTATTTTTATAGTTCTGTCTGTTCCTCTCCACAGCTTCTTTAGTTGTTTTAGTTTTTGAAGAGCGATAGATGCCCTCCTTTTAATTTCCCTCATTGTATCTCCATTATTCAAATGGTCGAGGGTTCGAATCCCCAGCTGAGCGGGATTTTTTTTTCCGACCAATACGGCCCTGAGGTCGACCCAGCCTCGTAAAATGGGTACCAGAGAAAATCTGGGAAGTAAAGGCAGCGAGGAAAGGAACTGGTCACCCTACCTCACACGCTGATGACCCAGCATAATGAGGTCTCTAACGCTTCACCCCCTACGGCATTTGAAATGCTATGGGACTATCTTTACTTTACTTTTTATCTCCATTATTAGTTAGTAGTGATCCAAGATTTTCAAAACTCTCCACCTCTTCCAATTTTTCCTCGTTTATATATATATATATATAATATATATATATATATATATATATATATATATATATATATATATATATATATATATTTCAGCTGCCTTAATTGTTTTGTCAGTTGTCATCAGTTTAGTTTTCTTCGCATTAAGATAGTCATCATATATCTAATCTCTGGTATTTCATAATCTCCACTGTTATAGCATCGTAATATTCTTTGTCTGCGTCTTCTCATTATATTATTCATTATATTTTCAGTATACAAGTTAAATAAGTATGCACCACTGACGGATCGCTTGTTTTATGTCAAACCAAGTTGTTGTTTCACCATTTATTCTTACTGCTGCCTGTTGGTCTAGATACAGCAGTTATATTAATAGTATCACATGCATTGGAAATCCCATTTTTTTCCCCATTAATATATCCCCTTCAGCATTATAATACAGTTGGCTTTGACTGTACTACATCTCTTCTCACGCTGATGTACATCACAATATCACCTTCTCGCCGTGACGTCACTGCAGACAGTATTCCCTAGCTGCCACAAGTACTAAGCTGTTGTGACGCAGTTACTGCCGTGTGTTGAGCTGAAAGCTGGAGATATAGCATTGAATTTGTGATCTGTTGTGCAATGAGGCTTAAATTTACCAGCGCGAGAGGCCGTAGAACGGACTGATAAATATATCGCTATAGAGCAGTGCTAAGTGCTTCACAGTGCAAGTAAATAGGTAATGTATGTGCTGAATTGCTGAATGCGATAAGTGAAAAGAGCCATTTTCTTATGGAAATTGAAAAAAAATCACATGATTAAATCGCATGGAAATAGAGGAGAAAAAGATTGGAGTCTCTGTGATCATTCAGGGATGTTCTTATTTTCGCCTACTGAAATAACGTTCCCTGTATTGTACGTATTGCTGTGCACGCATGCGTGCATTTGGTGGGTTTATGGGAGCTTTGAAGTCCGAGAGAGCATTTTCGTGTGAGCACGCTAGCGTAGTTTCAAATGCTCATCAATTCGTTATATCCCCTTACCTGTTGATCATTTGGTATGCATTGTTTGATTTTGGTCGTTATTTTGTCTGCTTATCTTGTCTTTCTGGTTAGTTTTTGTATTGATTGTTATGTTTGACCGTCAGATTTTGTGTTATATTGTGTCTTTTTTATAGCCTGCTTGTAAATTGGTATACACGACAGATTTTCTCACAAAATGAATTATCATCATCATCATCATCATCATCATCATCATCGTCGTCGTCGTCGTCATCATCATTATCATCATCATCATCATCATCATCATCATCGTCGTTTACAAATTACGAATACAATTAATTGTTTTCCGAATAGTCTCGAAAATTTTGTTTAGTAGATAGTCATTTATAATGTCTGTAGTTACTTCTGTACTGAGTGAATGGATAAGAGCGAAACGTAAATGTTATATTTTATTTTATGTCTCTCAGCTTCAATGTTAGTTATGTTTGTTATATGAGCACCATATTTGTAGAATGTCTGGAATAGAGTGGAAGATGTGTGATAAAGGGCGGAATGTCAGACGGGCCTGCGTGACCAATTCTTAACCCTTTTGAAATAAACATCAATCAATCAATCAATCAGTCAACCAATCGCCATCATCATCATCATCATCATCATCCGTGCCGACTGGCGTTGACTGTTATGCTTCTCCAGAGTACACGACCCTTCATGCAGGCCATCAGCTCAGTTGGTGATCTCCTCTCACACCATCCCGTCAGACTGTCCATTATTATGTCTCTCTGTCTTCCCCTGGCTTTTCTTCTCTCTGTTTTTCCTGTTGTTACAATATTTTCTATGCTCCCTCTTATCATTGCGTGTCCTATGAAAATACATTGTGTTTCTTGTATTTTTTAACAGGAGTTATGTTTTGTCTCTCCCATTCTTCTACATTCTTCATTAGTAATCTTCGCTGTGCAGAGAATTCTTCGCAACATTCTTCTAATAAACCACATTTCTTCTGCTTCCAGTAATCTTTATGCGGACCTGCCTAATGCACATGATTCACTTCCATATAATAAGATATGCTCAATATAGCATTTTAGGACTCGTTTTCAGTGATACGGCTGTGTTGCATAATATGTTTCTCATTCTCTGAAACGCATTCTTTGCTTATGCTGTTCTGTTTTCTGTTAGATTATGCTTATTTAACATTGCTCATCAGTTAGTGTGTTTGTTTGGTTGTGTTAGTCAGCTGGCAAACTTGCACAACTGTTGTACTGTTGTAGTCAGCTATTTTATTTACATACTCGATCCTGTTGGCCAGTTGGAGTATACTCGTATACGTTTTGGCTGGTCATAGTGCTTCCAGAGTTTACAGTTGACGAACTGAACGCGGAAATTATAATCAAAAGTCACTTTGTTCTATTTGTGCTTTTCATTAGTCGGCCATGCCACTAGTCGAATTGTTTGTAAGATTTTAAGCGCTGTGATTGTGTTCCTAAAGTACAGTACGGGGCAGTCTGTTTAGGGCATCGATTTTTTAATGAGTTTATGTATTCTGTGGGAAAATCCATTTCAGCCCGACTAAGACGTAAATTATGGACAACATAAATTGGGAACTCCATATACTGTAGTGTCAAGAAAAGGTCGTATATTAAGCGTAGTTCTTCAGATAATTGATCCTCCGCATTCTACAGTGCTCTGCTTGATTCAGGCGTAAATCTGAATGTGATTTTAAACAAAAATCAAGCTAACGTGGACGTTGTCGTGGTATGTGTCCGTCAGGTTGAAGATCATGCATATTGCCCTGGATGTTGCTGTTTCTTATCAAATGTGCTACCACTCTTTGTGGCAGTTCATCAGTCTCTTCAGATATTTTTCTCTTGGCATTCCTTTTGCTAGCTGTATACTGATGTTGAAATGACAGCGTTCGATTGAAAGTTGAGAGATGAAAGACAGACGGAATGCTGCTTGACTGTGCTGGTTAGGTGGTATACACACGTCACTGTGTTGGTTAGGTGGTATACACACGTGGATGTGCTGGTTAGGTGGTATACACACGTCACTGTGCTGGTTAGGTGGTATACACACGTGGATGTGCTGGTTAGGTGGTATACACACGTGGATGTGCTGGTTAGGTGGTATACACACGTGGATGTGCTGGTTAGGTGGTATACACACGTGAATGTGCTGGTTAGGTGGTATACACACGTGAATGTGCTGGTTAGGTGGTATACACACGTGGATGTGCTGGTTAGGTGGTATACACACGTGAATGTGCTGGTTAGGTGGTATACACACGTGGATGTGCTGGTTAGGTGGTATACACACGTGGATGTGCTGGTTAGGTGGTATACACGTGGATGTGCTGGTTAGGTGGTATACACACGTGGATGTGCTGGTTAGGTGGTATACACACGTGGATGTGTGGTTAGGTGGTATACACACGTGGATGTGCTGGTTAGGTGGTATACACACGTGAATGTGCTGGTTAGGTGGTATACACACGTGAATGTGCTGGTTAGGTGGTATACACACGTGAATGTGCTGGTTAGGTGGTATACACACGTGAATGTGCTGGTTAGATGGTATACACACGTGAATGTGCTGGTTAGGTGGTATACACACGTGAATGTGCTGGTTAGGTGGTATACACACGTGAATGTGCTGGTTAGGTGGTATACACACGTGGATGTGCTGGTTAGGTGGTATACACACGTGGATGTGCTGGTTAGGTGGTATACACACGTGGATGTGCTGGTTAGGTGGTATACACACGTGGATGTGCTGGTTAGGTGGTATACACACGTGAATGTGCTGGTTAGGTGGTATACACACGTGAATGTGCTGGTTAGGTGGTATACACACGTGAATGTGCTGGTTAGGTGGTATACACACGTGAATGTGCTGGTTAGATGGTATACACACGTGAATGTGCTGGTTAGGTGGTATACACACGTGAATGTGCTGGTTAGGTGGTATACACACGTGAATGTGCTGGTTAGGTGGTATACACACGTGAATGTGCTGGTTAGGTGGTATACACACGTGAATGTGCTGGTTAGGTGGTATACACACGTGAATGTGCTGGTTAGGTGGTATACACACGTGAATGTGCTGGTTAGGTGGTATACACACGTGAATGTGCTGGTTAGGTGGTATACACACGTGAATGTGCTGGTTAGGTGGTATACACACGTGAATGTGCTGGTTAGGTGGTATACACACGTGAATGTGCTGGTTAGGTGGTATACACACGTGGATGTGCTGGTTAGGTGGTATACACACGTGGATGTGCTGGTTAGGTGGTATACACACGTGAATGTGCTGGTTAGGTGGTATACACACGTGAATGTGCT
Organism: Achatina immaculata; assembly: GCA_009760885.1. Classification (NCBI taxonomy): domain Eukaryota; kingdom Metazoa; phylum Mollusca; class Gastropoda; order Stylommatophora; family Achatinidae; genus Lissachatina; species Lissachatina immaculata. Next base: position 32,648,351 of record CM019704.1, read on the forward strand.
GGTTAGGTGGTATACACACGTGGATGTGCTGGTTAGGTGGTATACACACGTGGATGTGCTGGTTAGGTGGTACACACACGTGGATGTGCTGGTTAGGTGGTACACACACGTGGATGTGCTGGTTAGGTGGTATACACACGTGAATGTGCTGGTTAGGTGGTATACACACGTGGATGCGCTGGTTAGGTGGTATACACACGTGGATGCGCTGGTTAGGTGGTATACACACGTGGATGCGCTGGTTAGGTGGTATACACACGTGGATGCGCTGGTTAGGTGGTATACACACGTGGATGTGCTGGTTAGGTGGTATACACACGTGGATGTGCTAGTTAGGTGGTACACACACGTGGATGTGCTGGTTAGGTGGTATACACGCGTGCATGTGCTAGTTAGGTGGTACACACACGTCACTGTGCTGGTTAGGTGGAATACACACATGAATGCGCTGGTTAGGTGGCATACACACGTGGATGTGCTAGTTAGGTGGTATAACACTTGGATGTGCTAGTTAGGTGGTACACACACGTCACTATGCTGGTTAGGTGGCATACACACGTGGATGTGCTAGTTAGGTGGTACACACACGTCACTATGCTGGTTAGGTGGTATACACACGTGGATGTGCTAGTTAGGTGGTACACACACGTGGATGTACTGGTTAGGTGGCATACACACGTGGATGTGCTAGTTAGGTGGTACACACACGTGAATGTGCTAGTTAGGTGGTACACACACGTGGATGTACTAGTTAGGTGGTACACACACGTGGATGTGCTAGTTAGGTGGTACACACACGTGGATGTGCTGGTTAGGTGGTATAACACTTGGATGTGCTAGTTAGGTGGTACACACACGTGAATGTGCTAGTTAGGTGGTACACACACGTCACTGTGCTGGTTAGGTGGTACACACACGTGGATGTGCTGGTTAGATGGTATAACACTTGGATGTGCTAGTTAGGTGGTACACACACGTGGATGTGCTGGTTAGGTGGTACACACACGTGGATGTGCTGGTTAGGTGGTACACACACGTGGATGTGCTGGTTAGATGGTATAACACTTGGATGTGCTAGTTAGGTGGTACACACACGTGGATGTGCTGGTTAGGTGGTATAACACTTGGATGTGCTAGTTAGGTGGTACACACACGTGAATGTGCTAGTTAGGTGGTACACACACGTCACTGTGCTAGTTAGGTGGTACACACACGTGGATGTGCTGGTTAGGTGGTATAACACTTGGATGTGCTAGTTAGGTGGTACACACACGTCACTGTGCTAGTTAGGTGGTACACACACGTCACTGTGCTAGTTAGGTGGTATACACACGTGGATGTGCTAGTTAGGTGGTACACACACGTCACTATGCTGGTTAGGTGGAATACACACGTGGATGTGCAGGTTATGTGGTATACACACGTGAATGTGCTGGTTAGGTGGAGTACACACGTGAATGTACTGGTTAGGTGGAGTACACACGTGGATGTACTGGTTAGGTGGTATACACACGTCACTGTGCTGGTTAGGTGGTATACGCACGTTGGTGTGCTGATCAGTTTGTATGCTTTCTCCTCTTGTTATGCTGATAATTAGTGCACTTGTTAGACTGTGCTAATCATTTATTATGCTGTGTGGACTCTTAATGGGGCACACTATTGTCTGACTACCTGGCAGGAGGGAAGAACCAGTGATCCAGTTTTAGGATCGCAGGATGAGACAAAGGGAGCACCAGCACAAAGAAATATCTCTAAACAGTCGTTTTATTACGGTAATGTCTGAAGCTAACATACAGAAACTGGAAGGAACAGAGACGTGGTTTATGAGAATTTGCAGCAAACACGCTGGGCGGTCGGGAAGAAACTAACCAAGAGTGTTCTCAGAGATGTTGAGAACAAGGAGAACTAGTTAAAACTGTAGGAAGAGGACCGTTTGGTAGACGTGTCATGAAAGGGCAGAAGTTAGAGAACTTGACCATGATTGGAAAATTCAAGGAGAAAAAGAGGAGAGGGAGGCCAAAAGAAATATATCTCAGCGATGCTAAATGGCGTGGAAAGAGGGAAACAACTGAATTGATCAGAAACACCAGATGGAGAAGTCTGATTGGCAGTTCTATCCAGCACCTCACGTAAAAAAACATAATGTAAATGAAGGCGTTCGGAGACATGGCTTTACCGCTTTCGGCGTAAAAGGGATTTACAAAAACATACATCGCATGAATGAGTGAAGCATTTGTTTTATGAAATAATCATCTCCAGGACTTCAATCATTTGTCACTTCAACCTACCAGGTTTTAATATAGAAATTGCCGAAGCTGAGATGAAAATGATCTATGTACAAACACACACGCCCTGATACAGCCGTCAGCTGCGCATATGGACGTAATCTGGAGCGCGCGCAGTTTGCATTTAATGTAAGAAAAATTGGACACTTTTCTGTGGCCAGAGTCAAGCTGACCTGCCCGGGAAAAAGACACGTAATTGGTGCAAACGTCAGAATATGCCTGTGACAGCCTTTGAAGTACCCGAGTGACCAAGGCCTGAGGGTGTGTCAGTTTAGTGCCGTTCAGCCTCTCCGTTTTCTTCATTCACTTTGTTCTGTTTGTGCGTTTCATTAGTCTGCCATGCCCCACGAGCTGTATACTGTTTGTAAGATTTTAAAAATTGAGATTGCTTGTCATACACACGTGGATGTGCTAGTTAGGTGGTACACACACGTCACTATGCTGGTTAGGTGGTATACACACGTGGATGTGCTAGTTAGGTGGTACACACACGTGGATGTACTGGTTAGGTGGCATACACACGTGGATGTGCTAGTTAGGTGGTACACACACGTGAATGTGCTAGTTAGGTGGTACACACACGTGGATGTACTAGTTAGGTGGTACACACACGTGGATGTGCTAGTTAGGTGGTACACACACGTGGATGTGCTGGTTAGGTGGTATAACACTTGGATGTGCTAGTTAGGTGGTACACACACGTGAATGTGCTAGTTAGGTGGTACACACACGTCACTGTGCTGGTTAGGTGGTACACACACGTGGATGTGCTGGTTAGATGGTATAACACTTGGATGTGCTAGTTAGGTGGTACACACACGTGGATGTGCTGGTTAGGTGGTACACACACGTGGATGTGCTGGTTAGGTGGTACACACACGTGGATGTGCTGGTTAGATGGTATAACACTTGGATGTGCTAGTTAGGTGGTACACACACGTGGATGTGCTGGTTAGGTGGTATAACACTTGGATGTGCTAGTTAGGTGGTACACACACGTGAATGTGCTAGTTAGGTGGTACACACACGTCACTGTGCTAGTTAGGTGGTACACACACGTGGATGTGCTGGTTAGGTGGTATAACACTTGGATGTGCTAGTTAGGTGGTACACACGTCACTGTGCTAGTTAGGTGGTACACACACGTCACTGTGCTAGTTAGGTGGTATACACACGTGGATGTGCTAGTTAGGTGGTACACACACGTCACTATGCTGGTTAGGTGGAATACACACGTGGATGTGCAGGTTATGTGGTATACACACGTGAATGTGCTGGTTAGGTGGAGTACACACGTGAATGTACTGGTTAGGTGGAGTACACACGTGGATGTACTGGTTAGGTGGTATACACACGTCACTGTGCTGGTTAGGTGGTATACGCACGTTGGTGTGCTGATCAGTTTGTATGCTTTCTCCTCTTGTTATGCTGATAATTAGTGCACTTGTTAGACTGTGCTAATCATTTATTATGCTGTGTGGACTCTTAATGGGGCACACTATTGTCTGACTACCTGGCAGGAGGGAAGAACCAGTGATCCAGTTTTAGGATCGCAGGATGAGACAAAGGGAGCACCAGCACAAAGAAATATCTCTAAACAGTCGTTTTATTACGGTAATGTCTGAAGCTAACATACAGAAACTGGAAGGAACAGAGACGTGGTTTATGAGAATTTGCAGCAAACACGCTGGGCGGTCGGGAAGAAACTAACCAAGAGTGTTCTCAGAGATGTTTGAGAACAAGGAGAACTAGTTAAAACTGTAGGAAGAGGACCGTTTGGTAGACGTGTCATGAAAGGGCAGAAGTTAGAGAACTTGACCATGATTGGAAAATTCAAGGAGAAAAAGAGGAGAGGGAGGCCAAAAGAAATATATCTCAGCGATGCTAAATGGCGTGGAAAGAGGGAAACAACTGAATTGATCAGAAACACCAGATGGAGAAGTCTGATTGGCAGTTCTATCCAGCACCTCACGTAAAAAAACATAATGTAAATGAAGGCGTTCGGAGACATGGCTTTACCGCTTTCGGCGTAAAAGTGGATTTACAAAAACATACATCGCATGAATGAGTGAAGCATTTGTTTTATTGAAATAATCATCTCCAGGACTTCAATCATTTGTCACTTCAACCTACCAGGTTTTAATATAGAAATTGCCGAAGCTGAGATGAAAATGATCTATGTACAAACACACACACGCCCTGATACAGCCGTCAGCTGCGCATATGGACGTAATCTGGAGCGCGCAGTTTGCATTTAATGTAAGAAAAATTGGACACTTTTCTGTGGCCAGAGTCAAGCTGACCTGCCCGGGAAAAAGACACGTAATTGGTGCAAACGTCAGAATATGCCTGTGACAGCCTTTGAAGTACCCGAGTGACCAAGGCCTGAGGGTGTGTCAGTTTAGTGCCGTTCAGCCTCTCCGTTTTCTTCATTCACTTTGTTCTGTTTGTGCGTTTCATTAGTCTGCCATGCCCCACGAGCTGTATACTGTTTGTAAGATTTTAAAAATTGAGATTGCTTGTCAAAAATGGCGGTGAAAAATTATGAATAAAAGTATTGTTCATTATCATCATCAGGTGCCGTGCCGACTGGCGGTGGCTGTTATGCTTCTCCAGAGTACCTGATCCTTCATGCAGGCCATCAGATCAGTTGGTGATCTCCTCTCACACCATCCCGTCAGACTGTCCAGTATCATTTCTCTTTGTCTTCCTCTTGATCTTCTTCCTTCTATTTTTCCTGTTATAATATTTTCAATGCCCTCTCTTCTCATTGCATGTCCTATGAAAGTACATTGTCTCTCTCTTATCTTTTTGACAAGGTTTTTTGTCTCTCCAGCTCTTCTCATACATTCTTCATTAGTTATTTTTGCTGTCCAGGGGATTCGCAACATTCTTCTAATAAACCACATTTCTGCTGCTTCCAATGATTTTTGTGCAGACTTGCCTATTGTCCATGATTCACTTCCATATAACAAGATAGGTTCAATATAGCATTTTAGGACTCCTTTTCTAACATTCATTGATAAAGATGTGTTAGCTATTATGTTTCTCATTCTCTGAAATGCAGTCTTTGCTTGGCCTATTCTGTTCTTAATTTCTGTTGTGCATTTCCCATCTGAAGTTATTACTGCTCCAAGGTATTTGAATTTCTGCACCTGCTTTAGAATAGTTCCGTTTAATTTAATACTACATGCTGGTGGTTTCTGTTTCTTAGATATAACCATATTCTCTGTCTTTTTGATTTCAAAGTAAGGCCTTTCTGTTCACTTTCTTTGGCGACTTTATCTAAGAGATTTTGCAGGTCTTGTTGGTTCTCAGCTATCAGTACTGTGTCGTCAGCACACCGAAGGTTGTTAATATTGTATACTTCAATTTTTATGCCTGGTTCTATGATGATTGTTCTTAGAATATTCTCGCTATACAGAGAAAAAAGGTCTGGAGATAGTACATATCCTTGTCGCACCCCTTGTTTTATAGGTTGATATTTTCCAATTCTATTTTCAACTCGAACTGCTGCTTCTTGCTGCCAGTATAGATGTTTTACAATCCTCAGGTCTTTGTCGTCTATATTGATGTCTTCAAGAATTTTAATAATTTCATTATGTTTCACCTTGTCAAATGCCTTGGTTTAATCAATGAAGCATAAGTAGAGATCTTTCTGTACTTCTAAAGCTCTTTCTGTTAGTGTTCGTAAAGCATAAATGGCATTATGTGTTCCCTTTCCTTCAACAAATCCAAACTGTTCATCTGCTATTTCTATTTTTATCTTTTTCCTTGTTCTTCTCATAATTATTCTCAGAAGTAGCTTCGTTATGTGACATGAGAGGCTGATAGTCCGGTGGTCGTCACATTCCTTTGCCGTTCAGATCAAGTTTTCTCGTTTGTCTTTTTAAAAATATCCTTTGAAATATTTCTAAAATTATCTTTCTTCACAGCGCTATAAAGTAATAACTGGATGTTGTTGGATGGTTTGTTGGTCTTCTCCTAGGACCACGTTTCAGTTCTTGTGCTAGATGGTTTGTTGGTCTTCTCGTAGGAGCACGTTTCAGTTCTTGTGTTGGATGGTTTGTTGTCTTCTCGTAGGAGTACGTTTCAGTTCTTGTGTTGGATGGTTTGTTGGTCTTCTCGTAGGAGCACGTTTCAGTTCTTGTGTTGGATGGTTTGTTGGTCTTCTCGTAGGAGCACGTTTCAGTTCTTGTGTTGGATGGTTTGTTGGTCTTCTCGTAGGAGTACGTTTCAGTTCTTGTGTTGGATGGTTTGTTGGTCTTCTCGTAGGAGCACGTTTTAGTTCTTGTGTTGGATGGTTTGTTGGTCTTCTCGTAGGAGCACGTTTCAGTTCTTGTGTTGGATGGTTTGTTGGTCTTTCTGTAGGAGTAAGTTTCAGTTCTTGTGGTGGATGATTTGTTGGTCTTTCTGTATGAGTACGTTTCAGTTCTTGTAGTGGATGATTTGTTGGTCTTTTTTGTATGAGTACGTTTCAGTTCTTGTGGTGGATGATTTGTTGGTCTTCTCGTAGGAGCACGCTTCAGTTCTTGTGTTGGATGGTTTGTTGGTCTTTCTGTAGGAGTACGTTTCAGTTCTTGTGTTGGATGGTTTGTTGGTCTTTCTGTAGGAGTACGTTTCAGTTCTTGTGGTGGATGATTTGTTGGTCTTTCTGTAGGAGTACGTTTCAGTTCTTGTGGTGGATGGTTCCTTGGTATTCATGTAGGAGCACGTTTCAGTTCTTAAACTAACTCCGTGGTGAAGATTGTGAAACTCAAACGTGGAGTCTGGCTACTGTCGCTAGATATTTGATTGGCATTCCATTAGGGCCAACATTTGCTCATAGGGCGGAAGTCACATCTTTCCATGTCTGACGACTCGCCGCCGCCCGCTGTAGGTCTTGGATGGACGTGAAACCCAAAGTTGTAACTCTCTCTAGTGATGGTTCTACGTAGAGTCTCCCTTGGCCTGCTCTCTCTAGTGATGGTTCTACGTAGAGTCTCCCTTGGCCTGCTCTCTCTAGTGATGGTTCTACGTAGAGTCTCCCTTGGCCTGCTCTCTCTAGTGATGGTTCTACGTAGAGTCTCCCTTGGCCTGCCTTGCTTTCTTTTGCCTTTCGCTGACCATGTGAGGGCTTGGCGAGGGAGTCTGGATTCGTCCATTCTGAGAACGTGGCCGATATAGGCCCATCGACGTCTTTTGATGTATATTGATACGTAGACTTGGTTCGATTCCTGTCTTATTGACTCGTTCGATTTAAAGTCGGACCATCTGATGTTCAATAGTCGACGGAGACATTTGTTCCCAAATGCATCAAGTCTTTAATTGAGTAGACTGGTTGATTTCCAACTCACACACTGAGGTCACACAGGAGTTGAAAATTTTAAGCTTCGTGGTTTTACTGAGCATATTTGACTTCCAGATAGTAGACATTTTATTGAAAGTATTGGAAGCCGTTGCAATGCGGGACTTGATTTCTGGTGTTGTATCACCCGAGGTTGACATTTTGATTTCCAAATAGGTGAAATTGTGGACTTTTTCAAAAGCAAAACTGTTTAGCAAGATCTAGTCAGGTCTGTTTGTGAGATCAATCATTTTTGTTTTTTTCCTTATTACTTTGTAGGCCAAGTTGTTTTGAGTAGGAGTGGAGCCGACCCGTTTTCTCTTGGGCGTCTTTTGTTTTATCTGAAACGCTAGGTATACCCATGGAGTTTAGAGAGATGCCATCTGTATGAGAACATATGATGTCTGTCCCGTTAACTCTCGCTGAAAGTGAAACGTTATTATTTTACGTTCGCATCATTGAATGTTTTATGCGCGCGTCATTGAGTGTTTTATGTGCGCATTATTGAATGTTTTATGTGCGCGTCATTGAATGTTTTATGTGCGCGTTATTGAATGTTTTATGTGCGCGTCATTGAGTGTTTTATGTGCGCGTTATTGAATGTTTTATGTGCGCGTCATTGAGTGTTTTATGTGCGCGTTATTGAATGTTTTATGTGCGCGTTATTGAATGTTTTATGTGCGCGTTATTGAATGTTTTATGTGCGTGTTATTGAATGTTTTATGTGCGCGTTATTGAATGTTTTATGTGCGTGTTATTGAATGTTTTATGTGCGCGTTATTGAATGTTTTATGTGCGCGTTATTGAATGTATTGTATGAGCGTCAGCTATTGTTATTTTTTTTCTTTTGTTTTTTTTACGCGTCATTGAATATTTTATATACGCCGTCATTAAACTTTCTGCTGTATGCAATCGTATATGTTTGTTACGTTTCATAGTTTTCTGTCTCATTAACTATCGAGTTGATCTCATTATAGATATGAGCTTGTTTTTAAGTAACGCTGAAAGAAGTCAAAGATGCCTGCACAGATAGACTCGGAGCTGGCAAGGACTTTACACCACATTTTCATGGTGAACACACTAACAGGCTGTTTCACAGGTCCAGCTTGCTTGCTTGGTCGTGCTCTCCATCATAGTTTTTCAAACTAGAGAGCTTTAAGTGTGCTGCGAGTGAGCTTTAGGTATGCCGTGAGAGAGCTGGAGGTGTGCCGCTAGAGAGCTAGAGGTATGCCGCGAGAGAGCTGGAGGTATGCCGCGAGAGAGCTGGAGGTGTGCTGCGAGAGAGCTGGAGGTATGCCGCGAGAGAGCTTTAGGTATGCCGCGAGAGAGCTGGAGGTGTGCTGCGAGAGAGCTGGAGGTATGCCGCGAGAGAGCTGGAGATGTGCTGCGAGTGAGCTTTAGGTATGCCGCGAGGGAGTTGAAGGTGTGTGGCGAGAGAACCAGAGGTGTGCCCGTAGAGAACTACAGGTGTGCTGCGAGATACTTTTAGGTATGCTGTGAGAGAGCTGGAGGTGTGCCGCTAGAGGGCTAGAGATATGTCGCGAGAGAGCTTTAGGTATGCCGTGAGAGAGCTGGAGATGTGCCGCGAGGGAGCTTTATGTATGCCCTGAGAGAGGTGGGGTATGCCATGAGAGAGCTAGAGGTGTGCTGCGAGAGAGGTGGAGATGTTCCGCGACAGAAATTTGTGTTACCAAGTGTGCTACAGTCTGAACAAGTTTGGGAACCACTGTTCTACATGGCTCCTGTAGTAATGGAGTCGACCGAGAAACATGTTTCTTGGATCTGTTTTAGGATTGTAATACATTTCCAGTCCGACACGTGGTCTAAGATCATCGCAGCGTTGATATCAGAGAATGCGAAGTTCGCTGTTCATCGGTGATTAAAGTAAGGAATGAAGAGTATCCACATGCAGGGAGGCAGAGAGGAGAAATCCAAAAGACAGTACAAAACTATTTCCACCCCGTACCTGTTCTGTTGATTGGCCATTCTGTTTTCGTCAACAACGGGTCTCCCCTGGAAGTCTTCCTAATCGATGTACCGGCTGGACCCCCGCTTATTGAACCTGTGCACATACGAGTATTAGTTCTGGAAGAATAGGTCCCGTGTTAAAATAATGCACTCAGGAATTGATAAGTAGAAGAGGAAAATTCAACCTGAGATATTTAATTGTATGTTTTTTTTTGTTCCAGAAACTGTCACTTATAGTTAGTGTGTGTGTGTGTGGGGGGGGGGGAATAGGATGGGCCAGATGCTCCGAGGCTCAGAAATGAAGGCTACTTCTCTAAAAACAGCTAGATCAGAAATGAAGGCCACTTCTCTAAAAACAGCTAGATCAGAAATGAAGGCCACTTCTCTAAAAACAGCTCAGAAATGAAGGCCACTTCTCTAAAAACAGCTCAGAAATGAAGACCACTTCTCTAAAAACAGCTCAGAAATGAAGGCCACTTCTCTAAAACAGCTCAGAAATGATGGCCACTTCTCTAAAACAGCTCAGAAACGAAGGCCACTTCTCTAAAAACAGCTCAGAAATGAAGGCCACTTCTCTAAAACAGCTCAGAAACGAAGGCCACTTCTCCTAAACGGCTCAGAAATGAAGACCACTTCTCCAAAACGGGTCAGAAATGAGGGCCACTTCTCTAAAACGGCCGCCACAGCCTGCGAGGCTTGTCCAGTTTATTGTGTAGAAGAAAAGAAAAGAGAAACCCTGGACCTCGGCAGGATTCGAACCGGTACTTCTCGGATGAGTAACCGGCGTTCAGAGTGAACGACCACATGGGTCTGCTTGTGCCAGTGGTGACTTAAAACTCACGTAAAAGAAAACTATATAAAGATGGCCGCCGAAAAATCTTGACACAGTGATCATGATAATGCTTGTTTTGCATTGATCTTAGTGACGGCGGGTGACCCCAAGCGTCTGACCCGGTGATGGGTCGACGCAGATGTGAACGCTTTATCGCGCGTTTGTGGTCATGGCTGTGAGCGAGGGAATAAATGGCATTAAACGGGGAACGTGAAAATATGCAGTAAATTATATTCCTTTTGTTTTGTTTTAGGCTTATTTTATGAAATATACGTTTAGCTTTTGTCCCCTCTCGTTAGTTTATTATGCACTTCTCATGCCTGCCTTCTTTCGTGAGCATGGCTGCCAGCTATTGGTTTTCTGTTATTATTCTTATCACTATAAGGAAAACAGAGGCCCATTGTAATACGGTTTTTACGATTACAGACAGAACTTAAGTGCTGCCGTGGCCGGCATTGGCGTAGAATCGTCAGATTAAATATTTTAGGTTGAATTGTCCTCCGTGAGTGATCGATTTCTGAGTGTATTTTTAGCACGGAGCCGGGAAAGTAGGGCTTTTGCGGTTTGGAATAGAAGATTCAGGTGGCGTTTTTTAGCGCGATCTTTGATCTGACATTATGGGCATGAAGGTGTAAGGTGTTGATTTAATGATGCCCGTTTGAAGGAAGCCTTTCATTATGCTGCCAGTTTTGTTTCCTTTTGTTTTCAGTTAACAGAGGATATTTTACCTAGAAATGTTTTTCCTCCGTGAGCATTTGAGAGAGAGGGGGAGGGAGGAGGAGGAGAGAGAGAGATGTGGTTACACACGCACAGATTTGTATAACGTCCGAGAGGGAATGGAAGCGAGAGATACAGTAAGAGAACTGGATAATTCTGGAGAGAGAATGAGAGACGAAGAGAGAGAGAATGAGAGACGAAGAGAGAGAGAATGAGAAACGAAGAGAAAGAATGAGAGACGAAGAGAGAGAGAATGAGAGATGAAGAGAGAGAGAGAATGAGAGACGAAGAGAGAGAGAATGAGAAACGAAGAGAAAGAATGAGAGACGAAGAGAGAGAATGAGAGAGAGAATGAGAGACAAAGAGAGAATGAGAGACGAAGAGAAAGAGAATGAGAGACGAAGAGAGAGGGAGAATGAGAGACGAAGAGAAAGAACGATAGACGAAGAGAGAGAGAGAATGAGAGACGAAGAGAGAGAGAATGAGAGACGAAGAGAGAGAGAGAATGAGAAACGAAGAGAAAGAATGAGAGACGAAGAGAGAGAGAGAGAGAGAGAATGAGAGATGAAGAGAGAGAATGACTTTAATTTCAGAGGATGAAGATCAGGGCACGCAAGCACGTCTGGCATGCTACCCTTTGTTCATACAACTGTTATTCAAGTCACATTATTTAACATAGCTTAGTAATAGCATTACAGACATAGAAAACCGCAATGTCTTGTCTTCTATCTCCCCGAAACCGCCAGCTGGCGTTCTTTGCAGTCGATGCCGTGAAAGTTTTGAGGCACCACATCGTGTCGACTTGGGAGCGGGTTATGGCGGCTATTTTTTTTTTCAGTCCATGAGTGCAGCTAAAAAGCAGGGGTTGTCAGGGGATGTGCAGTACGTCTTAGCAGACTCCACCACCACCATGGCGGCTGTAGCGACCACTACCCCGTTAGTCAGGATAGGGCTTGTTACTGGGGGTACCAGCGAAGAGGTGGGACAGGGTCTTGGTCAGCCAACCCTGACCCGAGTATGTTTAGCTGTGGGTCGCAGGTTGCCAGAACACACAGGGTCTTAGCCCTAAAAGCAAGATAAAACATCAGCTGAAAACTAGCATATAACCATAGCCACACAGTCAAGAATATGTGTAAATTAAACTTAGGATAAAGTTGTTTTTTTCTCCTCACATTCCCACACGTTAGGCAAATTAAGAAACATATTGTGTGTAAGACGTATTTCAGGAAGTGGGGAGAGAAGGAAGAGAGAGACAGAGAGAGAGAGAGAGAGAGATATTGATGGCTTTCCTTTCATTTTGCGAAATTAAATTAAAGAGACATAAACCACTTGAAGAAAATGAAGTCAAAGATTCTGGTTTGTTAGATCTGCCTGCTTCCCCCCCCCCCCCCCTCTCTCTCTCTCTCTCGCTCTCTCTCTCTCTCTCTCTCTTAAGTGCAACAGAAACGTGAACAGAATATTAAGACGGGGTGGGGGTGGGGGGAAGTGGTGGTGAAGGGAGGCCCGACGGTTTCACTGTCTGCACAAAACAGTGGACTCGGCAGGAACACGTGACCCACCATTAGAATGAGTATTAGAGATGTCGGGAACAAGGGAACAAACGAAAGTTTATACACAGAAAAAAAAAGATTCGATAACCGTAAATAAACTTTTTCTATTGCAAATGTAAGATCAGGAGCTGGGAGAAGTTATTGGGAGCGTAGAAGCTGGGAGAAGTTATTGGGGGCATAGAGGCTGGAAGAAGTTATTGGGGGCGTAGAAGCTGGGAGAAGTTATTGAGGGCGTAGAAGCTGGGAGAAGTTATTGGGGGCATAGAAGCTGGGAGAAGTTATTGGGGGCGTAGAAGCTGGGAGAAGTTATTGGGGGCGTAGAAGCTGGGAGAAGTTATTGGGGGCATAGAAGCTGGGAGAATTTATTGGGGGCGTAGAAGCTGGGAGAAGTTATTGGGGGCGTAGAAGCTGGGAAAAGTTATTGGGGGCATAGAAGCTGGGAGAAGTTATTGGGGGCGTAGAAGCTGGGAGAAGTTATTGGGGGCATAGAAGCTGGGAGAAGTTATTGGGGGCATAGAAGCTGGGAGAAATTATTGGGGGCATAGAAGCTGGGAGAAGTTATTGGGGGCGTAGAAGCTGTTAGAAGTTATTGGGGGCGTAGAAGCTGGGAGAAGTTATTGGGGACGTAGAAGTTGGGAGAAGTTATGGGGGGCGTAAAAGCTGTTAAAAGTTATTGAAGGCGTAGAAGCTGTTAGAAGTTATTGGGGGCGTAAAAGCTGATAAAAGTTATCGAAGGCGTAGAAACTGGGAGAAGTTATTTGGGACGTAGAAGCTGTTAAAAGTTATTGGGGACGTATAAGCTGGTAAAAGTTCGTGGGGGCATAGAAGCTGGTAAGTTATTGGGGGCGTAGAAGCTGGTAAAAGTTATTGGAGACATAGAAGCTGTTAAAAGTTATTGGGGACGTAGAAGCTGGTAAAAGTTATTGGGGACGTAGAAGCTGGTAAAAGTTATTGGGGACATAGAAGCTGGTAAAAGTTATTTGGGGCGTATAAGCTGGTAAAAGTTATTGGGCACTGAAATTGGGAGAAGATGGCGGAGAGAGGAGAAAATTGAGGGAAAGTTATGGGGGCGGGGAATTGGAGGGAAGTTTTTGGCGGGAAACAAATAGAAAGAAATCACTGACTGAACATTAATGAGGAAAAGTTATTGGGGGAAGTTACTTGAGAGGGGAGGGGATAAATTGGTAGAAGTTATTAGGGAACATAAATTAGGGAAGTTAATACTTGGGGGGGGGGGGCATAAATTAGTAGAAATTATTGGGGGACATAAATTGGAAGAAGTTACTTAGGGGGGTGAGCATAAAGTGGTTGAAGTTATTGGGGGAACATAAATTGGGGAAAGTTAACTGAAGACATATAGAAAATGAGAAAGAAATTACTGAGAGCGGAGAAAGTCATTGAGCAAAGAGCACTGGAGAGAAGACAGTGAGGATAGGTCAAAGTAGAGAGGTAGGGATAGAGAAAAGTTATTTGAGCAAAGAGCACTGGAGAGAAGACAGTGAGTATGGTATAGAGGGTAGATGCCATTGATGAAACAGGAATGGAGGATATCATGTCTCGGTTAATTTGAGACGACGGTTAAAAAGAAAGGTAAAAATATCAGCGCTAAATGTGAAAACCTGTACATAGAATATTCTTTTTTAGTTAGAATTTTCCGTTTTATCTGGAGAGTTTTCTGTAATGTCTCTAGTAAACCTTGGAATAATGACGGGTATCAGTAACAGCGATGAAGATTGGCCTTTAATATCTAGTTAACCACTTTCTGAAATACGCCAGACATCTTATAGCTTTTGTATTACTGTTGCCAGCGAGGCCGGTGAGATTTAAAACAAAAAAATCTTTTGGAAGGTTTGACTGCAAGTTCCCGTCTTTAAGAGATTATGTCGGCGCGGTTATTGTTCAGTTTGTAGTTCATATTGAAGTTTGGACTTTGAAAGTAAAGACCTTGTTGAGAGCCGCGTGAATAAGTGTCAGTGATTATAACTAAACAGGCAGGAGAGTTTAGCTTAATGGTGAATTGAGTCTAATTTTGGATAGTAATTGATGTTGTAGTTGTAGATGAAAGCAAGTGTTGAATGTAACTTAGTTTAATGTTGCATTTATATATGTGCGTGTGTGTGTGTAGTCGTGCACGCGTACACACAAGATTGTGGTTCTAATCTAATTTAACGCTGTGGTTATGAATGCGAAGATGCTTGAAATATATATCGATTCTAATGTAATTTAACGCTGTGGTCATGAATGCGTAGATGCTTGAAATATATTTTAATTCTAATCTAACGTTGTAGTTACGAATGCGTAGATGCTTGAAATATATTTTAATTCTAATCTAACGTTGTAGTTACGAATGCGTAGATGCTTGAAATATATTTTAATTCTAATCTAACGTTGTAGTTATGAATGCGTAGATGCTTGAAATATATTTTAATTCTAATCTAACGTTGTAGTTACGAATGCGTAGATGCTTGAAATATATTTTAATTCTAATCTAACGTTGTAGTTATGAATGCGTAGATGCTTGAAATATATTTTAATTCTAATCTAACGTGGAAGTTACATGTGAAGTTACACAACAGTCGATTTTGAATATTAACAAATGAATGTTAACAAATGGTGAGACGTTTATTATTATTTTTGTTTTTTTGGGTCAAATAGATAATGTGAACTAATAAATATGCAGCTTCAGATAGGCAGAACTGGCAAGTCTAAAGCGACTGTCAAGAGAATAACATATAATCTCGTGGCCACTCTTTCAAATTGATCATGTTCAGTAAATAAGGAAACATTCATGAAATACAATATCCTGTATGTTCCACTGAAGGCGTGATTCTTAGAAAAGAAAGAATGTGCGTGGTTGTCGGAATAAAATGAAAGGAAAACTGGCAACAATGTGGCACGTGACTGCTAATGTTGGCGAGTGGGATTATTGCCAGAGATTTCCACCCTGAGGCGACCAAACCCGGCGGCTTATTTCACTCTTGACTGGACATATCAGAGACTCTTAATCGGTCTAGTGGTGGGCAAATGAAATTACTGCCACGGGAAATATTGTTGGCCGTTAGTTTACCCCTCAGATATTGGTCCACTTCAGATGTTTCTGTGTACGCCTTCGTCCGCACAGCGTTATGATGTAGTGGTGTATGTTTAAATCATAAACTTCATGTTTCTTTTATGACAATCACATGACGTTATAAGGCGTGCAGGACAGCGTTGGTGATCACTCCTCATCTTGTGTGATTCTTGGTGTTTCCAATTAGTTCAGATGTTTTTCTTTTTTTTTTCCTTTCGTGCCACTTGGTCAGTCTTCTTATCTTTTCATCTTTTTTTTTTTTTATTTACCCTTGAATTTTGCAATGATTGTTCTGTAACTTAGGTCTTCTCATGACAAAGAAATTTTGGATCTTTTCTTTATATTTGTAGCTAGTTTTAGTTGTTCAGAAGCTTCTCAGAGGACATTGTCCTTTGTTTTTCTGACCGTCCAGTGTGCTTGTTGCATCTTTTCTCCATACAACTTCGCTGTTGCTCCTAGTATCTTTACCATCTGTTTAATTGTTCAAGTGTTCACGTTTTACAACAATACAATAATAGTATCTTTATTTACATTACTTACATCTTTCCCGTGGCGTTAAACATCAACATAGGGCTCGCATAGTTGTTTGCCAAGTTTTCCTGTTCTCGGCGAGTCTTTCAACTTCATCAAGGGATGTTGTGCCTACTAAACTGGCTTCTCTTAACAATGTCCTCTTTAGAGTTTCACGTGGTCGACCTTTTTTTTCTTCGGCCTGTTGTGCTCCACTTGATAGCTTGTTTTGGTATTCTTTGATTGTTTCTTCTCATCACATGGCCTACACATGTAGTATCTTTACCGTCCGTCTAACTGTTCAAGTTTCACAATACAATAATAGTATCTTTACTGTCTGTTTAACTGTTCCAAGTTTCACAGCCATACAGTAATATCTTTACCATCCGTTTTCAACACAGCCATACAATAATAGTACCTTTATCATCTGTTTAACTGTCCAGGTTTTACAGCCATACAGTAATATTATCTTTACCATCTGTTTTCAACACAGCCATACAGCAATAGTATCTTTACCATCTGTTTTCAACACAGCCATACAGTAATAGTATCTTTACCATCTGTTTTCACCAGAGCCGTACAGTAAAAGTATCTTTACCATCTGTTTAACTGTCCAGGTTTCACAGCCATACAATAATACTGGCTCTGTATATCTCTGTAATACTCTTTTCGGCATGTTTAAAACTGCATTGATTTTTTTTATTAAAAAGAAAGATTAATTCTAAACAATACAGCTTAATCAGAAGTGGTTGCATGTACATTAAACACACAGCTGCTGAATGAGAGCTATTCACATGCGCTATAAACCACAAGGGTGGAATAAATTACAGCTACCCAGAGAGAGAGAGAGAGAGAGAGAGAGATAGCGATTCATATACACTATAAGCTACAAAGGTGGAATAAACCACAGGTACCCAAAGAGAGCCATTCACATCTGCTATAAGCCACAAGAGTGGAATAAACTACAGGTACCCAAATAGAGCCATTCACATGCGCTATAAGCCACAAGAGTGGAATAAACTACAGCTATCCAAACAGAGCCATTCACATGCGCTATAAGCCACAAGAGTGGAATAAACTACAGCTACTCAAAGAGAGCCATTCACATGCGCTATAAGCCAAAAGGATGGAATAAACTACAGCTACTCAAAGAGAGCCATTAAAATGCGCTATAAGCCACAAGTGTGGAATAAACTACAGCTATCCAAAGAGAGCCATTCACATGCGCTATAAGCCAAAAGGATGGAATAAACTACAGCTATCCAAACAGAGCCATTCACAGCCGCTATAAGCCACAAGAGTGGAATAAACTACAGCTACTCAAAGAGAGCCATTCACATGCGCTATAAGCCACAAGAGTGGAATAAACTACAGCTATCCAAAGAGAGCCATTCACATGCACTATAACCCACAAGAGTGGAATAAACTACAGCTACTCAAAGAGAGCCATTCACATGCGCTATAAGCCACAAGAGTGGAATAAACTACAGCTATCCAAAGAGAGCCATTCACATCACTATAAGCCACGAGATTGGAATAAAATCTGGCTTGAAGCGCACAACTGCCTCTGGAGATTGTGAAGCAGAACTTGTCATTCAGAAGCTCATTGCATGGCCAGTGAAGCAGGATTAGTTGATGATGATGATGATGATGGTGGTGGTGGTGGTGGTGATACTAAATGTAAAAAATTAATGCTGTCTTATAGCAAGTGTCTTAGTACACGAAGAACTTCCAGAACTGTTACAGCAACAGTCTGAGTGAATCACAAGACACACATCGATATGTTCGAAAGCATGTGGAAGCAGATGTGTTACACAATCAGTGGGTCTGTCGCACAGTCAGTGGGTCTGCCGCACAATCAGTGGGTCTGCCGCACAATCAGTGGGTCTGCCGCACAATCAGTGGGTCTGCCACACAGTCAGTGGGTCTGCCACACAATCAGTGGGTCTGCCAGATATGCATGAAAACTAAACGGTTCATGATATGTACTGGACAAAAGTTTAGGGCCGGTTTTTTCAAAAACAAAATCCGCTGACTAACAAACAAGCCATTAGTACCAAAGAAAACAAAATTTAAAACTGAACAAATTCAATCATTTCATTTGCAGATCGGAATAGGAATACACATACAGCACGCTGGCGAAATCACTCACCCCTCGTGCAAAAATTCACAAGAGTGGTCTTCAAACAACAAACATGTCAGTATCAAGTGTGGCCACCGTTTGCTGCCAGACATTCGACGAACCGTTCCCTCATCGAGTTAACCAGGGTTGTTAGGGTATTCTGTGGAATGACCTGCCACTCTTGTTGAAGGAAAATGGTCAGCTGGGTGACATCAACAGGTAGAGGATGATTTGTCGAAACCCATCTGCCTAGGACATCCCAAATGTGCTCAATGGGCGACGGATCGGGCGACTGAGCTGGCCAGACGATTCTAATGATCCTTTTGCTGTTGAAGAAAATCTTCTACGACACGACCCCGATGTGGTCTTGCGTTATCGTCTTGTAGGATTGCCCCTGCATCCATGGCTTGCAAGGTAGGCTGGACAATGGGCTGCAGAATTTCATTCAGGTATCGCTGGGCGGTTATGGTGCCATGAATGACATAGAGTGGAGTCCTGCCGTGCCTGCTGATGCCATCCCAGACCATGATTGACCCCCCTCCGTAACGATCCACCTCTTGGATAGTGGCGTCATAGAACCGTTCCCCTGGCCTTCTCCAAACACGGATTCTGCCATCATTGAAGGACATACTGAAGCGGGATTTATCTGGCACCTCGTCCATTGGATGTGCTGCCGGCACCAGGCAACTCTTAACTTTGCGGTGAGCTGGAGTAAGAGGTATTCTTATTGCTGGTCGTCGTGAAGCCAGCCCAGATTCTCTTAAACGCATGCGAGTTGTTCTGCCGCTAAAATTGACGTTTGCCGTATTCATTAGCTGGTCTCTGAGAGTGGAAGACGTTATTGTCCCGTTGTGAAGTGTTGACAGATGCAGGTATCTGTCATCTTGTCCACTTGTGCAACGAGGTCGGCCTGAACAATGCCTGCTTTCTACTGCTCGGGTTGCGCGAAGTCGCTCCAAGTGCCTTTGGATGGTAGAACGGGACATCCCCGAACGCCGTGCAACTTCACGGCCAGATAAACCGCTTTCAACCAAGGCTGTGACCCGATGACGCTCAAAGGTGCTAAAACGCCTTCGCGGTGGCATGGTGTTTTTTTAAATGACAAAAGTATCCCATAACCACTTTAATAAAAATGATTGGAAGGTGAGAAGTGTTCACTAAGGATGCCTCTTGCACGTGCAGCTCAAATCTGCACAACTTAATTACCTGCTGGGTCATGCTGACACTTTTAAAAATGCCCCAAAATTTTGTCTATGACGATGCTACTGCACGTGATTTTTACACTTGTTGTGATGAACAGTTGGTGTTGTTTATGCCCCGGCTGCACGGAGGACTGCCTGAGAATGCAATTTAATCAAGACTCTGCAATAAATTTATTTACGTTTTAGTACGGCAAACAAAATAAACATATGCTAGAAATTAATGACCAGCCATTGAAATTAATGACCGGCCCTTAAATTTGTTCCAGTAGTATAGATTATTTGTGTTCCAGCGTTTAACACTACGTAACAGTTTGTTACGCAAAGTGATCCAAATAAAGTTCCAGATAAATTACACAGTGTGTCTAAAATTACGTTAAGATTAGCCAGAGCTTGTCATGTAAGTACTGTAGGATCCTGTCCACTAACATGACGAGAACCTGTGAGAGAGATGGCACCTTTCTTAGCTGGGAAAATTGTGCAGCAGCACAGATGGGGTTCTGCTCCACAGCAGTCTCACACGCCCAGAGCCGAAACAGATTCGGGGCTTTAACTTCGGGTCAGGCCGGTCAGCGCCTGTTCACTTGCTCAAAATCAACAGCTAATAGCCCTCTGCCTGGAGATGTTCTTTACTAGGTAACTGGACAGCAGCCACATATCGAAAATCTGGAGAGACTGGACACTTGTCTAAGTTAAGAAGAGTTACTTCAGTTCTACAACACTAACATGATGGAAACCGAGACTCCGTTTCTTAGCTGTGGGCTGTACGTTAACTCTCCCAGAATGCTGTCTTGGAAAGGTTCGTGTCCTAGGTCCCGCCCATGCATTTCCTTCCGGTGACTCTGGTCATTTTCCTCCCATATAAATTTACCACAGTATCTGGTACAGTTGCTATGTAGACCAAAACGAAGACGAGAATAAGGAGGAGATCAAGCATATTAGAGGCTTCGCTCACATCTGATATTGATTTGAAAACGGAACAGAATTGAGAGGGAGAAAATGCGCGGAGACAGCAATGGGAGAAGTGAAGAGAGAAGTTTAAACAAAGTACACACAGGGCAGAGAGCAAGCACGGAAGCCGGGAAAGATGGAGAGAACTAATTAATCTTCTTGTATCTCGGGTTCTCTGTAAATAATAACTCTCGGCACATGAATAACTCGAGTCACAATTTTAGACTGACCCTCCTGAATAAGCTGGACGCCATTATTTTTCTTCGTTAGCTCCACATTCAGCCAAAGAGGTCAGCGAAATATTATCTCATTTCTGTTCATTTCCTTTCTTATGTTAGCTTTATTTGATTGAACGCAAGTAATATGGTTCTGTTTGGTTTAACTCTAGTAATATAGCTATGTTTGGTTTAACTCTAGTAATATAGTTCTGTTTGGTTTAACTCTAGTAATATAGTTCTGTTTGGTTTAACTCTAGTAATATAGTTCTGTTTGGTTTAACTCTAGTAATATAGTTCTGTTTGGTTTAACTCTAGTAATATAGTTCTGTTTGGTTTAACTCTAGTAATATAGTTCTGTTTGGCTGAACTCAAGTACTAAGAAAAAAACTAGTGTTTGTTTCGTAGCGTCAGACATTGATATGGCGAAGCTTTGATTTTCTTCTTTGTCCTGAACTTCCACCTTGAGAGCGAGTGAAGTAGTTTTTGTAGTTTCTTTTAGCTGTGTCTCTATGTGTGTGTGTTAAATATGAAGTCATGTTGCGTATTATGTAAATATAACAGAGGTGTAATATTTCTTATATCTTATATCTTATATCCTTCCCGTGCCGTTAGACGTCACATAGGGCTCGCAAAGTAGTTCGCCAATTTTTCCTGTCTTCGGCGAGTCTTTCAACCTCATCAAAGGATTTTATGCCTGTTAACTTGGCCTCTCTTAATAATGTTCTCTTCAGAGTTTCACGCGGTCTGCCCCTTTTTCTTCGGCCTGTTGTGTTCCACTTGATAGCTTGTTTTGGGATTCTCTGCTCATTTCTTCTCATCAAGTGGCCAACATATGTCCATCTCCTTTTCCTGATCACCCGTGAGACTGGTTGTTGTTCAGTCATCTGTCTTATCTCTGCATTGTTCTTGAATTCATTCCACTTGATGACGAGTATTTTCCTTAGGCATTTGTTTTCAAAAGAGTCTAATTTCTTTTCTATTTCTTTAGTTGTTTTCCAGCTTTCGCATGCATAAATGAGGGTGGATATTACATTTGAATTGAATAGTCTTAACTTGGTTTTTGTGCTTATAACTTTTGAATTCCATATGTTCTCAAGATTCTTGAAGATTGATGCTGCTTTTGCAATTCTGATCCTAACTTCCTTTCTAGTGTCACCATCCTGGTCTATGTAGCTGCCAAGGTATGCAAATTGATTGACTTCTTCAATATCTGTCCCTTCTATGTGTATTTTTCCATTTTGATTCATGGGAATTTTCATTATTTTTGTTTTATCCTTGTTAATTTCAAGTCCTATTTTGCTAGCCAATGAAGACAGGCTATCTGTTTTTTCTTGCATGGAATTCACATTATTACTGATAAGAGTTATGTCATCAGCAAAATCAAGATCTTCTAGTTGGGTCCCATGTACCCAGTCAATACCTGTGTTACCTGTGCAGCATTTTTTCATTATGAAGTCTATTGTAATCCCAAAAAGTAAAGGAGACAGTATACATCCTTGTTTCACGCCTGTTTCAATCTGGAACCATTCACTCATCCCTTCTTCTGTCTTGACTGCACAACCATATCCATTGTATAAGTCCTTAATGATGTTGACAATTTTAGATGGTATTCCATATAGACATAAAATTCTCCATAATGAATCTCTGTGTATGCTATCAAATGCCTTCTTAAAATCTATGAAATTCAGTATTAATGGTTTCTGCTTTTCAATATGTTCTTCAGTATTATTCTGAGAGTAAAGATCTGGTCGAGACAGCTTCTCCCTTTTCGAAATCCTGCTTGTTCTTCTCTCATTGCAGTATCCACTATATCTTTGAGTCTATTCAAAATGACCTTGCAAAATACTTTTGACACAACTGATATTAAGGTTACTCCTCTCCAGTTGTTACAGTCACTAAGGTTGCCCTTTTTTGGTATTTTAACAATGATTCCCTTCTTCCAATTAGAAGGGACCTTTTCTTCTTTCCAAATCTTGTTAAACATTCTCTGTAGTTGTCTCATGTTGTCACTATTGATAGCTTTTAGCATCTCGGCTGTTATTTCATCTTCACCTGCAGCTTTGTTGTTAGCCATTAAATTCACTGCTGTTTCAATTTCATGCAATTTAATTTCATCTAGATTGACATTTAGTTGTGGGGCTGGTAAGTCAGTTTCAAGGTTTAACAATTCTTTTGGGTGTGGTCGATTGAGTATTTCTTGGAAGTGTTCAGCCCATCTTTGCTTTTGGTCTTTATTTGATGTTAATAGTGTTCCAGTTTTGCTAAGGATTGGTCTTTCTTTAGATGTAATAGTACCTGTTAGCCTCTTTTGTATGTTATATAAAGTTTTGCTGTCTCCTGTTTTTGCTGCTTTTTCTGCCTCTTTCGCCATATTGTCTATGTATTCTGTTTTATCCCTTCTAGCTGAACTTTTTACTTTCTTGTCTATGTCTTTGTATTTTGCTTTTGCCGAATCTCTTTCATGATCTGCTTTTGCATTCAACATGTTTAATTTGACTGCTCGTCTTTCATGTATATACTTCCATGTTTTATCTGATATCCATGCTTTTCTATTTGGTTTTTCCAATCCAGCGCTTACTTTTGCTGCTGTGATTATGGCTGTGCTGTAAAAATTCCATAACTCATCTATACCTATCTCATCAACTTCACTGGGTGTTTTGGAATGATTGGCAAGTTCCTGATTGAAATTAATGTTAGTATTTTCTTCTTGTAATATTTAGTATAAACAAAATAGGACGTTGTTTGTGTGCAGAACTTCCCGCCAAGGCTCGTCAAGCGAGGGTCGCCGTGGCATAAGTTAGTGTACTCACCTGCTCACCAGAAGGTCCTTGGTTAGAATCTTTGGTGGGGGGAGGGGGAAGAATATTTTTATTTTAGGACTGACCTGAATCGGAGTCAACACAGGCTTTAAAAAAAATGGGTGCCTGGGGTCTTGCTAGGAAATCAAAGACAAAGAGGACAAAATGGTAGAGTTCCCTAGCTAAACTGCTGAAGTGGCCTGGAAGTGTGAAGACACTGACAGCAGGCAACGTGCAGTAGCCTGGCATAATGTCACAGTGTACATAAGCAGAATATGACAGGTTTATGCTGTATGGTCTTGCCGTTCGTTTAACAGCAGCTAGAGTCAAGGTAAAGCGTAGTTAAAAGTGCAGAGGCCAGCAGTGGAAGGACTAGACAGGTGATAGTTCAGCTCCAGTGACAACATGAACACCAGCCGTTATGGTAAAATAGGATGAAATCTACAAAAATTGTAGTAAAATAGGATGATATCTACAAAAGTTGTGGTAAACTAGAATGATATCTGCAAAAGTTGTGGTAATATAGAATGATATCTGCAAAAGTTGTGGTAAAGTAGAATAATATCTAGACAGGTCCAAGACTGAATAACCGCGGACAGATTTTGAGTATGCCATTTAGAGCTTTTGAATGATTTTGAAGAGCTTCTTGAGCTTTGTTGATTATTACGACAATTAGTAATAGTGTTATGTGATATGATTGTGTAATAAAGTAATAGAAATGTCGTTAGATACAGATCAAACGTCCAAAACTGATTTTAGTAAAGCTGTCTGATGTTTGGTATAGCTTTCTGACTTTTAGTATAGTTATTTTTTTTTTTAGTATACCTGTCGGATGTTTATTATAACTGTGTGATGTTTAGTATAATTATATGATGTTTTGTATAGCTGTCTAATGTATGGTATAGTTGTCTATATTGTATAGTTCGGCTTGGTGCGAGGCATCACAACATGCGGTATTGAATTTCTCGGAGATGGCCGTTATTCATAAACCCGCATTCTTCTGGATCGTTGGCTGTATCTGGTTTTCCCACGATCCTTTCTGGCTGATCAGGATTAATCCTCAAACTGTGGCCATCTAATACCGTGTCTCCGCGTCCTTCCTCTCCAGGCTTGATCTCCAAGTGTCAGCGTTTGATCTCCTTTGATATTCATTCATGGGTTAGATACCGTGCACGTGACGTTGGCTGATCTTCTTGTTCCGGAAATGTCCCTCAACTTCTGTGTTTTATTTCTTCTGTCACTTGCCCACCACATTTAGATCTTCTTCTTCTTCTTCTTCTTCTTCTTCTTCTTCTCTCATTCATTAATTTTCTTTGCCTTTCGTCTCCTCAGAGAATTCTGATTGTTTTTTTTTTCCCTAATGGTTATAAGTAGCTTTAAGTGTTTTTAAATGTGGGAGAATGACTGGGAATCGAAATCAGGTTTTTAGCAGATGGTTTTGCGTGGCGAAGTGGCTAATCGGTTCTCGTCATATGAGAGTCTAGGGTTCTGGTCTTTGTTGTTCTCTTAGTACTTTTCTTTGACGTCTTAAAGCGCTTGTTCATTTTCGGTACAATTGTAGCAAGTTGGAAAGAGGGAGGCTTGCACATAGTAAAGTTGTTGCAAGTTGGAAAGAGGGAGGCTTGCACATAGTAAAGTTGTTGCAAGTTGGAAAGAGGGAGGCTTGCACATAGTAAAGTTGTTGCAAGTTGGAAAGAGGGAGGCTTGCACATAGTAAAGTTGTAGCAAGTTGGAAAGAGGGAGGCTTGCACATAGTAAAGTCGTTGCAGGTTGGAAAAAAGAGAGGCTTGCACATAGTAAAGTTGTTGCAAGTTGGAAAGAGGGAGGCTTGCACATAGTAAAGTTGTTGCAAGTTGGAAAGAGGGAGGCTTGCACATAGTAAAGTTGTTGCAAGTTGGAAAAAAGAGAGGCTTGCACATAGTAAAGTTGTAGCAAGTTGGAAAGAGGGAGGCTTGCACATAGTAAAGTCGTTGCAGGTCGGAAAGAGAGGCTTGCACATAGTAAAGTTGTAGCAAGTTGGAAAGAGGGAGGCTTGCACATAGTAAAGTTGTTGCAAGTTGGAAAAAAGAGAGGCTTGCACATAGTAAAGTTGTAGCAAGTCGGAAACAGCGAGTATCACACACAGTGAAGTGGTAACAAACTGGAAACAGCGAGGATCGCACACAATAAAGTGGTAACAAACTGGAAACAGCGAGGATCATACAAAATAAAGTGGTAAACTGGAAATAGCGAGGATCTCACAAAATAAAGTGGTAACAAACTGGAAACAGCGAGGATCGCACACAATAAAGTGGTAACAAACTGGAAACAGCGAGGATCGCTCACAATAAAGTGGTAAAAAACTGGAAACAGCGAGGATCGCTCACAATAAAGTGGTAAAAAACTGGAAACAGCGAGGATCGCACACAATAAAGTGGTAAAAAACTGGAAACAGCGAGGATCTCACAAAATAAAGTGGTAAAAAACTGGAAACAGCGAGGATCTCACAAAATAAAGTGGTAAAAAACTGGAAACAGCGAGGATCTCACAAAATAAAGTGGTAACAAACTGGAAACAGCGAGGATCGCACACAATAAAGTGGTAACAAACTGGAAACAGCGAGGATCGCTCACAATAAAGTGGTAAAAAACTGGAAACAGCGAGGATCGCTCACAATAAAGTGGTAAAAAACTGGAAACAGCGAGGATCGCACACAATAAAGTGGTAAAAAACTGGAAACAGCGAGGATCTCACAAAATAAAGTGGTAAAAAACTGGAAACAGCGAGGATCTCACAAAATAAAGTGGTAAAAAACTGGAAACAGCGAGGATCTCACAAAATAAAGTGGTAACAAACTGGAAACAGCGAGAATCGCACACAATAAAGTGGTAAAAAACTGGAAACAGCGAGGATCGCACACAATAAAGTGGTAAAAAACTGGAAACAGCGAGGATCGCACACAATAAAGTGGTAAAAAACTGGAAACAGCGAGGATCGCACACAATAAAGTGGTAAAAAACTGGAAACAGCGAGGATCTCACACAATAAAGTGGTAACAAATTGAAAACAGCGAGGATCTCACAAAATAAAGTGGTAACAAACTGGAAACAGCGAGGATCGCACTCAGTAAAATGACATATTATTTAACACTAACCTAGAAAGATTGAAGACAAGCCACTTTTTATATATGACAGAAAGGAAAAAAAAAGTAAAGAAATTGTAATTCGAATCACAGACTGGAGTAAAATTAGCAGCTATCGAGCCTTGTAAGGACAGTGCACAGTGGAAGGTTCGGTTGACTGTTATTCTGTTTCATTTCTCTCACGTCTAAAATTCTCTGTCTGCAGTGTTCGAGGCTGATGATACACGGGATAAAGATAAAGTCTTTATCTAATTTCAAACAGTTGTGATACAAAAGCTATGCTAGTCACAGATATGTTGTGTGTGTTGTTGTTTTTTTTCCTTGCCAATTTTACCTCAGATCAGAAATTTTGTTTGTTTGTTTCTTTCTTTCTCTTATTCTATACTTACTTCTGCATGTGCTCTGTTTGTTTCTTGGAGTGATACTGAATCTCTTACCATGCGTTCTGCAACATCACTTTAGTCGCCGTCACTAAAGTATTCGTTATCCTTGCCTTCAGAGTTTTAGTTTCAGGGATTGGGGAACTGAAGGCTGTGTTCTTAGTACACGCCATAAAGAAAGGTCAAGACAGGTGATGACTGGTGAACTTGACGGATATGATGTTGGGACATTCCTCCCAGTCGTCCAAGAACGCCATCTTGTTGGAAAACTACCCACTGCTGAAACTTCTAATTGAGGTGCAACGTAAAGCTCCAAGGGGCTCGGGTAAACGTACTTATTTTTGAACCTTTGTTCAGTGACTGTTGAGTTTGTTTCCTGATACCACGAAACACACTGGGCTTTCTCCTTCATAGACGCCATTTTGATAGTGATGGTTGCAGCGCTTCCTGTACCATAGCCATAACGTTCATGTTTCTGTGTAGCATGGTTCTTTTAAGATATCATTTCCCTTAGTTAGCGTCCATGTTTCTGTGTAGCATGGTTCTTTTAAGATATCGTTTCCCTTAGTTAGCAAGGGACTGTGAATATTGTACTGATATTTTGTTAATTTTCTCGACTGGTCGTAATTTTTTTTTGGGTCTGTTTCATTACTTTCTACTATGCAAAAACCACATTGTCTCCATTTCTACGATAAGACTGTGCCATATCTGAAAATTTCTTCACGTGACTTTAACATGTCGCTTGATATTAGAGATTCATATAATGTAGCATTCAATTATCCTCATTTTTTTTGTTTTAGATAGAAAGGAAAAAAAACTGAACGAGTATTTCTCGTGACTCATTCCGTTCCGAGCCCCGTCCTCTCTGAGACTCGTTTCTGAAACTCGCCAAATTAGACTCACCTCGGCAACCTTTTCCCCACATATTTCCCAGGGCTTTCATATTCCTCAGTGCTGGGATGTTGTCGGGTTGGAGGCCCGAGCTTCGAACCTTTTGTGTCTCAGTGGAATAAACATAACGGAGGGAGGAAACACTTTTTTGCTCAAAACCCTGTCTGCTGGAAATATGGGTCTCCTGTCTCTCATGGTCGTTCATTCTTCGTGGTCTATGTTGAAGTCGCGGTTAATATCCGGCTGTTTCCCGGACGCAGAGAAGTAGTGCTGTAGTATTTACGTGTTCGAACTACTTTTGTCCACTTTAGTAACATTCTGACGTAGCGTGTTAATCCGATTGTATTTCGCGATCTCCCGTTTGTCCCGTGTGACACACAGGAGCACAAGCTAACCTGCTGCTGTTGTTAACAGGACGCTAGCAAAAAAAGAAACTATTAGCAACATTGAAACAAACACCAGCACAAGTAGTTCCCAAAGTAAAGTCATTGGGGGATGTTAAAAGTGGTTTAGACGAAGGCCTAACTCAGAGCAAATGTTGAGCGGTTGCTATAGGAATGATTATATTTGCCATGGATAATGATGGGAGGGAAATGTCGCAGATGAGAGGAGGGTGTAAAGATGAATGTTTTTTTTTTCTTTTCACTGTCATGAGTTTTAAAAAAGAGAAATCTATATAAAATTACCATTAGAACACTTTAGTTCTGTTCTGGGAATTTAACCGGCGGAGATATAAAACATTTAATGTAAATGAGAGTAATGTGTTCCCTTTGTATGATTACTTATTTTGAAGTGTAGTTCATGAACTATACACGTGGCGTGTGAAAACAAGATATGCAGTAATGGACATGCACTCGGCACCACCCAGGGGACCTCATGAAGTGGAAATTTATGGTGAAGTGGTGGTAAGAAAAGATGAAGGGAAACTCTTGTTTCAAATATAAGAAAGAATGTGACGAGTAAAGAGAGTGATAAGCAAAGCGCTGATGAAAGATTGGTCGTGTGTGAAGAATGCATTACCCTGTAGTCAGAAATAGCTGAACGATCCATATATACACTTTTATGAGTGAGTGGGAATGGCTGAGTTGATGTTAGTGTATCTTCTCGGACTGAAAAGGTATGGGTTTTATCCTGCCAGCCGCTGCTTCCATTCCTCTGGACTGTCACTAGCGCTACGGAGTAAGTGCACTGTGCTGAGACTTTTTTCAGAAGAGAAGATTGGAGGACATGACCTGAGCGTAGAACGATAACTTTTTAACATATAGCACAAACGTTTATGAGGAGATATGGAGGAGATAGATTCTGCTATGAGAAGCGCGTTTATGCTTTCTCCACAAGCCCCGACTGAAGTGTCACCACAGCCTGTGTCGAGGAGCATCACTGTGAGCTAGAATATTGGTTGAGTTAAATTTTCGCAATCCTTATAACTGTGTTGTCTGAGATTCCGCGTCAACTGTATGCAAATTTGGCTTCTTCATATCGATAGACTAGATCTGACCTGTCAAAAGTGGCGGGAGAAGTAATGAAAATTCACATTTTTCCTCACTTTTATTTTTTTACACTTTAAGCAGTGTGTGACACTTCTAATTTTTTTTTTTAAGTTACGAGAAAACAGCTGGAAATCAAATAATTAATTCTGAAAAATGTCAGTGTATCATACGAACACAAAAAAAAAAAAATGTAGAAGAAAGATTTTTAATCTACTCGTATTTCGTTAGGTGTGGACGGGAGGTAAGCAGAGCAGAGTTGTCAGCCTAGTTCTGATGTTTTTGTTGTTCTGTGTGAATGCTTGGCACTGTTCTTTAGTGTGCCCGGCTTTATAACTGCAGCATCTCGGACTCCAGTCTGTGGCCATGCGCCGTGACAAGAGGATTGGAGCAAGCTGCACTGGCGAGTCTGTTGAAACACAGGCAGCCAGGAATCTCTCAACCGCCATGATATTCCATGAATTTTGTTTGTTTGTTTGTTTGTTGAATTTCACATCTCATTTGAGAATCAACATGTAGTCGCCGTCAATATTCAGCGGTTTGATCAGCTGAAATATCTCTCCAGCTTTTCATGAATATGTATATACAAGCTGTCTTCTGATATCAGTGTGTGGATATCGCGTCTCTTATTCTGATTAGCTGTTTGCAAGGTCGGTCAGTTAAGAAGTGGAAACTGGGTTTGTTTGTTTGTTTTTTTTTTTCTATATTCCTGTTTTAAATTTTCAAAGAATGGTTTCAGAATCGTCATGTGAAATTCGGAGTTCAGATTTAGAATACCATTACATAATGTGGCTGTTAAGATTTAGAATACCATTACATAATGTGGCTGTTAAGATTTAGAATACCATTACATAATGTGGCTGTTAAGATTTAGAATACCATTACATAATATGGCTGTTAAGATTTAGAATACCGTTACATAATGTGGCTGTTAAGATTTAGAATACCGTTACATAATGTGGCTGTTAAGATTTAGAATACCGTTACATAATGTGGCTGTTAAGATTTAGAATACCGTTACATAATGTGGCTGTTAAGATTTAGAATACCGTTACATAATGTGGCTGTTAGCTCTTAAGCATGACACAGGGTTGCGACAACTAGTACTGACAATGATTATTCGGTACACCTTAAGATTTGTGTAGATCTAGATTTTTCTGATCTAACTCTTAATCCCGGAGTAGCTGATATCACTGGCGTTGTAGACATCAGCTAGCACTATCATTGGAGCACCTGATATTGTATAAATGCTAGCTAGCGTCATTGTTTAGAGTAGGTGATATATAATATCACCTACTCTAAACAGTGACACTAGCTGACATTTATACAATATCAGCTTAGAGGTCAGCTAGCGTCATTGTTAGAATAGCTGGTATTATATGAACGTCAGTTAGGGCCATTGTTGGATTAGCTGATAACGACTTCAGCCAGCGTCATTGTTGAGTAGCTGATATTATATAAACGTCAGATAGGGCCATTGTTGGAGTAACTGATATTATATGGATGTCGATCAGCGTCATTGATGGAGTAGCTGATATTATATGGACGTCAGCCAGAGTCTTTTTTGAGTAGTTGACATTATTTAAACTTCATCTAGCGTGATTGTTGGAGTAGCTGATATTATATAAACGCCAGCCAGCGCCGTTGTTGGAGTAGCTGATATTATATAGACGTCATCTAGCGTCATTGTTGGAACAGGGCATTAACCCTCTTATTTTAAAACTGTTTATGAGGTGGGAGGTTCTGGAAAGTCCTGTATGTGCGTCTGTTTCATTTGAATTGTATGTGGTTAATCTTCCTTCTATCTTGGTTGCTAAATGAAGTATATGTAATAAATGTTTTTTTTCTACATTGTACTCACATAGCCTGAGATAGAATACACTAAAAGTGCAACAGTGAAGCTAATTTTATATATACTCTCCCGTCTGTTATGTTGGGTTACAACTAGTTAGCTAACGATGATTCTTTCGGAAAATGTACGTAACTCTTTTCGACCAATAATAACATGGCTTCGTCACGCGATTGGTTTGTCTGAGAAATCTTTGAGACAACCTGGGAAAGTTTAAAACGAGTGAGAATATATTCTAAGAGTCAGCATACAGGTTTGAAAGGAGGTACCTCTGAAGATCATCTGAACTGTTGAAAATAGTGGGATAAGTGTGTCCTCTTTCTCCCAGATAAGTTCTATCACTTGTATAAATATTTTCAGTACATGAAATACTTCCACCTAACAGTACGTTGATGCTTGTAACGAGATTGAACATCGCTTGTGCATTGTCCTGATATAAGGATTTGCTTCTTTTTTAAATGTATCTTCACCACTGTAAATGTCATGGTCGTGTACCTGGCCGGTTGTATCAGGAAATCATTGAGATCATGTGCGATATCAAACAGTGATAAATTCCACGTCTACGTATAGAGTAGCAGGCTTTAGCGAACGGCACTTGTTTGCATACGTTTTTTTGTTTTGCGTATATTTGTCTTAGTGAGTTCAGAAATCAGTAGTATAAACTGATAAATGTTTGTTCTTCTAACTTATAATTTTAATTTTATGCATGTATGTGCTGTTTTCAGTGAATATTCTGTTTCTCACTTATTATACCTACAGCTGCATATGCATTGTGCTATAATGCGCAAGGACTGACGTGAAATATTCTGTCATTCTTGGAAGCAGTTACTGTAATGCAGGTTTCTGGCACAATTTTTGTTGTTGTTGTTGTACAGCTGCAGTAACTTGAGTGCGACTAGCCCGGTGTATAGCCAACGCTCCTCATCACGAGAAGGCAGTTCGCTGCTGACTCTGCTGCCCGGGCGCCGTTCCCAATCTCAGACGTATTTTCAAAGTCCCTGACTCAGTGTCACATCTTATCCTGTAAATAAGTGTATAATTTCTCCTTGCGGTCTTGAATCCCATCACCATCGCGCTATACGTACGTATATTTTTTCCCCAGTTGTAGTTTAAAATCACGTACATACTTCTAACAGCTAAGCCAGGCGAGATCTTTTTAACCCCTTGTAAATGCTTTTAACAAGCAAGGCATATTTCGATCAGTTGCCATTATGGGGAGATAATGAGGAAATTGTGTGAGCAAACACATGATGAGTACTGGTTCAGCGGCGTTAATCTCTCTCATGTGACTCTGGGAAAACATCGATTTGAGGCAAGTGTTATACCGGCTGTTACAGCAGTAGTTCCCAACCTTGTCTGAGCGGGAGCCTGAACTAGCAGTGGTGTGTCATCAGTGGCTCTGAACCAGCAGTGGTGTGAGATAAGCGGCCGTAAGCCAGCAATGGTGTGTGATCAGTGACCCTAAACCAGCAATCGTGTGTGATCACCGGCCTTAAACCAGTAATGGTGTGTGATCAGTGACCTAAACCAGTAATGGTTTGTGATCAGTGACCTAAACCAGGAATGGTGTGTGATCAGTGGCTCTAAACCACCAACGGTAGATGGCCAGTGCCCTAAACCAGCAATGGTAAGTGACCAGTGGCCCTAAACCAGCAATTTTAGATAACCAGTGATCCTAGACCACCAGTGGTAGATGGCCAGTGGCCCTAAATCAGCAATGGTAAATGGCCAGTGCCCTAAACCAGCAATGGTAGATGACCAGTGGCCCTAAACCAGCAGTGATACGAGGGGTGATTGATAAGTTCTCAGCATAAGGTACAACGGATTATTTGTGGACAACTTTTTTGGGTTATTTCTCATCATAGTCCCCGTGCAAGTTTATGCACTTAGTTCAGCGATCCTGGAGCATACGGATCCATTCTTTGTAAAAGTCAGCATCTTGTGCCAGTAGAAAGTGGTCTACAGCATGAATGACGTCATCATCTGAAGCAAATTTGCAACCACTGAGCTCCTTTTTTCGTTTGGTAGACAGGTAACAGTCCGAAGGGGCCATATCTGGAGAATAAGGATGTTCAAGAAGCTGGAAGCCGCATTCATGAATGGCAGCCATTGCCACCGCCGACTTGTGAGCTGGAGCATTGTCTTGCTGAAAGATGACTCCTCTCTTCAATTTCAGTCGACGCTTTTTCTTCAGTTTGACCCATAGTTGCTTCACAAGATTAGCGTAATAGGCCCCGGTGACCGTTCTGCTCTTTTGAAGATAGTCTACCAATAGCACACCTTCTGAATCCCAAAAGATGGAAGCCATCACTTTGCCTGCAGACAGAACCACCCTTGCTTTCTTTGGAGGTGAAGATCCATGATGTTTTCACTGCTTTAACTGTTCTTTGGTTTCTGATTGAAAATGATGAACACAAGTCTCATCCAGTCACAAATTGCTGAAGAAACTTTTCAGGATCTGCAAAAAAATGGCCAAGATTGTCTCTTGACATGCTGAGACGCTGTCGTTTGTGATCAGCTCCAAGAAGTTTCGGGACCCATCGAGCAGAGACCTTTGTCATTTGAAGATTGCGAGTAATGGGATGAACACGTTCCTGGGAAATGCCCAACTCAGTAGCAATGTACCGCTCAGTTAGTCGTCGATCCGTCATTATCATGTCATGGATTCTGTCGATGGTTTCGTCGGTGGTTACCGTTCTTGGTCTTCCTGGACAGGGATCATCTTCCAGACTCTCCCTTCTATGTTTTAAGTGAGCTGCCCATTTCTTCACTGTAAGGAGGGGCACTCTACTCTAGTCTCCACTACATCCTCATGGATCTCCCTCGATGATAAGCCCTTGATGCAGAGGTAGCGAATGACTGCTTGATGAGAAATATTATCCATTTTCTCAATTTCTGCCACCCCTTACCACTTCAGTAGCCTGTAAAAAATTGGTTGCAGTTAATTTCTTGAAATTTGGCGTTTAATCTTACATTAACCTGATCTACAAATGCACCTAATATCAACTGTGTGTTTCAAGTATTTGTACCTTATGTCGAGAACTTATCAGTCACCTCTCGTAGATGACCAGTGGCCCTAATCCTGCAATGTTAGATGACTGGAGACCCTAAACCAGCAATGGTAGATGATCGGAGACCCTAAACCAGTATTTGTATATGATCAGCTACCATAAACCATACTACTATTACTACTACTACTACTACTACTATTACTACTACTACTACTACTACTACTACTACTGCTGCTGTTACTACTACTACTATCTCTTCTTCTACTACTACCCCTTCTGCTGGTGTTACTACTACTACTACTACTGCTACTACTACTACTACTGCTACTACTACTACTACTACTGCTACTGCTACTGCTCCTGCTGTTACTACTACTACTACAACAACTACTACTACTTCTTCTTCTGCTACTACTACCCCTTCTGCTGGTGTTACTACTACTACTACTACTACTACTTCTGCTGTTACTATTACTACTACTAATACTACTACTACTACTACTACTGCCCCTGCTGTTGCAGTTACTCCTACTACCACCACTACTACTACTACTGCTGCTGTTGCTGTTACTACTACTACTACTACAACTACTACTACTTCTTCTTCTACTACAGCTACCCCTTCTGCTGGTGTTACTACTACTACTACTACTACTACTACTACTACTACTACTACTACTACTGCTACTACTACTACTACTTCTGCTGTTACTATTACTACTACTAATACTACTACTACTACTACTACTACTACTGCCCCTGCTGTTGCAGTTACTCCTACTACCACCACTACTACTACTACTGCTGCTGTTGCTGTTACTACTACTACTGCTACAACTACTACTACTACCACCACTACTACTACTACTTATTCCTCTCTTGCCATCCTCCAGCATTTTCCTGGAGCCGATGCCCCGTTAAATGTTTGCACAAGTATGTCGGACTGTGAGGAGATAACAGTGGCTTCATTGAAGTCAACAGAGTGGACATTAGAAGAAGATGGCTTAGCAGTCTGACTCTTGTTTTAGATGTTCATAACTTCCAGACCTACTTTAATAATCAGGAGAAAGACATTTTGTCATCAGCTACACCAGAAGCAGTTAGTACCTGAGACAGCACTATGATCACCATATGGTGTACCTGAGACAGCAGTGTGATCACCTTATGTTGCACCTGAGATGTGACCACCTTATGTTGTACCTGAGACAACTCTATGACCACCTTATATTGTACCTGAGACAACTCCGTGACCACCTTATATTGTACCTGAGACAGCTCTGTGACCACCTTATATTGTACCTGAGACAGCTCTGTGACCACATTATATTGTACCTGAGACAGCTCTGTGACCACATTATATTGTACCTGAGACAGCTCTGTGATCACCTTATATTGTACCTGAGACAGCTCTGTGACCACATCATGTTCCATAGGTCTGCTAAATGGACCATCCCTGCAACACAGTGTCTGTTCTGCCTTGACGTTTGACTGCAACAATCAATATTCACTTCATTCAGCACTGATCTTTGTATTTTACACAGAGCTCTGTTGTCAGACCTGATACAGAATAACATGAAGCATCCAACAACATTACCTCGAACGTAGAATTTTAGTGCCATTCTGTCGAGCTGTCGGCTGTATAAGATGGCTCCTGTTCAGTGAACTGGACAATATACAGAACTTTTTATTGTTGTACTAGCGTGGGATGATTGTAGCTGTGATACAGATACAAGCACGTGCTTTCCAGAGTCACAGTTGTCAGCATGAGCTTATTTATATTTGTTTGATTATGGGGTTTCCCGAGGAAGACAAAGGCAGCTGTTGGCGTCCTACCTGATGTGCTGTTGTGGCATATGAATGTGAAGGTACTAACACTTTACACTCTTACGGCATGCAGATACCAAGGGACAAAGAGACGTTACTGAATACTTGTTTACTTTGTCATGATTTCTGCATTTCTTGGAGTAACATAATGGATGCCTGATCACTAAGTGTCTTTCATATTATATTTTACATACAGAGATATAATGCACGGAAACAGGTGCGTTCTGTGGTTTTCAAACAGCACCTTATATGTTTTTTGTGAAGGACCTTGAAGAGATGAGGGGCGTGTGTGTATGTTTGTTTGCTTGTTTTTTAACATTGTCATTTTGTTGTCTATAATATTGTAGCTTGCGAATCCTATATTTCTTGGTGACTGAAGACATTAGTGTTCTCTACTATCATATTACTGAAGAAGATGTTCTTAAATCAACACAATCACACAACGAGGCTTCACAGACGTTACATCGTTCGCTAGATCAGAGATGTCCTATGGAAAGTTCACTGAATAAATTTTATTTTGACAAGTAAGATCCAGACATATAATTGATAACATCACTTGCAATGAAGATATCATACGACGTGCACCTCATTAGTTTCGTCAGTGTACATAATCACCTGTTCACTTTCAATGAAGATATCGTATGACGTGAACTTCATTAGTTTCGTCGTTACACTTAATCATATGTTTTCAGTATCAAGTTCTAACTTATTATATATAGAGGATTTCGACAGTATTCTCAGCTTCACAATGTTCTTACACTTGATCCGAGAACATTTCCTAACTCAGTACTATATCAGATCTGCAATACGTGGTCAACTAATTCCTCCACTGCATCTCGGTACTCGAAGTTTCAAGGTAACAAAACTTCAGAATCACTTGATACACATCTTTAGTCTAACACTACCTCTCGTTCTCTTTTCTGTTCTTCTGCTAATTTGCTTGTGTTCCCCTTTCGTGTCCCCCCGGTGTTCTACTGTCTTCCTTCTCTCGCTATCCCTCTCAGCCCACTTCCTTATATATAATGTTATATTTTATTTTATGTCTCTCAGCTTCAATGTTAGTTATGTTTGTTATATGATATGAACAGCATATTTGTAGAATGTCTGGAATAGAGTGAAAGATGTATGATAAAGGGCAGAATGTCAGACGGGCCTGCGTGCCCAATTCTTAACCCTTTTGAAATAAAGATCAATCAATCAATCAGTCCTTGACTTATATCTCGTAAGTCAACTGTCCAATATGCCACGCCTCCCAATATCTGATTGGTCCCTGGACCTAGTCGGTTTACTCCTTTGTTTCAAACTCTTGCGCGAACGACGTCCTAAAATTAGCAACCTGCCATAGTGTTAGTCTGATTGTTATTTTAATTAAGCCCGCTATCTCTTTCGCGGAGTATGCTTTAGAAATTAGTCCGTTCTCTATTCCGTCGATAACCAGACCCTTGGCCCTTCATACATCAGTCAAGTGTCACTGTCTATTTTTCCATCTCGGCTAGGTGTTCTCGAGCGGTTTTCGAGTCATCGTGTTAGTACTGGACTAATTTACTTCTGAGCGCCCTTTCTTCATATTTCCTATCTCTCGGCGTCGCCGTGTCTGTCTTTTACCTCCTCTGTTTACTTTTGATTAGTGTTTTGCATTTCTAAGTATCTGCTCTTCGGGGCGTCCTGTCTTAATATTATGTCGCGGGAGTTTACCTCTCCCATCTTTGTCAGCATTTTTCATTTCTAATTATCTACTTTTCTGTTGCTGTTTGATTTTACTATTTTGCCTACAATACATTCTTAATTATATTCATAATCATATCACTAATAATAATAATAATGACTATAATAATAATAATAATAATTACGAGGCTGTGCTGCTGTTTGTTTGTTCGTTTGTTTTCTGAGTTCTGAGGAAATCCTTAGTGTATATTGGATCAGATTAGAAGTAATAAATCAGTTTAATTTTGAGACAGAACTGAAAGACAAGAAAGCTGATAAAGACCCCCAGCTTGGTTAACGAGACAGGGTTCGCCATAGTCGCCACATCTTATAAAGAAGCACCGCACACTTTCTGAGTTTTAGTTCTACTCAGGGACTGGTTGGGGGGGGGGGGGAAATGACCTTCAGAACCCGATCCCAGACCGACATAATGCTGTGCTTCAACATCTTCACCGTATCGGCTGCAAAGAATAGCAGCTTGCAGTTCCAGGAAGAAGACCTTATCGGTGGATTTTTGTGTTTTTGTTTTTTGTTTTTTGTTCTTGTCCATTTTCACTTTTGGTCGTGACAGCGAGTGGTGACAATAACCTCCAGCATTTCTCCTAGTTATTGCTGTATACTTGAACATACAACAGTGTCATGAGTGCGTGTTGCTTGTCCAGATTTGTAATCATGAAGTTGTTTCAATCCGTTGCCCGCATCTCAACTATTGTTACCATTCTTTAAATATTCGCGGGTGTTCTCATTTTCTGGTCGGAGAAATCGATACGAGAAATTGGACTGACGGCCGGGATTGGTACCAAAGCGATCTCTTCACGCTGCCAATCTCGCAAGTGAGACGAGACGAGATTTCAGCTTGGCTACCTGCCACAAGAAGATCCGGGTCTCCTGTAGGTCATCTTTGCAGAAAATTATGGCTGTTGGCGGAAACGTTGTACGTGTGCGCAGCGAGTCGGGAGGTCGAAGGGTTAAGAGTTTTAATGGCAGTAACCGAGTGCGGTGGAGGTGCTGAGGGTGATCTGTGAGCTAGACAGGATGTGTGTGTGGGGGGGGGGGAAGTAGAGGTTGATTCTGTCTAAATGGAGGGTTTTCATGGAAGGGTAATGTCTCTTTTGTCTACAACATTCTTTGTTTGCCTGCTTTATGGCTTGTTAATGGATTGCTGTTTGTATTACTCAGCATTTCTTCCTGTAGAGCCTACCTACATTCACACAGTTCTCTGTACTTACGTTTATCTGTTTGGCGTCAGCTTTCCCTACCCCGTTTTTACTTACCAACCTGTTACACCTCACAGATCATTATTAAAAAAAAAACATTCACAATACTCTATACCACGCGCACTATCGGACACAGTTTCTTGCAAGTCACAGCTATGTGCTCCCTACTTTTTTCCTTTTTTTTCCATTCTTATTTGTCGCATATCATTTGTGACAGTTTAAATGTCATCTTCTTTCCCTATTTCGTTTTCCTTCATGTTTTTGTATGATTAATATGGGGGTGAAGACGCCTGATAAGGTAATCAGCGACCCATAGCATATCAGCGTCAGGGTTAGCTACCCATAACCGACCTAGACCCCCTCCCACCTCTCCGTGGTCCCCCCCCCCCCCCCCCCAGTAACAGGCCTAGCCTGGCTAATGGGGCAGGGATCGACATAGTCCCCGTGGTGGTGGAGGCTGCTAAATAAGCACTGCACACCCCCCTAACCCCTGCGTTTTAGCTGTACTCCGGGACTGAAAAAGTAGCCATCATAACTCTCTCCCACGCCGATACGATGCTGTGCCTCAACATCTCTATAGCATTGGCTGCAGAGAACACCAGCTCGCAGTTACAAGTTGTTCGTACAAGTATGATTAAGGTGTGAACCGAAACGTCACAGCTGTGTACTTGTTAACTAATAACTGCTTTTACTTTTGTTTTAAATAGTTTTAATTTAAAAGTATTTTTGTAGCATGTAAACGAAGAGAAGTACAAATGGCTGTGCATTGAGCTGTAGCTTGTTTTTGTTTTAGCCCGTGATTTCTAATTTGGAACAAAGATGGCATTCGTATTTACGTAATTGTCAGAGGAAGCGGAGTATAACTGATCAAGACCCTGCCTCCTCTGTCTTATAGCACTTGTAGGGATTTGTATGTGTTGTATGGTAGTGAGACTTACTGGAAAGCTTTCTTCTTTTGTTAGGGTTACTAGCAAACGAACAAACATACTTTATTGTCAAGGGGTTAAGAATTGTGCACGCAGGCCCGTCTAGCATTCTGCCCTTCATCATACAACTTTCATTCAGTCACAGATATTCAGCATTTGTTATTGAACATAATAATGCGTGGAAAAGCAACAAAAAAAAAGTAAATAATTAATAAGCCATTTCTTTCCATACACTTCACATTCCGCTTTATCTAACTATATGAAATAATTTTAATTACTCTCTCACGTTCATTGTAGAGTAAGAAATTTTTGGAACAGCAATATAATACATACAACAGTCAAGCCATACTTTAGATTAAACTAATTTAGACTTTGATAGCACACAAACCTATTACTTTTTATAAAGCAAATACATAGATGCATATATTCACACCCACATATATACCACATATATAAACGCATCCACACATGTGAATATACACATATACATTCACATGTATACAATTAGAGACATGTCCACAAACACACATGTATGTACAAACACACACATATAAGCATCATATCAGTATATAGACATACACACACACACACACATATATATATATATAAGTATGCATTTTAGGAAAGCACTATCAGCCTTTCCGTGGCCGGTTTGGTGGCTAGATCTTCACCTGAGTTCTAGCGAATTGAAGTTCACAGTTGTTGGAAGATAATTCACACGTTTTCACCAACATTCACTTGATCTAGAAAACTCAGTATGTAATTGACCTTTCAGTGTATGTAATAAAGTAAGAGGCAAAGACTTTAACGGTCCTTGTATTTCAGTCCCCGCATGGCCTCATTAAGTCGCTTGTGATGTCAGTAGCGTTTGTATATGCTCCCATATTTATTTCTTGGAGAAAGTCTGAATGCTCAGTATATGCCATCGAGCTAAATCTGAAAGTTCATTTTGTATAAAAGAGTTTGAAAGTTAACTTTGTAATAAATGTAATGTGAAACTTAACTTTTCAGCCTAAAGGAAAAAAGTCCGTTCACGTTTATTACTGAAAAAAAAAAACTTGTTTGAGTTTAACGCCAAAATTCTTCCGCCTTGGTATCCCTGCAACCACGATTAGGGCAAGATTTAACAAAACCTGAGTAACACTCGAGGGTGAATTGAAAGATTTGTGCCTCAGTTTGTTTAAAAAAAAAAAAAACTGGTCATAACTAAATGAAACAAAGCACAAAATATTTTAACATTTTAATATTATACAATTATTTTTGACACAGTCTCCTCTAAACCTGAGTACGTTTATACTGCCATTACCAGTCTTTGGAGTCTTGTCATTGAAGTAAATCAGTGGTGGTCTGTGAGATTTTCATTTTCCAATGCTTTCATACCAGCAGACCAGTCTCCAGAAACTGAGAGCACGTCTGTGGGAGCTGCCTTCCCAGCACTGAGAAACTCAAAAGCCATGCTTGACCAACCCATCTTGTTATACTGAGCACGTGCTATAAGGGGTTCTGGGTTCCCAGCACCTCGAAAGGGCGGAGAGCTGACCGTATGTAACTGTCTAGAACTAGTATTAACTGAACATGTTCGCTCTTGTCCTGAATAGTCCAGGGAAAAACCCATCCTTATATTTATTATTCGTCGTCAAAAATGGCATTGAAAAATCAATTTCTTAGACCCGTAGGCGAAAGAAAACCATCTACAAGACATTATTAGTTTGTTCTCCATGATAACAGAGAAAGCACTGGATAATATAAGAAGTCTGAGACGTAGAGAAGACACTTTTATCCAGGTTGACGCCTCTGGGGATGAAAGACGAGCTGTCCGGAAAGTAATTACATTACAAATTAAGTGCCGAGTCCATTCTTCTTCTTCTTCTTCTATCTCCCTAGAACTGCGAACTGATGTTCTTTGCAGTTGTAGGAATAATTTTATATGATGGGGGTAATACTTTCTGATATTTATAAGACGTTATATATGTATTTTAATTCTTGATATTTTATCTTTATAGGTAAAATGAAAGGTTGAAGGTTACACTTATTAACACATTCACAACTGCACCACGACATATTACACAAAATGAACAGAAAACACAGTTGAACAATTCTTCAAATAATTATATCAGCTTATATTGACTTAAATCATTTGTTTACATGGTTGGGAAATCAACAAATGAATCATCAATATATATCGTTATCAACATAAATCACTATAATAATTTTCTAAATATTTATGTTCGATTCTGATTGTAATAAACGTAAGTAATTGGCAAGAATAGATTCACATGCATATGCATAAAATCAGTAGTATAAAATTAAGTGCCCATACAAACACACATCCACATTACACAAAAGAATATCAAAATCTTACGTAGAACTGTTACACCTTCACTGAGTTAGGATTATTCATTACATACATAACATTTACCTAAGTGTATCGGGATTGGTCGAGGGAGCCCACAGCACAGCTTGCATACATCCACATCACATAATAACAACCCATACTAACCTAACACATTTTAGTTCTCATCCGACGAATAAAATTTCTCATTCGCGCTTGAACAGTAACATGGCTCCCCCGATCGCTGACCTCATACGTGCTCAGCTTACAAAATCCCGACCCATTAAAATTTCTGTCGTCTTTTCTTTATATCTTGGCCAGAGACGGGCCTCTCAGAATTGCGCTCTTCCGGTACTAGCCTGTCTCTGAGCATTATCTACGCTCTAGGGTTGCCAGTCAACCTAGGTTTGCTAATGTTCATTATCTACTCCCTACACTATGGTCAAGGCACAGTATAGTGTCGGACTGGGAGCTGGTTATGACGATTATTTTGTTATGTCTCTGAGTGGAGTTGAACAAGCAAGAGTACTACCGGAGAAGTGAGACAGGGTCCTGGTCAGCTATGGTTCGCCAACCCTTACTTCAGCGTGTCAGCTATGGGTCGCCAACCTTGACTCCATCATGTCAGTTATGGGTCGCCAACCCTGACTCCAGCATGTCAACTATGGGTCGCCAACCCTGACTCCATCATGTCAGCTATAGGTCGCCAACCCTGACTCCAGCATGTCAGCTATGGGTCGCCAACCCTGACTCCATCATGTCAGCTATGGGTCGCCAACCCTGACTCCAGCATGTCAGCTATGGGTCGCGGGCTGCCAGAACGGAGAGCGTCCAACAGTTATTACGTGATGTCGTTAACATCATGTTATAGTACTGAAACCGTTTATCTATTATTACATGACATCACAAACAAAGTTATAGTACCGAAATTGTATAACATATATTAGGTGACATCAATAACACTAAAAAGTTATAGTGCCGATGCCGAATAACATATATTGGGTGACAGCAGTAACGTTATAAAGTTATAGTACCGAACTTAACATATATTAGGTGACAGCAATAACATTATAAAGTTATGGTACCATAGCAGAATAACAGTTATTACGTGACATCTGCCATGTTATAATCTAAGCGTCTTATGTAGCTGATATTTATAAACCCCTTAAACAAAACACGGACTTAGACAGATAATTACTGCACCAAAAAAAAAAAAAAAAGGGTTCATTCTGCCAGCAGTGTCTTTGAGAGGAATCTTTCAAGATGGTGCAAAACTGCATCTCTCCTCTTCCTCCCACCCGCATCCCCCCCCCCCCCCCACCCCAGACCGATTACCATATTCATTAGCTGTTCTGTTGTCATACACTGCGAGGCCCTCCCTTAAAACTCGGGAGCACTCTGATTGTACACAGCCAGGGAAACTAGACGGAAACTGTACCCAGCAAAATCGTTCTGCGTTGCTCTTTTATTTTTGATTAAATATACAACTAAATTACTTTAGAATATCAGCAACAGAGGCCCACTTCCATAAGGACTATTTTCATCTGACTAAATAAAACAGGTGTAGTGAACTAAATAAAACAGGTATAGTGAACGTGAGCACTAAGCAAAGAGCACACCCTAGTTGGTGCATCCGGTTTTTAAAGGGAGGCAACTAGAAGAGTTTTGGGCAGTCAGAGTTGTTTCCTCTTGGGGAGAATGAAAGAATGAGACTGGTCTGGTGATATTTTGGTTGTGGAAGAGTTCCTGATAACGCTGTTGTCTGCGCCTTAATTGATGCCAGTCAAACCCGGCTTCCAATATATCAGGCTCTCTCTTCAGTGATTGGCTGTCGCACCGGATGTTTGAGCGGAAGAAAGGGGAAAGTCCCCATGGGCATCGGCTGCATTGAAGTCAGAATGCAAGAAATAAATGTCTCGTGGCTGCACTTTTCGCCACAAACAGTCCAATATCTGCTTCAGGGAATTCCATTTCTTGGTACATATTGTCCTTTTTTTTGTTTACGTCATGGTTGTTTTTGCTACAGGACCAAGTGTACTATCACTTGTGCAGTGTTTCAGTGAGATAATTGGTTTTCACTGTCATTTGTTCTGATCTTACTGTCGTGTATTAAATCCTTTTCTTCTGTTCTGTCAGAGCCCTTTTATGTTCTATGCCGTGTTAAACCTGTTTTTTAACCTTGTGTTTAATCCTTTTTTATAGTTTTTTTTTTTGTCTCGTTGTGCATGTAATCCTCGAAAAAGGCTCATTCCGAAATATCAGATGCTGTATGTTTTTAATTTACACATTCTCATACTTTCTATTCGTTTTTTTTCCTCACTTACTCACTCCCTTCCTCACTTTGTAAAACTGCATCATACACCTCTATGTACATTTTTTATTTAAACCAATTTTACTGCAGTCGCCATCCCTTTTATCTGATACATTTAGTGCAGTTTGTGTAGGCATACACCTCCCGGAAGAAGTACTACACAATTCATTGTATCACCGTAGAAGATACTCCAGGGCGTGAGGATTTTAGGCAAACTGGCGCAGATTTTGTGGCATGGGCTAAAAATAGGGGCTTAATAACGCTTAGGAACGTTCATAAGCCTCTGACACAAGCAGAAAGGATT
Source organism: Achatina immaculata (assembly GCA_009760885.1). NCBI lineage: Eukaryota > Metazoa > Mollusca > Gastropoda > Stylommatophora > Achatinidae > Lissachatina > Lissachatina immaculata. The sequence goes on from CM019704.1 coordinate 32,693,254, forward strand.
TGACAGACAGCAGTACGCGTTGAATGGCAGTGAGCAGTTTTGTGGTGCGTCGGACATTTGAAACCCGGGAAAGCGAACGACTTGGGTAATTAATGACTTTAATTCTTTCTGGTGTCAGCGGGCAGCCGGTGGACGATTGTTCTGCTGGGGGAAGATTCAGTTTGGGTGTCATTCATTTTAGCATGCTCCACAAGATCTCCCCTCTCGTTTCTGTGCTCATCCTTCGCCGCAGGCTACATACCCCAGCATAGGCCGAGAGGTTCTTGAGTTCTCTTTGGGTATAGTTCTGTCCTCTGTTGACTGTTTCTCCACGTTACGAGACATGTTTAACCAAGCACAGACCGAGAGGTCTCGCTTCGAGACATGTTTAACCCTTTCACTCCCAAATAACGCTAGCACTGTTAGTAGATCTGTCATGCTTAACACTAATCAGCGATCAGTGCATTACTCAGACATAGTCTGCATAGAACAAACAAAAAATATCATATTTCTAACCCAGCCTATGTTTTTAAATTATCATGTAGTTTCCTTCCACTTTTTTATACATGAAAATCTTTCAACAGAAAATTTACTCTAGCGTAAGATTGAAAATAATTCAGAAGAAAAAAGAATCGATATCTTGAAATAAAACCTAGTTAAGAGATCATATTAGGGACCTAGTTTTAGTGCCGTCATGAACTTACATTATGTACACTTACAAATGTTCTTAACCTGTTACACAGAATTATCTTATATAGAAACGAAACATAATATCATTTCCAGTGGTATAAAAACTCTGTAGATTTTGTTCATTATTAGTAGAATATCTACTAATTATTATTAGTAGTATTATTGAGCGATAGAGGGCTCACCTGGGCAAGAGCGAAAAAAAACGACAAAGGACAGGCAATTGTGGAAAATCTTTGCGGAAGGCCTATGTGCCCTGGGCACTTAAGGTTCAGAGAAAGAGAGAGAGATATATTATTATAAGTAGAATATTTGTGAATATCTAAAATTTGCTGCACATTCTTCTGAAGTACTTGCAGTAATGTACAGTATAATTTGGAGACCTAGTAAAAAATGTTGCTTTTATGTACTGACCATTTTTAGCATATTTAATTCATTGTAATTCGGTATGCTGACGACACAGTACTGATGGCTGAGAACCAACAACACCTGCAAAATTTCTTAGATAAAGTCGCCAAAGAAAGTGAACAAAAAGGCCATACTTTGGACATCAAAAAGACAGAGACTATGGTTATATCTAAGAAACAGAATCCACCAGCATGCAGTATAAAATTAAATGGAACTATTCAAAAGCAGGTGCAGAAATTCAAATAACTTGAAGCAGTAATAAGTTCAGATGGGAAATGCAGAACAGAAATTAGGAACAGAATAGGCCAAGCAAAGACTGCATTTCAGAGAATGAGAAATGTATTATGCAACACATCCTTATCAGTGAATGTTAGAAAACGAATCCTAAAATGCTATATTGAACCTATCTTGTTATATGGAAGTGAATCATGGACAATAGGCAGGTCTGCACAAAAATCATTGGAAGCAGCAGAAATATGGTTTATTAGAAGAATGTTGCGAATTCCCTGGACAGCAAAAATAACTAATGAAGAATGTATGAGAAGAGCTGGAGAGATAAAAAAATCTTGTAAAAAAAAATAAGAGAGAGACAATGTACTTTCATAGGACATGCAATGAGAAGAGGGGACATTGAAAATATTATAACAATAGGAAAAATAGAGGGAAGAAGATCCAGAGAAAGACCAAGAGAAATGATACTGGACAGTCTGACGGGATGGTGTGAGAGATCACCAGCTGAGGTGATGGTCTGCATGAAGGATCATACTCTGGATAAGCATAATAGCCAACGCCAGTCGGCACGGCACATGATTATGATGATGATGAATTCATTTGCGCACATTTTGTACCGGTTTGCCTCAATCACTTCATGATGACTCAGATTTGTCTCAGATAAAAAGAATTAGCTGCAGATAGAACGAATATTATGTCATAATGGATGGATGGATGGACGGATGGACGGACGGACTGACAGATAATAAGACTAAAATTGAATAGCTAACACAAGCAAGCAATACTCAGAAAGATCATAGCCTACAGGATGATAGTACTAAGAGTAAGTTTAATCTGGAACATACCAAATAGTTTGCTGCATTCAGTGAGGTAGAGGAGACAGATATAGATGACTTATGGCATTCTTACAGCACAGTTATAATTCATCATCATCATCATCAGGTACCGTGCCGACTGGCGTTGGCTTATTATGCTTCTCCAGAGTACACGATCCTTCATGCAGGCCATCACCTCAGTTGGTGATCTCCTCTTACACCATCCCGTCAGACTGTCCAGTATCATTTCTCTTGGTCTTCCTCTTGATCTTCTTCCTTCTATTTTTCCTGTTGTTATAATATTTTCAATGTCCCCTCTTCTCATTGCATGTCCTATGAAAGTACATGGTCTCTCTCTTATCTTTTTGACAAGGTTTTCTGTCTCTCCAGCTCTTCTCATACATTCTTCATTAGTTATTTTTGCTGTCCAGGGGATTCGCAACATTCTTCTAATAAACCACATTTCTGCTGCTTCCAATGATTTTTGTGCAGACCTGCCTATTGTCCATGATTCACTTCCATATAACAAGTTCAATATAGCATTTTAGGACTCGTTTTCTAACATTTATTGATAAGGATATGTTGATTAATATGTTTCTCATTCTCTGAAATGCAGTCTTTGCTTGGCCTATTCTGTTCCAAATTTCTGCTCTGCATTTCCCATCTGAAGTTATTACTGCTCCAAGTTGTTTGAATTTCTGCACCTGCTTTAGAATAGTTCCATTTAATTTTATACTGCATGCTGGTGGATTCTGTTTCTTAGATATAACCATAGTCTCTGTCTTTTTGATGTTCAAAGTAAGGCCTTTCTGTTCACTTTCTTTGGTGACTTTATCCAAGAGATTTTGCAGGTGTTGTTGGTTCTCAGCTATCAGTACTGTGTCGTCAGCATACCGAAGGTTGTTAATATTGTATCCTCCAATTTTTATGCCTGGTTCTGTGATGATCGTTAGTAGAATATTCTCACTGTACAGAGAAAAAAAGGTCTGGAGATAGTACACATCCTTGTCGCACCTCTTGTTTTATAGGTTGATATTTTCCAGTTCTATTTTCAACTCGAATTACTGCATCTTGGTGCCAGTATAGATGTTTTACAATCCTCAGGTTTTTGCCGTCTATATTGATGTCTTCAAGCAGTTTAATAATTTCATTATGTTTCACCTTGTCGAATGCCTTGGTGTAATCAATGAAGCATAAGTAGAGATCTTTCTGTATTTCTAAAGCTCTTTCTGTTAGTGTTCGTAAAGCATAAATAGCATTATGTGTTCCCTTTCCTTCAACAAATCCAAACTGTTCATCTGCTATTTCCATTTTTATCTTTTTCCTTCTATAATTACAGCAGCTAAAACAGTGCTGGACTGCAAACAACAAATAGAAAAGCGTGGATATCAGATAACACACGGAAATCCACACGTGAAAGACGAGCAGCCAAATTAGCCATGTTAAATGTAAAAATAGATCTTGGAAGAGATTTGGCAAAAGCAACATACAAAAAACTAGAGAATAAAGTAAAAGTTCAGGTGGAAGGGATAAAAGAGGATACGATGACAATATGAGGAAAGAAGCAGAGAAAGCAGCAAAAACAGAAGTCAGCAAAACTCTATATAACATACACAAGAGGCTAACAGGTAGAATTGCATCCAAACAGAGACCAGTCCTTAGCAAACCTTGCACACTATTAACTAGTTATATCAGGAAGGAAATTAGAATTAGAATTGCAAAAAAATCTTTGTCTTTCAAAAATCTTGAGAACATATGGAATTCAAAATTTATAAGCACAAAAACCAAGTTAAGATTATTCAATTCAAATGTGATATCCACCCTCATTTATGGTTGCGAAAGCTGGAAAACAGCTAAAGAAATAGACCAGAAATTAGACTCTTTTGAAAACAAGTGCCTAAGGAAAATACTTGGTATAAAGTGGAATGAATTCAAGAACAACGCAGAGATAAGACAGACGAGCAAACAGCAACTTGTCTCATGGGTGATCAGAAAAAGAAGATGGACATATGTAGGCCATGTGATGAGAAGAAACAGAGAATACCAAAACGAGCTATCAAGTGGAGCACAACAGGCCGAAGAAAAAGAGCTCGACCACGTGAAACTCTGAAGAGGACATTGTTAAGAGAAGCCAGTTTAGTGGGCATAACATCCCATGATGAAGTTGAAAAAACTCGTCGAGAACAGGAAAACTTGGCAAACAACTATGCGAGCCCTATATAAGTTTAACGGCATTGGAAGGATAGACCAAAAGATAAGATGGGCCGAGCACTTCCAAGAAATACTTAGTAGAACACATTCATATGAATTGATAGACCTTGAAAGTGACTTACCATTCAACTTAGATTGCATGAAATTGAAACAGCATCTAATGGCTAACAACAAAGCTGCAGGTGAAAATGAAATAACAGCCGAAATGTTAAAAGCTATTGACATTGACAACATGAACCAATTACAGAGAATGTTTAATAAAGTTTTGAAAGAAGAAAAAGTCCCTTCTAAATGGAAAAAATGAATAATTGTTAAAATACCGAAAAAAGGCAACCTTAGCGATTGTAACAATTGGATAGGAGTAATCTTAATATCGGTTGTGTCAAAAGTATTTTGCAAAGTTATTCTGAATAGAATTCAAGATATAGTGGATATTGCAATGAGATATGATCAAGCAGAATTTCGAAAAGGGAGAAGCTGTCTCAACCAGATCTTTACTCTAAGAATAATACTTGAAGAACATATTGAAAAGCAAAGACCATTAATCTTGAACTTCATAGACTTTTAAAAACGCATTTGATAGCATACACAGAGATTCATTTTGGAGAATTTTAAGCATATATGGAATACCATCTAAGATTGTCAGCATCATTAGATACCTCTACAACGGATATGTTTGTGCAGTCAGCACAGAAGAAGGAATGAGTGAATGGTTCCAGATTGAAACAGGCATGAAAAATTGATGTATATTATCTCTCTTGCTTTTTTGGAATTGCATAGATTTCATATGAAAAAATGCTGCACAGGTAAAACGGGCATTGATTGGATACGAGAGACCCAGCTGGATGATCTTGATTTTACACATGCCATAGCTCTTATCAGTGACATTGTGAAATCAGTGCAAGTAAAAACATATACCCTGTCTTCAATAGATAGCAAAATAGGACTTGACATTAACAAGGATAAAGCAAAAAAAAATAATGAAACTTCTCATTAACCGCGAAGGACAAATATACGTAGAAGGAACAGCTGTTGAAGAAGTAAACCATTTTGCTTATCTCGGCAGCTACATAGACGAGGATGGTGACATCAGAAGAGAAGTTAGTATTCGAATTGCAAAAGCAGCATTGACCTTCAAGAATCTTGATAGCATTTGGCATTCAAAAGTTATAAGCACAAAAACAAAGTTAAGATTATTCATTTCAAATGTGATATCCACCATCATTTATGCATATGAAAGGTGGAAAACAACTAAAGAAATAGACAAGAAATTAGACTCTTGAAATACCTAAAGAAAATTCTTGATATAAAGTGGAATGAATTCAAGAACAACGCAGAGGTAAGGCGAATGAGCAAACAACCTGTCTCATGGATGATCAGGAAAAAAAAAGATGGACATATGTCGATCATGTGATGAGAAGAAACAATCAGAGGATCCCCAAACGAGCTATCAAGTGGAACACAACAGGCCGAAGAAAAGGAGGTTGACCACGTGAAACTCTAAAGAGGACATTGTTAAGAAAAGCCACTTTAGTGGGCATAACATACCATGATGAAGTTGAAAAACTCGCCGAAGACAGGAAATCTTGGCGAACTATCATGCGGGCCTTACGTGACGTTTAACGGCACAAAAAGGATGTAAGATGTAAGAACGTAAAATAAAATGTTAACTATTGATTATTGCCACATCTGTTCATCAGATACCTAGCCACCGACCAGTGAAGTCTTAAGAATTTAGCCACTTACAAGTAGAGCCGACATTTTAAAATTGTTTTGTATATCTTCCCAAATGCAAATATGCACCTGAAATAAACTGAAACCGAGAGGAAAAAAAAAGCATGTCCCGAGGAAATGAACTTTAATTCACAAAAGTCTAATTCGAGTAGCGCAGCGTGCCGAGTATTTTGTCAGATATTTGGAACGTTTAGAAAGTCCCCAGGTTAAGTAAGAGAATGGTTCTGCAACACTATACGTAATTCGATATTTACGTAACTCGAAGCCGTGTTTTATTGCATACTTACGCGATATTTTACGTTACCATAAAATTTCGCAGATTCTTTATGCACGTCGTATTTTTTTTTTTTTACGTAAATCTGGATGTACGTATATCGGGCTGTGTGTGTATTACTTATCTTCTGACCTGCCAAATTGCTGTCCTTATTTTTGTGAGGGGGAGGGTGGAGCAGTAAGACAGTCGTGCTGGAAATGCTTTCTTCATATTCATTTGACAAAATTTGAAAAAGAGCGGCAGGGTTGAAGGCACTAAGACCACGAGCCATGTAAATTGCCTGACTTCCGTCAGTGACAAGTGCGTAAACAAATGAGAAAAATAGGATCATGATTAATGTACGGAAGACACGCTAAACAAAGATCTCTGACAGATTTTCCATGGCTTTGAAAGCTTGTCACGATATTTACGATCCCCGGAGACCGTACATGGAGCAAATAAATTGCTTCTCTGGACAGCAGGAAGACGGGAAATGTTTTCATCTGTCAGTGATTTGGTGCCGCTGGAGATCTGGAGCTGCTGGATATCTGGTGTCAGTGGAGATCTGGAGCTGCTGGATGTCTGGCGTCATTGGATATCTGGCTTCGTTGGAGATATGGCGTCATTGGATATCTGGTTTCGTTGGAGATGTGGCGTCATATGATATCTGGCGTCGTTTGAGGTGTGGCGTCATTGGATATATGGCATCGTTGGAGATATGGCGTCTTATATGATATCTGACGTCGTTAGAGGTGTGGCGTCATTGGATTTCTGGCGTAGTTGGAGATATGGCGTCATTGGATATCCGTCGTCGTTGGAGATGTGGCGTCATAGGATATCTGGCGTCATTAGAGATCTGTCGTCGCAGGAGATCTGATGTCACTGGAAATCTGGCGTCGCAGGAGATGTGACGCCGCTGGCGACGTATTGGTTTAAGGCTGCTCTAAACTAACAATAAGGCTTCTAACTATCTTGATGATCCTTGCATGAGTTTTTGTGTTCTTCGCAGAAAGTTCTCTTCGCGTCTAATATTAACTGTTATAAACCTGCGTGTGCGGACTGTCATAGGTGCCATACGCCTCACAGATCGTGGGAATACTCTCACATTTACCACCCGACACAGCGAGTGAGCAGTGATAAGATATGTCCACTGATAACATGACGTTCCGCCTGCTATGTCAGTTCGTCAGACACGGAAGAGTAGCGAAGTTGACGTTTACATTGAACTACCTGTCTGTTCAGCCTAAGTGAGCAACTTTCAGATGACTGCTCACGGACTGTCCAGGACTCGTATACTGAGATTGCTCAGATGTCAGCCGGACAGAAATTTAATTGATTTCCTCATCTGTACAGTTACTTTTTTCATATCCATAAAGTTTTGACCACAAAGCGTACAGTTCAATTTTTTTATTTGTTTTATTTTTATTTTGTATTTTATATTTTTCTGCTCTTTTGTAGTTGTCCTCATCGCCTGTCTTATTTGTGTAGTTTTTTAAAAGATAATTTAATGCATGAATTGATAGCTTCTCAGAACAAGGTCTTAAAGACTCAGAGTGGTTCTTTCTTTCTTTCTTTTTTTCTTTCTTTCTTTCTTTCTTTCTCGCATATATGAAGGCTGTTTGAAAAGTTCCGGGACTGAATTTTTTTTTCGGGAAACTATAATTTGCCACAAAGTGGACCCCAGGGCATGAGTTGTAGTAACCATTCATGAGTGTACATGCAGAATCTGAACTCATTATTTCAGTCATTCGCACTGCACAAGCCTCGAAGTGAATACATACCTGCAGGTTCAGGTGCAGTTCAACATGGACTAGAAGATTCAACAGTTTGCGCGCGTTGATTTCTGCATTCGCCTCGAGAAAAGTAATGCTGACTCTTAGGACATGCTACGGTCAGATTTTGGTGAGTCCTGCCTAAGTGGATCGAAGACATGTGGGGTGGGTTTTCCTGCTTCAAAAGTGGACGCCGATCATCTGAAGATGAGCACCGTCGTGGCAGAACTTCCACCTCACTCCCCGATGAGACCGTGGCACGTGGCGAGAAACAGTGAGCAGCAAAACATGTTTCTGTCAAAAAGTTCTGACTTGAAATAGAACAGGATTAACAAAATGAAGTCGCCACATCAGCGCAAAAAAAAAAAAGTGCACCCCTCTGGAAAGCAAGGGGACCGCTTAGAGGAGGGAGGACAGAGGGGTTACGGTGAAATTCTAAACTACATTAAACTGCACTGGAGATGTCATTTGGAAATGAAAAAAAAAAGTCATTGAAATAATGGGAGGACAGGAAACAGACAGTGTCGTAAATAAAAGTACATCGTGGGTGGCCATAAAATGGTGTTGATGGCAGGGAAGTGCTTTTTTTTTTGCCTTGTGTTATCTTTACATAGTTATTTACTGATGGGGAAAAGAGGATAGGAATTAAATTGAAGGAATAATGATTCCTTTTACTAGGTACATTTCTTTTATTTCGGCTAGTCCTGTGGCTGTGGTTTTAACGTGTTCATTATTAACTTTATTCTAGACTTGTTGTTTCTGTTTTTCTTGCTGGTTTTTGTTTCTGTATGTGATCTCCGCTGTAGCCGAGTTAAGTGAAAAAGCAGGGTATTGCAACTCGCTGAAAGGAGCGTGCCTGGTATTGCAACTGGCTGAATAGAGCGTGCCTGGTATTGCAACTCGCTGGAAGGAGCGTGCCTGGTATTGCAACTCGCTGGAAGGAGCGTGCCTGGTATTGCAACTCGCTGGAAGGAGCGTGCCTGGTATTGCAACTCGCTGGAAGGAGCGTGCCTGGTATTGCAACTCGCTGGAAGGAGCGTGCCTGGTATTGCAACTCGCTGGAAGGAGCGTGCCTGGTATTGCAACTTGCTATAACTCATTCCGTGAACTTTTCTTCTAGTTTGCCAATAATGCTAGCAAAATTCCTGCTCATGTCACTTGTCAGTTCAGCATACCCAACTGAAGTTAATCCAGCTTACTCAACTGTAGTCAGTCCAGCTTACTCAGCTGAAGTCAATCCGGCTTATTCAGCTGGAGTCAGTCCAGCTTACCTAACTGAAGTTAACCCAGCTTACTCAGCTGAAGGCGGTCCAGCTTACCCAACTGAAGTCAGTCCAGCTTACTCAACTGAAGTCAGTCCAGGAGTCAGTCCAGTTTATTCAACTGGAGCTTCCAGAAGCTGGTGAACACTTGAGTAATGTGAGCTGTTTAGACGCTTGCTAGCAACACAGGCGCACGAAACTCCTGCTCACGTCCGGTTATCTTTGCTTTTTTCACAAAATTAAACGTCAGGAATCAAATGCCCGGATTTGTCCATGTTTTTTATATTAATTCTGATTCTTAAAACAAATCTGTTGACGTCATTGAATAACACAAGTTGTTGGCGTTATTTGATGGTAATACGAGTACCGGAAGTGGTTCACTGTCGTGCAGTATAGATACTTGTGTGCGAAAAACATGTATACTTCTTTCCTATGCTAGTTTTACAAAGCAAAGACTTACTGTGCTTTACATCATCTTGTGTCACCTGACGGCTGTAAACCAAGGACATATTTTAACGTATTAAACCAAGATTTGACTCCAGCAAACCAAGATTTGACTCCAGCAAACCAAGATTTGACTCCAGCAGCTGTCTCTCTTGTCTGGAGTCTGGAATCTTGGTCTGTCGTGTGTTTCTGCGTCCCCGTATCTGCGGGCATGATGTTGTTTGTGGCAGAGGTGGTAAATGTGTTGAGGCACAGCCGTTGCGTCGAATAGGGAGTGGGTTACGGCAACTATTTTCTGCAGACCCGAAAAGTAAAGATAAAAATCAGGAAGGTGCAATGACTCCGTAGGAGATCCTAAAGTTACCGCAGTGATCTCTACCCTGTTTTGCTTGGCTAGGCCTGTTACTGGAGGTACCAACGGAGAGGTGGGATAGGGTCTTGATCGACTAAGGTTCATCAACCCAGAAGCGACCTGCCATGTGTGGGACACTGACCTCTGCCTCTGTCTGCTTTACCCACTGGCTTCTGAAATAACAGTGCTAGAAACAGCAGACAAAGCTCTTTGAGCGTAAGGGCAGGAGAAACAGAAAGAGAATAAATGTGAACTAACCCCCTGTACTCTGACATGAACTCTGTAGCTGGATTGAGCTGCAGTGTCTTGTTGTGGCTGAGCAGTTGCTTGTCCTACCGGAGACATGGGTTCGAGAACAAGTCAGTCTGTTTCTGCGTTTCTTTCTTTCAGATCTAAAGTCCTTCGCTACAGATTTTCAAGTGGAGGCTACGTTGAATCTAACATTACGGTACGCAAGCCTTGTTGTTTTCAGCCTGTAAAATGGTAATCTGAGTAGTATTTTTTCTAATTTTTCAAGAAACATAACCACATCTTATAAGGGATAGAATTATTGTAGAGAAGTTGTCCTTGCTTACCTATCTCTGAACTGTTGCAGAGCTCGGCATCAGAGGAGTTTCTGGTAAGTTTACTAATGCACCATTTCTGTATAGCCTGTGTGGAGTTTCCACACGATAATGGACATGCTTGTCTCTGAGATGAGGTTCAGGTGGGAGCAATAAAGTAGCAAATCATGGCACAAAGAGTTGTGAAACTACACAGAATTCAAATAGTCTGAAAGCAAAGAATCAAGAGTTCAGACGCTCTGAAAGCACATGAGACAGTGTGAAACAGGTATTAAAGAATTCCAAGTATACGAGACAGTGTTAAAACAATCTGAAGCATATGAGACAGTGTGAAACAGCGTCCAAACGGTGTCAAAACAGAAAGTGAAAAACGCAACAACGCTTTAAAATTCAACTTCGAAAAGCTGTTTAAATGTGAAATAATTTAAAATACATTGTAAAAACAACGAAACAAGTCGAAATACAATTTAAGAAAGCGGAAATCAAGTTTGGGGGGGGGGGAGGGGTTGGGGTTCCAGCGAGAGAATAAGATGACGAACAAATACGCAATGTTGAAAAACTTCGCCAAAAACGGAGTAATATATTTCGCAACGTTATATGGCCTCAGATGAAAAGGAAGCCATTGTTGTATTGGCGAGGGAAAGCAATTAAATGTAACAAGAAAAAAGGGGCCAAGGATCATTAAGAAATAGCAGTTATGTACGCTAGAAAAAAAGGCAATATCCTAACGCAGAAAAGGAAGGGAAGTGCTAAGAAAGGAAGGGAAGAAGCCAAAGCAGTGCTGAAACTAGAAAAATAACGAACGAACGAACATACTTTATTTTCAAAAGGTTAAGAATTGGGCACGCTGGCCCTTCTGACATTCTGCCCTTCATCATACAGCTTTCACTCAGTCACAGTCATTCAGCATTTGTTAATGAGCATAATAATCATGAAGACACAATTAAATGATTACATAAATAAATAATAAATTTTTCTCATGTCCATACACTCTACACTCTGATTTATGCAACAACATGAAATAATCTTGAATTCTTACATTCATTCAAAACTAACAAATTTATAGAAAAGCAGTATTTAAAAAATTACAACACTCAATCACTTTAAACTGCTTTAAACTATGGTTAGGGAGGCATATAATCCATATCAGACAGATGTTGACAAAGTTTAAAGTTATAAGAACGAATATTACTATTACAAGTTTTACGTGAATTGGTAGGACATTCCAAAGGTAGGCAGCTGAGTAAGAGAATCTTTTTTTTTTAAACATGTCAAGCCTTGGTTTTGGGAGAATACACTTGCTTAAGCGTTGACTGTGTTTTGGGTTGGATTTGAATAACGACCACAGATAGGATGTAGCATTGTGCGATAGAATTTTATGAATTAACTTGGCCTTGTTGAAAAGAAATCTCTTCTTAAAGGGTAAAATATCAAGATGTTTGTCCTTATTTGTAATACGTGCTGCATGTTTGTCATCTATAAGCTTTACTGCTCGTTTTTGAAGTGAGTAAAGTCTTTTCATGTTTGACATGGAACAACCATCCCAGACTGTGGAGCAGTAGTCAAAATGTGTTTGTATCTGTGATATGCAGTATATTTGCTGATGTCTATGTCAAGAAAATGTTTAATTTTAGTAAATTGGTAAAATTTTTGTGCAATGAGTTTGGTTAGATTGTCTACATAATGATTCCAGCTGAGGTGGTGGTCAATCATGAGACCTAGAGTTTTATGTTCACTAACATTCTCTATCTGTGAAGTTCCAGCATGGAGCTGTAGTGTTGTTGTTGGTGAATGTGTTAATTTCTGTCTTGTTGTAATGAGCATGGATTTTGTTTTGCTGATGTTTATAAGCATTCTGTTATTATTGCTTCAGTTAATTAAACTGTTTATTTCAATTTGAAGAGTTGACTCAAGATTAATAAAGTCATTGTTACTGGTATAAACTGTGCAGTCATTAGCAAAGAGGTCACAAGATGATTTTTTGAGATGAAGTGGAAGATCATTGATGTAGATGGTAAACAGGAGAGGGCCAAAAATAGATCCCTGTGGAACGCCATTATCAACCACAGATGAACTTGACTTAGAGTTTTTGAGGCAAACTACCTGTTGTCTGTTGGAAAGAAAAGATGTAATAAATTTTGTCAAGTCAGGATGTAATCTATAAGCTTCAAGCTTTCTAACTAGGATTTCATGATCAGTCATGTCAAATGCTTTTTTAAGTCAACAAAGACAGCACCACATAATTTATCATCGTTTATATTAGATAACCAACATTCTGTCATTATTGTGATAGCAGTGTGGCAGGAATATTTTGGCCTAAAACTTGTCTAACAGTCAACAATCAAATCATTTTCTTGCATGTGTTGTAAGGTTGTTTTTTGCATATGTTTAGACAAAGTTGATAGAATGGAAATTGGTCTATAGCTTGAAGGATTTTTCTCCAAACCAGATTTAAAAAGAGGATATATTTTTTCAATTTTAAAAGCCTGAGGAAAATACAGTGTGTAATGCACTGATTGTAAATGCATGTTAGTGTATCTGTAATTACTGGGGCTGAGTAGCGTAATATCTTGTTGCTGATTTCATCAAGTCCTGCTGTGTTGTTGTTCTTTAAAGATGAAAGATAATTATAAACTTCACTAACTGACATGAAAGGAATACTGAGTTGCTTTAGATTTGCACATTTGCTACCTCTAAGTTTATTTAATTCGCTTAAACCAAACGTAGGGGTTAGTAGTGAAGATTTTAAGATATTTACTTCTTCTCTGACGTTATTGCTGAACTCTTCACAAGTGGGAACGTGATTATAACTCTGCAAATCAGACTGTTTTCTTTTGTTTGCTAGAATGTTAATTGCTTTCCAGACAGACTTACTGTCTGATTTATTCTGAACTAGGTTCCTAAAGTAATTTCTCTTTTCTTGCCTAATTAAATACTGAACTCTATTTCTAAGTAATCGGTAGCTAGTGAATTCCTTAATTTTGTGGGCCTGATCCCTTTCCCTCATGACTTGCAGTATCTCAGGTGTTATCCAGGGAAACTTCACTTGATGTTTGACTCTCACCGTTTTAATAGGAACATGCTTGTCAAATATATCCCTGAAGGTTTTTATCCAGTATTCCAAGGCCTTATCAGGGTCAGTTAGTTGGTACACATGATCTGAAGATGCTGCTTGTAACTCTTTCAGAAATGATTCGAAGCGGAATTTGTTAAAACTTCTAAATGTAATACTGGTATGTTTATTTTTTGGAAATTTTCAAGCCATGTCGTGTCCGTGTGCAACAGACCGGGTAATGATCACTCAGTGATGTGTGAGGGACTTTACATTCTATAATGTTTTGTTGATGAGCCACATATATGCGACCTATTAGTGTGGATGACGTTTCAGTTAATCTGGTAGGTTTAGTGATAATTTGGGATAAATTGTATGATAAAAGAATATCATTCCATGTAGCATCTGTTTGTCTGTAATTAATATTGAAATCTCCAAGAACAGTTATATCCTTTAAATTAAGAGACAAAACATAATCCATCGTACTTGTAAAGTTATCATATCACGGTGCTGTTGCATTTGGATTACGATATAGAAACCCGATTAAGATTGGCCTCTGCTTTGGAAGTTTGGTTTCCAACCATATACATTCAGTATCTGGTGTCTCAAGGTCTGTTCTACGGCAAGAGTGTATGGCTGTGGTGATATATACAACTATTCCTGTCTCAAGCTTCCTAGTAGGGTCACGTCGAAGTAAATTATAACCGTCTATCCTAATGTCTTCGTCAGTTATATTTTTGTTTAGACGACTTTCTGAAAAGCCAAAGACATGGAAGTTATTATTGACTATATTAGTTGCCTCAGAAAGTTTCCCTAGCAGTTGGTAAATGTTTAAATGACCAATTCTGAGACCTTCCTTTCGTAGCCACTCATCAACTGTCTGGACCATTTTCTACAACTAGTAATGGTAAGGTTACAATGATAGATAATTGAATACAAGATATTTCATGAAATGTTACAGTTCCTATTGTCTGAACATCGGTGACATGTGTTGCTTGTGGATGACAGACATCTTAAGGCTTGGCTTAAAGCTGCTGGGCTGAACTGCAGGAGATAATGTACATCTTGATTCCATTGCGGTGGGTGTGGTAGATTCTGGATTGTGTAAGAAATTGTTTGCCTGGATGGTTGGGGCTGCCGAGTGAGAAGGGGTGGGAACATGGAGTCATATGGAGAGGATAAAGGAGCTGGAGTTGGAGTTGGTATGAGGGCAGTTGGTGAGGTTTTGTGGGACACAGGGGGTTGCGTAATCAGAGAAGAGGTGGCCCCCCCCCCCGTGTGTTACGGGTTTTTACTTGTCTTCTCTGCTTTATGTTGCCTGTTGTGGCACTCTGTCCTGCTGTGTTCCAGCGGGGTACTTGATATTTGTAGCTAGTATATAGTATAGTAACTGTCCTGCTGTGTTCCAGCGGGGTACTTGATATTTGTAGCTAGTATATAGTATAGTAACTGTCCTGCTGTGTTCCAGCGGGGTACTTGATATTTGTAGCTAGTATATAGTATAGTAACTGGTAAATGTGGGGAACAACACAAAAAGACATGGCTTTATTATTGTTGTCCTTATTAGGTACCGTAGAGGCAGCCATTGGCAGGTTAACTTCGCTATTTTTCGGCATTTAGTGTTTGCTTTTTTGGTCTGATCCGATGCCTTTTGTTTTTCCTGTGCCACTGTCAGTTTGTCTGAATATTTCTCCCCTTTGCTTTTTTTCTTTGCCAGTGAGTTTTCCTGTGATTTGACCGGTTTTTAAAAAAATCATTTGTATCTTTTTAAAAACATGTTTAAATATATTTGAGGGCCATGTTTTCGATGGTTCTTGTTTGTTTTGAAAGTTGTTTATTGTCTCTACGGAAGGCAGGAAGGGAGGGGGGGTGTGGGGGTGGTAAACTGTAGAGTGTACATAGTGTGAAGACACAAGGCCCTCATAAGCCACTGCTTCTCTGATGTTATCCCATAAGACAAGGGGTATCCAAGTGGCGGACTGTAGGGGAGGGGGGCCGGGGGCCTAGGGACTAGGAGGTGATTATGAAAATGTAATTATTTGATTAAAATGAGCATTGTTAGGCAGGAAACGGTGAGCTTTAGTTCTGTGTTGCGAGAGACGCCAGTAAAATTATCATGGCTCCGTTTCACAGAAAGAAATCATCATGGCTCCGTTTCACAGAAAGAAATCATCATGGCTCCGTTTCACAGAAAGAAATCATCATGGCTCCATCTGACAGAAAGAAATCATCATGGCTCCATCTGACAGAAAGAAATCATCGTGGCTCCATCTGACAGAAAGAAATCATCGTGGCTCCATCTGACAGAAAGAAATCATCATGGCTCCATCTGACAGAAAGAAATCATCGTGGCTCCATCTGACAGAAAGAAATAATCATGGCTCCATCTGACAGAAAGAAATCATCGTGGCTCCATCTGACAGAAAGAAATCATCGTGGCTCCATCTGACAGAAATAAATCATCATGGCTCCATCTGACAGAAATAAATCATCATGGCTCCATCTGACAGAAATAAATCATCGTGGCTCCATCTGACAGAAAGAAATCATCATGGCTCCATCTGACAGAAAGAAATCATCATGGCTCCATCTGACAGAAAGAAATCATCATGGCTCCATCTGTCAGAAAGAAATCATCGTGGCTCCATCTGACAGAAAGAAATCATCATGACTCCATCTGACAGAAAGAAATCAGCATGGCTCCATCTGACAGAAAGAAATCATCATGGCTCCATCTGACAGAAAGAAATCATCATGGCTCCATCTGACAGAAAGAAATCATCATGGCTCCATCTGACAGAAAGAAATCACCATGGCTCCATCTGGCAGAAAGAAATCATCATGGCTCCATCTGACAGAAAGAAATCATCATGGCTCCATCTGACAGAAAGAAATCATCATGGCTCCTTCTGACAGAAAGAAATCATCGTGGCTCCATCTGACAGAAAGAAATCATCGTGGCTCCATCTGACAGAAAGAAATCATCGTGGCTCCATCTGACAGAAAGAAATCATCGTGGCTCCATCTGGCAGGAAGAAATCATCATGGCTCCATCTGGCAGGAAGAAATCATCGTGGCTCCATCTGGCAGGAAGAAATCATCATGGCTCCATCTGACAGAAAGAAATCATCATGGCTCCATCTGACAGAAAGAAATCATCGTGGCTCCATCTGACAGAAAGAAATCATCCTGACTCCATCTGACAGAAAGAAATCATGGCTCCATCTGACAGAAAGAAATCATCGTGGCTCCATCTGACAGAAAGAAATCATCGTGGCTCCATCTGACAGAAAGAAATCATCGTGGCTCCATCTGACAGAAAGAAATCATCGTGGCTCCATCTGACTGCGCAGATAGTAAGTAGTAAAACCCCTGAAATGAGATATAGGCACAATCTGGATGATTTACAATCGGGCCGCCACTCGGCTTGTGGAACACAGCAGCGAACCATGAACCCTTGGGAAACCCCAGCCAATAAAAAGAGTAACATGATTTAATCAGCAAACTAACAGACGCCAGCAGCAGGGCAGCAGCAGAGCAGCAGCAGCAACAGTGTAAATATGAAAACCAAAACTTCTGTTGGAACATGCGTTTTAATTTTGTCGCAGTTGATTACAGTTTCAGAAGGTGTCACACTGTTTATCTTCACAATTAAATGTCTGTCTTCGGCGATGATTTACGTGTGTTTATGTGTAAATATACTCGTGTTTGCCTGTCCAACCCATGCTACAGCAAGTCGAGTGATTATATTGACATCATTGCCATCTCTTCTTCCCGCCCCCACCTTATTAATTCAAAAGATAGAAATTCTTTTCATTCCAAAATTAGAAGTCTTTTAATTCCTATGGCGTCACGTCTCGTCTTGTTGCCACAGTTACCTTTGGCGTTATTTGATTTTTGGTTGGTTTGTTTGTTTGCTTTTAAACTTAGCTTTACGGCTTTCCCCTGTTGCACTGTTCCCTCAGTAAATGCCGTGACGAATGGCGTTGTGCTGCTCTGTGTGTATGTCTGCTGAGAAGATTACTTCCTTCTTCAGCGCCTCTTGACCAGCCGATACTGATATCTTTCTTCTGGCCACTCTTTCTTCTTCTTCTTGCGTCATGTTTTCACACATTGTACCCACGTTGTGGTATGCCACTGTATCTTTGTCACTTCATTTTTGTCATTGTATTCCTAATTGTTTTGTACTTTGTGCATAGTACTCAACTTTCCTGTACCATAGTTGCCTTATAAAGGTATGTTTTTTGTGTTTTTTTTACATTTATCTTTTATTTGTTCAGGTCAGTGCATCTTAAGCTGGGGTCCATGGAAAGAGTTCTGATGTCCACGGACCAGAAATTGATATTTCTCCATTAAAATGTAATTAGCATCTTCTGGGTTCTGTTCATTGCTTAATTTTTATTGAAGGGTCCACAGCTGTTCTCAGACTGGAAAGGGAATCCACAACTGTTCTCAGACCGGAGAGGGAATCCACAGCTGTTCTCAGACCGGAAAGGGAATCCACAGCTGTTCTCAGATCGGAAAGGGAATCCACAGCTGTTCTCAGACTGGAAAGGGGGTCAACAGCTGTTCTCAGGTCGGAAACGGGATCCACAGCTGTTTCGAGGTCGGCTGCGGGATCCAGAGTTGTGTAAACTTTGCTGATGCATAAGTTACATTTTTATAGATAATTTAGGGAGGAATAGTTTATCCAGCTGTTCCAACCAGTCCGCTTTGCAGTGTACTACTGTGCTGCATGGCCAAGATCTATCTTCCCCATCATGACCACCACCCCAGGTTCACACCTGCTAGTTATACTGTGTGCCAGTTATGTATCAATCTACATACATCAATATATGTGGCATACACATGACGTACAACATATGTCATCATAATGGTAACAAGGCATGATATCAATATAATAGATTAAACCTTCGTGTAAACATTAACTAAGACTGATGGACCTGTGATCCTGGGCTCTCCTGGTCCCACGAGTAATCCACATTATAAATCTAATTATGCCATCGCACTTATATCCAACGCGGCCACTGCTGCCACAGTACACCTATACATCTCCACGAATCAGTATGTGCCAGTGAGCTTCTTCACATATCCATGAATCATAAATGTGCTAATATACTTCTTTCGTATAACTACCACTACTGTGACCCACCTCCCTAACTCCACGAACTTCAGTTGTGCTAATGCGCTGAAAAAACTCAGCTGTCACTGCTGTGCCCCACCTCCATATCTCCTCGAATTCCAGTGTGCCAATGCACTTCTTCCTGCAGCTGCCGCTGCCATGTGACATGACTCATTATAGCACATAGCAGCATATATATTATCTATACGAGTGAGGGCATATTTTTGAATCAGACATGTGCCCATCCAGTATAACGATAATCACCATGAATCATACAGATTCTCCATATCAGTATGTGAATTACATAATTCCACATCACAGCATGATACAAGACATGATTACACAGTATGAGGTCGGATCGGGCTAAGTATTCTATAACAGTCCTAAGCACAATACGAACATGACCTTGCCCCGCCATTACCTCTAGGCAACTGTCTTCTCCGCCAACGCTTTCCTATATAAGATATGTAGATCCTTCCGCACCCTCATGACGTCCAATGTCGTTCGCCCCTTGAACCTCGAGTGATCGTTCACAGCTGTTCTCAGGTCGGAAAAAGGGTCCACAGCTGTTCTCAGGTCGGAAACGGGGTCAGCAGCTGTTCTCAGGTCAGAAACGAGGTTCACAGCTGTTTTCAGATCGAAAACGGGGTCCACAGCTGTTCTCAGGTCGGAAACGGGGTCAGCACCTGTTCTAATGTTGGAAACGAGTTTCACAGCTGTTCTCAGGTAGGAAACAGGGTAAACAGCTGTTCTCAGGTCAGAAACGAGGTTCACAGCTGTTTTCAGATCGAAAACGGGGTCCACAGCTGTTCTCAGGTCGGAAACGGGGTCAGCACCTGTTCTAATGTTGGAAACGAGTTTCACAGCTGTTCTCAGGTAGGAAACAGGGTAAACAGCTGTTCTCAGGTCGGAAACGGGGTAAACAGCTGTTCTCAGGTCGGAAACGGGGCAAACAGCTGTTCTCAGGTCGGAAACGGGGTAAACAGCTATTCTCAGGTCGGAAACGGGGTCCACAGTTGTTCTCAGGTCAGAATTGTGGTCCATGGCTGTTTTCAGGTCAGAAAGGGGGTCCTTAGGTGTTTTTTAGTCAGAAATGGGTCCACAGCTTTTCTCAGGTCGTGAAGGGGGTCCACACCATCATGAGAAAACAAACTGGAGAATCTGGAATATTAAAGGAAAAAAGAAGAACCAGTGAATGAATGAATGAATGAAAGATCTTTATTTTAAAAGAGTGAAGAATTGGGCGCGAAGGCCCGTCATTCTGCCCTTTATCAGTCCCTTTCTTCCAGCTCACTTGATTTAATGCAAGCGTACAAATTACATGAAAAAAATAGACACGAGAGAGAGAGAGAGAGGACCAAATGACAGCAACTAAAACTGATTAGAAGCAGGACGGAGAAGTGTGCCCGTCAACGATGTTCGGCACTTCACATATGAATGAATTATTACCGTCATGTATTGTCTTTGAGTGTAAAGAAAACTGGCTGTTCTGATTTCATCACGATTGTTTTGGCGCTGTACTTACTCAAAGATCTGCGGACGTACATGGCAACAGGCAGATCTGAGCGTGTCTCACGGCCCGCTGAGACAGTGGGAGCCCCAGCCGCCAGCGATACAGCGTGAGTGGATAAAACAAAGAGTGATAGAACGGGTTGGCGAGTGTCGGTGTCCCGTTTACGTGAAGAATGCATCTCTGAAGGATACGGTATAGGGGGAAAGCCTATCACAATTTGTGTCGCTGATTGACTGCTTGAGGGAGCAATTCAGACACTCTTAGGGGGCTTCATTACCGGTGGCAGGTCTTCGTTTTTCCTCTGGCTAGACCAATCAGGTGAAGGTTGCTTGATACGTAATGAGTGCTTTACTTTGTTTTGCTCGTTAAGGACTTTTGACAAAAAACTGTAGCTTCAGTGAAGATACCGTCAGTTCTTTCCTTTAAAGTCTGTGCCAGTAATGTGCAGCAGTTTACTTTTTCTCTAATTGTGATGTCTGTTCTTCTAGCATGTTTTTATTATACAGCTTTTGATTGACTAGTTTATTTAAAATTACCTTTCAAGTTTATAACGCTTTCGTTGTTTTTTTTTTAATGTTAAAATATTGGCTGATTGATTCAGTTCTAGAAAAGATTGTTAGAATATTGGCTGATTTATTCAGTTCTAGAAAAGATTGTTAGAATATTGGCTGATTTATTCAGTTCTATAAAAGATTGTTAGAATATTGGCTGATTTATTCAGATGTGGAAAAGAGTATTGGAACGTTGGCTGATTTATTCAGGTGTATGGTAGAATGGTAGAATGGTATGAATGGTAGAATATTGGTTGATTGATTCAGGTGTAGAAAAGAATGTTGGAATGGTGGCTGATTTATTCAGTTGTAGAAAAGAATATTAGAATGGTGGCTGATTTCTTCAGGTGTAGAAAAGAATATTGGAATGGTCGCTGATTTATTCAGGTGTAGAAAAGAATGGTAGAATACTGGCTGATTGATTTAGCTGAAAAAAAAGGATGTTAGAATTGTGGCTGATTGATTCAATTGTAAAAAAAGAATGTTAGAATATTTCATAGGAACATCAGAGCCGTTTATTTAACGACACTTTCTTACCTTAAAGAGATCTGTTGTGTATAGGTAGTTTTATATGACTTTACTGACCAGATGTCTGTGATATTAAACATGTTTGCTTTTATAACTGATATAAATATTATGTTATTTTTAAAAGAAAAGTCAAATTATGTTCACTGTAGATATCAGAATGAGTGAAAACATCATGGATGCTAGGAGTCTGTCTAAGTTAGCAAGTTTTCTGAATTAGCAGTTGATCTTAGCTCTCGTGCGAGTGTAATGTTTATACTGCTGAGCAAAGTAACGTTTCACCAGACTCCGGTACCACAGACTCTACATGATCTGTAAGACAAAATCCTTTATTATTATTATTATTATTATAAAGATGCTAAGTACTTAAGACAGTTGTGCTTTTTTTTCATTCTTTATACAAGTAATAACATCTGAGTGACATGGGAAGTTGCTAAAATCTCACCAGATCTCGTTCTGTCTCGTTCAGGTTTCTGAAATTAAAGAAGAATATTTTTAAGACATAGAACATCATAAATTACTGTCTTCTTTTTTTTTCTGGTCACCATCTTCATCGTCGTTTTCATCATCATTTTCATCACCGGACTGACCAGTCGATTTTAAAATGATGAAGTTTATGAGATACCACGTGTTACATTATGCAAGACGACTATTCACGGTACATATTAGTCACATTAGAGCTGTCTTCATAGTTTAGTTATGAGCAGTCACATTAAAACCTCCAGTATCGTGGACAGTAATATGATATCTCCTTTTACGACTTTCCGTCAGTGCTTGTATCTTCATTACTTTCTGCGGTAGAGACGCAGCACCACATTACTCTGCAGCCAGAAGTATGCAAAAGGAAACTTCAGCAGTCGAAGATCTCATATAAAAGAAGAAGAAAAAATATAGGAAAGTGTTTTACTATTAGCAATGTAGAGAAGTCTAATCGTGTGAACAAAGTGGAAAGTGCCAAGGAATAGCTATATAAATACATGCTGCCGTGTAGGGGATGTTGTTTTCATTGATATAACTGCATGTTCACGAAATAACAGGGTTTTTTATGTGACTGCTCATAATGAAGCTATGAAAATAGTTTTACTTTCATGAGTGTCTATTAGTCATAGACTTGCTTACTGTGCTAGTGTGTACTCAGATATTACGTACACCTGGAACTGGGTGTGTACCAGTTCGTTATGGAGTTTTTGTTGTGGACACTAAGAGGGTGCGCTGGTGTGTTAACTTTGTTATTGAAGTAGTAGGCGTCATAAGGGCACTGAGTTATTGAAGTAGTAGGCGTCATAAGGGCACTGAGTTATTGAAGTAGTAGGCGTCATAAGGGCAACTGAGTTATTGAAGTAGTAGGCGTCATAAGGGCACTGAGTTATTGAAGTAGTAGGCGTCATAAGAGCACTGATTTATTGAAGTAGTAGGCGTCATAAGGGCACTGAGTTATTGAAGTAGTAGGCGTCATAAGGGCACTGAGTTATTGAAGTAGTAGGCGTCATAAGGGCACTGAGTTATTGAAGTAGTAGGCGTCATAAGGGCACTGAATCTACGCGTGAGGAGCACCGTTTATTAGACTGTGCGGATAAAAGATAAATTCATAAGTTTTCTTTGTTAGGTAAGAGTTGCTCACGTTAAGAGCTCTTGTCTACTTCAGAGAATGAGTTGATTTCTGGAATGTCGCGGTTTTTGTGCGTGTGTGTTTTTTTTTTTTCATTGTAGTGTAAAATATGGTTTTGTGTCCAGCCAGCCATGTTTTGAGTGGGTCAGTGACTGGCTGGATTAAGTTTACCTTTTCTTCGTGTGCTAAGTAGAGTGAAACACCGGGGCCTGCGTTTATTTCTGTGTTATAACAGTAAGGTGAAGTTTATATATAAATATATATATATATGTATATTATGTATATATATATATGTATATTATGTATATTATGTGTATATTATGTGTATATATGTATATTATGTGTATATATATGTATGTGCGGGTGCTCATTTATATCATATAGCAATAACTAATGTGAAACATCGAATCATATGTACATTTATATCATGTAGCATTAAGTAGTGTGGAACATCAGAATTTGTAAACATCAAGGCATGTGCTCATTCGTATATGACTGTTGAGTTTTTATTATATATGATCGTTGACTTTTATTATATATGTTTGTCGACTTTTATTATATATTTTTGTCGACTTTTATTGTAATTATTCCAATATGGAAGGAAAAAAAATCAGTAAAAGGGACTGCAACCAATATAGAAGCATCTCACTTCTAAGCCATACTGAAAAAATATTCCTGCAAGATCCTAGAGAATAGACTGTGACCGGTGATTGGAACCACAGTTAAATTAAACTCAGATGGGATTTAGAAAAAAATGGAAGCTGTACAGATGTCACTTTTTCTCTAAGACCACTTAATTATGTAACAATCAGAAATTGAGCAGGTCGAGAAGTGTCCCAATAAAAGTATAAAACTGCAGGAGGCAGAGGACCAGGGCACGGACTTGAGAACTTTTGCTACTGCAGAAGAACGTCCTTGTTACTCAGACAAGTAGAGCCGGCGAAAGATCGGGGTCCGCGGCAGACGTTACGGAGGTCCAACCAGAACGTAGACAAATCTTCATCCTTTCTCCGGGGCTCACGAGTTTAGCCTGATAGATCTCATGAAAGCTGGAAACATGATATATCCTTCATGATGGCTGAGCTGTCTTCAGTCTTCAAGGGCCATTGACTGAGAAGTCGATATTGAAGGCGTCTAGAGTGGTTGACATAAAAAAAAGAAAAACTTGATAGTTCTCTGTAAATTACTACTCAGAAATCAGATATCTAAGACAGTTATGAGAAAATAGTCCTCAGAGATAGTCCTATGATAGTGTTTCATGTGGTATGAAGATAGTTTACTATGAAATACTAGAGCTTGCTAGAAAAATAGCTCCGAACAGGTGGGCGTGACTGATGGAATTAGTTCGGCCAGATACAAGAGATATGGATGTGTACTTTTCGGGGATACATGTACTCAGTTCCAGTGTCCTTAGTTAGGTTTCTGAGTATCACTGTGTTCTCTTAGTATCACTGTGTTCTCTTAGTATCACTATGTTCTCTATGTATCACAATGTTCTCTCAGTATCACTGTGTTCTTTCAGTATCACTGTGTTCTCTTAGTGTCACTTTTCTCTTAATATCACTGTTCTCTCAATATTACTGTTCTCTTAGTATCCCTCTGTTCTATCGGTATCACTATGTTCTCTGAGTATCACTATTTTCTCTCAGTATTACTATGTTGTCAGTATCACTATGTCCTCGTAATATCATTCTGACCTCTTAGTATCATTCTGACCTCTTACTATCATTCTGACCTCTTACTATCATTATGTCCTCTTAGTATCATTATGTCCTCTTAGTATCATTATGTTCTCTTGGTATCATTATGTCCTCTTAGTATCACAATGTCCTCTTGGTATCATTATGCCCTCTTAGTATCACTATGTCCTCTTAGTAGCATTATGTCCTCTTAGTATCACTAGAAACTTTCTCGTAGACATGTTCGTTGCTATTTTTTAGCAGAATTTATAGACTTCGCTACTGATAAGTTACATTTTGTATGTAAACTACCTGTTATTGTTGAAAATTGTGGCCAAGCGGTTGTCGTTTTCTTTGACGTGCTTAGTCAAAAGTGCCTGCAGTCGTGCAGACTCACGTTTTTATGGTATTTATACCGAGTGAGTGAGCGTGAAGTCTTTCACTGAAGCATCCGTTATCCTTGCCTTCAGTTTCAGTAACTGGTGAACTGAACATTTTGTCATTAGTATACTCTCTCTCGCTCCCTCTCTCTCTCGCTCCCTCTCTCTCCCCGCTCTCTCTTTTTACCTCCTTCTCCTCTCTCACTCCCTCCCTCTCTTCTCTCTCTCCTCCTTTCTCCTCTCCCCCTTTCTCCTCTCTCCCTCCCTCTCTCTCTCAATCTCTCCTCTCTCTCTCCCTCCTCTCTCTCTCCCACTCTGTCCTCTCTCTCTCCCTCCTCCCTCTCTCTCCCTCCTCTCTCTTCTCTCTCTCTCTCCTTCCCTCTCTCCCCTCTCTCTCTCCTTCCCTCTCTCCCCTCTCTCTCTCCTTCCCTCTCCGTGCCCAATTCTTAACCCTTTTGAAATAAAGATCAATCAGTCAATCAATCAATCTATCCCTCCCTCCACTCATGCCCCTTTCCAAAATAAAAAAAAAAACAGTCGAGTCTATCGAACATGGTGGCCTTGACGTTGGTCAATCCCTTCCAATACACTGGTTTGGAGAGTTTACATTCAAGAACAGACGAACACGTTGGGGTGCAGCATCTTGTAGGAGAACTACCCGTGGCCGAAACTCTTAAGATTCGGCATATGTAACCTCTACACCGTTCAGGTTTCTGTCATAGTTCTTAAGATATGATTTGTCTTCATCAGACAAAGATTTTCTCTACATCCTTGAACCTAGCCTGCTTATATTGTATTTGTCAGCCAGAACTTATGTCTAAAACACGTAGTATTGCTGGCTTCTTGTAAGTCCTTAGGGCGCGTGAGGCCGTTTAGATTTCATGAATGGTAGTTACACCTTCTTCATCACGTAACCCTCCAGATATCCCAGTGTGTGGTCCCGCGTACTGACATATGCGATTATTGGCCGAAGCACAAGATCAGCGCTGATATTTCTGTTTACAACGTGAACTTAGTTTTTTATTATATATGATTGTCGAGTTTTTATTGTATATGATTGTCGAGTTTTTGTTGTAATTATTCCAGTATGGAAGAAAAAAAGGCGGTAAAAGGGACTGCAACCAATATAAGGGCATCTCAGTGCTAAGCCATACTGGAAAAATGTTCTGCAAGATCCTAGAGAACAGACTGCGACCAGTGATTGAACTCAGATGAGATTTAGAAAAAAACAGAAGCTGTACAGATGCCATCTTTTCCCTAAGACAACTAACAGAAAAATCAATTTAACGCAACAAGATACTGAGCATAGCTTACGTAGATCAAGAAAAAGCATCTGATAGAAACTGTGGGAAACCATACAGCATTATGCAGTTAGTACATATTTGACAGAATAGGCCAAGCAAAGACTGCATTTCAGAGAATGAGAAACATATTAGCTAACACATCCTTATCAATGAATGTTAGAAAACGAGTCCTAAAATGCTATATTGAACCTGTCTTGTTATATGGAAGTGAATCATGGACAATAGGCAAGTCTGCACAAAAATCATTGGAAGCAGCAGAAATGTGGTTTATTAGAAGAATGTTGCGAATCCCCTGGACAGCAAAAATAACTAATGAAGAATGTATGAGAAGAGCTGGAGAGACAAAAAACCTTGTCAGAAAGATAAGAGAGAGACAATGTACTTTCATAGGACATGCAATGAGAAGAGGGGGCATTGAAAATATTATAACAACAGGAAAAATAGAAGGCAGAAGATCAAGAGGAAGACCAAGAGAAATGATACCGGACAGTCTGACGGGATGGTGTGAGAGGAGATCACCAACTGAACTGATGGCCTGCATGAAGGATCGGGTACTCTGGAGAAGCATAATAGCCAACGCCAGTCGGCACGGCACCTGATGATGATGATGACATATTTGACCAACCTATGCAAAAACCTGTATGAAAACAGTCAGTGTATAGTTAGAACAAATGCGGGTCACTTTGAACCATTCATCATAACATCTGGAGTGAGATAAGGCTGTGTATTATCTCCATTACTATTCATAACATATATTGACAACGTCTGCAAAGAAGCTAACATACATAGTAAAAACTCCCTGACAAAGCTGCCAAACCCCAGAAAGAATGCCGATAAACCCACAACAGCTTCCAGAAGACATACCCATTAGTATCAATGATCAAGCACTTATAGCCACATCAGAAAAAGACCTACAGCAGAACAGATAATTTCGCAAGGGGATATAAAAGTCACAACATGAAGATCAGTGCTGAAAAAACTGAAGTCGTGACCATAGAGAGAGAAGAAATCCAAACAAAGATCTTTCTAGACAACCAGCCCTTGAAACAAGTGAAACATTTCAAGTACCTAGGTAGCATAATATCATCCTCAGGGACAATTGACGCTGAGGTTGAGAACAGATGCAATAAAGCAAATCAGGTCATTGGACAAATGACTCCTTTACTGAAAAACAAATACATCACAAATGAAACAAAAAGGGCACTGTACAACACATGTATTTCAGTTTTCCTCCTAAATCTATGATATCAATGTCAAACATGAACATTAATAGCCAAGAACAAAATAAAAATCATCATAACAGAAATGAGATGTTTAAGGACAATACTGAATGTGACAAGAAGAGACCAAACAAGAAACAACACCATCAGGACAAAGGTTGAAGTAACACCTGTATTGCATTATATCCAGAAACAGCAAGTCAAATGGTTTGGTTATGTTACACGGTTACCACCAGACAGTATATCACAGACAACATTCATACTAAGATCTGTAGGTAACAGAGGAAGAGGCCGCCCACGTAGGAGATGGAGAGAGGAAATTACAGCGGCGTTAATTATCCCATTTTATGAAGCAAATCGTCTATCAAGACGTCTATTTGTCCCTTCAACACCGAAAGGTATATGAGGAAGGAGATAAGACAAGATAAGTTGAGACTTATATATGATTGTCGTATCGCATCGTCTTACCAGGAAAGTTTGACTGAAAAAAAAATATTTGCAACTCGTTTTGCCTTGTACTCTGACGACACACCGGGACAATTTGTCTTATGTTTCTTCACTTGATTTTACTTTTCTGTCTGTACGTGATTGTGCAACATACATTTTATCTCAGAATAGGTAAAATAGTTTACATCATTGGTTCATCATCTACTTTTCATTCTTTCTCATTTCATCATCTACTTTTCATTCTTTCTCATTTCATCATCTACTTTTCATTCTTTCTCCGTTCATCTATTTTTCATTCTTTCTCTTTTCATCGTCTACTTTTCATTCTTTCTCTGTTCATCGTTTACTTTTCATTCTTTATCTGTTCATCATCTACTTTTCATTCTTTCTCTGTTCATCATTTACTTTTCATTCTTTATCTGTTCATCATCTACTTTTTGTTTGAGTACACTCAGAGGCCCCCACTGTTCAGATAATGTCAGTGTAACTCTTCTTGGTGTGGATTAAATACTGGCCAGCCTGGGTATTGGTCTCAATCCACTGCTTTGTCCAGGTCTTACAGTGCTATTAAAGCAGCCATGGTCGGGTCTGTATACCCCGTCGGCCACCCTGTAAATTGCCGGGGTTTGTTTTACTGTATTGAAGGTGCACCTGCCATTTTAATGTTCTCCTCTTGATTTCACGTTCGTCGTTTTTCACGTATGTCTGTTATCAAGTCTTAAGAAATCTGTCTGTTTGTCTGTCTGTCTCTATCTTACTTTAAACCATTCTTTCTGTGTCCCTCACACCCCCCCCCCCCAAACTCTCCATTACCCACCCACCATTTTCTGTTTTGATTGTAAAGATTAAATAACAGAAAACCAGACCTCATATAGCTCCACCTATCGTATTCTCTTTCTCTCTATCCAAAAAAAAAAAATGGCCCTGTTTAATTAAATACTCGGAAATCTGACATGCTCATTTCATTTTGTATAAGGAAATATGATTGCCATCTTCTAGTTGCCCCTCGCCTGGACAGTCTCAGTTTTCCTATGTTAGGTGTATGTATGTATGTTAGGTATATGTATGTATGTACGTCCACCGATGTAGAAAATTATCCAGGGTTTGTGTTATAAGCCGAACATGGCGTCGAGTAAACATAGTCTGGCCAGCATGAGTAATAATCATCCTTAGCTATTGTTGTCCTCGCACTGGTTTCTGTTTACGCCAGAGTGGCTGATATTTAATTTCGCTCATGGTCAGCATTACAGACAGTCAGCATAAATAATGGCGGAGTCCACGGCTCGTATTTCAGCGCCAGAATCCGGCGGAGATATTTCAACCGTTTTCCCCCCGTGTCTGCCAGCGGTTCTCAAGTATTTCATTTCACGGAGTGTCAGTTTCATAACTCATGTTTTCCACACCTTGTCACTACTAATTTGGTAACTGATAGATGCTGCTGGGAGTAAACAAATGGCGAGAGAAGCCGGTAACAGAGGTAAACGGAGACCTGTAATATCTGTAGAAATTGAGCCTGTAAACGTTTGGAATGGTGAAAGGCAGTGGAGAGAAGCCATGAAATGAGAGGTCATATTCGCATCCTGTTATTTCGCTTGCTGTAACATACAGTCTGTGGGGGTCCTCTTTGAACGTTTATTTGCTTGTTTTGATGTAAAGTAAGCATAGTTTTCGTGAATACGGTGAAGATTTGTAGCTTCTAAATAGCTAGACGGCGGCGTGGCTGTCTGGTTCAGCGCACGAGAGTTTGGCCACGCCCCTGCCTATCAGCCAGGACTGATGGAAGCAGCATGTTATGTTCGTTTAGCCTGTTTCATCGGGATAGTGATCGACGTGTCCTAAATCACCGTGGAGCCCATCCAGAAGCTGATGGCTAGGTCTGCTCTGAAAATGAAATATAACGAGCCATAACTCTTTATTCGGTTTAATGGATGCGTCTGGAGAGCGTCTACGTGGCAGTGGTTGGCAGGAACTGACATTCACGGCTGCAGATAGATAATGCCCGGCTACTGAAAGCTTCTACGCTTGTTTATCAGAAAGAGGAAATATGTGAAAACCTTGACATGGCTCTGCGGAAATGTTTCACATTGCGTGGTGTAGTGGTTAGATCACAGAAAACTTGTCACCATTTCTTGTTGAGTCACTGTTATAAGAGGCAAGAGAAGCATGATTTCTCAAATATTGAGTTCATCATCATCATCTAAGTACCCAGAATGAAAAAAAAAAACAGGGATGAATGAATGAATGAATCTTTATTTTTAAAGGGTAAAGAATTGGGCACGCAGGCCCTTCTTACATTCTGCCCTTCATCACTCCATCATTCATTCTTCCCGATTTAATACAAGTGTACAAATTACATTAGGGAAAAACATGTCAAAAGAGAGTAAGATTAAACTATTACATTCAAAGTAAAAGAGAAGAAGCAATTAACCTAATAAAATAGCACTAACACACAGACATGTACATAATCAAAAATACGTTGTCAGTACAGATCTTCTAACATATGTTTTTTTAACAGACGTTAAAATAATTTCTAACAATATCTAACAAGTTACTTTTCAAACTATGTAATTTTAGTACTTGATGGCTGGCGAGTCATGGGTTGAGAGTGCTGGTTATTCTATGGAGGCATATAGTTACAAACAAGTAAATAATGAAACAAGTTTGAGTTAAAGGATGAAGTATTACTAATGGATTTTAAATGGTAGAGGAGGGTGTTCCAGAGCTGTACTGCAGAGTATGCAAGGCATTTCTTGTACATTAGGGAAACTACTCGAGTGTCCGATAAACGTCCCAAACAGCATGTCACCACATTTTGCCTGCCTGTCTGCCAATTAAAATCACTGGACATGACAATACCGAGATAATTTAGAAGCTACACATGCCATAAAGTCAGCCAGTTGCGAATGGAAATGTCTAAAGAAAAGTGTTGCTAAAGGAACGGGCACAAAAAAGTGACTTGTAGCTCCACAGTGGTTTTCCACAAAAGTGCAGTTAACACAGAGCGTGGGCTGGAATCCTAGTGTGGTTCTGTTGTTTGTGAACATTTTATTTAAAGCTGGTGTGTTGGAATAATAGTTTATGATTATCTGATGGTCTGAGAATTTTGTTGTTGTTGTTTCCTTGAAATACTGAGAGTTTCATGGAACGAAGAAAAACCTCGTGAACACTATGCTGCAAATGGCAGAGGAAATCGGATTGAGTTAAACATGTAAAAGAGGACAAATAATTCATTTGTCGTGTAGTGAGTTTTGCCCAGTTTGAAAACCCCACGGAAAGAGAAAGAAGAAATCACCCCCCCCCCCCCACCCAACCCCGTTCCATGTTTTTTGCTGGAGGCAGCGCACGAACAAGGGAGAAGGTAACAGACGTTGTGGTGGATCACTGCGCCGATGTGGGCGTGGAGAATCATAATCTGTGACGAAACAGAAAGCAATAAGCGTGACAAGGGATGATGTTTGTTGCTATTTTGCCACAGTATATAGATTCTTCGTGAGAAAAATGACAGAGTAAATTGATGGGGGGAACCTCATGAACTAGGTTCACATTGATAAAGCGAAATGAATCAGGGTGTTCATAGTGTGATAAGATAAGACCTTGCTTTTTTTTTTCTTCCAGCATCTTCTCACTGTAAGCTGATGGCGGTACGTGCTTGGTGCAAGGTGAGCTTTGATGTATATGTTAGAGACTGCAACTTGTGTTCAGGAATGAATGTTGTATGGTGCGACAATGAATGTTGCATGTTCAGGAGTGGATAATGTATTTAGGGAATGAAAATTGTATGTAAGGGAACGAATCTTGTATGATGCGTGAGCAAATGTTGCATGTGCTGGAAAGAATGTTGTATGTTTAAGAATGAATGTTGTATGTATGGGGAATGAATGTTGTATTTTGCTGGAATGAATATTACATGTTCACGAGTGAATGTTGTATGTTGCTGGAATGAATATTACGTGTTCACGAGTGAATGTTGTATTTTGCTGGAATGAATATTACGTATTCAAGAGTAAATGCAGTATATAGGGGAATGAATGTTGTATGAGCGAGCACGTTTGCTTACACCTAGACAAAATACTGAAATCAGTCGAATCTTTTCTTTTTGATTTTTGTAAACCACGGAAAAGCTCTGAAAAAAAATCATTCTCAATTGATAATACACGCAGAGAGATTTGAGTAGATAATTTTACATGACAGCCAGGCAGTAAGAGTACAAATGCCACTGCAGAAAGTAGCCTTGCCATGTGTGCTGCAGGCTGGAAAGTTTTAAGAACCTCTTCAAAAAAAAAAAAAATGTCATGGGAGCCAGATCTTTGCCGAAGATGTTGGTAAACATCGCATATTTGTTCGTATCCTGGGGTGTACGCAAGAAGACTGGGCAACATCTTCTCATAAAGCGGCTTTTTTAAGGTAAGGGTAACGGGAAAATTCCAGCCTCCACGCCATTAAGACACACACTGGGGATACGGTGTTAGGCCCGCATGTCCAAGACCTTGGGCACGTGAAAGCCTGATGTGGTCATATCACACCGGGCAACATCTACTTTCCCTGATTTTTCTGGTACGCGTTTTCGAGAGGCTTGGGTGGACGTTGGGGCCTTTTTGATGTGTCCCAGAAAATAAAAATTCCCCCACTGCTGGGACTGAACCCGGTACCACCGGATTAGTAAACCGAGCGCCTAACCACTCAGCCAACCAGGCCGCCAGTCGTTGTAAGGCTTGTCAGTAAGCTCCTTAAGTCGACGCTTACATCGCCCGTCAAGATTCCGCGGCACAGTCCGGTACCAGGGAAACTCTGGAGTGAAGAGATAGGAGATTATAGCTCACTAGTCACAGTGTAAGAACAAGTTCCTATTCTTCAGTTTATTTCGTCTACTTCCTACCAAGAGCTACCTGCAATAACTGTGTTAAAGAGGTCGTTAAAACATATCTGACCGTGTTAAAGAGGTCGTTAAAACATATCTGAACGTGTTAAAGAAGTCGTTAAAACATATCTGACTGTGTTAAAGAAGTCGTTAAAACATATCTAACCGTGTTAAAGAGGTCGTTAAAACATATCTGACTGTATTAAAGAAGTAGTTAAAACATATCTGACTGTGTTAAAGAAGTAGTTAAAACATATCTGACTGTGTTAAAGAAGTAGTTAAAACATATCTGACTGTGTTAAAGAAGTAGTTAAAACATATCTGACTGTGTTAAAGAAGTCGTTAAAACATATCTAACCGTGTTAAAGAGGTCGTTAAAACGTATCTGACCGTGTTAAAGAAGTCGTTAAAACATATCTGACTGTATTAAAGAAGTCGTTAAAACATATCTGACTGTGTTAAAGAAGTAGTTAAAACATATCTGACTGTGTTAAAGAAGTAGTTAAAACATATCTGACTGTGTTAAAGAAGTCGTTAAAACATATCTGACTGTGTTAAAGAAGTAGTTAAAACATATCTGACTGTGTTAAAGAAGTAGTTAAAACATATCTGACTGTGTTAAAGAAGTCGTTAAAACATATCTGACTGTGTTAAAGAAGTCGTTAAAACATATCTGACTGTGTTAAAGAAGTCGTTAAAACATATCTGACTGTGTTAAAGAAGTAGTTAAAACATATCTGACTGTGTTAAAGAAGTAGTTAAAACATATCTGACTGTGTTAAAGAAGTAGTTAAAACATATCTGACTGTGTTAAAGAAGTCGTTAAAACATATCTGCGCTTGTACTGTTTACCTGAGTCTTTTGCAGTTGTCTTGGTAAAAACATGGCGGATATACGAGCGTATTTAGTCAGATTTTTTTTCTGAGCTTTTATGATGTTTTGATGTGATAGGATAAGAGTTGATAACCGGTTTTTGGGCCCAGATATAATGATGAGCATGATAAAGACCTGTTAGCGGGCCCAGGTATAATGATGAGCACGATAAAGACATCCGGCTTCTGTAAACGAAGAAAAATGTCAGTCTAGTATAAGAAGTGTTTATGTGTGTGTGTCATTTTCAAGCATTGTTTGGACACGGAAACAGGACATCTTTAGTTACGTGTGTCACGGCAGGGTGAGTAGGACGTCAGGCCCAGAAAGCTAAGATGGCAGGATGATCATTTATAAACCTCGTTTTTGGAGGACAATTAGGTCCAGAGAAACTTAAAACTTAATTTAAAAGGGGAAGTAACTTTCGCTGTTGATGACCCAGGGTAAGCAAGGTCAAGGGCAGACGAGGGTGAAGGACGCCGCGAGGAAGTGTTAAGTTCAGATTTTTGAGGGAAGAGGCTACAAAAAGTTGAAGCGGACTACGCCGTGAAATTGGATAACGGAGAAAATAATTATCCTAATAAGGTAAGAGAGAATTTCACGGGATAAATTATCATTGTGCAGATTGATGGCGTAAACGAGGCGTATTTTGTTAAGCTGGAAGAAGGCATTACGTAGATTCGCTGGCATGTAGTTTTTTTGTTTTTTTGTTTTTGTTTGTGTGAGGGGGGATTTTATTCTTCCAGAGTAACGGAGCAGAACATTCAGGATTAACATAGAAAATTCTAGTTGTGTTAACATGTACACAATCTTACATGCGGTATTAACATTCTTATTAAAATTATTATTGTATTTACGTGTACACAATATTCCTTGTATTCTGTTATAGGGTCAGGCAGTGCCATTTAAGTTTTGGAGCACTGTTATAGGGTCAGGCAGTGCCATTTAAGTTTTGGAGCAAAGTCCATCATTCTGTTTTATGTGTAAGTGTTTCTGTATGTGTGTATGCACTGGAGAGAGTGGGTTACGTGTGACTTGGACATGCCTGAAGGTATCTCTGGTTATACGCTCAAGAGTAGTCAGTCATACGTTGTAAAGCTGAGACTTATGGGCAGCAAGTCCAGTATTCTGGTTATGAGCTCAAGAACAGTTCTACATTGTAAAGCTGAGACTTATGGGCAGCAAGTTCAGTATTCTGGTTATAAGCTCAAGAACAATTTTACGTTCTAAAAGACTTATGAGCATCCAGTTCAATATTCTGGTTATAAGCTCAAGAATAGTCTACGCTGTAAAGCTGAGACTTATGGCCAGCATGTTCAGTGTTCTGGTCATAAGCTCAAAAATAGTTCTACGTTGTAAAGCTGAGACATACGACCAGCACGCACAATGCTCTGTTTGTTTTGCAGACCATATTTCATGAAACGGCCGGTATTTCGTATCCTGGCGTCTCTGAGAGGAGGAACAATAAAAAAAAAAGTGCTTCAGAACTGGAGAGGAGACAAATCTAGGGCTAAATTCAGTTCGTGACTTGAGCGTTGTCTGGGGAGTTTGGAGCCAGGGAACGAAAGAATGAACTTTATTTTCAAGGAGTGAGGAGTTTGGGCTCCCAGACCTGCGTGAAATTCTGCCCTTCTTCTCTCAACTTTCACGCTAACGCAGTCCTTCAACACAAATGAAATGCAGCAGTCATTTGCATGTCCCTTGCGGAACTTTGCCTCCCTAACAGGTCTCATGTAGGCCTCTCGGTTGTAAGCAGTTTGCCCTGCTGCCGATGCATCCATTTGCAGATTATCAACGTCGTCTTGTAGCCTTC
Source organism: Achatina immaculata (assembly GCA_009760885.1). Classification (NCBI taxonomy): domain Eukaryota; kingdom Metazoa; phylum Mollusca; class Gastropoda; order Stylommatophora; family Achatinidae; genus Lissachatina; species Lissachatina immaculata. The sequence goes on from CM019704.1 coordinate 32,728,908, forward strand.
TTCGCCTTGGTCTTGTTTGTGTGTGTGGGTGTCCACCCTGTATGTGTATGTTTCACATTCTCACACGGTGATTACGGCCAGGCTAATAAACACATTGATTACAGCCAGGCTAATGAGCACATTGATTACAGCCAGGCTAATGAGCACATTGATTACGGCCAAGCTAATAAACACATTGATTACGGCCAGGCTAATAAACACATTGATTACGGCCAGGCTAATGAGCACATTGATTACGGCCAGGCTAATAAACACATTGATTACGGCCAAGCTAATAAACACATTGATTACGGCCAGGCTAATAAACACATTGATTACGGCCAGGCTGATAAACACATTGATTATAAGTATAAAGTATAAAGTGAGTGCTGAGAAAGCGAGCTGTGATGAAAGTAGGTATCTTTAGGGACTATATCATCAAACTCTCAAGTAAATACCGACAACTGTAAGGACTTTTGAATGTCAGTTATAGTTTTAGGTGAAACAGAAGTGTGAGTGTAACAGAGAAGTGAATGAATTATTCATGGGCCCCAAAGCTAGAGTGGTCAAGAGTTTGTCTTATCTTAGACTGCCCACCCCCCACTCCCCCCCCCCCCCCATTCAAGCTAGAGTGGTCAAGAGTTTGTGTTATCTCAGATTGCCCACCCCCCTCAAGCTAGAGTGGTCAAGAGTTTGTCTTATCTTAGACTGCCCACACCCCCCCCCCCCCTTCAAGCTAGAGTGGTCAAGAGTTTGTCTTATCTTAGACTGCCCACCCCCCCCCCCCCATTCAAGCTAGAGTGATCAAGAGTTTGTCTTATCTCAGACTAGCCTCCACCCCCACCCCAAGCTAGAGTAGTCAAGAGTTTGTCTTATCTTAGACTGCCCACCCCCCCCCCATTCAAGCTAGAGTGGTCAAGAGTTTGTCTTATCTCAGATTGCCCACCCCCCTCAAGCTAGAGTGGTCAAGAGTTTGTCTTATCTCAGACTGGCCCTCCCCCCCCCCCCAAGCTAGAGTGGTCAAGAGTTTGTCTTATCTCAGACTGGCCCTCCCCCCCCCCCCCCAAGCTAGAGTGATCAATAGTTTGTCTTATCTCAGACTGGCATCCACCCCCAAGCTAGAGCGATCAAGAGTTTGTCTTATCTCAGACTGGCATCCACCCCCCAAGCTAAAGTGATCAATAGTTTGTCTTATCTCAGACTGGCCTCCATCCCCAAGCTAGAGTGGTCAAGAGTGTGTCTCAGACTGGCCTCCACCCCCAAGCTAGAGTGGTCAAGAGTTTGTCTTATCTCAGACTGGCCCCCACCCCCACCCCAAGCTAAAGTGATGAAAATGTCTTATCTTAGACTGGCCTCCACCCACAAGCTAGAGTGGTCAAGAGTTTGTCTTATCTCAGACTGGCCTCCACCCCAAGCTAGAGTGGTCAAGAGTTTGTCTTACTTCAGACTGGTAGATAGGGCACTGAGTAGAGAAATGGCTGATGGAGTTGTCTCTAACAGCGAAGATTACAGGGTCGATCCAGCCGGAGGCGCCTCAATCATCCAGGTGTAGAAAGGGGTACCTGGCTCCTGGAAGTATGGAAAGAAAGGTGGCGCCTTATATAAATACCGAATGCATCACGCTCTAGTGTGGGGACAGGTCGTGGAGAAGATGGGCACTGTTTTTCGCCAGACAGTTTTTTTTTAATCGTCCAGTGAAAACAGGTCTTTGCGTTATTGTAATCTTGCCCAGTGGTTTAGGGATCCACATATTAGTCAGAGTGGTGGAGCTTCTTGTGAAGTGTGTATTTATATTTATGAGAAAGCTATCCAAGATCACAGTGTGTCTGCTTCGATGCCTGTGCTTCAGAAATAACCTGACGGTTTTGTTTACGAAGTACTAGCAGGTACTTGGAGACATATATTATTTACAACAGGATCATAAAGTGACCTCAGTTAGTGGGGACATAGAAACTAATAGACTCTGAAAGTTTGTTCTTGAAAATTACAGATCAAAGATAATCCAGATTCCCGTTTTAGAATTAAAATGAGAGAATCTATACGCTTGTGTCTTGTAAACAAGATATTGTCGTAACACTTTTATTTTAAATTGGAAATTATTTTAACTTTTGTGGGGGCTTGATAGATATCTTTGCGAGGCAGATGGATGAAGTATCAATAGCTTAACAGGAGGCTGAATTCCCATGTAAGGCAGGGCAAGAGACAGAATGAGATGGAGGATTATTATAAGCAATCTCAGCTGCAGAGATGGTAGCGGCATTATGATGGCTGGGTAAAGTTTGAGCGAAGTCAGTAGGGCATTCCTTTAGTGGAATGATAGCGGCCAACTCTAGCTATGGGCGAGAAATCTTGGCTAGGAGAAGACCGTCTGTGGAAGTTTGTACGTTCTTTAATATGGAATACCCGGAGTTTTATGCGTGGAGTAGTGAGCATAATGTGTATAGAGCCATCTTTCAGAACAGCTGCAGGCTGTAATTGAGGCCGCGTTACTGGATGATGGACTTAACTTCCACTTAACGTCAGACATGTTAGAATGTTAATTGTTCTTCAGAAATAGAATGTCTGCCATTAGACGAAGATTTCCTTCCATTTTCCATAACACTGTTTTTAACAGAGTTTTATTTTTTTTTCCTTTGATGTATCTCAACGCATGAACTGCAGATTTGTACACAGTCATGACCAAGGTAACGCCTGCTCGACCGGGATATCCAGCAAGAAAAAGTCAAGGTGTGGTCGTATGTCGGTCGTTATAGCGGGAGGTAGATACTAAATACAACTCACTACAATAACTATATATATATATGTATGTATGTGTGTGAGTGTGTGTGTGGGTGGGTGGGTGGGTGGGTGATATTTTTCCGTTACTTACTAACAGATGAGCACGGAAACTGTGCGGGAATTAAACAAAATACCAATCACAACATATTAAATAAAGAACCATCATGTAACAACATTTCATTGAGACAAGCACAGACCCACGGGCTTACATTGTGTATTTACCAGAAGATGATGCCGCGTTCTTGTTCATCTCCTTCTCTTCTTCATCTGATGAACTTATGTAGAACTTCAGATGTTTGTAAATGGTGTCACAAAATGCATCGCAACACGTTAAACAGCCCTATGAGACCGGCCGGCAGTAGGCGCATGAATGTACCTGAGCTTCTTTGTGTCAGCACCAGGGTGTCTTGTGTTCTTGTATTCTTGGGCCAGCACTGGCGAACTATAACCGGTAAAGACCCTGCCATATTTCCGCGAAATTGTTCTCTTCTCTCTCAAGAACAGGAAGCCCGAAGTTCTCATTGCCTTGCGCGTGTGTGGCTGTGCACTGTCGGACATGATATCTAGTTGTATGTCCTCCATTCTGTTCTCAACTGACACTTTATACTTCTGCTGCGCTGTGAGTTCTGTGTACAGTATTGCGACAACCAGGTACGTCCTAAACACAGAGGAACAAACCAGGCAGAATGAAGACGTCAGATCCTTAAGTCTTATAGTGACATAATTGGCTTCCCAGAATATCTCAAGACACAGTAATTTGCAGTCAGGTTTCTCAGTCACATTCTCCCCAGTCACGAACACGTCCACACTCAAGCACAGTCTCAAGTCAGCTCTCCTGGACACTCAACAGCCCAAGCCAATGCCGTCTTCACCGCTAATCGGTTTACCAAGTGGACTTAAATCTGATTTGTTTTCAAACCAGTCACTCGTCAAGCTACGCTGACTTCGGACAACGTTACCCTGCTGCTGTGGCTGTCGATGCTGTGGAGATGTTGGAACTTAGGCTTCGCGTTGATTTGAGAGTGGTTTACGATGGCCAGCTTGAAGACCTGGAGTGGATTTAGTCAGAGTTAGCCTGATACTCGGAGCACCAGTCGGGGAACTGTTGACCAGCTCTGGTTCTTTAAACTGACTTTGTCACATGTCTGACTACAGCTTATTGATGGAGCTTAATGAGACAACCAGGCACTGACCAGTCTTCTAATATACGGGCATGGGTATGGAGGGAAAACCGTCACGCCCCCGGCTATGACAACCATCTAACGTTTCCATGGTTGTCACTAAGCGGGACATTGCGTTCTCCACTTTGAGCAAGGAGAAGATTTGTGTGTGCGTGAGTGTGTGTGCGTGAGTGTGTGTGTGTGTGTGTGTGTGTGTACACGTACGTTTTAATAGCAAAAAGTAATAGCAATAGCGAGAAACTTGTAAAGATCATTTAAGAGCTCAATAAAAGAGATCTAGAGCTAAACAGCAACAAGACAGAAATAATAGGAATATCGAAAAGAGTAAATATAACCAAAGTGCAACATCCTTTCACATGGGAAGACATTCATTAACATTGGAACGACAATAACAGTTAATTGCAATTGCACAAATGAAATAAAACAGTATTCAGTATTCGGTTCTCGGTATCATCGCGAACGAGATAATCTTATAACGCTCCACCGCCTATGCATAAAAATGTTCATCGATGGTCCTTCGCATCAGTCCTAGATGATGAGTCACCCAATGAGGACGCCATTTTATGAATTACGTTAGTCCAAATACGAAACTAGTCTGGGTATCTCGGCACTAACTCCGTAGGTAAGGCGCCAAGCCGAACCAGGACTTACAAAAACCGTCACATTTCTCTATTGGCCGGACAGACATAACTAAGAACCATCAGTGTTGTCTGTGCAGAGTTCAAAGCCCACAGTGGTGCCATAGCACTAAGCTCAGTAGCTCGTCACACAGAACCGACCTCCATCTTTAAACCAATGACGACACTCTTGTTCATTTGACACGTTTATGCGTTTTTGTTCCCGCCACACACAGTCAGAGAAGGGTCACAACAGCACGCAGGCACTTTCAACCGGCAGCGCAGAAATACAGCGCCATATCAAATATCATAACAATCTCTGTGTCATTTGTGAGAGCGGAAACCGCCATTGCTGAACCGGAAGTCATCAGATGAAATAAAACAACGGACAGGTAAGGCAAGAGCAGCTTTTTTGTTTTACGTGGAGATGATAGTAACAAATAAGTTGATACTAACAATTAAGATGTCACTGAACGTAAGGAAAAGAGCATGCTGTTATGAAACCAGTTTCGCTATATTTTTTTGTGAAACTTGGACAATTAACGGAAAGATGACAAAGAAAACAGAAGCAACAAAGATGTGGTTTTGGAGAAAAATGTAACCAATACCCTCTACAGACAGAAAAACTAAAGAAGAGATCCTAAGAGAAGTCGCACAAACACCAGAAACTGGTTAAAATAAGTGAAAGTCGGTCAGAATGTCTTGGACATGTCGTGAAAAAACAGAAATGACAGAACTTAGGCATGACTGGAAAATTCAAGGGGAAAAGGAAGAGAGGAAGACCAAGAGGAAAACATCTCTGTGAACTGATCAAGTAGCATGGAAAAAAGAAAAAGAAAAGCATTAGAACTGATTGGGAGCGCCAAGGATCGCACAACGTGGTGAAACATGTTTGCCAGCGCTATTGGACACAGCACATACCATTAACTTACTCTGTCAGTGTCAGATAGAGAACTATAGTATAGCCGTTTTTCATCAGTTCTAATGATCTACGATGAGTTTACCTGACATATGCAATAGTTCATGGCTACTGCCTGATTGTATTCTATATGTATTATTTTAACAGTTTTTTTTTCTTCTCTATAAAAGTTGGATCTCTGGACCTCTCCTCTCTCCCAATTCTCCCAATCTGTCTCCCCCTCTCCCCTTTTTTTTACCAGTTAGTTAATCATACTGAAGTACTTGAAACTGGAACTTGCCAGGTTTAATTCTGTGAGGAGATTGTTGTGAGACTGTTGAGATCGATAACGCCAGGGTGCTGTACAAGTTGGTGGTCTGATGGAAGTGTTTATTGCTTGGATGTTTGGAGACAAGCTGTGGTTGAGGATTACTTCCTGCCCCAGTCTTCGTGTTAAGTTTTTCTTAATGCTTTAGGCGGGGATTTTGATGAAATAAAGTTTATAGTTATGGAACTCATGGCTGAGATTTACAGCTGTGACAATAGGCGGATAATTTCTTTTAGAAATCATTAGAGTCCCGAGATTTGTACAGATATGTCCCTTTTTTTTTTTTCTAACTCCCAGATAAGTGGATGATAGCCGCGAGGTTAATGCTGGCGGGGTGTATGAGAATTGCGAGATTAATACAAATTGAATCCAACGAAATAGCAAGATTAATACTAGCGCAGTCTCTCAGCAGAGACATAGTGGATATATTTGAATCAGTTCTTTCTGAAACGTTCCCTAAAACACCGACAAATGTCTTTTCACAATACAACTTCTCCCCCCCCCCCCAAACCCGCTTTTCAAAAGCTCTCTTTACGTCGCTTCACTTTTACGAAAGACCTGCATTAAAGCCTATTTTAAAAAAGAAAGAAATCTGAAAAGGATTTTCAGTTTCACGAAAACAAGAAAAGCTAAAAGCGAAAGTAGCTTCTTCGCTTCAGCCCAGTTTGTGTACGAACGGTTTCATTGGAACACTATACTTTCAGCTTCAGCCCAGTTTGTGTACGAACGGTTTCATTGGAACGCTATACTTTCAAACCGTAAAAGTGAGGGAGGGGGCACCTGTATTTTATAATTAAAGACTTCCTTTCGTGTTTTGTCCAGTGCTATTTGCTTTCTTCATTAGAACTTTTGTTCTTGTCTTCCTGTGAATAGAACTTTTGTTCTTGTCTTCCTGTGAGTAGAACTTTTTTTCTTATTTTCCTGTGAATATAATTTTTTTCTTGTCTTCCGGTGAATATAACCTTTTTCTTGTCTTCCTGTGAGAAGAACTGTTTATCTTGTTTTCCTGTGAATAGAACTCTTTCTTGTCTTCCTGTGAATAGAACTTTTGTTCTTGCCTCGCTGTGCATAGAACTGTTGCTATTGAAAGTCTTTAGATGTATATATACAGGGGCTTCTGTTATTTCATGCTTCATTATATCAGTTACATGGCGCGATGGTGTAGTGGTTAGTGCATTCGCCTACTGATCAGATGGAACTAGGGAAGAACTTTTTTCGAGCAGCCAGGCATAGAGAAGAAGTGTATACCCGCGGTCTGCCTGGGACAACGAAGGCAGCGAGAGCAAGTGATGTCCTGTATTTCTCACAGTTGCTGCAGTGGCCTAGGAATGTGAAGGCACTAACACTTCACACCCGTACCACATGTAAGCTCTAGGAGACACATAATTTCGCTCAATCTGTAGTTCTCTGGTTTTGTCTGTATGAAATGGTTGTATGATGTTGTATTTGCTTACTTTGTCTGTTACATTGTTCTCATTATGGAGACCCCAAGGATGTACGAGCATTTTATTACATTTTATTGTCATGTTCTCTCAATTCATGATCACTTCATGTCAGATATATGTCTGTGTTACTTCATGTCAGATATATGTCTGTGTTACTTCATGTCAGATATATGTCTGTGTTACTTCATGTCAGATATATGTTTGTGTTACTTCATGTCAGATATATGTCTGTGTTACTTCATGTCAAATCTGTGTTACTTCACGTCAAATATATGTCTGTATTGCTTCACGTCAAATATATGTCTGTATCGCTTCACGTCAAATATATGTCTGTATTGCTTCACGTCAAATATATGTCTGTGTTACTTCACGTTAAAATATATTTCTGTGATATTGTCTGCTGTGGTTTGAGCTAATACATTTGCTTAAGTGAACTTATATCTGCTATATTGATCAGTACAGTTGATATCGATTATATTGTTCTGTGTGTGCTATATTGATTAATAGTTGTTTCTATCATGTTGATTAACTGAACTTGTATGTGAGTTTTTGGATCTGGATCTTTTTGAGAACTTTCACTTTTGAAATTTCACATAGCATGAAATATATTCTCGTAACTATTAAATTTTCTAAATAGGAAAATGAATGAAAGTATGTATTCTCAGTATCGCTTGTTTTGTGTATATTTGCTTTTGGGAATTGTATTCACTGTGTAGGGCGGAGATTACAGAATTTCCTTCTCTAGAGAAAAGAGTAGTTCCTGGCCCAGAACCGTGTATGACAAACCTTGGTACCAGAAAAATAGATAACTAACGTTTGAGATCGTAGGAATAGCAAACAGCGAGACACCTGACTTCTAGAAAGTAAGCTGGAAGTATAGCAAACAGCGAGACACCTGACTTCTAGAAAGTAAGCTGGAAGTATAGCAAACAGCGAGACACCTAACTTCTAGAAAGTAAGCTGGAGGAACAACAAACACACCTGACTTCTAGAAAGTAAGCTGGAGGAACAACAAAACACACCTGACTTCTAGAAAGTAAGCTGGAAGTATAGCAAACAGCGAGACACCTGACTTCTAGAAAATAAGCTGGAAGTATAGCAAACAGCGAGACACCTAACTTCTAGAAAGTAAGCTGGAGGAACAACAAACACACCTGACTTCTAGAAAGTAAGCTGGAAGTATAGCAAACAGCGAGACACCTGACTTCTAGAAAGTAAGCTGGAAGTATAGCAAACGGCGAGACACCTGACTTCTAGAAAGTAAGCTGGAAGTATAGCAAACAGCGAGACACCTGACTTCTAGAAAGTAAACAGGAGGAAAGTGGTGCTTAGTGCTACTTGTTTCAGTGCTACTGGCATTGTTGTTATTGTTGTTATTTCAGTCATCGTTACTTGTTGTATCTCCAAGTAACTGACGGCTAGAAGCACTGAAGGTCCGATAATGTAGTGAAGGTCTTGCAGCACAACCGGTGTCGGATAGAGAGTGAGCTCGATGGTTTTATATTAATTTTTTAAACGGATAGAGCAAGTGGGTGTATTTGTAAACTCCACCAACGCTGGGTAGATAATAATCAGATGCCTGTCATCCAAAGTGTCACAGCAGCCACGTTGCCACGGAGCGCCGCTTTATTGGTGGATAGCACGATGAGTTTTGTTTTGCTGTCTCTGGTGGTTGCTGCATCTCTTGAAGACAAATATCTCCACCACTGAATTTATCATCATCATCATGAGAGGGAGAGAGGGACCAGCTGATGTATTTCTCGGGGTCCAGATGACCCACTCTTTTTAAAGGGCCGGTGGGTGTTGGGAGAGTGTGGAGAGTGCACAAAATTCTTCTCGAAGATCATCATCATGGAAGTTATTTTGTAACAGCAGTAGGTTTCTTGTTGTCGTGGTCTCGCTGTTAAAGTTGCTGATGTCAGTCCTGGCTATTGAGCCCAGTCTATGAACGATGAGATCGAAGCTCATCTTTAAATACTAGTATTATTATTATTTTGGCAGCTGGGGGCTGTCAAGGCAGTGTGGGATAAAGGAAAGTTTTGTGGGTGTAAATTTGTATACGGATGAGATTAATTCCGAGTGATTACCAGATATGCTATTATGTTGTGGTCGGTCGCATTACAGGGGGGCGTCGGACAGGGGGGAAGTAATTGAACGAGATAGAATTTGTAGACAGGCAGTCTGTGTCGTGTTCCAAGAACAGATAGATAAAGTGGAAAGTGGGATATCGTTGACAGAGACCCGCGGACTTATGGGATATTCTGTAGATATGGGATATTCAGCGCGAGGAAGGTAGAAGTTTGTCAGTTTCAGTCCAGAGTGGGTTATTTTCCTGTCGCCGTTTCAGAATCTCTGCCGTCTCGTAACTATCCTAATTCGCCATCACATTTTCCCCCAAATTAGTTCCGAGATTTCATGACCGTAGTAACATTCGGCTGTAAAGGTTTATTTAATAAAGGTTATTTCCCCTTTACTTAAGTTCTACTAGGCAGATAAATACCGTTCATATAGAACATTTTCACTGCCTTCTCCTTGGTAATACGACCTACTATCCTCGTTTTATGGGACTTACTCGGTGGTGGTATATCGTCATGTTATATTTGTGTCTGTGTTATGTGACTTGCTCGGTCATGTTATATTTGTGTCTGTGTTATGTGACTTGCTCGGTCGTGTTATATTTGTGTCTGTGGTATGCGGCTGTGTTCCGTCATGTTTTATCGTCATGTTATATTTGTGTCTGTGTTATATGGCTTGCTCGGTCGTGTTATATTTGTGTCTGTTATGTGGCTTGGTCGGTCCTGTTATATTTATGTCTGTGTTATGTGACTTGCTCGGTCGTGTTATATCGTCATGTTATATTTGTGTCTGTGTTATGTGGCTTGGTCGGTCCTGTTATATTTATGTCTATGTTATGTGACTTGCTCGGTCGTGTTATATCGTCATGTTATATTTGTGTCTGTGTTATGTGACTTGCTCGGTCGTGTTATATTTGTGTCTGTGGTATGCGGCTCTGTTCGGTCGTGTTTTATCGTCCTGTTATATTTGTGTCTGTGTTTTGTGACTTTTGCTAGTCATGTTATATTTATGTCTGTGTTATATGGCTTGCTCGGTCGTGTTATATTTGTGTCTGTTATGTGACTTGCTGGGTCGTGTTATATCGTCATGTTATATTTGTGTCTGTGTTATGTGACTTACTCGGTCGTGTTATATTTGTGTCTGTGTTTTGTGACTTTTGCTAATCATGTTATATTTGTGTCTGTGTTATATGGCTTGCTCGGTCATGTTATATTTATGTCTGTGTTATGTGACTTTTGCTCGGTCATGTTTTATTGTCATGTATATTTGTGTCAGTGTTGACAAGGACATATTAAGACAGCCAAACGTTGTTATTGGTGTCTGCTATAGAACAGCGGGATTCGTCACACTAACTGACATCAGAGTTATATTTACAACACTTTTAAGGTAGCCACATTCAGAAAAGTTATCCCCATGAAGTTGATGCTTAGTTTCTTTCTCGCAGCTGAACTGTTTGTGGGATTTACTTCTTTCGCTACATACTGTAGTTTGTTCCATAAACACACTCTCAGAAAACCTAGTTTATGATGTTACTTACTTCCAGCATTTGTTAACAAGCTCGTAGTTATTTATGATCATCATCATCATCATCATCTTTGTGCAAGGTTGTAGGCGTGCTGTGATATATGTCCCGCCCCCATATCTTGCAGCGTAAAGCAACCAATGGTATTATTTCAGCGTTGACTTGGCTTTAATTTGGGGTTGACATCTGAGAAATAGTCCCGTGTAAATTTAGATCCAAATCATTCAGCTTCTGTTCCGAGTTCTATCTTTACTTGCGTTCTGGTTATTTATGGCTCTGATATTCCCTCTATCTCACTACGGCTGGCTAATTTATTGTCTTGATCTCATATCTTCTCCACCCCGGACTTATTTATCACTATCCATCTTCCACTTGTCTTAATCATTTACGGAATTCTATTTATCCGGATAGTTTATTTTAGTTATCATCTATCTTAGATGTACGTGAGTCTTTTAATGTATTGTATGTTCTGTACACGTGGCTCATTTAACGTGTTGTATTTTCTGTGTACGTGGCTCATTTACGCATGGTATCTTCCGTCCACGTACTCATTTAACATTTTGTGTATTCTCTGCACGTGGCTCATTTATGTATAGTATCTTCCGTCCACGTACTCATTTAACGTTTTGTGTATTCTCTGCACGTGGCTCATTTATGTATAGTATCTTCCGTCCACGTACTCATTTAACGTTTTGTGTATTCTCTCACGTGGCTCGTTTAACGTACTGTGTCTTCAGCTCACGTAGTTTATTTATCATCTTCTATCTACTGCTCATCTGGTTCATTCATCGATTTCTGTTCATCAGAGCGTTTTTCATTTATCTCCCAGTTCCCATACGTGCTGCTCATTTAACTTCTTTCTGCACGTGCGACTCATTTATCACATAATACCTTACATCTGTCCTGCTCATTTATCGACTTTATTGTTATCGTTTATGATTATCATTATTATTATTATTATTTATCACCAATTTTCAGCACGTTTTGACTCATTTACCCTCTTCAATGTTAATTGATATTTCTCATTTCGATTCTCCTCTCTCCTGATAATTAGCTGTCACTTAATCTTCCACTCATTTTCCTCCTTCGGCTAGAGATGACCCTTCACCCGCAGCGGTCAGCAGCAGGCTATTAGTTCTGGTCTCTGATTGTGTCACATTCTGACAGAAGATGGACACTTCAATAATTTTCTCCTAATTCCCCTCTCCACCCCACCCCCCACCCCCTCCTTACGGCTTTCTCAGTTTTTTCATCAAAGATTGTTGCACTGCTGTTATCTGGGAGTAGAAGAAACGAAAGCTGGAAAGTGCTGTATTAAGGAAATAAAACAAATTGTAATCAAGAAGAGCACTGGTATTTGTAGACCACGACATATAAAGGAGCAAAAGGTAACTGAAGTATTAGCATTTTCCCTGTTGAAGTATGAAAATGTTAGGAAAGATGGCATCGTTATTGTAAACGCCGGATGCATAGAATAACATGTATCTATTACACCAGCAGTATAATGAGCGGTATAGTTCATGAAGAGTACATCATGGGAAAAGGAAAGAGAGGAAGACCAAGGCAAAGATGGCTGTAAGACATCGTTGATAATCTGCGAACCAGTGCATCTTGCTTACAGCTGAGAGGCCTACAGGAGAGCTGTTAGGGAGGCAAAGTTCCGCATGGGACATGCAAATGACTGACTGACTGATAGTTAATTAAGTGAAATCTTGCCATGATCCTGGCGAGCGTCAGTTCATCAATCGAGAGTGATAAGGAAAGGGAGACGACTCTGCTTCTGGAAACCTAGGCGGATCATTCTTATAAAAACCATCATCAGAGCTTCATTTCCGTGAGGAATATAGAGTAACGTTTGCTTCACGGGAGCTTAAGTACAGGGGAAAATTATACACATCAGTAGGTATCTACACTGCAAGAGGAGCGTCAGTGGTGTACACAACACGAACTGTAGCGGTAATGCTAATAAGGGGACATGGCTACTAAGATTTTTACCCAGTCTGTTTTGTTGTAAAAGTGTTATAGTTAGCTTGCGAACGTACAAGAACGCTGCTCATCATGGCCTAACTGTATCCCAAAAACTTTGGTCATTTTAGTCAGCTTAACCCTTTGGAAATAAAGATCAATCAGTCAGATGTGTGCTTCTCTTGTTCTTAAAAATGTTTATAAATTTAGTAATAAAACTATGTTATCAATTCTCTTGAAAGTTGTGTTAGAGAACACCAAGTCCAGTGATACTAATTATATTTATGATGGATATCTGTATATTACATAGTTTGGAAAGAAAATAAAAGCAGCAAAAATTCTGCCTAAAAACTATCACGATTGGGGAGTCTGATAGGCTAATCTGATTGGCTTAAAAAAATTTCGTCCTCACATACTGAGGCAGTAATGCTACACCGTCCTGGAGCTGTATGGTCTGGAGTACGTAATGTATGGTTAAGTGCCTGCATGTTTTATTTTTTTGTCATTTGGAAAAATGTCTGTGATTGTCCAACCATTAGATTTTACTTTTCTTTTAACGTTTTTCCAGCGTTATGATCACACTGAACATATATTCCCTTCTTTATGTTTTAAGAACGGCAGTAACAAGAGACTGTCATGGCATCTCAGAACATGATATACTTTGTTCAGCTTTGAATTTGAATGATAATCATAGGTGTCATGAATTCATTGCTCTAATATCAGAATCCCAGACGCGTTTAATTCCCTTAGCAGTTTTGTTCTGAAATAGGGTTCATGGTAGGCAACCCCGTTCTCATATAAACTTATACTGTACTTTGTGGCACGCTTCTGTCTTTAAATAATCTTGTCATGAAAGTTTACTCTTGTTCTCAGGTAACTTTATTTTGCAGAGTTGGCAACTCTTTCTTACGTATATGTCTATTCCATATTTGGTATATCTTCACTACTGTGTTCTTCTTCGTACACAATTTTAGCGATAATGCGTGTTACCCTGATTTTTGCGATGCGCCTTTTGGCTGGATACCTCCGACTTCAGCACCTCTTCTTGCTAGAGCAGACTGTGGTCTTGCTCGGACTGCCATGAAGACGAAGATTTCGTAGACAAAACATTTGTGACTTTCCAAGCTTTAGTCAAAGTTTTCTTAGAAGCGCATGTTCATTTTTTCATTGAACAGACTTTCATTACTAATGTCTAATAAAAAAAAAATAACTCAGTCTAGTTAGTTATCTATTTATTTTATTTTATATTTCGTAAATATCTTATAGCAGTTACAGGATAAAGAAAACATAAAGTTGTAAATTGGAATTTGCGACAAGCAGTCCACTTTTACAAACGCGTTAGAAAAGGGTTAAAGTGGTCCCCGCCTGGTTAATATAAATAATGTATGCATTTGTGTTACTGAGATGTTTTATAGTCCGACTCTTTTATGATGGGATAAATGTCTGATTAACGATATTTTTATTCTAATTCTGACTGCCATCCCGCGTGGCGTGGGCGATCGTTTCTCTCCACAATTCCCTGTCTTTTGAGTTGATTATGAGATCCGCCGGTGACTTTCTTCCCAGCCACACTGACAGCCCATCCAGTAACTTCTCTCTCTGTCTTCCTGTCTCTTCTTCCATCAGTTTTTCCAGTTGCCACAGTGTGTTCCAGTTTTCTTCTTCTCAGGAAATGTCCTACAAATCTTGCTTGTCTGCCTCTGATCTTTGCTGTAATTTTCCTTTTTAACTCCAGCTTCTCTTAAGACTTCTTCGTTGGTTTTCTTAGCTGTCCATGGTACTTTCAGTATCCTTCTTACAAACCACATTTCCATGGCCTTATTTTCTCGCTGCACTCTCTTATTCATGGACCATGCTTCACACCCATAAAACAGAATTGGCTCAATTTAACATTTAAGTACTCGGAATCTTGTTTCCATTGATATGGATCTGTTCCACAAGATGTTTCTCATTTTCTGGAGTGCTGATTTCGCCTGAGCACGTCGGCTTTTTATTTCATTATGACATTTCCCACTGTTATAATCGATCCTAACTACTTGAATCTATCAACTTGTTTCAGATTTGTGGCATGGATGGTAATGCTACATTTTGGCGTTATTCTGTTCTGTGAGATGACCATCACTTCAGTCTACTTTTTGCTGCCTACCAATCTCCTCAATCATCAGTAAGTCTGTCATGCTGTTATTGCCTACCAGTCTCCTCAATCATCAGTAAGTCTGTCATCCTCTTGCTGCACGCCAATCTCCTCAATCATCAGTAAGTCTGTCATGCTCTTGGTGCCTACCAGTCTCCTCAATCATAAGTAAGTCTGTCATCCTCTTGCTGCACGCCAATCTCCTCAGTCACCAGTATGTCTGCCATGCTCTTGTTTCATTACTGGGGTCTCAGAACACTTTGATGTTATTTTATCTGAAAATCCCTGTATGGTCACTTAGCTCTTCTTCCAGCCCCGGTAAACGAGGCGATCTCAGTAATCCTTGCTTGATCCTGCAGTTTCGAGCATCTTTTGTTTATCGATACGTCTCTTGAATTCTTGCCTCTTACAGCAATTTCTAGACTCTAACATATTTTCATTTCTTTGTTTGAAGACCACGTGGTGCCAGTCTGCTTCCCCGACCAGCAGCTTCTTCTTATACGCCATGATTGAAGGTTTTTTTTTTTTAATGCCCTACCTTAGGATTCTACAGGGAGTCATCCTCAACATCGCTACCACGTCCTGCACAGCGCGATTAGCTGAACGCGTGTGGATTCTCATCTTCATATTATTTATTGACGATTTACTTGCACAATAACGTATCAAAATGATAATACTAAAAAAAAAAAAAGGTAACCCTGTCATGCCTTAGAGGCACATAGGGATATGGTGTTAGTGCCCATATTTTCCTTGACCTGTCAACACACTAGAGGGTGATATGGTCAGTATCACGCCTGGCTGCCTTTTCCTTCCCCAACTCCAGAAGAAGTCGGGTACCCATTTCTACAGCTGGGTGACTGGGGTGCCGCCGGCCGGATTCGAACCCCCGACCTTCGCCATGAGAGACCAGTGCACTAACCACTTCGCCACTCAGACACCCAAAATGATGATAACGAAGACTGATAATGGTGTTCTTGGTGTGGCCTTTAGCAGGCTGAGTTCTGCCAGTGAGTCTCATATGTTCCTCCTCCTCCTCCTTCTTCTACTTGACATAAGTTGTATATTTGCTGCATTCTGTTTGTAACATATAGTGTGTTTGTAGATGCATAAGATGTTGCATTCCTCTTATATAAGCAGTTGGGAATGGTTATCTTCTTACACTAAATTCTAACTTATTTACAGCAGAGACTTGTGAAAACATTCCGTATTAAGTAAATGGGCTAATTAAAGCAAATATATCAGCGGAGAGTTTGTGGTTGGTGTTTACTGTGTAGTCAGGTTATGAAGAACTTGCATTAATTATGTTTGTAAAACTCTGGAGCAGTTCGGTTCTGTCAGCTTGACGGGCTCCTGCACAGAATTCCTGTCACAGAACTCCTGTCACAGAACTCATGTCACAGAACTCATGTCACAGAACTACTTGCAGTTTACACAAAAGATTTGATCTTCTAACTCACGGCGAGTATCGTTTCAACAGAAATCATTGATCCGGACCATTTATATAACGATGATTATGTGATAGAGAGGATTAAGATTACAAGTATAGATTTCGTGAATATGGATGAATGTTTTTACATAAAGTCGATTTTATATATCGCGCACCTTTTCTTTGTTTGGTTGCTTTGTCTTGTTGAAAAAAAAAAGTTGAGCTCTGTCATATCAGAGTTTTGTTTTCTCAAGGACGTTCGCTAACGAGAACCTGAATCTAGATCAATGATTCGAAACTTTTCTTTGCTCACGGCACACTTACCTTTGTAGTGAGTCCTTGCGGTACACTAACGTGCGAGTTGGCAACACTGTAGGAGACTTGGTCTAAGCGCGAGGTTTGTCGTTCGCTTGTTTGTAAGTCTGTATGTCATTTTGTTCATAGTCTGACATGTTTTGAGGTTGATAGATGACTGACATGGCTAGGACATGTGCTCCGGATAACTGACGACTCACTGCCAAAAATAGCACTAAGATGGACACCACAAGGGATCAGAAGTAAGGGCGGACCAAAAGAGACATGGAGAAGAACAATAGAGAGGATGATGAGCAATAGAGGGCTCACCTGGGCAAGAGCGGGGAAAAAAGACAAAGGACAGGCGTTCGTAAAAAAACCCTTGTGGAAGCCCCATGTGCCTTTGGCACTTAAGGTTTAGAGAGAGAATTATTTGCAGTATTATGTTAATTTTGTTTTTTAAGCTCGCTATGTTTTTAGCGAGTAAGAAATGCAGGAGATTTCACTCAGCTGAACGTGCATGTTTGCAGTTCCACCACGTGTTGAACTTTTATGTAAGACACGACAGACTCACGTTTCTCATTGATAACTGAAATTTTTCGCTGTAAACCTCTGGAAAAATTTTTTTTTTAATCTTTCAGGTACTGAAAATTTGGCCCTCTTCTTCTTCCAGTATTGATACTGAATGAAATTGTAATTATTTTACCAACAATATCACAGCGCCTGGAACGTTTAGTGGCACACCTAGCGAATCTCGTGGCACACAGTTCGGGAACCACTGGTCTAGACTGTGGTACAGTATCATCCTCTTGAAAAATCGATGTCAGAAATGAGAAGAGATGCAGTGAATCAGATCAGGCCCTTGGATATGACACATTTACTGAAAAACAAATACATCACATCTGAAATTTAAAAAAAAAAGAGCACTGTCCAATATAGTCTTCCTCCAAACTCAATGCTACTATCAGTTTCAAGTTTTCCTCCCAACTCGATGCTGTCAGTGTCAAGTTTTCCTCCCAACTCGATGCTGTCAGTGTCAAGTTTTCCTCCCAACTCGATGCTGTCAGTGTCAAGTTTTCCTCCCAACTCGATGCTGTCAGTGTCAAGTTTTCCTCCCAACTCGATGCTATCAGTGTTAAGTTTGCCCCCCCCCCACCAGCTCGTTTGCTATCAGTGTCACGTTTACCTCCCAACTCGATGCTATCAATGTCAAGTTTTCTTCCCTGCTCCACGATATCAGTGTTAAGTTTTCCTCCCATCTTGATGCTATCAGTGTCAAACATGGACACTAGCATGTTTGTTAAAAGGAAAATCATCACTACAAAAACACGAGATGTTTAAAATTATTACCGTATATTTGCCATGAGAGCAAGGGTTGGAGTAACACCAGCACTACACTACATACAGAACAATAAGTCAAATAATTGGCCATGCTACAGACCAGACAGTACAGTGCAGAAATCTTTCATTCTAAGAATTGTAGGAAACAGAGGGCGAAATCTCTCAGAATATGTGAAGCAGATCGCTGAGACCTGTCTAAACGCCTGTACACTGAAAGGTGTATGAGGAAGGAAGGAGACAAGACAAGCACCATTATGTGGCGGGGTATAGCCTCGAGCACGGATCACTGGCCACTGTATATCATATGTATATATAACTATGTTTGTTCGTCCCTTTAGTTCCTTCAGTCTAGTAGACAGAGAGAATTATTGATGAAGAGTGCTCTTTGTTCTAGCAAGGTTCTTGATATGATAAGCTGATATATATGTTAATTATTAATACAGCATTTCTTAGTGCGGCCGGTACGCACGCAACCTGTGAACTGCTCGTAGAACTGTAATGTAAAGGTAACTCTAATAGAGTATGGCGGCGGTGACTGAACTTAATGCTGGCGGAAAGGCCAGTTAGAACTGTAATGTAAAGGTAACTCTAATAGAGTATGGCGGCGGTGACTGAACTTAATGCTGGCGGAAAGGCCAGTTAGAACTGTAATGTAAAGGTAACTCTAATAGAGTATGGCGGCAGAGACTGAACTTAATGCTGGCGGAAAGGCCAGTTAGAACTGTAATGTAAAGGTAACTCTAATAGAGTATGGCGGCGGTGACTGAACTTAATGCTGGCGGAAAGGCCAGTTAGAACTGTAATGTAAAGGTAACTAATAGAGTATGGCGGCAGAGACTGAACTTAATGCTGGCGGAAAGGCCAGTTAGAACTGTAATGTAAAGGTAACTCTAATAGAGTATTGCGGCAGAGACTGAACTTAATGCTGGCGGAAAGGCCAGAAAAGTGTGGCAGTGGAGTAAAAATCAGTCTTGGGATAGAGGTTTTCTGCTCTTTCAGTTTGGAATATTACAGTAGATTAAATGGAATTGCTTAAACACAAAGTACCCAAATCGGGGAATGATATTCTTGAATTCAGATATTGTTTTACAGTGTTTTATATTTATTGTCCTGCGATGGCCTTGTTTTTTTTCTTTTCTTTTCCGCGGATATGGAAGAACTGGTTTATGCTTTGTCAGGTTTTTAGCCGAAGTAATCGTTTGCAGACAATGGATTGCCTGTTTGGCTGCAGGTGTGGAAAGAATTAGCGCTCATTGCGCCAGTCTTGGCTGTAAGTGGTAAAATTGTCTGTCCATATTCCACAGAAATGCTGAACAGAAAACACAATTTCAAATGACGTACGCACGAGTTAGGATTTTAGAGAAGATAAATATATTTAGAAGCACAAGGCAGCTTTATACGAGCAGCTCAATGTTTGAGAAAAGATAAAGGTGTTTAGAAGGACAAGGCAGCTTTATAGCTCATCGTTTGAGAAAAGGTAAAGAGGTTTAGAGGGACAAGGCAGCTTTATAGTTCAACGTTTTTGAGAAAAGATAAATATATTTAGAAAGATAAGACAACTTTATAGCTCGACGATTGAGAAAAGATAAAGGTGTTAGAAGGACAAAACAGCTTTATAGGTCAGCGTTTTGGAGAGGGTAAAGATGTTTAAAGGGACAAGACAGCTTTATAGCTCAACGTTTTAGCAAAGATAAAGATGTTTATAGGGACAAAGCAGCTTTATAGCTCAATATTATAGAGAAGATAGATATATTTCGAATGACAAGAGAGCTTTGTAGCTCAACGTTTGAGAAAAATGATGTTTTGGGGGACAAGGCAGCTTTATAGGTAAACTTTTTGGAGACGATAAAGATATTTAGAGAGAAAAAACAGCTTTATAGCTCGACGATTGAGCGAGTATCTGAAACCGTAGACGAACTGAAACTACTCGTGCACTGCAATGTCGTTATCTCATGTGGAAGTCTTGATGTCTCTTTGCTAGCAGCACAGATTATTTGTGTGCGTAGTTCGGTGTATTAACTTTTATTTAAATTACATAATATGGTATAACATATGCAGTATTATTCCACCATGTGAATTTTAAAAAATTTTTAGATATTCCTCTCAGACTTACAACTTCGTTTTTTTCGAATAGAAAATACATCATTTTGATCGAATTGACCAATTTGGTATTACATACATTAGGGAATTCTAGGTTTTAATTAAGTTCTTTTTAATAAGTATAGCAGATGAAGCTGTGATGTTTTGTTTTTTTAATGTAGCTCAAAGATCACCATTCAGTGATTTATAAGTTAGTATTAGTTTTTGGTAGTGCCTTTATAAGTTAGCATTAGTTTTTCGTAGCGCCTGTATCTTTGAGTTGAAGCAGCACCGTGTACAGAGAATATGAGCTGAAGAAACACCACATACAAAGATTAGAGTTTTTAAAAATAGTTAAATGTGTTGACAATCTCATTCATCATTTTCACCAGTGATTCTCAATATCTTTTTGCTCGACGTAGCAATTTTACAGTTAAGTAGGAATGCTATTCTCTCTCTCTCCCACACACACTCTCTGTCTTATACACACACACACACTCTCTCTCTCTCTCTCTCACCCTCTCTCACCTCATAGTTTTTTGCCTCAAAAAGATTCATTAAAAAAAAAAAGCAGAAAGAAGCATACATATAGTATTTCAGCAGTTTGAATCTTTCGATCTGTGACCCAAATTTGTCTCTGGCGGAGAAGCCCTGGTTTTGATCTCTGTCTGACGTGAGCATAAGTTTTAGTCAGGTTTCACTGGGTCACTGTAATCGATTTCACCCCCTGGCCTCTACTTTGATGTTGTGATTGCTGACTGAAATGAGAGTGCTTGCCGTTGGTTCTTCTCACTGCCTCTTTCTCAACATCTCCGCTATGTATGAGGATGTCCCCGTTCAAAAGGCTTCACTATATTTGTAAGGACTGTTCCTCGCTGTATCTGAAGCTTGACTGCTGCTAAGAATATATCTCCTGCGGAAAAATCTGTGCAACTTGACCATGTCCAACAGAGCATTTACTCTACTGTAACTTTGATACCTGTAACGTGGTTGTTTGTAAGAGTGTTTGCGTCTCATGATACTTGTAATTTCATTGTCCTGAAGAAGGTATGTACTTTGAGGTAATTCTAACTTTCATATTTAAGAAAGTAAGCGCCTTGAGATACCTGTAACTTTACTGTTTTTATTTAATAACCCTGAAATAGTATTTTTTTAAACATATGTAATATGCCTGTGCATACACCAATGCGCTTACACATAAATACACACGTCCAGATTTTTTTAAAAAACGCATATGCAGTTGAGTGAAAAGGAAATGGGTTTCTGTTGCCAGATATTGATTTAAAAATTACTTATTTTTAATCCGCAAATGTGGCTTTCTCTGTCCTTATATTCGTCCGCGGACAAATTAATAAGACATAAATAAGACTGCTGTCTGTAACCTGGATTGTGAAGATACTGGGTTTTCTAAATCTCAGCAGGAGGTTCGCTTTAGGGCTTGGCTGTGGCATGTAGATATTCAGATTCTGATGCTGAGGGCTACGCCTGCTGCAGAGATGGCCACCAGAGGTCAGCATGTAGGAACATGGCAGTGAGCGGAAATTAGTTTCTAGCGTTGAAGGAAATTATTTTCTAGTCATTTCTTATTTATAATCCCAGAGAAAGGAAAATCTGCATTTCACGCAGTGATTGTCATGCCTGTTGTATGCGTTCCGGGGATAATATGAGAGAGAGAGAGAGAGAGAGAGAGAGAGAGAGAGAGAGAGAGAGAAAATGAATGTTGAAATAATATGAATTATTATCAGCAATATATTTCAGATAATTTTGCAGCCGTTATTTTGTTCACAATAATCTTCAGGTTTTTCTGAATTCTCGAACTAAAAACGTGAAAAACACTTACTTATCAAGTCTGCAGAGCATGAAAGCTCATTTCTTCAATATCCATGTTTGTTTGTTTTTTTTTATTTCAGCCCAAGGATACGCGTACATGAAATTGATATTTTGAGATTTACAAAGGTTTTCCAGGTCATGCGTGTTATCTTAACGCATCAACTGTCAGGTCGGGTTAGGCCCCCTGCTTGACTGCAGGCAGAGTGTGGGAGTTAACAGTGTGATCGATCTGACAGACACGTGCAGTTATCTCTTAGCTCGTGGAAGCGAAGGCTGTGCTCTTACAGTGTGTTCCAATATGATATTGTCAGTCATTTGCATGTCCCTTGCCGAACTTTGCCTCCCTAACAGTTCTCCTGTAGGCCTCTCGGTTGTGTAAGCAAGATGCCCTGCTGCAGATGCATCCATTTTGGAGGTTATCAACGATGACTTGCAGCCATCTTTGCCTTGGTCATCCTCTCTTTCTTTTTCCCCATTATATACCCTTCCAAGACGGTCTTCTCTAAATTATCTTGACGTTTAATGTGTCCAAAATATTTAAGTTTTCTCTGTTTAATCCTCTTTTTTCAATTTTGTAAAAATCCTGTTTAATCCTACAACGATATTGTAGGAATAAAATAAAAGATTGAAGTATATTTTCTGTTATTTCTTGTTTCTGATATTATTTGTTATTTTGATGGTACAGGAGTTTTGCTGATTACACAGATTATACATTAACATCTTACAGCAAAGACAAGGAAAGGAACACGAATAATATCCTGGCCTGTGATCTCTTTTCGCTCTATCATATCTCTCATTCATTCCTACAGATCAAAACATTACACAATATGAAGGAAAAACATGAATACGATTCTTCATCAGTTAATCTTCAGTTTATATTGTTATTAATCATCAGTTATATTGTTGTTAATCATCAGTTTATATTATTATCAACAAAATCAAATTAATTTCCTTTAATATTTGGTTCCTCCATATGTACCAACAGTGGAGTAACTGAAGTCTGTAGAACATCTTACGCATCTTGGGTTAGTTTGATTTTTTTTTTACCATAAAATCGCTCCTTGCAAAGTTCTCTATTCATCATCAATAAAGATTAAGTGTCTGAATATAATCAGAGGTACCAGTTGGTAATAATTGTGTGCAACATGCATATACATAAAATTCAGACTTACATACTTATGCGCACATATAAACTTCATTTCGCACGTTACTAAACCACTAACATCTTACATAGATTAATTATGTTATATTATGTTATAATAGAATTTTGATTATATATGTGCTACTTCTATTACTTAAGTCATTTCTTAAGTGGACTGAGACTGGACCGAAGGACCTGACTGCACAGCTCGCATGCATCCACATCATAGAGTATAAACCAATACTAACCTACACATACATCGGTTCCCCTTCTAAGAATAAACATTCTCATTCGGGCATGACTCCCCCGATCCGCTTCTCTCCTACGTTCTCAGCATACAAATCCAGACCGATCAAAATTCTCTAACATTTTCTCTATATACTGGGTCCGGCGAACTGACCTCACTCAGAATTGCGCACTCTTGAGCTTCCCAATTGCTGACCCATTATTTCTTAAGCTAGAGTTGCCAATCAAACCAGGTTTCCTATGTTCTTACCTCTTCCCTTACAATATCGATGTGAACTAATACTTTCTAACTTTAGTGCAAGCATTCACTCATTAAGCTTCTCGAGCCATTGCGGGTCGTTGCTGCAGACAAGAGATGTCTCCACTCCTCCGTGTTCCTGGTCCTCTCCTGTCAGTTGTCCACTCCCAGGGCACGTAGGTCTTCTTCCAGGTTGTCACGCCGTCCTTGTCTCGGTCTGCCTCTTGCTCTGTCTTCTTTAATCACTTCTGTCCAAGCCATTTTTGTCTGTCTGTTCTCGTAAATATTCTCCAAGTGTCCGAGCCATCTCAATCAGTTTTTTCCTAAAATGGTAGTTACAAGTGGAGATTGGGATGGCGTATTTCTTTGTTACTTTTATTATTTTTTGTTTAATGTGAGAGGTGGAAAGAATATTTTGAACAATTATTAAACTGTGATAACCCTGCAACTAAATTACAATATATAGAAACAGCGACATATGACCCCAGTATTGAAGAACCTGACATTGAAGACAAGCATGGCTCGTGACAACGGTGGCTCGTTTTATTGCGTTTCCCAGATGTTGCGCTTTTTTTTTTCAAATTATTTATGTTTATAATGTTCAGAATGTGAGTTCTACTTCTGGTGGTTTCATTTGGCGTTAAAATCGGAAAGAGCTATGCGGATTTTACTTCCGGTATTTGTGTGCTTTGTTTCTCCGTGTCACGTTATGACAATTCTGCCAGTATTTCACATTTTTTCATTGTTATTATATTTAAACTGTATTCATAACCATGATCCCAGAGTGCTCCATAAGGAGCTGGGGTTGATGAAAGGAAGTCGCATCAAACATAAGGAGCTGGGGTTGATGAAAGGAAGTCGCATCAAACATAAGGAGCTGGGGTTGATGAAAGGAAGTCGCATCAAACATAAGGAGCTGGGGTTGATGAAAGGAAGTCGCATCAAACATAAGGAGCTGGGGTTGATGAAAGGAAGTCGCATCAAACATAAGGAGCTGGGGTTGATGAAAGGAAGTCGCATCAAACATAAGGATCTGGGGTTGATGAAAGGAAGTCGCATCAAACATAAGGAGCTGGGGTTGATGAAAGGAAGTCGCATCAAACATAAGGAGTTGGGGTTGATGAAAGGAACTCGCATCAAACATAAGGAGCTGGGGTTGATGAAAGGAAGTCGCATCAAACATAAGGAGCTGGGGTTGATGAAAGGAAGTCGCATCAAACATAAGGAGCTGGGGTTGATGAAAGGAAGTCGCATCAAACATAAGGAGCTGGGGTTGATGAAAGGAAGTCGCATCAAACGAGGCAGATCCTGGATGGCTGAGGCTGAGCATACAATGTCAGTGTGCAATCTAGAGGAGGTGCCTAAAGGTGATGATTGGTTACGGATACAGAGCGGACCTCAGCTAACAAATGTTATCATACAGAAGGTTCGTGAATGTCGAGACTGGGCACAGGGGGCAGCTGAACCTTGGGTTCTAGATCTCATCCAGCATCATTGTGGGTCTTCCGACAATAATGTATACGTATGGCTCAGTGACTCGGAACAGCAGAAGTGGTTGGGGTTTAGTTGTCTACCGCAATGAAAGAGTAGTGGCACAGGGTTCGGAACCATTTTAAGTCACCACATCAACTATGCGAATAGAAATTAAGGCTTTATCTGTGACAGTGGAGTTGCTAGTTGCCCATGATGTCATTCAATGCGTCATTGTAACGGGATTCACAGAGTATGGTTCGTAAGACTGAGAGAAAAAATTGCTTCAACAAGAATGGGTCCATCTGTTAAACCAATCAGCTGTGGTGAGCCTGACATGGCGTTATTGTCCAGAGCATGCGGGAGTACATGGCAGTGAAGTGGCAGATAGACTTGCTGGACAGCCTAAAATAAATGGCAGGCTGAGAATGGACAAGGGCGACATTGCTAAAGCCCTGTAGGAAAGACTGCAGAAAAATGAAGAGCGGGAATGGAAGAACAATGTAATTGTGAAGAGATTACTGGAGCTGGTACAAATTAAGAGTGCTGGTGGGAAATCTGAACTGTATGGCAGAAAGCGCATCGTAAAGAACCAACGCTTGATTGGAACTATTAGCAAACATACTCTTGGAAGGATGCCGCGGAGCATATATAAGGCTTTCCTGAATGCAGTGAGGCCGGAGTCTGAATTTGAACCTTTGACCTTTGAAGAGAAACGAAACTAGAACGCGAATCGCTTCATTGCCGTGGTCCGGAATTGAACATGCAATATCGTCGCGTATATCCGTACTCGATACACGCATTATATCGAAAATATCGGGCCAGTTTACCAGAGTCGAGTCGAAAGAAAGTCAGAATAGTTTCGTACATTATGTAGATGGGGTTTTGTTTTAGTCGAGTCGAAAGAAAGTCAGAATAGTTTCGTACATTATGTAGATGGAGTTTTGTTTTAGTCGAGTCGAAAGAAAGTCAGAATAGTTTCGTACATTATGTAGATGGGGTTTTGTTTTTCAAAGCTCAGACTGCATGTAGCAAAGCAAGGCGAGTAAAGCAGGACAGGACTGTTGAGAAGTATGTCATGACACTACACAGGTAGTGGACATGGCAGCACTGAAAATTAGATTGGGGCCAGCTGTGTGTTTTACTGAAAGAGTGTGAATGTATATGACTCTGTCTTTATTGCTCAGGTTAACTATTCCAAGAATTGGAATCGGCTGTGACATTACTGAACAAAGCGCAAAGTAACGGTACACCACATGTTCACAGCAAGTCCACACATTGATAATATAGACGTCCTTGACCACATGACAATGAAAACTAGCCTGTCATCCTATAGCAATACAAGGATTGTACATGTTATCACAACAGTCTCCAACTTTATAGTTTCCTAAGAGCGACCAACTTTATAAAATGTGGACGACACGATGAGGGATGGAATGACTCAAAGAAGTCAGACAGTAACAAGGTACATAATGCCAGATGTTCTGGCAAGGGTTACCACGCCATTGAAACAAAATATTTCTCAAGACATACTTACAAAGTTCATTCCGAAATAGTCAACACTATTTCCAAAATAGTGGAAACAGTCTTCAGGAAAACATTGTAAGACTTGCGCGTGTAGGTCCTGAGCTAACTAGTAGGAGAACCTCTCCTGCTACCACAACCCAAAAACTGATAAGTATCCGGACCAAAACATTCCTAAACAAACTTATGCCCAAATGGGACAAACAAACTATACGTTAAACGACTGGGACAGTTGTTTCTTCTACTCCTTCAAGCAGCTGGGTCTCAACGTGGTTCTGCTTGTTTATCATGACTGAAACTATCTGAGTCCTATCTGTCTGTCATTCCTAGTCTCTTTTTTTTCCGAGTCTTCATCTTTGTCGTGCTTTCAGTCTTCGTGTTTTTATATTTCCGGCCTCCACTGTGAGATCCCGAGATTTTCTCCGTGCTTTGTTTCCATCTCGTGCCAGCTACAACGCACATTTATGTTCTTGACCTTCTTCCTACCTTTCTGGTGATGATCAGAATTTCAATGCTGTGCTCATTCACCCAAAGTACTCAGTTTTGACAGCAAAAAAAAGACTCGTGAATGTTTACTGAAAGTTCTTGAAGTATTCTAACTCTCCAATCTAATGAATAAAGCTTATTATTTCGCTTGTACCAGTAATATACTGGTGTACGAGTAACTGCCTTCACAAGGGTTATGAAGAAAAATAATTTGATGCAGAAAGGAAAAAAAACAATGTAAATTTGCTCCGTTCGTTCCTTAGTTAATTTTATTTGTTAGTCAATCATTCATTGTACTTGTTGCTGTTGCTGTTATTATTGCTGTTGTTATTGTTGTTAATATTGCAGTTGTTGTTGCTGTTGTTGTTGTCTCTCTGTTTGGCTGTCCGTCTGTCTGTATGTCTGCCTCTCTCTCTCTCTCTCTTCCTCTCTCTTTCTGTCTTATTCTTCTTTCTTTCTTTTATTTCTTAACTTTGTTTCTTTTTCTCTTTCATTCACTTTCTTTCTTTCAGTAAAGCACGTGCATTTTTTTCACTCCACATTGTCATCATGAGCATGATAGAAATGGACATTTACTTAATGTTGCTTTTAGTTCAGCTCAAACTCTTCACAGATCGATTATATTAAATCTACACTTAATTACCAAGGCCGGGTTTTTGTGTAAGTAATAAAATTCTTGCTGCATCGTGACGTTCTCTGTGAAACCTTCGTTTATGTTAAGTCTGAGCAGTTCATAACGGGGGGCTCCAGAGTAGCGTAGATTTTAGTTCACTTGTCTCACAAGCGACACTCCCGGGAACCCAAGGACACCCCGGTCACCTAGCTGCAGAAATAGGTACCTGGCTCCTTCTGGAGATGGAGCGCCAAAGGCTGACCACGTCATCCTCTAGTATGTCCGCTGCTGAAGGAAGACATGGGCACTAACAGCGTGTTCTGCAGGCGCGTCTGTGCCCTGACAGGGAACCGTGTTTATTTCTCCTTCTTGCTGGCTCCTCCTCTTTGTTTACATTGATAATAGATTTGAGTTTACGTTTTGTCTGACCAGTAACAAAGTTGTATAACTTATATATATATAAAAGATTTCTCGCCCAGGTCTTATTTGTAAAGCTATTCTAAATCTTCTCTCATCAACGGCTTCTTACATCCCCTACTTCTCCGCTCTTTCCCTTCCCTCCCCTGTCTGTTCTCCTCACATGCTTTCTTAGTTTCTAATACATTCTAGATTGTTTTTAACTAAGTACTAATGGCTGAATCCTTGAAATATTTAAACAGAATTTTTGTCTAACTCTTCCATTACTGTTCACGTCATTATCTAAGTTTTTTTTTTCTTTTTTTTAAGTCAGTTGTTTTATGTGATGTTTAAAATCTCCACTTGCGACATTTTTTTTATTGGGTTATCTCCCCTAAAATGCATAATGGGATATTCCAAATATAATATTGGCATTTACTATTTTTGTCTAAAAGAACATTATAATGGCCATTATCAGAAGCCCTTGCTGATGATGTGGACGTAGAAACCTTTTCTGTGTATAACTGCAGGAAAATACAAGTGTTTTCCTTCCTCTTACATCTGTTTTTTCTTAGCCCAGTACGAGTATGATCACCGTGTTCGTGTATTGTTGTTTGGAATAGAAAGTTTTCCTCGTTTGTCTGGTTTTGCGCAATCTCAGCGTTTTAGCGTACTTGAGGGGGCGGGGGAGCATCTGTGATGTGGGAGGAACATGAAGATGCCATTTCTGTCGTCATACCGATGTTTGCTGATGTCTGTTGTCCACAACCCCATATTCTTACGTTTGCTGTTGTCTCAAATCCCACATACCCATGTTAGCTGTTGCTTCTTGTCCCGAACATCCACATACCCATGTTTTGCTGTTGCCTCTTGTCCCGAACACACACATACCCATGTTTTGCTTTTGCCTCTTGTTCCGAACATCCACATACCCGTGTTTGCTGTTTCCTCTTGTCCTGAACATCCACATACCCATGTTTTGCTGTTGTCTCTTGTCCCGTACATCCACATACCCATGTTTTGCTGTTGTCTCTTGTCCCGTACATCCACATACCCATGTTTGCTGTTGCCAACTATTCAGAACTGCTTATTTTAGAAATGTCTTGATAACCTACATTGTGCACTATCTGATAACCTACATTGTGCACTATCTGATAACCTACATTGTGCACTATCTGATAACCTACATTGTGCACTATCTGATAACCTACATTGTGCACTATCTGATAACCTACATTGTGCACTATCTGATAACCTACATTGTGCACTATCTGATAACCTACATTGTGCACTGTCTGTGGCGCGGAGGACAAAGTTCTTCTTCTGACTACTTTAACCAAGAAAGACAATAAACTCTGGAAAGAACTTCCATGGAAGTCTGTATTGCCCTTTTCTGAAATACTTTTAGAACAATTCTCTTTGCCTAGTGGTTAACATGTAGATTAGTGTTACTCAGTATGGGATATGCGTACCCTTATGGTGGCAGAAGATATCTTAAGGAGTACATGAAAAAAAGACACCAGTATGTGTCAGTAGCGTAGGCTTAAAATGTCAGTTGGTGAAAGAAAACTTCCAGGAAATATCTCGTAACAGTCATTTCAGTCATTTGCATGTCCCTTGCGGAAATTTGCCTCCCTAACAGGCCTCCTAAAGGCCTCTCGGTTGTAAGCAAGATGCCCTGCTGCTGATGCATCCATTTGCAGATCATCAACGATGTCTTGCAGCCATCTTCGCCTTGCTCTTCCTCTCTTTATTTTTCCCATTATGTACCCTTCCAAGACGGTGTTCTCTAAATTATCATGACGTTTAATGTGTCCAAAATATTTAAGTCTTCTCTGTTTCATCTTCCTTACTATCCCACCTTCTTCCATATTAAGTTCTTGTAGTATGGGTATATTTGTTATTTTTTATGTCAGTGATATTTGAAGACTGTTCTGTGTAACAGATACTGAGTACATAATTCCAAAGCGGTTTTAAAGTATACCTTAGCCAGCTAGTTCTCCATTATTCCAGAATTTCCAGTACAGCTTCAGAGTTTGCTGTTGCCATGAATGTCTGCACTGTGTTCGCACGATATCGTACACGATGTACATGTATTTCCGCTGAGTCGAAAACATAATTTGTTATTAACAGGATTCCATCATCTCTTATTTCTTCCTTTGTTTTCATGGGCCATTAAGATTCGATGCTGCAGATAGTCTTCAGTCGTCACTTTTGCCGCCCCGCAGGTAGTCCTTATTCTCGTCCGCAGGTAATCGGTCTTCATTCGTTGTTGTCAGGCTGCAGATAATCAGTCTTCGTTCGTCGTTATCGGGGCGGAGATATTCAGTCTTCAGTCGTGTCTGTTCTCAGCCCTCGCCCTCGAATAGTCTTCAGTCTTGGCTGTTCTCGACCTTCGCCCTCGTATAGTCTTCAGCCGTGTCTGCTCTCGGCCCACGGGGGGGGGGGGGGGGGGGGGGAAGAGAGAGAGAATCCGATTGACAGTACACGAAGAGTCTGTGACAGTGCAAGAAAAATCTGACAGTATAAGAAGAATCAGACTTTGACGCAAGGCTGGATAAACGGACATTGATTGAAATGTGATATTTACTGGCCTTGACTAAAAATAGAGAACTTTCAGTTTGACTGGAAAATACAGACATAAGTTGTCCTTCTCGGAGATGTTTTCTTTTTTCCCTGTTACGAGGGGTGATTGATAAGTTCTCGGCATAAGGTACAACGGATTATTTGTGGACAACTTTTTTTGGTTATTTCTCAACACAGTCCACTTGCAAGTTCAGCATTTAGTCCAGCGATGATGGAGCATACGGATCCTTTCTTTGTAAAAGTCAGCATCTAGTGCCAGTAGAAAGTGGTCTACAGCATGAATGACGTCATCATCTGAAGCAAATTTGCGACCACTGAGCTCCTTTTTTTTTGAGTTTGGTAAACAGCTAATAGTCCGAAGGTGCAAATCTGGGGAATAAGGAGGATGTTCAAGAAGCTGGAAGCCGCATTCATGAATGGCAGCCATTGCCACCGCCGACTTGTTAACTGGAGCATTGTCTTGATGAAAGATGACTCCTCTCGTCAATTTCCATCGACGCTTTTCCTTCAATTTGACCCATAGTTGCTTCACAAGATTAGCGTAACAGGTACCGGTGATCATTCTGCCCTTTTGAAGATGGTCTACCAATAGCATACCTTCTGAATCCAAAAAGATGGAAGCCATCACTTTGCCTGCAGACGGAACCACCCTTGCTTTCTTTGGAGATGGGGATCCATGATGTTTCCACTGCTTTGGCTGTTCTTTGGTTTCTGGTTGAAAATGATGAACACAAGTCTCATCCAGTCACAAATTGCTGAAGAAGCTTTTCAGGGTCTGCAGAAAAAATGGCCAAGATTGTCTCTGTCGTTTGTGATCAGGTCCAAGAAGTTTCAGTACTCATCGAGCAGAGACCTTTATCATTTGAAGATCATTGTAAATAATGGTATGAACACGTTCCTGGGAGATGCCCAATTCAGTAGCAATGTACCGTTCAGTTAGTCGTCGATCCTCCATTATCATGTCATGGATTCTGCCGATGGTTTCATTGGTGGATACCGTTCTTGGTCTTCCTGGACGGGGATCATCTTCCAGACTCTCCCTTTCATGTTTGAATTGAGCTGCCTATTTCTTCACTGTGCTTTAAGAAGGGCCACTCTCGCCTAGAATCTTCACCTTATCCCCATGGATCTCCTTCATTGATAAGCCCTTGATGCAGAGGTAGTGAATGACTGCTCGATGAGAAATGTTATCCATTTTCTCAATTTCTGCCACCCCTAACCACTTCAGTAACGTGTAAAAAAATTGGTTGCTGTTAATTTCTTGAAACTTGGTGTTTAATCTTACATTAACCTGATCTACAAATGCACATAATATCAGCTGTCTGTTTCACTTATTTGTACCTTAAGCTGCGAACTTATCAGTCACCTCTCGTATGTTTTGATTTCTCAGAACTTGATCCCTGCTGTCATAGACATTTGTAGCAGTGGGTCCTCATTGAAGCTTACGTTTATGAGGTGCTTATCCGCACCTGAGATGGAGAAACAACCACATACGATTCGTGCACAATTGATGCAAGTAATACATTCCTCATTGTTAGGGCAGATAGAATTTTGGCATTTGTACAAAGAATAAAAATGTTTCAAGCCAGATAGAATTTTGGCACCTGAAATGCGTTTTCATAAACAAGAAGGTTCAAATAAGCCAAGTGAAAAAAAACGGGTGGGGGGAGAGGGGTGAATATAAAAATAAGCAATTCTCATAAATATTTTCAGGAACATAAAACCAGTGATTTAGGGACGGAAATTTCTCTGCACGAGAGAACAATAATACATCAAGGGAAATAACTACAAAAACAAATGTCACATTGTAGGAAAATGTTCAACATCTAGTGTCTCCTCTGTTCGCCGTTTGCGGGCACATTTGAGAACGGCAAGGAAAAGAGGAAATCTGAGATGGATATGACAAGTATGGCAGTTTTATGGCTGTAACATCGTCATGGAAACACACATAACATCGTCTGTGTCATGATCAGAGCAAACGTTTTCCATTTATTCAGCGAGGTCACAGCGGGTTATGAATAATAATCGCAGTAATGCTGAGTTTAGCTGTATATCTGACTATAATAACATCCGTTGTGACTATCTAACGACCTTGTCTTTATATGCAGTGCCATGGAACAGTGGTTCTCACAGTATTTCATGGCGATGATCCACGAAGACGGTGATGGTTTCACCATGGCCTCTGTACATTCCGTCGCAGTGTGGTATTACATTAAACATCCCACTTCTCTAGCTTTCTGCCTGATCTAGACTTGCTGTAACGGCTTACACGTGACCCTTCACAGACACCAAGGGGGTCCATTGATCCCAGGTTGGGAACCTCTGCTTTAGAGTGGTGAACGTAAGGAAAGAGATCTGGAATAGGCGGAAGAAGATATGCTCAGCGCGTGTAATGAAGCTCGTAGTTTGAATCATAAGTAGGGGGAATAACTGTGAAAATTCAGACGTAGAAATCTAATATTGAAGAAAATATTCCGAAATTGACAGTCGGGCAATACTTAGTGAAACATAAATGCAAGAGTTCTCGCTGATATATATTCTGTCTGGGTATAATTATAATGAATCGTGATATAAATCAAAGATGCATGAACAAGAGTAACAGAGAGTGAGATGAGCACATGCAAATGAAGAACATACAATAGTCCAATATTTCGGCAAAAATCGTTTTTCACGTGTCACATACAGAAAACAAGACAACAGATAAAAACACGAAAAGTCGATGAATAATCAAATTCTTATCTGTTTTTTGTCGGGGCGCATTTTGTACCCGTCTTTCTTAAAAGAAGACCAAAAAACATGGGTGTTTAATTGTTCATCTATTTGTATTGTTTTGTATGTGGTCATTGAAAAATTGACTTTTGCCGAAATATTGGATTGTCGTATGTTCTTACTTGATATGGGCTCGTTTTACTTTCAACTATTTTTGTTTCTGCCCACTTTCCCCGCTTTTTCTGTCATTTTCTAAAACTGAACCCATCTTATCTTCGTTGCTAGAACCAGTCTTACTGCAGTCATCATTTCTCTTATCTCTATAAATCATTGCTAGAACAAGTATTCCGCAGTCATAATTTCTCTTGTCTCTATAAATCATTGCTAGAACAAGTATTACTGCAGTTGTCATTTCTCTTATCTCTATAAATCGTTCATAGAACCAGTATTGCTGCAGTCATCATTTCTCTTATCTCTATAAATCATTGCTAGAACAAGTATTCCGCAGTCATCATTTCTCTTATCTCTATAAATCGTTGCTAGAACCAGTATTTCCGCAGTCATCATTTATCTCTATAAATCATTGCTAGAACCAGTATTACTGCAGTCATCATTTCTCTTATCTCTATAAATCATTGCTAGAACCAGTATTTCCGCAGTCATAATTTCTCTTATCTCTATAACTCATTGCTAGAACCAGTATTTCCGCAGTCATCATTTCTCTTACCTCTATCTTCTTCTTCTTCGTTCACTTCTACTACCAAAAACCGCACTGTGAATCTACTGAATTCACACATGTGGTCCTCGTTAGGTCCGGTGGTCCCCTGTGTGGTCCAAAATAGACCACATGAGTTCCACGAAGGACCACAAGGGGTTCAGAGTATCACAGTGCTTTAGCCTGTATTCTTGGTGGGTCTCGGAAGCGGGATTGCGTGACACCGTGGTTTTCATTGCACCAGTTTGGTCTAGGGTTGGACTTTCTCACCGGAAGACCTCGACGTGTTTGGAATATCAGTGCATCCCCGCTGGGTGAGAGGCGTTAGCCCACCCAGGACAGAGTTGGACTTTCTCACCGGAAAACCTCGACGTGTTATGAGATACCCGTGTATCACCGCCGGGTGAGAGGTGGTTGCCCATCCAGTCCAGGGTTGGACTTTCTCACCGGAAAACCTCAGCGTGATTAGGATACGCAGACATCCCCGCCGGGTGAGAGGTGGTTGCCTATCTAGACTTCCCTGGTCCAGTGTCTCCGACTTCAGCATTTTGCGGTCGTGGCCGCTACCCTTCCTAGTTGTGACCAGGATGGAGCTTTTGTCCAGGAGGACGAATCCTCGCCACTAGTGACTTCTACCCCTGGGTTGAGCCGGTTTAGGCATTTCCCAGTATGGGCATGTTTGGGACGGGACCGACCTCTAGGGCAGAGGTACTGTGACATTCATAGCCTTCAAGATTCACCCCTGGTATGAGCCGGTTTAGGCAAAATTCACCAGTATGGGTGTTTATCAGGCGTTACCGACCTCTAGAGCGGAGGTGGCATGACATGTCTAGCCATCGAGTTCCACCCCTGGTGTGTGCCGGTTTAGGCATATTTCACCAGTGTAGGTGTATTTCGGACGTAGGCGGCCTCTAGAGCAGAGGTGCCGTGGTATAGCTCTCGTAGCGATACTACTGGACATACCAGGTTAAACTTCACTTTCCACCACCTTTTCCCATCGGCGCCGCACAGCAACCTTTATTTCCGCATTTACTTCCTTAACCGGGAGGAGCTTCACTCCACGCGCGGCATTTGAAGAGTCAAGCCAGCAGTGTCTTAACCTCTGGGACAAGCCGGTTCATGCATTTCACACGATATGACTGCACTCAGGACGTGGCCGACCTCCAGACCAGAGGTGCCGTGATTTGACTGTTTGCTTCGCTTTATTCTTTCAACCACCTTTTCCGCAGTGATGCTGCGCGGCAACCTCATTTGCAAATTTCTTCATTGGCCGGGAAGAGCACCGCTCCACGCACGGCAGCTGAAGATCTCGCCAACAGCTCTTACCTCTATAAATCATTGCTAGAACCAGTATTACCGCAGTCATCGTTTCTCTTACCTCTATAAATCCTTGCTAGAACAGGTATTACTGCAGTCTTTATTTCTGTTACCTCTGTAAATCATTGCTATACCCGGTATTATCGCAGTCGTCATTTCTCTTATCTCTATAAATCATTGCTAGAACCAGTCTTACCGCAGTCATCGTTTCTCTTATCTCTATAAATCATTGCTAGACCCGGTATTATCACAGTCGTCATTTTTCATACCTCTATAAATCATTGCTAGAACAGGTATTACTGCAGTCTTCATTTCTGTTACATCTATAAATCATTGCTAGACCCAGTATTATCGCAGTCGTCATTTCTCTTATCTCTATAAATCAACGCAAACCCGGTATTGTCGCAGTCGTCATTTCTCTTATCTCTATAAATCATCGCTAGACCAGGTATTATCGCAGTCGTCATTTCTCTTATCTGTATAAATCATCGCTAGACCCGGTATTATCGCAGTCGTCATTTCTCTTATCTCTATAAATCATCGCTAGACCCGGTATTGTCGCAGTCGTTATTTCTCTTATCTCTATAAATCATTGCTAGAATCAGTATTACCGCAGTCGTCATTTCTGTTACCTCTATAAATCATTGCTAGAATCAGTATTACCGCAGTCGACATTTCTCTTATCTCTATAAATCAAGGATGCAAAAGGACACATTGGCGTTCGTCGGTGGCAAAAACTGCGACAATCGAAATGGATCAGATTTCACATAAAATGTGGATTTTAGAATCAAATACACGCAGGTATTGCGTTCTTTCTGGGTACGTGGGTGCATGGCATGTAACAATCTAATTTGGGGGGGTGGGGTGGGGGGGGGTGGAGGGTCAACACTTGGATCCCTTACTCTCTTATGGATTTTTTTTTATCTGGGGATAGAAATGGCGGCAGGTGAATTATAGAGCAGGGCAACACGAGGTTTTAACTTGGAGGCATCGAGACAAATATAACCGAGAAACAGAAACATGGATATATACAGATATCAGCTAAAGGTGACATCTCACTCTAGTTCCGTTATACATGGTTCTTCTGTTTACAGCTTCTTACCGTCCTGCTGTTGGCTGATATTTCTTATTACCGTCCTGCTATACGCAAATCTCTCTTACTGCCGTCCTGCTATAATCTCTCTTATTACCGTCCTTCTATAATCTCTCTTATTACCGTCCTGCTATAATCTCTCTTATTACCGTCCTGCTATAATCTCTCTTATTACCGTCCTGCTATAATCTCTCTTATTACCGTCCTGCTATAATCTCTCTTATTACCGACCTGCTATACGCTAATCTCTCTTATAGTACATCTTGTTACCGTCCTGCTATAATCTCTCTTATTACCGTCCTGCTATAATCTCTCTTATTACCGACCTGCTATACGCTAATCTCTCTTATAGTACATCTTGTTACCGTCCTGCTATAATCTCTCTTATTACCGTCCTGCTATAATCTCTCTTATTACCGTCCTGCTATAATCTCTCTTATTACCGACCTGCTATACGCTAATCTCTCTTATAGTACATCTTGTTACCGTCCTGCTATAATCTCTCTTATTACCGTCCTGCTATAATCTCTCTTATTACCGACCTGCTATAATCTCTCTTATTACCGTCCTGCTATAATCTCTCTTATTACCGTCCTGCTATAATCTCTCTTATTACCGTCCTGCTATAATCTCTCTTATTACCGACCTGCTATACGCTAATCTCTCTTATAGTACATCTTGTTACCGTCCTGCTATAATCTCTCTTATTACCGTCCTGCTATAATCTCTCTTATTACCGTCCTGCTATAATCTCTCTTATTACCGACCTGCTATACGCTAATCTCTCTTATAGTACATCTTGTTACCGTCCTGCTATACACTAATCTCTCTTATTACCGTCCTGCCATACGCTAATCTCTCTTACTACCGTCAGGTTATACTCTAATCTCTCTTATTTTACATCTTACTACCGTCAGGTTATACGCTAATCTTTCTTATTGTACATCTTGCTACTGTCAGATTATACGCTAGTATTTGTTATTGTACATCTTGCTACTGTCAGATTATACGCTTGTCTTTTCAGTTATTACAGCGGCTAGCCGGATGTAGATAAAATAGTCTTATTTGATTATGAATTCTTGTAGCCTAGATTCAAAAGTAAACAGACGCAGATGCTGTCAATCATATCCACTGTTGGGCGTCTATGTTAGTATTCTGGTCGTGGTGCTTGTTGCGTATTAGATCCCTGCTTATCTGGTTAGCCTCAATTTGTGCTTGTGTTGTGTCGTATGCCGAATCCGGTTTATTGTTTGTGTTCTCTGTTCATTGACATAAAAAACGGTTTCCATCGCTTGTACATGAACCCCCCCCCCCCCCCAATTATGCCCTTTATTCTTGGATTTCCAAGTTTCTTGCCCTGTAGAAAAATCGCGAAACAAAAACATTTTAGATAGTTTTTGTGCAGTCAAGAAACCACGCAACATCTTTTTATTAAAAAAAAATGACGAGGAGAAAGAAAATACTTTCTAGCTTGGATACACTACGCCTGGAAGAGAAAGTTTACTACGTTGACTCGTGTATAAAAGGGGCAGCCCAAGGATCACAAGTTGTACAGCTTCTTCACAGCCTACCCCTACCTCCGTACAAAGCGGCAGAATTTTTATGGACCTCCCAAACAAAATGTGTTATAACAAGGGGTCTCTTTGTTGACTGAAGCTGCAAGTATTTTATTTTAGCGTTCAAGGTGGAGGACCTGACAGAATGAGGGCTAGCACACAGGGACACGCAGCAGGGTGTAGCTGACAGAAAGATGCTGCTAGTTCTGAGTGAAGATCAAGAGGGTTTGCAGAAAGACAGTGGTGACAGTGCTACTTGCAGGTACGATGAGAGAAGAAGTGTAAGACTGGAACACAGTCCTCTAACTAGAGTGTGGGGAGGGGGAGGGGACGTTGTTAATGGTCAGCATGAGGTTGTGAGAGGAGCCGGAGAACACAGAAGACTAGTTTACAACAATAAGAAAAGTCAGTCAGAACTCTTTGGATACGTCTTGGGATACTGGATAAGACCAAGCTCTATTGCTGGTCTCCGGGTAGTTGCTTCATTACACCCGGGGTAAGACCAAGCTCTTTTGCTGGTCTCCGGGTAGTTGCTTCATTACACCCAGGACATGCCCGTAAGTGTTCTGTATACGACTTCAGGATGTCCCCTAGTGTTTTTTGCTGATATGATTGCAATAACGTGTTGGTTGTAAGTTGCTCGTGTTCTGGCACGCAGCGCGGATTTACTTCCGCTTCCTCTGATCACGTGCAAAGCCATAAGGTGTACGTGGTATGAACTTTCGGGGAAGGTTTTCTAAGCTGAATCTTTGATGTTTGAAAGATATATCTTGCGTGTCTAATTTGATGTTTCCATGTGGGTTAGCACGTGATGCTTTCACTGCCAGCAACTCATGAATGCAACAGACAGTACAGCCATGTGGTGCTTTGGATATGAGATTTGGATATTATGTCCATCCACGCGCTTCTTATAGGGCATTGTCCTCTTTCTGTTAATGGACTTTGTCTGTGATGATTGTAGTACGTCTTGAGCAGCACGGGATCATCGTTAGAAAACTCCAGGGAACGAACGAGCTAACAGACGTTATTTTCAGAGGGTGATGAATTGGGCAAGCGGGCCCGGCTGACATTCTTCCACTTATCACACAACTTCCACAGTGTCGCAAACATTGAGTTTAATACAGATATTAATAAATACACAACGAGCATGAGATAAAATGTTTCAAATGACAAAACTCCTACATTCAAACTCTGATTCACAAACTTGCACTTATTGCCGCATTCAGTGATCGCGTTCACCGGCAGAAGGCAAGAACACACAGTGAATAGAAGGCAAGAACACACGGGGAAAAGAAGGCAAGAACACACGGGGAAAAGAAGGCAAGAACACACAGGGAAAAGAAGGCAAGAACACACAGTGAAAAGAAGGCAAGAACACACAGGGAAAAGAAGGCAAGAACACACGGGGAAAAGAAGGCAAGAACACACGGGGAAAAGAAGGCAAGAACACACAGGGAAAAGAAGGCAAGAACACACAGGGAAAAGAAGGCAAGAACACACAGGGAAAAGAAGGCA
This sequence comes from Achatina immaculata, assembly GCA_009760885.1. Lineage (NCBI taxonomy): Eukaryota > Metazoa > Mollusca > Gastropoda > Stylommatophora > Achatinidae > Lissachatina > Lissachatina immaculata. The sequence continues at coordinate 32,768,406 of CM019704.1, forward strand.
AGAACACACAGGGAAAAGAAGGCAAGAACACACGGGGAAAAGAAGGCAAGAACACACGGGGAAAAGAAGGCAAGAACACACGGGGAAAAGAAGGCAAGAACACACAGGGAAAAGAAGGCAAGAACACACAGGGAAAAGAAGGCAAGAACACACAGGGAAAAGAAGGCAAGAACACACAGGGAAAAGAAGGCAAGAACACACAGGGAAAAGAAGGCAAGAACACACAGGGAAAAGAAGGCAAGAACACACAGTGAAAAGAAGGCAAGAACACACAGTGAAAAGAAGACAAGAACACACAGGGAAAAGAAGGCAAGAACACACAGGGAAAAGAAGGCAAGAACACATAGGGAAAAGAAGGCAAGAACACACAGTGAAAAGAAGACAAGAACACACAGGGAAAAGAAGGCAAGAACACACAGGGAAAAGAAGGCAAGAACACATAGGGAAAAGAAGGCAAGAACACATAGGGAAAAGAAGGCAAGAACACATAGGGAAAAGAAGGCAAGAACACATAGGGAAAAGAAAGCAAGAACACACAGGGAAAATATCTTAGTGCGCTGAGACCACGTGAATCTTGAAGAGAGAAGCCGCCGAACTGATTAAAGAGCGCAGAAAGTTGAGAGGCAAGATCTTGTCAACGCGCCTGCTAGCAGAGCAAGGTAATGGATACATTCTGACAGCTCATACAAAGAAACATAATCATACTATGTCGCCTCTTTCCATGTTCAGCTGATTTAATCTATATTTGCTTATTTTATGACCGTGGAATTCCCCCTATTTTTTTGTTCTGAAGCCTCAGCTGTCTTTTTTTCCCCCTACTTTATATCCAAGCTTGTCCATTGTATGTATAATACTGTCCATGGTGTCCGTAACACTGTCCAATATTATGTGGATGTGTTGAATTATACGTAACATTTGATGACTGTCAGCTTGAGTTCTTGTGCTGATTGTGTCCGCGCCGTACCTTGTTTCATTCTGTTGAATGTACACTTGGCCATTCCTAGTCTTCTGTTATGAGAGCGATCAAAAAGTATCCACAAATCAAGGGAGGCAAACGACGTGAAAAAGACTGTAGAACAGGTCGTCTTTTCATAAATTTGTCACTGCTTACGTACCTTGTTTTGCGGTAACTTTGACTCGCCGTCATTATTTATATTTCAGATATCCGGTCGTCTGTTATGGTCGTCTTGGAAATTTGAAAATCAATCACTTGTAGTATTATCACTTTACATTTATGTTTGCGCATTGTTTTGTTGTTTTTTTTTAAAAATTCCGCCCTGCTGGTTGCTATGATTTATGTCTTTGTAATCTTGATTTCCTATTCATAATCTTGTCTTCTGTTTATCTGCGTCACAAGTCTTCTGTCCAGGCCGCTAGCAACAGCCATGCCATTTTGGCTCCAGAGGTTATTAGCTTTTGTTTCGGTCATGATTAATCCAGACATCCCACAGATTTCAGTCATACATAAGTTAAACAAGCAAGGAGACAGCACACGTCTTTGTTTGATTTTGCTTTTAAAAAAAAGATACATGTCAATAGTCTTTGAATAATTTGTGTCGGAACTAATAACTGCGGTTGGTACAAGTTGGTTGTCAGTTTGACGTCCTTGTCGTCTAATCTCCTTCAGTTGGTTGTTCGCGTCTTACCTGTCAAACTTCTGTGTTTTCCCTTTCTATGTATTTGTTCATTATCATTCTCACACAGTTTATCGTGAGCTAAATCTTTTTTTTTTGTTTTTTGTTGGGGTCCAGTCTGTTTATCGTTAATGTCCTTATTTATTTTATCTGTAGCACTAGCTCTCTCTCTCTCTCTCTCCCTCACTCTCTCTCTCTCTCTCTGTTTTCTTTCTTTTTCTCTCTCTTTCTCTCTGTTTCTTTCTCTCGGTCTTTCTCTCCCTTTTTTCCTCCCTATCTTTCTTTCTCTCTCTCTTTTTCTCTTCCTCTTTCTTCCTCTCTCTCTCTTTCTTTCTCTCTCTCTCTCTCTCTTTCTCTTCCTCTTTCTTTCTCTCTCTCTTTTTCTCTTCCTCTTTCTTTCTCTCTCTCTCTCTCTCTCTCTCTTAGATGATTGAGTAATATTTTTGTTTATGACTCGGCTCACTGGACTTCCAGTTATGAATTCAATACCTTCTATTTGTTATTACAGAATTTCATCTTCTGGTGTATTATTATGATTATGATTATTATTATTATTATTGAACGACCGAATGACGAAGTGGTTAGTGCAATAGCCACATGCGGCGAAGGTCGATGGTTGGAATTTGAAGCGCTTCAATCTCCACCTAGCCGTAGAAATGGGTACCTGATTTCAGCTGGAGCTGTGGAAGGAAAGGGGACCACGCTTGATGCTGACTACATCCCCCTCTAGTGTGTCCGCAGGTCAAGGAAAATAACACCACACATCTCCACATTGGCGACTCAATTAACGTGTTAAAAAAAAATATATCGGGTGAGGTGTGGATTGCAGTGGCTGGCTTGAAGACCCGTATTGGATCCAAGAAGCCAGCTTGTGGGCAGACTCCCCTACCTTAGAGACCCACGAAGGGCCCTTCACGTGTAACCAACAGTTTCAGGCTGTTACAACCGAGAGGTGGAGAGATGGTCTTCAGTCAGCTTTTTGCTGGAGCGATTCTGTCACTCAAGCACGGTCTTCTTTGTTCCCGTAATTTCCCGTTATCTTTTTCTCTGTTTCTAGTTTCATATTGCAAACATTTGCGTCAGCGTCTTCCTGCGCAGGGATATCCATTTTCTAAAGCGCCTCCTCAGTCATATGGCGTGGTATAATTGAATAAACCCAGAAATCTTGCAACATGCATCGCTCATGATACAGGTCTTGTCAGAACGACTTTCTGTCCTGCACCACATGGAAGCCCGCTCGCCTACACGAGAAAACACGATGGTTTATATATATAAAGCTGTGATAAGTAACATTTAAATTCTGTGTCAAGTGTAAGATCGTCAGTGTTCTGTAATCATTTATAGAAAAACATTCGGGACATGTCAGATAGACTGTGTGTTACAAAAAAAAAAAGGCAAGTTAGAAGACTGTGTGTTGCAGAAATGCAAGTTAGACTGTGTTACAGAAAGGCAAAATAGACTATGTTACAGAAAGGCAAGTTATACTATATGTTACAGAAAGGCAAGTTATACTATATGTTGCAGAAAGGCAAGTTAGACTATATGTTACAGAAAGGCAAGTTAGACTGTGTTACAGAAAGGCAAGATAGACTATATGCTACAGAAAAGCAAGATAGACTAAATGCTACAGAAAGGCAAGGTAGAATATATGTTACAGAAAGGCAAGATAGAATATATGTTACAGAAAGGCAAGATAGACTATATGCTACAGAAAAGCAAGATAGACTGTATGCTACAGAAAGGCAAGATGTATTATATATTACAAAAAGGCAAGTTAGACTACATGTTACAGGAAGGCAAGTTAGACTATATGCTACAAAAAGGCAAGATAGACTATATGCTACAGAAAGGCAAGATAGAATATATGTTACAGAAAGGCAAGATAGAATATATGTTACAGAAAGGCAAGATAGTCTATATGCTACAAAAAGTCAAGATAGACTATATGTTACAGAAAGGCAAGATAAACTATATGCTACAGAAAGGCAAGATAGACTATATGCTACAGGAAGGCAAATTAGACTATATGTTACAGAAAGGCAAGTTAGACTACATGTTACAGGAAGGCAAATTAGACTATATGTTACAGAAAGGCAAGTTAGACTATATGTTACAGAAAGGCAGGTTAGACTATATGCTACAGAAAGGCAAGTTAGACTATACGTTGCAGAAAGGCAAGTTAGACTATATTTTACGGAACGGCAAGTTAGACTGTGTGTTACAGAAAGGCAAGTTAGACTATATGTTACAGAAAGGCAAGATATACTATATAGTACAGAAAGGCAAGTTAGACTATGTTGCAGAAAGTACAGTCAGAGCACGATAGAGCTTATACCTGTCTTTCTTGATACGAATATTTAATTGTTTCAGGTAGTAGATATATTGTTGAGTGGCGTCCTAATCGGAATCTCTTGTCGGTATTTTCGTACATCATGTTGGTGTCACGAAGAAGATGAAAGCTTCTAGAATAGTCAAGAATTATTTGTAATCGGATTATTTAGTAAAAAGTGATTCTTCTTGATAGACATCGTGTGAGATATCTGGGAAATCAGCTTGAAAGTTTTTGTGTGAGAGTGGGACTTAAGTCTGGTGCAGCCTTTCAAACGTGCAGGGCGGGGTGAAATCGATATCGTCAGCCATCGTCAGTGCTCTTTATTTGGAAGTCTTGTCACAAGACTTTTCCTGGCTTAGAGAACCGACTCGTCAGTTTTAGTCTCACAAAAATGTATGATGGATGGAAAAGGGTATGCTGTTCAGAAAAAGAACAAGAAAGGAACCAGAGGGATCTAGTGAGAGAGACGCCCTGGAGTGTGTAACTGCTTCTTTTCTTTTTAGTGTTGCCGGCGGGTCTTTGATCTGCGTGGCTTGTCTTCTGCTTCCGGTGGGAGAATGTCACGAGATGCTTGACCTGAATGTTGATTACTCGCTAGAGCGACCTTCTCAAGCCAGGGGTTTGATTTTAACAATATTTCCTGATCTGGCTCGCTGGCTTTCTTCCGTCAGATTTCACAGGTGGCCGGCCACACCATTTCTTTGAACGTTGCAGGTCTTCCTGTGTTTTTCTGCCATTTATTCTGCTTGAGGTAAAAACGTTTTCCGGGAACCTATCCCGTCACATGATCACAAAATACCGGTTATGCTTTTTTTTCTTTCTTTTTTTTTTTTTTGAGTTTTAGTTAAATTTTTGTATTTTCACAGCTTTTATCTTTTCTCCCTGAGATGTCCATCTTCCTTGTTTAGGGCGGTCCTGATATATATTCAAGAAGAAGTTTTTTTTTCTTTTTTTTTTATGAAACTCTGTTTTTGACTATCCTTTATCCAATTTATCCAGTATAATGAGTTCCGTGGACTATTTTAATACAGTAAAATCTGTTGGATATGTTTTTGCAGTCAAGACAGAAGAAGGGATGAGTGAATGGTTCCAGATTGAAACAAGTGTGAAACAAGGATGTATACTGTCTCCTTTACTTTTTGGGATTACAGTAGACTTCATAATGAAAAAATGCTGCACATGTAACACAGGTATTGACTGGGTACATGGGACCCAACTAGAAGATCTTGATTTTGCTGATGACATAACTCTTATCAGTAATAATGTGAATTTCATGCAAGAAAAAACAGATAGCCTGTCTTCACTGGCTAGCAAAATAGGACTTGAAATTAACAAGGACAAAACAAAAATAATGAAAATTCCTCTCAATCAAAATGGAAAAATACACATAGAAGGGATAGATATTGAAGAAGTCAATCAATTTGCATACCTTGGCAGCTACATAGACCAGGATGGTGACACTAGAAAGGAAGTTAGGATCAGAATTGCAAAAGCAGCATCAATCTTCAAGAATCTTGAGAACATATGGAATTCAAAAGTTATAAGCACAAAAACCAAGTTAAGACTATTCAATTCAAATGTAATATGCACCCTCATTTATGCATGCGAAAGCTGGAAAACAGCTAAAGAAATAGAAAAGAAATTAGACTCTTTTGAAAACAAATGCCTAAGGAAAATACTCGGCATCAAGTGGAATGAATTCAAGAACAATGCAGAGATCAGACAGATGACTGAACAACAACCAGTCTCATGGGTGATCAGGAAAAGGAGATGGACATATGTTGGTCACTTGATGAGAAGAAATGATCAGAGAATCCCAAAACAAGCTATCAAGTGGAACACAACAGGCCGAAGACAAAGAGGCAGACCGCGTGAAACTCTGAAGAGGACATTATTAAGAGAGGCCAAATTAACAGGCATAAAATCCTTTGATGAGGTTGAAAGACTCGCCGAAGACAGGAAGAATTGGCGAACTACTTTGCGAGCCCTGTGTGACGTTTAACGGCACGGGAAGGATATAAGATAAGATATAAGATAAGAAAATCTGTCTTAACCGGCAACAATGGGACATCACCGATCCCGGATACAAGACTTTGCCGGACAGGTGAACATATATTTCGAGAACTTACATGTTTTGTGGTGCCATCTGTAGAAATTGCAGCAGACGAAGTTTGTTGGTCGTCAGACGATCTCCCGGCCATAATTAAATAAGTAACATAAAAAAAATCGTGGTTTTTTTTTTAAATTGGAAACACGTACACATTATTTTATGTTTCACAAAATCAAATTTAAACAGAAATGAAAAATTACAGTACGTACTGTCACATGAAGGTTGTTGTGAATGTATTAGTACGACGACATAACACACCTTGGAATGTCTGCCTGCTTACAAGACTGTCGCCGAAGATTTACAGATTCACTGTGTATACAGTAAAGTTTCATAACATCATGCGCTGACATAGGTGAGCATTGCTCGGCATGTCTTAGGGAAGTCTGCAGCCCTTCGTGAGCTTCCTTCCACGTAAATTTCTTGCTCTACGTGCCATCGTCCTCACCTTAAGCCTCCTTATCATCATCATCTTTCGTATTATCATCCAACCCCGTAATTCACGTTCGTTCATTTATAGAGGTATCTTTTACCTTTACCCTCAGCATTCCTCTTTGTCTGTATATATTGTCGTTAATTAAATTTTTGGTTGCATTTTATTGTAAAATTGGTTAAGTTGTTTTCTCTAAGTTCGTCATTATTTCCTCACGGTTGTGTGATTAAACAGATCAAAGTTATTTCCTCTCAAATTTGTTATCGTTTCTACTAAATTATATCACTAAATTGATTAAAAATTATTTCGTCACAGTATTGATATTATTTCCACTAAATTCTGTCACAGTTTTTTTTTTTTTTTTGGTAAAATTGTTTCCTCTCAGCTTTGTCATTATTTTCTCTAGATTTGGTCACTAAACTAGTTAAAGTTGTCTCCTTTCTGTTTTGTTACTTTCTCTAGATTTTGTCACTAAACTAGTTAAAATTGTTTTCTTTCTATTTTATCATTATTTTCTATAGATTTTGTCACTAAACTAGTTAAAATTGTCTCCTTTCTATTTTTTTTTTTCATTATTTTCTTTAGATTTGGTCACTAAACTAGTTAAAGGTGTGTCCTTTCTATTTTGTCATTATTTTCTCTAGATTTTGTCACTAAACCAGTTAGTTGTTTATCCCAAGTTCTGTCATTAGAGTAAAGTTGTTTCCCCCTTGATTGTTTCCCTTGAAATTAAATTTTCTCCCCTGAATTGTTTCGCCAAAGAAGTATAACTGCTTCTCTTGACCTCAGTGACCTTCTCCTCCTATCGGTCACTAGTAGCTTCCAGAGATCTAGACGTTCTCCTACTCAATCTGACGATCTCTGCCCCGGTGTCATCCCCGGGTGTCATTGTTATCAACAATCTCCAGCAAACTTAATTCCGGTCTCCGCCGGGTCAAGAGTTGCGTCAGTTGTAAGGATAACTCTGAATTATCCTGTGACGTTTATAGCAGCTCACTGTGCTCAGTGTTAACCCTTTCAGTCCTAGGTCGGGAATTTCACTGATTAAACAGTTATGGCGTTCCAATCAAGTGCCAGAATTTTCCTATACAGGTGGCGCATATCAAAAATAAAGTGTATTATTAATTATTTTTAAAAAAAACAAAGAAAACAAAACAAAACTATTCACTCAGGCATCATGAATATCTGTTTGTTGTAGAATATTCTATAAATATCGTTATCAAGAATGTATTTGTTTTTTTTAAACGATGATTGGACCATGTAGAAAGAATGGAAGAGAACGGATAAAGGAAAATTCTATATGTTCAAGAGATTAAGGAAACAAGACCAAAGGGGTAGACCAAGACAGAGATGGAAAGACAACATAGAAGAGGATATAAAGGTAATTGGTGTCACCGCCTGGAGAGAGAAGATTAGGAATACAGAGGAATGGGTGCGAGTTTTATCTGCAGCAATGAGCCTTAATGGTTCTGTAAGCTGAAGAAGAAGAAGATGAAGAATAATAATTTATTTTTAATAAAAGAAAGTGACAGAACAAGAACGAAATAAAATAAAATTTACGCCAGGTTTACAATTCTTATAACATAATCTAAATGGTTCTTCTTTTTCTCTTTTGTTTTTGTCACAGAAGAAGCATATATTTTTAGTCATTTTGTAGAATAGGTAGTATAATTTAGTCACTTTGCATAAAATGTCACATATTTTTTAGTCATTTTATATAAAATAGCACATATTTTTAGTCATTTGGCAGAAAAGTAACCTCGCGGAGATTTGGTGTCTGAAAACCCAGAAAATGATGTTATTGTTTCTGTCTCGCTTTTCGTCACTTAACTCTTTACATAGCTTCCCTGTGGTAATGATGTTATTGTTTCTGTCTCGCTTTTCGTCACTTAACTCTTTACATAGCTTCCCTGTGGTAATGATGTTATTGTTTCTGTCTCGCTTTTCGTCACTTAACTCTTTACATAGCTTCCCTCTGGTAATGATACAATGTTTTTGATGGCTGGTGGTTTGGACAGTAGGTCGTCGTGGATTTCTTCATTTCTAGGAGACAAACACACATTAGGAGGAGAGATTCCCTCCCTGTTTGCTACGATGTCATGCTTCTTAATAGGCTCCTCCGCAATAGAACTCTGGTTAAAGTTTCGTTTATTGACAGAAGAAAACTGTATATTAATAGGGCGAATTTTGACTTGAAATTCATTGTAGAACGCGTGTGTATGTTTGTGTGTGTTTCAGAGAGAGAGAGAGGAGAGAGAAGAAACGACGACGGCAATCTGAAGACATGTTGGCTTGAATAAAGTTCTCGGAAAACATGTGCACAAAATGAGGCATGAAAGAATCCGTATACAAAATCTTAGTAATTATTTCCAAAATTCACGCAACTCTGAATTGTCTCACAAAAGAATTGTACATTCTGAGTTGTTTCACTTAACTACTGTGGTCTGTTTTATCAGTTCTTGCCGTCCTCCATACTTTCAGTTGTCATCTCACAAATGGATACAGAAAAAAAGAAAACGAGTGAAGATGTGCTGACAGCGGCCAGCCAAGCTAGCAGGACGGCCTTGATGACCTTCCAGATGCCGTTTATCACGGGAAATCCCATCTGAAGATGTCCGTCAGAATCTTTTGTAGAATACAGAAAAAAACGTTGTGAAAGCAAATTAAAGACAGATTTTATGCGCTGATTAAGGGCTCATAAACTGCCTTTGGCTCAGAATACTCTGATTTTGCGGACTAAAACTTTTTCTAGGCTGTTAATTTCCTGTTTTGCTTGGATTAAATGGTTTAGCAGCACGTCCAGTTGTATTAAGACAATGCACGCCTGTTCGTTTTCTTTAGCGCTATCTTCCTGTCCCACAGCTGCCCTGTCCAGCAGTATCAGCTCTGTGATCTTTGTTTCTCCCAGCGAGGTTGGGCTAAGCGTATGACTTTTGCACTGTGTCATCTTCTTTCTTTATCACAAAGCTTGGGCTAGGATTTCGCACTATCTCGAAATTTGAAAACGAGATTGTGTCACTTTTCGTGCCTGTTTTCTTCCTTATAGCCTTGTTGTACTGTCTTTTGCTTTCTTGTTACTGGGATTCTGGATTAAAAACTCTGTGTTTAGTTCCGAAGCAAACTGTGCTGAGTTTATTGTGGGCTAGGATTTACCGCTTCTTGTGGAATCAGCTGGGAAAGGGATTACCTGGCACGGAGTTGGGGAGGGGGAATGCAGCCAGGACTGATACTGTAAACATCACCCTCCAGCGTGCCAACAGGTCAAGGAAAAAGTGGGCGTTATCATCATATCCTTAACGTGCAGCATGACATGTTAGGATCATCTTAGCTTACTCCAACGGTTTCCAGACTTTTCCAAACTGTGGCACACTTGGTAACACAAATCTCTATCGCGCACATCTGTGTTCTTAATACTGGACTGTCATGCAGTTAACAGTATATTTTTGTAGCATTTTCAAAGAAACTTCATTTACTACCTTATCACAGGAGTTATTACAGAGTACAAAACAGTTACAAAATTTAAAGAGTTTATTTAGAAATAAAAATTGTTCCAACACTTAAGATTGCGACACTTAAGATTGTTGTAGCTTGCAGATAAGATTGTTGTAACTTGCAGATCTTTTCAGTGCTGGATTTAATGTTTGAACATGGAACTCGTAGATCGCCCGTGCCCTTGGGTCAGAATATGGTCATACATCTGTAATGTTATTCTTTATTTAGACTTGTTAGGCGGATCTCATCCTGAGAGTATTGTAAGGATAAGTGAAATTAGAAACAAATTAATGTCACGTCGGTTGTCCCTTGTAAGATAAGCTTGTGTTTATGGTCAGCATCTTGAAGTATTTCTGTGACATAACTTTAGGGTCTTGGCGTTGGTTTATAAGTGTGAAACATTCTGTCTTCTTGACGTAATTTTGTTCCCAACTTTTCTACTTTCAGACTTGGTGATGGAACTGAAACTCAGCAGCCAAGATGGCGTGCGTCGAGAGAGATTTTGGATGTCTGCCTTCCTGTAGCTGATTGTGACAGTGTATATCTGCGGTTCTTATGAAGAGCTTCCAAGAGACCTAGGCCTGAGATTGCGATCGTTGTCATGGCAACAGAGCATGACATTACCCTCCAGTGGGGTAGTAGCTATTACTATAGCAACGCCAGCGGCCACCTCGGTGAACTGGACGAACTTCTGCTGAGCATCATGGGAAATGCTTCACCGGTCGGATCTGAGATGGTAGAATACAGGGATAATTTATTGTACTACCTCACGGGTATCGGTGGGAGCATTGTCTGCTGCTCGGGCACCATAGCCAACGCGCTGAGCGTAGCTGTGCTGACGAGGCGGTCCATGCGTTCCAGCACATACGCTTACCTGACCGCCCTGGCCATTTGTGACTCCCTGGCTCTGTTTCTCATTCTTCTCATCATTATAAACGACACTCGACCCCCGGGTAGCCCGGAGCAAACAGACCAGTTTCGTTCTCTCCTGTTTCCGTTCGTCCACCCGTCGGCCGTCGTGTTTCAGGTTACTTCCATCTGGCTGACGCTAGCCTTCACCGTTGATCGATACATCATGATCTGTCATCCATTCAGTGCAGAAAGAATGTGTCGGAGGAGCAGGGCTAGGAAGGTTATAGTCAGCTTGTACGCGGCCGGGTTTCTCTTTAATATTCCGCGCTATCTGGAGTACAGGACCAAGATTGATACTTTCCCAATAGCCAACTCCAGCGAGGTCTACACAGTGTACGGTATCGAGGCCACACCCTTGGGTACTAGCGTACTTTTTCGAGAACTCGTACATTCCTGGCTGTATCTGCTGTTCATCTGTGCCATTCCGTTCTTCACTTTAGTCATTCTCAACGCTTTTCTCATCCGGGCAGTTCACCTGTCCCGTTTGAAGGGGAAGGAGATTAATCCAAGGGAAAAGCATCGTAACGACACGACGATCATGCTTATCGGGGTTATCGTTATATTCCTTATCTGTCAAGGTCCAGCTCTCGTGTCCCGGATAATGTACGCTTTCAGGCCTCTGTCGGCGTCCACGAAACCGGGGTTTACCCTGAACGAGGTGGGCAACTTCTTCGTCTTGTTGAATTCGGCCATCAACATTGTGCCATATTACCTCTTCGGCCGGAAGTTCAGAAACGAGTTTTGGAGACTGTTCTGTGCGTGCTGTTTCGACAAAGATGAGCTAAGAAGAATCATTCGAAGCTACAGTTTGTCAGTGGACCAGCGTCGGACCAGCCAGTATGATGTTATAGAAATGAACGGTTCAACACAGAGCAAGCAGAAGACTAGCAGCACGCATGTCTGCGGAGGGCATATAAACTGTCAGTGCCCACAACATACACTCAGTAATCAGAGATCCGGGCAGCCCAGCAGTGTTAAAACTGGTTGCATAGTTCAGAGCGACACAGCTGATAATAGTGTAGCAATACCCCTTATACATGGTGCAAGTTCTTCCGCCAGCTCAACCGGGCTTGTTAGTAGAGATGCCAGTAAGGATTCCTTGAGAACATTTGCCGTCCTGTTCAGTTCAAATACTCAGCTTCTAGCAACAAACGGCATTATAACTACCACAAACAGACATGGGCAGTGCATGACAGCCACCTCAGGGCCGTATGTCAGGGGACCCGAGTGGTCTGCGGTTTAAATTCCACTTGTCTCATACAGGTTTAACATTGCCATCATCTTCGTCGTAGAAATCCTCGTCGTAGCCGTTCAGTTCCTGAAACATGCTGTCTTTATGCTTCCATTATTTAGGCCGATGGTTTTCAAACTTTTTTTTTTTTTGCCGATCTCCGATAGAAAAGCACTTTTGTATCAAATATGTTTATTTAGTGCCGGTGCAACTACGCGTATTACTTCAGGGAGTGTCTAGACTACGAGCTAATTCCTTTTTAAGTAATAATTGTTACATTTTGGCACTTAATACCGTAACTGGTTGCTACATTTTAGCACATAATGCCGTGACTACTTGTTACATTTTAGCTTTTAATACCGTAACTACTTGTTACATTTTACCATTTAATGCCGTGATTATTGGCTTCGGGGGAAAAAAGGGATAAGAGAAACATTTTGCATGTCATTTCACCAGATGACAATGTCTGATGACAACGTTGAGGATTAATGGCTCACCCCAGGAAGGATATATTTTAGTGTTAGTCACAAATGTTAACAAATGTGGTAGGGAAAGTTTTTAACAAGCTCTTCACTGGACCAGCTGTTGGAATTCTTTTTCTGATTAACCTTGAGCTTTTCTGTTTATTCTATTTTCATTTTGTTCTCCATGTCATGAAGAATTTTTGTTTGTTTGTCCTGGTTGTCTGTTACTGAGTTAGCAAGTCGTCTTGTCTTTTGGCTTTCATGGTTCACTCATTCTTCAACTTGCTGGTGTCTTTTGTTTCTCTTGAAAGCCATATATGGGTTAAATTTCAGTTCCAGTGTCTGTAGCATTTTTTACTGAAAGATAAAAGAGACAGGGTCTAGTTTGTTGCCATGTTTTATGGCGTGGTCTTATCTGTCTTCTGTCTGTGGTTCTTTGCCTGCCAAACAGAATCTAGCAGGAAGTTGTTTTTTTTAAACTGTTTTTCGAGAGAAGCCCTTAGCCCTTCAGAAATCTCATAGTTTGTAATCTGTCTTCTTGAGTATCAGTCAGAGTCTGGTGTTCTAGTCAGAGAATCTGATGTTCTAGTCAGAGAATCTGATGTTCCAGTCAAAGAGTCTGATGCTCCAGTCGGAGAATCTGATGTTCCACTCAGAGAATATGATGTTCCACTCAGAGAATCTGGTGTTCCAGTCAGAGAATCTGATGTTCCAATCGGAGAATCTGATGTTCCAGTCAGAGAGTCTGGTGTTCTAGTAGGAGAATTTAATGTTCTAGTCAGAGAATCTGATGTTCCAGTCAGAAAATCTGATGTTCAGTCAGAGAATCTGATGTTCCAGTCAGGAAATCTGATGTTCCAGTCAGAAAATCTGATGTTCCCGTCAGCGAAACTAATATTCCTATCAGAAAATCTGATGTTCCAGTCAGCGAATCTGGTGTTCCAGTCATAAAATCTGATGTTCCTGTCAGAGAGAGTCTGATGTTCCAGTTTCTTGGCAGTCACGCTAGGTTACATCTGTTGGTAGTCACATTTGACTCAGTGTAATTTTGTCCGTTTCTTTTCCGTAAGCCATGTTTCAGTTTGTCCACTTGATCCAGTTCGTTTGTGGATGTTAGTGATCACGTCAAGCAGTAGGTCTCATCGTCTTTCCTGGTGGTCAGGTTTCTCGTCAGGTCATTTGTATCCGTTTTTTATGAGGACTTTTTCGTTTAATTTCGTTGTCAGAGCGATCACTTCATTAGGTCACGTTGTGTTTACACGATGATTAGTTGGGTCATGTTGTGTCTGCATGATGATCACTTCATTAGGTCATGTTGTGTCTACGTGATGGTCACTTCATTAGGTCATGTTGTGTTTGCGTGATGATCACTTCATTAGGTCATGTTGTGTCTACGTGATGGTGCTTTATATGTATTTTCTATGTGATCACTACATTAAACCACGTTATTTTCTTAATCACTCCATGTATATTTTCTTGATGATCACTTCATGTATATTTTCTTGATGATCACTTCATGTATATATTTTCTTGATGAATCACTTCGTATGTATTTTCTTGGCGATCACTTCATATATATTTTCTTGATGATCACATCGTGTATATTTTCTTGATAATCACTTTGTGTATGTTTTCTTGATGATCACTTCATGTGTATGTTCTCGATTATCACTTCTTCCTGTGGGCTGAATCTCACACACAAGATCACTTTGTTCTCCGTGACTTCCCACAGTTTCTCTCAGAGCACAGAACCTGGCAGGTCATTTATGTAACGCTTTGTTGATACATGAAGATATATCTTATGTTCTCTGCTACAACTCACAGTTTAAGCAACATGTTGTCACAGTTGGTGGCACTTTTGTAAGTACTGTAACAAAGATATAATTTGCTTCCTTTTTCTCTCGCCATGAACCTTTTTAGCAGTGTTGCTGATAATAAGGTGCTATTAAATGTTATTTCTGAAATACACTGTGTTTCTTGTATTTCTGATTTTTTTTTATAAAAATCCTGCTCATTATGACGTAATGTTCATGATTTTGTCCTGGTGATAAATACTCTTATATCAGCAGATAATTATTTGTTAACAGTTAACAGATTGCAGTGTTCTGTTTATTTTTTTTTCTATTAAGTGAGTACCGCCAGAGAAAGGCCGAGAGAAAGAGACAGAGAGAGAGAGAGAGAGGATAATGGACAATGTGGCGAGATGTTCTGATAAAGTTACCAATGAAACTGATGTTAGATATCAGTGATCACAGTCTGTTGAGGAGCATGATCTGCTTTCTTTTCAGCAAAGATGATGATGATTATTATTATTATTATTATTATTGACTGGATCTTCATCTGGTCAGTAGTTTTGCCGAGTTATTAATCAGTCATATGGCCTGGTTAGCTGAGTGGTTAGACGCTCGGTTTACTAATCCATTGGTGCGGGTTCAAACCCCAGTATTGGCATTTTTTTTTCTAGTACACACCAAAAAGGTCTTGGGGTCCAGCAAACCTCTGAAAAATAGGTAGCAGATAGATCCAGCCCAGGCATGATACTGACCACATCAGACTTTCATGTGCCGAAGGTCGTGTAAATACGGGCCTAACACCATAATCCCAGGATTTTACCTTTCACCTGTTAATTAATCATTCATTACGTTCAGTATTCTGTGTATCTGTAAGTCACCCTGTTTAATAACATCATTTTTTCAGTATTTCGTGGGTCTGTAAAGTCCCTGTATTCATTAACGTCATGTGTTCAGTATTTCATGGGTCAGTAAGTCTGTATTCATTAACGTCATTTGTTCAGTATTTCGTGGGTCAGTAAGTCTGTATTCATTAACGTCATTTGTTCAGTATTTCGTGGGTCAGTAAGTCTCTTAGCATCATTTATTTGGTGGTTCATAGTTGAAAGAACACATTTAGTAAAGTCAGAAACTTTTTACTTACTTATTTTAGTTTATCCGTGCAACTCACTGTTCCTTTCTTGGTTCCAGTGTTTTCTGCGCTCTTTGACAGTTTTATAGTGAAAGGATTATATGCACTCGTATGTACGTATCTGTGTATTTGAATATATGTGCAGAATGTTTAGATGATATACGAAGTCATTTCTTTATTCAATACGTGCATTGTATAGGCACCATTGCACTGACAGCAAATATACATGCGTCTCTCCTTGTTCATGGCGAGCACATTTAGGTTAACATATTAGGTGTTTCCAAGCTGCCTCTTCTTCTGTTTCTTCTGCTCTTCTTCTTCTCTCTCTCTCTCTCTCTCTCTCTCTCTCTCTCTCCCTCCCCTCCTCCCCTCACGCTGTCAATTGGGTTTTGGAAAATAAAAATCATTGCAGTTTGAGAAATATTTCAGTCGCCAAAAGTTGGTTGAGTCTGAGAAATCTTTGAACTGGATTGCCAAGAAACTGAGTGTTTCTGAGAAATATTTCAATTGGAACACCAAACAAAAACAAAACAAAAACTCGTTGTGTCTGAGAAATATTTGAAATGGAACGTCAGAACGCCGGTTGTGTCTTAGAAATCTTTCTAACGTAAAGTCAGAACGCCAGTTGTGTCTTTAAAATCTTTGAAATGGAACGTCAGAACGCTGGTTGTGTCTTAGAAATCTTTGAAATGGAACGTCAGAACGCTGGCTGTGTCTTAGAAATCTTTGAAATGGAACGTCAGAACGCTGGCTGTGTCTTAGAAATCTTTGAAATAGAACGTCAGAACGCTAGTTGTGTCCTAGAAATCTTTGAAATGGAACGTCAGAACGCTGGTTGTGTCTTAGAAATCTTTGAAATGGAACGTCAGAACGCTGGTTGTTTCCTAGAAATCTTTGAAATGGAACGTCAGAACGCTGGCTGTGTCTTAGAAATCTTTGAAATAGAACGTCAGAACGCTGGTTGTGTCCTAGAAATCTTTGAAATGGAACGTCAGAACGCTAGTTGTGTCTTAGAAATCTTTGAAATGGAACGTCAGAACGTTGGTTGTGTCCTAGAAATCTTTAAAATGGAACGTCAGAATGTTGGTTGTGTCTGAGAAATCTTTGAAATGGAACGTCAGAACGCTGGTTGTGTCTGAGAAATCTTTGAAATGGAACGTCAGAACGCTGGTTGTGTCTTAGAAATCTTTGAAATGGAACGTCAGAACGCTGGCTGTGTCTTAGAAATCTTTGAAATAGAACGTCAGAACGCTGGTTGTGTCCTAGAAATCTTTGAAATGGAACGTCAGAACGCTGGTTGTGTCTTAGAAATCTTTGAAATGGAACGTCAGAACGCTGGTTGTTTCCTAGAAATCTTTGAAATGGAACGTCAGAACGCTGGCTGTGTCTTAGAAATCTTTGAAATAGAACGTCAGAACGCTGGTTGTGTCCTAGAAATCTTTGAAATGGAACGTCAGAACGCTAGTTGTGTCTTAGAAATTTTTGAAATGGAACGTCAGAATGTTGGTTGTGTCCTAGAAATCTTTAAAATGGAACGTCACAGTGTTGGTTATGTCTAAGAAATCTTTGAAATGGGACGTCAGAATGTTGATTGTGTCCTAGAAATCTTTGAAATGGAACATCAGAATGTTGATTGTGTCCTAGAAATCTTTGAAATGGAACGTCAGAATGTTGGTTGTGTCCTAGAAATCTTTAAAATGGAACGTCAGAATGTTGGTTGTGTCTTAGAAATCTTTGAAATGGAACGTCAGAATGTTGGTTGTGTCCTAGAAATCTTTGAAATGGAACGTCAGAATGTTGGTTGTGTCCTAGAAATCTTTGAAATGGAACGTCAGAATGTTGGTTGTGTCCTAGAAATCTTTGAAATGGAACGTCAGAATGTTGGTTGTGTCCTAGAAATCTTTGAAATGGAACATCAGAATGTTGATTGTGTCCTAGAAATCTTTGAAATGGAACGTCAGAATGTTGGTTGTGTCCTAGAAATCTTTAAAATGGAACGTCAGAATGTTGGTTGTGTCTTAGAAATCTTTGAAATGGAACGTCAGAATGTTGGTTGTGTCCTAGAAATCTTTGAAATGGAACGTCAGAATGTTGGTTGTGTCCTAGAAATCTTTGAAATGGACCAATGATCTACATTACTCCAGGTTGTGGACCAATGATCTACATTACTCCAGGTTGTGGACCAATGATCTACATTACTCCAGGTTGTGGACCAATGATCTACATTACTCCAGGTTGTGGACCAATGATCTACATTACTCCAGGTTGTGGACCAATGATCTACATTACTCCAGGTTGTGGACCAATGATCTACATTACTCCAGGTTGTGGACCAATGATCTACATTACTCCAGGTTGTGGACCAATGATCTACATTACTCCAGGTTGTGGACCAATGATCTACATTACTCCAGGTTGTGGACCAATGATCTACATTACTCCAGGTTGTGGACCAATGATCTACATTACTCCAGGTTGTGGACCAATGATCTACATTACTCCAGGTTGTGGACCAATGATCTACATTACTCCAGGTTGTGGACCAATGATCTACATTACTCCAGGTTGTGGACCAATGATCTACATTACTCCAGGTTGTGGACCAATGATCTACATTACTCCAGGTTGTGGACCAATGATCTACATTACTCCAGGTTGTGGACCAATGATCTACATTACTCCAGGTTGTGGACCAATGATCTACATTACTCCAGGTTGTGGACCAATGATCTACATTACTCCAGGTTGTGGACCAATGATCTACATTACTCCAGGTTGTGGACCAATGATCTACATTACTCCAGGTTGTGGACCAATGATCTACATTACTCCAGGTTGTGGACCAATGATCTACATTACTCCAGGTTGTGGACCAATGATCTACATTACTCCAGGTTGTGGACCAATGATCTACATTACTCCAGGTTGTGGACCAATGATCTACATTACTCCAGGTTGTGGACCAATGATCTACATTACTCCAGGTTGTGGACCAATGATCTACATTACTCCAGGTTGTGGACCAATGATCTACATTACTCCAGGTTGTGGACCAATGATCTACATTACTCCAGGTTGTGGACCAATGATCTACATTACTCCAGGTTGTGGACCAATGATCTACATTACTCCAGGTTGTGGACCAATGATCTACATTACTCCAGGTTGTGGACCAATGATCTACATTACTCCAGGTTGTGGACCAATGATCTACATTACTCCAGGTTGTGGACCAATGATCTACATTACTCCAGGTTGTGGACCAATGATCTACATTACTCCAGGTTGTGGACCAATGATCTACATTACTCCAGGTTGTGGACCAATGATCTACATTACTCCAGGTTGTGGACCAATGATCTACATTACTCCAGGTTGTGGACCAATGATCTACATTACTCCAGGTTGTGGACCAATGATCTACATTACTCCAGGTTGTGGACCAATGATCTACATTACTCCAGGTTGTGGACCAATGATCTACATTACTCCAGGTTGTGGACCAATGATCTACATTACTCCAGGTTGTGGACCAATGATCTACATTACTCCAGGTTGTGGACCAATGATCTACATTACTCCAGGTTGTGGACCAATGATCTACATTACTCCAGGTTGTGGACCAATGATCTACATTACTCCAGGTTGTGGACCAATGATCTACATTACTCCAGGTTGTGGACCAATGATCTACATTACTCCAGGTTGTGGACCAATGATCTACATTACTCCAGGTTGTGGACCAATGATCTACATTACTCCAGGTTGTGGACCAATGATCTACATTACTCCAGGTTGTGGACCAATGATCTACATTACTCCAGGTTGTGGACCAATGATCTACATTACTCCAGGTTGTGGACCAATGATCTACATTACTCCAGGTTGTGGACCAATGATCTACATTACTCCAGGTTGTGGACCAATGATCTACATTACTCCAGGTTGTGGACCAATGATCTACATTACTCCAGGTTGTGGACCAATGATCTACATTACTCCAGGTTGTGGACCAATGATCTACATTACTCCAGGTTGTGGACCAATGATCTACATTACTCCAGGTTGTGGACCAATGATCTACATTACTCCAGGTTGTGGACCAATGATCTACATTACTCCAGGTTGTGGACCAATGATCTACATTACTCCAGGTTGTGGACCAATGATCTACATTACTCCAGGTTGTGGACCAATGATCTACATTACTCCAGGTTGTGGACCAATGATCTACATTACTCCAGGTTGTGGACCAATGATCTACATTACTCCAGGTTGTGGACCAATGATCTACATTACTCCAGGTTGTGGACCAATGATCTACATTACTCCAGGTTGTGGACCAATGATCTACATTACTCCAGGTTGTGGACCAATGATCTACATTACTCCAGGTTGTGGACCAATGATCTACATTACTCCAGGTTGTGGACCAATGATCTACATTACTCCAGGTTGTGGACCAATGATCTACATTACCTCAGGTTGTGGACCAATGATCTACATTACCTCAGGTTGTGGACCAATGATCTACATTACCTCAGGTTGTGGACCAATGATCTACATTACCTCAGGTTGTGGACCAATGATCTACATTACTCCAGGTTGTGGACCAATGATCTACATTACCTCAGGTTGTGGACCAATGATCTACATTACTCCAGGTTGTGGACCAATGATCTACATTACTCCAGGTTGTGGACCAATGATCTACATTACTCCAGGTTGTGGACCAATGATCTACATTACTCCAGGTTGTGGACCAATGATCTACATTACTCCAGGTTGTGGACCAATGATCTACATTACTCCAGGTTGTGTCCTAGAAATCTTTGAAATGGAACGTCAGAACGCTGATTGTGTCTGAGAAATCTTTGAAATGGAACGTCAGAACGCTGATTGTGTCTGAGAAATCTTTGAAATGGAACGTCAGAACGCTGATTGTGTCTGAGAAATCTTTGAAATGGAACGTCAGAATGTTGATTGTGTCCTAGAAATCTTTGAAATGGAACGTCGGAATGTTGGTTGTGTCCTAGAAATCTTTAAAATGGAACGTCAGAATGTTGGTTGTGTCTTAGAAATCTTTGAAATGGAACGTCAGAATGTTGGTTGTGTCCTAGAAATCTTTGAAATGGAACGTCAGAATGTTGGTTGTGTCTGAGAAATCTTTGAAATGGAACGTCAGAACGCTGATTGTGTCTGAGAAATCTTTGAAATGGAACGTCAGAATGTTGATTGTGTCCTAGAAATCTTTGAAATGGAACGTCAGAATGTTGGTTGTGTCCTAGAAATCTTTAAAATGGAACGTCAGAATGTTGGTTGTGTCTTAGAAATCTTTAAAATGGAACGTCAGAATGTTGGTTGTGTCTTAGAAATCTTTAAAATGGAACGTCAGAATGTTGGTTGTGTCTTAGAAATCTTTAAAATGGAACGTCAGAACGCTGATTGTGTCTTAGAAATCTTTGAAATGGAACGACAGAGAAACTGAGTGTGTCTAAGAAATCGTTGACACATGCAAGGAAAGAATTGAATGTGGAATCTATTCTCCTCTTAGGTAGAGAGGAAAAAAAATTCCCTTTATGAAACTTTGTGTGAGTGCTCGGTGTAGTTATCATTTCCTAATGAGAATGTGAAGGAATTCTTTAATTGAAGAGTATTTTAACGTACTTTCTTTTACATCATTTTTGTTCCTAAGGTTGCTTCTTCTTTTCCCTATCTTTTGCATGTCTCTAATTGCCTTGGATAATTTCTCTGCTGTTAAAGAAAGAAGGGAAAAGAAACAACAGCAATAACAGCAGCAAACCACGAATCAGCTAAAATAGGCGACAGCAATTAATTTTATATTTGTTTGTTTTCAGTTTCATCTGTTGGCTAAATTTGGTTTGTTTGTTTTCCTGAGTCACTTTTTCATTCGCGGTTTTATAATGGTGTTCCCATAATAAACTGTTTTGTGTTTTTATTTTTAAATACCCTGGGCGGGCTTTGTTAGATGTTTGCAATAGTGTGTCCTGTTTATTATCTGAAGCCAGTGATATATGATCTCCTGTTTATGGCATCCACTTCCTGGCTAAAGAGTTTTAGGTGTCAGGCCCTCGTCAGGTGATCACGTGGAGGAGAGTGGCCTCCCAGAACATAAAACTCGCTATCACTCACATGAGACTTGTTGAAAATGCGAGGATCCTGGAGAGTTTTGTTCAGAAAATTTATGTTTTATTAAAGAGAGTTTTAGGGGAAAGGAAGAGCTTTTTTTTTTTCGACAGACATCGGGAATAGGGAGGGGAGTCTAGACTAGTGGCTCCTCACTTTTTCCAGGTCACAAACCTCAGAACGTGGTGCTTGCCGCCTAGGCTTCTAGGGATATGGTGGCGACAGTGAAGACCGATGTGGTCAACACCAGGCCTGGCCACCACTTCTCTCTTCTGCTGCAGAAGAAGTCAGGTACCCATTTCTACAGCCTGGATGACTGGAGGTAGAGGGGGGGGGGCCTTCGAGGAGGACGATCTACCTACCTCCGCGTGCGAGTCCAGCACGCTAACCACTGCGCCACTCGGGCTCCAAGCAGACCCCCTTAAAACAATGGCCACCACCCACACCGACACTGCACTGCCACTCTGTGTTATAAAAAAACCCCCTCAAATTTCTAGTATTGTACACAATCTATACTTGCCATACAAACATCTACATTACCCCAGGTTGCGGACCAATGATCTACATTGCCTCAGGTTATGGACCAATGATCTACATTACCTCAGGTTGTGGACCAATAATCTACATTACCTCATTTTGTGGACCAATGATCTACATTACCTCAGGTTGTGGACCAATGATCTATATTACCTCAGATTGTGGACCAATGATCTACATTACCTCAAGTTGTGGACCAATGATCCACATTACCTCAGGTTGTGGACCAATGATCTACATTACTCCAGGTTGTGGACCAATGATC
This sequence comes from Achatina immaculata, assembly GCA_009760885.1. NCBI lineage: Eukaryota > Metazoa > Mollusca > Gastropoda > Stylommatophora > Achatinidae > Lissachatina > Lissachatina immaculata. Next base: position 32,790,882 of record CM019704.1, read on the forward strand.
TACATTACTCCAGGTTGTGGACCAATGATCTACATTACTCCAGGCTGGGGACCAATGATCTACATTACTCCAGGTTGTGGACCAATGATCTACATTACCCCAGGTTGGGGACCAATGATCTACATTACTCCAGGCTGGGGACCAATGATCTACATTACTCCAGGTTGTGGACCAATGATCTACATTATCCCAGGCTGGGGACCAATGATCTACATTACTCCAGGCTGGGGACCAATGATCTACTTTACTCCAGGTTGTGGACCAATGATCTACATTACCCCAGGCTGGGGACAAATGATCTACATTACCCCAGGTTGAGGACCAACGATCCAAGCTGTTGGAATGATGTATACTGGACGCAACGCCAAAACTCCACTTCATATGAAATAATATCTTCCAATGATTGATGCAACAGTATACAGGGATTGATCTACATTCACCTTGCCACATTCTCATGTGGTGTTGCCTGGTATATACCTTTCTCTAGAATTCTGAGAGGCAGGGAAAATAAACACAGAAATAACAAAAGTTAAGTATCAGCTTTTCATCAACTTCTTTTTGGTAGAAGTGCAAAAGGCAGCTTGCAAAAAAAAAAAAAGCAACAATGCTTATGTGGCTTTTCGTAAACTCTAGGGACGGGGGAGAGAGAGAGCCAGAGAGATATTGACCATCACGTGTTCGGGATAATGTATTTGTATTAAGTAGGGACATTAAGGGACATTAAATAAGATAATGGCTAGAAAGAAAAGCAGGAGTATTTTATTGTGAGAAAAATCTTTGATCATCTCAGAAAGCGACGGGAAAGAAACATAGAACAATGAGTTCATCCAGTTCTAGTGCATCACGCAGTGCCGAAAAAAACAGGCTGTCTTGAAAGCGGGTAATTTGCTGAATCTGTATGTTTATTGGAAATGTTTTGAGTGCTAGATCAAAGAAACCGATAATCGGGTCGGGGGGTGTATTTTTGTATGGTACTGATATCCCCAAGTTGGTTTTCAGTTTAAGATATACGCTTCTTCTTCTTCTTCTTCTTCTTCTTCTTCTTTCAGTTTGGCATGCTCAGCTTCCTAAACAGAGAGCCGGGTTGCCTCCATGAATCCTGCTATCAGCAGGAGGACTTCGTAGGAACCCCAGGGTTTATCTTCCATGCTTTTTTTTTTTTTCGGGGCCATACTTGGGTTCTGAGGTCCCTGTAAATAGTGCAGGTCTGTCGCCCATCATCGCAGTGACTGTGTGGCCGTCATAGATGGCGCAGCAGATAACGTTTCTTTCATGTCTCTTTGTCTGTGGTTTCCACCAGACAGTACCAGGCAGTCTCCGACTTTGTGCCGTTGTCACGACTGCCTTCGCTGCTTGCTCGAAATCCACTGTTTCAGCCCTGACCAATCACATAAACAGTTTATTATGGAATTCTCATTGTTAGTGGAGATGTGTTGTTTTACGATTCCAGCTTTTTCTTTTTCCTCATTGCTTGCCATGGTGATCATTTTAGGCCATTTTGCTTTCTTCTCCGTTCAGACATAAAGTGGCATATTTTAACACTTTAGCTCTTACACGGCCATGAAAAAAGACTGCTGGAAAATAATGACAGCCTTCTTGCATAACCAGTCTCTAGGACTTGTTTTACAGAGTATCCTAAACTGTTAAAAATAACATGTTCAGCACATAAATGCAAAGTTAATGTTGGCTGAAGTCGCCGAGAGAATGGATTAATGGTCGAATGAAGCAAGAACGCAGTATTGTCTTGAGTTGCTGAGAGAATAACCTTTGACCGAACACGCTAGAAACACAAATGTTAATATTGTCTTAAATTGCTGCGAGACGAGACTGAAGAAGATAGAAACACAAATGTTAATATTGTCTTGAATTGCTGCGAGAAGAAACTGTTGACTGAACAAGATAGAAACACAAATGTTAATATTGTCTTGAATTGCTGCGAGAAGAAACTGTTGACTGAACAAGATAGAAACACAAATGTTAATATTGTCTTGAGTTGCTGCAGAAAGAAACTGTTGAACGAACAAAATAGAAACTCAAAAGTTAATATTCTCTCGAGTTCCCGAGAAAAGAACCTGTTGACTGAACAAGATAGAAACACAAACGTTAATATTGTCTTGAGTTGCTGCGAGAAGAAACTGTGGCTGACCGACATAGAAACATAAATATAAATATTGTCTAAAGTTGCTGAGAGAATAGACTGTTGACTGACCGACACAGAAACATAAATATAAATATTGTCTAAAGTTGCTGAGAGAATAGACTATTGACTGACCGACACAGAAACATAAATATAAATATTGTCTTGAGTTGCTGTGAGAATAGACTGTTGGCTGACCGATTCAGAAACATAAATATAAATATTGTCTAAAATTGCTGAGACAAGAAACTATTGACCCCGACTTCTTCTAAGAACACTTGACGCCGACTGCTGACACAACACTGCGCACAGACTACGGGACGGCAAGCAGGTGAGCATACTTCACACGAGATGTTAAGAGTCTCCTATAAAGCCATGATAATAGTTTCTTCAGAAATCTTGTTGAAGCCCCTTACACGCTGCACATCAGAGATCTTCAGCCACCCATTTGCTTTATTAACGTTTGAATGACTGTTATTTCATTCCAGGATTATTAAATCAGACTGTCAGTATGTCTTATATATGACAGACTTGTTACTGACGTGACAGGTAGTATGTCGTAGAGAGAAGTACGGGTAACCCAAAGTTCACGTTGACTGCAGGAAGTTAGTGTTACTTAATACGTCATGAAAGATGAGCAGAAAGTTGTGTTGAAGAGATGTGCCATCTCATGAGACTGGCAGGTGGGCGAGACCAGTCAAGAATTGTTTTGAATGAAAAATATGGGAAGTAGAGATTCATGAAGATGTCTAGTCTCCACTTGATGTGGCAGTGCCGTAACATTGTCTATTCTCTACATGATGTGGTAGTGGATGATATCTGGTCTCTACACGAAGTGGCAGTGATATGTTGTCTGTCTCTGCATGATGTGGCAGTGGATGATATCTGATCTGTACAACAAGTGGCAGTGATGTGATGTGATGTCTGTCTATGCATGAAGTGGCAGCGACGTGATGTTGTCTGTCTCTGCATGATGTGGTAGTGGATGATATCTGATCTGTACATCAAGTGGCAGTGATGTGATGTGATGTCTGTCTATGCATGAAGTGGCAGTGACGTGATGTTGTCTGTCTCTACATGATGTGGTAGTGGATGATATCTGATCTGTACATCAAGTGGCAGTGATGTGATGTGATATCTGTCTATGCATGAAGTGGCAGTGATGTGATGTTATCTGTCTCTCCATGTTATGGGAGTCAGATGACGTTGTCTTCGCGTGTTTTATAGTTATATAGTTATATCGCGGTTTAAGGGATATAGTAATGAGCCTAATTCCATAAATAAATAAAAAAATATGAAGAGTTGAAGATATAACTTGTATTTTATTCAAAGTAAGCCCCTTGTGCATTGATACAGCGAGTGACACGATATAACAGACACTGGAACGATCTCTGCAGCAGTTCTTCTGTTGGCATGGCCCTTAAACTTGATGTTACGGCCCTTTGGATATCATAAGTATCATCAAAGAAGCGTCCTTTCAATGGTAACTTTAATTTATGGAATAGAAAATAATCTCAGTGAGACAAATCTGGGGAATACAGTGGATGATTGACAACACACACTTGTTTTGGGGCCAAAAGTTTCCGTACAGATACTGCCCGGTGAGCCGGTGCATTACCATGAAGAAGGAAAAAACTGCCAGGTGTTGAATACTCGGGTCGGACTCGGAGAATCATTTTCAATAAGCGTTTCAAAATACTTAAATAAACTTTGGCAGTGACAGCCTGTCCCTCTGGAATAAATTCTTTGTGAATAACTCTGTCCGTAGCCATTTCTGTTTCTTAATTATTGTTTCAGGACTAACCCGTGCACTGAAGAAGAAAGTTCCTGAAAACAGATGCCTGGACATGATACAGAATCTTTTAGGCATGGACGAATCTATTTCCGTCACCTATCGAGGCGGAATTGTTCGAGATTTTAGACGGTACGTCGCCGGAACTTCTTATTCAGCCGGAACTATTTTTTTTTTTTTTAGCCGGCGATCAGAGTTTTATACTGTAGTTGTACTGTCTGCTTTCTGAAGTATCGCACCCGAGCTAATCCCGCTTCCTGTACAGGAATCGATTTCACTCATTAGTAAGGAAATGTATGGTTACTTTTGCGATGGCTTCTCCTGATAACTTGACATCTACTATCTTCTTTGTAATCTTATAGTATATTTCCAAACAGTAACGATGATGAGTTACTATTTCATTTTTTTTTTTTTTAGTTTCGCTCTTAAAATAACTATTTATACACATTTTGGATTAATCTTTCAAGAATTTAGCATCCAAGTGAGGTATGAAACCCAGTTTTGTCCAGCGACAAATTGTGTGGTAGCAGCAGTGGATGTCCACCGTGCAGCATGGACTCGTAGGAGATAGAGATAACTCCTGCCATTGAGGGCATGAGCTCAGTAAAATGTGACTTATGGGCAAAACGCCCAGGAAATGTTATTTCGTCAAGGACACATTCTCGCTTAATCGTAATGACTGTAAGATGCTGTTAAAGAACCCAGAGTTCCTTCTTCTTCTTCTTCTTCTTGGAGCCACGAGCTGGTGTTCCTCGCAGCTGATGTCTTGGAGATGTGGAGGCACAGCGTCGTGTCAGCGTGGGAACGGGTTATGGTAGCTATTTTTTCACATTAAGACTGTTACAGTGGGTACCATCGGAGAGGTGGGAAAGGGTCTTGGTCAGATATGGTTCGCCAACCCTGATGCCGGTATGTCCACTATGGTTCGCCAACCCTAACACCGGTATGCCAACTATGGTTCGCCAACCCCGACGCCTGTATGTCATCTGTGGTTCGCCAACCCCGACGCCGGTATGTCAGCTGTGGTTCGCCAACCCCGACGCCAATATGTCAGCTATGGTTCGCCAACCCCGACGCCGGTATGTCAGCTGTGGTTCGCCAACCCCGACGCCGGTATGTCAGCTGTGGTTCGCCAACCCCGACGCCAATATGTCAGCTATGGTTTGCCAACCCCGACGCCAGTATGTCAGCTATGGTTCGCCAACCCCGACGCCAGTATGTCAGCTATGGTTCACCAACCCTGACGCCTGTATGTCAGCTATGGTTCACCAACCCCGACGCCTGTATGTCAGCTATGGTTCGCCAACCCCGACGCCTGTATGTCAGCTATGGTTCGCCAACCCCCGACGCCTGTATGTCAGCTATGGTTCGCCAACCCCGACGCCAGTATGTCAGTTATGGTTCACCAACCCTGACGCCTGTATGTTAGCTATGGTTCGCCAACCCCGACGCCTGTGTGTCAGCTATGGTTCGCCAACTCCGACGCCTGTATGTCAGCTATGGTTCGCCAACCCCGACGCCTGTATGTCAGCTATGGTTCACCAACCCTAACGCCGGTATGTCAGTTTATGTGTTAGTGATTGCCAAAACGGACAGCGTCTTCATGTCCAGGGTTGCTATGACAGGATCATGTGGTGGACGAGAGAGGAAGGATCATGTGGTGGACGAGAGAGGAAGGATCATATGGTGGACGAGAGAGGAAGGATCATGTGGTGGACGAGAGAGGAAGGATCATGTGGTGGACGAGAGAGGAAGGATCACGTGGTGGACGAGAGAGGAAGGATCATGTGGTGGACGAGAGAGAAAGGATCATGTGGTGGACGAGAGAGGAAGGATCATATGGTGGACGAGAGAGGAAGGATCATGTGTTGGACGAGAGAGGAAGGATCATGTGGTGGACGAGAGAGGAAGGATCATATGGTGGACGAGAGAGGAAGGATCATGTGGTGGACGAGAGAGGAAGGATCATGTGTTGGACGAGAGAGGAAGGATCATGTGTTGGACGAGAGAGGAAAGATCATGTGGTGGACAAAAGAGGAAGGATCATGTGGTGGACGAGAGAGGAAGGATCATATGGTGGACGAAAGAGGAGAGGAAGTAGGTTCAGAACCGTGCCCGCTCTCGCTTTCTTGTAGGAATCAAACTCACGACGACAGAACACGGAACCAGCGCTCTGCTGTAGGCAGTAACAAAACATGTAGTTTCCGCTGAAATGCTTTGACATCTCCAACGCACTGTTTTTGTTTTTTTTTTGCAAAGAAATATGTCAGTCACACACATCCAGAATCCTTCCACAAAAATACTTCTCACAAATCTTATTTCAGGTCTGAAAAGATCAGATGACGAATAAGAATTCTGTCCGCATCTCCACGAAATAAAAAGTCATCAGCAGCTAGTCGGCCATCTTGTCTTTATCCTCTCTCTCCCCCTCTCTCTCTCTCTCCCCCCCTCTCTCTCTCTCTCTCTCTCTCCCCCTTTCTGTGTGCCATTGCTCAACTTCTATCGACCCCGTTTTTTTTCCTCTCTCTCTCTCTCTCTCTCTCTCTCTCTCTCTCTCATGTAATTGCCCAATCAGGGAGCCCGAGCATGGATCAGGGCCGGATACTTTGACAAGGTTACTGTTACGTCATTGAATGTTAAAGACCGGCAGAAAACTTCATTTATTTATTCGGTCTTTATGTGCTGTTCTGCTTTGGCTATCATGTTTCTCTGTTTTGCAAGGTTCTTGGTGTTTCCACTCAGTTCTTGGTTTGTTTTTTTTTTTTACCTTTATCTTTCCCGTGCCTCTTTTAGATTTAAAAAAAAATTCATCTCTGTCCAGTTTTGAGTTCTCTTACTTACACCTGTTAAAGATATATTTTTTTAATGTAGCAAGAGAACAGAATGTACGGCGGCAGCTTCCATGCTCATCCCGTCGATTCGTGCACGATTTTCTCCTCCAGCCTTTGTCTGGAAGAATCTAACCGGCAAGGAAGTAGGGAGTTTTACACTGGGATATTCTGGCCCGTGAAGATCTCAGTGCTAATATGTCATGGGATAAACTCCCACCAACGCAAGTGGTTCTTTGCCGAGCGTCTTGTTTTGTTTCCCCCCTCCCCAAAACATCTCATTAATTTCTTTCATCATGCAACGAAAAGTTTTCCAAAGGGCACAGATTTGTGGGGAATTTATGAAAGACTGCGTCTGTACCATACAACGGTTGGATTGTCTTCTCATTCAACGATAAATATGAATGAAAGCTGTTATTGATCTTTTTGTTTTTTTGTTTTTATTATTCTTTTTGGTGTTATTGTTGGTGGTGGTGTTGTTCTGTCAGCTGAGAATTCCGAGCGTCATGTTGTGCGCAGCCGATGAGGTGAAGTTGTAGAAACGCATGGATCTTGTTGTGCGCAGCCGATGAGGTGAAGTTGTAGAAACGCATGGATCTTGTTGTGCGCAGACGATGAGGTGAAGTTATAAAGACACATGGACCTTGTTGTGCGCAGCCGATGAGGTGAAGTTATAGAGACACATGGACCTTGTTGTGCGCAGCCGATGAGGTGAAGTTATAGAGACACATGGACCTTGTTGTGCGCAGCCGATGAGGTGAAGTTATAGAGACACATGGACCTTGTTGTGCGCAGACGATGAGGTGAAGTTATAGAGACACATGGATCTTGTTGTGCGCAGCCGATGAGGTGAAGTTATAGAGACACATGGATCTTGTGCGCAGCCGATGACGTGAAGTTATAGAGACACATGGGTCATGTTGTGCGCAGCCGATGAGGTGAAGTTATGGAGACACATGGATCTTGTTGAATGGGGAGAAGCGAGTTTTCTAAGACCTTCATTTGAGTTACAACGCATGAGGTATGCAGTACTTCTTTAGCAGATCCCACTGTCACGGGGACATCGCGATCCCTGTCTCGTTAACCAGTCTGGGCCTGTTACTTTAGGGTACCTGTTAATGGGTGGGGCAGGGTCTTGATCAGCTTTGGTTCGCCAACCACAACGCAGGCATGTCAGCTCTTAACCACTGACCGCCAAATTTGACAGCGCTTTCGTCTCCATGAAGGAAAAGTACCAAAGGTTATGCGCCAGATATTAGAAGACACTTCACATATACAGTTGTTTGTATTGATATTAGAAGACACTTCACGTTTCTTTGTATTGATATTAGAAGACACTTCACATATACAGTTGTTTGTATTGATATTAGAAGACACTTCACGTTTCTTTGTATTGATATTAGAAGACACTTCACATATACAGTTGTTTGTATTGATATTAGAAGACACTTCACGTTTCTTTGTATTGATATTAGAAGACACTTCACATATACAGTTGTTTGTATTGATATTAGAAGACCATACACAGAGTTTTGTATTGATATTAGAAGACATTTCACATACATAGTTATTTGTAGTGATATTAGAAGACATTTCACATACATAGTTATTTGTATTGATATTAGAAGACATTTCACATACATAGTTATTTGTATTGATATTAGAAGACATTTCACATACACGGTTGTTTGTATTGGTATTAGAATACATTTCACATACCTAGTTATTTGTATTGATATTAGAAGACATTTCACATACATAGTTATTTGTATTGATATTAGAAGACATTTCACATACACGGTTGTTTGTATTGGTATTAGAATACATTTCACATACGCAGTTATTTGTATTGATATTAGAAGACATTTCATATACGGTTGTTTGTATTGATATTAGAAGACACTTCACATACACGGTTGTTTGTATTGATAATATAAGACACTTCGCATACACTGTTGTTTGTATTGATATTAGAAGACACTTCACATATACATTTGTTTGTATTTTAAGGATAGCGAGTATTCACGGAAGAATGGTCTGTATACGAGATCACCCCATATTTCATAGCTGGCGATGACAACAACAACAAAAAGTAGACAGCATGGCTTAACAAATGGACGTCTACAGAAATGCAATTTATCAGCAGAATGTGACTGTAAAAAAGGGCCTAGCTCTGTTGCTAGCCATGGGGAGAGGATTCATTACACTCAGGGCGGGCCCATACGTGTTCGGCATTTAACATCAGGATTTCCTTCAGCGTTTCTAGGGAGATGACTCCAATGTTGTGCTGACTGTGTTGCCCGTGATCTAGCATTTAGCTAGGATATGCATCCACTGCCCTTGGTTACACGTAACTCAGTGAGTCGTTTGTCATAGGTGCTTTGGAGGAACTTATTTTCCGATTGTTCCTCGAGTTGTTTGATGAATTTGTACAAATCTGATTTGTCCACTTTGATGAGGCCCTTTCAGTTTGGCTCGCACTTCTAGTTGGTCGGCTTTTGTCGTTTCCGTCAACTCCGGCATGACCTGGACAATATATCCATGTGATGTTTTTGATGTGTGATCCACCAGTTATTTCTAGCCATTCACTTGTGATGGCGCTGTGTTCCACTCCGATGAACCAATCAGTAGAATGTAATCCAAGGTATTTGTCAAGAAAGAAATCTGACAATGAGAATACATGCCTCCTCTGTGTACAGCAGACTTGAAAATCATTTGCTTTGATGAAACATTTTTGATTCCATTTCTTTTTTTGTAAAAGATTTTTTTTTCCCTTTCATTTCCGGATTTGAGAGGGGGAAAAAATTCAGATCAAGCTTAAGCCAGGATTCATAGACTGGGATTCAGGATTGTAATCAGAGGATTGAGCGAGATCACTTGTGAAATCTGAGGCTGCACTCAGTCATATCACGTGTTCATATTTCTAAACTGAATCAATCAAGGGCTCCTTACTGTGGTTCACATTCCCAGGGCTCCGTTCTAGGGCTGGTCATCATGGTTCTGTGTTATTATAATACCAGATTTCGCTGTTTTCTTGATATCCAGTATCGGCTTATTGAAGAGATTTATGAGCGCCAACAAACGGTCTTGACCTCTGCATTTGTTTCCAGGTAGCTGTACTTTTCATTAAAAGATCATGTGAAGGGAACTAACTCAGAGGGAAAACATGTTGCTCCCCTTAGGGAATGGATTTCTGAAACTGGGGAAAACAATATGTGTTATGGTGAAATCTTTTGTGGATGATTTAATATATAGGGGAGGATTCGGGCGCTGCCTGTGTTGACAAGAAAGGATTGGGATCTGGGATGTTGACAGCTACTGAATTAGCGGAACCACAAACAAGGAGAGCTTATTAAGTACAGTTTTTAACGTTGGAGACGGGGTATTGAATTGACTGTTATTAGGATCGGCAAAATAGATCTAGCACAGATCATATTCCAGCAACAGGCTGGTGATGTTAGGCTGGGATGTTGGGTTCGAAGTGGTGGATCCTGGAGAGAAGTTTACATTTTGGATACATTCCAAGACTCCAGATGGAGTACGCTTCCAATTTCTGACACGATGTTTAGTGTGTACTATAATGTTTTCTGCTTGGTGTAGCCTTCCTTTTGAGCGCCACATGCGTTTAGGTGTCACAAGTTAGGCGTGGCAAGTTAGGTGTCACAAGTTAGGCGTGGCAAGTTAGGTGTCACAAGTTAGGCGTGGCAAGTTAGGTGTCACAAGTTAGGCGTGGCAAGTTAGGTGTCACAAGTTAGGCGTGGCAAGTTAGGTGTCACAAGTTAGGCGTGGCATGTTAGGTGTCACAAGTTAGGCGTGGCAAGTTAGGTGTCACAAGTTAGGCGTGGCAAGTTAGGCGTCACAAGTTAGGTGTCGCAGTTAGGCGTGGCAAGTTAGGTGCCACAAGTTAGGCGTCACAATTTAGGCGTCACAGGTTAGGCGTGGCAAGTTAGGCGTCACACGTTAGGTGTCGCAAGTTAGGCGTGCCAGATTAGACGTCACAAGTTAGGCGTGACAAGATAGATGTCACAAGTTAGGCGTGGCAAGTTAGGTGCCACAAGTTAGGCGTCACAAGTTAGGCGTGGCAAGTTAGGCGTCACACGTTAGGTGTCGCAAGTTCTATCTATCTATGCCTCTGACCCCTCGTGGAGCATAGGCCGCCAACAAGAGCTCGCCAGGCAGTTCGGTCCTGGGCCACTCTTTCCAACTGTCTCCATGTCTGGTTCATTATTTTGATGTCCGTGTCCAGACTTCGGCGCCAGGAGTTCCTTGGTCTCCCTCTCCTCCTTTTACCCTGTGGGTTCCATGTTAGGGCTTGCCTTGTAGTGCTGGATGTGGATTTACGTAGGGTGTGTCCGATCCATCCCCATCTTCTTCGTACTATGTCGTCTTCCACTGGTTGCTGGCCTGTTCGCTGCTGCAGTTCTTGGTTACTTATGGTGAAATCTTTTGTGGATGATTTAATATATAGGGGAGGATTCGGGCGCTGCGTCTGTTGACAAGAAAGGATTGGGATCTGGGATGTTGACAGCTACTGAATTAGCGGAACCACGAACAAGGAGAGCTTATTAAGTACAGTTTTTAACGTTGGAGACGGGGTATTGAATTGACTGTTATTAGGATCGGCAAAATAGATCTAGCAAAGATCATATTCCAGCAACAGGCTGGTGATGTTAGGCTGGGATGTTAGGTTCGAAGTGGTGGATCCTGGAGAGAAGTTTACATTTTGGATACATTCCAAGACTCCAGATGGAGTACACTTCCAGTTTCTGACACGATGTTTAGTGTGTACTATAATGTTTTCTGCTTGGTGTAGCCTTCCTTTCAGCGCCACATGCGTTTAGGTGTCACAAGTTAGGCGTGGCAAGTTAGGTGTCACAAGTTAGGCGTGGCAAGTTAGGTGTCACAAGTTAGGCGTGGCAAGTTAGGTGTCGCAAGTTAGGCGTGGCAAGTTAGATGTCACAAGTTAGACGTGGCAAGTTAGGCGTCACAAGTTAGACGTGGCAAGTTAGGTGTCACAAGTTAGACGTGGCAAGTTAGGTGTCACAAGTTAGGCGTGGCAAGTTAGGTGTCACAAGTTAGACGTGGCAAGTTAGGTGTCACAAGTTGGGCGTGGCAAGTTAGGTGTGGCAAGTTAGGTGTCACAAGTTACGTGTCACAAGTTACGTGTCACAAGTTAGGCGTGGCAAGTTAGGTGTCACAAGTTAGGCGTGGCAAGTTAGGTGTCACAAGTTAGGCGTGGAAAGTTAGGTGTCACAAGTTAGGCGTGGCAAGTTAGGTGTCACAAGTTAGGCGTGGCAAGTTAGGTGTCACAAGTTAGGCGTGGCAAGTTAGGTGTCACAAGTTAGGTGTCACAAGTTAGGTGTCACAAGTTAGGCGTGGCAAGTTAGATGTCACAAGTTAGGAAGTGGCAAGTTAGGTGTCGCAAGTTAGGCGTCACAATTTAGGCGTCACAAATTAGGCGTGGCAAGTTAGGCGTGGCAAGTTAGGTGTCACAAGTTAGGCGTGCCAAGTTAGCTCTTCTCGGGCCTCCCGCCGAATTTCCGACACTTCCGGTTTCCGACGTGGTGCCAGGCGTCGAAAAACTGATTCATGTTTTGTTTCATTAAAAAAAAACAGTGTAACGTTTAGGTTGTAAATATTTAGTGACCCTTTTCATTATGGCCGAAGAGTGCCATAGTTACGAGCAATGTCAAGCGTGAAAAACGAAGTTTTTGATCGAGAAACTTCAATTTTTCGTGATGTAGATAGGGGTGTGGACGTGGCCTTTGACCAGACCACTGTTCTTGAATGTATCCCAAGCAGAGCTAGACAGATGACTGGAGAAGTAGTTAGAAGGTTATTTCAGACATTATTTTAGCGAGAATGCAACATTCACAATACGACATCGACAGGTAGATCCAGGCATCATATGGTACGTAGTCTACCTCTAGATCCAGCCAATGATAAGTTGGACACAATCATTGTCTAAAAACATCACATTACTTCTTTTTTTTCCTAAAAAAAAACTCTGGATTTGTGAAATCTTCATACATTTAGTTATGTTTATACACGGAAGTACATGGAAATAATGTGTTTCATTCACTTTGACTGATATACCCCTATACACCCGCGCTTTTAGTCTGGCACCCAACTGAACGTCCACGTTTCTTCCTGTGGTACGAGCAGAGTAGCGTCACAAGTTAGGCGTGGCAAGTTACTATGCGTGATAAGTTGTTAGGCGTGACAAGTTGTTGGGTATGCAACTTTTTAGCCGTGACAAGTTGTTAGGCGTGGCAAGTGGTTATGCATGGCAAGTTGTTAGGCGTGACAAGTTGTTAGGCATGCAGCTTGTTAGCCGTGACAAGTTGTTAAGCATGCAAGTTGTTAGCCGTGACAAGTTGTTAGGCATGCAAGTTGTTAGCCGTGACAAGTTGTTAGACGTGGCAAATTGTTATGCGTGACAGGTTGTTATATGAGACAAGTTGTTACGCGTGACAAGTTGTTATATATAACCAGTCGTTAGGTGTGACAAATTGTTAATCGTAACAAGTTAGGCGTGACAAGTTGCTATGCGTGGCAAGTTGTTAGGCGTGGCATGTCATTAGGCTGGACAAGTTGTTAAGCGTGACAAGTTATTAATCGTGACAAGTTGGCAAGCCTGCATTTTTTTTAAAAATCAGTCATTTCCTGTTCATGACTACGTCCGAAAAAGCGTTTACACTGATATACACTGGACGTAATCCGGTCACGTGAGACCGATTTTACGTGAATATTCGTAGTTCGGTTCTAGGAATATTATTGTCATGTATACGGTTGTGTCTTGTGTGCCTGACATTTCATCAGACTTTCTGTATTCTGACTCATACCGTCTGCTCACACAGCTCAGGCTGATTCAAGCCGTCAAGCCATACAGCTCAAGCTAACTCAAGCAGTATAATCACACAGCTCGAGCTAACTCAAGCTGTATAATCACACAGCTCAAACTAATTCAAGTCATTTAATCACACGGGTCCAGATAAATCAAGCTGTATAGCCACACAGCTCAAGCTGACCCAAGCAGTATAGTCACACAGCTCAGTCTAACTCAAGCCGTATAACCACATAGCTTAAACTAACCCAAGCCATATAGCCACACAGCTCAAGCAGTATAATCACACAGCTCATGCTAACTCAAGCCGTATAGCCACATAGTTTAAACTAACTCAAGCCATATAGCCACATAGTTTAAGCTAACTCAAGCCATATAGTCACATAGTTTAAGCTAACTCAAGCCGTATAGCCACATAATTTAAGCTAACTCAAGCCGTATAGCCACATAGCTTAAGCTAGCGCAAGCCGTATAATCACACAGCTCAAGCTAACTCAGACCATCTAAAGACATGACTTGGGGAAATCCGTGCAGATCATATCACAAGACGAGGAAACCACGGCCCGAAGGAACTGTCTGTGCTGTGTTGAGGATTTGAATCTCATAATCTGTACTCATTTTCTTATCTAGCAAGACGTCCAGACACATTTATGTTAGATATAAAAGAAGAAGGTAACTGTACTACTTCAGATTGGTTTTTTTTTCCTTAACCAAAACACAAGAATTGGCTTTATTAAATGTGTTATTTTTATCTCCTCAGTTTGTACCGAGTTTCTGTTTGTTGAAGAAAAAAAAACACTCAGTCTCACGTTCTTGTCTTGCACTGTCCACAAACTGTCCACAGACTGTCACACAGTCTGCAGACAGTCTAATTCTATTCACTCACTCTCTTGGACGCAGACAGACCAAGTGTAAGGGAAGAGGTAAGAACATAGCAAACCTGGTTTGATTGGCAACCCTAGAGTAAGAAATAATGAGTCAGCAGCTGGGCAGCTCAGGAGTGCGCAACTCTGAGTGAGGTCAGTTCGCCGGACCCAGTATATAGAGAAAATGTTAGAGAATTTTAATCGGTCTGGATTTGTAAGCTGAGAACGTAGGAGTCATGTTATTGTTCAAGCGCGAATGAGAATGTTTATTCTTCGAAGGGGAACCATTGTATGTGTATGTCAGTATTGGTTTATACTCTGTGATTTGGATGCATGCGAGCTGTGCAGTCCGGTCCTCGGGTCCAATCCCAGTCCACTTAAGAAATGACTTAAGTAATAGAAGTAGCACATATATAATCAAAATTCTATTATAACATAATTAATCTATGTAAGATGTTAGTGTTTTAATAACGTGCTAAATGAGGGTTTATATGTGCGCATAAATATGTATTCCTGAATTTTATGTATATGCATGTTACACGCAGTTATTACCAATTGATACCTCTGATTATATTCAGACTCTTAATTTTTAATGATGACGATTAGAGAATTTTTAATGATAATTTTTAATGATTAGAGAATTTTTAATGATGACGATTAGAGAATTTTGCAAGGAATGATTTTATGTTAAAAGTTAAAAGTAACCCACGAAACGTAAGATGTTATACTGATTTCGGTTATTCCATTGTTGGTACATTTTGGAAGAATCAAATATTAAAGGAAATTGATTTGATTCTGTTGATAACAATATAAGCTGATGAATAACAACATATAAAATGCTTATCATTTGTTTGATTTTGCTAACCACGTAAACAGATGATTTAACAACAATATAAGCTTAATATTATTTGAAGAAGTAGTATTGATTGTGTTTTTTCTTTCATTGGTGTAATGTGTGAATGTGTCAGTATGTGCAATCTTCAATCTTCATGTACCTATAAAGATAAGATACCAGCAATAAAAATACGATATAACAATATATACATTACAGACAATTACTAATCCATTAAAACCATTATAATTCCTACATTAACAATATATACATTACAGACAATTACTAGTCCATTATAACTGGTCTTATCTTCTGGCTGCGCCTGTTCAGTCCCTGCTATTTTTTTCCATCACACAAGACAGTTTTGAGACAGGTAGATGTTACATGTCCTAGGAGACCGGTATAGAGAAAGTGTACTGCCCGTATTGCACTTTCCCTCCTTTCTCGACTCAGCCAACCAGGACAAGGCTCATAGGCCAGAAGATCTAGCAGTCCTCTAGGGGGGAAGATCTAGTAAGTGCTGTAGGGGGGAAGATCTAGCAGTGCTGTAGGGGGAAGATCTAGCAGTGCTGTAGGGGGGAAGATCTAGTAAGTGCTGTAGGGGGAAGATCTAGCAGTGCTGTAGGGGGAAGATCTAGCAGTGCTGTAGGAGGAAGATCTAGCAGTGCTGTAGGGGGGAAGATCTAGTAAGTGCTGTATGGGGAAGATCTAGCAGTGCTGTAGGGGGAAGATCTAGCAGTGCTGTAGGGGGAAGATCTAGCAGTGGTGTAGAGGGTGCAAGAACGTGGGTAAGGGACCTCGCCACCAACTGCTTTAGTACCCCTAGTTTTTCACTAGTCTTTGAAGTCTCTCGAGCGGTCAGACAGTGGGTTTGGTATGGACTGGTAGTACAACTTCATTTTATATAGTAGCTAGCAAAACTGACCAGAGGGAGGGAGAGAGAGGGAGAGAGAGAGAAACTTAACCAGTTACCAAATTCAACGGCATTTATCAAGTTCTCTCTCTCTCTCTCTCTCTCTCTCTCTCTCTCTCTTCAGCCTTGAGCCTAAGATAAAATCTAATAGCCAGCCTTGTTTCGAGCTTTAGTTTGAACAAAGTGCAAGTTTATTGTTGATTCTGGGTATAAAAGCTTTTTTTTATGAGATTAGAAATTATCGATCAGTTTTTGCTGACAGTTTAACATTTTCCAGCTGATCCGTTCTTTGTGCTTCACGCTCTGCGAGGGTTAATAGCAATATTGTGTTCAAACCGTTAACCCTTTTCTCACCATCTGGAAAAAAGTGACGATCTGCTTATGGTTCATTTCAGTTATTAGATATTGTACTCCTTGGCGTTGTCTGTCATGTTTTTTTTTTTTTTCATTTTATGCGATCCTTCGTCGTATCGCTGATCTATTAGGTCGTTTTTTTCCTCTTGTGCCATTCTGTCAGCCCGTTAAATATTTGAACTGTCGTACAATCCAGTGTATTTACAGTTTCATTTCTGCAGTTTGTTTATTCATTTCCGTGGTTTTGTATTTTTTCACCTTCTGTTTTCATTGCTGTTGGAAGTTTAGACGTTTACTTTATAACCAGCAAGCAGGGTCAGTGAGGATTTGTGTGTTGGGGGAGGGGGTGCAGCGGAAGTATAACATCATGATCTAGAGGGGCCCGAGGATTCTAAAGACAAAGCGCAGTTTACTGTAAGGGGCCCGAAAATAGTTCTGAACCACCTTACAAAAAAATCATGCTAGAGGCCCTGCCAACTAGAATGAATTTTTAATAGAACTCTCTATAAAGCTGTTTTAGTAGAACTTCTCTATAAAACTGTTAAATAATTTTTTTTAAATTGAAAATAATTCCACCTACCAGAGAAACACTTAACACAAAGTTCAAACACTGGCTTTTTTGTTTGTTTGTTTTAAATCTTAGATAAAGATACTTTATAACAGTCAGAGAGCCTGATAATTTCTGCCTAGAGAATAAGACAGTGTCTCGGTTACTGGCCATTTCTAGAATCGTTTCCCTCCGCTGGAAAAGCAAGAAAATACAAATGATAAGATCTCCTCGGATATGAACAAAGTCCAGGAGAATGTGTTAGTTTTCCTCTGCAGTCATAGCGCTCTCAACAAATGAAACATAACAACGACTAAAAAAAAAAAAAAGTTTAACATCCGAGGAAAATGGTTTTGTTTCATTTCTCCGTTATGTGGTGAGATTTTCTATCTCCCATCTCCCAGTTTTCCCAGCTGTTTCGCTAAGCGATGTATGACATCTCCTTTGATATTTTGTAACACAACTCATCACTGTATGCCAGGCACGTGTTTCGAGAGAATTCTGAGTCACGTGGTTTAGTTTAGCGGGAGGTGTGCATGGGCTGAGAAGTTAGTTTTTGGTCAGAATGTTGTAGCGAGAGGTTGTGTGTTTGATTCTAGGATGGGATAGAGATTCTGTAGTTAAATTGTTGTAGTGATGGATTGTTTTTCTTAAGACAAATTGTTGTAATAGCCATGTAGATTTGTGTGTCGATTTGTCCACGTTTTTTGGACAAATGTTGAATGTCTGACCTGGTCCTATGGCGATGTTAGTCGCCCGGACTTATGTTTCTTTTGGGTGATCATTTGTAATTGTATCCATCAAGTTTTACACTCGACATTCGTTACAACACGCATCGTACAAATGGGAACTCATCATTAAACATTTACATTGTGTTTGCTGAATCCTGTAATTTCTTGGATTCATGTATGTGTCATCAATGGTGTTGAGTTAGTGAATTACTTGTAACTGGTCAGTGTAGTTTATGGATGAGTAGTGGAGTCAGTGTTACCTGGGTTGTCCCGTTACAGAGAGAATATCATTGCAACATATGTTGGTTGTCTCGAGCCTAATGCTCATCTTTGAATGTAATAATTTCGTGTCACATCACACAGCAAGAAATGGCTCACTGCTTGAAGTACTGCACGAAATCTGTTTAAGCGGTGTCGTAACTCTGTTTAGTGCAGTAATTCTGTTTAAATTTCAGCGATAACGATGAATGTATATTTAGCGGTATATGCCCGCAGTGTGACCGCTCACGCCTTGGTTGCTACTCTCCCTTAGGTCGACAGCAAAAGCCGGTCCGGTCTTTGAGCGCTTTCAACGGGTTCCCCTCGTGTATATGGCGTCTTGTGAGAAGTTCTGTAAGCTCTCGCAAATCTGGTCCCAGTGCTGTTTTAAAATAAGACCCAGTCTGTACTTTATCTGGCCTTGGCATATATTTTTATCTGTAGGCGAGTCTTTTAGATTCTGTCTTGTTGTTTACATGTCTGTCTGCCTCCTTTTTTGTCGTTTGCCCTATCTCATCCTTTGTCTGTTCTTTCTCTCTGTTTCTACCTACCTCACTATTTTTAATCCTCAGTAAACCATTTCTTCTCACTCTCTTTCTCTTCACCTCCCTTTACCCGCCTGTCTCTGTATCTCTTCACTTAGCTCTTTCTCTCTTATCTCTGTTTGCGTACCTATATCTCTGTCTACTGCTCTCTCTTTCTCTCTCCCTGTCTGCCCCTCTCTTCACTTAGATCACTCTCTTCCAATCTCCGTGCCTGTATCACTCTTTTCCTCTGTCACTTCACCTCTCTCTTTATCAAGCTATCTCTCTCAGTCAGACTCTATCTTTATCAAGCTCTCCCTCTCTGTCAGACTCTCTCTTTATCAAGCTCTCCCTCTGTCACTCTCTCTCTCTCTTTATCAAGCTCTCTGTCTGTCCTCTCTATCTTTATCAAGCTCTCTCTCTGTCAGACTCTTTATCAAGCTCTCTCTGTCTGTCAGACTGTCTCTCTCTGACAGACTCTCTCTTTATCAAGCTCTCTCTCTGTCAGACTCTCTCTCTTTATCAAGCTCTCTCTCAGACTATCTCTTTATCAACTGTCAGACTATCTCTCTTTTTATCAAGATCTCCCTTTCTGTCAATCTCTCTCTTTATCAGGCTCTCTATGTCACTCTTTATCAAGCTCTCTCTCTGTCGGAGATCAGGTTCTCTCTATCATTCTCTCTTTATCAAGATCTCCCTTTCTGTCACTCTCTCTTTATCAGGCTCTCTATGTCACTCTTTATCAAGCTCTTTCTCTGTCAAATTCTCTTTTTATCAAGCTCTCTCTCTCTGTCGGAGATCAGGTTCTCTCTATCATTCTTTCTTTATCAAGCACTCTGTCAGACTCTATCAAGCTCGCACTCTCTTTCTCTCTCCCTGTCTGCCCCTCTCTTCACTTAGATCACTCTCTTCCAATCTCCGTGCCTGTATCACTCTTTTCCTCTGTCACTTCACCTCTCTCTTTATCAAGCTATCTCTCTCAGTCAGACTCTATCTTTATCAAGCTCTCCCTCTCTGTCAGACTCTCTCTTTATCAAGCTCTCCCTCTGTCACTCTCTCTCTCTCTTTATCAAGCTCTCTGTCTGTCCTCTCTATCTTTATCAAGCTCTCTCTCTGTCAGACTCTTTATCAAGCTCTCTCTGTCTGTCAGACTGTCTCTCTCTGACAGACTCTCTCTTTATCAAGCTCTCTCTCTGTCAGACTCTCTCTCTTTATCAAGCTCTCTCTCAGACTATCTCTTTATCAACTGTCAGACTATCTCTCTTTTTATCAAGATCTCCCTTTCTGTCAATCTCTCTCTTTATCAGGCTCTCTATGTCACTCTTTATCAAGCTCTCTCTCTCTGTCGGAGATCAGGTTCTCTCTATCATTCTCTCTTTATCAAGATCTCCCTTTCTGTCACTCTCTCTTTATCAGGCTCTCTATGTCACTCTTTATCAAGCTCTTTCTCTGTCAAATTCTCTTTTTATCAAGCTCTCTCTCTCTGTCGGAGATCAGGTTCTCTCTATCATTCTTTCTTTATCAAGCACTCTGTCAGACTCTATCAAGCTCGCACTCTCTCTCTCTCTCTCTCTCTCTCTCTCTCTCTTTATCGAACTCTCTCTGTCGGACTCTCTCTCTATCAAGCTCTTTCTCTGTCAGACTCCCTCTCTTTATCAAGCTCTCTCTGTCAGACTCTCTCACTCTATTATCAAGTTCTCTCTGTCAGACTCTCTATCAAGCTCTCTTTCGCTCTGTTACTCTCTCTCTCTCTCTCTTTATCAAGCTCTCACTATCAGAATTTCTCTTTATTAAGCTCTCTGTCTATCGGACTCTCTCTGTCAGGCTCTATCAGACTCTTTCTCTTTATCAAGCTCTCTCTCAGACTCTCTCTCTATCAAGCTCTCTATCAAAATCTCTCTCTTTATCAAGCTCTCTCTATCAGACTCTCTATCATGCTCTCTCTATCAGATTCTCTATCAAGCTCTCTCTGTCTGACTCTCTGTGTCAAGATCTCTCTTTATCAAACTCTCTGTTAGACTCACTCTTTATCAAGCTCTCTTTCCATCAGACTCTTTATCCATCGTGCTCTCTCTCTCTCTCTCTCTGTCAGACACTTCCTCTTTATCAATCTGCCATTCTCTCTGTCAGACTCTTTTTCCTTATTAAGCTCTCTCTCTCTCTCTCTCTCTCTCTGTCAGACTTTCTTTATCAAGCTCTCTCTTTCAGACTCTTTCTCCTTATCAAGCTCTCTCTGTCAGACTTTATTTATCAAGCTCTCTCACTCTCTGTCAGACTCTTTATCAAACTCTTTCTGTCAGACTTTCTATTTATCAAGCTCTCTCTTTCTCTCTCTCTCTCTCTCTGTCAGACTCTTTCTCTTTATCATGCTTTCTCTGTCACACTCTTTCTCTTTATCAAGCTTCCGCTCTCTCTGTCAGACTTTCTTTATCAAGCTCTCTCTCTCTCTGTCAGACTTTCTTTATCAAGCTCTCTCTGTCAGACTCTCTCTCTTTATCAAGCTCTCTCTGACAGACTTTCTTTATCAAGCACTCTCTGTCAGACTCTTTCTCCTTATCAAGCTCTCTCTGTCAGACTTTCTTTATCAAGTTCTCTCTGTCATATTTTCTTTATCAAGCTCTCTCTGTCAGATTTTCCTTATCAAGCTCTCTCTGTCAGATTTTCTTTATCAAGCACTCTCTGTGAGACTCTTTCTCCTTATCAGGCTCTCTCTGTCAGACTTTCTTTATCAAGCTCTCTCTGTCAGACTTTCTTTATCAAGCTCTCTCTGTCAGACTTTCTTTATCAAGCACTCTCTGTCAGACTTTTTCTCTTTATCAAGCTCTCTGTCAGACTTTCTTTATCAAGCACTCTCTGTCAGACTTTTTCTCTTTATCAAGCTCTCTCTGTCAGACTTTCATTATCAAGGTCTCTCTGTCAGACTTTCTTTATCAAGCTCTCTCTGTCAGACTTTTTCTCTTTATCAAGCTCTCTCTCTCAGACTTTTTCTCTTTATCAAGGTCTCTCTCCCAGACTCTTTCTCTTTATCAAGCTGTCTCTGTCAGATTCTTTCTCTTTATCAAACAATCTCTCTCTGTCAGACTCTTTCTTTCTCTCTCTGTCAGACTCTTTCTCTCTCTCTCTCTCTCTCTCTCTCTCTCTCTCTCTCTCTCTCTCTCTGTCAGACTCTTTCTCTTTATCAAGCTGTCTCTGTCAGACTTTTTTTTATCAAGTTCTCTCTTTCTCTCTCTCTCTCTCTCTCTCTCACTGTATCAGACTCTCTGTCTTTATCAAGCTGTCTGTGTCAGACTTTCTGTCTTTATCAAGCTGTCTCTGTCAGACTTTCTTTATCACGTTCTCTCTTTCTCTCTCTCTCTCTCTCTGTCAGACTTTCTTTATCACGTTCTCTCTTTCACTCTCTCTCTGTATCAGACTCTCTGTCTTTATCAAGCTGTCTCTGTCAGACTTTCTTTATCACGTTCTCTCTTTCTCTCTCTCTCTCTCTCTGTCTGTATCAGACTCTCTGTCTTTATCAAGCTATCTCTGTCAGACTTTCTTTATCACGCTCTCTCTCTCTCTCTCTCTCTCTCTGTATCAGACTCTCTGTCTTTATCAAGCTCTGTTTTCTCTGTCAAGCTTTTTCTCTCTTTCCCTCTCATGCTGCCTACCTTCCTCGACATCTGACTCTCTTCCCTCCCCCCCCCCACACACACTCCCTGCTTGCCCCACCTCCCTTCACCTGGTGTGACAAAAACAAAGATATTATGAAATTCGTTAGAGCAGAAGCTGGAGAAACGACAAAATTGCGAATTCCGCTAAAGCCGAACGCTTTGACCGGATATGGCCTTTTTTCAGAGTGCAGACTTGAAAGAAAGAAAAGAAAGAAAAAAAAAAAGAAAAGAAAGAAAGAAACATATAGTCCGACGTAGTTTACATAGCTGTAAACGATAATAAAAACTGTTGTTGTTGTTGTTATTAATGTTGTGTCATCATTGTTATTAATTTCCTTGTCCTTGTATTTCGTATTGATTTCACCTTTTTCACCTTAAAGTTACCATCTTGTTACTTCCCTTAGTTACCGCCATGTTTTTCTTACCCTCCTCTCTTTTGATTTCTTGCTTTTTTTTTCCTTTTTAAATAATAAGAGTTCGATGTGAACGACGGTAGATTATTTATAGAGTTTTAGAGTTGATAAATGTGAAAACCCAATATACAGTAGATTATTTATGAAGTTTTAGAGTTGATAAATGTGAAAATCCAATATACGGTATATTATTTATGAAGTTTTAGAGTTGATAAATGTGAAAATCCAATATACGGTAGATTATTTATAGAGTTTTAGAGTTGATAAATGTGAAAACCCAATATACGGTAGATTATTTATGAAGTTTTAGAGTTGATAAATGTGAAAACCCAATATACGGTAGATTATTTATGAAGTTTTAGAGTTGATAAATGTGAAAACCCAATATACGGTAGATTATTTATGAAGTTTTAGAGTTGATAAATGTGAAAATCCAATATACGGTAGATTATTTATAGAGTTTTAGAGTTGATAAATGTGAAAACCCAATATACGGTATATTATTTATGAAGTTTTAGAGTTGATAAATGTGAAAACCCAATATACGGTATATTATTTATGAAGTTTTAGAGTTGATAAATGTGAAAACCCAATATACGGTATATTATTTATGAAGTTTTAGAGTTGATAAATGTGAAAACCCAATATACGGTATATTATTTATGAAGTTTTAGAGTTGATAAATGTGAAAATCCAATATACAGTAGATTATTTATGAAGTTTTAGAGTTGATAAATGTGAAAATCCAATATACAGTATATTATTTATGAAGTTTTAGAGTTGATAAATGTGAAAACCCAATATACGGTATACTATTTATGAAGTTTTAGAGTTGATAAATGTGAAAACCCAATATACGGTATATTATTTATGAAGTTTTAGAGTTGATAAATGTGAAAACCCAATATACGGTATATTATTTATGAAGTTTTAGAGTTGATAAATGTGAAAACCCAATATACGGTATATTATTTATGAAGTTTTAGAGTTGATAAATGTGAAAACCCAATATACGGTATATTATTTATGAAGTTTTAGAGTTGATAAATGTCCGAGTGAAGGAACAGCTTTGGTGTGGACTCCACGGAGTGAAAGAAGCGTGGGACGACTCAAAGAGACGTAGAGCCGTACAGCAGAAAGAATGTTTGTAAGCAAAGGAGATGTAGTAGTATATAGAATGTTAGAACGTAAGATAGGTAATTCATCTGAGAATTGGAGAAAATTAATATAAAAAGAGTTATCTTCTAAAGCAGTCAGCTGTTTGTGAGTAGCGTTCACTCGCGTTTTCTCAGTTTTCACGTGCGAGTCATGGGTCACGGATAAGGTATGACAAAGAAAGGTCAGGTGAGAGAGAAATCATGTGACTGAGGCAGAGTTGTGTTTTGCGCATCGTCTGGAAAAGACGTAGATTTAGGTTGTTAGAAACGTAGTCGTACGTAAGGTAGTTGTTAGTGAAATATTTGTAGAAATAGAGTGTCGTAGGATGTTCTGATGGCGACAAACGTCTGCCGGGAACATATATCCTGTATGTTGGAATTGTAAATGACGTCCAGTCTTGTGTTCACGGAGTTTGTTGTTGCCTTGTCGTCCTCGTCATATCGCTCATCGACTCATCGTCACCCCGTGCATCATTAAAGTCACTTCAGATTATAAAGTTGCTGCTTCTGTATTGCTGTTTCCACTGAGAGAGAATGAATCTGGGAGCAAGTGAGTCTGCGAAGTTAATAACAAAACAGACAAAAGCTAACAGTAATATAAGAAAGAACGTTATTACAGTGGACAATAGTGGGAATTTACAGAGATGAATAATTATAAGCAAGAAGTTTACATCTGTACATAAGCAGACGAGTAGAAGATAGGATACTGCTTTAGAGAGACAGCCAAGAAGATAGCGAGAAACCGCTGCCAGCAGCACTATGTGTCTTGGGTACGAAAGAGACAAGAGAGAGACAGACAGAGAGAGAGAGAGAGAGTTAAAAATGTAGAAGAATCCCAAGTAACTGTGGTCGCCTTTTACATCACACTTGCCTCTTGGATGTCTGTAAACCAAACAAAAGACAGCATCATCATCATGTGCCGTGCCGACTGGCGTTGGCTATTATGCTTCTCCAGGGTACACGATCCTTCATGCAGGCCATCAGCTCAGTTGGTGATCTCCTCTCACACCATCCTGTCAGACTGTCCAGTATCATTTCTCTTGGTCTTCCTCTTGATCTTCTTCCTTCTATTTTTCCTGTTGTTATAATATTTTCAATGCCCCCTCTTCTCATTGCATGTCCTATGAAAGTACATTGTCTCTCTCTTATCTTTTTGACAAGGTTTTTTGTCTCTCCAGCTCTTCTCCTACATTCTTCATTAGTTATTTTTGCTGTCCAGGGGATTCGCAACATTCTTCTAATAAACCACATTTCTGCTGCTTCCAATGATTTTTGTGCAGACTTGCCTATTGTCCATGATTCACTTCCATATAACAAGATAGGTTCAATATAGCATTTTAGGACTCGTTTTCTAACATTCATTGATAAGGATGTGTTGGTCAATATGTTTCTCATTCTCTGAAATGCAGTCTTTGCTTGGCCTATTCTGTTCCTAATTTCTGTTCTGCATTTCCCATCTGAAGTTATTACTGCTCCAAGGTATTTGAATTTCTGCACCTGCTTTAGAATAGTTCCGTTTAATTTAATACTGCATGCTGGTGGATTCTGTTTCTTAGATATAACCATAGTCTCTGTCTTTTTGATGTTCAAAGTAAGGCCTTTCTGTTCACTTTCTTTGGCGACTTTATCCAAGAGATTTTGCAGGTGTTGTTGGTTCTCAGCTATCAGTACTGTGTCGTCAGCATACCGAAGGTTGTTAATATTGTATCCTCCAATTTTTATGCCTGGTTCTGTGATGATTGTTCTTAGAATATTCTCGCTATACAAGACAGCAACATATTTGTTTTCTAGTCCGTCCCTTGTCGTCGTTGCTGAGTCAGAAATTATTTTAAATTCTGCCATTTTGCAAAAGAGATTTTTGAGAAAAGAAGTAATGGTCTGTGAAATCTAATCAGGTTTTTCCCAAACGTTGTGTGGCATGAAGCGGGCGTTTTCGAAATTGAGTTACTCCGATGTAAAAATCTGGGCAGGAAGTACGGGTCTCCTAGCAATGCCTGTCACTGTTTTAACTGGAAATGTTAGGTCAGAGTCGGCCCAGTGTTAAATGATGTGTGGTATCTTTACACGCGCCTGCAAAGTTCGTTTAGATTTTAAACTTCATGTTTTATAACTGCAAAGATATCATCGCCAACTTTTCACACATCATCCTATTACATCTCTAGTTTTTCACACATCATCTTTTTCTATCTCCAGCTTTTCACACATCATCTTTTTCTATCTCCAGCTTTTCACACATCATCCTATTACATCTCCAGCTTTTCACACATCATCTTTTTCTATCTCCAGCTTTTCACACATCATCCTATTACATCTCCAGCTTTTCACACATCATCTTTTTCTATCTCCAGCTTTTCACACATCATCTTTTTCTATCTCCAGCTTTTCACACATCATCTTTTTCTATCTCCAGCTTTTCACACATCATCTTTTTCTATCTCCAGCTTTTCACACATCATCTTTTTCTATCTCCAGCTTTTCACACATCATCTTTTTCTATCTCCAGCTTTTCACACATCATCTTTTTCTATCTCCAGCTTTTCACACATCATCTTTTTCTATCTCCAGCTTTTCACACATCATCTTTTTCTATCCCCAGCTTTTCATCTATCATCTTGTTACACCTCTAGCTCTTCACACATCATCTTGTTCAGTCTCCAGCTTTTCACACATCATCATGTTACATCCCTAGCTTTTTAAAACATCTTGTTCAGTCTCCATTTTTTGACACATTATCTTGTTACATCTCCAGCTTTTCACACATCATCTTGTTACATCTCTAGCTTTTAACACATTCTCTTGTTCATTCTCCAGCTTTTCACACATTATCTTGTTACATCTCTAACTTTTTACGCATTATCTTGTTCAGTCTCCAGCTTTTCACACATCATCTTGTTACATCTCTAGCTTTTTACACATTATCTTGTTCAGTCTCCAGCTTTTCACACATTATCTTGTTCAGTCTCCGTTTTTTTTTTGACACATTATCTTGTTCAGTCTCTATTTTTTGACACATTATCTTGTTCTACCTCCAGCTTTTCACACATCATCTTGTTACATCTCTAGCTTTTCACACATTATCTTGTTCTATCTCCAGCTTTTCACACATCATCTTGTTACATCTCTAGCTTTTAACACATCACCTTGTTCAGTCTCCAGCTTTTCACACATTATCTTGTTCCATCTCTAGCTTTTTACACATTATCTTGTTCAGTCTCCAGCTTTTCACACATCATCTTGTTCTGTCTCCAGCTTTTCACACATCACCTTGTTCATTCTACAGCTTTTCACACATCACCTTGTTCATTCTACAGCTTTTCACACATCACCTTGTTCATTCTCCAGCTTTTCACACATCACCTTGTTCATTATCCAGCTTTTCACACATCACCTTGTTCATTCTCCAGCTTTTCACACATCACCTTGTTCATTCTCCAGCTTTTCACACATCACCTTGTTCCGTCTTAATAGGAAAGACTGCAACAGATTTCTCTCTCTCTCTCTCCATCCTTCACTCTCTCTTTCTGTCTCCCTCTCTTTCTTTCTCTCTCTTTCTCGTTCTCTCATCACTATCTCCCTCTCGTTCTTTCTCGCTCTCTTTCTCTTCTTCGTATTCTCTCTGTCTCTCTCTATTTCTCACACACACTTTCTCTCGCTCTCTCGCTTTCTCTCACTTTCTCTCTCACACACACTCACTCTCTCACCCTCTTTTTCCAGTTCTCACACATCCTGACCAAGCTGGTTCCCGTCCACTTTGTTTGATATTATCCTCTCACCTGTAACGTTATCTTCCCCTTGCTTTCTGAGTCATGACCCTTTCCTTCAAGTATTCTTTTCATTTTAGTGTTACGTCCTTGATGCAGCTAAAATATTCTAATTTTAGCGTTACGTCCTTGATGCAGCTAAAATATTCTAATTTTAGTGTTACGTCCTTGATGCAGCTAAAATATTCTAATTTTAGTGTTACGTCCTTGATGCAGCTAAAATATTCTAATTTTAGTGTTACGTCCTTGATGCATCTTCTTCTTCTTCTTCGTTCACTTCTACCACCAAAAACCGCACTGTGAACCTACTGAATTCATGCCTGTGGTCCTCGTTAGGTCCCGTGGTCCCCTGTGTGGTCCAAAATAGACCACACGAGATCCACGAAAGGACCACAAGAGATTCAGAGTGTCACAGTGCTTTAGCCTGTATTCTTGGTGGGTCTCGGAAGCGGGATTGCGTGACACCGTGGTTTTCATTGCACCAGTTTAGTCTAGGGTTGGACTTTCTCACCGGAAGACCTTGACGTGTTTAGGATATCAGTGCATCCCCGCTGGGTGAGAGGCGGTAGCCCACCCAGGCCAGAGTTGGACTTTCTCACCGGAAAACCTCGACGTGTTTTGAGATACCCGTGTATCACCGCCGGGTGAGAGGTGGTTGCCCATCCAGTCCAGGGTTGGACTTTCTCACCGGAAAACCTCAGCGTGATTAGGATACGCAAACATCCCCGCCGGGTGAGAGGTGGTTGCCTATCTAGACTTCCCTGGTCCAGTGTCTCCGACTTCAGCATTTTGCGGTCGTGGCCGCTACCCTTCCTAGTTGTGACCAGGATGGAGCTTTTGTCCAGGAGGACGAATCCTCGCCACTAGTGACTTCTACCCCTGGGTTGAGCCGGTTTAGGCATTATCCCAGTATGGGCGTGTTTGGGACGGGACCGACCTCTAGAGCAGAGGTACTGTGACATGCATAGCCTTCAAGATTCATCCCTGGCATGAGCCGGTTTAGGCAAAATTCACCAGTATGGGTGTTTATCAGGCGTTACCGACCTCTAGAGCGGAGGTGGCATGACATGTCTAGCCATCAAGTTTCACCCCTGGTGTGTGCCGGTTTAGGCATATTTCACCAGTGTAGGTGTATTTCGGACGTGGCCGGCCTCTAGAGCAGAGGTGCTGTGGTATAGCTCTCGTAGCGATACTACTGGACATACCGGTTAAACTTCACTTTCCACCACCTTTTCCCATCGGCTCCGCACAGCAACCTTTATTTCTTTTCCGCATTTACTTCCTTAACCGGGAGGAGCTTCACTCCACGCACGGCATATGAAGAGTCTCGCCAGCAGTTAGACAAGCCGGTTCATACATTTCACCCGACATGACTGCACTCAGGACGTGGCCGACCTCCAGACCAGAGGTGCCATGATTTGACTGTTTGCTTCGCTTTATCCTTTCTACCACCTTTTCCGCAGTGATGCTGCGTGGCAACCTCATTTGTACCTTTCTTCATTGGCCGGGAAGAGCACCGCTCCACGCACGGCAGCTGAAAAATCTCGCTAACAGCGGAGCGTCTGTGCTAAATCTTCGTAAAATTTTGGTTGGAGAGTTTTCATGGCATAGACATTGTGTGTATCTCTTGTGTGTTGTTTGTGTTTTATCTGTACGATAGCTAGTCTGCCGTGACTGTCCGTGTTCCTGTGTACTATGTCCCAGTCGTGTGAGAGACCTTGGATGCCTCTGGACCTGGTATGCTTCGATGTCCATGTCCTCCATTTTCAGGTCTACAGTTTCCTCCGTGCGTACTTCTGCCTTATCGGCGGGGTTTTGAGCTGACTGGTTTGTACGGGCCATTTTACCAGTTATGCTCAGTTTTAGTTTTAATCATTATCGGCATTATCTCCTTCAGAACTTGAGCCAGAATATTGACCCAACAGGCCCAGACTTGTTGATTCTGTCGACTGTTTGGTCGGTGCCGCCTTCCTTTTGACAAGGCCCGCCAAGGAGGTTTTGCCAAACGAACCAACACTGCACTGCCTTGTTTCTTTCTTCTCCTTAGCTGCGGAATTTGATGATCCATCGGCCAGAACATCTGTTGCTTTACTTGAAGTAAGCTGCTCCTGCCGTGACCTTTTCGTCAAGACCTCTTCATCACTGTCCTCATCTTGGATCCTCTTAATAGTCTGGCCTGAACTGCTTTGTCTCATGATCTCTTGCACTAGCTTATCTTCTTCTTGTAACTTAAGCAGCTCCTCCTCATGTGCCATGTGCTGCTGTAGCATGGCCTCATGATTAACCCTGGCATGTCGGGCGTTCATATCACGAAGCTCCTCTAGTTGGTCCAGTTGCTCCATCTCATTCCTGCTTGCCTTTGTGCGATTCTCCAAAACCTTCATTGGGTTGAGTTCATCTTCTTCCTTCTCTTTTCTCTCCTTCTCTGCCATCTGATGTGCCAACTTCTCTGCCTCGAACAGTCGAGTGGCCCCGGCCTCAAGTGCATAGTCCGTATTAGCCAGATCCGTCTTGAAAGCAATTTCTGCCACACATCGAGGCATCTGATATAAAACCTGAAGATTCTCAGACCAAGGTAATCCTCGTTGTCCACATTCTCCTTTCGAGAATTAAACTTTTTGCCTTTATAAATATACTCCCCACAAGTGTTGCACCTCATATTGAAAGGAGCCATTAACCGGATACTGAAAGTTCTGTTCTTCGGTTGTTTCAGCTTTGGAATCTTGGATGGGTCAAACTCTGGTGGATAGTATTTATTCAAGACTTTCCGCTCAGACATGGCTTGTGTCTGTTTCCTACACAAACTGACGCAACTTTTGACTGAAATAGATCCGACAATACAACGCAACTCGGGTGGTGAGAGAAGTCAAAATCCTTGATGCATCTAAAATGTTCTAATTTTAGTGTTACGTCCTTGATGAGGCTAAAATATTCTAATTTTAGTGTTACGTCCTTGATGCCTCTAAAATATTCTAATTTTAGTGTTACGTCCTTGATGCAACTAAAATATTCTAATTTTAGTGTTACGTCCTTGATGCATATAAAATATTCTAATTTTAGTGTTACGTCCTTGATGCATATAAAATATTCTAATTTTAGTGTTACGTCCTTGCTGCATATAAAATATTCTAATTTTAGTGTTACATCCTTCTTATGACTAAAATATTGTAATTTTAGTGTTACGTCCTTGCTATGACTAAAATATTCTAATTTTAGTGTTACGTCCTTGATGCGACTAAAATATTCTAATTTTAGTGTTACGTCCTTGATATGACTAAAATATTCTGATTTTATTGTTACGTCTTTGATATGACAGAAATATTCTAATTTTAGTGTTACGTCTTTGATCCGGCTAAAATATTTTAATTTTAGTGTTACGTTTTTCATGCGGCTAAAATATTCTAATTTTAGTGTTACGTCCTTGTTATGACTAAAATATTCTGATTTTTGTGTTACGTCCTTGCTATGACTAAAATATTCGAATTTTAGTGTTACATCCTTGATATGACTAAAATATTCTGATTTTATTGTTACGTCTTTGATATGGCAGAAATATTCTAATTTTAGTGTTACGTCTTTGATCCGGCTAAAATATTTTAGTGTTACGTCTTTCATGCGGCTAAAATATTCTAATTTTAGTGTTACGTCTTTGATGCTGCTAAAATATTCTAATTTTAGTTTTATGTCTTTGATGTGACAGAAATATTCTAATTTTAGTGTTTCGTCTTTGGTTCTGCTAAAATATTCTAATTTTAGTGTTACGTCCTTGATGAGGCTAAAATATTCTAATTTTAGTGTTACGTCCTTGGTGCTGCTAAAATATTCTAATTTTAGTGTTACGTCCTTGCTGTGACTAAAATATTCTAATTTTAGTGTTACGTCCTTGATGCGATTAAATATTCTAATTTTAGTGTTACGTCCTTGATATGACTAAAATATTCTGATTTTATTGTTACGTCTTTGATGTGGCAGAAATATTCTAATTTTAGTGTTACGTCTTTGATCCGCTAAAATATTCTAATTTTAGTGTTGCGTCTTTCATGCGGCTAAAATATTCTAATTTTAGTGTTACGTCTTTGGTGCTGCTAAAATATTCTAATTTTAGTTTTATGTCTTTGATGTGACAGAAATATTCTAATTTTAGTGTTCCGTCTTTGCTGCTGCTAAAATATTCTAATTTTAGTGTTACGTCCTTGATGAGGCTAAAATATTCTAATTTTAGTGTTACGTCCTTGACTAAAATATTCTAATTTTAGTGTTACGTCCTTGGTGAGGCTAAAATATTCTGATTTTAGTGTTACGTCCTTGATGAGGCTAAAATATTCTAATTTTAGTGTTACGTCCTTGACTAAAATATTCTAATTTTAGTGTTACATCCTTGATGAGGCTAAAATATTCTAATTTTAGTGGTACGTCTTTGATGCGGCTAAAATATTCTGATTTTAGTGTTACGTCCTTGATGCAGATAAAATATTCTAATTTTAGTGTTACGTCCTTGATGCAGATAAAATATTCTAATTTTAGTGTTATGTCTTTGATGTGGCAGAAATAGTCTGATTTTCTGGTTTTTATGTTTTTACTTGGCATTTGCTCCGTTACTTGTTTTCTCTGCTGCCCATGGAAAATGCCTGTTACTTCTCTATATTTCTATTTCAAAGGTCTCTTTTTTCTGTTTTCTTGTTCAGTGTTCTTGTTTGTACAGGATAGAAAAGTGCGAGGGACGCATTTAGCCGCTATAGTCTTTTGTTACCCGGGTTATATGTTAGGAAGTAGTGGTTTAGTTTTCCTATGTGCATGGATATTCACTCACGGTGTTAGGAAGTAGTGGTTTAGTTTTCCTATGTGCATGGATATTCACTCACGGTGTTAGGAAGTAGTGGTTTAGTTTTCCTATGTGCATGGATATTCACTCACGGTGTTAGGAAGTAGTGGTTCAGTTTTCCTATGTGCATGGATATTCACTCACGGTGTTAGGAAGTAGTGGTTCAGTTTTCCTGTGTGCATGGATATTCACTCACGGTGTTAGGAAGTAGTGGTTCAGTTTTCCTGTGTGCATGGACATTCACTCACAGTGTTAGGAAGTAGTGGTTTAGTTTTCCTATGTGCATGGACATTCACTCACGGTGTTAGGAAGTAGTGGTTTAGTTTTCCTATGTGCATGGACATTCACTCACGGTGTTAGGAAGTAGTGGTTTAGTTTTCCTATGTGCATGGACATTCACTCACGGTGTTAGGAAGTAGTGGTTTAGTTTTCCTATGTGCATGGACATTCACTCACGGTGTTAGGAAGTAGTGGTTTAGTTTTCCTATGTGCATGGACATTCACTCACGGTGTTAGGAAGTAGTGGTTTAGTTTTCCTATGTGCATGGACATTCACTCACGGACAAAAACTAGGACGAAGGACAAGAAGCTTCTGCTGAGGAATATGGAAATCTCAAAAATGATGTAACAGAAAAATTGGATTAGAAATTATAAGAGGCATTATGTCAAAGAAGGAGAACTGTTAAGGCCAGTCAACCTCGTCAAATTTGTTCTAGAGCCCATATTTTAAGATTTAAAACAAGAAAGATATTTTTTTTCGAACGAGGAAACAGCTAAAAAAACATAAGCCATAAGACATAGGATGTGATAGATGATTGAGCAGAGTTATAGGGACAGACTTCATGGACAGACTTCGGTCTCTGAAAAAAAAAAATTAACGAACGTCTCAACTAGTTAAGTTACCAGAACTGGTGGAGTGTCTCAACTAGTTAAGTTACTAGAACTAGTGGAGTTTTTCAGCTATTTAAGTTACCAGAAGTGGTGGAGTCTCTTAATTAGTTAAGTTACCAGAGCTGATGGAATGTCCCAACTAGAACTGGTGGTATCATGCATGAACACGATGATCTTGCGTCTGGTCAGGTTCGCCTACTGCCCTATGACAGCTGACGATACTACCAGTCCATATCAAACCCACTGTCTCGTGGGAGGCTCGGGAAGGTCAAAGGTTGCGGCAGTAAACCGTGGAATAAAAATCCACAAGGAGAAACTCTAAGGCTGTAGGAGACGAGATTCTGTAGCCTCAGCCACCTTCTGGCGTCCCCAGAAACTCTGCTAGATTTTCAGACTTATGTAGCGTGTCCTTTTGAAACTGGTTTCCAGAATCTGGTGGTGATTTTGGAGGGGTGGGGAGAGGGAGAGAGAGGAGAGAGAGAAAGATGGGCCCAGCATTTTCTCCATATCACTTGCCCAAGCGAGACAGGATATGTATGTGCCTAATTCAAAACCATCTTCAGAGACGGAAAATGTCCTTATTTATTTTGTCCTAGTGGAAATAAATTGGACGAAAGATGACAGATGGCGCCAGTAAAGAATTCCCTCCCTGTATCAGCTGTGTACAGATTGACGAACCCAAGAAACAGAAATAGAATAAATAACGTCATCTTTCTGAATGTGCAGAGATTTCCACTCGTTCGTTGTCTGTGAACTGTGTTGTCCTTGTCGATTGTAACTCAATTGCGGTCTCTGGCTGCTTCAGAAAACTGGCTCATCGTAGACCAACAGTCCAGAATACGTGTCTCCGCCAAGACGTTTCTGGGCCAATAGATTCGGTAGGAGTTTTAAATTAAGCGATTCACCCAGTGTGACTTGTTGCTTGGAAAACTCGCCTTTTCTTAAATTGCATACTCGTGTCAGCTTAGTTTTGGCTAGATGCTGTGTGTACGGTGCTGTATGTACGGAGTGTTGTGTGTACGGTGCTGTATGTACGGAGTGTTGTGTGTACGGTGCTGTATGTACGATGCTGTGTGTACGGTGCTGTATGTACGGAGTGTTGTGTGTACGGTGCTGTATGTACGATGCTGTGTGTACGGTGCTGTGTGTACGGAGTGTTGTGTGTACGATGCTGTGTACGGTGCTGTGTGTACGGTGCTGTGTGTACGATGCTGTGTGTACGGTGCTGTGTGTACGGAGTGTTGTGTGTACGATGCTGTGTGTACGATGCTGTATGTACGATGCTGTGTGTACGATGTTGTGTGTACGATGTTGTGTGTACGATGCTGTATGTACGATGTTGTGTGTACGATGCTGTGTGTACGATGCTGTATGTACGATGCTGTGTGTACGATGTTGTGTGTACGATGCTGTATGTACGATGCTGTGTGTACGGAGTGTTGTGTGTACGATGTTGTATGTACGGTGCTGTGTGTACGATGCTGTATGTACGGTGCTGTGTGTACGGTGCTGTATGTACGATGCTGTATGTACGGTGCTGTATGTACGATGCTGTATGTACGATGCTGTATGTACGGTGCTGTGTGTACGATGCTGTATGTACGATGCTGTATGTACGATGCTGTATGTACGGTGCTGTGTGTACGATGCTGTATGTACGGTGCTGTGTGTGCTGTGCAGTTGGTACGGTGCTGTGTGTGCTGTGCAGTTGGTACGGTGCTGTGTGTGCGGTGCCGTGTGTGCTGTGCAGTTGGTACGGTGCTGTGTGTGCTGTGCTGTGCAGTTGGTACGGTGCTGTGTGTGCGGAGCATTCGAGTAGTATGGTAGTTAGTGTACTGGTTTTTCATGTCGAGTGTTCCCAGTCATATACCATGTAGAAATGGCTCCTCTTGGAACTGGTGATAGTTGACACAGTCAAGTCAAGTCAAGCTCCATTGTTTCGACAGGTCAAGGAAAACAATCTTTTCTGTAAGTCCCAAAGGCCTTGACTTTCTGTGCGGCTGTTATACTCAGTCTGCACTGTATGTATATTTAAATATGTAATCAGAATCTTGTGCATCATACATACATATGTATCACATACAAACACATATAGAGTAATGCAAACACTGTCAAGGAATGGCAACGTGGGCCTCGCAGAGTATAAGCTACCTTTAATTTCTATTTCAACCACTCCATCGACTGAACCATCTGATCTTTTAAACCGGAGAATATACTATATATAACTCTGAATTATTATTATTATTATTATTATTATTATTACAATGATGACACGATTTTTTTACAAAAATTCTGGTCAGTTGAGCATTTACGGTTCTCGTGACATGGAGGCCCAACACTGAGTAGAAGTTTTAACCTCATTTTTTTTTAAAAGGTATAGAACACCATGCCTCTTATGATTTAAACCATCCCTCCATATATTGTCTTCTTGCTCCGTCTGGGCGGCTTTTGTTTAGGCCATAGGTATCCGATGGGGGCTAGTTGGGGCATAGCGCCGTATTTTTTACCACACGCTACCCTTTGTGGTTCTTCCTTTTGCATCATTTCTCACTCAATCGCTGGCTTCCACTTTGTGCTCTACTAGTGTCTATCTAGGCGCATTTTGTGCCCATCTTTCTTACTAGAAGGAGACCAAGAGAACTAAGTCTATATTTCCCATCTATTTTTCTTGTTTTTATCTATTGTGTTGATTTTGTGTGTGATCCTTGAAAAAGGCATTTTGCCGAAATATTGGATTCTTGTATGTTATTCATTTCTATGTGCTCATCTTACTTTCTTCCATTCTTATTTCTGCCTAATTTCCTCACTTTTTCCTCCTGATTATAAAACTGACCCATACACTTTTACTTTATTACAAGGACCAGTTTTACCGCAGTCCTCGTTTCTCTTATCTCTCCTATGATTTACACCTCAGCTGCACGTAAAGATATTATACAAATCATTCTAATATTATGGATTTATGTGTATGTTGTTTTATGACTTTGTAGTTATATTTACATTTTCCAAATCCTGTTCGCCATCGATGCCTACAATATTTCAATCCGCCTTACATTTATAAGCCAGGTCTTAGGTGCCCAGGTCAGGGTGAACCTTAGAGTAAGATACTAAAAATAGGTGTGTGTGGTGGTGGTGGTAGTGGTGTTTGGGGGAGGGGGAGTATATGATAGTAATATTGTTTAAAATATACAGTGTATAGAAATGATGTGTACAGTTGAAGAAACTTGTGACTGTAGATACACCTGTTGTTATACACCTGTTGTTATCACGTGCTAGGTTTTCTCAAATTTTTGTACCAGGAGGTGACAGAAAATCGTTGTTTGCGAAATATTCTGGTTGATTCTCTCTCTCTCTGTCTTCTCTCTCTCTCTCTTTCTCTGTCTCCCCTCCCTGTGTCTCGCTTTCTCTGTCTCCCCCTGTATCCTTCTTTCTCTCCCCCTCTCTGTGTCTCGCTATCTCTCTGTCTCCTCTCTCCCTCTCTGTCTCCTTCTCTCTCTCTTTCTGTCTCCTCTCTCTCTCCCTTCTCTGTCTCCTTCTCTCTCTCTTTCTGTCTCCTTCTCTCTCTCTCTCTTTCTGTCTCCTTCTCTCTCTCTCCCCTCTCTGTCTCGCTTTCTCTGTCTCCCCCTGTATCCTTCTTTCTCTCCCTCTCTCTCTGTCTCCCTCTATCTCTGTCTCCCCTCTCTACTTCCTCTCTTACATACTCATTACGCGAACGAATCAAATTGTAACCACAGTTTATTTACAAAACCATTGAAAAAAAAAATGAAAATACGTTTTGACTTGCCTTCGAGTCTTTCCATATTTTTTCAACGATTATGCCCCTTGCTTTTCGGCCACTGCATGACTTGCCCTTGTATCTAAACACTGAGACTTATCAGAACTGTCTGTTAAAGACTTGTTTAAACAGGCTGTCAGAAGTTCCGGTGCCACCATAGCCCTGCCATATGTGTCCAGATTTCACAAGTGATAGTACAGCAAATAGAATTCTTTTATTAGGATGTTCAGGTACCCCTTTCTCTGGCTGGACAGCTGAAACATGAGGAGTGGACAAGTATTTGACCTGTCTGTTCATAAACAGACTTTGTCTCAAATGTAAACTGTCACAAAATACCATCTCTTCATTTCGTTTCAGTTTCCTCTGTCAGTTATATAATGAGAATTTCCTCTGTTCTGTTTACATTATTTTACAGCGGTTATTTTATGCGTAATGTTTTAATATTTCATCTTGCAAATGTTTTATGTGTTTTTTTTAAACCTAACACGCAAGGAGCAATACAAACACTACATTACTGATTCCTTTTTTTCCCTTCTGGCAAGGTTTTCAGAGTTGGCATCGTTGAGAGACGTTACGTCAGCAGGAAACACGCCAAAGTTTGGTTCGTGGAGGTCCCATTGGGGAGGAGGGATAGGAGCTCACAAGATGACTTGGCAGGGATGACTGCAGATCAAAGGTAAGGTTGCCCCGGATTAGTTTGGTAAATGTTTCAACGTGGATTATCTGCCTTTGTTATCAGAGCTTCGTGCCCTCAATGAAAGCCGTGTTATCGAGACAAATAAAAAACTGGGGTCTCTACAAGATTACTAACTTGTAGTATGTTTTTCACACGAAAATGTGTAATGTATGTTTCACACATAAACTTTTGATGTATGTTTCACACATCATCTTGTTCCATCTCTGCAATGGTAAGCATAAGATTCATGGCACCTTGCAAATCCTTTGTCCACTCTTTTCTCATTTGTGGTTAGAAAACATGGACGAGGATCGGGTTTTGTTCTGATGATCATTATCCTACAAAGTATTGCTCTTGTAGCCCATGCCCTGATAGTAGGGTACAGATGTCATGTAGGGGGTGGATTAGGGTGGCTTGCTAGAAGACCCAGAGGTGCCCAAAGAGGAAGATTTTTGTCGACTCCACCACCATAGAGGTCATG
The DNA here is from genome assembly GCA_009760885.1 of Achatina immaculata. Taxonomy (NCBI): domain Eukaryota; kingdom Metazoa; phylum Mollusca; class Gastropoda; order Stylommatophora; family Achatinidae; genus Lissachatina; species Lissachatina immaculata. The sequence continues at coordinate 32,829,134 of CM019704.1, forward strand.
CTACCCAACCCCAAGGATGTATAGAAGACACAGGAAAATCTGGGTGAGAGAAGCATAGAAGACTGTGAAATATCTGGGTGCCAGAAACGTAGAAGACTGTGAAATATCTGGGCGCTAGAAACATAGAAGACGCAGGAAGATCTGGGTGACATTAACATAGAAGACTGTGAAATATCTGGGTGCTAGAGAAATGACGGAGAGTGCAAGGGTATGAAAAGTCATGCACATCAGCTCTGTGCTGGTTACATGAACTAGTCGTAAGATGCCAGGTTTACTTACATCGCCTGTTATAGTAAAGAAAACTATGGATATAGTATTTATGTCTTATGTTATAGTGAAGAAAATTATGAAAGTAATATTCACGTCTTATGTTATAGTGAAGAAAATTGTGAAAGCAGTATTTACATCTTATGTTGTAGTGAAGAACTTTATAAATGTAATATTTTATGTTCATTTTTTCTTTGATAATATATATGTTTGGTGATATATTCCTTCGCTACACAAAATATATTAATATTGTTTGATTTACGAGAAAGTACACGGTGAATGATGCGTGTAATGAGGACAACTGTAAAACAAGTTCTCGTAGAGTGGAGGTGAGCATAGTTCGTGGTTTAGTTTAGCATAAAAGAGAGGAAGAAAAGGAAACAAATATGACAGAAATGATTAAAATGCATATGTAGAAATGAATAGCAAACTGTAACTATTCAATATTTTTGACAAAAATGCCTTTAAAAAAAAACAGTAGGAACTGTCAGAAATCTTAGTAGTATTGAGGACAGAATGTGCATTGTTAGGGTAAAGATGGTAACTAGCCAGGGAGAAAAATAAAAGGGAGAACAGAAATAATGATCAAGAAGCCAAGTTGTCAAACTATAATAGCTCATACCCCAAATGGAAAAAAAAAATTGGCTTTGAGATCCTAACAGGCAACCGTCCAGATGGCACAGAAAACAAGTTACGGCATATATTATATATATATGTATATATTTATATGGGGGTATCCGAGACATCTTGCCAAAATATTAGATTGTTATCATTTGTTTTTTTTATTGCTGTACCGTCATCTTATTATTTATTCCTGTTTTTCTGCCGGCTTTCCTTGTTCTTTCTTGTTTTTTAAAGCAAAACTAAACTATACAATACATGCTACTGTTGTCTTATGTGCTTAATGAAGCCTCAGCTGGCCTCATGAAGCCTCATCTGGCCTAATGAAGCCTCTGCTAGCCTTATGAAGCCTCACAGACATTAGAAAGCCTTAACCCAGGGGGTTCCATGCCCCCAGGAGTTGTAAGAGCTTCAATGTATGGAGATAAAGAGCTTCAGTGTATGGAGATAAAGAGCTTCAGTGTATGGAGATAAAGAGCTTCAGTGTATGGAGATAAAGAGCTTCAGTGTATAGAGTTTAAAGAGCTTCAGTGTATGGAGATAAAGAGCTTCAGTGTATGGAGATAAAGAACTTCAGTGTATAAAGTTTAAAGAGCTTCAGTGTATGGAGTTTAAAGAGCTTCAGTGTATGGAGATAAAGAGATTCAGTGTATGGAGTTTAAAGAGCTTCAGTGTATGGAGTTTAAAGAGCTTCAGTGTATGGAGATAAAGAGCTTCAGTGTATGGAGATAAAGAGCTTCAGTGTATAGAGTTTAAAGGTTCAAAACACCTGCTTTATGACCCCAATTAATTGTTGGAACTCTCCAAGATGGAGCATTCGCAGCATACATATTCATTTGTACAGCCATATTTTACCATGATATACATGTTAATATTCACTGATTTATTCATATATACATGTTAATATTCACTGATTTATTCATATATACATGTTAATATTCACTGATTTATTCATATTTACATGTTAATATTCACTGATTTATTCATATATACATGTTAATATTCATTGATATATATATATATATATATATATATATATATATATATATATACACACACTCATACGTACATGATGTGTATAGTGATGTACTATAATATGTATGTTAATATTCAGTGATGTACTATACAATGTATGTTAATTTTCCCAGAAATGGTCCTACCATTGTTTATCAGTGCCGTCTTTGGCGCCATTTCAATGGTACCTTGAACTGGCAAGGTCTTCAGATGATTCTCAAACGTGTACTGACCTACTTAATGGCACACCCAGGCTGTACTTTGTGCCACTTGTGTCACGTGCTGAACCCAGATGTGTTGCCAGCAACTACCATGGATGTTGTTGATGTAAGTTAGCACACATATAGATATCATTGTGGGCACTTAAGTTAACACACATATAGATATCATTGTTGGTCCATAAGTTAACATATATCATTCTGGGTGCTTAAGTTAACACATAGATATCATTGTGGGTACTTAAGTTAACACACATGTAGATATCATTGTTGGTCCATAAGTTAACATATATCATTCTGGGTGCTTAAGTTAACACATAGATATCATTGTGGGTACTTAAGTTAACACATATATAGATATCAATGTTGGTCCATAAGTTAACACATATAGATATCATTGTGGATGCTTAAGTTAACATCATTCATACAGATATAATTATCTATACAGAATGCATATATGTGAGTGTGTATGAAGTATGTGTATGTACATTTTTGAGTCACGGAAAAGTTATTACATTATGATTTTTTATTTAATGTGCGGTGATTCACTTTTTGTGATTAATTTCCACATATTTGCTTTACTAATTTGTATTCTGTTAGTGTTTTAAAGTGTTTACAAACATGTCTATTCATCTTGTACCGTGTTATAGTAGTGAGCTGTACTTTAAAGTGTTGGCCAACATGTCTACTCATCTTGTACCGTGTTATAGTAGTGAGCTGTACTTTAAAGTATTTACAAACATGTCTGTTCATCCTGTAACATGTTATAGTAGTGAGCTGTACTTTAAAGTGTTGGCAAACATATCTACTCATCTTGTAACATGTTATAGTAGTGAGCTGTACTTTAAAGTGTTGGCCAACATGTCTACTCATCTTGTAACATGTTATAATAGTGAGCTGTACTTTAAAGTGTTGGCCAACATATCTACTCATCTTGTAACATGTTATAGTAGTGAGCTGTACTTTAAAGTGTTGGCCAACATGTCTACTCATCTTGTAACATGTTATAGTAGTAAGCTGTACTTTAAAGTGTTGGCCAACATGTCTACTCATCTTGTAACATGTTATAGTAGTGAGCTGTACTTAGTGTCTGACCTCATCTTATAACCACAGAAATCAACTCAGGGCCAAATGGAAAATCCAAAATGGCAAGTTCCAAATGGCAAATCTCAAATGTGACCTTATAAAGTCAACACATGACAGTACTCATTTGTGTGAAAAACTTCATCCTATCAGCTTTCAGGAAACATCCATTCTTTTCATTTGTCATCTTTTGATGATCATTTTTTCCATGAAAGCAACATCTGCTGTCACAGTTCCATTTTAGAGTTCTTCTGGGCTCAGTGCCAGGTACACTTCTGAGAGAGTGGCCTATTCATTTCTAGTTTGTTTTTTTTTTTAGCTGTCAAGTTCAAATTGAATAAATTTGGTTTTTTTAGCTGTCAAGTTCAAATTGAATAAATAATTGTTCCCTCTCTTCTTTAACTGTTGCAAAATTCACTTCAGAATTGTCACAGCTGGACAGCATAAATGCATATGACAGTATCAGCCTATACCATTGTGACAGGCAGAGTGAGCTTAAATAATTGTGACAGAATTGGTATAAATGCATGTGACAGAAGTAGCATAAATGCTTGAAATAGACAAAATCATGTGATATACTTATGACATATAAAATCGGCAACAACACACAGGACAGAAAGAATGAGCCTACCTACATGTGACAAACACAACCAGCACAGCATTGCAATCATTTCTCTAAAAACACTGAGAGATATCCCGATAGCAAAGGCTGAACATGTGTGGCCATGCCCAGAACATAATGAGGCTGTTCCATAGGACCAGCAACAGAGCTAGGCCCCTTTTTTTAAAGTAAAGTAAAGTACAGTACAATAAAGGAAAGTAAAGTACAGTAAAGGAAAGTAAAGTAGTGTAAAGTACAGTTAGGTAAAGTACAGTACAGTACAGGAAAGTAAAGTAGTGTAAAGTACAGTTAGGTAAAGTACAGGAAAGTAAAGTACAGTAAAGTAGTGTACAGTAGTGTACAGTACAGTAAAGTACAATACAGTAAAGTAAAGTATGTGGCAGATGGGAAGGAAATAATATAATCCACAGGAAAAAAATCTCAGTACAAAGAAGTCCCTTTCATAGAACATTAAGTATCAGAAATGGGTGAAATCTCCACTTTTCTAAAGGAGAGATAGACACTTGTATGTACTCTCTGTGTTCTATGACACAAGAGATAAACACTGTCATATACTCTCTATGACACAAGAGATAAACACTGTCATATACTCTCTGTGTTCTATGACACAAGAGATAAACACAGTCATATACTCTCTGTGTGTTCTGTGACACAAGAGATAAACAATGTCATATACTCTCTGTGTTCTATGACACAAGAGATAAACACTGTCATATACTGTCTATGTTCTATGACACAAGAGATAAACACAGTCATATACTCTCTGTGTCCTATGACACAAGAGATAAACACTGTCATATACTCTCTGTGTTCTATGACACAAGAGATAAACACAGTCATATACTCTCTGTGTGTTCTGTGACACAAGAGATAAACAATGTCATATACTCTCTGTGTTCTATGACACAAGAGATAAACACTGTCATATACTGTCTATGTTCTATGACACAAGAGATAAACACAGTCATATACTCTCTGTGTCCTATGACACAAGAGATAAACGCTGTCATATACTCTGTGTGTTCTGTGACACAAGAGATAAACGCTGTCATATACTCTGTGTGTTCTGTGACACAAGAGATAAACGCTGTCATATACTCTCTGTGTCCTATGACACAAGAGATAAACACTGTCATATACTCTCTGTGTCCTATGACACAAGAGATAAACACTGTCATATACTCTCTGTGTCCTATGACACAAGAGATAAACACTGTCATATACTCGTGTCCTATGACACAAGAGATAAACACTGTCATATACTCTCTATGTCCTATGACACAAGAGATAAACACTGTCATATACTCGTGTCCTATGACACAAGAGATAAACACTGTCATATACTCTCTGTGTTCTATGACACAAGAGATAAACACTGTCATATACTCTCTGTGTTCTGTGACACAAGAGATAAACGCTGTCATATACTCTGTGTGTTCTGTGACACAAGAGATAAACACTGTCATATACTCTCTGTGTCCTATAACACAAGAGATAAACACTGTCATATACTCTCTGTGTCCTATGACACAAGAGATAAACACTGTCATATACTCTCTGTGTCCTATGACACAAGAGATAAACACTGTCATATACTCTCTGTGTCCTATGACACAAGAGATAAACACTGTCATATACTGTCTATGTTCTATGACACAAGAGATAAACACAGTCATATACTCTCTGTGTCCTATGACACAAGAGATAAACACTGTCATATACTCTCTGTGTCCTATGACACAAGAGATAAACACTGTCATATACTCCCTGTGTTCTCTGACACAAATGCTCTCCTAGAAAGACTGGAGTACAAGACCTGACAACAACCTACCCCCTGCCAGTTAAGAAACAAGCTCATCGTGTTTTGTACCATTGTGAAGCTTGACATGTTAGAAGTTTTGAGGTTTATGTTCTGTGCAATAAATACTAGTTTTGAGGTCATAGAAGAAGGAGATGGACATGAAGGATGAATTTATCCATGAAACTTTTATCCTCTCAAAGATACTGGAGGAACTTGGCTGTGTGGAACTCCTCAGAATCCCGAAACAAAGCAAGCCAACATTTTTTTCCGCCAGGAAGAGAACTCTTGACATTGGAGGTAAACACTGGGTCACTGTGGTCTTGTTTTTGTCTTATTGTTTACAGCCACTTTTAAGGGCAAGTTAGAAGTTTCTTCTTCACAAAAGTGGGATTCAGTGTGACCTAACTGCCATATGCTTGTTTTCACAGGGATTCAAATGGCAGATGAGGGTAGGTTTTCTGTTCACATAATTGGGATTCTTTGATTGTCAGATTCTTCTCACATCTTTGGATTCTGTGACCGGATCACAAGTTTTCTGTTCACAGCATGGGATTCTGTGACAGGATCACAAGTTTTCTGTTCACAGCATGGGATTCTGTGACAAGATCACAAGTTTTCTGTTCATATCATGAAATCTTATGAAGATCTCAGTCAGTCAGTCATTTGCATGTCCCTTGTAGAACTTTGCCTCCCTAACAGCACTCCTGTAGGCTTCTCCATTGTAAGCAAGATGGCCTGCTGCTGATGCATTCATTTGCAGATTACCAACAATGTCTTGCAGCCATCTTCGCCTTGGTCTTCCTCTCTTTCTTTATGAAAATATACAGGTGTGATATCTATATCATGTGAATTTGATGTTTGAAACTTGTGAAGGCAAGAAATTTAATGGGCAGCAGAAACTGTTTATTGTTTTATGTTTCTCAGTTTCACTTCTTTCTGCCATCCTCATGCACTGTTTCAGTAGAGTGTGGTCCTGCTAGAGGAAGAGAGAAGCTGTTTTCTTACCAGAACCTCTTTTAGTTGGGGAAACTTCCTGTAGGATTCATCTTCAGCATTCAAGTGCTCCATGCAAGTCAGGCACTGGTCGTCATTGATTTCCACAAACATCTATCCTTTGCTCTTTCCATAAGCTGTGTATGCTCTGTGCCACTCTCTTATTCCATCAGGTATCTTGTTTCTTTGTCTTCCTCTTTCCATTTTTTCCCCTTCTAATTGTTGTCACTAGATGCTTCAGTTTTCCTCTTCTCAAAACATGCCCTGCAAATCTGGATTGTCATAATTCTGAATTTTGTCATAATTTCTCTTTTGCCCAGTCAAGCTTAGAACCTTTTCATTTGTTTTCTTGGCTGTCCATGGTATTCTCATCATTCTCTTTAGTGAGCATATCTGTGCTGCTTCCAGGAGATTGTGAGTGCTCTTTAGTGAGCACATCTGTGCTGCTTCCAGGAGATTGTGAGTGCTCTTTAGTGAGCATATCTGTGCTGCTTCCAGGAGATTGTGAGTACTATTGGTTACCATGAAGCTTCAGGTGCTGGATTATTCTGAATCTGGGACAGTGTCCCAGGATGAAGTCCAAAGTTTTCTCCAGGTTCTGTGGAAATCTGAAACCTCTACTCCAAGTTCAGGATGTCTGGCCAGGTTTGGTGGTGTGACTTTTCTCCTAACTACTGGCAGAGGAGCCAGTCACTTGGGTCAGTCTTTTTGAGGTGCATGACCTGATACTTCTCCAGTTCTCCTGGTCACTGGGTCACTGATAAGATAACACACTAATGTAATTCTGGACAAGATAATGACATAATCATGTTTTTTAGTGGGTGCATGGCATGATATATCTTATGGTTTTTAAAGATGACATTGATAGATAAAATCAGCCTAAATGCATATATCAGATAGAATCATGGAACCACATGTGACATAGAATCAGAACCATTGAACCACATGTGACATAGAATCAGAACCATTGAACCACATGTGATATAGAATCAGAACTATGGAACCACATGTGACATAGAATCAGAACCATTGAACCACATGTGACATAGACATGGAACCACATGTGACATAGAATCAGAACCATGGAACCACATGTGATATAGAATCAGAACCATGGAACCACATGTGACATAGAATCAGAACCATGGAACCACATGTGACATTGAATCAGAACCATTGAACCACATGTGACATTGAATCAGAACCATTGAACCATATGTGACATAGAATCAGAACCATGAAACCACATGTGACATAGAATCAGAACCATTGAACCACATGTGACATAGAATCAGCCTGAAAGCTATATTCCATTACATTAACCTGCTGTCAGCTTAGTACAAGCCCCATGTTTACGGGACTGAGTGTCAGATTATAGCCTTCATACACTGACAGACACATGAAAAGTGTGTTCCAGTGTGCCTTGCCTTGCAATCAGAAACAATTTTTTAATAACCCAATATCCGATTTCCGTTTCCCTACTGATATCTGGGTTGAAAGGCGTGTGATGTACCAGGGACTGAACTTAAAACATTTGCATGAGAGGCTGGGTTCTCAGCCATTTAGGCCTGTAAGAAGATGTTTAATATCTTATATATATATATCTTATATCCTTCCCGTGCTGTTAAACGTCACATAGGGCTCGCAAAGTAGTTCGCCAATTTTTCCTGTCTTCGGCGAGTCTTTCAACCTCATCAAAGGATTTTATGCCTGTTAACTTGGCCTCTCTTAATAATGTCCTCTTCAGAGTTTCACGCGGTCTGCCCCTTTTTCTTCGGCCTGTTGTGTTCCACTTGATAGCTTGTTTTGGGATTCTCTGATCATTTCTTCTCATCAAGTGACCAACATATGTCCATCTCCTTTTCCTCATCACCCATGAGACCTGGTTGTTGTTCAGTCATCTGTCTTATCTCTGCATTGTTCTTGAATTCATTCCACTTGATGCAGAGTATTTTCCTTAGGCATTTGTTTTCAAAAGAGTCTAATTTCTTGTCTATTTCTTTAGTTGTTTTCCAGCTTTCGCATGCATAAATGAGGGTGGATATTACATTTGAATTGAATAGTCTTAACTTGGTTTTTGTGCTTATAACTTTTGAATTCCATATGTTCTCAAGATTCTTGAAGATTGATGCTGCTTTTGCAATTCTGATCCTAACTTCCTTTCTGGTGTCACCATCCTGGTCTATGTAGCTGCCAAGGTATGCAAATTGATTGACTTCTTCAATATCTGTCCCTTCTATGTGTATTTTTCCATTTTGATTGATGGGAATTATTATTATTTATGTTTTGTCCTTGTTAATTTCAAGTCCTATTTTGCTAGCCAGTGAAGACAGGCTATCTGTTTTTTCTTGCATGGAATTCACATTATTACTGATAAGAGTTATGTCATCAGCAAAATCAAGATCTTCTAGTTGGGTCCCATGTACCCAGTCAATACCTGTGTTACCTGTGCAGCATTTTTTCATTATGAAGTCTATTGTAATCCCAAAAAGTAAAGGAGACAGTATACATCCTTGTTTCACGCCTGTTTCAATCTGGAACCATTCACTCATCCCTTCTTCTGTCTCGACTGCACAACCATACCCATTGTATAAGTCCTTAATGATGTTGACAATTTTAGATGGTATTCCATATAGACATAAAATTCTCCATAATGAATCTCTGTGTATGCTATCAAATGCCTTTTTAAAATCTATGAAGTTCAGTATTAATGGTTTCTGCTTTTCAATATGTTCTTCAAGTATTATTCTGAGAGTAAAGATCAAGACAGCTTCTCCCTTTTCGAAATCCTGCTTGATCTCTCATTGCAGTATCCACTATATCTTTGAGTCTATTCAAAATGACCTTACAAAATACCTTTGACACAACTGATATTAAGGTTACTCCTCTCCAGTTGTTACAGTCACTAAGGTTGCCCTTTTTTGGTATTTTAACAATGATTCCTTTCTTCCAATTAGAAGGGACCTTTTCTTCTTTCCAAATCTTGTTAAACATTCTCTGTAGTTGTCTCATGTTGTCACTATTGACAGCTTTTAGCATCTCGGCTGTTATTTCATCTTTACCTGCAGCTTTGTTGTTAGCCATTAAATTCACTGCTGTTTCAATTTCATGCAATTTAATTTCATCTAGGTTGACATTTAGTTGTAGGGCTGGTAAGTCAGTTTCAAGGTTTAACAATTCTTTTGGGTGTGGTCGATTGAGTATTTCTTGGAAGTGTTCAGCCCATCTTTGCTTTTGGTCTTTATTTGATGTTAATAGTGTTCCAGTTTTGCTAAGGATTGGTCTTTCTTTAGATGTAATAGTACCTGTTAGCCTCTTTCGTATGTTATATAAAGTTTTGCTGTCTCCTGTTTTTGCTGCTTTTTCTGCCTCTTTCGCCATATTGTCTATGTATTCTCTTTTATCCCTTCTAGCTGAACTTTTTACTTTCTTGTCTATGTCTTTGTATTTTGCTTTTGCCGAATCTCTTTCATGATCTGCTTTTGCATTCAACATGTCTAATTTGACTGCTCGTCTTTCATGTATATACTTCCATGTTTTATCTGATATCCATGCTTTTCTATTTGGTTTTTCCAATCCAGCGCTTACTTTTGCTGCTGTGATTATGGCTGTGCTGTAAGAATTCCATAACTCATCTATACCTATCTCCTCAACTTCACTGGGTGTTTTGGAATGATTGGCAAGTTCCTGATTGAAATTAATGTTAGTATTTTCTTCTTGTAGGCTGTGGCTGTTTATCTTTCTGTGTACTGATTTCTTGTGTTGACTTTTCAATTTTAGTTTTATTTTCCCTATGCACAGGTTGTGATCACTGTTGACATCTGCACCCCTATAAGCCCTTACATCCATGAAAATTCTGTATTGCTTTCTAATACAAAAATGGTCTGTCTGGTTTCTAGTTCTATCATCTGGAGATATCCACGTTGTTTTATGTATCTCTTTGTGTGGGAATATTGTGCCTCCAATGACCATGCCCTCTGTTAGACATACTTCAATTAATCTTTCTCCATTCTGATTAACCATGTCAATTCCTTCTTTCCCCATCACTTTTTCAACGTCGGTATTATCCTTCCCTACCTTAGCATCGAAGTCCCCCATCACTTTTTCAACGTCGGTATTATCCTTCCCTACCTTAGCATCGAAGTCCCCCATAGCAATTAGGATGTCGTGTTTAGGGACTTTGTTGATGATTTGTTGTAGTTGGTGATAGAAGTCGTCTTTCACATCATCATCTGCATCATTCGTGGGTGCATAACACTGTATTATTGTCATTCTTCCGTGTCGTAGGTTGGATCGTGCTCTTATTATACGACTGTTCACCGGTTCCCATTCTACAAGGCTCTTTGCAGCTACATTTGACATAATAATGCCCACTCCGTCTCGGAATTTACCGTCATTTCTGCCTGAATGTATAATTAACTTACCGTTTTCCGCCGATCTTTTACCTGCTTCTGGCCATCGCATTTCGCTGATGCCCAGTATGTCTAGATGGTATCTCTCCATTTCTTTGATGACCTGAGTAGTTTTTGTTGGTGCTGCCATCGTTCTCACATTCCAGAATCCAACCCTTGTCACATGTTTGGGGCCGACGAATGAGCTCTTCGGAGTTGGCATCCCTGATGCTCGGTTGGTTTCTCTGCGAGTTTCCATAACGATATCTTTTTTTCCCATCTGGAGTTGCCTCTAGATAGGTCCCAGGATAAGGTTGTTAGCCTTATGCCCAACTCCCGGTACATCTGTTTTATTATATGTAACAGATCAAGCGGAATTCCGCTGATTTCTGCATGCCGGCGAGAGCGTTTTAAAAACGACCGCCATATTGCACGTCACGTTTAATATCACAGTCCCTAATTCTTTACAGATGCTGTGAGCCTTCAGAAGAGTGTTACAGTCATCAACGTTGTCATCGATGCTCCAGTCAAGCTGGCCTACTTCTTTGATCTGGTGGTTCAGCAGTGTATGGGGAGTGTGTAGCGTGAAAGAGAAGGGTTCGAGGACATAAGAAGAAAGAAAGGACATTTGAAGAAGGAGATGGAGAGTGGGACAGCCTGATGTGAATTTAAGATTCTTGACCTAGTTAAGAGAGTCCTTTTACAGAACCTTGGTTTGGCCAGTCCCTGCCTTGCAAGTAGAGCAAAAAAGAGCAACGTCATCCAGCTTTGTTTAGCAATATTGGAGAATGTTTGCTTGACAGCTGACAGTTAAGTGACCAATAGGATGTGATGTGGACCAGTTTATTGTTTTGTGGGTGCTGTGTGTAATCCTTCTCCATCCACGATTTCTTCCCATGGGACATCTTTCTGTGTTGTTCCTACGTGCTGATGTCACAACATGACAAGTTGCTTTGTGACATTCTCACTGAATATTATCCCTATGTGTTGTCATCACATGACATATGAACATTAAAATGTCTTATATAATGTCATTAAATGACTCTTACTCTCACTTTTGTCCCCCACATGACATCAACATTGGGGGGTTGGGGGGAGGCCAAAGTGACATATATATTGTCATATTGTCCCCATATGACATTTCATGACTGTATGAGCCATGTTTGCTAGTACTATTGACTACATAGATTCTTTATGTTGTATAGCTACCAGTTGTGTTGTACTTGTTGTGTTGTACTTGTGTTTGTTGTAAGTTTTCTTGGCCTGGGTGTTGCACAAGTTTTGATGTTTTCTTGTTTTTTTCTGAGGAAATCTTGACATGTTTGACTGATGTAGTTTTGTTTCAACAGTTAACATTTTTTAACATTAAACAGTAACAACTTTTTTTTGTGTGTTTTATTTTAACTTTATTGTTTATTTTTATCTTTTGTAAGGTTTATTGTTTGTTTTTACCTTTTGTAAGGTTTATTGTTTGTTTTTACCTTTTGTAAGGTTTATTGTTTGTCTTTACCTTTTGTAAGGTTATCACTGTATTTTAATTTTCACTCTTTTTTTTTACATTAAAGTTGGTTTTTTGGAGTTTTTTTTTTTTAATTTCAGAGATCAAAAACTTCATAGCAAAATTCATTATTGGTACTTACATTGAAATTTACACATATTGATACTTACATACATTCATACACATATTGATACTTACATACATTCATACACATATTAATACTTGCATACAAGGGGTGATTGGTAAGTTCTCGACATAAGATAAAATGGATTATTTGTGGACAACTTTTTTGGGTTATTTCTCAACATAGTTTATGCACTTAGTTCAGCGATCATGGAGCATACGGATCCCTTCTTTGTAAAAGTCAGCATCTTGTGCCAATAGAAAGTGGTCTACAGCATGAATGATGTCATCATCTGAAGCAAATTTGCGACCACTGAGCTCCTTTTTGAGTTTGGTAAACAGGTAATAGTCCAAAGGGGCCAAATCTGAGGAATAAGGAGGATGTTCAAGAAGCTGGAGGCCGCATTCATGGATGGCAGCCATTGCCACCGCCGACTTGTGAACTGGAGCATTGTCTTGCTGAAAGATGACTCCTCTCATCAATTTCTCTTGACACTTTTCCTTCAGTTTGACCCGCAATTGCTTCACAAGATTAGCGTAATAGGCCCCGGTGACCATTCTGCCATTTTGAAGATAGTCTACCAGTAGCACACCTTCTGAATCCCAAAAGATGGAAGTCATTACTTTGCCTGCAGACAGAACCACCCTTGCTTTCTTTGGAGGTGGGGATCCATGATGTTTCCACTGCTTTGACTGTTCTTTGGTTTCTGATTGAAAATAATGAACCCAAGTCTCATTCATAGTCATAAATTGCTGAAGGATCTGCAGAAAAATGGCCAAGATTGTCTCGTGACATGTTGAGACGCTGTCGTTTGTGATCATGTCCAAGAAGTTTCTGGACCCATCAAGCAGAGACCTTTGTCACTTGAAGATCATTGTGTATAATGGCATGAACACGTTCCTGGGGGATGCCCAACTCAGTAACAGTGTATTGCTCAGTTAGTTGTCGATCCTTCATTATCATGTCATGGATTCTGCCGGTGGTTTCATCTGTGATTACCGTTCTTGGTCTTCCTGGACGGGGATCATCTTCCAGACTCTCCTCTTCCATGTTTGAGTTAAGCTGCCCATGTCTTCACTGTGCTGTAAGAAGGGGCACTCTCTCCTAGTCTCTGCCATATCCTCATGGATCTCCTTCGATGATAAGCCCTTGATGCAGAGGTAGCAAATGACTGCTCGATGAGAAATTGTATTCATTTTCTCAATTTCTGCCACCCCTTACCACTTCAGTAGCCTGTAAAAAAGAATTGGTTGCAGTTAATTTCTTGAAAATTGGTGTTTAATCTTACATTAACCTGATCTACAAATGCACCTAATATCAACTCTGCATGTCTTATGTCGAGAACTTATCAATCACCCCTCGTACATTGATACACATATTAATACTTACATTGATACACATTTTGATACTTACATACATTAATACACATATTGATACTTACATTGATACTTACATTGATACACATATTGATACTTATATTGATACACATATTAATACTTACATTGATACAAATATTGATACTTACATACATTGATACACATATTAATACTTACATACATTAATACACATATTAATACTTACATTGATACACATATGAATACTTACATACATTGATACTTACACACGTTGATACACATATTAATACTTACATTGATACACATATTGATACTTACATACATTGATACACATATTAATACTTGCATACATTGATACACATATTAATACTTGCATACATTGATACACATTAATACTTATACACAATGATACACATATGAATACTTACATACATTGATACACATTAATACTTACATTAATACACATATAAATACTTACATACATTGATACACATTAGTACTTACATTGATACACATATTAATACTTACATTGATACACATATTGATACTTACATACATTTATACACATATAGATACTAGTGGATTTTGATGATTTGCTTGAAGATCTTTGGTAGATGAAAGAAAATAGTGGATTTTGATGATTTGCTTGAAGATCTTGGGTAGATGAAAGAAACTAGTGGATTTTGATGATTTGCTTGAAGATCTTGGGTAGATGAAAAAAATAAATTTCTTGACAGACGTCATCATCATCATCATGTGGGGACCGCCCCATAAACTGAAGGAGTGAATACCACCAGTTGCTAGGAGCACTAAAAAGAAGTGGGATAGGATCTTGGCAAGTTCTGTTTTTCCAAGCTCAGTCAGCCATACCTTCGCTCCAAAAACAGTCATCATTCTTCCTTCTGTCCATCTCTGTTAGAACGGCTGCATCGACGGCCTCTGTGCTTTTAAACGAAAGAAGCCAGTCTTTCAGCTCCACTGTAACTTTATAAATCCCTTTAAAGTGTCTTGACTTGAAGGAAATGAGAAGTGCCAGTCATGTTGTAATTAAAGTCACTTGTTTTCTGGATGAACGCTCCGTCTCCATGAACGACGCCCGATATTTGTTAAGAAATTTTTCAGCGTAGACCTGAACTCTCTGTCCCAAATAGCGTACACGAAAAAGTTGGCCCAAGTATGAAAGAAGGAAATCTGTTTTAAAATCTCATACCAATAAAATGCAAAGAAATCCAGAGAAGGGTCAACGACAAAATTATAAACGTTTGCACATACAATTGGTGTGACAAACAAGAAAAAACCTACAAACACCCTCACGGGCATTCGAATGGTATTCCAGTTCTGTCTCATATTTGACAGCGGCTTGTCGCTGAGGGCGCCACCAACTCTGTTCTTCTTAATAGCTTGAATCTGGCGTCTTGTTATAACAACGATATGGGCATATATGGAAGACATTACAATGAGCTGAACAAAATGAGCGCATGGGTCAATGACACTAACCCCCAGCGTGAACAAGCTAATACCGTTCTGACAGTTTAAGACAATGTAAATAGCTGTTAACAGTGACACAATCCATGACAGGAGCAGAATTACCACTGTTGAACTAAAAGTAACCATTCTCTGGTATGAACACAGCCAAACTATGTAAAACAAGCGCTCGATTGTGATAATCACATGGCCCATTCGGCTGGACATCATGCTAAACAGCATCATATAAAAGTAAGCACATTGTAAGGGCTCTGTCATTGAAAACTCCCTTTCGGAATTGAAATAATAAATCAGGGTTGCCATTTCCAGTATGCATGTCACAGCAAATACTATATCGCTTGCAGCTAAAGAAGCTATGAACGTATTTGAAAAGGTATGTAGACGTTTGTTGCAAGTAATTGTTGCGATTATCGTTGTGTTCAAGACAATGGAGACTGCTACTGATGTTGCTCCCACAATTAACAGATGGACGTCGGTTAAAGTTGTATAATTCATGTTGTGTGTATGGATAAGTTGGCCATATACAAGTGGCGATGAATCACTGCTTGTAAACGTTACACAAAGTCGATTAATAATGAATATATTTATGTAAACAGGAGTTCAGATAGATAAGTAAATCCAGTCTATGGAACGACGAAACTTGTTGACAAATAATCCAATCCATGTTACGTTGAAACTGACTGATATTATCCAGTCCAGACTACTATGAAATAGACCTAACCTGAATTCAATCCACACAATGATGCCGCTGAATGTATGCGTGAAACTTCTTTATGTAAGCCTTTTCATAAATATTTTCCATGATTACAAAGTGCAATATCTAACCGCTGATGACGCTAGAAACTATAAAATAACTCAGCTAGACCGCAGGGTCTTAAATAGAAGCAAATACAATTAGCTAGCAGAATTTTGTGATGAGAACAGATAACGGAATCGACTGATAACAGCCAGCATCAACATTAACTACATTTTGGTTCGTGGGAAGTCACTAAGTAAGTAAACATGAAACACTGGGTGTGAGCTCATGATAACGTGAGACTTAATGCAGCGTAATGAAGCCGCTAAACTGAACTGAGCTAATACTGGACGCTGTAATAACAGATCGTGAAAGCAGTGGCGTTATTCTGTCGTGAGATGTTTCAATTCATGCTTTAGGAAAACAGTTTCTCTACGTCTTGTGATCTTGTCAGTCAAGTTACGACTGATGTTTTCATGGTGTCCAGAGATAAGACACTGAACAGAAAACACCTGTTGCATCCTAAACAGGTATTAGGTTTGTCTGTTGAAATACCCTTGCCATTCTGTGGTTTTTTTTTTTTAAGAAGTTGTGAAGAAATTTCCTTTTAAAATCTTAACACAGGATTTCCCCTTGTGTGCAAACATGCTACAGTGAAACAAATATAATTCAGTCCATGCTGTGATGAAACAAACATAATTCAGTCCATGCTATGATGAAACAGACAAACATAATTCAGTCCATGCTACGATGAAACAAACATAATTCAGTCCATGCTATGATGAAACAGACCTGTATGGCACCAGCTGAGCATGACACGTTAAATTTGTTGATTTATCAAATGTCAAACTAATCTCAGTAATCTGTCATACGTGCAATAACTGATAGGATTCTAGTGAAATGAAGCGTCAGATAATATTTCACAGTAACACTTATAGAGAAAAAATATAAGATTAAAACTTCAAACTGCAGAATTTTTCTAACCAATCAAAAGAAGAAAAATGCTCTTGCCTGTGATTAAACTTGCACCCATGTTCTCATTCTCCGCACACTTTACCACTACACCAGCTGCACCACGTGGTTCTAAGTTCACAGATGAAAGTTGAAACATGAATTTTAATTTTTAAAAGCCACAATATTTTAGCGTCGTCAAGTGACGAAAGTATGCCAAACCTTTAACAACAGAAAAGCAACTTTAAAACACTGAATTTAAAGACATCCTGATCGCAATCATTTTACGGGTATTTCCTTTGAGCATTCAACAGTTTACGAACATATGTTCACTGTTACCGAGAATATTACAGATTTATCATGTAACTGCTGTAAGATGTTTAGTAATGCGCGTGTATGACTCTCTCACAACCACGCTATAACAGATGCTACTTCAGGTCACCAATATCCAGTGTTTACACAGGTTAAGAAACGTGGAATATTTTAATGAATCAAGTTAGATCCAGGGAATTAAATCGGTTGATCGCAAAAACTTCACATTTTACATGCAGTTACCTCCCCTCCTATGTTCCAAGACCAATAATTCTTTGACAGCCTCGAGTTGGTCACATGATGAACTTTGTTTAATCACATAAAGTTTATTAGCTCCCAAACTACAGACTCCGTGAAGAGTTCATACAGTAAAACTAAACTGTCGAATACTTAACTGAATTTCCCAGCTGTCGAGACACCTGGCACTTGCTGTATTCGGTGTGTCTGAAACAGAACCACTGACATGAAAGTAACAGAGAACAACAAAGTTTCTGACAAAGAGATAAAACACATCAGACAATCCACCTTCATAGCTGAGGTTATAAGGTCACTTTAGAAAAAACAACAAGCAAAACGCCGTTCATGCCAAGTCATCTTCAACATAAGACAACAGTTAACTCAAAATGATAAGAAAACCCAATCTGTTGTTCAGATCGGTGTTTATTATTTCTTCTATTCACAAAATAAACAGTTCAGAAACAAATATCCAGACAAGCCTAGCACATCAAATAATTGTAGAGTTTTCTAAAAGTCTAAGAATGTAGGCACGTCAAAAGTATAGTTACAGATTTAAGATACTGGGAGTAATCAGATCTCACTGAAGTCAGAGCTTTCATAGCACTCACGCACATGCACACACACCCCCCCCCCCCCCCTGCCAAGTCTCCCTGCAATGAGTGGAACAACTGTCACAAATTTCTGTCAGGAAATCAACACAAAATTTCAGGGCCAGCAAAGAAGAGAACAAAAACCAGCTACACTGACGTAACAACTCGGCTCAGTACATATAAAAAAAACAAAACTTCAGCATGTGAATATTACAAACCAGCTGAATCTGATATCACAAAAAGTGATGCTGCTGGATCATCTCTGACACATCAAGAACAAAACACTTGCTGGTACAATAAATTCAAAATGGAACAACGAAAGTTTTCATGTTCTATACTAAACTGATTGGGAAAGTCATTAAAACTAAATACAAACTTGTAAATGCTTAGAGAAGAATCAACTTAAAATTGAATTTTTAAAAAAATTAATAAAAAAGGTAAACAATTTGAGGATCAGCACACAAAAAAAATGTGGAAGAATCTTTGCCAGCAGCTTTTATATATATATATATTTTTTTTTTTTTTTCTACAAGAATGTAAGTTCTAACACAAACAAAAATCTGCACATTCTTGAGGCAAAATACAATCAAATAAAAATATCAGCACAAAGAAATAAGCAGCAGACTGTCATCTCTTGACAGGAAAAATATTTAGTATAGTTGCATTGTTTAGGCAGCTTATGCTCAGAGTTTGTAAAGTCTGGTAAGACAAGAGTTCAGATCTTTTCTATTTAGTTAATCTGGAACTGTACCAAAATCATTTTGTACCTCCTAGAACAAAACCAAATATTGATAACTGACAAAATGAGAAGCAAACCCACATTTAAATTTGACCATGAAGAGCTGGAAAATGTAAATAAATTCAAATATCTAGGTTCTGTCACCACCACTAATGGTGACTGCACAGTGGAAATTTAAAAGAAAACTAGCACAAATGAAGAGCATGTAGCAAGGCACCAACAAGAAAACAGCTATATTTACCAAGGTACCAACAAGAGAACAAAGCTATGTTTACCAAGGTACCAACAAGAAAACAAAGCTGTTTACCAAGGTACCAACAAGTAAACAAAGCTATGTTTACCAAGGTACCAACAAGTAAACAAAGCTATGTTTACCAAGGTACCAACAAGAAAACAAAGCTATGTTTACCAAGGTATCAACAAGAAAACAAAGCTATATTTACCAAGGTACCAACAAGTAAACAAAGCCATGTTTACCAAAGTACCAACATGTAAACAAAGTTTTGTTTACTAACAGCTTACATATTCCCAGTGGCAATATATGGATGCAAAACATGCACACTTCACAAATCACTAGAAAAGGAAATAATAGTATCCGAAATGGAATATTATGGATAGAAAGATCAAAAGAGATATTATAGGGATCAGGTGTCACAGAAAACCATCAAAATTAGACAGCTGAGATGCTTCAAGAGACACAACGGTTTGGAGAAGTTGATACTGGAAGGCATTGTGCTCGGCACAAGAGAAACGGGACAACATTTTACTCAGGACATTATGGAGAGTCTCAAGATGACATTCTGAGATGCTGGTCAACTTGCAGAAGGCCACACTGATTTCAAGAAGACAGCGAGAAGGACACCAAGAAGATATATGTCGTGTGAAACTCATAGAATAGACTCAATCATGTACAAAATGAGTTTGTGAAACTCATAGAATAGACTCAATCATGCACAAAATGGGTTTGAATTATGTTCAACCATACATGACTATTTTTCATGAGTTTTTTTCTCCAGTATAAGAAACCATTACTGATATAAAAACATACAGCCACACTCAAATACTTCACATTCCCCCCCCCCCCCCTATTTAAATTTTACATACTTTGATAAACCAGATAAAAACAGACCATGGGAAGTCCTAAAAACACATTTCCAAGCAGGCAAGTTTTAGATTATTGTGGAAGCGCCCACTCTCTCTCAATATTTACTTTGGCATCATTGACTAGTGACAACAACAAATGGAGCAAGGTCCAGCTTCTGACTTCTCTGTGTTTCTCACTTTATCTGGAAATATAATACTGGGAAAGAGTCTTGTATATGCTGCACTAACCCCATCATCTTTTCTTAGTTCCAAAGAAAGAATGAGGTCCACATCTGAAAATCTAGCAGAGGACGCCAGAATGTGGGCAAGAATGAACCAGTTTAAATATGACTGGGCAAAGTTTACGAACTTGACTGGCAAAGCTAATCAGACTACACTGTGTCAAAATGCAAGTACAACTACTTGTTTTCAAAATGTAAAACTGGACCGCAAATAATGACAGTAAATTAAGACAAAAGCTACATTCTACACACACAAGCACGCAAGATCTACGTACAGCACCCAGCAACATACAACAGAAAAAAAAAAAAAATGTACGTAACTTATTTACAAAATGTACATTTCAAGGATGATTACCTTGGCAAATAAATTTGTCACATCTCCATTCCTGTGACCGATGTGTTATTTCAACATTTGTCTTCTGTTATGTCTCTCTACCTGTCTGTATGTTTGTCTGTCTTCACAGATACAAAGCTGCATATGTGAGCTTCCATTTACAAACGAGGAAATGATCTAATCCATGGACTAACATAGTCAGTTTCAACAGTTTCCATCTTGAGGGTTTAAGATCAAGATTGGGAAAAGACTAAAGCAATACAGTTCTCAGTCTTACACATTAAAATAAAATGACACAATAAACACTTTCAAGAAAACTTTCACATACAAATATTGAAGTAAATAATTGATACAAAAATGTGACACAAAGAAATAATGTCAGGAATTTATACATGACTTTGACAGACATATATTTTATAAGATATCAAAGTGGTGTCACAATAAGTAATAGAGCTTATTTTCTGGACTGTAAAACAGACAATAAGTGTAGTCTAACTCTGAAATAGAACATTTCAGCACTTTCTAAAAACAAAAAGAGGGCTGTTACCGTTAATATGGAGTCATTTATATATCCTCATATTTGTTAAACTTGTTTAACAAATAAAAGATTTTTTTACACTGGTGATACACACACACACAAAAATGAAATGTTCTTGTAAGATCTTGTTTCACTTCCTTCAATAAGATCTCATCTGGAAATGCAGATAATGGAAGCACAAACAGAGAAGACATGAAGTTCTGAGAGAAAAACAGAGAAGACATGAAGTTCTGAGAGAAAAACAGAGAAGACATGAAGTCCTGAGAGAAAAACAGAGAAGACAAAGTTCTGAGAGAAAAATCACAAAAACCAAACTACATGAAAGAAGTAAGACATGAACGTACAGTTTTGACCAAAACAATAACTAGTTCCTGGCAAAATTTGTAAAACAAAAAACAATAAGGGTATGCCATTTGTAGCTAAAATAAAAATGGCTGGCTCATAACACAAGAACAAAGAAATCTGACTCTTCTCCCTCAAAAATACTTCACAGAAAATTGATTTTATTTTCTGTCCAACAATATTTGATGTTCAAATCAAATTAAAAGGTGAACATATAACAATGAAAGGTAGGGCAGGCCATTCAAAGTTCTTGACATTTGCTAACCAAATTCTTATGCTCCTCATTATATTTATATAGCTGGCTTCCTCAAATCTTTCTTCTTCTTTTCCTCACCCTTATCCATCAAAATTTCCGTGGCTACTGGCACACCGTCCAAACTTCAACAGAAAAATGTTATTTTTCAGCAGTTCTCTCTCTTCCCCCCCCCCCCCCCCCCCACAAATCACAGTCTATTGGAGATGTTCATATGTGCATGTGGCTTCACTGAGAAATCTTGTTCGAGATGTTCATACGTGCATGTGGCTTCACTGAGAAATCTTGTTCTACAGAAACACTGTCACAGGAAGAGTTCTACAGAAACACTGTCACAGGAAGAGTTCTACAGAAACACTGTCACAGGAAGAGTTCTACAGAAACACTGTCACAGGAAGAGTTCTACAGAAACACTGTCACAGGAAGAGTTCTACAGAAACACTGTCACAGGAAGAGTTCTACAGAAACACTGTCACAGGAAGAGTTCTACAGAAACACTGTCACAGGAAGAGTTCTACAGAAACACTGTCACAGGAAGAGTTCTACAGAAACACTGTCACAGGAAGAGTTCTACAGAAACACTGTCACAGGAAGAGTTCTACAGAAACACTGTCACAGGAAGAGTTCTACAGAAACACTGTCACAGGAAGAGTTCTACAGAAACACTGTCACAGGAAGAGTTCTGCAGAAATACTGTCACAGGAAGAGTTCTACAGAAACAATGTCACAGGAAGAGTTCTACAGAAATACTGTCACAGGCTGAGTTCTACAATATCTTGATGAACATTGATGAGACCAGCAACAATTTACCTGAACAAAAAAAAAAAAAAAAACTTCCCCATTTGCAAACTCTTGACTTACATCCTTCCCATGCTGCTAAACGTCACATGGGGCCCGCATGATAGTTCACCAAGATTAACTCTTGACTGACACACCTGTAATATCTGACTGACAAAATAAGAGCTAATACCAATAAGCCAAGAATGACTTACATCTTACATCCTTCTTGTGCCATTAAACATCACATTTTAATCAAGAATGACTGTATAAAGTTCAAAGTTTACCTGTGGCACAGGGAAAGTGTGAGTAAATCTCCTTGGTGTCTTACCAAGTCTGTCAACTGTATTAAGATCTATATATACTTATCTTTGATGCTAATTATTTTTTCATTCTATAAATACGCATTCATTTCTATACAACTAAACAGAAACTCTCATTTCCTCTATTATTCTAACACATAAAAATGCTGATTTCTGAGAACTCCATTATTTAGAATTTACAGAAAAATCTTCCAAGCCCTGCACATTACAACTGTAAGGCACAACGCCATGAGAACCATATATAAGTTAGCACATTTGTTGTTACTAAACAAAGTTCACCATTTGAGAACAAAATGCTTGGCATAAATATAATCAGAAATCACACCTTTAAAAAACATTCATTCAGTAAAACCTAAGGTTTTTTTGTATATGTATAAAATGCAGCCTTCTTTAAAAAAAAAAAAAAAAAAGTCAAATTTTAAACATACATATTTCTCATATACATACATATATAATAATCTCAAGATGAACCATTGTGTGAAACTTGTGCTTGGAAACCACATTAAAAAATAAACAATCCAAAAATTGAAAACTTCTAATATATGTGACAGAAAAGGCAGGTTGGCTTTATGTGTTAATAAATACTTTTACTACAGAAAAGGCAGCTTTATTCTAAGTACTTGGCCTAGGTCCATAAACCTCTTATCCTGAACTTCCGTTAATGAATGGCATTTCTTTGAACATCTAATATGTAGGACAGGCATTAGCAAGTTCAGATAATGTTTATTCTAATGTCTCTAGTTTAGTTCACATGTTTATTCTAATGTCTCTAGTTTAGTTCACATGTTTATTCTAATGTCTCTAGTTTAGTTCACATGTTTATTCTAATGTCTCTAGTTTAGTTCACATGTTTATTCTAATGTCTCCAGTTAAGTTTAGATATTTCTTCTAAATGTCTCTAGTTTACAGCCATTTTTCAGGCTCGCTCATATCTGTAATGAAACAGGAACTAGTTACAAGTATGGTTCCTAAGAAATGAATGGGAAATGACCATCCATACAGCCCCCTCCAAGTAATGAAATCTTACAGTTCCAGACTGTAACATGTTTTTTTTTTTTTTTTGCCCTGAAAATTATGTTTATGGTGTATTTCAGTGGCCAAACAACAAATTTCAACATGTAACAAAAAAAAAAAAAAAAGCATGATTGACCTGATGATCACTACAATGCTTGATTGAAGAACTCTCCAAGAACATAAAGGCCTGAAACTTCTATTCCATCATAAGAAAAGGTCTACATGTTTCACCGAAGGTAATGATCACTACAAAAACTGCAGGCTTCTTTCCTATGGATTTCTTCTCTTGTCATGTACTTGGTCAGTGATGAGGCTCCTGAGATAGGAAAAGTGAAGCAGAAACCCATAAAAAAGATGTTATTTTATGTCACAAAACTGCATAACGTTACCCAGAATCTGATCCTCATCTCACACACACAAAAGACATGGGTTAACTAGATGATCACTGAACTCAACCATACATACAAGATAGGTTAAATGGGTGACCAATGGGCTAAACCACAAGCAAAAGACACAGCTTAACCAGCAATAATCAGTAAATTCTTATCTTATATCCTTCCCGTGCCGTTAAATGTCACATAGGGCTCGCAAGGTAGTTCGCCAATTTTTCCTGTTTTCGGCGAGCTTTTCAAACTCATCAAGGGATTTTATGCCTATTAATTTGGCCTCTCTTTTAGAGTTTCACGCGGTCTGCCTCTTTTTCTTTGGCCTGTTGTGTTCCACTTGATAGCTTGTTTTGGGATTCTCTGATCGTTTTTTTCTCATCACGTGACCAACATATGTCCATCTCATTTTCCTGATCACCCATGAGACTGGTTGTTGTTCAGTCATCTGTCTTATCTCTGCACTGTTCTTGAATTCGTTCCACCTGATGCAGAGTATTTTCCTTAGGCATTTGTTTTCAAAAGAGTCTAATTTCTTGTCTATTTCTTTAGATTTTTTTTTCCTAGCTTTTGCATGCATAAATGAAGGTGGATATTACATTTGAATTGAATAGTCTTAACTTGGTTTTTGTGCTTATAACTTTTGAATTCCATGTGTTCTCAAGACTCTTGAAGATCGATGCTGGTTTTGTAATTCTAATTCTAACTTCCTTTCTGGTGTCACCATCCTGGTCTATGTAGCTGCCAAGGTATGCAAATTGATTGACTTCTTCAACATCTGTCCCTTCTACGCATATTTTTCCATTTTGATTAATGGGAAGTTTCATTATTTTTCGTTTTGTCCTTGTTAATTTCAAGTCCTATTTTGCTAGCCAGTGAAGACAGGATATCTGTTTTTTCTTGCATGGAATTCACATTGATAAGAGTTATGTCATCAGCAAAATTAAGATGTTCCAGTTGATGTAACCAATCAATGCCTGTGTTTCAGTAAATTACCAACAGAAGAAGAGAAAACCTGAAAGTCTTGGAGGTCACTGATTACCATAACTAGTCCGTATTATAAAAAAAAAACAAAACTAGTAAAAACATCAACCGGTGAAAGTGACTGGAGGATGATCAGGCCAGTATGATGATGACAGAGGAGAATCAGCCAGTTTTGATTTTGGTGATAAAAAATGTGAGCATTTTGTAAATATAAAATCTGGTCACAAGGTAGAGAAAAACAAGTTCACATGAATATTTCATTCCCCATGATATTTGTAAAGTGTCTTCAATTTTAAATTAGAAAAAAAGAAAAAAAAAAGTTCAAATTACTGAATGCTGCATTAACAAAACCTGGTATTTAGGGATGTTAACAACACTGGTATTTAGGAAAGTTAACAAAACTAGTATTTAGGAAAGTTAACAACACTGGTATTTAGGAAAGTATTTCATGTAACGTGAAAGACTGGTACAACTGTACTGTTTTCAAAACATCTTAGTAGAATCACTAGGTTAACTGGCTGTTGATCTAATTACTGCAATAACTGATTGATGATCTAATTACTGCAATAACTGATTGATGATCTAATTACTGCAATAACTGATTGATGACCTAAGCCAATGATTCAACCTTTTGGTTCCCACATCCCTAGATATAATTTAACTATTTACCCCTGACCCCATGTACTGCATTCTATCCCCCATGCTTCTGATACATAGTGGCAGATTTTTTTTTTTTAAACATACTCCCTTGGTGTGTTGTTGCACCCCTAGAGGTTTACATACCCCAAGCTGAAAATACTGACTTAAACAGCTGTGTTAATCAGCTGATCACTTCCTAGTACAGGCAAGCGACTTCTCTGTGACTGACATGGTGCTGAAGAACATAAAACAGGCAGCTGGACACAGAAGTTAGTTTTTTTTTTTTATTCCTAGAGTGGGTTTGCAGGAGATAAACTTTGTGAAGTAGGAGAGATAACATAACTTTGTGAAGTTTCTAGTCTCAAAATAAATGGACAAAATGAAAGACAGAGACAAAAAAAAAAATAAAAAAATAAGACAATAAAGAGTTTATGCTGCAATACAAAAGTTAGCAGTTTAAGAAAACCCTGGGCTTCCATACCTGTCAAATCTAGAAAAGGCCACAGTCCGCCAGGTTGTTCTTGATAATGACATCAGTGACCACATCAAACACAAACTGTACATTGTTAGTGTCTGTGGCACAGGTAAAGTGTGAGTAAATCTCCTTGGTGTCTTTCTTCTTATTGAGGTTCTCAAACTGTAGCTGTATGTACGCAGCTGCCTCCTCGTACGTATTAGCACCTGCAATAAGAAAACTAAACATGTGACCCAGCACATGATAAAAATCCCAAATGCTAACTTAACCAACCTCAGATATAATCTCTAGAAATCAGAAGTGATCCATAACTTACGATACAGCCTGTTTTTGGGTTTGTTTTTTTTTTTTTTTTTACATTAATAAATGTGAGACTTATTTATATTGTGTGTCCCTTCTATTTATCACACACAAAGGCAAAAACAGAGTGATGAGCTATCAGTTTCTCCAGCTGAAATGACTGAAGGATGATAGCATCTGGATTTGAATCCAAAGTCTTCAGCTGTTGGGAAATCAGAATGTTACTGATTTGGGCACTTTCAGCCTCTTCTTCCTCTTAGTTCTTGTAGAGAACAAACCTGAGATGGAATATGTTTCTATTCTTAACATAAACGTAGTTGTATCATGCTACACAGGGATGTTTTGCTGGGTGACCAGCTTGAGCTGATGGTAGACTAGACAGATATGACCAGACTTGTGCTGATGGTAGACTAGACCGATGTGACCAGCCTTGAGCTGATGGTAGATTTGACAGATGTGACCAGCCTTGACTGATGGTAGACTAGACAGATATGACCAGACTTGAGCTGATGGTAGACTAGACTGATGTGACCAGCCTTGCGCTGATGGTAGACTAGACAGATGTGACCAGACTTGAACTGATGGTAGACTAGACAGATGTGACCAGCCTTGATCTTATGGTAGACTAGACCGATGTGACCAGCCTTGAGCTGATGGTAGACTAGACAGATGTGACCAGACTTGAACTGATGGTAGACTAGACAGATGTGACCAGCCTTGATCTTATGGTAGACTAGACAGATATGACCAGCCTTGAGCTGATGGTAGACTAGACAGATATGACCAGCCTTGATCTTATGGTAGACTAGACAGATATGACCAGCCTTGAGCTGATGGTAGACTAGACAGATGTGACCAGACTTGAACTGATGGTAGACTAGACCGATGTGACCAGACTTGAGCTGATGGTAGACTAGACCGATGTGACCAGCCTGTATGTCTTTCCTTTCCCAGCCTGGTACATGTTTCTACAACTGGATGACTGGGGCACATTTGGACCAGACAAAGTTTATCAATCTCATATGAAAGGGACTAGTGACTGTCAGGTTTTGTTTTTCTATGACATTCATACACCGTTTTTTTTAACACCACCAAACTCTTCTCTCATTCCCCGTGTCCTGCTGAAGCTGATGATAGGCTTTACCTTGTTCAGATGGAATAACTGATTTGTTTTCTCATTCATACAGAAGAAGAAGCATCATATCACAATATCATCTAAATACTACATCAAAAACATCATCATCAATGGGCACATCAGCCAAGCATTCATTCCCACACATCAGACACACACATCAAATCTATATCATCACTAGAAGAACTCTGCAACAACAACAACAACATTTGTCCAAGCTCTGCTAAACTTCCAGCTGTTCCATCACATGCTCTTATACTTTGTGACTCATTACATCATAAAATACAGCAGTTTTATTACTCTTCTAGTGCTTCTCAACAGCGCTGATAAATCCACTAACTTCCATAACATGAATAACTGAGCAGCTGTTATAAAGGGTCACTGTGGACTTTCATTATCTGGTTCATGGAACTAGTAATGATTCTATTCCTAAACTGCATGATTTTCACGACTGAGCATGTTCATTCTTCCTCTTTGTTTTCACTGCTCCTCAGGGATTCTCAGAATATTAAAAAATTATTTTCAAAAGTTCCAACATGAACTGCTGATCAAAGAATAAAACACTACTGTAGTTTCTTTCTCTTCTGATCTCACTGAAACTGCAAAGCCTGTGTTCCTGCAGCCTACCACAAGATTATCTTCAACTACAGGCATCATGCTGGACTGAGAGCAGGTCCCAGCGGCCTGCCTGAAGCTGGAAGTGGAACTAAGGTGGTTTTCTCCACAGGCTCCACCTCCATGGTAATACATCCAGTTCTGATCCCACAGCTTCACTGAAGGAGAATCAACAGTCTGTTACCAGGGAGTCATGAATTAAGCAATGAGATATCCTCTGACAGATCTAGTTCACATGCCGATATCTACACTGTACCTCACTGCTATCTAGTTCACATGCTGATATCTACATTGTATCTCACTGCTATCTAGTTCACATGCTGATATCTACATTGTACCTCACTGCTATCTAGTTCACATGCTGATATCTACATTGTACCTCACTGCTATCTAGTTCACATGCTGATATCTACATTGTATCTCACTGCTATCCAGTTCAGACTGTTATCTGCATTGTACCACATTGCTACATTTCTCTCAGCCAGCCATCTGTTTCACCTCTACATATAAACAACAAAACACTCACAGCAAAGATGAAGAAAAACAACAACAAAAAACAGCTGTACCTGTAAACTCAGGAAAGCAAATGGTGAGTGGAGATTTCTTAATCTTCTCCTCAAAAAGATCTTTCTTGTTGAGAAACAGGATTATGGATGTCTCTGTGAACCACTTGTTGTTGCAGATTGAGTCAAAGAGTTTCATACTTTCCATCATACGATTCTGTAAACACATATTTATACATTATTGTTTACTTAACTTCTATACTATTTAACCTCTGAAATTGTTAACAATTTTACATTTTTATTCTGAATAAACAACTAATCGTGAACAAATACAAACTTTTTTAGACTATTTCACTTAAAAATAAAAATTTTAAAAAGATGTAATCCATCCAAAATGATGAGAGAAAGTTAAAAAAAATGGATTTTTTCAAATCTGTTACTTCTCCAATTAAATTTTATCATCTCCAGAGAACATCACTCTTGGAATTTTCTACTTGAAAAAAAAAAAAAAAGAAAAGAAAAGCTGTCCAAATACTTATTCCCACTGAAAATATCTGTGACATGTTTCTGACCTCTGCTCACTACAGCTAACACAGTCCTATAAACTTAAGCCTGGGCAACATAGTCAAAAAACAAGTGCATGTGCATGAACACACGCATGCACACATTACACCCACCACACAAAACAAGGCTCCTCCAAGACCTCACTCTGTGACATAGTGGAAGATACAGTAAGACAAACTTATACAAATATATGTTGAATGTTTGATGCTCTGTTACATGCTCCGGTCTATGACATGCCAAACTCACCATCTCCTGATCCTCCGCCAGTGTCAGGTCGTACTCACTCATGGCCACTATGAATATGATGGCAGTCACGCCTTCAAAACAGTGGATCCACTTCTTTCTTTCTGACCTCTGACCTCCTACATCAAACATTCTGGAATAAAATATGAAAAGGAATGAAAACTGTAACTAGTTTCTTGCTTACAAACAAGCAACTCCACTCGAGTGATTAATCATCAAGCTGCCAACGGAACTGAGACAGTGCATGTCAACAACTTGTGGCAAGCACCCTCTACTGTCCAGGAAAAGAGCTGCTGTATTCCTCGACATCATGCACACAATACTATGATGATCATTCTATGAATGTTGACTACTACTTGCTGGTTTAAAACACTGAAAAAACATTTGGACTAAGTTGCTGAGATCTATCTTCTGATATTTTCTACACTTCACCGTTCATTTCATCTACTTTCACAGTATTTTTTTATCATGAATGCCTCAAAACTTCACCACTCACTTCAACAATCTTTTCAGTACTGACATGGAAAAATCTTCAAGCACTATGAGATGATTACTCCAATTACAAAGAAACAAAGAAAGAAGACAACAAAATTAATGGTCCTCACTTGAAATGCAAGTCTTTAAAAGTGAAGTGGGTCTCCACAATACCAGTTGTCTTGACCCTGGTTCTCAGAACATCCTGCTCTGTTGGGATGTAACCTGGGGCTGATATTCTGTCCAAGGCATTCAGGTAACTGGGTATCAAACAAACAAAAAAAGATGAATGAACTAAACATTACCTAGCCCACAGTAACCAATAACTGAAATGAAAAAACTTTCATTATACAAGAAGACAATGAATGAAACACTTCTAAGTTGAGTTTTTCTTCTATCTCCCTGGAAATGCAAGCTAGTGTTCTCTGCAACCAAAGTAATGAAGACACTATTGCACAGCATCACGTCAACTATTTTTTCAGACCCTGAATGAAGATAAACATCAGGAAGTGTGCAATACTTATTTAGCAGACTCCGCCACTGGGGGCGGCGGCAACTATAGCAATTCCTGGCCTGTTAATCAGGGCAGATCTGCTTACTGGAGGTACCAGAGGACAGGGTCTTGGTCAGCTGTGGTTCACCAACTCTGACGCAAGCATGAAAGCCTGACTGAAGAGCACCCCCTGTCTAAGCTCAGTTCACTCATAAAATCTTTCTGGGAAATAAACTGAGATTAGATGTGCTGATGACACACTATTATTGTCTACAACACACAAAGGAATGGAAAAACTTTATGTCAGTCTGTAAGAACAGCGAAGAGCAAAACCTCTATCTTAATGCAAAGAAAACTAAATTGATGACAACTGACAAAACAAACACGGAAGCTGAAATATGTATCAATGAGGAAAAACTGGAAGAAGCGGAGAATTTTGAACATCTTGGATCATTACTAATAATGGAGATACAATGAGGGAAATTAAAAGGAGGACATCAATCGCTCTTCAGAAAGTAAAACAACTAAAGACTTTGTGGAGAGGAGCAGACAAAACCACAAAAATAATATTTTTAAGGGCATGCATCTTTCCCATTACAACATATGCCTGTAAGACCTGGACATTTAACAAAACAGCTGAGAAACACATAAATGCCTTTGAATGTAAATGCTACAGAAGAGTTCTCCAAATATCGTGGACACAAAAAAGAACAAATATATCCATACTACAAGAGCTTAATATTGAAGAAGCCTGGCTAGTAAAGAGGATTAAAGAGAGAAAACTTAAATATTTTGGACACATTAAATGTCATGATAATTTAGAGATGACCGTCTTGGAAGGGTACATAATGGGAAAAAGAAAGAGAGGAAGACCAAGGCGAAGATGGCTGCAAGACATCTTGCTCACAACCGAGAGGCCTACAGGTGTGCTGTTTGGGAGGCAAAGTTCCGCAAGGGACATGCAAATGAATGAATGAAATAAACTGAACTTTAATGTAACATGTTAAACCTCAATATATACAAAAGCAGAATCTCACTATAATGGGGTCTGTTTTTGCTGGATTTGCAACATTAGCTGAACTGAACTGTGCAGATGGCAAAAACTGATGAATAAACTCTTCACTGATCCTAATTAAAATAAAGATGTGCTTTGATGAGGGAGTGCCAAGATCTAGCTTATGCTGGTACTTTGATGAGGGAGTGCTGAGATCTAGCTTATGCTGGTACTTTGATCAGGGAGTGCTGAGATCTAGCTTATGCTGGTACTTTGATGAGGGAGTGCTGAGATCTAGCTTATGCTGGTACTTTGATGAGGGAGTGCTGAGATTTAGTGTATGATGGTACTTTGATGAGAGAGTGCTGAGATCTAGCTTATGCTGGTACTTTGATGAAGGAGTGCTGAGATTTAGTGTATGATGGTACTTTGATGAGGGAGTGCTGAGATCTAGCTTATGCTGGTACTTTGATGAGGGAGTGCTGAGATCTAGCTTATGCTGAACCTTCCCCCACCAATTTCCCAGGATGACTGGGAGTCATAGGTTGGCTGCAACACAATCTTCATGTTCAGAATATAAAACTCAGCTGACACTGTGATTCAGTTATGATGTGTTTTACATCTTTATTAAACTATTCCTGCTTAGAATTATTCTGCTTGATAATACCACCAACAAATATGTCTGCTATCAGTTACAAAAGTAGAACTAAATGACTATTAAGAAAAATTTAAATCAAAAGGTTGCCTTGCATTTTAATGGTTTTTACTTTCAGCTCTTCAGAGCAGTGTTTCAGCCACTATACTGACCACATCATCTTGTAATGCTTATCTTACGTTCTACTTACATCTTACATCCTTCTCATGCTGTTAAACATCACATATGGCTCACATAGTAGATCGCCATGTTTTTCTGTTTTATGTGAGTTTTTCAACCTCATAAGGTATCTTGAGCCTACTAATTTAGCCTCTTGCAGCAATGTTCTCTTTAGAGTTTCATGTGGTTGATTATTTTTCTTTGTTCTGTTATGTCCCATTTGATAGCTCCATCAGAGAGGAAAACTCCAGCTGCTAATGGAAAATCCACTATATGCCCCAAAGAAAATACAGATGCTAACATTATACTTCAGTGAGCTGCCTTCTTCTTTTCAAAGTCTCTTAAATGAAAGATTCATCACCCTCTCAATAAAGTTTCTTGATCATGAAATACTGCGAACTTACTATTCTGCTGAATCATTAAGCTGGTACTCTCGTGATCGGCTGAAACACTCTTGAACTCCAACATCTTTCCACAGCCGTTTCATAATTCCAGAAAGGTCTGATGACATCTCTCCCTCGTCTGCATGGCCTGCCAATGCAAAGAACTGTCGAACATCTTCCTGAAATGGGAAAACTGTCAATTTAAAGTCGTGACAGAATTATGAGATTTTTGTTAATGGATGCAGAGAATCTGGTCAGTGTGATTCTGTTGCTCAGAAAATAAAGTTTCTCATGATGGTAAGGTTGAGACTTGGTGTTCGCTCACAATTAAAACACTGCTCTGTCCTATGCCACACAGTGCCAGATCTTCCCTCAGCCACAAAGTTACAATCAACAGTTACAATGATATCAACAGTTACAATGATATCAACAGTTACAATGATATCAACAGTTACAATAATATCAACAGTTACAATAATATCAACAGTTACAATGATATCAACAGTTACAATGATATCAAGTTACAATAATATCAACAGTTACAATGATATCAAGTTACAATAATATCAACAGTTACAATAATATCAACAGTTACAATAATATCAACAGTTACAATAATATCAACAGTTACAATAATATCAACAGTTACAATGATATCAACAGTTACAATAATATCAACAGTTACAATAATATCAACAGTTACAATAATATCAACAGTTACAATGATATCAACAGTTACAATAATATCAACAACCAATTACAAACGTACATGTCTTTAGATTTCTTATAAAACTACAATTCCTGAAAATACTGAAATAACACTGGCATATCAGGAAGAAAAAAAAAGGTCAGAGCAAGAAAGAGATCCAAAACAATGTACAGTACTTGCATTACATTCTACACAGCCAGTCACTGATAACTACGCCAAATCTTTCAAATGTGACAAACAATTACATGGAAACCATCCCCACACTTTTCTGTTACTGATTATCTAAACCAGATTTGCAGATGTGGCTCCTACTTTTGACCCAAAGATTCAGTGAAGCTATGAGATTCCCACTGTTTCCATTCATTACTTCAATGTATAATACAAAACTTCTGAGCTGATATGTTCAGAAGATCTATAGTTTTGAAAGACTTGAATGACTCTAAATTTTTTGGTGAAGATTTGTATAATGGCATATTTCCTTTTAAGAGAAGACTTGTAACATGTATAGATATTTTTCAAAGAGAACTGTATAACTTTTTTTTTTTTTTTTCGTAAAGAAGTTAACTTATTGATCTGCTCATAATGGATAATGACCTTTCTTTTGCAGGACTGGGTGGAGAATCCACATACATAAGCTTGACGGAGGAGAACTAGTCAAAACAAAAATGATTACTCTGTTACTTGTGGCAAATTAATGCTCTCACTTGGACCATCAAGTTACCAGGCTATTACTAGCACTGCTACTGTCAACTAATGGCTACAATGTATATACCAGTTTTCCAGCATCCAAATATTTGAGGGTTACTTTGAGGATGAAGTACCATTGGCTGCTGGCCTAGAGAAGTTGCCGCAGTGTAGGTGCAGGAGTGGGTTTGTAAACCCTACCATGATTCCAACCTGTGTCTCCCAGATGAAAAACCAATACTCAAACTACATGGGTACAACATCCTCATTTCAGCTTTCCAAATAAAGAGTGACTTGACTGTAGTAAAGATAACATTACAAAAGCTAGCCAACACTCTTCCAACCTCCTCATGGTGCCCCCAGTAGCGAGCTGTCCCTGCCTAGATAACAAGGCAGAGTTTGCTGTGAAATTCATTTACCACGTCCAGTCTTAATGCGAGCCATCATAATACACTCCCCATCTAACATAATGCTGTACTTTAACATCATCACAGCATCTGCTGCAAAAGAATAATAATCTGCAGTTCACAGAGATAGGAATTGGAAAGAGGACTAACCTCATCCATTTCTTTTGCACTGATACAGGCTAACTTCAAATCACAGTTTTAATGTTTCTGCATTGTCTCAGTTTTAAAAAAAACAAAACAAGTTTCAATGCAGGAACAAGTCTTTAAACTTATTTTACTTTGAGAGATTAAAAGATGTGTGATGTACAAACAAACCAAAAATATTCTGAGAAATGAACGTGTAAATACAAGACTCTGACAAATGCTTTCTTCAAATCATCATGACAATACCCAGACAGTCATGTCCAAAGAAGGAAAAATCAATATAAGCTTTCTGTTGTTTGCCTGCATTTCTTCCTTCATTCTTGTTACCATAACAACCACTTAAACAAAACATGAACAGTCAGTGCTCTACCAGGCCATGGTGTTTATCTGTTGTGATTTCATGTTCCTGGACAGAATTTTCTTTTCAACTGCTCTCAGAACCTGCTTAAAGTACAGCAGTCTGCTGTATGTGGACAAGAAAGGGGTATAAACTTCCTAAACACAATCACATCAGTATGAAATTTAGAAGCTTCAGAAAATTTAACCTAGAATTATTCCTTCATGATTTGCAAGAATCTTCACTTACACACGTGTACCAACTAACTGACCCTGATGAGGCAATAGAATATTGGCTAAAGATCTTCAGAGATATATTAGACAAACATGTCCCCATGAAAGAGGTGAGAGTAAAACACCAGACGAAGTCACCTTGGATAACACCTGAAATACTACAATCCATGAGAGAACATGAACGGGCGCACAAAATCAAGGACTTTAGTACCTACCGTTTGCTCAGAAACACAGTTCAATACTTAATAAGACAAGAGAAAAAAAATTACTTCAGGAATCTAGTACAGAATAAATCAGATAGTAAATCAATCTGGAAAGCCATAAATACCCTATCAAATAAAAGAAAAGAATTTGATTTTCAAGCCATCAATTGTGCATACACTAGCGTACATATCAGTACACATTTCAGAGAAGAAATCAATGTTCTTAAATCATCAATATCAGCTCCTGTATGCGACTTACATGAACTAGAAACATTCCTGGACAGCAGATGTACTGATTTTAAACAGTTACAAATTCCATTCTTAAGAGTCAGTGAAGTTCACAGTTATCTCTTAACCTTAAAAAAACAACAATACAGCTAGGCTTGATGATATTAGTAATAAGATCTTACGTTATGCTGGACCTATTATTTCACATATACTAACGTATATTTACAATCAGTGCATTGCAAAATGTTATTTCCCTGAGGCTTTTTTAAAACTGTTAAGGTGTATCCTCGCTTTAAATCTGGCTCATTCAACAATCTTATCAACTATAGACCAATATCCATATTATCGTCATTATCAAAACCACTGGAAAAACACACACAAAATAACTCTATGACACATGCAAGAGAACAATTTACTCATAGACAGTCAGTCAGGCTTTAGACTCAATCATTCCTGCCACACAGCTCTTACCAAAATGACAGAAAACTGGCTAGTAAACATAAAAGACGACAGACTATGTGGTGCCATCTTTGTCGATTTTAAAAAGGCATTTGATAAGATTGACCACGATATTCTTGTAAGAAAAATAAAGACTTATAAATTGCACCCTGACATAATAAAATTAATTGCATCGTTTCTTTAAGACAGACAACAGGTAGTATTCTTCAACAATTCTCTATCAAATTCTGTTAAAGTTGACACTGGTGTTCCACAAGGTTCTATTCTAGGCCCGTTGCTCTTTGCTATCTATATCAATGCTACTTCATCTTAAACACTCTTCTTGTGACCTTTTTTCGATGATTGCACAGTCTACACAAGTGACTACGATTGTGTTAATCTAGAATCAACTCTTCAGGTCAGGTTATACAATTTAATTAGATGGAGCAAAAAATAATGGCATGATTATAAACACTGATAAAACAAAATCAATGCTCATAACAACAAGACAGAAACAACACTTCGGCTCTATACAGAAACATCACAGATAGAAAACATTAGCAAGCACAAAACACTAGGTCTTATTACTGACCAACATCTGACCTGGAACTCTCATGTGCAATGTCTAACAAAACTCATCGCACAAAAAGCATACCAGTTAGCCAAAATTAAGCATTCATCGATCAAGACACTAGGAAGACATGCTACATATCTCATATACAAATACATTTAGATTATTGCTCAAAAGTTTGGGACGGTTGCTCAGTGTCAAATACAAAGAGGCTTTGCTCACTCCAAAAGCGAGCAGTAAAGCTTATTAGTGATAAAGATCAAGCACAAACAACAACCATCACAAACGTATCAAAATACTGCCTCTTAAGAACAGGTTCCTCTTCAACAAACCCAAGTTAGTACATCAAATTCTTTCACGGCATGCCCTGCCTTATCTATGGAACCTGTTTAAATTTAGCCCAAAGTGCAGCCAATGCTTGAACAACATATGTCTTCCAAAACCTAGACTTGATCTTTACAAGAAAAGCTTTAGTTATTCTGCTGCTCTTCTTTGGAATACCCTCCCATCCTGTATAAAAAATATAAATTATACTCCTTCCTACAACTACAAGCTTTCCCAATATCTATTTGATGTCGACTACATGCCTCCATGAATTATAAAACTTAAAGGTTATCTTAAACTGCTCTTACAGACACCGAATACAATTAATAGTTTTCTGAATAGTCCCGAAAATTTTGTTTAGTAGATAGTCATTTATATATGTATATAGTTACTTCTTTACTGAGTGAATGCTTAAGAGCGAAACGTAAAGGTTATATTTTATTTTATGTCTCTCAGCTTCAATGTTAATTATGTTTGTTACATGAACAGCATATTTGTAGAATGTCTGGAATAGAGTGAAAGATGTATGATAAAGGGCAGAA
Source organism: Achatina immaculata (assembly GCA_009760885.1). Taxonomy (NCBI): domain Eukaryota; kingdom Metazoa; phylum Mollusca; class Gastropoda; order Stylommatophora; family Achatinidae; genus Lissachatina; species Lissachatina immaculata. Next base: position 32,866,893 of record CM019704.1, read on the forward strand.
TGTCAGATGGGTCTGCATGCCCAATTCTTAACCCTTTTGAAATAAAGATCAATCAGTCAATCAAACAACTCTTTCTGTGAACATCCCATCTTTAAACAAAACAAAAAAAATTAAATGGTCAGAACGACCTGTCTGAAGGCATGATGTATCAGTATAGATCACCACTAGTTCAGGTGTGGCTTCCTCTATTCAGCACAGCAAACTACTTGTTTCAACATCTGAATTTGTCTGCCTTCCACACGATGAAATCTTTACCTCTGGTAAAAACCTTGACTTCTGCAGAAACCTGAAACTCTATACAAGTAAACAGCTTATTGCCATTTTTCAGTGCTACCTTGCCTCTGCTCCAACTCAAATATCAAATTAGCATAGGAATTTTTATGCATATATAATTAGCTAAACATGTAACAGTTCCTATCTAATGACAGCTTGCCTTAATTTTTGCCTTTAACATTTTCCTTAACTTGCTCTGAGTGTAGTATAGCAAGATACTCTGTTCATTGTCTACTGTCTTTTCTTTTAATCTTCCTTATTTATTCAGCCAAAACAAAGATGTAGTAGTTTTAAAAAAAACTTTGCCCAACTCTATAAGATTAAAAGTTTAGAAAGAATGCTGGTTTATTAACATGAAAGAAAGTACTTGGGCTGGTTCCAATTGTCTGGCACAAAAACTACACAGACTGTTATATAACTCAGAGGGCACATGTCCCTCTATCTGTGTGCTGTACTGAAAAACGGGGAGGGGGCGGTTGGGAATAGGGTGGGAGGGGAGAGAGAGGTCCACAACTTTAGTCCTGCCAGTAACTATAGAAATGGTGACATATACGAAGATCGTTCTGTAAACTTCTAAGGTAAAATATATTTCGTTTCTTTTTTAATATTCACTTCACAAACAATCCCACAAAGCGCGCGCAGAATCAGACGTGTTCCCACACAAGGAACGTTTTTGCCTTGTGGTTTAAACATTTTGCCAGATACAAGTGCCTATTCAGACCATACATTAAAAACCCAACCGCCAACACCTGTTCCATATCAGAGATGCTTGCTCACTCACACCATCGTTACTGTGAAAAGCCTAACAGGCCACCTGCTGTTCTCAAAGAAGCCCCTGTCAGCTTGAGCTGTGCACTCTGGCAGCTTGGAATAGAAATATGAACTCTACGACCCAGCGACCTGTCAGCACCTAGTGCGTGTCAAAGTTACCTACCTTGCTGTGCTCAAATGTTCTGTCTTACCTCTTCTCTAAAACTCCCTTTCTCCCCCCCCCCCCTCTCTCTCTCTCTCTCTCTCTTTCTCTCTAGTTCGAAAAGTAACTTGTTAGATATTGTTAGAAATTATTTTAATGTTTGTTAAAAAAAACATATGTTAGAATATCTGTATTTATAATGTATTTTTGTTTATGTGTATGTCTGTGTGTGTATGTGTGCGTGAGAGATATTTAATTAGGTTAATTACTTCTTCTCTTTTACTTTTAATGTAATAGTTAAATCTTACACTCTTTTGATATGTTTTTTTTCCTAATTTAATTTGTATATTTGTACTAAATCAAGTGTGTGGGAAGAATGAAAGATGGAGTGATGAAAGGCAGAATGTAAGACGGGCCTGCGTGCCCAATTCTTTACCCTTTAAAAATAAGGATAAAGATTCACTCTCTCTCTCCCTCTCAGCTCAGTACAATACCAGACTTGATGGGGGGAAAAACGCATTATGCCCGTTAAAACAACTTCTACATTTCAACACTTACTTCCCGAGAGAAAACTAAGGCACTGTGAACCTGCTACCCCCCGACTACTCAGTTCACCAAACAAAACAAAACTCTTTGTTCCTGACTACTAAACTAATCCGTCACTGCCAACACGGAGCAACTTTCATCTGGGAGATGTGGCTAAGTGGACGGACACATGGCTGCGGTTAAATAAATATCGTCGGCAAAAACTTTTTTTAAACGGATTTGCACTGTGTACTTTACATAGTACACAGAAAGTAGTAGTAGTAGTAGTAGCAGCAGCAGCAGCAGCAATTAACATCAGTACATCGGTGGGTAAAGTGAATATAAAGTTGCATAACTGAGCAAATTCAGGTTTCCATTTTTTTTTGTTTCATCCTATATATATTTACTTCAGTCAAAATGGCTGCCGCCTGCTGATAGTGTCGACCAATGAAAATGACACGTTTGATCGCACGCAAAAACACTAAAGCTAAGTCAAATGAAAGCAAATGCAAAGCAGGATAATAATTAGGGTATTAGGAAGACTCAATGTTAGAGAATACTGGGTTATCTGTAGGTATGTACACGTCTTACCTCCCCCTTTATATTTATCAGTAACCTCGGGTATGTCTAAATATTACAAGATGATAAATTATATCAGCTTTCTTAGATCAAATATTGGGATTAATTCTTTTTTTAAAATAATTTAAAAAGTTGTACAATGATTAAAATGCATTCTGGTGACATGCTGCGTTTGATGGAGAAAGAAAGCATATCTGAAGTGTCAGATTTTGTGGGAACAAAAATGATATTAGAGCTCACTTCCTGCTTTAAAGCCACACGTTTGATATTTCTTTCCCTTTTTAATGGTTTGTTTATTATTTCTGAGAAGTTCAACCATCAAAACGAGAAGTTTTCTGAAGTTAAACCATCAAAACGATAAGTTCTGGGAAGTTAAACCATCAAAACGATACGTTCTGAGAAGTTCATCCATCAAAACGATAAGTTCTGGGAAGTTCATCCATCAAAACACAGTACAGGTTGTTCTTGAAATCTACGCCACATGTTAATACATCAAGATCAGCAGATGTTACAGCCATGCTTCAAATGGCAAATAACATTTAACTTTATTAAATCATGTATTAATTTCACAAATACGATTGGGGTGACATTTACTTTTATCATCTAGAAACTTGTGAACATGACAGCATCGAAGAAAAGTTCAAATGCGTGGCATGTCAGTACAATGAAAGGTCAAACTACAAACTGAGAATAAAAGGTTCCCAGCTCACAATGTCTGAAACTTCTCCATCTTCTTCGCTAATCACCACGCGGGGTCAAGGGATGACGAGAGAACGCATGTACGGGATGCATAAGCAGCGTTTTCCTGAAACTTACTCAACGAAATAAGAACACTCTTTAACATGTTTGTTTTAACACAACAACAACAATATGGATATGAATTTGATGAATCAGTGGTTAACAGAGGCATCACAACATCTGAATCTGATAAATCAACATTTGCCAGTTGACGTGAATGCAAGGATCTGGAAAAAAAAAAACCCAACACTTAATAATGAACCCACGCCTGGATGATGCATCGACACTGAATAGAACGCATAAACGCTCACAGTTGACGAATCATCGTTAACAGTTGTACACAATCTGCTCTGTTCATTTTAGTTCACAAGTTTTGTGGCGGCGGCCGTTAAGGCCGAGAACTAAAGTAATCTGCAGTTTTGTTTTTTTTTTCAGTTTTCAACTGAAATCATAGAAACAGGGCGAGATAATCGTACAGCGAGTGACTAGCTAGTCTGGCCACGTAACTTTAGCAATTACATCTGAATAGGGAAGCTGAAAAGTAAAGAAAGTTGCCTCTTCTTCTTAACACTTATCATCTCTCTCTTCTTCTTAACACTTATCATCTCTCTCTCTCTCTCTCTCTCTCTCTCTCTCTCTCTCCCTCCCTGCGGATCCCCTTCCCCTCTTTCCAAGTCACTGCTTTAGTACTCAACATATTTCTTGCCCCCATATTAAACCACGTCATTCTTGTGTTAATGCTGATACGGCTTCTTTACCGAAAAAAAGATGAATGAATGATTATTTGTGCTTTAATCTGTAATTACGCTATTGGTATATTTCTCATACGAGAATATTAACGCTGTTTCCTGTACACATAATTTCTCAGTGTATACTTGTGTGTGTGTCGGTAGTTTCCCACGGCTAACCTCCAGCTGAAACAATAATATAACAGATGAGAAGAAGAAAGGGGGAGGGGGAGATGAAAACGCCGTCATAATACTAGTAACTGTTCACAAATGTGGTCTGTATGTTGGGCAAGAGATGAGAACACAGGGCGCATTGATGTCCCTTAAGAATGCTTATCACAGCGCAACGGGCGTGGCTGAGGCGTTATGTTCATGAAAGCTGCTGATAAGACTACAAGAGATGACACGCACATTATAACAAGATATATAGTGTCTTTTTAACATTACAGCAATTAGAGAATGGTGTTGAAATAAAGACCATTTCTCCTCTGCACCTCGTCAAAGAATGATTAATAATCATAGTGACAATACGGCTGTTGTTCTGGAGAAAATCAACGATCTTCATACAAAGCATCAATAAAAGAGGTTCCGATGTACAAATTTCATTGTCGTTTTTCTCATTTTAGGGGCTTCAAACTATTCTCAGTCCGAGGAGCACAAGTTTCACATCACGACTAAGCGAAGGAATGTATCAGTCTACACATCAGTGTTTCCCGGACTTGTTCGGGGTGCCGCCCCCATTTCTCAAAGGCCACGTCCTCAACGCCCCCCCCCCCCCCCAAGGATATGCACTGTACAACTAAAAATGTAAGCTAACAAACCAATTTATTTAACATTATGAAGGAGTACTCACCTACTGCATTATTTTCTCAACTTTTAATGTGATGGATGAGATTCATGTAGGGAAACAAGTTTCCTAATATCAGGTAGAAAAGTACTAAGAAGGGAGGTATTACTGCCCTCGTCCGCTGCTTCGTTTTCCCTCAACGCCCTCCCCATTACTGCCCAATTTTCTTCCACTCCCCCCTCCCCGACCTTTTTTCACAGCCCTCCTGGTACTTTCCAACGCCCACAAGAGAGCGTTATCGCCCACTTTTGGAAACACTGGTCTACACTGTCTTCTCAGAGTGAAGTGGGTGAGCTGCTGACTGCCTCCATCTTGATGTCAATGATGTGCTTGACACTGGGACTACTGACAGGAGAATATACACACATGCGGACGTAGCAGAACACAATGGAAACATAGCGAAGTAAGAAAAGAAAGGATATACATAGAAACATTAACCCATTAAGCACGGGAACTGGCTGGTGGTGGTGGGATGTGATGAGAAGAAGTCAAAGGAATTATCGCTGTATCTGTGACTGTAAAAGTGGCCTGCGTGCTGCGCAGAAACTGCTCATATTAACATACCATTCACGTCTTGGTAACATCAAAATGTCAAAATGATGGTCAAAACGTGAAAATATGATTTTCTGTCCTTTAATTTTATTGTCTGTAATTAAATTTCAACAAGCCCTGAGGACAAAATCAACATTTTAAAAAATTGTACCTGCTCAAAACAACGCTCCATGTTTGAGTGATTATTGCTAATGAAAATCCTGCGACACGTTTTTCTCTTCTCGCCAAACCTGTCTTCGTTTGGAGCTTGATTCTCAACAATGAAACACAAGCCACAAACCAACTAACACACACACTCTCCTCTCACTCTCTCATTCTCTCTCTCCTCACTCTCTCTCCTCTCATTATCTCTCTCCTCTCACTCTCTCTCCTCACTCTCTCCCCTCTCACTCTCTCTCTCCTCTCACTCTCTCTCTCCTCTCACTTTCTCTCACTCTCTCTCTCCTCGCTCTCTTTCCTCTCACTCTCTCTCTCCCTCTCTCTGATTGTTTCCTGCCTCCGGTTTCTTCACGACAAAAGATACAGCGACTGACGGAAGTGAACATTCTTATCCACTGGCGTGTTTGCGGGAAACTCCAAATCTTGGCGAGGAGGCGTGGCGAAACTGTTTAGAAATGTTGATGCCCTGTACAGGAGATAAGCAGAAGAAAGAAACAACAAATTATATCATCTTTCATCGTATTTTCTACCTGCTCTACCTCAACCAACTGTAGTCTGTGAGTTTGTATGCTAGACTTGACTGTGTTAGTAGTTCCAGCCTCAAGTTGCGACCTATCTTACGGGGTGGCGGCGGGACTGAGGTTTGGTCGCCAGAAGATAAGAAAAATAAAATGTTTTCCACTGGCTTAACAAAATTCTTCCTACTTCACGTTTTCAAAATATTAAAATAATAACAACGTAAATCCAATCAAGTCATGTGAAAGGCACTGAAATAGTTTTTGGTAAATTTTAGTATTTAAAAAAAAATCTTTTTCATGAGTCACAGCCAAGAGGTCTGTCAGATTTTTGCTGGTTGAGGATCGTGAGTCAGGTGCCATTGCTGGCTTTCGGTTGCAGTCAAAAAAGGTTGAGACGCTCTGGTGTATACATTATACAGAGCTAAACTTCACGTGATCAAACTACTTGAGACGGCTAGGGCATTTCCGATATTACTGCGCACGTCTAACCGATTTCACAAACCACAAACGCTATAGCTCAACGTTTGTCGTTGACAGACATAAGTGTCTAAAAACTAACGATAAGGATTATGGCTATAAAATATGTGGCTCTGAAATAATTTTGTATGTTTATACTTGGTAGTGCAGGAAAAGGCCGCCCGCTTCGGGCTGGTATGACTGACATGAACAGAGTCATGCGGCTTTTTCGTGCGCCATCTTGTATCTATGTCTGTCAACAGCTGTGATATGTCTATACGCTTACACATGTCACTGTCACTAGTTGTGATAGAAGTCCGTATTCTTCATCCTGTCACTGTCACTAGCTGTGATAGAAGTCCGCATTCTTCATCCTGTGACTGTCACTAGCTGTGATAGATGTCTGTATGCTTAATCCTCTGACTGTCACTAGCTGTGATAGATGTCTGTATGCTTAGTCCTCTGATTGTCGCTAGCTGTGATAGAAGTCTGTATGCTTAATCCTCTGACTGTCACTAGCTGTGATAGATGTCTGTATGCTTAATCCTGTGACTGTCACTAGCTGTGATAGAAGTCTGTATGCTTAATCCTGTGACTGTCACTAGCTGTGATAGATGTCTGTATGCTTAATCCTGTGACTGTCACTAGCTGTGATAGATGTCCGAATGCTCAATCCTGTGACTGTCACTAGCTGTGATAGATGTCCGAATGCTCAATCCTCTGACTGTCACTAGCTGTGATATAAGTCTGTACACATACCAGTGACCATCAATGGCTCTGATATGTCTGTACACATACCCGTGACCATCAATGGCTCTGATATAAGTCTGTATACATACCCGTGACCATCAATGGCTCTGATATAAGTCTGTATACATACCCGTGACCATCAATGGCTCTGAAAAAAGTCTGTATACATACCCGTGACCATCAATGGCTCTGATATAAGTCTGTATGCTGCCCTATACAGCATGAAATTGAATGCTTGTAATTATGACAGTGCTGACATACCTTAAGGCATATTTTATTACGTCAAGTACTTACTGACACAGGTTATATGTGAAATGTTTGTCTGGGAGTTATTCAAGAGACAGCGTCAAACGACGGACAACACCGCCTCACACTGAAGTTTTTGTTTACTGACGTTTGCTGCCTTGTTTTTCCATGAGTTAGCCCGATTCCCAGCATCTTTTCAAGGAAAACGGACATACAATTTACTGATTTCAGGTTTACAGTTCAACATGCAAAACAAGAAAACATCCACACCTTACATTAGCATCTTAATGTTTATGTTCTATTTTCGTTCCAAACCCTGGACTTGCTGGACAAAATCGCTGAATTCTGCTCCCCCAAACATTCATGCTGGTCCTGCCGGGAGCGCTTCTGTTGCTGCTAGCCGTCCCTAATCCTGAACCTTGACCCAAAGTTAACCATTTACATAAAAGAGATACAAACTTCGTGATACATGATCGTGTGAGTAGAAGTACACAAACTTCATGATCATATAAGTTCCGATGACTGATATGGGCTTTGACTGGTCACCATATCACTGTCACATATATGGATGAAATGAAGGGTGAACTAGTAAAAACCATGAAAACTGAACTTTAAAAGTGATTCTCAAATACTTTGATGGGAGAAAAGTTCGAAGATCTATGCGAAAGTTCATGCTCTTAAATTTGCGGCAGTAAAATCTGGAGTATGTACACTTTTAACGTAACATTCAAGCGGCAGGGCTTGGAATGACACCTACGTGTACCAGGTGACGATCTGAGATCTCGGAACTTTTTGTTTTCATTCCTTCATCATGACGCCAGCAAGGAGTTGGCTGGTCCTCTTTGTTTTTCTTCCTTGTTAACTATCAAAATCTACACATCCACGGAGCTCGCTCAGAAACGGAAAAGTTGTAAAGATTAATGATAACTCAGGTGTATATCAAAGATGTTACGGGAAAAGTTGTGAAGATTAATGATAATTCAGGTGTATATCAAAGATGTTACGGAAAAGTTGTGAAGATTAATGATAACTCAAGTGTATATCAAAGATGTTACGGAAAAGTTGTGAAGATTAATGATAACTCAGGTGTATATCACAGATGCTACAGAAAGGCCCCAGGTATTTTCTGTCACTTCTGGAAACTCCTTTAAAAAAAACGGAGCTGGATTACATGTATGTTAGATTATATTCTGATAGATAATTATCTCTACTGCTCGTTCTTTTAAGTTTGCTCGGTCGATCAGTGTTACAAAAAAAAAGGGGGGGGGGGAGAGAGAAGAGAAGGATAAGATAAGAAAGAGATGTTCAGGCTGATCTGTGTTTCAAGTTAATATATAAATCTATTCACGTGTTAATGGCTACGTCTATTCTGGAGTGTTTTCTTTAAAATGTGTCTTCCCCTGTTTGTGTATGTCAGCAAAGTCTCGCGTATTATCTTTGTGAAGATCGTTTGATCAAGATTACCTGGGTGACGCTAACCTGCACTGGCAATGGCACTGACCTGAGATAATGGAAATCTGTCAGAAGATAAACATGTGGGCCGCCTGCAAGGCACCCGGGCAGCCAGAAGGTCAGCGTGCTCGTTTCTCACATCACTGCATGGGTGTTCTGTTCGAGACGACCCCAGTCAAACCAGATGTAAAAATGGGTACCTGGTTCCTTTAGCAGTCGTTGAGAAAAGAAGCCAGACTATAACACCAAGTACAAGTCAAGGAGAATGTAGGCACTAACACCATATCTACAGGATGATTCAACTGCATAATATGGCTCATGATATGTTCCTCTGAGGCCGATGTCAAGCATAGCAATGATCTAAGATTGTTTATTAGTAAGTTCAGCATTCTCTCGGTCCAGTGATCACGTTAGCCGCTGATTACTTGTAAATTGGGGGTGGGACTTCTGAAGGTTGTTGTTTATCGTGGTTTATATACTAACACAAACTTGGTAAAAAAAAAAAAAAAGCATCCAGCGAAAATGACTGAAGGATAAAGGGCAGCAGGCTTGGCTATGCACAATTTGTATGCAGGAGAATCAGTCAGTTTTGAGTTTGCTTCAGCATGTGAACATTCTGTCAAAAGGGTAAATCTCGCCGCAAAAAAGCCAAGAACAACAACAAAAATTCACAAGAACATTTACTTTCCGCTGATGTTTGTCATGCGTTTAATTTCATATTTTAAAAAAAGTATCAAGTATCCATTATTGTAATGATAAAACCGGTATTTCGGAATGTACGTCATGCAAGCTGAAAGACATGTACAACTGTACCAGTTTCAAACATTCTTTACAGTGTGTCTTGACTTACTCTGTATTTTGGGCTCGTGTTCTCTGGAGCAGCTATCACCTTGAGGTACTGGCATGCTGTAGGATGTAAATCGAGTTACAATGATAAGCTGAAATCCCTGAGTGACCCAAGTCAAGGATGTAAGCTTCCAGGGAGATCACAATGAGAATCTGACCCCCCCCCCCCCCCAGTTGTCTTAAGAGACGCAACAGAGCATCACTGGGTCACAAGAAACGAGATACGTATCTTGGTTACTATGGTTTGTTAGAGGCTAACAAACCACAGTAACCAAGATACGTATCTCTGTAACTGACATGTCTTTATAGCGCAATCAGTTTTGCTCCCCATAGAGCTACGAACGGGGGGGGGGGGGGGGGGGGGGAAGAGAAGAAGAAGAAGAGAAAGAGAGAAGAGCCAGAGAACAACGATTTAAGAAAGAGTGTACCGCGCTTCAAAGCCCGAAGTCATGAAAACACAATAATGCATGTCTCGGCATAAACACACTGACGTGCATGCTAAATCAAGTAAGAAGCCGATTATTTTGTAAATATGCAAGAGAATTTGGTTAATGGATTCCTCTTCCACTGAGAGATAGGAAAAGAAAAATCAATTCTATTCCAGACAATGTTTTACAAAAAGTAAGCAGCAAATTCCTCCATCTTTGTCTTCATTGTGTTAATCATATGCGCGTTTTCTCAAGTCTTGTTTACACAAAATGGAGCTGTAATTATAGCGGTACACACATTCGATTTCTTCAGGCCATACTATACTAACTATTTAACTGAAATCATGTAAGTAAAATGCAAGATGACAAATGCAGAAGAAAATAAAAACTGTGGTAGTACTGCTATATTATCTTGCTGCTATTGTGTCCTACAACCATTTTCCTTACATTCTAATGAAACCCAATAAGTAGGCTTCACTGTCATTAACACAATAATTGGTGTATAAGTATACAACTATACACTAAACACTGCAGTAAAGCTGTGATACTAGAATGTATAAAATCGGAAAAAAGTAGGAGCAGCTTTATTACTTAACGATTACAAAGTTGTGACGTTTCGGCGTGAGACTTAATCATACAAAAACATACGGGACGAAGAAATAGGGAGAGGAGATAAAGTATAGATTTACATGAATACTGTTTAAAAAAAAAAATTTTTAAAAAATAAACCACATGTCACAGGTCTCTATTTAAACAATTTCCACGTCCTACCAGATCCATTCCTGACACACACCGCCAGACAAGCCACACCTTGCAATTTACAGCTAAGTACTCCTTTAAAAAAAATTTTTTTTTACTTTTTTTTTAAACAGTATTCATGTAAATCTATACTTTATCTCCTCTCCCTATTTCTTCGTCCTGTATGTTTTTGTATGATTAAGGCTCACGCCGAAACGTCACAACTTTGTAATCGTTAAGTAATAAAGCTGCTCCTACTTTTTTTCCGATTTTATACATTCACTGTCATTAAGAACATACGAATTCCAAGCATGCTGGTTGAAACGCATTATCTTAACTGTCAGTTCTAGCAGCGTTGTAGAACCTGCTTTGGTTCGCTCGATTTCACGAGGGTGCCCATCTACAGTATGTTTACTGAAGTTTCCGTAAAAGCGATCAGTGAACCGACAAGAAATATATCAATGTTTATCTTCGCCTGCCCTATTATCATTCTGCATTTCTCTCTAATAATCGATCTGCTTCAACGCGCAGAATTAACAATCTTTTATGAGCTAATCTGGCTTGTTACGATCATCATTTCCTAGCAACGCTAACAGTAAACAAAACCACAGATTTCGTTCGTGTATTTGGTTTCTACATGATTAATACATAAGGGATTGTGAACGATGTTAATAGTGATCCAATATGTCAACTAAGATGTTTACTAGAGACATGGAGACAATACTTCCACAAACTACTCAATAAAATCCGTGGTATGTCAACACCACACAGCTGACCCCATAGAACCTGAACCTGTTCAAAGGTTCAAACCCACAGAACCTGAACCTGTTCAAAGGTTCAAAATTCAGACTCCGGTTTCACTACATTCGGGACAACCCCATATATGCTCCGCCGCATGCCGCAGCATCCATCCAAGAGTATGTTTGCTAACAGCCCTGTCAAATGCTCGTTGTTTACACTACGTTTTCTGCCACATGGTTTGGATTTCATGCTAACACCTTTAATCTGTCCTAGCTCCAGCAATCTCTTTACTTCTGCATTGTTCTTCCATTCCCGCTCTTCATTTTCCTGCAGTCTGTCTATTACCCCTTTAGCAATCCCCCCCACCCCCCCCCCTTGTCCAATGTCAGTCTGCCATTTATTTCAGCCTGTCCAGCAAGTCTGTCTGCCACATCATTGCCAGGTACTCCAGAACCTGAATATGGAATACTACTAGCTGAAATCAGAGAAGCCATAAGAAAGGATGTGATAGAATACCCAATGAGTTCATCAAACGTGCGAAAGATGTCGGAATGCTTAGCATCAAAGTCTCCATAACTTGGTATGAGAAAAACAAGAACACCACAGGACTGGATAAACTCCAGTATAAAAAAAAAAACAGTAAACGGGGCTGCAACCATTACTGAGGCATCTCACTACAAGCCACACTAGAAAAATATTCTACAAGATCCTAGAACAGATTACAGCCAACGAACCACAGCTAAATTAAACTTAGGACTAGGAAAGAAAAAAAAAACAGGTGGACCGTAAATGAACTCCTCTTTGTGACGACCAAGCACGTACAGGCACATCAGAAAAAAAATATCTACAGCAGAACCTGGCAAGAGCATATAAGTCACAACATTGAGGATCAGTGCTAAAAATATGATTGTCATGACCACAGAGATAGAATAAATCGCAACAAAGATCTTTCTGAACAGCCAGTCCTTGAAACATGTGAAACATTTCAAATACTTAGTTAGCATAATATTATCCTCTGAGGAAACTGATGTTGAGACTGAGAACAGATGCAGTAAAACGAATCAGATTACTGGACAAATGACACCTTTACTTCAAAAAAAAAAAAACCCAAACATCACAACTGAAACAAAAAGAGAACTGTACAACACAATTTTCTTCCCAACTCTGCGCCATCAATATCAGACACGGACACTAACACATAAATACAAAAAAAAGCATCACGACAGGAATGAGATGTCTACTACATGTGACAACAATAGACCACATAAGAAATGAGACCACCGGGGCAAAGGTTGGAGTAACACCACTACTACACTACAACCTGAGAAACCTATAGGCAGATCATGAAACAGTCGCGTGGTAGACGCTTTTTTTCCTTCAACACAACAACAACAACAAAAAACCCATACTGCCCTCTCAAAACTAGTTTCCGGTCTCCAGAAACAAAAACAAAAAAAATGTAACAGCCATGACACATTCGCTCCTGCTCTATTGTCCACTTCCGTTAAAGGGAATACGCCTCGTGTGTAGCAGGACAAGAGTGTTTTTGTCTGCAGATGTCAGATCTCAAGTTCACTTAAACAGCGACTCCTAGAACAGACATATTTTAACAGAGATCATAAAATGTATTTGTGTCCACCTAAAACATGCCAAACTGATTTAATGTGTTGTCACATCCTTCCTCGTCAAACACACTCCTATTTCTGGGGCGTCTTTTTTGTTTTGTCCCTTTAACTACTAATAAACACATCCTTGATGTTTTTGCGACACAGATATCTTTGCTTGATTATAGCAAAGGTATGTTGATATATGCATGTCTTACCAGAGTTAGGTTGATACAGGTACGTTTTAGTAGAAGTAGTATTATACAGGCAGGTTTTTATAGAGGCAGTCTTTTTATACAGGCAGGTTTTTATAGAGGCAGTCTTTTTATACAGGCAGATTTTTATAGAGGTAGTCTTTTTATACAGGCATGTTTTTATTGATATATTAGTCACGTTTTTATACACGTATTCTTATTTATACATACAGGTTATAATAGAGATATTCTTATACAGGCAGGTTATAACAGAGGTATTCTTATACATTCATTCATTTGCATGTCCCTTGTGGAACTTTGCCTCCCTAACAGCTTTCCTGTAGGTCTCTCGGTTGTGAGCAAGATGGCCTGCTGCTGATGCGTCCATTTGCAGATCATCAACGATGTCTTGCAGCCATCTTCGCCTTGGTCTTACTCTCTTTCTTTTTCCCATTATGTAGCCTTCCAAGACGGTTTTCTCTAGATTATCATGATGTTTAATGTGTCCAAAATATTTAAGTTTTCTCTCTTTAATCCTCTTTACTAGGCACCTTTCTTCAATATTAGGTTCTTGTAGTATAGATATATTTGTTCTTTTTTGTGTCCATGATATTTGAAGAACTCTTCTGTAGCATTTACATTCAAAGACATTTATGTGTTTCTCGGCTGTTTTGTTAAGTGTACAGTTCTCACAGGCATATGTTGCGACGGGAAAGATGCATGCCCTTAAAAAGGAATGGGAAAACTAATTATGTCAGTCCATAAGAAAAGTGAAGAGCAAAACATCTATCTTAATGCGAAGAAAACTAAACTGATGCGAAGAAAACTAAACTGATGCGAAGAAAACTAAACTGATGACAACTAACAAAACAAACAAGGTAGCTGATATATGTATCAATGAGGAAAAACTGGAAGAAGTGGAGAGTTTTGAATATCTTGGATCACTACTAACTAATAATGGAGATACAATGAGGGAAATTAAAAGGAGGACATCTGTCGCTCTTCAGAAAGTAAAACAACTAAATAATCTGCGCAGAGGAACAGACAGAATTACAAAAATGTGGACAGTAATACTGTGTCATCAGCATATCTAATCTCTGGCATTTCATAACCTCCAATTGTTATGGCATCGTAATATTCTTTGTCTACATCTTCTCTAACATTCCTCATTATATTTTCAGTATACAAGTTAAATAAATAAGTATGGCGACAATATGCACCCCGACGGACCCCTTGTTTTATGTCAAACCAAGTTGTTGTTTCACCATTTATTCTTACTGCTGCTTGTTGGTCTAGATACAGCAGTGATGTTAGCTGTATCAAATGTGTTGGAAATCCCATTTTTTCCATTATTTCCCAAAGTTTCTGTTGTACACAATCAAATGCCTTTGAGTAGTCTGTAAAGGGTAAATATAAATTCACATTAAACTCTCTGCATTTCTCTATTATTAATCTTATATTGAATATATGATCTCTTGATCCTCTTCCTTGCTTGAAACTAGCTTGGACCATATTGACTTCTTCTTCTATTTTCTTACGAAGTCTACCCATTACGATTTTTAACAGAATTTTACTGGCATGACTAATCAGGGCAACAGTTCTGTAGTTTATGGATAATTTCAGGTTACCCTATTTTGGCAGTGGTATGAATATAGTTCTTTTCCATTCTTTTGCCCACATACCTGAATGCCACATCTTTTTACATAGTGCATGATAGATTGTTGCACATTCCTTTCCTCTTGTTTTAATAAGTTCAGCTGTTATCTCATCACATCCTGGTGATTTATAACTGTTCAGATTCTTTATTGCCCATACAACTTCTTATATTGTCGGTTCGGGTTCTTTCTCCTCCAATAATAATTCACACTGTTGATTTCCACTTTCACAGTCAGTTGTTTCGTACATTCCTCTGCAATATTCCTTCCATCTTTCTACAATTTCCTCTGTCTCTGTCAAGGTATTCCCCATCTCGTCACAAATTACATTTAGCTCAGGTGTGACATTTCTCGTCAATGTCTTCATTTCTTTAAACATTTCACTATCTTTTCCACACTTCTGATGACCTTCTATTCTTTCACAACAATCTTGTATGTATTGTTTTTTTTTTTGTCTTTTCTTATGTTTCTTCGTACTTTTGTTAAAGATTTATATTTCTCTTTGTTGTTGTTAGTCACTTTCCATTGCGTCTTCATTTCTCTACGTTGTTTTATCAGTTCTAGTGTGCCTGCTGTAATCCATCCATTCTTATACAAGCAGGTTATAACAGAGGTATTCTTATACAGGCAGGTTTTAACAAAGGTGTGTTGATGCAGGCAGGTTTTAACAGATTTACAGTGGTGCAAACAGGCGTTAGCAGATGCTGTATTGATAACAGCAGCAAGCAGTACGCGGGAGACGAAGATAGAGAGGAGATATCGTGACGGAGGGAGTGAGCACCCCCACCCCGTATATGTCTTCATCATTAAAGTGATGCCCCCATCACCACCACCCCACTCACTCTTACTAGCCTAGACTGTAACAATAGCACCAAACACAGAATAAGTATATATGCTAACTGCAACAACAAGTGTACATACTAACTACAGATCAAGTATATACACCAAGTACAAAACAAGACTGGGCACCAAACAGGAAACAAGTACACACTAAGTACAAAACAAGTATACACATCAACTAGAAAACAAGTATAACGTCTGAACTCTCGGTACCGAAATTACCACTTAATTTTCTCTCTCCACGAATCAGATGTTCTGTATGCACTTCATTCTCTCTCCACGAATCAGATGTTCTATATGCACTTCATTCTCTCTCCACAATCTGGGATGGATGCTCAGTCTCAAACACAAAAAGGCTCCACTCACTTCACAAGCGAGCATTAAATCTTATTTGTGACAAACACCCAGTACAGACTGTAGATCAACACAAACAACTCAAAATTCTACCCCTCAAAAATATAATCATTTTTAACAAAGTTAAGTTTGTTCACAGAATTCTGTCGCACAATGCTCCGCCTTACTTGTGGTCACTGTTTACATATAATACTAAACATAGCCAGCGTTTAAAAAAACTGTCTTCTTCCTAAACCCAGGATTGATCTGTACAAGAAAAGCCTTGCATACTCTGCAGTACAGCTCTGGAACACCCTCCCCTACCATTTAAAATCCATTGGTAATACTTCATCCTTTAACTCAAACCTGTTTCATTATTTACTTGCTTGTAATTATATGCCTCCATAAAATAACCAGCACTCTCTCAACACGTGACTCGCCAACCATCAAGTACTAAATGACATAGTTAGAAAAGCAACTTGTTAGATATTGTTAGAAATTATTTTAATGTCTGTTTAAAAAACATATGTTAGAAGATCTGTATTTACAATGTATTTTTGTTTATGTATATGTCTGCGTATGTATGTGTGCGCGAGTGCTATTTTATTAGGTTAATTACTTCTTCTCTTTTACTTTGAATGTAGTAGTTAAATCTTGCACTCTTCTGATATGTTTTTTCCTAATTTAATTTGTATATTTGTACTAAATCAATAGTGTGGGAAGAATGAAAGATGGAGTGATGAAGGGCAGAATGTAAGACAGGCCTGCGTGCCCAATTCTTTACCCTTGAAAAATAAAGATTATTCATTCATTCATTCATTCATTCATTCATTCATTCCACGACTCAGATGTTATATATGCACTTCATTCTCGAATCAGATATTCTATATGTACTTCATTCTCTCTCCACGAATCAGATGTTCTATATGCATTTCACTCTCTCTGCACGAATCAGATGTTCTATGTGTACTTCATCCTCTCTCCACGAATCAGATGTTATATATGCACTTCATTCTCTCTCCACGAAATCAGATTTCTATATGTACTTCATTCTCTCTCCACGAATCAGATGTTCTATGTGTACTTCATCCTCTCTCCACGAATCAGATGTTTGTTATATATGCACTTCATTCTCTCTCCACGAATCAGATGTCCTATATGCACTTCATTCTGGGCGTCCCTCTCTTAAGGCACTCACCGTGATATTATACAACCACTGCTCATATGATTTACTGTTAAGAACTACGATTGTCAAGAGCTTAGGTCTAACTTGACAAATTAGCACGCTGTTATCGGAGGAGGAGACCCAATTTTCTAGCACTAAGAACTGCTTGAGGACATCGCTAAATGTGAGAAGAAGGTGTCTCTGAGACATGAATGTCTCGGCTTAACATGCAATGCTCCCTGGAGAGTGAAGATGAAATATAAAGAACTAAACTGACTTCTCAAATCTTATCAGCGACAAAATCCGAGACTGGCCGAGGAGTCACGTTTCTAACCGATCTGACCAATCTTACTTCGTTCCACGGGTTACTCCTATATAAATTATTTTACGCATCCTTGCTATTAATTTCCGTATTGGAAGCGACAATCTAATAAACATCCTTTAAAATGCTCAGCAGACTTGACTACAGACCAAATTAAAAATAATATATATATATTTTTTTTAAGCTGGGAAAGTACTTTCAGCACGTGTGATACAACCTACACTTGAAGCACAGATGAAAGAGTGTCGGATACCTCACATCTGGAACAACTATGCACCTGGTAACAGGGAGAGACATACCAGGAAGTATACAACAGATGCAGTGGCGGGTAGCAGCCTTAGACCAAAACAATGAGAAGACAGCTTTCCTACTTCATAAGCGGTAAAACGTCAAAAATAAAAGATACGAAAATATGCTTTTTTCTGAAACTAAGTTTTTTTTTTTCATATAAAATTATCATTCCAAGAGAACATAAACACCTGGCCAGAGTGACAATAACTACTGAAAATCATGTGACATGTTTTCTACCACTACTCAGTAAAAGGTTTCTGTAAGTTTAAAATGTGTTTAGTGGGTCAAACAATCTTCTACACAACCCCCCCCCCCCCCCCCCGCTTTTTTCTAAAAAAAAAAACAAACTTTCCTCTCATTCTTCAGCGTTGTAGAAGACACAGTCAAAAAAGAAAAGAAAAAAACCTTTACTCTCACTCTTCAGCGTTGTAGAAGACACAGTCAAAAAAGAAAAGAAAAAATGAAAAAAAAATATGCAGAATTTCAAACTGTAGTCGGCGTGGGCACTGCATATATTATGCGTACAATAAAGCTGATATTATCACTGCAAAACCTTTCCTTCATTTCCTCTCCACTTCAGTCCAACAATAGGCAGTAAGTAGTGCTGAGCACAGACTAAACTCTAGTTTCTCTACAGCAATGTTTCTTCAAGTCCACTTGTCTCCTACAATTATTTGCTTCGTGAACCAAGTACCGACAAGAAAACTCAAGCGTTAAGACAAAAGAAACATTACTTGGTGTTCAAGAGATTACTAAAAATGGAAAAGTGTTAAAAATATACTTCAGTTTCAGTGGAAAATCATTTAACCATTAATCATTTTTTATCTTTAACAGTTGTGTTTTAAGTTATAATTACTTTTACATTTGAATGATTCTGTCTCGCAAAGCACCTCTAAACTCCCCATGTAGTGGTATGAGTGTAATGCTTCTGTAAAAAATTTGTTCTAAAGATTAGGCTGCAGCATACTGAAATAAAAACTGGTAAGAAAAAAACAAGCATGCGCTTGTAAAAAGGCTTTAAACGCAAAATGAAAAGCACAACAAACATACATAATGTTGTTATGCAAATGACGGTCATGTAAATACTGCAGCACTGTAGTTTCTTATCTTTCTGTGGCCTCTGTTCTGAAGTAACACCACTGAACTCTATGAAGGCCATCTCGTTATCTTTCGTAGACAGCGAGCAAACAGCGAGAGTCTGTTGCAAAATTTGAGGGCAGAAAAAAAAAATACGGTAGCAGATGACAGATGAACCGTACTTGATTTGCTTTGTTAGAGACGTTTCAGACAGTGGATGCTAAAGTATGTTGTATCAAATATATCAAAGCTGCCTAGAACAAACATTTCTTTGAAATCCAAACTTGGTACCGATTATTCCGCAGAAAATAACAGCTGTAGCTGTATACAGTGTACACAGAGGGAAGAGAACACTGCGGAGTGTGGTGGCACAGCCGCTGTGACCAGAGAAAGAGATATCCTTACCTCCAACCTCAGATCGCTATGTTAGAAAACGATCATTATGTATTCATTGATGACAGAGTCCTCACACGCTATGTTAGAACACGATCATTATGTACTCATCGATGATAGTCCGCACAAAAACTTTTTTTTTCTAAACAGCCCATTCCACCAGCTACAGACATCGAAGCTGACTTTCCATCCGACTCAGATGGTTTGCTTAAATATCTTTACAACGATGTACCTGAGCTGGTAGTTGCTTGGGTGAACACCAACCCAGCAATCAAGCAATGTGTATTTATATCTGTCAGAGCTGGCAGCGTTGTCGGAGACGAAAGAGAAATGTGAGCCTCACAAACTTCCCTCATACTAAGATAAGACTGCTTGACTAGGTGCAAACACAATCACCATACAGTGCCAGCTCTTACAAGAACAGAACCGCAGACACTGCCACTCTAATTACAAGCCTGCTTTAGCAACCTTTGAATGGCATAAAGTAGTATAAACAACTGAGCATACAAAATTACAGAGAGCTACCAAACGTTTCATTGCAAGCGCAGACAGAAAGCTGGCGCCTTTCTCTTTTCTTTCACATCAATAGTCAGCACTTATTACTCATTTTCCTTCATTTTAATGACTGGCATTTACTCCTCGTATTCCTTTACACCCAAGACTAACACTATTCGCCTCATATCCAGGAATAGCATTTTTACTATCCTCCTCTTCACATCCAAGACTAGCACTTATGTGCCTGGTTACTTCAAATATCAGAAAGACTATTCTCTTCATTAAGAACACGGCTATGAATACGAACATCAACCTCAACACTTAGTTTTGTTTAATGACAACAAACTCTGAAATAATAAACAACATAGGTGCCTATAATCCACACAAATAATATAAAATCAAAACTGAAAGGTTACATCTTGTATACTGAAGACGGATAAATCATATCAAATAGTCTCGGAGTGTACTGTGCTGTCTACTCCCGCGTTGGAGATATAGGAGATAACAATAGCAGACAATTTTTAAAGTTTTCTTTTACGCTCACATGGTGTGAAATCAACTGTGGCCACCTTGACTGGTCTTGTAGGCATACACTCCCTTATTTCAAAAGCAGATTCCCAACATGCATACATCTGCAAGAAAAATCCATTTTTAAAGCCTGGTATATAGTAAAGAATGGGGTCCCAATCGTACTTCTTATGGTGGTGGTGGTTGGGGGGGGGGGGGTGTTGGAGAGAAGAGGAGACATAACCTCCCAAACCAGCAATGGTATGTAACCCTGGAAATCACTGTAAAGTATTATAGCATGATCGCATGAGAGGCCATGAGCTATTCGTACGCTTAAATAGATACAGCAAAAACTGTGGTACACAATGCATCTCAGGAAAACAACAAAAGCTGTCCTAGACAATATACGGATATACTGGCGCACAACAGCGCTATATGCTCATTTTTTAAAAATGAAAGCGCGTAATGTACTCAGATCTTTAATTAAATTATGGTCGCAATTCGAGTTTTCCAATCTCCTAAACATGAAATCTTCACAGGCCGTACAACAACTTGGCATTACGTTTATGTCCAATAACAATGTGCTTTTCTCTGGTAAAAACTAAAATATCTGTTTCATTTGGATCTATGATTCACGTCATGGTGATATTTACCATAACCTCCTTTAAAATGGTAACACCCGTAGCCTACTGTACTAAATAAAAGTATATATACTTCAACATTATTTAAAAAATAATCCAAATATTCTGACTTGATGCCAGTGTTTCGAGATCTACACAGTGACATTACTGTCACTTGCACTCACAGACATCAAAAATCTACTCAGGATGAAAATGGAAAGCACTGAAATCTTAAATATTCTCTTCTAATAAGTAAGAGCGTCGTTTAAAAGACATAAATGCAACATTTACGTTTACTGTATTTTACACATTAATCTTTACATCCCGCTTAGCAAATAAGCGTTCGCATATTGCACATTGTAAGCAATGCCCCAATTCACCGCTTAAAATAAATCCCTGTATACTGATGGTTCTAGTTCAAAGCATTAAACCCAAAACTCAAATGTTAACCCTATTCTTTCTTGTCCTACTGGCTACTTTGGCTTTGCTTTCATACACACCAGATCTTACCTCAAAACAAATGCTAAATAGGGACGGTGATGAGGTGGGGAATGCAGAACCAAAGTGATAAAACAGCAGCGAACTCTGGACTATCGCCTTCGGGCATTCTACTGCCATACCTGGATCCTTGTTTAGAAAAGAAGGAGGCGAAAATAGAAAGCAACATGAATGCTAGGCTAATCTAGTTCAGTTTCTTCTGGTGAAAAGAAAGAATAATGTAGCCTGAGTCTTTGCCAAAAAAAAAAAAAAGAAGGAATCGTTGAAGCGATCTGAGATTTTCCAGAAAGGGTGTGTGACGGGGAAAAAGCGCAAGGTCATCGTGCAGTGTACACTTAGAACAGGATGCGATTGACACACTAGAAGCCTTCGTGTCAGGTGTAAATATGACCTCTTTCACAGTCACGATTCAGTCACGCCGTTTGTGCTTTGTATTTGTTTTCTTAATTTAAAACCACACTCTCAAATCCTGCCACACTGGAAAACGTTTCAGATGTGTCTTGTTTCCCTTCTGTTTCTAGCTGACACCTCTACTCTCTTCTCACATTACACTGGTTTCTTCAGTCAAGTAAAGGAAAGACCGCACATCCCAAACATAAACACAACTGATCATATTTTACATTAGAATGTTCAGTGGAAAATAACCATAAACTAAATGTTTAACATAAATTCAAGTATACGTTTATATCCAAGCGCGGATAAGAAAACACTAAAATGAACACGGGAAAATAAAATATTTAGACACTTCTTCCTAAAGATTTTGTAAAATAAATAAATAATGGCAGACTGGTGACAGATTTACCGTGCAGATCTTCTTCTCGCTCTTCCGTGCAAGCCATAATGTCCTCGTTTCCTGTAGGACTGCTGGTTCAGTTTATGGCATGTATGTGAGTTTCTATCAACAGCGACTTATCACATCACACGTCCACACGTGGATTATGTATATAATCACATCTACCACACCAGACATGCATGTATTTTCTTCAAGTATACAAATATAAAGGCATATGCATGAACGGCATAAACGTACATCGCTGTACCCGCAACCCACCTCGCTGTGTACATAACATCTAACCTTACGCTACCTGTCTCTAGTCGACCTCTACAATACTTGAACACAACGATAGAAAATGAAATGAAAACATATATGTTCATTAAATACAGTATAAAGAAAACATTACTAATAAAATTATATCTACTTCTAGTACTGAACATTAAATCCCTTGATGGTCGGTGGTGGAAATTATTTCTTCTTCTTCTTCAGCTTTCCGAGTCATTAAGGCTCATTGATGCAGACAAAGTTCGCCTCCATTCGTCTCTATTCTTAATCTTCTCTCTCCAGTTGGCGACACCAATTTCTTTTATATCCTCTTCTACGTTACCAATGACAAAATAATGTAATAACTGCAAATAAAAAACGCACTAATGAAACTAAACTAGAAGCCTTGTTTGCGTGTACTAAAATCTAACTTTGATAAGGATGAAAATGTAAGTCATTTATAATGAACTGTCACTCTTTAATCATTGAAAAATGGAAGGATACGCTGATGCTTTCTATAAAGCAGACTAATACTGCAGAAATCGCATTCACTCAGGTTTTGTAAGAAAACAGCCTCTTGAAATGAATATCGCGCCATCATATTCCTTCTCTACTAAGTTCTACTTCTTTCTCACCTGTGACTGATAACCTATCACACTTCACAAGTATTTAATTAAACATTCACTATATTCCAACTCATGCACTCTTAAGCTGAGCTTCTTGCAAGTCACAGCTAAGTGCTCCCTTTTTTTTCTTCTATTTTTTTTCATTCTTTATCACAGCCTTACTGCAGTGACTTTGTGTGTATTTATATGTCTTGTATTTATGTCTTGTATATACTTGGGTGTCTGAGTGGCGAAGTGGTTAGTGCACTGGTCTCTCATGGCGAAGGTCGGGGTTCGAATCTGGCCGGCGGCACCCCAGCTGTAGAAATGGGTACCCGACTTCTTCTGGAGTTGGGGAAGGAAAAGGCAGCCAGGCGTGATAATGACCATATCACCCTCTAATGTGCTGACAGGTCAAGGAAAATATGGGCACTAACACCATATCCCTGTGTGCCTCTAAGGCATGATAGGGTTACCTTTACTTTTTTTTTACCTTTACTTGTATATACTTACAGCTAATAACTACTGGAATAGCTACTGGTGTCTTTATCATGCGTGTATCATTATGTTGAAACATCAGAGTGGAAGCTTCTATCTTTCGTGTATCAGTGGCTTAATGGTCCTTCTCCCCCCCCCCCCCAAATAGTACTAGCATTAGGGGAAGTGAGAAAGCGACGATGGAGTATGGTCTCGTGATTTTTAAAATGTCATGGCCATATTCTCTCAAGCATGTGACATTCTGAAATCAGATTAATTAATGCGCGCTCGCACACAAAATAACTTACAGTGGACGAAGTTTTGCTTAATGAAAAGCATCGGATTTCAATATACTTTATGAGTTCGCCATATTACCGCTGGGGTAATTGCTAGTGAACACATGATATACGCCATCAGCTGGAGAAGCTCTTGAGGTGAGAGCTCACTACATCTGAAATTCCAGTCCCGATCGATGCTATGTTACACAAAATTAATTAACGACTTGTTTTGTCGTGAGAATCATTACGGGAGCAATGAGGACTACACCAAATACAAAAACTGAAAAAAGATGACATGTCTGCAACCAATGGAAAGTATAAGAGATATCAGAGCACAGAAGCAGACAGACTTCAACGGACTACCTTTGCAGATAACTAAGGCATATAACAGATAACAGCTGAACAGACTAGAGCGTGTACAGAACGAGGCAATTAGAGTGGTGTTGGGTTACATCAGGATGACGGCCAAGCGGTTTCTCCTTGAGATGCTGAGTGTCAGGTCTAAACTCAAGTATGCTCAGGTAAAGGCATACGTCAGGGTTGCTGGCAATAAGGACCATCCTCTCCAAAAGGAGCCGTGGTTGATAAAGGACAGACGCTTCAAAAGAGGCAGATCCTGGATGGCTGAGGCTGAGATACAATGTCAGTGTGCGATCTAGAGGAGGTGCCTAAAGGTGATAACTGGTTATGGATACAGAGCGGACTTCAGCTAACAAATGTTATCATACAGAAGGTTCGTGAATGTAGAGACTGGGCACAGGGGGCAGCTGAACCTTGGGTTCTAGATCTCATCCAGCATCATTGTGGGTCTTCCGACAATAATGTATACGTATGGCTCAGTGACTCAGCGCAAGAGGATGGGGTTTAGTTGTCTACTGCAACTGAAGAGTGGTGGCATAATGTTCGGGGGCCTGCGAAGCCATCACATCAAGTATGCGGATGTAAACCGAGGCCGTGTCTTGGCAATGGAAGAGATAGTTGCCCATGATGTAGTTCATGGCGCCATTTTGAGGGATTCACAAAGCCCATGATGTAGTTCATGGCGTCATTTTGAGGGATTCACAAAGCCCATGATGTAGTTCATGGCGTCATTTTGAGGGATTCACAAAGCCCATTATGTAGTTCATGGCGTCATTTTGAGGGATTCACAAAGCCCATTATGTAGTTCATGGCGTCATTTTGAGGGATTCACAAAGCCCATGATGTAGTTCATGGCGTCATTTTGAGGGATTCACAAAGCCCATGATGTAGTTCATGGCGTCATTTTGAGGGATTCACAAAGCCCATGATGTAGTTCATGGCGTCATTTTGAGGGATTCACAAAGCCCATGATGTAGTTCATGGCGTCATTTTGAGGGATTCACAAAGCCCATGATGTAGTTCATGGCGTCATTTTGAGGGATTCACAAAGCCCATGATGTAGTTCATGGCGTCATTTTGAATCGTAGGATTGATAAAAAAATTTGCTTTAAAAAAAAAAAGAATGGGTTCATTTGTTAAGCCAATCAACTTTGATGATCCTAACGTGGCATTACTGTTCAGGACATGCAGGAGTACATGGCAATGAAATGGCAGACGGACTTGCTGGACATGCTAAAATAAATGGGAGACTGAGAATGGACAAGAGCGACACTGCTAAAGCCGTACTGGAAAGGCTGCGGGGAAAATGAAGAGCAGGAATGGAAGAACAATGTAATTGTGAAGCGATTGCTGGAGCTATGACAAATTAAGGATGCTGGCAGGAAATCTTAACTATGTGACGGAAAACGCATAGTAAACAACCAATAAGTGATGGGAACTATTAACAAACATACTCTTGGACAGATGCCGCGGCATGGGGCGGGGCATATATGGAGCTGTCCTGAACGCAACGAGGAGTCCTGTGAACTAAGCCAATAATGAGTGAACGCTCAACATGTGGCGTGGCTATCTCCAGAACCATTCAGTTCCTCTAGTATATGCCAGGTATGGGTGAACCATAAACTCCTGGATAAGACTGAGAACATCACGGGGATAACAAGCAAGAACAACCAGACGCATGCAGGAAAGAAATCTCTGACTAAAAAGTACTCTGTGGAAAACTTTCCAAGGAGCAGCTGGACATATGCCTAAACTGACGTGTCAGCAACTAATGCAACTGAAAATACTGGTGTTGGTCTCCCCCCCCCCCCCCCCCCCCCACTTCACCGTACTAAACAACGAGGAACACAGGAAGCTGTTAGTAGCTACATGGAAATTTTCCAACACAAACCAGAGACCCTAAAGTTTGCAACCGAAGACCTGTAGAGAGAGAGAGAGAGAGAGAGTTACAGAAAACGTTGTGTTTGTGACTGACACAATGTCAGTAACTACTGTATTAAAGAACCACAGATATGAAACCCTCAATGAACTACGAACTGCAATATACCAGTTATCTAAGCTTTTCTCAAGAGCGGTATAAAAAAAAAAAAAGTTACAGTCGTATACAGGAGAAGTAAGCAACAGACATCCTAGCAAAAGAAAGTGACGTATTACCAGAGACAGATACAAGTATAAAATATGAGGAGGCCTTTGATGACCAGGTAATCATTTTTCCTCTCTGCACTAGTCATAACAGATTAATGCGCCATCAATGAACAAGCCCAAGATAGCTCGACCGACACGTGCACAAGTGACACCAGTTATATTTGACGGAAGAACATATTCTACAAGAGTGCCCAACATACGAGGAGCAGAAAAAAAACAGACGTGGCCAACAGCTATATCAGTCCAAGAAAAGTTCTATAAGAATGTACACCAACTCCAACTGACCACCGACTGATTCAAAAGTGTTAAAGTGGACGTCTGAAAATGATCGAAGAATTTGTGAGTAAAACTCGTATTCTTATGATTACATATCAATGCAATGAAAGGTTTTTGGGTGTCAATATTTCCCCTAACGGATAACGTCCTGTAGAAATGTTCAGGGACACCAGCTGGGATATTGCTCTCCAGCGTGCTTCAGGTCAGTGATGTCATCTCTGACTACAGCTTTGATATTCCTCTAATATTAGCTTGGACTCGGAAGAATGATGAGTACTGTCTCATACGTCTGGCATTGTGACCATTTTCGAACAAAAGTATTCAAGAGTCTAGAAGTACTCAACTTGCTACAAAAAATGTAACTGAAACAAGTACTTGTAGTATTAATATTAAGGTGGGCGATCTAATTCTGAGAGAGGAGGGAGGGACATATGCGTTATGTTTCGTGTTGTTTGTAGCGTACCTACTGCCGTTTATTATACATTATAAATATATCACTCCTCTAACCTTTACACCTGTGAAACTATCACTCCTCTAACCTTTACACCTGTGAAACTATCACTCCTCTAACCTTTACACCTGTGAAACTATCACTCCTCTAACCTTTACACCTGTGAAACTATCACTCCTCTAACCTTTACACCTGTGAAACTATCACTCCTCTAACCTTTACACCTGTGAAACTATCACTCCTCTAACCTTTACACCTGTGAAACTATCACTCCTCTAACCTTTACACCTGTGAAACTATCACTCCTCTAACCTTTACACCTGTGAAACTATCACTCCTCTAACCTTTACACCTGTGAAACTATCACTCCTCTAACCTTTACACCTGTGAAACTATCACTCCTCTAACCTTTACACCTGTGAAACTATCACTCCTCTAACCTTTACACCTGTGAAACTATCACTCCTCTAACCTTTACACCTGTGAAACTATCACTCCTCTAACCTTTACACCTGTGAAACTATCACTCCTCTAACCTTTACACCTGTGAAACTATCACTCCTCTAACCTTTACACCTGTGAAACTATCACTCCTCTAACCTTTACACCTGTGAAACTATCACTCCTCTAACCTTTACACCTGTGAAACTATCACTCCTCTAACCTTTACACCTGTGAAACTATCACTCCTCTAACCTTTACACCTGTGAAACTATCACTCCTCTAACCTTTACACCTGTGAAACTATCACTCCTCTAACCTTTACACCTGTGAAACTATCACTCCTCTAACCTTTACACCTGTGAAACTGCAAGCTTTCTTGTCATACACACAAGCTTAGGAAAGCAACGAAAGAGTAGATTTTTCCCTAAATGACCTCCCACATATAAACGGTCCAGACACAATGTAGCTCCCTGTTTCCTGTATATTCCACTTACTTATCCAGTAACAGCCTCTAATTTCCACTCATCTGTTGCCATATAATGCTAGTCCCACAAACAGATTGAGAGTGATAAAGAGTTTATTTCGGAAGGCCAGGTCGACTCGCTTAACTAATTAGTTATTATGGATATCGTAGGCGGAAGTTGTTCGGAATAATCCTGGCAGCAGGTGACTGCTTAAGCTGACGCTCGTCAAACTGGTACACGTGTAAGCTTTGCCTAATTATGCCACGAATATGAAACCTGGTAATTTTAACAATCGGTCCATCAGATTCCGTGTTAAGATTACGTTAGTTTATCAGTACTCAAGAAGTTACACATTTACTGTACTATACGAATCATAACAAAACATGACATTTCTTCATCTCTGCGATTATTCGCGTCACATTTTCCAAATCTTCGTAAACGCTTTTCAACCGCTGAACATTACACAACGAAAGTGGAAGATTCACATAAATCAGTTCGTGAGAAAAGGGCTGCAGAAGAAGCTTTCTCCGAACACGCAGACAAAATAACTGCAAGATCTTGAGAACAGACAAAAGATTTCTTAGGAAATATCAAATAAATCAATAACAAACTGGATACGATTAACCATTTCTATTCCTTTAAGTCTGGCGTGGGGGGGGGGGGGAGAGAAGAAGAGAGAGTGAAACTGCAACTGTTTTCTTGTACACTTTCTACTTCGAGCGTTTCCTTTATATGCCACTATTATCTTACACCACTGACTTCCGTTTTATTTTCCGTATAAAAACATCTCCCCCATTCCCCATTCCATGGGAATTCTATAAAACTGGCGTGTCTCACAATATCTATCAGAAGTCTCTATACGAACGGCGGACGAACCTCTTTAGCGTACCATTCACATAAAATTTCTCCATAACGCCATGTTGCTTACCAGTATACTTACTCACCCCGAACATTGTACTCCAGCAGACTTTAGCTGTAGATCAGGTAAATAATTATAAAGCACGAAAATTTTAAAACGTATCTTTAGATTAACTGTGAGCTCAGCTAATATATCCCTGCGACTGGGTGGCTGGCCACCCCTGCTACATACTTTATCCATACATCATTGTCTTAAATGTCCTTCCCTGAAGCCGTTGTAGCATGTTGACTGGCCAGTCTGTTTCCCTCAATTCCATCTTACCCAACGAAAACCTGTTTAGTTAATTAAAACCGGTGTGTTCCTATATAAACAGATGTAATGCACGAGCAAAGAGAAATAGGAAAATACCTTGAACTTTAAGCGTGTGAATTTTTCTGTCCATAACATACTAGTAGAATCAGCCTTTTACCCGTGTGGTACCCGGGATCTGCAAAGAATAGGACCACTGTACCCTACCATGCATGATCGTAAAAGGCGACTAAGGAGGGTTCAGCATAGGGCCAGCAACCCTATCTGGTAAAAAACTATCAGACTGCTACAGAAACAGAAGCAAGGGAAAAAGCAAATGCAGGTGGAAGGAGAAATGCGTATCAGGAAACTGAGCCCATGAAGGTTGTGGATGAAAGCCAGCCACTGGAAGTCCCCAGCCCGACTGCAGACCTCCTGGAACCTAAACAAAAGATGCATATAGGCAGCTGGAATGTAAGAACACTAAACCAGACTGGAAAACTAGCACAAACCATCAAGGAAATGCACAGATACAAACTAGACATACTAGGAATACAAGAAGCAAGATGGACAGGACAAGGCAGAAGGAAATTAACAACACAGCACACAGAAGATACAATAATATGGTCAGGTAAAGAAGATCTTCATGAAGGAGGAGTAGCATTGATTATAACAAAAGAAGCATCAAGAGCATTGCTGAAATGGACCCCAATAAATGAGAGATTATTATATGCACGGTTCAACTCAAGATTCACGAAGCTGTCTATTATAGTTTGTTATGCACCAACAGAAGCAGCTGAAGAGGAATTAAAAGAAGATTTTTACAACAGCCTCCAAGCCACAGTAGAAACAATACCCAAGCATGATATGCTACTCATCTTGGGCGACTTCAATGCAAAAGTAGGTGAAGGAAATGAAGATAGAAGAAGAATCATGGGAAGAGAAGGAATCGGAGAAATAAATGAAAATGGAGAAAGACTGTGCAGTTTCTGTGAAGAAAACATGATGACCATCGGAGGGACAATTTTCCAACACAAAAACATCCATAAGGTGACTTGGAGGTCACCAGATAAAACCACAGAAAACCAAATCGATCACATACTAATAAACAACAAGTGGAAACGGTCACTACAAGATGTGCGAGCAAGGAAAGGAGCAGATATAGGAAGTGATCACAACCTTCTGGTAGCAAAAATAAAACTAAAATTAAGGAAAGCCAGAATCGGAGAACACAGAAAGATACATTTTGATACAAGAAAACTGATAGACCAGCAAACAAGAAATGAATTCTCAATAATACTTAAGAACCGCTTCAGTGTCCTACAAGACGAAGCAGAAATGTCCATATTAGAGTTCAATAAAACACTACAGGAAACAGCAAAAGAGGTGCTGGGATATCGGAAAAGGAGAAAAGAGGAATGGATAAGTGAGACCACATGGGAAAAGATAGAGCAAAGAAAAGAAATCAAGAAAAAATTACTGAACACCAAATCACAACGGCTTAAAGAACGAGTTTTAAGTAATTATGCACAAAAAGACAAAGAAGTGAAGGAATCATGCCGTCAAGATAAACGTCAGTATTATGACAACTTAGCAGAGACAGCAGAGAAAGCAGCATATACAAATGACATGAAAACCATATATAAAATCACAAAGCAGATGACAGGTAACTTCAATACAAGATGTGAAAGTGCAGTAAGAACACAAAATGGACAACTGGTCAGTGGAGAAAGAGAAAAAATTGAAAGATCGAGGGAACACTTTAACACCCTACTAAACAGAACACAAGCAGCACAAGCAATAGATATACCTGAAGCAAAAGCGGAACTAAACATCAATACAGGACCAATAACAATAAATGAAGTAAAAGAGGCGATAAAGATGCTAAAATCAGACAGGGCACCAGGTGAAGATGAAGTGACTGCTGAGATGTTGAAAGCAGAAGAAACAGAAACACCAAAACAACTTTGCCGGATATTACAACAAATTTGGGATTTAGAAAAAGCCCCAGAGGAGTGGAAAACTGGTCTTATAGTAAAACTACCAAAGAAGGGTGACCTCAGAGATTGCGGGAACTGGAGAGGCATTACCCTACTGCCACTCACTAGTAAAGTATTTTGCAGAATAATCATCAACAGAATTGTACCAACACTTGAGGAAAAACTTCGGAAAGAGCAGGCAGGATTTAGGAAAGGAAGATCATGCATAGACCATATATTTGTACTTAGACAAATATTAGAACAGGCAAATGAATGGCATAGCACAACATATGCATTATTCATAGATTTTGAGAAAGCCTTTGACAGTGTCAACAGAGATGCACTGTGGAAAATCCTAAGATGGCATGGCCTCCCCCATAAAATAGTTAATGTAATCAAAGCCCTATACGAGGGTTTTCAGTGCAAAGTTATCTGTGGAGAACATACCTCCAGCAGCTTTAGGGTACAAACAGGAGTGAAACAGGGATGTGTACTATCACCAACATTATTTATCTTGGCAGTAGACTGGTTAATGAAGGAGGCAACATCAGACAAACGCAGAGGATTACAATGGACCCTTAACACAGTGCTGGAGGACCTTGACTTTGCGGACGACATTTGTCTATTATCAAGCAGTCACAAAGATATGCAAGATAAAATAAACAAGTTAACCCAGAATGCAAACAACATAGGACTAAAGATCAACGTAGGAAAGACAAAGTTAATGAAGCAAAATGTGAACAACAGAAATGTACTCAGAGTAGATAACAAGTTAGTGGAGGAGGTCAACGAATTTGTATACCTTGGCAGCAGAGTAGTAGAAAATGGAGACAGCACAGAGGACATCAACAGCAGACTTACTAAAGCAAACCAGGCTTTTGCAATGCTACAGAATATATGGAAATCAAATAAACTAAGCATAAATATGAAAATCAGGATATTTAAGAGTAATGTTCAAAGTGTACTACTCTATGGAAGTGAATGCTGGAAAATCACCAAAACCATAGAAAACAAGTTGAATTCTTTCCAGACTAAATGTTTACGTAGAATTAAAAAAATATTTTGGCCAAACACCATAAGAAATAACATCTTATTGGCAGAAATGCAGATGAAACCACTGACAACAATTATTGAGGAAAGACGCTGGCGATGGTTGGGACATGTGCTCCGAATGACTGACAACTCACTACCAAAAGTAGCACTAAGATGGACACCACAGGGGAGCAGAAGTAAGGGTAGACCAAAAGAGACATGGAGAAGAACAACAGAAAGGATGTTGAGCAATAGAGGGCTCACCTGGGCAAGAGCAGAAAAAAAGGCGAAAGACAGGCATTTGTGGAAAACCCTTGCAGAAGCCCCATGTGCCCTGGGCACTTAAGGTTCAGAGAGAGAGAGAGAGAATCAGCCTTTAGAGAATTTGTTAAATCTATTCTTAGCAACTTTCAACACTAGACATTCATCTGCTTCATGATTATTTGGAATGTGGATGTAGACTGGCCGGTGTTTGTACAATACACACAGGGTCATGCTGCAGACCCTTGGTATAATGAACTTGTCCTAAATGTAATCCTCACTTTTAGTAGGACATTTTCTTGTTCAATTTCTTAATTATCTCTAATTAAAGGTGTAGTAGCTACGACACACAATAAGGGAAACGAATGTTTACTAAGGAGATTATTAACCTATTAGATCGATAAGTCCATTTAGCCCTGCAGGCAATTTCTTCACTAAACAGTTTTGTCTTTATAAAAAAAAAAATTGCTACATACACTATTCAAGCGACAGCACATTCCCAGACTGACACAAAACACAGCAGTGGTTCCAAGATTTTTTAAGGTCAAGGAAAGCCACTGATAATTGGTCGTCCACTTTTTCTTCTCCCCCCCCCCCCCAAAAAAAAAAAAAAACTCCCAAAACTTCGTATTAAAGACATCCACACATTACAGCATTCTTCATAATCTAGAATTGCTCCAAAGGTTCACATTTGACTTTTCGAATACCCACAGAGGTCGGCAGACCATAGTTCGCGAACCACTGAAACACATTAAAGTACTACTGTTACGAATCAGTAGCTCTCAGGTGTTGCAAAAATGTATGACAAACTGTATGTGTTGTCCCATCTATTGCTGCGTTCAATTAACTGGCAACTTATGCTCTGGACGAGGGAAAGAAAATCAACAGATATACATAAAGGACTGAATGGCATGCACGGTGTATCTACAACCTTTTCTCGATGACAGGGAAAATTGGAGAAATTCCGAGAGAAACACTGGGCGACGATGTGTAATGTTGTTGTGCCATCTGGGAAAGAACGGAAAATCTGCTGAAAACGTAGGTCAGAATTTTCTTTAAAACATAAAAAAATTACGAAATAATACTTTTTTTCAGAGACGTATGACAATAAACACTGGCTGACTGCAGATAGTTATTTCTGTTTAGCCCTGGTTTCCTCTCTATGTTTTTGTTTTAATCTTTAACGACTGTGACGAGGCATGGGAAAGTCGAGATTAAGAATTAGGCAAGAATTTCGTGTGCGATGAAAAAACTGACGTTTATTACAAGAACTGCTAGAGCCCGTGGGAGAAATGAATTTAAACACGTAAAGATCTGTACAGGTAGGGTAGGACATCATCGGCGGAGGCGGCAGCCGAACTAAAGTTTTAAGATAGTTTTCTTTGTGGTAAACGGTCGCTGCCATACTTTCTTACAACCTCTACATCTATCCGCTCTGATGGAGGAATAACCAAGTCTAAAAGATACTAGCTTTTCAAGAAGTACTTTTTTTTTTAAAGTTAGACTCTGATACATGCTAGATGCGGCCCACACTATCTTGATGTTGAAATGTATACAGAATATATATCCAAAAATACACTGTAAAAATCTGTTGGGTAAAATATTCCAGTGGGTTTTGAAAAGTTTGTAAAGAAAGAATACTACACACAAACAGCTAGATATTTGAGGAGGATGAAATTAATACCTCTAAATCAGCGGTTCTCAGACCCTTTTGCTTCACGGCCCACATGTAAAAGTCAAATATTTTTGCGGCCCACTAATAAAGTATTTTATATTTGCAAGGTATACATCTAATTTTATACTGTTCAAAAAAAGAAACGCAACACTACGTTAATCGTAACGGACACCAAATTTCAAACTTTTATCACAATTTTATTTTACGGAATTAATGTTTCAATCTTGCCATCAAGAAACTCTAATACTATAACAATGAAATGATGTTCATTAAGTTTGGTTTCCACTTTTATTCTTTGAGATTGAGATCTCCGTTTCAGTAAGGTGTACGGCCTCCTCCGGCCTGTATCAGAGAACATCTCCTTGACATGGATCAGCCACTGGATCTGTTGTGGGATGGATGACCATTCTTCCCGCGGCGCAAGAGACAACTGTCGGAGATTAGTTGGCGCCAAGTCTCGTTGGCAGACTTGTCTGTTTAGTCAATCCCATAAGTGTTCTATTGGGTTCATGTCTGATGACAAGGATGGCCACGGAATGGTCTGGTCAGCAAACTTCAATTTAAATCGCAGCATCGTATTTTCTGCGTTTCTTTTTTCTTAACAGTACATAAAGTATTATGTAATATTTTCTCTACATGTTTAACTGCAGAGTCGTTGCTACACAAAAGTTCTTTTATTTTACCTAAAGATGGCACTGTTTCCGGTTGGATAGCATGTCTATTCTGGCTGGAATAAAACAATTGCTGAGAATTATATTTCACCTGCAGAATCTACGCCGACTGTTCTCTAAAATTACATTGTAAAACTGCACGTTTCAGCAACTCGGTCAGAAAGACGCCGGTGTCGCACTTCAAAAGCCATGCCGTCTTTTTATGTACGTCACTTTTCTGTTTGATGCTGGAAGAAACTCTGTCGGGACCATCCTTTCTCCCATAGTCGCACTGCGGACATACTAATAAAGCTACCTACAATTCTACGGCCTGCATCAGTGCAGTCTGCCCCTAGGGCCTATACATTGCGTGAAAATGGTGAATAATTTTTTTTTTCCTGCTCTGAGACTTCAGCGCTGCTCACAATACTCCCTGTCACGGCCCACGGGTTGAGAACCACTGTTCTAAATACATCACGCTTTCGCTTGCGAAGAAGCATATAATCTTTGTGTACAGTGTTACGGGCGCCGTCTATACCTTGTGCAGGGCCCAGTTTAGCCACGTACCTGGCGTACCCATTAAGCAAAGCAACACAAGTACGAGGTTACGGTTACGCCCAAAAAAAAAGGCACCGTCCTCTCAACTTTTACTTAAAGCAACAAAATGTCCATCTAACACACATCAATAGTTTCATGCAGGTTTTCCACTAGAAATAAACGTTATGTACGAACTTCTTTCCCAGCATAACACAGCTCTACTTAGAAGCTTCTACACTGTGGCCGTCTGAGCAAAACAACAAATACTCTTTCACATTCTAACAACACACAAGCTACCAGCGCCATGTGCTTCTGTTTGAAAGTATGTCAGTTCTGCACAAGGAAAAATTAACATTTCTTTGTACGGTAACTAATACACATAACCTATGGATTCTGAACCAGTGAGGAATTCTCTCTCGGGAGTGCGGGAAGGGATAGGGCGAGAGAGGTGGAAAGAATGGGGGGGGGAGAGACTGGTACCACAGACCGACTGATTCAAAATGTTGGAATACTGATCGATATTGCAGACAGAAAGATCAATATTCCAAAAGTTTGAATCCATCAATCCGTGGTCCCAATACATACCCGAATTCCTAAAATTCCTCACTGGTTGAGAACCACTGACGTAACTGCACAAAACAACCAACAACTCTTGCCCGCCTTGAAAGGCCTCCCGTTTAAGCTTAATTATTGTTTACAATTTTTTAATTAATTAACCCTTTCACTACCGAACAATAATCCCACGCACACACATCCACATACACAATATCATAATAAACAGCCGCCATGTTTTTATCCCAGAAACTGATCAACGACCTACATGTTAGTTACATGTTTATTCAACACTTCAATCTCCGAAGCAAACAACAAAACCAGACAGTTTTCACAAAAACATTTCAATTACATGGAAATGGCTTTCTGCTCATTTAACCAGAATTATAAAGCCTAACTGTGTCTTAGCTTCCTCGTGCCTTCGGCGAATTCCGCCAGCCTAGCTAGTAGGGTCGAAATGACGTTGTTCTGCTACAGGCTACATTACAGCGCCCCCGCCTTCATAAACCAGTAATTAGCGTGCTATCTAAATTACCGACTAGCTCAGCACCAGAAGAAAGAAACACAGGGATATGTTAATGGAACGACACGAGGCTGTGCTGGATAGAGAAGTGATTTTACGTAAGTGATACTAGTAACTACAGTGAATAACAATATAAATACGGACATAAACAGTTTAAAGACGTGATTAACTAATTGTAAACACCAAAGGAGACTTGTGGATGAAAACAATTTAAACAGTAAAAACTGATGCCAAGGTCCGGTTAATATATTACTGCGATTATCACTTCAAATTCTTGGATCTTACTAAACTGGCGGTCCTAAGTTATCTCTTTCTCTCCCCCCCCCCCCCCCCTTTCCAGCGTATTCGTTTTATTTATTATATGCACTTTCATTTTTCTTCTATTTTACTGCCTTTTTTTCTGGCGCGTCAGAGTAACTAGAGGGGAAAAGGGGGGTGAGGTTAGAAGATTTTGTTAGGCCGTAATTAAAAGCATCATGCTTCATTCCATTTATGTGATACTTCCATGTCTGCTTACACTGGGTCCTCATTCCTCTTCTATCTTCCTGGAAATGTACGCATTTTTTAAATGTGGTTAGCTGTAAAATGAAATTACGAAACAGAAGTGGCACATCTAAATACAAATTGGGGCTAACGGTTGAATGAAGATGGTCACAAGTGGTCAGAGATAATCAATAGTTTCATTGATAACTGTCAAGTATAGAGTCCTGCTATCAACAATATAGCTAACGCCGAGAAATCTCTTTCAGGTTATGTTACGGACGTGTTTCTTTCAATTCTGTACAATAATTTAACTTTAATATCAATTCCCTGACTGTAAGAAACAGATCGCTGATTACACATGAAAAGATTGTATTACTAAACTGCTGCTTCATTTTTATCAAGAGACTTCAGTACCCTAGCAAACATAGCCGAGAGCCGAGGACCGAGATAAGTGGAAATCTCTTGCTGCAACCATCTTCGGGTGTCTTCGGCACTGGACTGAGAGAGGGATTTCCCACTAATTACGCACATATTCAATTCTGTCTTTTGCACCTG
This sequence comes from Achatina immaculata, assembly GCA_009760885.1. Lineage (NCBI taxonomy): Eukaryota > Metazoa > Mollusca > Gastropoda > Stylommatophora > Achatinidae > Lissachatina > Lissachatina immaculata. Next base: position 32,904,309 of record CM019704.1, read on the forward strand.
ATTAGAGCGTACAGGTTAACCTACGTCGGTTCTCATACTTGGCTTCGTGCGTTCTCATACTTGGCTTCGTGCAGAAAAACTCCACCATTTAGAATACAATAGAATCTATGATTAAACAGCAAGCAGCAGAGGAATGTAAAGGTGTGGGAGGCGGCACGGCAAATGACATCACTGGGGCTTCACAGATTTGTACCTTCATAAAGTTCTGGAGCCAGTGGGTACATCCAGCAGATAAACTACCCATCGTTCGCTGAAATCTGTTAATAGCTAAAACACGTGGGCATTATTACATGAATCCCAGAAATAGCTGCTCCTTTAACTTCAGCTCTCACTTTTATGTAGAAAATATTTATGACTTACTTCAAAAGAAGAATAAGCTATTCGTTTAGACCGCCGGTAAAGCCGTTTAATTATAACTGGAAATAGCGTAACCTAATCTTTTCTCTAGCAAACCGTTCGTCCCGCTGTTCATGTAGAACAGAAGAATCTGTTCAATGTCAATCTTGGGAATGTGTCGCCGAACTTTCCGGTATACTGCTTCTGAAAAGGGCTACGGTCAGACAAGCTTCGGTGAATTCAAAACACAAGTTAGATCACTGGTGGAACAAACAAGATCCTGGTTCGAATCATATATTAAATGTCAGTAAAGCAATGCCATATATGTGTCACCATTAATATCATGTGTACTTTATACGTGCATAAAAACGTTGGCGATCATATCTCTTTGTAACTTACAGAGAGTTCTTAATAGTATATACTGTGTCTTTTTTTAGGGTTGCATGTTATGCCTGAAAAATGTTGCAGCTGTGATTCAGCTAGCACTTTAAGCCAAGTAAAGTCAACCAAACATGACAGTTTGTTTCCCTTGATTACTGCCTTTCAGACCAACCATGTATGCTATCCTTGTTTTCCAACTATGATGTTCTCTGGGAATGTAAAAAGTGAAGCTCCTAGAAAACCTCTCTCTCTGTGTGTGTGTGTGTGTGTGTTTGTTTGTTTGTTTGTTTTGGAGTGGGGTGGGGAAAGAAGAAATGAAAAGGGAAGTATTTGTTGAAAGTTTAGTCATGGGTCAACAGCATCCCACTCGTCCCATTTCATCTAACAGTTCACGGAGATGTGGGCTCTAACACTGGGCTCGTTAACGTCCGCCCAGCCTAACACAGCCAGCAATAAAGTTATATAAAACTGATTACCACAAATAAAAAAAAAAATTTTTTTAAATGTCCCAACTCTTGAGACTTGCTATTGTCTGACAAATTCAATCTGAGACCAGCTTCTGAGCGTCTCGAGAACTGTACTTGCAGCTGCCCAACAACCTTTATGTTGTTTGGGTTTTTTTTCCTCTTCTTTCATTCTTCGGTAAGGTTAGACATGAACCCCCATCGTGCCGTGAAAAGCCACAGCGCTCCAGCGTGATTCGAAAATGCCGCGTGACGTTTCTATTGTTTTATTCATTTTACTCTAAATAAACTTCACATATTTTACTCGGATTTAGTGTTTTATCACTGGGTGTCAAGTTCAAGTTTCTCAGAAACCTATAATGTGTCGATCACAAGTGATTTCTAGACGATGTATCGTAGATATGCTGAGATAAGGAAGGCACTACGTCAATGGTTCTCATATTTTTTTTTCTCAGAATGCAGCACAAACGCAAATTTCTATCGCGACAAGTTGGTTTTTCGCGACAAACCTGAGTTCATAACGCTGGACTTTCGTGTCATTAGCCGTAAACGTATAGTATTTTAACAGATTACGCAGACTATATTCAAATTTTCTATTTGAATATATATTTTTGTAATGAAAAACACTCGAGAGGCATTTTAAATTTTATTATATAAACATTTAGTTTTCAATATAAACATTACACTGACAAAATTTTTTTCTACACAACTGTAACTGCTGAAATAACCGAAAGTTCGCTGCAATTTGAAAAACTATCCTGTTTTTACTATCAAAAGTTAGCAGCACACCACTGGCTCTCTTACGACACACCACTGCGCTGCGGCATGCCTTCTAGGAAACACCGCACCAGACTTTCTAAGTGGAGGTACAACTCCTCGTTTCTATCTAATATTTAATACGACGGGGTTGGTCCACACGCAGAGTGATAAGGTAAAAACTGGATTTGCAAAAACACTGCTACAATGTGGGTAAATGTGAGTGAATCTTCCCTGTTTGCTTCTACTAATTATCTAATACATATATACATATTAGTCACGATATCTATGCCACCAGTAATCATACACTTCATAATTATTGCCTATTAGTCATTAGGCGTGTGACATTATATATATATATATATATATATATATATATATATATATATATGCTGAAAACAGACAACTAGCCTGAACTGACAGTTTTCCCTGGCATGAACGCATGAAAGAACAGGAAAGGATAACTAGTAACTACCAGCATTAGGTCAGAAGAGCTTACACATTTTATGTACAGTCGTGTTATTTTGAGCTTAAACTTGGTATTATTTAATTAAAAAATATACAATTTATATAAAATTCTCTGCCAGTTTTTCTGACAGCAGACGCTCATACTATGGTAGGCAGGCTTCTGCTTTTAGGCTTTTTTTTTTCGCTTTACTGACCTGGCATAAGCTTAGAACAGGTGCAGTGAGCAGTTTTAAACAAAAAAAATATCACGAGATTTTCGGTGGTACTTTTGTCTGAATGTTAGTAAAATCTAATAATTTTTTATTCCCCGGTCACTTTTAAACGACGAATTACAGTTGGTTTTTCAGTTTATAAAAACAAAAACATATCCCAGAAAAAAAAACTGCTGATGATTCATATGAGGAAAAAAAACACCCTAATAACATACAAGCCGGCGCTGTACACTGCCTTACAGACAGTAATGTGCCTGTTCTGTTGACACGCCATACGTTTCCGCCCTCCCACATTTGAAAAACCGAAATTATACGATCGCGCTTTTTATATTTATACAAAGTAATAATTATAATCTGCTTCCATTTGGTATATATGTCTATATGAACAGAGAAACCAGGAAGTTCAATGGTCACTGTAACATGAAAAATTTTAAGCATGATATAAGTACATTCAAGACAGTATCCAAGAAGGAGAAATGAAATGGGTGAGGCTGTTAATATTTAACATTCTGAACATTAGTCTCCAATATGTTGTTAGTTTGTTGTTTTGTTTGTTTTTTTTTTGGGGGGGGCACCTGTTTACTTTCTGACTGACTCTAACAAACTTAAAACTCCGCTACGTGCTGACATAAAGACCTCCTGCCTTTAAGTAAACAGTCTAACAATGAGCAAGGATCGACGAGAATTAAGAACATGAAGAAGAATGGGGAAGAGCGATGAAAGAGTTGAGAAAAGAAACGAGGAAAGAGTTGAAAACAAGCTGAGGAAAACAACCTGAAATAATCTCCCAAACATTTAGTTCTAAACTAGAACTAGGCATGAAAAGAAAGGGAAGAAAAGATAGAACCGTGCAGGGAGTTAAGGAGAAGGGTATCATGTGAAAAGTTCTGACACTTCCGCATCATGGACTCTCAGGGGCCCACAGACTGGCAAAGAACAACCTGTGGCACTGCAGCAGCAGAGGGAAATCATGTTTTCATTGTGAAACACTTCAGACCCATCTCTTGTAAGCGATGTTTACAATTAAAAAGTCTGGTATGTATTATATAACCTTCCTTCCTGACAATGTGCTAACGTGATAATGTAAGCAAAGATAAATACCAAATCAAAAGCTAGTCCCTATCAAACTCTTGGGCTCTCTGAACTTCACTTGCAACAACACTAGTTTCACTTTTAACAAATATAACCTCTCTCTCTCTCTCTCTCTCTGAAGCTCAGCAGTGACCAATGTTCCTTCTAAGCTGTGCGGCAGCGCACGCACACAATCATGCCGCGCACAAAAAGTTTATATGCCGAGCACAGAAAAATAAAAAGGCTACTTTTATTTTTAGTCTTCCTGTGTGTTGTAATAGAGCGGAAGAAAAATGTTGTTACATTAGTTTGTTTTCCCCGATTTCTTTCTTTATTTAAACTGTACTTTGTGATTTAACACAACGATGCCATTTTGTACATAGAACTTTTTTGTTTTTGTTTTTGCTTCACCGCACTACTTCAAGAGCCATGTTATTCTATCAGTAGAAACAGCATAGTGACAATACATGTAACTGTTTAGGTCACGTGAACCAACCAACCACCTTGGCTGTTCAGCCTCGCCCTCCACATGGATTAGACCCAGGCACTGCAAGAATCGCGCCTGGAACTAGGAGTACAGGGATATATTATACTCAGCTTTATTCATTACAATACATTTATGTATTGAATGAACTACATGACGCACATAACGTATTACTGCCGCTTAAATCTATACCCATGCAATGCTACCGGACCCTAATGCAAGAAAGCAATGTGAAAAAACTACCGTGAAAGCAACGACGCTAACAATACGATGTTTATTGAAAGCAAGTAGCGGGGAATATAAAAGCATTTACCTGCTGCAGGGGTCGTTATCCTATATAAAACTGAAATCGACGACTGCTTGCTATAGAACACTACAGAATTTTAGATGGTATATCTGGACATTATTTGCAGAAAATGGTGCATTTATAGCAGACGTGATTCGAGGATTAGACGACGCACTTTTGTTCGAGTGATTTCTTCAACTTCTCTTCTTCAAGTATTGTATGTTTTATTTGTCCTTAATTGTGCCCAGCTTTTTAAAAAGAAAAAAAAAACCCGAATTTCCAGTTTTAGCGGAGTTTAATTTACAATAGTAGATGCAGAGAAATGTGCGCAAGTGAAGTCAAACAGTGTGCTGCGCCCTTGGAACTTCCCCAGAAATAAATTCTTGGACCCGCTAGATTTGCGCTATTTTATTAAGATGAGAGTGTGGGAACTTCAATAATAGGATGCAATTCGTGTATGAGTCATAACAATAAACGAGGATGCCACTATAAACATCCTACTAGCTTTCGTCACCTGATGCGCGTTCATCAACCTTGTCATCAATGCCCATACAACTTTTAGCTCAGCTCGACTGTACTGGATGCTGTTTTTCTTGTTATCTTACAGCAGATACAAACTAACAGTTCTTGACGCCTGATGGCTAGGCAAAGATCTTCAAATGAAGATATCACGTAGGTTGGGAATATGTTCCTTTCTTTAAGGCTGAAACTAAAAAGCGCACTTTACCACAATGGGGACAGGTTTATTTTCCATTCTACTGGCTAAGCACTGTACCCTTCAGTCATTCATCGCATGTAAATCCTGGAAATGGTGGTAATGATGATCTTCCTATAGCAGCAATCTTGGATATATGAACGTGTTTCTTCTTCTTCGTTCACTTCTACCAAGATCGCCCCGTGATCCTACTGAATTTACTCCTGTGGTTCTCGCGACAGTCTCATTTAGGATGGAGGCTCAGAGCATCGCAGGGCCTCTCTCTAGGTCACAGAAGCGGTATTGCATGACACTGCGGTTTTCGTTGCACCAGTTTAGTCTAGAGCTGGACTTTCTCACCGGAAAACCTCGACTTGGTTTAGATATGAATATATTCCCGCCGGATGGGAGGTGGTTGCCCATCCAGCCTAGAGTTGGACTTTCTCACCGGAAAACCTCGACGTGTTTTGGATATCAGTATATCCCCGCCGAGTGAGAGCTAGTTGCCTATCTAGACTGCACTGGTCCAGTGTCTCCGACTTCACCATTTCGTGGTCGTGGCCGCTACTCTTCCTGTTGGTGACCAGGACGAAGCTTTTGATGAACGTACTTAACTCATTATCTTCTCGCTTCTTCAAGCTAACCTTGCGGTGTTGTTAACTGTCACCGCTTAATCTTCACTTATCTACATGCTCTAACCAGGGCTAATGGGAACCAAATGATGGACTTATGAGACTTAATCTCTGAGCAGTTTTAAACAAAATTCTTACTGGATTAGAATTTTCTTTTAGCTTTTCTATTCATGGCCATCCATGTGTACATTAAACCTACATTATGTCCGCGTTCTGGACTGGCCGAGATCTGACCGTAAGCCTAGCTGGCCTTATGTTGGTCGTTATTAGAGGAGATCAGACATTAGGTATAATTTACTATTATAGCTTGTTCTAAGGTTAATGGGCATGTTTATCATCACTTTAAAACACTGACAGAATGTAAATTTGAGCAGTAATTGTGTGGAAAGTAATCACAAAATAATTATCACATTAAATAAACAAATCTTACTGTAATTTTTTCAACGACGCACAAACAAAAAAAGTACAATGCACAGACCAGTAGGCCTACATTTTCTTTTCACCATATGATGACGCGATGTACTTTTTCATCTTCTCTTGTCATTTGGTGAATCTACAGTGTATGCAGAGCAGCAAATTGTAAATTAACCGCCAAATAGATGACAACACATTAAATTATCCAACGACATCTCGACCGTCAATACGAACGGGTGCAAGCCATCGCATGGCTGTACTGACATCTTTCCAGATAATCTAAGTACCTGAAAGTACCGAAGATTATTTCGACCGTCTGTCATAGGGGAAATGGGAGCATATTTAACATTCCATGGAGGAGGAGGAGGAGGAGGAGGAGGTGGTGGTGGTGGTGGTGGTGGTGGTGGGTGGGTGGGTGGGTGTGTGCGTGCGTGCGTGCGTGCGTGCGTGCGGATGCCTGTTACCGCACAAAAATTAAGAAGCCACATGGTAGCTGAATTCATCAGTTCAACATCTGATAGTTTTTAATCAGTTACCCCCCCCCCTTTCATTTTACTCTTGCTTTCCTCGATGTACAGCCTGCATGTCTGTTTTGTATCAGGAGACCATATATATCATTTCTTCCTTGATACTGATAGTAAACAGAGCTAAAAATACAGGCTGGTCTATGTAATGCTTGACACAGTCCAGGTCTGGCTAAACCTGAAACTTTGGATCGGCTGCTATTAAATTCTGCAGGTACGCTTATCACTCTTGTAGACACCTTCACCTTCCAGAGAATTTTAAGCAACTATATCATCGCCATCATCATCATGTGCTCCGAACTCTGGTGACTTTCGGCCAGCTTCTTCTGAGCGTTGCATTAACTAGTAGCTAGTCCAAAGTATATTTCAGTTACCTTAGTAACATTTTTATCACAACTATGATATACTGCAGAAAAGTAAAGTGGTAAAAACGCAATCACCTGGACCCCCTGACTATATAAGTTATCAAATGCACTGTTCTAAGGTTTACCTATCGGGTGCAGATCGTGCATTTAAAAAAAAGCACAAAAAAGGTTTAAAAAAAAAAAAAAGTTATGTGACAAATTTCGGCCGCATCTTGGACTGGCCATCTGGCCGTAAGTTGATCTGACGGTATATCGGTCGTTACATGAAGAAGTCATGCACTAAGTACAGTGCACTACTATAACATGTTACAAAATGAATAGACACCTTTGCCATCACCTTTAAAATACTGACAGAATACAAATTAGCACAGTAACTGTGTGTAAATTAATCACAAAGCGTTAATCACAACACGTTAAATAAGGCATCACCGTGTAATAACTTTCCAGCGATACACATACACGTTTCCCAATGAGTACACTCTGTACTCACTATATGATGATGCAGCACGTTTGTTCAGCTCCTCTTTGTCTCAGGAATTTATAGTGTATGGATAAAGGCAAGTGTCTGTAAATTAATAACTAAATGAATCACAAAACATTAAACAGTCCTATGGGACTTGGACCGTAAATCGGTTGGTAATAACTTGGCATACGACTGTATTCTCATCATCTGACACTGAAAAAAAAAACAACCCCTTCAAGCACTTCAAAGAAAGATAACACCGAGAGAATTCATCAAATGTTTACAAGCATAATTCTCACATCTGTATGTATCTACTAGTATATGATAAATGTATACGCACTTCAAAAAGTGCATACATGAGGAATATTACTGAGGATAATTTCTGTTTTGTATATCTTCGAACTGAGGGAAATCTCTGGATAAACCATCATTCCATACTGTTAAATTTTTGTTTTTGTTTTTCACTATTCAGTGCAAAACTCTACATCAGGGGTAGTCAAACCCTGGCGTGTGAGCCACGTGCGGGTGGTCTTTGAGTTATAATATGCGGCTGGCAGAAGTACGTCATACTGAAATCTTTTTTTTTTTAATATCATAGTTAACATCAAAGGTACTTTTTTTATGTCTAACTATATAATTATTTGCGGATATAAACTAAGATCTTACTCAACATACTAGACCTAAGGAGTAAACTCTGGCTCATTCCACACATCAATCCTCCTCCCAACCCACGTTTCTTCTTTCCTTCACTTTCCTTTCTTCTTTCTCTCTTCCTTCCCCCTCCCCCAAAAAAAAAAATTCCCCTGAAGCTTGCGACCTACACACATCTCACATTTGTCGCATGTTGTTCTTACTTTAAGCAAGTTGGGCCACCTCTCTGTAATATCTTTTATATTATTTCTATCTCGTTCTCCCTTCCTCCCCTCCCCTCTCTTTCTCTCTCATCCCTTCAGTGCCCAACATGCACGACGAGGATGCTTGTAGCAAGATTCCCACTTTTATCGCTTCCTTGCTATCTTTCTCGCGGTCTCCCACGTCAGTACTTTATCTACGAGCATTCTCTCTGCTGTCTCCCAAGCTTCTTATATGGAACCCATTCCAAAACAGTTGGTGGTAATTATCCGTCTGTCATTCTCATAATGTGATCAATCCATCTCCATCGCCTCTTTTCAATCACTACTGACGATGGTGTCCTGTTTCTCTTAACAAGATGTCATTTATTATTTGCCCAGAACACTCCTTTGATCTTGCGTAGACACTTGAGTCTGAAAAGGGTCAAGTGTACGTGCAACTGTCTGTCCAGTATTCGCTCCCGCGTACATTACTCCACATCATCAACATACATATTGTCACGAACTACGCAGTGTAAACAACACAAGCCAAGCACATGCACATCATACTACAGCTCATATCAGCGAAATGAAAAGCTATCTGGAAACCTGAAATCACTAGAAGCAACAGTTGAAGTTTGCGTCTCAAATTTACACACACGTCTTAGAATGAAGAAGACGGCGATGCTACAAGCATAACAACACAATCAGAGAGGAAACCAGCATAGGACACAGTTGTAATGTATTCTTCTATTTCAGCCCTGCTCTGGTCAAGCACATTACGACCTACTTACGGCTCTATCCGAATGTCCGAATTCAATTTTAAGCTGCCCCATGGCCTTGATGATGGCCATCATGGACTGAACTGTATTGCTATAAACCACGGGTTTGTACTGTTGACATTCCTCTTGTGAATATCCTTTCTCGTGAATGATTCTGAGCAAGAAGGAAAAGTATATATATGAATAAATAATCAAAATACTTTTTTCAAAATATGTGTAAAAAAAAAAAGCATCTTCCAAGTACTGAGCCAGGTCTCAAGCTGTCACTGGAAATCATCACTTACCATAGAGCTCTGCCATTACGTCTAATAACAGAACACACGCCTACTTCTAACTTCCCGTATACTGTTATTTAAAGTAGACTGACTTCAGGAATGCTGCTAAAGATAACGACGTGTACATAATCCAGTGCAATGGTTTCTTCTGATGAAAGTATTTCTGATCAGCTAAAGGTTTCAAGCTTATTCTGGCACTTCGATCATTTTAATTCCTCGTCTAGTTAGTTACAACCGTGCCTCCCTATTTACAAACTTTAGAAACACTCTTTTCTCATCATCAGCGCATTATCAATGCCCCGGTGAGTTCTGAATTTTTTTTCCCATGGACATGACAAAAAGGTTTCAGTATTATAAAGTAATGCCACAGTTTAATTTATGTGAGAATATCTCTCCTGTAAACTTGTAAAGCCTCTAGACATATTCAATGGTGGATTTGGAAAGAACTGGAAAAAAAAATACAACGGATTTCAGAGGATGTGACAATAATTCCTCTAGGGCTTCCAGCATTGAAAACAAGTCAGAACTGCTGCTTTATTCTTGTCTAATTATGTTTAGTTCTTGTGGTTTCGTCACACGAGGATCATTCTTATAAAAAGTCATAAATAGCTAATTCACTTCTGAGAGATCTGTATTACCGATTTCAGTAATTACAACCAGGAAATTAAATTCTGGCAGAACGGAAAAAAACAAATACACATTTTAAAAAATGTCATATTTTGACTGCTAGGCTGAGAAAACAAGTTCTTGTAAGAGATGAAAGGAGCAATATGGCACAGAGTACTAGGTCAACAAGCTCAGGGTAACTGGTAACACATAAAAAAACGAAATGATAAAAGGAACACCTGAGCACATTTATGAAAGGACCAAATTCCCCCCCCCCCAAAAAAAAAAAAAAACTGTACTTAAAATAACACAATTATAATTTGTAACTTTTTTTAATTCTCCCTTTCACTCTACATTCATCCTGCGTTGGGTCTGTGTTTGCAGTTATAGCTGTGATATCTGCATTTTTTAGCATGGCTTACTTTTACGACAGCCATTTCCCATCATCCCTATTCACTCAGCCAAACTAATGTTTATTTCGGGGGGGGGGGGGGGGGAACCATTGGGAGGTAGAATAAGGTCTTAGTCTGGCTGTAGTCGGCTGACCCTGGCACAGACAGCTACGAGTCACTGGCCACTATCTCATTCAGCTTGATATTGCATCTTCATAACCCCTCCCCTCATATTTTCTATAGCGATGATCTTGGCAGAAAATTACAGGGGAATTGGTTAGCGTAGATTTCACCATCAGCGGAATTAATATAGCAGCCTTTTCTCTGAAATTTCACTATCACAAGAAACACTTCAACCTCCACTTCATTGGCCAGATCACAAACTGCATGTACAAGGACCATGTGGAAGTTAATCACAGCCATGATTCACTTTGATTCGCCTGCCTAATGTGGATGTTATCACTGATAAAAATCATCCTAGTTTCCATAACAACATGTACAATAAAGAAGACAATAGAGGAATTAACCACAAAGGGCAAATATTCGTAGAAGGAACAGCTGTTGAAGAAGTAAACCATTTTGCATATCTCAGCAGCTACACAGACCGGGATGGTGACACCAGAAAAGAAGTTAGAATTCGAACTGCAAAAGCAGCATTGAGCTTCAAGAATTTCGAGAACATATGGCATTCAAAAGTTATAATCACAAAAACCAAGTTAAGATTATTCAATTCAAATGTAATATCCACCCTCATTTATGCATGTGAAAGCTGGAAAACAACTAAAGAAATAGACAACAAATCAGACTTTCAAAAACAAATGCCTAAGGAAAATACTCTGTATAAAGTGGAACGAATTCAAACCTGTCTCATGGGTGATCAGAAAAAGAAGATGGACATATGTCAGTCAAGTGATGAGAAGAAACAATCAGAGGATCCCCAAACAAGCTATCAAGTGGAACACAACAGGCTGAAGAAAAAGAGGTCGACCACATGAAACTCTAAAGAGGACATTGTTAAGAGAGCCTTAACTTGAAGTTAAGTGGGCATAACATCCCTTGAAGACACTGAAAAACTCGCCAAAGACAGGAAACCTTGGTGAACTATGTGACGTTTACCGGCACGGGAATTATGAAAGATGAAGAGGAATGAAAAACAGAAGAAACACAGAATGGGATTACCAATATGCAAGGAGTCACAGACATCATGGAATAACACTGACATCCATTCTTCTAGAACAACAGAAAACAAGCCTGACAGTCAAAACATTCTAGATAGCCCTGCTTTTTTTTTCCATTACTTCTTCAGTATTTCACTGCTCATTTACTCATCCTCAACTGACTATAGGATAATGATAATGCAGATATGCAATTTTTTTTTTCCTTTTAATCATTTTGTGGTTAGCTTTTTGCTTTTCTGCTGCCCCTGAAGTAGGCTATACTTGACCAAAATAATGTTAAGTCTTGATTTTCTTTTCTTTTCTTTCTACTTTATATAAAACTGCCAAATCGCCTTATCCTACCTACAGTGTTTTCATTTTCTTGCAAGAATACTTTGTGGGATGGTATTGTGGAGACGGAAGACATGTTCTAATAAAGGACATTTATCATTGTATAAACTATGCATTCCTGTTACACATATGACATTATTTGTTCTGTGTGACAGCCAGGTTTTAAATGCCACGCCTATTTAATTTCATGGTAACTGGCACCCTCTAAATCCATTTATTCTCATTCTGCTTCTATTCACATTTTTCCCTCTCTGATATATTTCAGTTGCTCACAGAATGGACTTTTTTTTTTCCTGGATGTCTTAGCTACTTTGTTCTGAAAAGATTTCTCTCCTGGCACTCCTTTTTTTCTTAAATCAGATTCTGTTTGAGGATTCCATGTCAGTGCCTGTCTTGCTATGCTAGTGTCGGGTTTCCTCAGAGTGTGTCCAATCCACCTTCATTTCCTAGACGAGGAAGACCTAGACTTACTCCGACAAAAGAAATTATGACAGTGCTCAGAGACAAGGGATACACATGGAAGGAAGCAGAGAATAATTCCAAGAACAGGGATGACTGAAGAGCCTGACCCGTGGCCTATGATCTCAAGGGAGCGAAAGACGATGATGATGATTCTGTTTAACTTTCTTCACAATTTCTTCTCTGGATTTTATTTCACCAAGTTCTCATTTTCTTTTAATTCTTTCCCTATTTTATGATCCAGGTTTGTTATTCAGTTTGTTGGGACGATAAAGATGATCTTCTGTTCCTATAAAGTGAATCTAAAGCTATAAACTCAATATGACTTTCCTAACAATTCATTCTACTTTGCTACCCCTACAGATTGCTTTCCCCATATCCCAAAATGTATGCAGACTATCTAAATACTTTGGTATTCATTTACCAAAATGTACAGAGATAATATCTGTCTTTCACATCTTCAGGAGTAAACAGACGATTTTTGTCTGCCACGGTTTTCGTAAAAAGTTCAGCTAGAAGACATAAGAGAGAATACATAGACAATATGGCGAAAGCAGCAGAGAAAACACACACAAAAAAACAGGAGATAGCAAAACTCTATCAACATACAAAAGAGGCTAACGGATACTATTATAGAGACCAATCTTTAGCAAAACTGGCACTCTATTAACATCAAGTAAAAACCAAAAGCAAAGATAGGCCAAACACTTCCAAGAAATACTTAATCATATCCAAAAGAACTGATAGCCCTTGAAACCAACTTACCAATTCCACAACTAAATGTCAACCTAGATGAAATTACATTGAACAAAATTGAAACAGCAGTGAATCTAATGGCTAACAACAAAGCTGCAGGTGAAGATGAAATAGTCAGAATGTTAAAAGCTATTAACAGTGACAACATGATCCAACTACAGAGAATGTTTAATAAAGTCTGGAAAGAAGAAAATGTCCTTTCAAAATGGAAAAAAGGAATCACTGTTAAAATACTAAAAACAAAGCCAACCTTAGCGACTGCAATAATTGGGAGCAATAACCTTGCTTTTTGGAATTGCCATAGTCTAAATAATGAAAAATGGGCATTGACTGGGTTCATGTGACCCAACTAGAAGATCTTATTTTGCAAATGACATAACTATTATCAGTGACAAGAAACAACAGATACCCTGTCTTCAATGGCTAGCAAAATAGGACTTGAAATTAACATGGAAAAAATAAAAATAATGAAACTTCCCATTAATCAAAAAGGAAAAATGTAAGCTGAAGGAACAGCTGTTGAAGAAGTACACCAATTTGTATACCTTGGCAACTACATAGACCAGGTTGGTGACACCAGAAAGGAAGTAAGAATTCTAATTGCAAAAGAGCATTGACCTTCAAGAGTCCTGAGAACATATGGCACTCAAAAGTTATAATCACAAAAACCAAGTTAAGATTATTCAATTCAAATGTAACATCCACCCTTTTTTATGCATGCAAAAGCTGAAAAACAACTAAAGAAACAGACAACAAATTAGACTCTTTTGAAAACAAATGCCTAAGGAAAATACTGGATAGAAGGTGGAATGAATTCAAAAACAACACAGAGATAAGGCACATAAGTGAACAACAACCAGTCTCAAGAGTGATCAGAAAAAGGAAATGGATATATTTTCAGTCACGTGATGAGAAGAAACGGTTAGAGAATCCCAAAACGAGCTATCAAGTGGAACAACAGGCTGAAGAAAAAGAGTTCAACCACATGAAACTCTAAAGAGGACACTGTTAAAAGAGGCCAAATCAGCAGGCATAAAATTCCTTGATGAGGTTGAAAAGCTCACTGAAAACAGGAAAACTTGGTGAACTACCACGTGAGCCCTATGTGATGTTTAATGCCATGGGAAGGATGTAAGATGGCTTTCCTCATGTCCCAAGGGGGAACAACAAAACAATAAGATGATATTATTTAAGTGAAATGCAAAGCCTAGCTTCTCACCGAGCTCCCCCCTCTCATTCACCAGACTGTTATGACACAGCCAACATTCGGGCTGTGCTGCTATGAAGACAGGGAACTGATAAACTATGGTCCACCAACTCTGAGTAATAAAAAACATCACCACTCTCCATTTTATCTGGAATTTTTCAGTTTCACTTTGTGGGTTTTTTAAAAATACAGACCAAAGCTCTTCCCAAGTTATCCTAAAGGGAGCAATTTCTGAGAAACAAAAAGTGCTCAGTCTTTAAAATTACGAGAAAGAACAATAACCAGGAAGAAGTTTCATGCAATGTAACTGTCCTGTAGGTTAAAAAGTTAACATGCTGACATTCTCATACTCACTTCATCTGTTTGACAATTGTACTCTTTCCTGACTCACCAGCCCCTGAAGAAGATAGACCAAAATAATGTGTCACATTAGATCCACAATAACAGATGGTAAACGCCATTACTGTCACAGCTTGTGATAACATGAACAATATGTAACAAGGTCAACAAATGATAAATGGCGGGGAAAGCACAAAATAGAAAGCTATGCTAAACAAGAAAAGCCAATCATGAAGAACTAATACACTGTAATGGTGACCAGGAAGGTAGATGATTCAAAACCATAAACTTAAGAATTTTCGCGAGTATGGAAGAGGGAAATGGCGAAAGGAAGTGCAAGGGAAAAAAAAAGATATGGGCAGAGAAGACAGAAGCAGAGAGAAAAATAAGGCTATGGAAGACAAGGAGAAAAGATAAAAGGTATGTAAGACAGGAAGAGAAACAAGAAAATGAAGGTAACTAACCAAAGCAAAAATATGAATGAACATAAAAGCTCATATAGGATCTAGTAAAGATCTTCAGACACAAACATCAAATTGGATTGTGAATTCTCTGCGAAGAGAATTTTTTTTTGTTAGTTCCCAGAGCTGGCTCAAAAAACCAAGTTTTGAGTGCACACTCAAATGCAGGTTTCTTGGTGCAGATCCAGGAGCAGGCTTCCTGGTGCAGACCCAAGAGCAGGTTTCTTGGTGCAGACCCAGGAGTAGGCTTCCTGGTGCAGACCCAAGAGCAGGTTTCTGAAAAGGCTTGAAGAACACGTGAATTCTTAATGTGCTGGCCAGACTCACACAGCATGTGTCATGTTTCCTGGTTATGGTCAGTTCTGGATCACTGGTCCTCATAACTGCTATCACAGTTTTCCTCGCACAAATGCTTTTAAATGCACAAGCACAACATCATAAGCATTTTACTTAATTAAACCACTACAAGAAAGGATAATATGAAAATAATAAAGGCATAACTGCTACTTGGAACTAGAAGAAGTCAGCCTACTGCATCAGAACATAAAATACCAGGGGGAAAAAAATAGCATTACAAAGCTTTAGTGTAAGATTTCTGGTACACGATGGATCCATGACAGAGATATCAGCATAGAATTTAATGTGTCCAAACAATGACTCTGGAAAACTTGGCAAACTACTTTGCCAGTCCTATGTGACGTTTAACGGCACGGGAAGGATATAAGATAAGATATAAGATAAGAAACAATGACTCTACCCTCCTGAAACACCTAACAGTCTCTGGATACCTTCCTGTAGTCAAGATTCCTGGTGTCTGTGATAACAATGACTCATCAATAATTCAAAAGATCATGAGGGCTTTTCCTGGCAAAATTTTTACTAATACCTACCATCTGTCCTCTGTTACTCTAATAAGTTTTTTTCAATATTTTTCATGTCAATTTTACCGCAACAATATCTTCGACATAAGAAATTACTGTTTTTCAACATATACCATACACAGAGTTCTCTATTATTCTGAATGAGCGAAGACTGAAAGGCATGCTTTACATATTCCAGTTCCATTTCACAGTACTGAACACTATCATGTCCACTCTGCTGGAACTATCTCAAAACAAGTTCTTACACTATCATGTCCACTGCCGGAACTATCTCAAAACAAGTTCTTACACTATCATGTCCACTCTGCCGGAACTATCTCAAAACAAGTTCTTACACTATCATGTCCACTCTGCCGGAACTATCTCAAAACAAGTTCTTACACTATCATGTCCACTCTGCCGGAACTATCTCAAAACAAGTTCTTACACTATCATGTCCACTCTGCCGGAACTATCTCAAAACAAGTTCTTACACTATCACGTCCACTCTGCCGGAACTATCTCAAAACAAGTTCTTACACTATCATGTCCACTCTGCTGGAACTAACAAGTTCTTACACTATCACATCCACTCTACTGGAACTAACTCAAAACAAGTTCTTACACTATCACGTCCACTCTACTGGAACTAACTCAGAACAATTTCTTACAACTATTACATCCGCTCTACTGGAACTAACTCAAAACAAGTTCTTACACTATCATGTCCACTCTACTGGAACTAACTCAGAACAAGTTCTTATAAGATTCCGAAATACTGATGGATTTTCATGATGACTGCATTATGAACTAACTCCTGACTGACATTATTTACTGTCCGTTTCCATACTTAAGTACTCATATATATGTCCCGTCCCTGGTGATAATGAAACTCAAGATCTCCTTGTAAAAGACCTCAGATTTCCAAAATGGTACATTGGAGCACTGTACCTGGCATGCTGCCCACATTTTTATCTTATGTTTACTATAGCTCTCTACTGTCAATACTGTCAACAGGCAAATTTTCTCCATGTTCTATGTTGTTCTACAGCTCAACATATGCAAAATTAAAATAGTACAGCAAAAGGTTATATCTGATCATGAACACAGCCAGTAAAATCAGATCAAATGAATAAATAAACAATAAATAAATAAATAAATACAAGAACAGTACTGGGAGAAGTTATTTCAGGTTGGTGGGAAAAAATCCTAGAGCAGACAGACTGTAGCTAGACAAGACCATCAACAGGTAAAACTATTTTATAATACAGACTGTCACATGACAGCTACAGCATTTAAAACAGGCTATAACTGTAAAACTAATTAAGACAACTCCTAGTTTAAACTGCAGCCAGACAAACTAAATCATATTCTAGAACAGAATGTAACAAAGATAAAATTATTCTAAACCGATACTAACAGAAACTGTAATCCAATAAAACTACTTTTAACATATTCTAATAAAGACTGCAATTTGACCAAAGCACTTTCAAATACAGTACTGCCCCTGGAATCCTAACACCTGAGAACTCGAAAAACTTGGAATCAGAACGAAAAATTTGAGCAAATTTTGCCTCGGAATCTGAATGGCCAGCACGCTGTTCGTGTGTGTGTTTGTGTATACATTTCCCCAGCGCTTGGGCCACCCATATGCTTTGTAGGTCAGTTCTTTGTTGGAAGCTGCAGTGAAAGCATCTTGTGTGATTTTTGCTGCTAATTTTATGCTTTTGTGCCTGTTTTGTGTTATTTTTTTTTATATCACAAAATGCTCCTTTAGTAAAGGCTTATCTGCAGGAGAAAAATCTCCTGATGAAGGCTTTTCTTGTCCTGGACAATGCTCCTGCGCATCCTCCAGGTTTAGAAGATGATTTGGTGGGCAAATAAAGCTTCATCAAAATAAAATATTTGCCCCCCCCCCCCATACCACTCCTCTTATCTAGCCCATGGGCCAGAAGGTTATCTTGAACTTCAAAAAATTATGCACCAAGACTATGTTCCACAGATATTTGGAAGTTACAAATGAAACAGAACTGACCCTCCGAGAGAGCTGGAAGGATCACTACAGTATCCTCCACTGCCTAGGAATCATTGAGAAACCTTGAAGGTAAGTGTCTTTGAGGACAGAAGAACAACAACAGTTTTGATATTGTTTTTTTCCATTTTTGTTTTTCACCTCCGACATCTTAATTAAATAAATGAAACATAAAAGATTACATTAGAGAAACTGGAAATTATTCTGCAAACAATGAAAAATGTATCCCTACCAAATTTATTCTATACAAGTGGGGTTAAATAAAAATTCCAAATTAATAATTTACGAATGGCTTGTTCTTAGAAATAGAATTTCCTGCCAGATCTTCCTTCACAGAAACCTTAAATATGATTTGATTATTATCAGTGCAGAAAACAGCTTTTCAACATTCAGTTGGGCGAGTGGCACCGCGAAAAATTTTTTTTGCAATTCTAGCTACATCACTTATAGCCTTTGGATAGGCAATGATGATTTCCCCTATGCAGTAATCATGCTAGGATTTTTCTAAACTTGTACAATTGTATGAGAGGTGATTGATAAGTTCTCGGCATAAGGTACAATGGATTATTTGTGGACGACAACTTTTTGGGGTTATTTCTCAACATAGTCCCCTTGCAAGTTTATGCACTTAGTCCAGCAATCCTGGAGCATACAGATCCCTTCTTTGTAAAGTCAGTATCTTGTGCCAGTAGAAAGTGATCTACAGCATGAATGACATCATCATCTGAAGCAAATTTGCGACCAGTGAGCTCCTTTTTGAGTTTGGTAAACAGGTAATAGTTCAAAGGGGCCAAATCTGGCGAATACGGAGGATGTTCAAGAAGCTGGAAGCCGCATTCATGAATGGCAGCCATTGCCACCGCCAACTTGTGAACTTGAGCATTGTCTTGATGAAAGATGACTCCTCTCCTCAATTTTCTTCGAAGCTTTTCCTTCAATCTGACCCGCAGTTGCTTCACAAGATTAGCGTTGTAGGCCCTGGTGACTGTTCTGCCCTTTTGAAGATAGTCTAGCAATATCTGAATTCCAAAAGATGGAAGTCATCACTGTGCCTGCAGACACAACCACCCTTGCTTTCTTTGGAGGTGTGGATCCATGATGTTTCCACTGCTTTGACTGCTCTTTGGTTTCTGACTGAAAATGATGAACCCAAGTCTCATCCATAGTCACAAATTGCTGAAGAAATTTTTCAGGATCTGCAGTAAAATGGCCAAGATTGTCTCTTGACATGCTGAGACGCTGTCATTTGTGATCAGCTCCAAGAAGTTTCTGGACCCACCGAGCAGAGACCTTTGTCATTTGAAGATCATTGTGAATAATGACATGAACACGTTCCAGGGAGATTCCCAGCTCGGTTGCAATGTACTGCTCAGTTAGTCGTTGATCCTCCATTATCATGTCATGGATTGTGTCAGTGGTTTCAACGGTGGTTACCATTCTTGGTCCTCCTGGACAGGGGTCATCTTCCAGACTTTCCCTTTCATGTTTGAACTGAGCTGCCCATTTCTTCACTACGCTGTAAGAAGGGGCACTCTCTCCTAGTCTCTACCATATCCTCATGGATCTCCTTCGATGATAAGCCCTTGATGTAGAGGTAGCAAATAAATGCTCGATGAGAAATTTTATCCATTTTCTCAATTTCTGCCACCCCTTTCCACTTCAGTAGCCAGTAAAAAAAAATTGGTTGCAGTTAATTTCTTGAAATTTGGTGTTTAATCTTTAACCTGATCTACAAATGCACCTAATATCAACTGTGTTTCAAGTATTTGTACCTTATGCCAAGAACTTATCAATCACCCCTCATGCATGAAGTACTTTACAAAATACTGGTTTGTCAATACACCATTGGGTCTTTATTATTTTTTTTTTGTAATGTAAAACTAAACACAGTTTAGAAACATCAGCAGAAAGTAAATGTTCATGTGAAATTTTTTCTTATCTGTGGCAAAATTTAATCTTGATAAAATGTTCACAAGCTGAACCAAAGTCAAAACTGGCTGATTCTCCTTCATAAAAAATGAATATTGTCATCAATCTACTGGTCTGATTACTTCCAACTGATTTCACTGTATGCGTTTTATCACATTTTTAATAATATAAACAGTTACAGTAATTGGCAATCTCCAAAAGTTTCAGTTTTTCTATTTTTTTTTAAACTGGTAATTTACTGGTAACTGCTGGTTAACAGGATCACCGTCTGCAATCAGTTTTGATGAGCGGTCATGTTTCATTTCTTATAATCTTGCTGAAATTTCTTTATCTGAACTTCTACTTGGCTGTTGTTTCATGTTTCAGCAGCTTTAAGCCTGAAAGTTCCATCTTGTTCAAATATGCTTTAAAATCCAATTCTTCATCTGAAAAGAATGGTTCTAAGTTACCAGTGCTTGTAGCTTCTTTGTCCTGTGCTCCAGAAGTTTCAGCTAGTGTCTGAAAGCCTTTCAAGCTTATTATTGCATCAATGAGTGCCTCTTTCATATCACCAATATGGTTGTCATTCAACAATATTCGGTTCATAAGACTGATGTAAACAGCAGCTAACAGGATTTAATTATAAAGTAAGAGATCTCTTCTTGTAGTCAGTGAAGATACACCACCATCAACAATCATTTCTCCAATTTTGTTTCAGGTGATCTTTTCGCTACAACAAGAATCTTATTTACACTTTACATCCTTCCCATGCCATTAAATGTCACATAGGGCTGGCGTGGTAGTTCACCAAGTTTTCCTATTTTTGGCCAGCTTTTCAACTTCATCAAGGGATTTTATGCCTACTAATTTGAGAGAGTGAAGATGCCCATTGAGGCGGCAATCAGCAACCCACAGCTGATATGCCAGCATCAGGGTTAGTGACCCATACCTGACCAAGACCCTGTAACTGGCCTAGCCTGGCTAACAGGGTAGGGAATGCCATAGTCCCCTTGTTTGTGGAGTCTGCTAAAGAAGCACTGCACACCCCCTACTTTTTAGCTGTACTACAGGACTGAAAAGTAGCCACCATAACCCTCTCCCATGCCAATACGATGCTGTGCCTCAACATCTCTACAGCATTGGCTGCAAAGAACACCAGCTCGCAGTTACAGGGAGATCGTACAAGTACAAGCCTACTAATTTGGCCTCTCTTAACAATGTCCTCTTTAAAGTTTCATGTAGTCGATCTCTTTTTCTTCAGCCTGTTGTGCTCCACTTGATAGCTTGTTTTGGGATTCTCTGTTTCTTCTCATCATGTGACTGATATATGCCCATCTCCTTTTTCTGCTCACCCATATGACAGGTTGTTGTTCACTCATCTGCCTTATTTCTGCATTGTTCTTGAATTCATTCCACTTTATACCAAGTATCTTCTTTAGGCATTTGTTTTCAAGAGTCTAATTTGTTGTTTATGTCTTCAGTTGTTTTCCAGCTTTCACATGCATAAATGAAGGTGGATATTACATTTGAACTAAATAATCGCAGCTTGGTTTTTATGTCTGTAACTTTTGAGTGCCATATATTTCTCAAGATTCTTGAAGGTCAATGCTGCCTTTGCAATTCTAACTTCCTTTCTGGTGTCACCATCCTGGTCTGTGTAGCTACAAACTTGTGGACTTCTTCAATAGCTGTTCCTTCTACATATATTTTTCCTTCTTGATTAATGGGAAGTTTCATTATTTTTGTTTTTTTCCATGTTAAATTCAAGTCTTATTTTACTAGCCAGTAAAAACAGGATATCTTTTAGTATCCTCCGAGTAAGAAATATGAGTACAAAATAGTGATACATTTTATGCCCATCTTTCTTACAAGGTGGATAATAAAAAAAAAGCTAAGTGTAATTTTTTAATCTATTTTTTTGGTGTTTTTATCTACTACTTTTTTCCTGTATGTGATCCTTGAAAAAAGGCTTATTGGATTATAACAAGAAATATCATTTCAAGTGAATCCTCATACATACAATCTATAACTAAAAACTGGACCATTTCGAAAATGTTTTATTTCTGTTCATGTTGGTACTACTGTTTGCTGCTGACATTCACATTCAAAAAAGAATATTAATTTAAACTTGTAAAACCCTGTTTCTGAAAAGCTCTAAATTACCATCTGACACCAGCCAATGGCGAAAGGCCCAGCCTTTGTGACGATATTTAAAATACTCCTATATGGCAGACAGACGAGTGACGCCCCTGGTTAGGCTATGGTTAGATTCAAAAGATTTCCTATGTAAACATTTAAACCACTTTTGTAGGTCAGAGAGGGAAAAAAAACTTTTTCCAGACAGTTTCTCTTATCTTTTATCTTGAAACAGTTACACATTTTTTATGTGTAAATTAACAAATATGTGTACAACATTTAAACTTATACTCAAATGTCGAGGGGAATGCTGTTTGCTACAAACTACTAAGCAAGTATCAACTTGAGAGTGAATCCTGAAAAACTTCACTGATAGGGCTTGGGACTTGAATTATAGGTCCAAGGTGATTGATAACTTCATCAAGATGATGAAAACTAAACAAAAGGGGAGCAGAAAAATAACTTACCTAGCAAAAGTAGCTTCACTTCTCGGGCCGCCTTTTCCCCATCAATCCGCAGAGATTTGTCAATTTGTTTTGAGCGCTCTGCTGCCTCCTTGTCCACCTGACTGGTTACACAGCCCATTTTCGGTGAAAAACGGTACACAATATCCTTGTAACAAATAAAATAATCACTGGAAGATAATTCTACACGAAGCTAAGTCCAAATGAAAATGGAAATATGTAAACACATTCATTCAGACCGACTTCCAACACATCCTAGTGGCTAAAGCGCACCGACTGCCGTCTCGTCAGCTTCGCTTCTTCCTAGTATTTGAACTAGTTGCCCGGATGAAAACTTACGCATGCGCAGGGATCTGAAGTCACTTGTCACTTGAGTTGTATGAAAACACGTCAACCTGGGAGGACAATCAGAATATTAACGAAAGAAAACGTTAATCTGCAAGAAGTTACTAGCCTTGAAACCAGAGAGGAGTTTTGAAAGCAGGTACAAAACTATCCCTTCCTTCTTTTTCCCCTCTCCCTGCTATTCCTATTGACTAGACGTTCTGTTTTCATCCAGTACGGGATGCCATAGTGGTGAATACGGTGTTAGGCCCGTATTTCCATGACCTTCGGCACATGAAAGTGTGATGTGGTCAATATCACTGCCTGGCCGCTTTACCTTTCCAGATTTCTCTGGTACCCATTTTTAGAGTCTGGATGAACCCCGGGGCCGTTCTGGTGTGTACTAGAAAAAATCCCTCTGCTGGGACTGAACCCCGTATCACCATCACTGGGCCTCCCTTAAAACGGAAACTTCTCCTGGCCCTAGAACAGTGCACCAGCTGGACTCCCCCTCTCTTTGGGACATTGCTTATGGCTATGAATATCGCCGGGGAATCAAAGATCATTAAGAGAGAAAAGCTCGGAAGCCTTTGGCGAGCTTTTCAACTTCATCAAGGGATTTTATGCCTACTAATTTGAGAGGGTGAAGATGCCCATTGAGGCAATCAGCGACCCATAGCTGATATGCCAGCATCAGGGTTAGTGACTCATAGCTGACCAAGACCCTATCCCACCTCTCCGTGGTACCCCCAGTAATTACACGTTTTATCTTTTATTTCGTTATCAAATCACGGTATTAATTATCGTTCTCAGCAATTAAAAAGAAGATAAATAAACTACAACAAGAAGTCACTGATTCATCACTGCTCAGTACAAATGACCCCCCTCCCCCCTCCCTTGTCCCAGATTCAGTACCAAGACTCATGTCCACCAGCCACCATAAATATACAACGCCCACCCCTTTCACCACAACTGGTTACCCTACAGGTCATATTATGTATGAGTTTCACTATTTCTAATTTAATAATTTCTTGTTTTCTCTAATATTGGAGCCGTGACTTTTTTAACAGCTTTTTTAAAAAATCCCAATGAATTATAAATGTCTTGAAACTGAACAGACTACGCTGGCATGGCGTGTAGAAAAAATGGAAGAGAACAAACAAAGGAAAATTATGTATGCACAAGAGATAAAGGAAACAAGACCAAGGGGTAGGCCATGACAGAGATGGAAAGACAACATAAAAGTGGATATAAAAGAAATTGCTGTCACCAACTGGAGAGAGAAGATTAGGAACAGAGAGAAATGGAGGCGAACTTTATCTGCAGCAGTGATCCTTAGTGACTCGGAAAGCTGAAGAAGAAGAAGAAGACTTTTTCGTCTTGGCAGATAGTTTTGTAGCTGGCAGATGTAATATGTTAATGGAAGCCACTGAACAATCAATTTGTTGAGTACCGTCTGCAGTGGCTGGTTCTATCAATATTTCGTTGGCATAATCAGTAGAGAAATAAAAAATCTGTGGAGAGGAGCAGACAGAACTACAAACATAAGATTTTTAAGGGCATGCATCGTTCCCATCGCAACATATGCCTGTGAGACCTGGACACTTAACAGAACAGCTGAGAAACACATAAATGCCTTTGAATGTAAATGCTACAGAAGAGTTCTCCAAATATCATGGACACAAAAAAGAACAAATATATCTATACTATAAGAGCTTAATATTGAAGAAGGCTGGCTAGTAAAGAGGATTAAAGAGAGAAAACCTAAATATTTTGGACACATTAAACGTCATGATAATTTAGAGAAGACCGTATTGGAAGGATACATGATGGGAAAAAGAAAAAGAAGACGACCAAAACGAAGATGGCTGCAAGAAATCGTTGACGATCTGCAAATGGACGCATCAGCAGCAGGCCATCTTGCTCACAACCGAGAGGCCTATAGGAGTGCTGTTTGGGAGGCAAAGTTCCACAAGGGACATGCAAATGAATGAATGAATGAATCAGTAGAGTTGCCATCTGTTCATTTCTTGGCATAATCAGTAAAGTAGCCATCTTTTCGTTTCTTGGAACAATCGGTACAGGCGCAATCTGTTCATTCACTGGCATAATTGGTAGAGCTGCCATTTCTTCATTTCTTGGTATAATCCGCAGTTACCATCTTTTTATGCACTGACATAATGGGTAGTATCACCACCTTTTCAATGAGGGATTTCCGGATACCCTTCTTACTCTATACTAAGAACAACGTAACGACCATATTGCAGATATAAGTCTTATACAGCCATAAGCTAATGAAATGTTTGACTTGAAAGGTGAATATTTAACTATTACTGTAGCATTTTTTAAACAGATGATAGCGTGTTGTAAAATTAGTAGGTGCACAAAAAACATAAAAAATATACAGAATTATTAACATCAACATCTCCTTTTCAAATAAATTTAAATTAATTTTTAACTTAAACTTGTCATAAGATTTGATTGTAATTTGTTATAAAATTTGACTTCGTTTAAGATTAATAATTACGTCAATTAGATGTTATTAATAATAAGCTATTCTTCTACAGAAAGAGTGTAATAATTACACATTTTATCCTTTATTTTGTTATCAAATCATGGTATTAATTATCGTTCTCAGTAATTAAAAAGAAGATAAATAAACTACAACAAGAGGTCACTGATTCATCACTGCTCAGTACAAATGACATTCCCCCCCCCCCTTTCCAACCTCCCTTTTGTCAGATTCAGTATCAAGACTAATTTTATCAAAGCTCGGACTAACTTAATAAAATCATGACTTCCAGTCTCGAAAATACTCTGTCCTTTTGTCAGCCTCCATCAAATGGTCACACTGTATAGATGAGAATAATCAGAATATCACCTACCTGCTAAAGGAAGCACTGTGCCCCCCTAATTTTGTCTTTGTTTGTGGATCTCTAAGGAAACTTGATGTCGTGAGATCTGCTTGGACTCTAAGGAACTTACAGATCTCCTATATTTCACCAGGAATGTCCCTTTGCCCACAGACATAAAATATAACTTATATGCATATAAGGGAAAAAAACCGAGTGTGGATTGGCTGGGGCTGCAAGTTACTGCGCGTTTCAAAATCAGTTTCATTTCTACTGTTGTGGGCACTGCGCACTCACTGCGTGTACTGTTTTAAAAGATACATTGATATCCCAAATGGAATGACTAAAATAGACACTTGTATTGTAGGGAAAAAAAAATTAATTCCTAGACATTTGATATCCGGAATGACTGTGCTCCCGGAATCCGGACACAATTTCTGATTCCCCAAACGTCCAGGTTAAACTTTGTCAACAGGATGTCCCAAGAATTGCCCACAGAAACAATACACTACTGCATCATTTCTTATTCAAATAACTCAAAGCTTTCTTCTCAGAGTCAGTAGCCGTTTGGCTCAGTACTTAGCCAATTTTTCTTACTTGTTGATACAACTTTTATCATTTGTGGCAGAGTATTCAGTGGGATATCCTCCTATGGCTTGTCCTGCTGTTCGTTTTACAATAATTCTCTTATTACTTTTTTTTTCCTTTGTCCAGTCTTATCTAAAATGCTTTATCTACAAATCTTTGCTGTTATTGTTTTGATAGCTAGAAAGAACACTAAAAGTAACAGCTTATTTAAATCACATCAGATTATAAGTGTCTTGAAAATGAACAGATTACGCTGGCTGAGCTATTTAGAAAGAAGTAAAGAGAATAAACAAAAATGATGTATGTACAAGAGATGAGGAGAAACAAGACCAGGAAGTAGACCAAGACAGAGATGGAGAGACAACATAGAAGAGGATATGAAGAAAACTGGTGTCACCAAATGGAGAGAGAAGATTAGGAATAGAGAGAAATGGAGGCGAACTTTATCTGCAGCAATGAGCCTTAATGGCTCGGAAAGAAGAAGAAGAAGAAGAAGAAGATAGCAGTGCGATATTTTGGCTCGCGCTTTCATCCGAACACATCCACACTCTTGCCTACATTTTGAGTGACACAATGATTATCTCTGCCTGATTTAGGCACAAACTAAACAAGCTACAGCTCAGGTCCTCACACAACTTTTACAGTGGCTTTCTAACAAGCTACAGCTTAGGTCCTAACACACCTTCTACAGTAACTTTCTAACAAGCTACAGCTTAGGTCCTCACACAGCTTCTACAGTAACTTTCTAGCAAGCTACAGCTCAGGTCCTCACACAACTTCTACAGTAACTTTCTAACAAGCTACAGCTTAGGTCCTAACACAACTTCTACAGTAACTTTATAGCAAGCTACAGCTTAGGTCCTCACACAACTTCTACAGTAACTTTCTAACAAGCTACAGCTCAGGTCCTCACACAACTTTTACAGTGGCTTTCTAACAAGCTACAGCTTAGGTCCTAACACACCTTCTACAGTAACTTTCTAACAAGCTACAGCTTAGGTCCTCACACAGCTTCTACAGTAACTTTCTAGCAAGCTACAGCTCAGGTCCTCACACAACTTCTACAGTAACTTTCTAACAAGCTACAGCTTAGGTCCTAACACAACTTCTACAGTAACTTTATAGCAAGCTACAGCTTAGGTCCTCACACAACTTCTACAGTAACTTTCTAACAAGCTACAGCTCAGATCCTCACACAACTTCTACAGTAACTTTCTAACAAGCTACAGCTTAGGTCCTAACACACCTTCTACAGTAACTTTCTAACAAGCTACAGCTTAGGTCCTAACACACCTTCTACAGTAACTTTCTAACAAGCTACAGCTTAGGTCCTCACACAACTTCTACAGTAACTTTCTAGCAAGCTACAGCTTAGGTCCTAACACACCTTCTACAGTAACTTTCTAACAAGCTACAGCTTAGGTCCTAACACACCTTCTACAGTAACTTTCTAACAAGCTACAGCTTAGGTCCTAACACAACTTCTACAGTAACTTTCTAACAAGCTACAGCTTAGGTCCTAACACACCTTCTACAGTAACTTTCTAACAAGCTACAGCTTAGGTCCTAACACACCTTCTACAGTAACTTTCTAGCAAGCTACAGCTTAGGTCCTAACACAACTTCTACAGTAACTTTCTAGCAAGCTACAACTTAGGTCCTCTCACTTCTACAGTAAATTTCTAACAAGCTACAGCTTAGGTCCTAACACAAATTCTACAGTAACTTTCTAACAAGCTGCAACTTAGGTACTCACACAACTTCTACAGTACCTTTCTAACAAGCTACAGCTTAGGTCCTAACACAAATTCTACAGTAACTTTCTAACAAGTTACAACTTAGGTCCTCTCACAACTTCTACAGTAACTTTCTAACAAGCTACAGCTTAGGTACTCACACAACTTCTACAGTACCTTTCTAACAAGCTACAGCTTAGGTCCTCACACAACTTCTACAGTAACTTTCTAACAAGCTACAGCTTAGGTCCTCACACAACTTCTACAGTACCTTTCTAACAAGCTACAGCTTAGGTACTCACACAACTTCTACAGTAACTTTCTAACAAGCTACAGCTTAGGTCCTCACACAACTTCTACAGTAACTTTCTAACAAGCTACAGCTTAGGTCCTCACACAACTTCTACAGCAACTTTCTAACAAGCTACAGCTTAGGTCCTCACACAACTTCTACAGTAACTTTCTAACAAGCTACAGCTTAGGTCCTCACACAACTTCTACAGTAACTTTCTAACAAGCCAGCTCCGAGCCTTGTGTAGCATACAGCATCATCAGATATAAATGCAGCACTGATGACTGTGCAGTAAACACTGGGAAGGGAATGGTTTGTGCAAACGAGGATTTTCTAAAAGTCCTTTTCATCTTTCCCCAGTGGGGTAGTGTCTTCAGACACGAAAGGGTAGAGTTAAATAAAGGTGTATAATGCAACGTCACAAGGAAAAAAAAAGAAGGCTGAAAACATAAAGATAGAACAGCAGCAGATTTTTTTTTTAAATGAAGTGGTTGTGAAAAACTACGACAACGCAGTCTTTCGGCAAAAAAAGCCTTTATCCTCTATTGTTAATTTTTTCATTGTCTCTCTCACTCACTCACTCACTCACTCACTCACTCACTCTCTCTCTCTCTCTCTCTCTCTCTCTCTCTCTCTGTATGTGTGTGTGCGCACGCAGGACACCTCTTTACAGAAAGATTATGCTGACTGTCACTGGGTGTTATTTTGTCTCGTGTAGTATCTCTGATGACTCATTCAACAAACATCTGACCTTGCGGCACGGAACTTACGAGGAAGTAGAAACAAGATTGTGCTACACCGGCAGTTTTCGTGTATAGATTATATAAGTATACACAGAGGCACTGCAGAAAAGCTGTGCTAACATATAATTAGATTAGAAAACCGTAGAAAAAGCAGCTCTATGCCCAATCTGATATGTCAGTCAGCGACCCTTAGTTGGCATGCGTAGCGTAAGGGTTGCCAACCCTAACCAGCAAGACCCGGCCCCACTTCTCTTTTGCTGTCCCCGTTAACAGACCTTCCCTGGCTAACGGTCAGGGATCGCCGTAGTTTCCTTGGTGGTGGAGTCTGCTAAAGAAGTATTGCATGCCCTCTGCTTTTTATCTCCACTCAAGGACTGAAACAAATAGTCGCTGTAACCCGTTCTCAATCCGATGCGATGCTGTGGCTCAACATCTTCACCGAACTAGCTCCCAGTTCCAATAAGAAGAAGAAGAAGATCTGATATTTTTGGTAACTTATTCTAAGAACTTCTGGCATTGATACACGAAACTTTTAGGAAACATAAACAGTGTTCTACTACAAGGTGGTGGTTCCCAAGCAGCAGTCCGGGGTGATCATGTAGGCTTCCGCTAATGACTGGGGAGAAGGGTGTCCACGAATGACCATGTAGGGGGGGGGTCCCTGGGAAAACAACAGAGAAAGTGTTTCCGATCTGCATTAATCAAGTGACGGATAATCTGTCTGCAGATAAAAATGTCTAGATATCATGACTCTCTGACTTGGTTGTCAGCCGCTGAGAGTGTTGGGAGTTTGAATGTTTCGACCATACTTCAACATGACAACATTCGACCACACTTCAGCATGACAACATTCAACCACACTTCAGCATGACAACATTCGACCACACTTCAACATAACAACATTCGACCACACTTCAGCATAACAACATTCGACCACACTTCAGCATAACAACATTCGACCACACTTCAGCATAACAACATTCGACCACACTTCAGCATAACAACATTCGACCACACTTCAGCATGACAACATTCGACCACACTTCAGCATGACAACATTCGACCACACTTCAGCATGACAACATTCGACCACACTTCAGCATGACAACATTCGACCACACTTCAGCATGACAACATTCGACCACACTTCAGCATGACAACATTCGACCACACTTCAACATAATAACATTCGACCACACACCTGCGGGAGAATAGCTTTGGAGTATCTTTGCAATTACAGGTGATAAGACTTACAGGTAACAAGATTTACAAATGCAGGTAACAAGACTTACAATTACAGATGATAAGACTTACAGGTAACAAGATTTACAAATGCAGGTAACAAGACTTACAATTACAGATGACCTGACTTACAAACGCTTTTTTTTTCTTTGAAAAATGCTCCAAATACATTTTAAACATGAACCAAAATCTGGCGAAACAAGTAAGGCATACAGAAAGATGTGCTATTTTAAAGTTTTTATTAAAACACCCTCGTTTATATTTGTGGTTTATGAGTTACCATTTAACCTGTCTGTGTTGTAAGCGGCTCTATTGTTTTTGTTAGACTTGTATTCTCTTGTCGTAACTAATCATTATCTTTGATACTTTTGGCGCCGAAAACTTGACCGGTTCGAGCAGAAAGACTCTCTAGTATCTGTTGATGTAGATGTCCCTGCAGAAGTGCCAGACCCTTACATCTCATCAAACCTGCGTGGTCTCTGTATGAAATATCTCAGTTACCACTGACTAATCCAAGAAAAGAGCAGTCTGATGAACTGCGGACAACCTCCGAGCTGTCTCTGGACAACTTCTCGTTATGATTCAGAGAATTCGTAAATCCAGTTCCCAAATTTCCAGGGTCAGCTATGTACTCTTGTAGACTGGTACGCAAGAGATCATTACCAGCTTTGTTACTGTTGTTATTGCTGCCACTATACAAAAACTGGCCTTCTTGACGTGTGTGCCGCATACAGCAATCATAAGAAGGTTGAGTACAGTTGTCAATGCGTCCTTTCATGAAATGGTTGTAAATAATGTTATTCTTATCTTGAAAGACGACAGAAGTGGTAGTCAGTTCGCAATGGTTATCTGTTTGATGGCAGTAATTTTGGCATAAATCGTTTGATGAAGAAGTTGGAGTGAGTGTAAGATTTGAAGATACCCAGCAAGGAGACGAACAGAAAGAGCCATATTGTGGGCTGTGACTGTCTTCTTTCATACTTGAACCATCGATGCTTCTGTCTGAACTTTCTAGCATACAGGAGGGGAGCTGATCTACTCTTTGGTGCTGAGCTGATGAATATGTGATTACAGAAGATGTAGACGACACTTCATCCGAGCTACTGCCTTTGCGACATCTGGACCCTTTTGACAAGCAGGCATGTTTAAACTCCATCATGCATTGGGCGCGCTCTTCTGGTGACAGAATGCTTTGATCTGGGGGGATTCCTACGCGCCGTTTGATAACTGCAATTTCCTTGCGTAGAAGAGCGTTCTCTTCTTCCAAGTAAGCAATCTGCAACAAGAAAGTTATTGTACAGATATTTTTTTTCTCTCTCTCTCCCTAACTTTCTCTCTTTCTCTCTCCCTCCCTCCCTCCCTCCCTCTCTCTCTCTCTCTCTCTCTCTCTCTCTCTCTCTCTCTCTCTCTCTCTCTCTCTCTCTCTCTCTCTCTCTCTCTCTCTAATTTTAGTCAATTCAAGGGATACGAATGAGAAGATATATCATGTTATATTTATACATCTTATGATTCTAGTAAAAATCTCAGTAAATGGCATGTGGAAAGTGTAACGGAATTTTTGGAGCACCCTGTATATTAGTATTTTTAGCACTTCTCCAGACTGTAGGTTCTCCTCTTGTATGAGCGCTCGTTAATTCAGGATTTCGTCTTGGTGCTGGTCAGTCAGTAATCTATATCGACCTTATTCTAGGCGGAATAAAATTACTTTTTTGTGACTGGGTCAGGCTTATACATGTATTTTATTCCCATAATTTTTTTTCGTAAACTACTACAAGCACAAATACTTCCTTTTTTCAAGCAAAACTTCTCATGCTAACATTGATATTCGAAACAAGTAAACTATCACCTGGACTCCGAGCTGGATCATAACTGCTTACCTTGTGTTTTATATCATTTTCCAGCACACGTTTGTTCTCGCGAGATCTCTTGGCAGCCATGTTGTTTCGCTTTCTTTTCTCCCAGTATTTCTCATCTTTCTCTGCTTCCGGGATGGTTCTCTGGACGCGTCTCTGGGTTATCTTCGACCCAAGTGGCTCCTCTTGCACATCGCCATCCAACCAGAATTTGTTCGATGCCGTGAAATGCTTGCTGTCCACATGTAATTGTTGCTGATGATGCTCAAGCTGTTGGTGACGTTGGTTGTGAAGATACTGCTTGTATTGTTGCTGTTGATTCATCATAGCGTCAGAATGGCCTCTGGCTCTAGTTAGAAAACATGGATACGGTTAAGTACATCTTTATAATAAACACACAAACAGCTTAATGAAGATCGTAGCAGACAATTTGTAGAACAAAGAACACTCATTAAACAAGAACATACAGAAAAGGCAAACAAATTCTACGGGCATATCATAAGATAGAAGTTATATAATCTGATAACAAACGGAAAAGACAAAGGAAGAGAGAGAGAGAGAGAAAGAAAAAGGAGGGAGGCAGAAAGAAGTATCTTAACACGCTGACAACATACTACCAAAAATAAGAGCAGGTGACTCGAAATACGTAAAACTGAATACAGATGGGAAGCGTGATCGTCTGTTTCTGCTTAAAATGTATAGGAAGAATAGCTTAGTAAGTGATATATAAACAAACGGTCCCCGTTTTCCGGCCCCCCCCCCCCCCCCCCCCGCTTTACGATCCAATGACTTTTTATTGTAAATTTTACAATATTTTTTTTATATAATATACATTACTTATTTAATGTAAAAATACTTATTTTAAAGTATATTTTAGTCTGTGTACAGATTATAAGATAAGGCCACTCTACATTTTTATGTTGTTAAAAAATGGCTGTTGGTAGTAAAGTATCTTATATCATCACTAAGAAATTCGATTTACGTCCATTTCACCTTGGGGGGGGGGGGGGGGAGAGTTGTGTTATCTGAACGGAATACCTCCAGAAAGCGAGGATTGTCTGTATTGATAAAGTCGGCTGTTTCTGTAAGTTATAGAAAAAAAAAAGACGGCCGTGAGAGCAAAAGTCACTTATTAAAAAGATCATGTAATATTTCGACTGGCGCATTCATCACAAGAAAAAAAGAAAAAGCACCAAGAAACAGACCACATATTACTGTACATTGCGCGATTTGGACACGAGATTCTCATACCAATTCAGAGTATTTTTTAATTTGCAACTGAAAGGCTGTGCAGGACTGGTATGCCTGATCTAAGCTAGCGCCCATCAATTTCTCAGCTTAAAAGTATTCTTAAGGTTTCCTAAGAAGTCACAAGTTGTCCGTTCTCTTGTTACCATTTCAGTCTATAAATTCCTGCCCCCATTCAGCAGCAGCAGCAGCAGCAGCAACAACAACAACAACGACAACACCACCACCAACAACAACAACAACAACGACGACGACACGTTCCCAGTCAACCCCCCCCCCCCAACACCAAATGCCGTCGTCTCCAGTATCATGGTTCAGAACCCTGTAATGGAAGTTTCAACATAATCTGTCGGGATAAAACACAGTTTTTTTCAAGCTGTGCCGCGGCACAGAGATGTGCAGCGAGAGGGCTAGAGGTGCGCGGCTACATGTTTAGAGTAAAATATTTGTGACCAAATTGCTGCATATTTTTTGCTGATTTATATCATAAATACATTCCAGGTAGGGAAGACATTTAGTTATTTCAGTCCCGAGCGAGCTAAAGTAACCAGAGATCTGCCTCCACAGACATCCCCATTATGTGGAAAAGAATGTGTTGTGTAATCAAATTTAAAATCGTTCTCAAATTTTCTTTTGTCCATTTGTTCATGTATACAGTCAGTGTAGTGTGTGAAGTTTGAAAATGCTAAAAATATATGGTTAAGTGCAGAAGAGTCCAGCATTGAGAACGCAGGTGTGTCGCGATAGAAATTTGTGTTACCAGGTGTGCCACAGTCTGAAAAGGTTTGGGAACCACTGAATAAAACATCGGAAACATCTAGCGTATGTGATGTCTCACACAGGTATACAAAACAGGTCAAGTTTCACCTACGAAACTACACCTTACATCAAGATCAAGGTGCAAAAAGCCAGTCCAGCTGAACACACGTCACTGCCTCGCTGTTGTCACTCATCAGATGATAATCAAACCATCGTCCAACCAGGACAGACAAAGAAAATAAAACACGGACACTCAAGATATCAAAAGACCAAGATGTGAGTCCAGACAAAGACAAGATAGGCGACGACAATGCCTACGACACTTACACGTGTTCAACATACCCCAGCTGTGAAAGAACACAAAGAACTCGTTTATCAACAGGGAATGACAATGAAAACACCGAACGAACGATACCACAGAAGATTTTGTAGCCTTGTCTTCAGAGACGTAAGCTTAGGGATACGGTGTTTTGTAATATTACCAAAGGGCAGTGATAGTTCGAGCTTCTGGAGTACAATGTTTTCTTTCAGTGTTAAATATTTAATCGCCCAGGGGCAGATTAGAAGCAGATTCTCTATTGTGATTATGTCTTACACAATTTTGGCTTATTTGGCTGATAGTTTTCCTTGTACTGTAGGAGAGATTACTAATTCTCTGCAGTGAACAAATAGAAAGTCATGTTGAAGGTGTGAGACAACTCTGAAAAAAAAAAATGATATATGACAGCTAAACTGGGGACAGGTCTGTCCTACAGACAATAAACCAGGTTGCTCCAGACAAAGATCCGTAATTTTTTAAGTTTTTAGTATTCGTATTATTTTTCTGGAGAGGAAAGCACACGAAAGAATGAGAGCCAACTTAAGGTCACGACACATGGAGGACAAAAGGTCATCCACGTCAGTTTACATAGTAAAGCAATAGAACACTAGTATTGTATGGTTATATCTCGAAATAGTAAAGCAATAGAACACTAGTATTGTATGGTTATATCTCGAAATAGTAAAGCAATAGAACACTAGTATTGTATGGTTATATCTCGAAATAGTAAAGCAATAGAACACTAGTATTGTATGGTTATATCTCGAAAAAAAATCATAATCAAAGCACTTTTAGACGTGAGAGAAAGAAAGTTGACAAAAGAACTTGAACCATGCACAAAAATCATTGGAAGCAGCAGAAATGCGGTTTAGTAGAAGAATGTTGGGAATCCCCTGGACATCAAAACTAACTAATGAAGAATGTATGAGAAGAGCTGGAGAGACAAAAAAAAAATCTTGTCAAAAAAGAATAAGAGAGACAATGTACTTTCATAGGACATGCAATGAGAAGAGGGGGCATTGAAAATATTATAACAACAGGAAAAATAGAGGGAAGAAGATCAAGAGGAAGACCAAGAGAAATGATACTGGACAGTCTGACGGGATAGTGTGAGAGGAGATCACCAACTGAGCTGACGGCCTGCATGAAGGATCGTGTACTCTGGAGAAGCATATAACAGCCAACGCCAGTCGGCACGGCACCTGATGATGATAATGATGATGATGATGATGATGATGATGATGATGATACAATGAACCAGGACGGGTAATTTTCTAGCCACGAGAGAACAGCGCATTAGTAAACTTGACTATCTATCACTCCCTGCGAAAGGCTCCTTGTTTCTATTTGTAAAATTTTGCTTCAGCTTCCCTAAGACAGTTTAGGCAAGGGACAGGCAAGATGGCGGTGTAGATCAAACATCTCAGCTTCCCTAAGAAGGTTTAGGCAAAGGACAGGCAAGATGGCGGTATAGGTCAAACATCTCAGCTTCCCTAAGAAGGTTTAGGAAGGGACACGACAAGATGGCGGTGTAGGTCAAACACCTCAGCTTCCTAAGAAGGTTTAGGCAAGGGACACGACAAGATGGAGGTGTAGGTCAAACACCTCAGCTTCCCTAAGAAGGTTTAGGAAGGGACAGACAAGATGGCGGTATAGATCAAACACCTCAGCTTCTCTAAGAGGTTTAGGCAAGGGACATGACAAGATGGCGGTGTATGGACAATAGGTCAAACACCTCAGCTTCCTGAAGAAGGTTTAGGCAAGGGGCACGACAAGATGGCGGTATAGTTCAAACACCTCAGCTTCCCTAAGAAATCACACGAAGTCTGTCCTCTTGCTGACATTTCAGTCTGCACATTCCTGTCATCACTCAGCAACAACATGGACAACACACTCTTCCAGTCCACACCCGCCATGTCGCAGAATTATGATGCTTAATAATAATTATTATTGTTATTAATTTAAGCAAATGAATTTGCTGGTCCATGGATCTCCAAAAAATCCTCCGTGGATCCTCTGGGGGTCCATTGTTCCAAGGTTAAAAACTACTGCTAAATACATTGCAACTGACAGTTCTTGGGCAGTAAAATCAGTAACTAAAAGTTTCTTAATTTCATGATACGTTTAGCAATAACCTAATTTAAATGTTATGCTAACCAATGCACCTGTGAGAACTGGACACTTAATAAAACAGCTGAGAAACATGATGGAAAGGCAACATAGAAGAGGATATAAAAGAAACTGGTGTCACCAACTAGAGAGAGAAGATTGCGAATAGAGAGGAATGGAGGCGTTATCTACAACAATGGGCCTTAATGGCTTGGGAAGCCGAAGTAAGGAATATATGAGAAATAAAGGCCATATTTTAAGGGAGGTAATTCACAATCGGTAAAGGAGGGTACATATTTCCGCCGCTTATTTCCCTTCGAACTATTCCAGCTACCATTTCGAATGGACACTAAAAAGTAACTTCTGCAGATTGTATTTATTTGAAGTCCGCTTTCTATTACTTCTATGACATTGTTCGACTCGTAGAGAAGCGACCATGTCTGTCCACTTCTTCCTGTTCTTGATTTTTTTTTAGAAGTCAGGCTTGTCAATATTTATTTTCCATTGCAACACATTCCTGTGAGACCTGGACACTTAAACAAAACAGCCGAGAAACACATACATGCCTTTGAGTGTAAATGCTGTAGAAGAGCAGCTCAGATTTCATGGACACAAGAAAGAACTTACTATCGAAGGTTCGTTAGTAAGGGCGATTAAACAGAGAAAACTTAAATATTTTGACATATTAAACGTCATGAGAATTTACAGAAGACCGTCGTGGAAGAGCAAAAAGGTAAAGGCGATCCTGTCATGCCTTAGAGGCACATAGAAAGAGTACATAATGGGAAAAATAAAGAGAAGAAGTCCAAGGCGAAGATGGCTGCAAGACATCGTTGATAATCTGCGAATTGATGCATCAGCAGCAGGCCATCTTGCTTACAGCCGAGAGGCCTACAGGAGACCTGTTAGGGAGGCAAAGTTCTGCAAGGGACATGGAAATGACTGACTAACTGTCATGATGTGTTATCATACAAAATTGGACTGTTGACAGTCATGTGACCAATTCTGTCAGCCATTGAATCCTGGTAAGCAGGACAGAAGATATTACCGACATTTTTTCCACCACTTTTTAAAAAATGTTTGTGGAAGTGAACACAAAAGTAAGGATAGGAAAAGAACTGAACGAAAGATAAGTAAATGAAATGAATTTTTTAATAACGAAATAAAAGCTTCTTCTTCAATCTCCCAGACGCTGTGAGCCGGTGTTCTTTGCAGCCGATGCAGTGAAGATGTCGAGACACATCATCCTATCAGACTGACAGCTTTTTAAGGCGGCAATTTTGTCAGCCCCTGAGCACAGCTAAAAAAGGCAGGGGGTGGGGGTGTACAATACTTCTTTAGTAGACTCCGTCAGCATGAGGACTATGGTAATCACTTTTCCTTTAGCCAGGCCTGACTTGTTACTGGAGTACCAACGGAGAGGTTGGACAGGGTCTTGGCCAGCTATGATTCTCTAACCCTGACGTTAGTATGTCAGCTATGATTCTCTAACCCTGACGCTAGCATGTCAGCTATGATTCTCTAACCCTGACGCTAACATGTCAGCTATGATTCTCTAACCCTGACGCTAACATGTCAGCTATGATTCTCTAACCCTGACGCTAACATGTCAGCTATGATTCTCTAACCCTGACGCTAACATGTCAGCTATGATTCTCTAACCCTGACGCTAGCATGTCAGCTATGATTCTCTAACACTGACGCTAACATGTCAGCTATGATTCTCTAACCCTGATGCTAGCATGTCAGCTATGATTCTCTAACCCTGACGCTAACATGTCAGCTATGATTCTCTAACCCTGACGCTAACATGTCAGCTATGATTCTCTAACCCTGACGCTAGCATGACAGCTGTGGATCGCTGATTATCAAAATGGACAGCATCTTCGCCTACTGGAAATAAAAACAGAATGTGCTATATTTTGTAATATATATTTTGTATATTCAGTTCAACTCAGGCAGGTCAGAGGAGCCATAGTCAACCAGCAACGGAAACTAGCAGGGCCCCCAAGAAACATTTTGTAAGGCGGTGCAAAAACTCTTTCCCTTCCCCTCCCCCTTGCCCCACAACTCCTCCTCCCTCCCCTCTCCACTATGAAGCCTTATGGGCCCTCCCTTAATACAAAGGAAGTTCCCCCTTGCCCTGGAGCTTATTCCCGGTTGAACACCCCCCCCCCCTCTCTCTCTCTCTCTCTCTCTCGCTGGAACTGAATATTGGTACCTGGCTTGTACTGGAACTAGGGAAGGAAATGTTGTCTGACCTGACACTAACTACATTAATCCTACTGTCCTCTGGTGCGTCAAGGACAACATAGACACTAAACACTTTATCCCCATTATATATCTCAATGGCATGACAGGGGTACCATTACTTGCTTGTGTGGATTTTGTTTCGATGAGAACCGTGCTAAACCATATACCCTGAGGTTTAACATTATTTCGCAGTCTGGCGGTCCATTAAGAATTCATTATTTCAATGATCAGCCCGCGTGTGGTAGAGACAGGTTCCAGTGGTTAAAAACGTACATGATCTTGTGAACAAACATCAGAAACTTGGGCTGTTTGGAGAGCTGGAGAGCTCGGGTTGCCTCGATGGATTCTGGATCAGTTTATTTGCTGTAGGAGGCGAAGAAAGGTTTGAGAAGGGTGTTTCGGTTGAGTTTAGCGGAATTTAGACTGTGTGTGTTAGCGCGCGCATGCGCGTACTCTTTTCGCTAATACACGGATTCTAAACTAGACGTATCCATATCTCTTGAGGAAATGGGAATCAAGTAAGGAAGAAGGGGTTGGGGGGTGGGGGGGGGGGGTGGGATATGGGAACGAAAGTGACTGGAGTACGGAATTTTCTGAACAATTTTAAGGGAAAAAAATTGTTGTATTGTAATATAACTGTTCCTTTCTTAGCCACCCATATGTGAAGTGGAACCAAACTAGCGGCATCTCTTGAAGTCACCTAGTAGATCTGGTGATGATAATGGTTTGAAGAGTCTGGAAAAGGGAGTACCGACATAAACTGGTACCATGGTGATATAGGGACAATTTGTGCAATCCCGGGGGGGGGGGGGAGCGAAGGCATGTCTGTATTCGTAAAAAGGTTAAGAACTGTGGAGCTACTCGGAACATAAGTTCGCGCGACCTCAGAAGATGTACATCTTTTAGAGCCCCTTTATGTGTCCGTGTTTTCATGAATCATTCCCAGTCCTTGTGGTCTCCCAGATGGTGGAGCCCCCAGAGATTCTTGAGCCAGTTAAGATTCCATGTCAGATTTCAGGCGCTTATTCAATTTATTATTTTTAAAAAATTATTTATTACGACATCAGCTACTAAGAACTTCTAATTTGTAGCTATAAAGAGCTCTCGCAAAACTACAGCAGCAGCAGCAGCAGCAGCAACAACAAATATAGCAACAGTCATAAGGTTACACTTTCCAGCTTATTTTAGGAAAGTAGATGCAAAACGTTACAATATGTGGTTTTTTTTTTCACTTGAAAATAGACGAAATTGTTACACTTTACCGTTTCTGAAAAGAAAATAAAACTTAATTGTCACACTTTTTATGATAGGACTGGCAACAATTAGGACTTAATTGTCACACCTTCTTTTTATGAT
Source organism: Achatina immaculata (assembly GCA_009760885.1). NCBI lineage: Eukaryota > Metazoa > Mollusca > Gastropoda > Stylommatophora > Achatinidae > Lissachatina > Lissachatina immaculata. Next base: position 32,944,548 of record CM019704.1, read on the forward strand.
ATGACAATAGACTTAATTGTCACACCTTCTTTTTATGATATGACAATAGACTTAATTGTCACACCTTCTTTTTATGATATGACAATAGACTTAATTGTCACACCTTCTTTTTATGATATGACAATAGACTTAATTGTCACACCTTCTTTTTATGATATGACAATAGACACTGTTTTAACACGAGCATATCAGCGCCAGAAGTTGGCAGCAGGTACGAGACAGAGTACAAATGTAAACTGAGGGTAGCAGAAGAAGAAGAAGAAGAAGATAGGTGAGGCTCCATATTCTTTAAGAGCAACTTCCGAGCATGTCTTGTCTTGTCTCCTTCCTCATATACCTTTCGGTGTTGAGGGGACAAATAGACATCTTGATAGGGCTCGACGATTTGCTTCGTATAATGGGATATTTAATGCTTCTGTAATTTCCTCTATCCATCCCCTGCGTGGGCGACCTCTTCCTCCGTTACCTACAAATCTTAGTGTGAATGTTGTCTGTGATATATTGTCTGATGGTAACCATGTAACAGGCCAAACTACTTGACTTGTTTCTGGATATAACGTAATACTAGTGCTACTCCAACCTTGCCCTGATTGTATCATTTCTGACATTGATAGCACAGAGTTGGGAGGAAAATTATGTTGTACAGTGCCCTCTTTTGTTTCATCTGTGATATATTAGTGTTTCAGTAAAGGAGTCATTTGTCCAATGATCTGATTTGCTTTATTTAACATGGGTATAACTATAAGTATAAATCACGATAAGGCGGATAAACTTGTTCAGTAAACAGGTTCTATTTTTTCTATTCTATTTTTTTCAATTCCTACGTTTTACACAGCATTCATGCGAATTCATATTTTATCTTCTCTCTCTCTCTCTCTATTTCATCATCACGTGTGTTTTTTTTTTTTTTGTATGATTAAAGTTTACACCGAAACCTCACAACTGTGTGTTTGTTAATTAATAAAGCTGTTCCTGCTTTTTTTTTCATAGTCTATACATTCTGTTATTACAGATTTACTGCAGTGGCAACGTGTGTAGTTTTACACAGTACTTGCTTGTGTATAACTATATACTAATTATTCTTGCGTTCAGTAAACAGGCGTTCGCCTGGAGTAACTACCTACATCTGGTTACTTAAAACTTCAGCACAATTAGGACACAAGACTTTATGGACTGATGTGGGGGGCGGGAGGGGTAAAGAAAAATGCCGGCCCAACGTGGGTGGGTAAGTTCTGATGATTACTCGCCAAGCTGTTTCTAATTTGGTGAATGACAACACGGAAAGAATGCTGTGTTTTGACAAGACCTAAGTTACTGTCCTTCTGGTATCTACATCGCGTTTGTTTGCTTTTTTAAGTTAGAAAAGCGGGGCCTAGAAGTCACAGTGCCCTAGGGCTGTTTCTCTGTCTCATTTACATAGAAATTTTAATAGTATTGTTTATTGAATAAACAGTGAAAATAGTATAGGGATCCGTGGATGGGACTAAGAGAGAGAGAGAGAGACAGACAGACAGACAGACAGACAGACAGAGACGCAGAGAGAGTGAGAGAGGGAGAGGCAGAGAATCTAAAATTATTCACATTTCTACCAAAGAAGAGAGCAAGTGTACTTGCGTCGTATGTGATTGTTTGGCAGGAAGACATGACAGCAAAGAAGATATGACATTGATGACGACATGACAGTTATGACGGCATGACAGCCGGGAAGACATGACAGCAAAGGAGACATGACGGGTAAGAAGATATGACATGTAGGAAGACATGAAATGTAGGAAGACATAACAGCTAGGAAGACATGACAGGTAAGAAGACATGACATGTAGGAAGATATAACAGCTAAGAAGACATGACAGGTAAGAAGACATGACATGTAGGAAAACATAACAGCTAAGAAGACATGACAGCAAAGGAGACATGACATGTAGGAAGACATAACAGCTAGGAAGACATGACATGTCGAAAGACATAAATGTTTCGAACAGGAAATAAAACATTAGAAGAAAAAATTAATAATGACTAAGAACCAGGAAAGAGATGAAGCAGATAAAGAAAACCAGGAAGGAGATGAAGAATATAAAGAGAAAAGTGAAAGAAATGGAGCATAAAAGGAAATCTGTGAAAGATACGGAACATATAAAGAGAGAAGAGAAGGAGGTGAAAAATATAAAGAGAAACGAAAGGGATATTAAATATATAAACAAGAACGGAGGAAAGATCTATATAAAGAGAAACCGGAAGGTGATAAAGTATAAAACCGAAGCAGAACACAGAGGACAAAGTAATACAGGTATGAAAAAGGTAAACAATAAAAAAGTGAACTATGAAAAACTAGAGAATGCTGAATGAGATAAAACGCAGAGTGTGAAATACAGAAAAGAGACAAAGCACTTCAATACAGCATGAAAAGAACAGAAGAACAATTAATTTATATCACAGAGAAACTGGAAAAGCCATAGTCACAGAAATGTGAGGTTTTGTTTCCAGTTTTGTTTTAGCTTCAGCGTAAACATCCCCGGTTTTATCTGGCAGCAGTAAGCTCAGAGATAGAAAGAAAGATGACCAGGCATGATGCTGACCTCCTGACCCAACTTCTCGCGTGTGGACAGGTCAAGGAAAAATATGGACACTAATACCATATGTCTGGAGGGTACGACACAGCTATTTTTGGGGGTTGGGGGGGGGGGGAGTGATGCTACCCGTTTGTCAGTGTTGGTGAGTCATAGCTGTTCAAGACCCTGTCCCGACCTCTCCCTTGGTATTTCCAGCAACCTGCCTAACCTGGCTAAGGGAGCAGGGATCGTCATAGTCTCCATGGTGGTGGAGTCTGCTAAAGAAGTACTGCACGCCCTCTTTTTTATTTTAAACTGCGCTCAAGGACTGAAAAAAAAAATGGCCGTCATAACCCGCTCCCAACCAAACACGAAGCTGTTTCTCAGTATCTTCACCGCATCAGCTGCAAAAGAACACCAGCTCGCAATTCCAAGAAGACGAAGAGCTATTTTATCGATGTTTTGGAGTTGAAAATGATGTAACTAAGATTATAACAACACCACAGTAACAGCGGCACTTAATTTTGTCATTTTTCAAATCTTTTACTAAAGACATGCGACAGCTATACGTGCGAAGTATAAGAAAGAAGTTTTAAAATATGATGTAGAACATTTCTTCGACTTGGAGGAGAAGTCAAGAATGTGAAGAAAATAGTTTAGGAAGTAAACCTGTCTGAAATGAGCGCCTCTGGTAAAAATAGCCCCAGAACCGAGGTTTGTACGCCTGTATCGCGCTAGATAAAGATAATAAAGTCAGCTCCCAGCCGCGGAATGTGTCAGTAGGTGCGTCACATACCGAACTTGCCAGACTGGAAAATCCAGCCAATTGGCCGGACGCTGCTGGAGCGAGGAATGTCAAGGTTTTTGATATTTGTGGTTAAAAATTTACGGAATTTTGAAGTCCACTGATGGTAAACTTGTAGTAGGGAAGTTTTGCGAACCTCATCAGGTGGTGGTTGGGTAGCAGCTTGAGGAAAGTGCTATATTTGTTAAGACATGCGATCGTCTTGTAGAGCGATCGCCATTTTAGGGAAGTGAGCTCGTTAAGTCTGGCATACTTTAACATTCAATCCCCCATCCCCACCCGCGTCTGGAGCTAGTTTTTGTTTTTTTGGGGGGGGGGGGTAGGGAATAGGGGAGCGGGGCTGATATATATATATATAACTTAAAAAACGGGAATTTATTGCCCTACCAGGTCAACTTTAGCAAACAAAGTTCTCGGTTCTGGCTATTTATAAGTTTATTTGCATATTGTCTACACAAATATGAGAGTTACCGTTTGCATAAAGTATGTGACACTCTTCAGCAGACCAGCTGTCATAACATACACCACAGTGAGAGTGATCGCTGAAAATAAGAATGCATGTTTTGTTTCTATACCAGGGGCGGATTATCATTTAGGCTGAACAAACCTAGGGGCCTACAAGAGCAGGGGGCCTACAAGAGCAGGGGGCCTCCACATCATGGGGAAAAGGCGAATATAGATAGTTTTATGAGTTTTTATGAGATTAACAGTATACAGGATAAGAGAGGGCCAGTACTAAGTTCAATGAAGGGGGCCCATGGGTGATGGTTAAATATTTACAGGTCTACAGTGTGTACGTATGTGTACATTATGCCTAGTTGGGGGGGGGGGGGGGTCCAACCTGTGCATCGTCCAGGGCCCCGGAGAATTTCTTCCGTTTTAAAGGTGGACTCAGAGGGCTTCGGTTGGGGGAGGGGTTGAAGGTGGGTAGTGGATTAAAACAGAATAGTTAATCAATATGGTTACCGAGGTGGGGGTGGGGGAGTTGCTATGTATCGCCCTACACAATTTATCCCTTGACCCCTTTATGTGTTTACATGCAAAGAGTGTTTTCTTCAACGTTGCTTTGTCATAACTCTCATTCATAGCCTTGTATTGTGTGTCATAACTCTCACTCATAGCCTTGTATTGTGTGTCATAACTCTCACTCATAGCCTTGTTTTGTGTGTCATAACTCTCACTCATAGCCTTGTATTGTGTGTCATAACTCTCACTCATAGCCTTGTATTGTGTGTCATAACTCTCACTCATAGCCTTGTATTGTGTGTCATAACTCTCACTCATAGCCTTGTATTGTGTGTCATAACTCTCACTCATAGCCTTGTTTTGTGTGTCATAACTCTCACTCATAGCCTTGTATTGTGTGTCATAACTCTCACTCATAGCCTTGTATTGTGTGTCATAACTCTCACTCATAGCCTTGTATTGTGTGTCATAACTCTCACTCATAGCCTTGTATTGTGTGTCATAACTCTCACTCATAGCCTTGTATTGTGTGTCATAACTCTCACTCATAGCCTTGTATGTGTGTCATAACTCTCACTCATAGCCTTGTATTGTGTGTCATAACTCTCACTCATAGCCTTGTATTGTGTGTCATAACTCTCACTCATAGCCTTGTATTGTGTGTCATAACTCTCACTCATAGCCTTGTATTGTGTGTCATAACTCTCACTCATAGCCTTGTTTTGTGTGTCATAACTCTCACTCATAGCCTTGTATTGTGTGTCATAACTCTCACTCATAGCCTTGTATTGTGTGTCATAACTCTCACTCATAGTCTTTTATTGTTCCGTCATGCATTCAGTAATAGCCCATACGATTGTTTCAGCCTTACACATATCACTGTAAAGTAACAATTCGTCACTTTAAGAGCTACGGGCTCTTAACAGAAAGTATCCATATCCCTTGGGAGTATATGAACCAACTGATGAGGATGTGAGACCAGATCTATGAGCAATTATGTAAAAATAAATAAGGTAAAGGTAATCCTATCATGGCTTAGAGGCACTTAGTGATAGGGTGTTAGTGCCCATATGAACAACTATGTATAAATAGCAATTGTAAAATGCTGTTAGATTATAACATTCCTTCGTCTGACTCTCACTAGCCATCCATGTGTAAAGCAAAGCCAAGTATTGATATCGTTCTTATACTTGTACCTAATAGAACAAGTGATGACGAAGTCATTCTGGTACCTAATAGAATAAGTGATGGCAAAGTTATTCTGGTACCTAATAGAACAAGTGATGGCAAAGTCATTCTGGCACCTAATAGAACAAATGATGGCAAAGTCATTCTGGCACCTAATAGAAAAAGTGATGGCAAAGTCATTCTGGTACCTAATAGAACAAATGATGGCAAAGTCAATCTGGTACCTAATAGAACAAGTGATGGCGAAGTTATTCTGGTACCTAATAGAACAAGTGATGGCAAAGTCATTCTGGTATCTAATAGAAAAAGTGATGGCGAAGTCATTCTGGTACCTAATAGAACAAGTGATGGCAAAGTTATTCTGGTACCTAATGGAACAAGTGATGGCGATAATTTCCAAACTATAGCGAGTTAGGGAACATACAGGACAAAGCAGTGGGCGTTTATAAGGGTGAAAACTCTGAAGAATCCCTGCCTTGTACCCTGTTGAGCTTCTAAAAAGTTGCTTATAACAACTACCTGTCCCAGACCGGGTATAAAGTGTATCTGAAGGCCTCTCAAGACCGGCTTCATGAGCATAAATTATTGAAATTAATGATTATTATCTCTGGGTTAATGTGTGTGTGTTTTTTAAAAAAAATTCCTTTAAACAGAAAGTCTCTTTCCCCCACGAAAACGTCAGTTTCTCAGTTTTCCTGATTCTGTTTCGTGTTTCGTTGGCATAACACTGCCATGGTGACCCTGGACAGTGCAGAGACTGGTGAAGAAGAAATTAGAGATGACAGTGCAGAGACTGGGGAAGTAGAAATTAGAGATGACAGTACAGAGGCTGGCGAAGTAGAAATTAGAGATGACAGTACAGAGGCTGGCGAAGTAGAAATTAGAGATGACAGTGCAGAGACTGGTGAAGTAGAAATCAGAGATGACGCTACAGAGGCTGGCGAAGTAGAAATTAGAGATGACAGTGCAGAGACTGGCGAAGTAGAAATTAGAGATGACAGTTTTAGAAAAATATATATTCACGATTTATTCAGAAAGGTCATGACGAAACAAAACAAGATATTTTCTCAGAAATTACGGGACATGAAAAAAAAAACTAATTAAAAAAAAGACTAGGGACTAGAAACGAAAAGTGTCTTATGCGTTCGAAATTGTTCAGTCATACGTTCATTATGATGGGACAGAACTTGATGTTCACTGGAAAACTCCAGCCAAAAGAGCGATAGGGAGCTTAGCAAACAAAATGAAAGATATCCTATTAAAGATACTAAAGACTGTGCAGAATAGGCACGAGTTACATCTAGCTCCTGGATGTACTGCAAATAATAAGTGAAAGAATATCCGCTACTTTTAGTCGCAGTAAATGTCACAAAGCCGCGCCAAAGAACAACAGAAACTACAACTAATAAAGTCACGTCCAAAGAACAACATAAACTACAACTAATAAAGTCACATCCAAATAACAACAGAAACTACAACTAATAAAATCACGTCCAAATAACAACAGAAACTACAACTAATAAAGTCACATCCAAATAACAACAGAAACTACAACTAATAAAGTCACGTCCAAATAACAACATAAACTACAACTAATAAAGTCACATCCAAATAACAACAGAAACTACAACTAATAAAGTCACGTCCAAATAACAACAGAAACTGCAACTAATAAAGTCACGTCCAAAGAACAACATAAACTACAACTAATAAAGTCACGTCCAAATAACAACAGTAACTATAACTAATAAAATCACGTCCAAATAACAACAGAAACCACAACTAATAAAGTCATGTCCAAAGAACAACATAAACTATAACTAATAAAGTCACGTCCAAAGAACAACAGAAACTACAGCTAATAAAGTCACGTCCAAAGAACAACAGAACTACAACTAATAAAGTCACGTCCAAATAACAACAGAAACTACAACTAATAAAGTCACGTCCAAAGAACAACAGAACTACAACTAATAAAGTCACGTCCAAATAATAACAGAAACCACAACTAATAAAGTCACGTCCAAAGAACAACAGAACCACAACTAATAAAGTCACATCCAAATAACAACAGAAACTACAACTAATAAAGTCATGTCCAAAGAACAACATAAACTATAACTAATAAAGTCACGTCCAAAGAACAACAGAACTACAACTAATAAAGTCACGTCCAAATAACAACAGAAACTACAACTAATAAAGAAACGTCCAAAAAAAAAACAACAACAGAAACTACAGCTAATAAAGTTTATGTTAAGAAACAATATTATCTAGTTTATATTTTTCTCAAAAATTAGTTTGAATCATAATTTTTGCACACAGGACAAATCGATCCCCTTCTCGATATATTGACCCCCCCCCCCCCCCCTGTAGAGATTTGTCCTGCACAGATTTGCGCACACGCTGTCCCAGATTTAGTAAAATATCACAGAGCAATATTTTTACATCGACTCTAGATGGAAGGAGACCGCATGAAAAACCAAAATGGAGATTTTAAAAAAAAGATATTTTGTAACGCATTCATGAGAGATTATCACATCAGCAACAATGGCTGGGTAGAACTGGCAAAGGATCAAATCACGTGGAGAGCATCTGGGCGTGGGGCTACAGCATTATCTGAGGAGGAGGAGGAGGAGGAGGAGAGCTACATTTGAAGACGCAAGACGCAAGTGCAAGATGACTGGTCCTTGTAACACAAACGCTTCCTGGTGCTACTGTGATCTTAAACACAAGTCCAACATTGCTAGCAATGTCAATCAGTCACGACAAGGTTTGTTCAGCAAAATGATGTAAACAAAAACCAGGAAATAAAATCTTCTAGCGTCAAAACCGTCTTCCAAGTAGGAAAAAATAAGTTATTATTGTTGTTAAGTTATATATTCGTGGATTGTTTAGTTTTGTTTCTAATAAATCCTATTGTGGCTTTCTTTTGCCACAAACGAAAGACCAACAACTACCCAACACAAAACACGATAGCACACTAGGAAACTTACTGTGTTTGTGTGAATTAGCGCCACAAATACTTGACAAACCCGTGCGCGTGCCCTACACTTTAATCTTTTAAATACGTACCTATGCTAGAAATGATAAAACAGAGCTCTGAACATACTTTATAATCAGCTCAATAAAATTGTCCCGTAAGATGGAGCAGAGATAACAATGCCACAATCCTCTTGGTCACAAGCCAATGACATGGCCATTAAAAAGGCACAGAAAATGTAGAAGGCCCTATTGTTGAGAAACAGGGTGGCCGGTTGAACAAACAGATAGATCATTGGCCAGGCTTCAGCGACCAGTGGCTGGACATTGGCTACTCGCTGATACGGGTATCAAGTGTCGGTCGCCAAGAGAATACTGATTGGTTTTTATTTGTGGGGAATTCCCCTGATGACCTTCAAAAGTTAAGTTTTAAGCAGGAAAACAACCAGAAGATTAAGTCAACAAAATGTTATGAAGTTAACAAATGGTAGGAAGTTAACAAAATGGTAGGAAGTTAACAAAACGGTAGGACATAGATCAGCTTGGCCAAAGATTATGTGAGAGGAAAGGAACATATTAAGCCGAGGATCTGTTACATGGAATCTTCAATATAGAGAACAGACAGATGAAGACAAGTAAATGTTGAAAGTACTAAAAGAGTAAATGTTAAAAGTACTAAAAAAAAGTAGAGGTTAAAAGTGCTAACTCTCCCAGCCTACTCTCACTTTCTCACTTCACTCCTTTGATGTATTCACTCATCCTCGAACTCTCTACTTTCCGTGTTCATCATTCCTTCCCCTCCCTTACTCCTCATATCTCTCCTCTCTCTCCCCCCTCTCTCTCTCTCTCTCTCGTAAGCTCAATAACATGCTGAATGACTGTGACTTAGTGAAAACTGTATGATGAAGGGCAGGATGTCAGACGGGCCTGCGTGCCCAATTCTTAAGCTTTTGAAAATAAAGTATGTTCGTTCGTTCGTTCTCTCTCCCTCTCTCTCTCTCTCTCTCTCTCTCTCTCTCTCTCTCTCTCTCTCCTTGCATTCTTAGATATTTTTTCATGTAATCTCTATACTTATATTTCACATAGTTTCATTTTGCATTCTTATATATGTATGTGTATGTGTGTGTATTCATGTACTTCTATAATCGAGTGTGTGGGAAGAATGAAAGATGGAGTGATAAAGGGCAGAATGTAAGACGGGCCTGCACGCCCAATTCTTTACCTTTTTAAAGTAAAGATAATTCTTTCATTCATTCATTCGTTCTTTCTCTCTCTCTTTCTCTCTCTCTTTCTCTCTCTCTCTCTCACGCATTTATCCACAACTCTTAAGTCACACAGTTTTTCCATGACCCTAAGTCACGTAGTTTTTCCATGACACTCAATGGAGCAGTTTTTCCATGAACCTAAGTCACGCAGTTTTTCCATGACTCAAACGTCCGCGTCATGGACACACTGAGGTGTACACATTACATTCACATAAAATGAAGTGTCTGAAAAAGTTAAAAATGTTATATTTCTCGCGAGATTTCTACTCCACCGTTAAATTTAGGTTTGGCGAAACATACTCGGTCAAGACCCTGTTCCACTTCCCCGGGCGGTCTCGAAAACAGACTGGGCTGACCGAGCAAACAGTGATCGCAATGGAAAGATGAACTCGGCCCCAGATATACGTTGAGTTGAAACCAGGCGTATCATGTCACAAGGCACATAGCGGCGACAGAATTCAACCAAGGCTCTCAAAAGAGCGAAAGAAGAAGAAGAAGAAGAAGTTGCTTTCCTAAAAAAAAGCCAAACCAAAAATATTATATATGTTTTCTCCCGTCAATTTTGACGAGTTACAACAAGTTTCTACCATACATTCCCCTCCCCAGGACCGCTACTGCCTCGAGGTTTGTGATGGTGGACCACATTGAAAGAAAATGCTCCTCCACGGCCCACACTGCACGTACACGGTACACATTGCACCTCCACGTCCTACACCGCACATATATTGTACACATTGCACCTCCACGGCCCACACTGCACGTACACGATACACATTGTACCTCCACGGTCCACACTGCACGTACACCGTACACATTGCACCTCCACGGCCCACACTGCACGTACACGGTACACATTGTACCTCCACGGTCCACACTGCACGTACACCGTACACATTGCACCTCCACGGCCCACACTGCACGTACACGGTACACATTGCAGCTCCACGGCCCACACTGCACGTACACGGTACACATTGTACCTCCACGGCCCACACTCAGTGCCTGATACTCAGAAGATTTGTTTGTTCGTTTTTTAAAAAATTTTTAACCACAGGTTCCTCCTAATCGCTGTCAAGAGTTATTTAAGGTGGCACACTGACTGAGGTGCCCCTCGTTCCAACTGTTGTAGTGACAGTTACAATTATTATCTTTGAGGCCCCCTCGTTCCAGCTGTTTTAGTTACAGTTACAATTATTATCTTTGAGGCCCCCTCATTCCAGCTGTTTTAGTTACAGTTACAATTATTATCTTTGAGGCCCCCTCGTTCCAGCTGTTTTAGTTACAGTTACAATTATTATCTTTGAGGCCCCCTCGTTCCAGCTGTTTTAGTTACAGTTACAATTATTATCTTTGAGGCCCCCTCGTTCCAACTGTTGTAGTGACAGTTACAATTATTATCTTTGAGGCCCCGTCGTTCCAACTGTTGTAGTGACAGTTACAATTATTATCTTTGAGGCCCCCGTCGTTCCAACTGTTTTAGTTACAGTTACAATTATTATCTTTGAGGCCCCCGTCGTTCCAACTGTTTTAGTTACATTTACAATTATTATCTAACTTATTACATTTATAATTATTATCTAACTTATTACGGTTATAATTATTATCTAACACGTTGCAATTATAATTATTATCTAATTTGTTACAACTACAATTATTATTAAGTTTGAAACAGAAGTAAATTTGTTGCTATACGCACTTATTTACAACCCTTGGCTCGCAGACCACACCTGGCCCGTGGAAAGATTTTTTTGTAATGGCCTGCAGCCAATCAAGGTGATTTCTTTTTTTTTTAAAATGTATAATTTGCTGGAAACTGTAACAATAGTGAGTTTATATTGTAGAACTATAACAGGCTGGCTGGGGAATGCATTAAATCATGCGGGTTTTGTGACTAAGGTTGGTCGTAAATTTGACATTTCTTAAGTCCGTGGCTTAAAATGAGAAGAGGGGGCATTGAAAATATTCTAACAACCGAGAAAAATAAAGGGAAGAAGAGCCAGGGGAAGGCAGAGAGAAATGATACTGGACAGTCTGACGGGATGGTGTGAGAGGAGATCACCAACTGAACTAATGGCCTGCATGAAGGATCGGGTACTCTGGAGAAGCATAATAGCCTACGCCATTCGGCACGGCTCATGATGATGATGATGATGAGTCGGTAGCCCGCGTGAAAATGGAAAAAGTTGTTGGTTTTTTTTTTGTGGCCAGCCAGACACAAAAGATTGGCCATGACTGCTGTGTGACATAAAAGACATTTTAAAATGTTTACCATAGAGACTTCCGGGCATGTGATGGGAAGGGGCTTTTAAGCATCATCTGGAGGAAAGTGAAAAAAATTTTATATTAATGGTCTTCTCTTCTTCGAATTTCCTATTCCACTGTCTGTCTAACCTTGGTGATAGAAAGTTGTCAGGCCATGTAATAATTGGCAGCATTCTCATACATTGTATGTCTTAAAGTTTCATGATTTAATAGTTATTTTACCGGTTCTCTCCCTTAGACCACGATGTATTTTAATACTGCGCATCGCCAAGGAAAGCACTCAGAAACGACTTGACGTTGAGAATTACTGCTTTGGGACGGCTGATTTGTCTCCCGGTTTCGTTGTAGATTTGTCACATTAATTCTCTTCTTCGATAAACTAGCAACGTGCTAATGACGATTTCAGTGCCATGATTTGTTTCTTATATCTTATATCCTTCCCGTGCCGTTAAACGTCACATAGGGCTCGCAAAGTAGTTCGACAATTTTTCCTGTCTTCGGCGAGTCTTTCAACCTCATCAAAGGATTTTATGCCTGTTAATTTGGCCTCTCTTAATAATGTCCTCTTCAAAGTTTCACGCGGTCTGCCTCTTTTTCTTCGGCCTGTTGTGTTCCACTTGATAGCTTGTTTTGGGATTCTCTGATCATTTCTTCTCATCAAGTGACCAACATGTGTCCATCTCCTTTTCCTGATCACCCATGAGACTGGTTGTTGTTCAGCCATCTGTCTTATCTCTGTATTGTTCTTGAATTCATTCCACTTGATGCCGAGTATTTTCCTTAGGCATTTGTTTTCAAAAGAGTCTAATTTCTTTTCTATTTCTTTAGTTGTTTTCCAGCTTTCGCATGCATAAATGATACTTCCGGCGCGACGTGCAAGATGGCGGACGTTTTTTTTAACGCTCTCGCCGGCATGCAGAAATCAGCGGAATTCCGCTTGTTCTGTTACATATCATGTACCGGGAGTTGGGCATAAGGCTAACAACCTTATCCTGGGACCTATCTAGAGGCGACTCCAGATGGGGAAAAAAAGATATCATTATGGAAACTCGCAGAGAAACCAACCGAGCACCAGGGATGCCAACTCCGAAGAGAATGATTTGTTTACACGAAATTAAATGACTGTACATCCTTGGATAAAAGAGAATCCATGTCGGATGTGAAATCTGTAACGAAAGCCATTTACGTCAAGGAACCAACTAATATGTGCAGTCCTAATGTATAGTAAGTTGCCAGCAGATAAACTGTTTCAACATTAATTATAATGACATTTCAAACAGGTCGAGTTAGGTCAGGATAATCGTCCTTGCTCTTCGGACAAAGTCATAGATAATCTGATCTCCATCTTAACATATCCTCTCCTCCCCCTCCCCCCCCCCCAAACCACCACGTGTGCAGTGACTAATGATTGGTTGTAGCATTGGCAGAATCGATAGGGACGCGATCTCGGATTTAAGGTGTAGAATTCAGTCTCGCTTGTCACCTCCCATTGGTCAGGGTTCTCGCTGGTGCTACGGATTACATGCACTGTCCGGAGATTCTCCTTCACAGAAGGAGGCAGGCCGCGCATTTGGACTAGTCCGAGCTGCAGTAACCTTCAAACATTTATGGACCTGTCAAAGATCCGGTAACTTTTCAACATTTTAACAAACTGATCTTGTACACAAATGTAGTTCTGCCTAACAAGATTAATCAATTTAATCAAATTAGTCTTCTTTTTAATCACCTGCCTATCCTTCCTTTCTCTTCCGCTCCTTCCTTCCTAGTCTCAGACGTCTGTAAGAGTTCGTGCCATTAATATTTCACAAAGGAATTTTCGTGCCATTAATATTTCACACAGGAATTTTCGTGCCATTAATATTTCACACAGGAATTTAACAGAAAAAGAACACATCAGTTATTGTTAATGATTGTGTAACCACTCTACTACACGAGACGTAGATCTCTCGCAAGAAAATTATGCACTCCCAACCCACCTCATACCTCTCACCGCTCACCTCTCACTTCTACCCTTTCCACATCAACACGAGCAATCTTCTTTCCTTCTCCTCTTTCTTATATTTGACTTGAACAGAATCACAGCACGAGACTGGACACTTGTTCATGTGGATTCTGTGGGGAAGTCCTTCAGAAAGTCTTCGTCCGTTCCATAAACTTTACCGTATAATGAAGAAAATGATCTCTCGTGAATGACCAGTAACAACAGTGGAACATGTGGAGATTTGTATACCAGTTGCGGCATAGCATGAACCGTGGAATCCTTGGATTGTTATCTCCGGTTATTCATTTCTGGGTCAAATAATCAACATCAAGTGATAGCACACACACAAACATGCACACAAACACGCTCATCTTCCATTCATGACAACAACACACGATATCAGAAGGTTAACCCTTTCATTCCAAAACAGCGCTGGCTACGTTAGTAAATCCTGCACACACACACGCACGCGAATCAAAGCTCGGAGAAATATTTAAGCAAAATACTCGCATAAACGAAAAGTAACATATTTTTTAACCGAGGCCATATTAAAAGAAAAATTATAGATGAGCTTCTTTACAGTTTCTTATTAATATAATTTCTCAGGAAAAGTTTTCTCTGGCAGAGTGCGGAAATTAATTCAGGAGTGAGAGTTAAGATGGCTGAGTCAGGCAGGAAGAATAGATGAGACCGTAGCTTCAAGCAGACATTACCGGGCTCAATTCTGCAGGGAAGGAGGTCACTAAGTGGAGTAAAACTGAAAAAAATTAAGACACTATGAGAGATTTTTCATTCAGCCACGCAGACTTAGTACCAGTTGAGGAGGTAGGGTATTTCACATATTTAGGCAGCATAGTGGATAAATATGGGGGAACAGAAAAGGATGTTAAAGCTAGAATAACCAAGGCCAAGACAGCATTTATCCAACTTAACAAAATATGGTCATCTAAGAACATCAAAATAAGAACCAAACTTAGGCTTTTCCATACAAACGTAAAGACTGTTGTACTATATGGGTCAGAGACATGGGTTATGACCAAGACAATACAACAGAGGGTACAAACACTCATGAACTACTTCTTGAGGAGGATTTTAAACATTAAATGTCAGGACAAGATCAGGAATGAAGAGTTCTGGGAAAGGGCAGGACAAGAACCTATGAACCTACCTAGGAAGTGGAGGTGGATTGGCCACACTCTGAGGAAACCTGACACCAACACAGCAAGACAGGCACTGACATGGAATCCTCAAGGAAATAGAAAACGAGGAAGACCTGGACTTACTTGGAGAAGAGAAATTACGACGGTGCTCAGAGACAAGGGATGCACATGGAACGAAGCAGAGAATAATTCCAAGGCAAGGATGACTGGAGAGCCTTTACCCGTGGCCTATGCTCTCAAGGAAGCGAAGGGCGATGATGATGATGACGCAGATTTGAACCACTTACGGGGAAACATGCTCACGTGCAAACTTCACGTGTAAGAACTGCGTCATTTCAACGGGACATAAAAAGACATACCACGCAAACGAAAGTAAATGAGCTTTGCAATACATACATTTTTTGTTACTGTGGTCGGTTACGGGCACTGAATGTTGAAGGAATACACCACGAGAGAGGCTGCTACACAAGCAGGGTTGCCAATTTGGATATTTTGTATCTAGATTTAGATAATTTTGGTTCCGTCTGGATAATGAAAATAGTCATCTAGATGTTAGCTATAAATCTAGATAATTCTGGATAATTTTATTACAGTCCATCAAAAAGAAAAAAAAAAAAGGAACTTTGAGTAAATCTCCCATAATTAACCTTTTCTCAGTGAATAAATAAATGTTTTTGCTATTTATCATATTTCACATTGGCAACACTGGCGCTGACCTGGCATGGCCGAATTTTGGGACATATTCACTTAACGTAAAGACCTTTGCGCATGCGTCATTCTTATAACCTTGAAATTGTGGAATTGGACAAGTGTGATGATGAGAATATTGCGCAGGAACTTATTGGCTGAGATGAAAATGGACTAAAGACACTTAATGTACACAGAAACGGTTGACTTCATTAACTGGATAAATGTGAACCTTTATTACGAGGTGTCATCCATTACTTTAGTGAAATGTATAAGCCATTCTTCGCTTATTGCAATTTTACATCTTCTATAGGTGTCTCTCAGGAAAACACAAAAATTACATTAAAAAGTAATATTTAGGCTACTGATCCGATTCAAAACTGGGTCCCTTGCAGAACTTTGCCTCCCTAACAGCACTCCTGTAGGCCTCTCTGTTGTGAGCAAGATGGCCTGCTACTTATGCATCCATTTGCAGATCATCAACGATGTCTTGCAGCCATCTTCGTTTTGGTCTTCTTCTCTTTCTTTTTCCCATTATGTGCCCTTCCAAGACGGTCTTCTCTAGATTATCATGACGTTTAATATGTCCAAAATATGTAAGTTTTCTCTCTTTAATACTCTTTACTAGCCAGACTTCTTCAATATTAAGTTCTTGTGGTATGGATATGTTTGTTCCTTTTTTGTATCCATGACATTTGAAGAATTCTTCTGTAGCACTTACATTCAAAGGCATTTATGTGTTTCTCAGCTGTTTTGTTAAGTGTCCAGGTCTCATAGGCATATGTTGGGACGGGAAAGATGCATGCCCTTAAAAATCTTATTTTTGTAGTTCTGTCTATTCCTCTCCACAGCTTCTTTAGTTGTTTTACTTTCTGAAGAACGATAGATCAAATGCCTTTGAGTAGTTTATAAATTATAAATATAGATTCACATTAAACTCTCTGCATTTCTCTATTGTTAATCTTATATTGAATATATGATCTTTTGATCCTCTTCCTTGCCTGAAACCATCTTGGACCATATTGACTTCTTCTTCTATTTTCTTACGAAGTCTACCCATTAAGATTTTTAACAGAATTTATACTAGCACATTCAGATGCTGACACTGAGAGTCTTCTAGCACCATGAATCTGGTCAGATCTAAACTGAGAAATAAAATTAACCCAGAACTTCTTCCGAGTGCTTTGGTGATCAACTTCAGCTGATGAAATCATGGAAACTTCCGCTGCTCTTTTTAAAGTTTTCCCTCAAAAGATATAAAAATATATGAAAATAATGGCTGCACATCCAGAAAAACATCTGTAGGAGATGAAGCATCTGCATCATTTCATTAACTGGGTCCCTCAAATACGGACGATGATGATGATGATGATGATGATAATGATGATGATATTCACCTTTTGTGTGACTTAATCAAATAAGTATTGTCATTAATGCTATATTAATAATACTTTTAATTAAAATTACACATTAATTTTCACTTATAAAATTTTTCACTCACTTATTTAAAAAAAATAAAATATTTCCTAGATAGTTTTTTAGATAAATGTTTCTAAAATCTAGATAATTCCATATATATTTTGGGGAGCAGTTCTAAATATTTTTTTAGAGAAAAAAAAATTGGCAACAATGTTAACACAAATTCATACTTGGAAAACTTCACAAACGGCCAACATTTACCGCGGAAGGAAAAAGTCATTTCTACCAACCATGCACTGACATTACATGACACTGACATCCAGGCACTTTGTTCCTCTGTCAGGTTTTTTTTTTTTTAGTTCCTCTTTCAGGGTTCTTACGAACTTTACACACTTAAAAAAAAAAATTAAATGTCACATGCACGTTTTCCAGTGTTGATCCTTTACGTGAGCGTGACGAAGTGAAAGGTCTCTCTCCTGCGAGACGGGCACCCAGCCTTAGCCCCTAATGGCATAAATGTGGTCTACTTAATGTTATCTGAATGTGGTCTACTTAACGTTATCTGAATGTGGTTTGTGTAACGTTGTCTGCATTATGCCAGAGGTACACTTTTTAACCTCAGAAAGATCACGAAAGTGCGAAAAGATGAACTTAGAGATAAAGTTCCGGCCTGACGTCTCATGGGTGCAGTAAGATTATGCGCAAACATTTCCTACATGACAATTTGTTAAATACGCAGCCAAGTATTGCTTCATACACACAGAAATTCTGAACATTAGTTTATACCTTCCTGTATCTTTGCGCATGCGCATTTGATATCAGGTAAAGTTCTTTTCTCTGTAATACCTTCGGTGCTGTTTCGATAGCTGTGAGGATATTTAAACCAATTTTATTTTACGATTTTCATGTTACTTGTCCCCTGTGTCCATAGCACTGACCTCGCCACCAAGTTCTAGATTTTGTAAAGGGACTTACAGAGAAATTAAATAACATGGACTAGAAAGTTCAAGGGGGAAAAAAAAAAGAACTGAGAGGAAGATGAAAAGAAAAACAGAGAAAGCGACACGGGAAAGACAAGAGAATTGACTGGGGGAAAAACCCACCAAGGATCGTACAAGATGGAGAAGCATGATCGCTAACGCTGTCTGGGGAGGCACATATTGAATGAATGGATCAGGTCAGACATTTCTGAACACATAAAACTTTCTGGGAAAGGATGCACCACGCTTTCTCTATTTCTCTCTATCATCGTCAAAACTACAAACGCTGTATCCACTCTCTGCTGACAATTATCCATTATGTCTAGGGCGAGCGTCGGCGCACGTCTACAGAGGCCTTTTAAGAACCCCGCAAATCTAATATAACAATCTTCCAGGCTTGACCCCCCGATCCCTATTATGAATCTCTTCGTCTAAATGCATCTCCATATCTCATTTCTTACTGTTTAATATTTTATCATTACCATAACCACATTACGTACGCAATTAAATACATATGAGGTCGTGGTATCACATTATATGCGAATATATCACATTATATGCGAATATATCACATTATATGCGAATATATCACATTATATATCGTGTAATGAGCTGAGACACGGCCGACCGAGTTACAAAAGTTCTTAGTTAGGGTCAAAGTTCAACAGGAAATTTGGAAACATTAATGCATTGCAAATGATTTTGTGATTAGTTTACTGTTCCACATATACTATACATACACCACAAAACAGGAGGAGATGAACAAGCTCACTGTATGGTCGTTGTGTAAGTTCAGAATGTATGCTTGTGGGTGTGTATACATTATGTCTATGTACATTTCTGGTTGTCGTTGAGAAGTTATTACAGTTCTTATTTACTGTGTTGTGGTTCATATACTGCCATCAAACACAGGGAACCAATCAGAGAATCGGAACCAGGCTGAGAGGATTTCAAGAAAGGTGCCTCAGGAAAATTTGAAGAATACACTGGGAAGAGCGCGTGACAAACGATGAGTCAAGCGAACGGGCATTGAGAACATTATTAAAGAGGTGAAAAGACGAAGATGGAAGTGGCTGGGCCACATACTACGAAGGGAAAAAAAAAAACAAGACACGCCTTTAGCGCCTTGACTTGGACACCTCAAGGGACAAGAGAGAAGGGCAGACCAACGGTGTTAAGGAGACGTATGCAATACAAGAAGAACTAAAAAAAGGAGGAAAAAAAAACAGGACAGACTTGGTTTGAGATATCCCGACTTTCTCAGTACCGGATTGGACTGGAAAGTTTTTGTTGATGCCTTATGGAAGTATAGAGGATTGATGATGATGATGATGATGATGATGATTCACATTCTGTGATTAATTTCCATACTTACTAATGTTAATTTGTCGTCTGTTAGTTCTTATTTTGCAAAGTTATTCTGAATAGAATTCAAGATGTAGTGGATGCTGCAATGAGAGAAGAACAAGCAGAGTTTCGAAAAGGGAGAAGCTGTCTCGACCAGATCTTTACTCTAAGAATAATACTTGAAGAACATATTGAAAAGCAAAGACTGTTAATCCTGAACTTAATGGACATTAAAAAGGCATTTGATAGCAGACACAGAGATTCATTGTGGAGTATTTTAAGAATATATCTAAGATTGTCAACATCATTAGTGACCTCTACAATGGATATTTTTGTGCAGTCAGTACAGAAGAAGGAATAAGTGAATGGTTCCAGATTGAAACAGGTTTGAAACAAGGATGTATATTATCTCCCTTGCTTTTTGGAATTGCCATAGACTTCATAATGAAAAAATGTTGCACAGGTAAAACGGACATTGATTGGGTACGTGAGACCCAACTGAAAGATCTTGATTTTGCAGATGACATAACTTTTATCAGCGACAATATGAAATCAATGAAAATAAAAACAGATACCCTGTAATCAATAGCTAGTAAAATAGGACTTGAAATTAACAAGGATAAAACAAAAATAATGAAGGTTTTCGTTAACGACGAAGGACAAATATATGTAGAAGGAACAGCTGTTGAAAAAGTAAACCATTGTGCATATCTCGGCAGCTATATAGACCACAATGTTGACACCAGAAAAGAAATTAGAATTCGAATTGACAAAGCAGCATTGATCTTCAAGAATCTTGAGAACATATGGGATTCAAAAGTTTTAAGCACAAAAACAAAGTTAAGAGTATTCAATTCAAATATAATATCCACCCTCATTTATGCATGTGAAAAAGAAAACAACTAAAGAAAGAGACAAGAAATTAGACTCTTTTCGAAAACAAATGTCTAAGGAAAATATTAGGTATAAAGTGAAATGAATTAAAAAACAACGCAGAGATCAGACAGATGAGCAAACAACAACCAGTCTCATGGTTGATCAGAAAAAGAAGATGGGCATATGTCGGTCATGTGATGAGAAGAAACAATCAGAGAATCCCAAAACAAGCTATCAAATGGAAAACAACAGGCCGAAGAAAAAGAGGTCGACCACGTGAAACTCTAAAGAGGACACTGTTAAGAGAAGCCAATTCAGTGGGCATAACATCCCGTGATGAGATTGAAAAGCTCGCCGAAGACAGGACATCTTGGAGAACTACCAAGCGGGCCCTATGTGACGTTTAACGGCACGGGAAGGATGTAAGATGTACGATGTAGTTCTAACGGTGATGTTAAACATATTTATTCATGTTGTAACACGCTACGATAGTTAACTGTACTTACTGTCTGACTTCTTCCTATAACGACCGACCTACGGCCAAATCGACTTAAGGCCTGATGAGTGGTCCCAACTACGGCCACAAGTAGGCGCATGACCGTGTGTCATAAGTTTTAATAGAATCAGTGCTGGATTTAGATATAAGTTAAAGACGCTACAAGATAGGGCCCCACATGCCTTCGCCTTTTAAACAAAGAATCTCCAAGCTGTATGTAGATCAAGGTCTCACCAAGTCATATCCAGCAAGGAATACAGCTCTGAAACAGAAGGTCTACATTGATACTATTTAGCCCTGACGTGAGAATATCCAAAGATCTAGTAAAGTTCTCTGTATTTCTGCGAAACTTAACTAAAACCCGGCTTCTTTATGAACAGAGATCCCACCTTGGCTTTCTCTCTGCCAAGGTTTCAAACGTTGCTAACAAACAAACAAACAAACAAACAAACAAACAAACAAACAAACAAACAAAATATGTACATGCTGTTCGCAGAAAGATCTATCCTATGACTGATCACGAAGTGTCTTGCGTGTTAGAAAGACCTATCCTATGATTGACCACGAAGTGTCTTTTTTATGAGGTAACCAACAGCACCTTTACGACGTCAAACTGTGATATCTCACACCTGCTAGCGTTTGCGTTAAAACATGTGACAGATTATCATAATTTGACAGCAATTTGTCACTTGCAAGTCTGGACATTCTGGAATCTGCCTGACGCCTATTTCAGCGAAAGGGACGTAACTTTAAAAGTGAGTTATTATGGCTTGTTAGCAAATTATTGACGTCAAAGCCACGAACGCCAGGGGAGACAATTTGAAACCGGAATAAACTCCCTGCGTACACATTTCCTTTCATATTTTCGAAATCTGACAATTTTAGATCACGTATGACCTCATAGAAAAACCACGTGGGCCAGCTTTTAGGGCAGCGAACGTGGGCAGTGGTTGTTATGAAAACTGTGGAGGTGGAGGATTCAGCTCAGAGAGATGACAACGGCGATAAGAACACATGACAGTAACCGTTAATGACTTTTCTCCGTATTCAGACAGACAGACAGACAGACAGACAGACAGACAGACAGACACGCACACAGACGCGGGCGTAGGACCTCGAAGAAGTTTTAAGTTGGTGCAAAACTATCTCTCTCTCTCTCTCACCCGAGGTCTACCCTACTGGTTGGCCATTCTGTTTTCATCCACTACGGCCACTTTTGAGAGGGTTTGGCAGGTTCTGGCTTTCCGAAAACGGCCGATTCGGAAGGTCAAGATGAGCATAACCTCGGGTATAGTCACAGGACTGACCAGCGTTGAAGCAGGTAGTGTGTTATTTTTCTGTGGAGGCGATGGCCAGGTAGCATGTTATTTGGGGGATCCGTTACCCTGGAATAATTGGGCTTGCAGTTGTTGAAGTATTCTGACATTTTGATGTTGGGAAAATGATTTTTCTTTGCAATGATCCCAAGATAAAAGGTAAAATTTCCGTTTCCATGACATTAAGGCAAGTTGGGGAATACAGTGTTAGGTCCGTATTTTCCATGACCTTCCGCACATGAAAAGTGTGATGTGGTCAGTATCACGCCTGGCCGCTTTACCTTCCCAGATTTCCCTGATATCCATTTTTTTAGAGGCTGGGTGGGCCCCAGGGCCTATTGCGTATGAACCAGAAGAAATCCCATTGCTGGGACTGAAACCAGTACAACCGAACTGGTAACCCGAGCGTCTACCTACTCAGCTAACCAGGCTGTCTTAAAACAGGGGAAGTTCCCTAAATTCCGGATAGTGCACAAACAGACTGCTTTGACACACACACAAGTTCTTGCAGGGTACTGTAATATTAAGTTTTTAAATAAGCTTGGCTAAAGCGATAACTTATAATCAACGGTAAATAACCATAAATAAATGAACCCCAATTTTTCCCACTACAGTTAGTCCCCTTTATCAAATAGCAGGTGCAGTCCTTTTTTCATAATATATATATTTTTCAAACGACGTTTCTCAAATGATTCGGTTTTTCTGATTAAAATTCCCTTTCTTCAATGAACTAAAGGATATATGGAGCATCTGGTGTAGTGGTAAAGTGCGAGAACTGAGAGTAAAAAAACTGCAGGTTCAGTCTTGGATAGACGCAATTTAAAAAAAAAATGGTTAGATAAAGACTGTATGGCCTATATAACTAAGTAAATATCACTTTTTTTCTTGTTGAAATAACAGATCTCAGATCAGTGGTTTTCAAAGTGGGTGATACTGCGCCCAAAGCTTGGAGTGTGGAGGGATCCAGAGTGGAGGAAGGAGGGCGGTGAGGGAAAGGGAAGCGACGGGGGGCATCAGAATCAACTGAGCAAAGTTTGGAGGCACCGGGCAGCCCCCCCCCCCCCTATCCTCAAGAAAAAAATTGCACCTCCTACGGTATTGACAAACAACAACATTTACTTGACAAGTTTTTAAATGAATAAGCGCTCCTACCCCCTTGACAAAGATTTTAAAACGAACAAGCGCCCCATTTCCCTTGACAAACAGATTTTTAAATGAATAAGCGCCCCATTTCCCTTGACAAACAGATTTTTAAATGAATAAGCGCCCCATTTCCCTTGACAAACAGATTTTTAAATGAATAAGCGCCCCCCCACACTCTTTTGACAAACAGATTTTTAAATGAATAATCCCCCCCTCCCAACTCCCCAGACGAAAAGATTTTTAAATGAATAAGCGCCCCCGACTCCCCTGACGAACAGATTTTTAAATGAATAAGCCCCCCCCCCAACTCCCCTAACGAACAGATTTTTAAATGAATAAGTCCCCCCCCAACTCCCCTGATGAACAGATTTTTAAATGAATAAGTCCCCCCCCCCCCCAACTCCCCTAACGAACAGATTTTTAAATGAATAAGTCCCCCCCCCCCCAACTCCCCTGACGAACAGATTTTTAAATGAATAAGCCCCCCTCTCAACTCCCCTGACGAACAGATTTTTAAATGAATAAGCCCCCCCCCACAACTCTCTTGACGAGCAGATTTTTAAATGAATAAGCGGCCCCGACTCCTCTGACCAACAGATTTTTCAATGAATAAGCGCCCCCGACTCGCCTGACGAACAGATTTTTAAATGAGTAAGCCCCCCCTCCCAACTACCCTGACGAACAGATTTTTAAATGAATAAGCGCCCCCGACTCGCCTGACGAACAGATTTTTAAATGAGTAAGCCCCCCCTCCCAACTACCCTGACGAACAGATTTTTAAATGAATAATCCCCCCCCCCCCCGACTCGCCTGACGAACAGATTTTTCAATGAATAAGCCCCCCTCCCAACTCCCCTGACGAATAGATTTTTCAATGAATAAGCCCCCCCCCACCCCAACTACCCTGACGAACAGATTTTTAAATGAATAAGCCCCACCCCTCCCCCCACAACTCCCCTGACGAACAGATTTTTAAATGAGTAAGCCCCCCTCATAACTACACTGACGAATAGATTTTTAAATGAGTAAGCCCCCCTCATAACTACCCTGACGAACAGATTTTTAAACGAGTAAGCCCCCTCCCAACTACCCTGAGGAACAGATTTTTAAACGAGTAAGCCCCCTCCCAACTACCCTGAAAACAGATTTTTCAATGAATAAGCCCCCCTCTCAACTACCCTGACGAACAGATTTTTAAATGAATAAGCCCCCCCCCTCCCAACTCGCCTGACGAATAGATTTTTAAATGAATAAGCCCCCTCCCCCACCCCAACTACCCTGACGAACAGATTTTTAAATGAGCAAGCCCCCCTCACAACTACCCTGACGAACAGATTTTTAAATGAGTAAGCCCCCCTCATAACTACCCTGACGAACAGATTTTTAAATGAGTAAGCCCCCCTCATAACTACCCTGACGAACAGATTTTTAAATGAGCAAGCCCCCCTCACAACTACCCTGACGAACAGATTTTTAAATGAGTAAGCCCCCCTCATAACTACCCTGACGAACAGATTTTTAAACGAGTAAGCCCCCCCCAACTACCCTGAGGAACAGATTTTTAAACGAGTAAGCCCCCTCCCAACTACCCTGAAAACAGATTTTTAAATGAATAAGCCCCCCTCTCAACTCCCCTAACGAACAGACTTTTAAATGAATAAGCCCCCCCCCCCCCAACTCCCCAGACGAACAGATTTTTAAATGAATAAGCCCCCCCCCACTCCCCAGACGAACAGAATTTTAAACGAATAAGCCCCCTCCCAACTCCCCTAAGGAAAAGATTTTTAAATGAATAAGCCCCCCCCCCCGACTCCTCTGACGAACAGATTTTTCAATGAATAAGCCCCCTCCCAACTCCCCTAAGGAACAGATTTTTCAATGAATAAGCCCCCTCCCAACTCCCCTAAGGAACAGATTTTTAAATGAATAAGCCCCTCGACTCCTCTGACGAACAGATTTTTAAACGAATAAGCGCCCTCCCAACTCCCCTAAGGAACAGATTTTTAAATGAATAAGCCCCCCCCCCCCGACTCCCATGACGAACAGATTTTTAAACGAATAAGCCCCCTCCCAACTCCCCTAAGGAACAGATTTTTCAATGAATAAGCCTCCCTCCCAACTACCCTGACGAACAGATTTTTAAATGAATAAGCTCCCTCCAAACTCCCCAGACGAACATATTTTTAAATGAATAAGCCCCCTCCCAACTACCCTGACGAACAGATTTTTAAATGAATAAGCCCCCCCCCCCCGACTCGCCTGACAAACAGATTTTTAAATGAATAAGCCCCCCCTCCTCCCAACTCCCCTGACGAATAGATTTTTAAATGAATAAGCTCCCCCCCACCCCAACTCCCCTGACGAACAGATTTTTCAATGAATAAGCCCCCCTCTCAACTACCCTGACGAACAGATTTTTAAATGAATAAGCCCCCCCCCCTCCCAACTCGCCTGACGAATAGATTTTTAAATGAATAAGCCCCCTCCCCCACCCCAACTACCCTGACGAACAGATTTTTAAATGAGCAAGCCCCCCTCACAACTACCCTGACGAACAGATTTTTAAATGAGTAAGCCCCCCTCATAACTACCCTGACGAACAGATTTTTAAATGAGTAAGCCCCCCTCATAACTACCCTGACGAACAGATTTTTAAATGAGTAAGCCCCCCTCATAACTACCCTGACGAACAGATTTTTAAATGAGTAAGCCCCCCTCATAACTACCCTGACGAACAGATTTTTAAATGAGTAAGCCCCCTCCCAACTACCCTGAGGAACAGATTTTTAAATGAGTAAGCCCCCCCCCCCCAACTCCCCAGACGAACAGATTTTTAAATGAATAATTCCCCCCCCCCGCGACTCGCCTGACGAACAGATTTTTCAATGAATAAGCCCCCCCCCTTCCCAACTCCCCTGACGAATAGATTTTTAAATGAATAAGCCCCCCCACCCCAACTCCCTTGACAAACAGATTTTTAAATGTATAATGGCCCTCAACTCTCTTGACAAATAGATTTTTAAATGAATAAGCGCCCCCCACTCCTTTGACAAACAGATTTTTAAATGAATAAGCGCCCCCCCCCCCCCACTTCCTTGACAAACATATTTTTAAATGAATAAAAGCCCCCCAATCCCTTAACAAACATATTTTTAAATGAATAAGCGCCCCCCACTTCCTTGACAAACAGATTTTTAAATGAATAAGCGCCCCCCAATCCCTTGACAAACAGATTTTTAAATGAATAAGCGCCCCCCCCCCCCAATCCCTTGACAAACAGATTTTTAAATGAATAAGCGCCCCCCCAATCCCTTGACAAACAGATTTTTAAATGAATAAGCGCCCCCCCCCCCCAATCCCTTGACAAACAGATTTTTAAATGAATAAGCGCCCCCCCCCCCAATCCCTTGACAAACAGATTTTTAAATGAATAAGCGCCCCCCCACTCCTTTGACAAACATATTTTTAAATGAATAAGCGCCCCTCCCAAATTCCTCGACAAACAAATTTTTACATGAATAAGGGCCCCCCGCCCCCACTTTCTTGACAAACAGATTTTTAAATAAATAAGCGCCCCTGTGACAAACGGCGAGAATTTAAAGTCAAAATCAAACATATTTACAGTACAACATTTGGAGGGCTTTCAGTTTCATACAACACAAGAAAATGAAACAAATATGTTGTATATTGTGTGCACATTCCTGTAAACATAAAAAAGAGCAATAAATATCCCCCTGATAACCCTCCAATGATAACCCTCTAATGATAACCCTGTAACAGTCGAGAGTTACAACTTAATTATCTTGATAGAATTCCTCAAACCGGATGTTGCCAATTCGTTACGCTGCAATTTGCCAGATAGTCTCAGCTATTGCTCAAATGTCAGACACCAGTTTACAAGTGAAAGCTGGTTTTAATGAGAGAAAATCAAGCATCTAATTTGGTGTCGAGTTTACTGCAGGATTTAAAAAGCCAAAAAATCCGGTCACGTCTAGCGGACGCAGTCGAATTTTTGCTATTTTGACCTACTGTTTGCGCGGGAGACCAAAATGGCTTACCAACACAACTTGTGCTAGCTATAAACTTTATCTCTGGACGGTTACGCCAGCGTTCAGGTTACCAACTTTCGCGGTAAACCAATGCATGCGGCTCTCTGTTAGCTGTGAGGTGGGGGGGGGGGGGGGGGGGGGGGGGAGGGAGTTGAAATCCGAAGAACAGCTAAATTAAATCAGATTTTAATCTTGTTTTAAACAGTCTAGAGACTTTTTCTAAGGAACCAATTATTGATGGTTCCGTACAGAGCAGAATTCTGGAGAACAGGTGTATGTAAATTGGTAAATCATCATCATTTTTCACATCCCGCCTCAGAAAGATTTTCTGCCTCATTCACGCACGTGGGCATCAATGCCAGATGAGCGGTCCCAGCTGTGGCCATAAGCTTATAATCAACAGAGACTCGCTGGTCTGTAGAAACCAGACTAGAAGACTAACGTATAATCATAATATTTATTAAAAAAAAAGAAAGTCAGTGCGGGCAGATTCTAGAAGAAATTTTCCACACATAGAAATTGTCGAAGAATATTTCTATACGTCAGTTTGTCGAAAGATTGACCTGCATAAAAAATGCAATTTTGTGAAGTGTTTTCCACAGTTCCCAACGCACAAGGTCACGTGTCACGTGCCTGCACTCTCCCCTGAATATTCTGAGGTCGATCTTCAAATGACAGGGTTACGTGGAAGAAGCAAATAAACTTAACAAAATGACTGATGGCTGCCTTCTCGACCTTTCAGTGCCTGACCTTGTTTCTGTTTGCCCTTCGCTCTTTGTGTTGTCTTTCGTTTATTTCTGCCAGGATTTAGAGGCTGGAACTTGCAAGAACGACATCAGATGAAAAAGATGAGATTCTCCCTCTGCAGGCATATCTCTGTTATAATACATACCTTGCCGTGCCAGGTAGCGGTGAGCGATCATGCTGCTCCATCTTGCACTGTCCTTGGTGCTCAAGTAACCTTCGTCCAGTTCAAATACTTCTCTTTTCTCCAGGTCACTTCGTCCGTGAAGCATGATTGGTAAAAGAATGAAAGTTGTTAATGTGGTATGTAATAGAAAGAAAGAAAGAAAAAGAAAAAAAAAAGAAAAAATGAAAGAAAAAGGGAAGAAAGAAATAAATAAAGAAGGACGCATAATTTAATCGGCTCCTGCAGCTTCCATCATTCATTTATGATTTTGAAATGATTCACATTTGAAACAAAACTTTCATCAGCTCTTTACTTCAGTTCCTTTATTATGGCCTTTCTTAACACCATCATATGCAGGACTCGGGTCCTTAACACCATCATATGGAGGACTCGGGTCCTTAACACCATCATATGGAGGACTCGGGTCCTTAACACCATCATATGGAGGATATGGGGCCTTCTTAACACCATCATATGGAGGATTTAGGCCCTTCTTAACACCATCATATGGAGGATTTAGGCCCTTCTTAACACCATCATATGGAGAATTTAGGCCCGTCTTAACACCATCATATGGAGGATTTAGGCCCTTAATAACACCATCATATGGAGGATTTAGGCCATTATTAACACCATCACATGCAAGATTCTGACCCTTATTAACACCATCACATGCAAGATTCTGGCCCTTCTTAACACCATCATATGGAGGATTCTGACCCTTATTAACACCATCACATGCAAGATTCTGACCCTTATTAACACCATCATATGCAAAATTTTGGCCCTTTTTAACACCATTACATGGAGGATTCGGGCCCTTCTTTCACCACCACATGCAAGACTCTGGCCCTTCTTAACACCATCATATGCAGGAGTTCCTTCTCACCCATTCTGACTTTAGTCGTTAAAGACGCACTTCCATTACGGTAGTCAGGTAGGTAGGTAAGTTGGTAGGCAGGTAGGTAGGTAGGTAAGATGGTAGGCAGGTAGGTAGGTAAGTTGGTAGGCAGGTAGGTAGGTAGGTAAGATGGTAGGCAGGTAGGTAGGTAAGTTGGTAGGCAGGTAGGTAGGTAGGTAAATTGGTAGGCAGGTAGGTAAGTTGGTAGGCAGGTAGGTAGGTAGGTAAGTTGGTAGGCAGGTAGGTAGGTAGGTAGGTAAGTTGGTAGGCAGGTAGGTAGGTAAGTTGGTAGGCAGGTAGGTAGGTAGGTAAGTTGGTAGGCAGATAGGTAGGTAGGTAAGGAGGTAGGGAACATTTACATTTCAGGACACAAGACCTGTCCCCAGCTTCTTTATATCTCGTATGTACACATCTTTGAGCAGTGTCTGTGAACATAAGGTTTATGAATGTCCGCAGTTTTCCCTAGCCAGTTATTTTATATTCACCCCCCCCCCCCCCGAGAGTGAATCTATGAAGCCATAATTACGGCGAAATACTTGAGAATTTACAAGATGCTGTGGTTTGCTATTAATATTTTTCATGACCTATATATATATATATATATATATATATATATACTAGTTATACGGATCTCATACAGACTGGCTAATAAATAAAATAAATGATTGGGGAATCATCATCATCATCATCATCGTCATCATTCCTCTGTACTTCCAATGGATCATAAGGCATCGACAAAGGTTCCCCACCCAATCCTGTCTTGAGCAAGTTGGGATAGCACAAACCTTGTCTTTCCATGTCTTTCTTCGTCCATGTCCTCAACGGCCTGCCTCTGTTTCTTTTTTTTTTTCCTTGAAGTGTCCAGGTCAAGGCAGTATATGGGTGTCTTGTTTGTTTTTTCCATTGGTAGTATGTGGCCCAGCCATTTCCATCTTCGGCTTTTGACCTCATCTCAATGCCCGTTCGTTTGGTTATTTCCTCATTTGTCACGTGTTCTTCCCAGAGTATTCTTACAATTTTTCTAAGGCATCTCCCTTCAAATCCTCTGTCTGCTTTCGATTCTCCAGGTGCTTCTCCATGTTTGTGCAAGTCTTTAACCGATTTATAAATAGCCTCTCCGAGGCCCTGCTTCTAGTACCAGGCTACTGTGACTAACAGGGAGTCTGGTGAGAGCTTCTTTTAGGGCGCACTGTCGGTCTTCGAGCTCAGCGCTGTAATGGAATCCTAGTTGGAGACTCTGAATCTCCAGGGCGAGGAACTTTCTACTCGCTGCTCCAGGAGGGTACAACCTGGGTACATGGAGATGATAGTGGAGAAAGTTTACTATAACATTTCACCTGCAGGAAGTAAGTATTTGTTTGTAACATTTACCTGTTTATGGCTGTCATTTATTTGTTTATTTGCAAAGTTTTTTGAGTAGCGTATTATACAAAGTCTTTAAACTGAGATATCTTGTATATGCCGCGCGCGCACGAGAGAGAGAGAGAGAGATTGATTGATTGATTGATTGATCTTTATTTCAAAAGGGTTAAGAATTGGGCACGCAGGCCCGTCTGACATTCTGCCCTTTATCATACATCTTTCACTCTATTCCAGACATTCTACAAATATGCTGTTCATATAACAAACATAACAACATTGAATCTGAGAGACATAAAATAAAATATAACATTTACGTTTCGCTCTTACACATTCACTCAGTACAGAAGTAACTACATACATATATAAATGAATATTTTCGGGACTATTCAGAAAACAATTAATTGTATTCGGTGTCTGTAAGAGCAGCTTAAGATAACTTTTAAGTTTTATAATTCATGGAGGCATGTAGTCGACATCAAATAGATATTGGGAAAGCTTGTAGTTGTAGGAAGGAGTATAATTTATATTTTTTATATAGGATGGGAGGGTTCCAAAGATGAGCAGCAGAATAACTAAAGCTTTTCTTGTAAAGATCAAGTCTAGGTTTTGGAAGACATATGTTGTTCAAGCGTTGGCTGCACTTTGGATTAAATTTAAACAGGTTCCATAGATAAGGCGGGGCATGCCGTGAAAGAATTTGATGTATTAACTTGGCCTTGTTGAAGAGGAACCTGTTCTTAAGAGGTAGTATTTTGATACGTTTGTGATGATTAGTTGATTGTGCTTGATCTTTGTCACTAATAAGCTTTACTGCTCGCTTTTGGAGAGAGCAAAGCCTTTTTGTATTTGACACTGAGCAACCATCCCAAACTGTTGAGCAGTAGTCTAAATGTGTTTGTATATGAGCTATGTAGTATGTCTTCCTAGTGTCTTGATCTATGAAGTGCTTAATTTGAGCTAATTGGTATACTTTTTGTGCGATGAGTTTTGTTAGACATTGCACATGAGAGTTCCAGGTCAGATGTTGGTCAATAATAAGACCTAGTGTTTTGTGCTCGCTAACGTTTTCTATCTGTGATGTTTCTGTACAGAGCCGAAGTGTTGTTTTTGTTGCGTTTTGTAGTTTCTGTCTTGTTGTTATGAGCATTGATTTTGTTTTATCGGTGTTTATAATCATGCCATTATTTTTGCTCCATCCAATTAAATTGTATAACTCGACCTGAAGAGTTGATTCTAGATTAACACAATCGTAGTCACTGGTGTAGATTGTGCAATCATCGGCAAAAAGGTCACAAGAAGAGTGTTTAAGATGAAGTGGAAGATCATTGATATAGATAGCAAAGAGCAACGGGCCTAGAATAGAACCTTGCGGAACACCAGTGTCAACTTTAGCAGAATTTGATAGAGAATTGTTGAAGAATACTACCTGTTGTCTGTCTGACAGAAACGATGCAATTAATTTTATTAGGTCAGGGTGCAGTCTATAAGTCTTTATTTTTCTTACAAGAATATCGTGGTCAATCATATCAAATGCCTTTTTAAAGTCGACAAAAATGGCACCACATAGTCTGTCGTCATTTATGTTTACTAACCAGTTTTCTGTCATTTTGGTAAGAGCTGTGTGGCAGGAATGATTGGGTCTAAAGCCTGACTGACTGTCTATGAGTAAATTGTTCTCTTGCATGTGTCGTAGAGTTATTTTGTGTATGTGTTTTTCGAGTGGTTTTGATAATGACGATAATATGGATATTGGTCTATAGTTGGTAAGATTGTTAGATGAGCCAGATTTAAAGCGAGGATACACCTTAGCAGTTTTAAAAGCCTCAGGAAAATAACATTTTGCAATGCACTGGTTGTAAATATATGTTAGTGTATGTGAAATGACAGGTGCAGCATAACGTAAGATCTTATTACTAATATCATCAAGCCCAGCTGTATTGTTGTTTTTTAAGGTTAAGAGATAACTATGAACTTCACTGACTGTTAAGAATGGAATGTGTAACTGTTTAAAATCAGTACATCTGCTGTCCAGGAATGTTTGTAGTTCATGTAAGTCGCATACAGGAGCTGATACTGATGATTTAAGAACGTTGACTTCTTCTCTGAAATGTGTACTGATATGTGCGCTAGTGTATGCACGATTGATGGCGTGAGAATCAAATTCTTTTCTTTTATTTGATAGGGTATTTATGGCTTTCCAAATTGATTTACTGTCTGATTTATTCTGTATTAGATTCCTGAAGTAATTTTTTTTCTCTTGTCTTATTAAGTATTGAACTTTGTTTCTGAGTGAGCGGTAGGTCATAAAGTCCTTGATTTTGTGCGCCCGATCACGTTCTCTCATGAATTGTAGTATTTCAGGTGTTATCCAAGGTGACTTCGTCTGGTGTTTTACTCTCATCTCTTTCATGGGGACATGTTTGTCTAATATATCTCTGAAGATCTTTAGCCAATATTCTATTGCCTCATCAGGGTCAGTTAGTTGGTACACGTGTGTAAGTGAAGATTCTTGCAAATCATTAAGGAATAATTCTAGGTTAAATTTTCTGAAGCTCCTAAATTTCATACTGATGTGATTGTGTTAGATCTATGTTGAAGTCTCCAAGAATGATAATATCTTTGAACCTAAAGGTTGAAACCTCATCCATCATAGTCGTGAAGTGATCGTACCACAGAGAGAGAGAGAGAGAGAGAGAGAAAGAGAGAGAGAGGGAGGTAGAGAGAGAGAGAAAGAGAGAGAGAGAGAGTACACACACAGGGAGGTAGAGAGAGAAAGAAAGAGAGGGAGAAGTACAGAGAGAGAGGGAGGTAGAGAGAGAAAGAAAGAGAGAGAGAGAAGTATATATATATAGAGAGGGAGGTAGAAAGAGAAAGAAAAAGAGAGAGAAAGGGAAGAAGGTAGAGAGAGAGAGAGAATGGATAATTTTTTAAAAGGGTAAAGACTAGTAGACATTGTCACATCACACACCCTGTCCGTCACTATTCACCTTTCGCAGATTTGTTGGAAACGTTCAGTTTAGTATGTATATACATAACAAGCTTGAGTGAAATTTAAGATAACAAAACTTTCACATTCAACTTCTGATACACACATTCAACAAAATATAAAAAGGTGGGGGGGGGGGGGGGGGGGAGAGAGAGAGAGAGAGAACGAGCCAGCGAACGAACAAATCTTATTTTCAGAAAGTTAAGAATTTGGTACACACTCCCGTCTAACATTCTGACCTTCACCCTATGACCTTCACCCTGTCACAGACATTTGTTATGGAACATAATACGCATGAAGAAAAAAAAATGCATGTCCATACACTCCACGCTCTTTTTAGATAACTACATAAAATAAACTTATATTACATTCTCACATTCATTCTAAGCTGACAAATGTATACAAAAGCAGAATAAAAAATGTAAGAATCAATCGATTCTTTAGATTAAACTAATTTAGACTTCGATTGGCCGATAAGGGATACCAACAGTGGAGAATGGAGAGCTAGAAAGAAGAGGGAACTGAACAGCTTATTTAAATCCCAATGAATTATAAATGTCTTGAAACTGAACATACTACGCTGGCTGGGCCATGTAGAAAGAATGGAAGAGAACAGACAAACGAAAATTATGTATGCACAAGAGATGAAGGAAACAAGACCAAGGGGTAGACCAAGACAGAGATGGAAAGACATCATAGAAGAGGGTATAAAAGAAATCGGTGTCACCAACTGGAAAGAGAAGATTAGGAACAGAGAGGAATGGAGGTGAACTTTATCTGCAGCAGTGAGTCTTAATGGCACAGAAAGCTGAAGAAGAAGAAAAAGAAGAAGACTTTGACTGTAGATGTACGTATACTTTTCATATACGCAAATATATACAGATACTTATATTCACACACACCTAAATACCTATACACATACATGTCTATACATACATATATACAGGCACACAAACACATAAATACACACATACATAGACGTGTACACACATATACACGTACACACAAGCACACACGTATTAGGGAGGGAGAACGAATGAATGAACGATCTTTATTTTAAAAGGATAAAGAGTGAAAAAGGTGAGGCTTTTAAAAGAGTGAAAAAGATGAGAATGATGAACAGAAAGAATGTGATAGAACAAGAAAGCGAAGAAGAGAAAGAAAGAACAAGAAAGTGAAGGAGAGAAAGAAAGAAGAAAGCGAAGGAGAGAAAGAAAGAACAAGAAAGCGAAGAAGAGAAAGAAAAAACAAGAAAGCAAAAGAGAGAAGGAAAGAACAAGAAAGCGACGAAGAGAGAGAAATATATATATATATATATATATACATAGAGAGAGAGAGAGAGAGGTGGGGGCTATCCAGCAATTTCAATGTTACCAGTCAAAGCTGACTTGTTCAGCAATTTGCCAGAACTATTGTTCTATCTGTTGTTCTAGATCTGTCACTGAAAAACAGGATATCCCCTTTCTGTTTCGTATTTCCGGAATGAAGACATGCTAAATTCAGGATATGTCAGAATTTTCATCTGTGTTGTGTATTGTTTTCTGTTTCCTTTTATATCATCGCCATCGTTGTCGCCATTACCATTACTATAATCATCATCCATCCATGCACGTCCTTGGCCGGCGATCGGCTATGCAATAAACTTCCAGTACGTCTGCGGCTTCTTGCAGGGCACCGACAAATTCTCTCCATCTCTCACGGTCTGCTTCCAGTCTTTGTATTGTGCCTCAGCTGTGCTGCGTGCTACTCATCAATGTCGATTCAGCCTCTAAAGATGAGTACCAGGGAAGGTAAAGTGGCCAGGTGTGATACTGGCCATATCACACTTTCGTATGCCAAAGGTCAAGGAAATACGGGCCTAACACCGTATCGCCAAATATGCCTTACTGGCATGGAAACGGGAGTTGTACCTTTTTTGTGTAGAATATTACATGTTCATGGAATTTTAAAGGAATTGTTAAATCGGTATCAAACAAGTGCCTGGGAATGTAAGAAGGAGGAGGAGGGCAGCGCGAATTATCATTGTATAGGGTGTCTGAGTGGCGAAGTGGTTAGTGCACTGGTCTCTCGTGGCGAAGGTCGGGGGTTCGAATCCTGCCGGAGGCACCCTAGTCACCCAGCTGTAGAAATGGGTACCCGACATTTTCTGCAGCTGGGGAAGAAAATGTGGCCAGGCCTGATGCTGACTGTACCAGGCTGTAGTGTGCCAACAGGTCAAGGAAAATATGGGCACTAACAACATATCCCTTACGTCCCTTCTAGTAACAATATGAGCCTGGTTAACAGGGACGAGTTTATCGTGGTTCTTATGGTGGTGTACTCTACCGAGAAGATCGCCTTTTTGTGTCCAGTCCCTGCCCTCAAACTCCCTCCCTCCTTACTCCCCCTCTCTCTCCCTTCTTCCCTTCCTCTCTCTCTCTCTTTGTTTCTTGTCCATTCAGTACTCAATACACTCAAGACGAGCAGCCGTCTCGCCACGAGAGAACAGCGTACTATTTAGTAACTGTTCAGTAGACACGAGGGATCGTGACATCCGGAAAGAAACGAGGTCGTGACACAGGAATTCCGTAGCTTAGAACAGGTACTAATTTTTAGACAAACATACACACGGTCTCCTGCCATGTCTGGTGCAAACTTGAACAACAATAACAAACGAACAAATACTTATTACATGAAGTTAGTTTCGGGTAGAGTTTCAGGAACGATTTTTTTTATAAATAGAATCCCAGGTAATTATCTTGTGATTTTTCTTTCTCTCACGTCTCACTAAAGTGCTCTTCTACGACCTTTTCGAGGTCTACCCTACAAAACTGTGTTCTCTTACTTTACCATACGAAAACCTCGTTGTTTAATATTTAGACAAAAAAATTGTGCAGGAGACCGTGTGTATGTTTGTCTAAAAATTGGTACTTGTTCTAAACTATGGAATTCCTGTGTCAGGACCTAGTTTCTTTCCAGGTGTCACAATCCCTCATGTCTACTGAACAGTTACTAATGACTATGCCAATAAACACCTTTTTTTGGGGGGGGGGGTGTAGTTGGCAAAGTTGGTTAGTACGCTGTTCTCTCGTGGCTAGACGCCTGCTCATCCTACCGGAGTCCGTGTTCGAATCCCAGGTAATTGTCTTGTGATTTTTCTTTCTCTCACGTCTCACTAAAGTGCTTTGTCTACGAACTTTTCGAGGTCTAATTCTAGAAAACCGTGTTCTCTTACTTTACGGTACGAAAGCCTCGTTGTTTCCTATTTATAAAAAAAATTGTTCAAGACACGCAGGTCCGCTGGTACCAAAAGAATTCCACTTCTGTTTGGTCCTTCGCTATTTTCTTGGTTGCCTCCCGTGTTAGTACCTTGTTTAGTAGCATTTTCTTTGCTGTGCGTCTCCATGTCTCTATAGTTCGGTCCCATGCTTCTTTTGCACATCAAAGCTGTTCGTGGTAACGATTCGTCTGTCATTCTCTTAACGTGGCAAATCTGTTCCCACCTTCTCCTTTCAATCACTGCTGACAATGTTGCCGTATTTGTTTCTCTTAACGAGAGGTCATTACTTACGGTATTTGGACAGAACACTCCTTGTATCTTAACCGTAGGCGCTTGGTTTGGAAGGTGTTAGGTGTACGCGCTGTTATGTTTCATTTTCCAGTATTCATTTCTATATAGTAAGACATGTAAAACATTTTCCAGCTTTCATTCCCATATAGTAAGACATTTAAAACATTTTCCAGTATTCATTTCTATATAGTAAGACATTTAAAACATTGTTTATGAAGATTTTGCATTTGGTTTTGCGGCCTTTAAAAAAAAAATCTTCAAAATAGTCACATGAATTCATTTCCAATTTGATACAAAGTCTGTGTTTCATCATATTCACAACACCAGTTTTTGTGTTTCATCATATTCATAACACCAGATTTTGTGTTTCATCATATTCACAACACCAGTTTTTGTGTTTCATCATATTCACAACACCAGTTTTTGTGTTTCAGCATCTTCACAACACCAG
The DNA here is from genome assembly GCA_009760885.1 of Achatina immaculata. Classification (NCBI taxonomy): domain Eukaryota; kingdom Metazoa; phylum Mollusca; class Gastropoda; order Stylommatophora; family Achatinidae; genus Lissachatina; species Lissachatina immaculata. The sequence goes on from CM019704.1 coordinate 32,982,179, forward strand.
TTTTTGTGTTTCATCATATTCACAACACCAGTTTTTGTGTTTCATCATATTCACAACACCAGTTTTTGTGTTTCATCATATTCATAACACCAGATTTTGTGTTTCATCATATTCACAACACCAGTTTTTGTGTTTCAGCATATTCACAACACCGGCTTTTGTGTTTCAACATCTTCACAACGCCGGCTTTTGTGTTTCAACATCTTCACAACACCAGTTTTTGTGTTTCAACATCTTCACAACACCGGCTTTTGTGTTTCAACATCTTCACAACACCGGCTTTTGTGTTTCAACATCTTCACAACACCAGCTTTTGTGTTTCAACATCTTCACAACACCGGCTTTTGTGTTTCATCATATTCACAACACCAGTTTTTGTGTTTCATCATATTCATAACACCAGATTTTGTGTTTCATCATATTCACAACACCAGTTTTTGTGTTTCATCATATTCACAACACCAGTTTTTGTGTTTCAGCATCTTCACAACACCAGTTTTTGTGTTTCATCATATTCACAACACCAGTTTTTGTGTTTCATCATATTCACAACACCAGTTTTTGTGTTTCATCATATTCATAACACCAGATTTTGTGTTTCATCATATTCACAACACCAGTTTTTGTGTTTCAGCATATTCACAACACCGGCTTTTGTGTTTCAACATCTTCACAACGCCGGCTTTTGTGTTTCAACATCTTCACAACACCAGTTTTTGTGTTTCAACATCTTCACAACACCGGCTTTTGTGTTTCAACATCTTCACAACACCGGCTTTTGTGTTTCAACATCTTCACAACACCAGCTTTTGTGTTTCAACATCTTCACAACACCGGCTTTTGTGTTTCAGCATCTTCACAACACCAGTTTTTGTGTTTCAGCATCTTCACAACACCAGTTTTTGTGTTTCAACATCTTCACAACACCGGCTTTTGTGTTTCAACATCTTCACAACACCAGCTTTTGTGTTTCAACATCTTCACAACACCGGCTTTTGCGTTTCAGCTTCTTCACAACATCGGCTGATAATAACATTCTATTTCCAGGAAAGCAGTTAGCAGCAATAGCCATAGCACCATATTTTTGTCATACATCCTGTTTCTAACGAGCACATTCAGGAAGTGAATGCGTCCACGACCTGTCGTATTGCCAGTCTCTTGACTTACAGCGACCAGCCAAACTGGAAGTTTGGTATGTGAACCCCTGCTTACTGTTTTGTTGGCCTGATAATCTGTCAAGATAGTGAAGATCACAGATTATGATAAGAGGTTGTCTCACAGGAAACACAAGTATTTGCACATGCCAAACATGAACAAACCTGGAAAGCTTTGCCTCAAAGCGTTCTCCGAGTTTGTGCGCTTGTATTAAATAAATATTGGAGTTTCGGAAAAAAGGATATGAAAGACAATGATTGGACAAAATCATGACCACTTATCCGTCGTAGCCTCAATACCGCAGTGTTTCCTTGATGGAGATAACTCTCTTTTAATCAAGTGAAATGGACATGCTACGTTAAAATCAAGCAGAGGGTGAAACACTCTGTGAGAAAGACAAAATATGGCGTAGAAGTGAAGTGCTTTGACAAAAGAAATAATTATCCTTATTATCTGAACCGAGTAGCGTAACTTTTAATAAATCTAACTCTTGCGTTCCCTCTTAAATCTTAGGTTATTCTGAAATCTTGCGTTCCTTCTTAAATCTTAGGTTATTCTGAAATCTTGCGTTCCTTCTTAAATCTTAGGTTATTCTGAAATCTTGCATTCTTTCTTAAATCTTAGGTTATTCTGAAATCTTGCATTCTTTCTTAAATCTTAGATTATTCTTAAATCTTGCATTCTTTCTTAAATCTTAGATTATTCTTAAATCTTGCATTCCTTCTCAAATCTTAGGTTATTCTTAAATCTTGCATTCCTTCTCAAATCTTAGGTTATTCTTAAATCTTGCATTCCTTCTTAAATCTTAGGTTATTCTTAAATCTTGCATTCCTTCTTAAATCTTAGATTATTCTTAAATCTTGCATTCCTTCTTAAATCTTAGATTATTCTTAAATCTTGCATTCCTTCTTAAATCTTAGATTATTCTTAAATCTTGCATTCCTTCTTAAATCTTAGATTATTCTTAAATCTTGCATTCCTTCTTAAATCTTAGATTATTCTTAAATCTTGCATTCCTTCTTAAATCTTAGATTATTCTTAAATCTTGCATTCCTTCTTAAATCTTAGATTATTCTTAAATCTTGCATTCCTTCTTAAATCTTAGATTATTCTTAAATCTTGCATTCCTTCTCAAATCTTTGCGTTTCTTCTCAAATCTTACTCTCCGTGTTTCTTTTTTAAATCTTACTTTTGAGTTTCTTCTTAAAACTTACTCGTGCGTTTATCTCCTTGAAACTGCGCACTCGTGTTGTTTGCGGCCTCCACAGGCGTCGTGCCGGATGGGGAGTGAATGGTAGTGGTTTGCTTGAGGACCTTAGAGTTGCAAGACACAATCTTCACAACAAGACTGCTGGGACCAGTCACAACAAGGAGGGAAGGCTGAAGGAACAACATCGGTCTGTTACCAGCTGGGATGATGACGGATGTGTCTTGACCAGTTGTGCTGGTTTAGATAATCATTCATTATCTATGATGGCACAGTTTTGGTTAGCAAAATAAGATCACGCTCACAAATAACTACACACGGCTTAAAAGTGCTGGCTGTTTATTTTACTTAAAGGTGGTAGATTCATCTGGACACCGAAATGGATTCAGGTATCTAATACTTCAAATCATCAGGATTGTCGCCAGTGATACAGAGTAGGCGCATCGATATGTGACTCTCGCACACGAGGAGATTAGGGCGCTTGTGTACTTCACATGATGTGCAGCAATATCCCTTTAACATTCTGAATCTAAAACTGGCCTCCAAGAGAGTTCACGCACATCACATGCAGGAAACTCTCTACTATAGAGAGCGAAACAACAACACAACTAGATCAGATCATCAGAGGAAGTACCCCCCCCCCCCCCTCAGACAAGTGTTTCGGCCCTATTAAACTCCTGACACTCTAAGGAGGGGGGTGGGTGGGCCCCTCTGGGTCATGACTCCCAGAGGTCTTGTGAGTTGCTTTTTTTGTGTCCCGGGATTGAGTTGGCACTGCACTTTTGAAGTGCGTCTTTAGCGATTTTAACCACGAGGGACTGATGTTAGCCGCGACAAGAGAAATTATTTATGTTCTCAATGCTTGTTTCGCATACTCCACAGCCAGCATGAAGCCTTTTCTGCTGTTTCTGAAAGGCTTTTCAATGCCCTTGCTCTTGCTTGTTCCTTTATGCCCAGTAGCTTACATAGGTCATATGCTGATGTTGCTACGAATCCTCTCGCTCCCACTTCTACAGCTATCACTTTTGCCCTGATGCCTGCCCCCTGCCTCAGTTGCTTGACCAGGTCATTGTACTTCTCACATTTGAATAGACGTTGCTCCTCTATTCTTGTTTTGTATGGAACCGTAAGCTCAATCATTATTAGTTCCTGTTTTTTATGGAGTACACTACAATGTCCGGTCGCATTCCTTTGTTCTTAATGGCAGTCGGGTATTCTCTTCTTCCTAGTAGGTCCGCTATCACATCCCAGTCATTTCCACCATCTAGCAGTGATTGTAAGGGAATGTCCCTGATTTCAATATTCGATGTCATACCAGCGCCTATGAAGCATTTAGGTGGGATCTCAACTCTTTTGCTGTTATTTGCTTTATCTTTTTCCCTGTCTACAATGGCTACTAGTTCCTGCAACACTCTGTTGTGCCGCCAGGTGTAGCGTCCTTGCCCTAATGATACTCTGCATGCTGACAGCACATGTTCCAATGTTTGCCTTTCGTTGCAGAGAGGGAAATTTGTGTCTTCCGATAAACCCCATTTGTATAGGTTGGAGCCTGTAGGCAGAAGGTCATAAGTAGCTCTGATGATGAAGCTGAGTCTCAAGGGTGCCATTTTCCAGATGTCATTCCATGTTAGTGATCTCTGCAGGACTTCCTCCCATGTTAGTGATCTCTGCAGGACTTCCTCCCATGTTAGTGATCTCTGCAGGACTTCCTCCCATGTTAGTGATCTCTGCAGGACTTCCTCCCATGTTAGTGATCTCTGCAGGACTTCCTCCCATGTTAGTGATCTCTGCAGGACTTCCTCCCATGTTAGTGATCTCTGCAGGACTTCCTCCCATGTTAGTGATCTCTGCAGGACTTCCTCCCATGTTAGTGATCTCTGCAGGACTTCCTCCCATGTTGTCCACTGACCTTGCTGTGCCTGTTGGACTGCCTTCTGGACCCGCTTGTCATCCTCTGAATTCCTTACTTCGCTGATGATCATATCCTTTCTTTCCTTACAGGAGGCCTTTGACCACCATTTGATTTCACCATGGCCAAATCCCCTTTTGTTGGTCTGGGTGTATCCTATTACTTCTTTCAGCTCCTGTGTTTCCCTGGCTGCGGTCACTTCCTCTCCACTTTCATCCAGTTTTAAGTGTTGGCTGCACTTCTCGTACCACTGGATCTGTAGATTCTTGTAGCATCATTGCAAGCCTTGTCTTTCCTACCATGTATTCTTCGACCACAGATCTGAATGGTAGCTGCAGTTTGCTCTTCTTGCAATACAGTGCCACATCAGTTAATCCTGGTGGTACACCCAGCCACTTTCTTATGGATTTATTTATCTTTCTTTCGACTGCCTCTACTGTGCTGGTACTTACTTCGTAAATGAGTAGTAGCCACATCAGTTTTGGAATCAGCATGAAATGGAGGCATCATATTTTGAACTTCCCCAGTAGCTTTCTTTTGTCTATGATGTTCAGTCCATTCTGTGCCATCTCTGAGTTCAGTAGAAGTCTCCATCTTCCATAGTTCTCCGTTTCAACTTGATGAATCTAATACTGGCCTACACGAGAGTTCACACATATCAAATCCCTGAGTTCAGTAGGTCTACACTTTCCACATTTATCAGTTTCAACTTGTGAATATTGACTGACAGCTGCAAACAGCCAAGGTTAGCTGCTATCAAACCAAGGCGTACATGCCACAACTTTAACCCTCATGTTTTCATCTCCTCGTCCAGCCTATCTGTGCTGTGTTTCAGACAAACTTTAAACCCAGAAAGTCATGAAGCTGCAGGCAGTATTTTCTCTGTGTGGGTTTCCATGTGTTAACGTGGGTAAGTTCACAGCGACAACAAATGTAAGGAAGGAAAAAAAACAGGTAGAAATAATTCTTTTAGATTTTGACAAAAGAAGACAAAAAAGAATACATTTAGGTGAGAGAAATAAGCTTTTAATCCGTCTCACAAGAAAGAAGACAAAATAAAACATCGTGACTCATTCCATAAATCAATAAAATTATCACCAAAAAAAAAAAAACGAAACACAACATCACAAACTGCTGACCTTTAACCCCGCCACATAAAGCACAAGCATACCTCCACTTTTTTTATTATGCAAAAGCAACTAATAATATACATATTCAGTCTCCTAGAAACTAATAATATACATACTCAGTCTCCTAGCAACTAATAATATACATACAGTCTCCTAGCAACTAATAATATACATACTCAGTCTCCAAGAAAAACAAAACATGAACACAGTGGCAGGGTACAAGGACAAAATAAATAAACTTGTTTACGTAATACCAGTTTCAGAATAATAAAAAAAAAACACAAGACCAGCACAGAAATATAAGACTTACAGAGGCTGAAATCTGAGCATGGAAAATATATGGAACACAAAAATACCACAAATATTTTAATGTAAATTTCTCTTTTCTTATGAAATTCTGGATTTCAACCAAAAGAAGAGAAATAACATGAACATGATCTGGGCTGAATTAAGGTTGCTTCCCCCCCCCCCACGAAATAAAAATTTAATGTGTGATTTTTTTGTCTGCTCACACAACAGAAGAAAGGAGCTAAACATCAGCTGCTTCCACAAGATAACAATGAGCTATCCAACAAATATAACGCACCACATACTTGTTGTATATACCAACTACATCCCCGGCACATTTCCGATAGCTCTTATATCTTCCTCCTAGAGAGAAGCTCGGTTTACATATCGTAAGATACATCGCCAGGGAGGACATGATCTTGGAAAGCTCGTAGACGTCACATACCAGATGTCAGTTGGAAATCGATATGACAAACGAGATAGTAAGTCGATGTGGCTCAATGGGATGTGCAGAAAGTCCTCAATGGGATGTGCAGAAAGTCGAACTGTTTGGGAAGTCGACGTGACATACCACAATGTTTAGGAAGTCGACGTGACATACCACAATGTTTAGAAAGTCAGTGTGATATACCACAATGTTTAGAAAGTCAATGTCCATAATGTTTAGAAAGTCAATGTGACATACCACAATGTTTAGAAAGTCGGCGTGTATTACAGGATGCGTTGGGGGGGGGGGGGGGGGGGGGGAGTGTCACACAACGCACACAAAGAAGAAAAGGCTATCCTACTGTAGCCCAACATTATCTGGAGAGACGGCCCTTGGGCACATTATGATGATGAATCTGACTATTAAATCTGTGAATTGGCACCAAAACTTCAAAGAAAATTTCTGCATCCCTCCACACTTACACATGCCTAACATAAAACAGACTTTGAGCAAGGAAAAAACAAAACAAAAACAAGGCAGGCAAGCTCTTTATACATACAGGCATACACAAATCAATGCTGACACATTCCAGCTTGCTAGCACTGGCGAACAGGGCCATGTTCAATTTACGCAAAAAAAAATGAAAGAAATATGTAGCACCAGAAAATATGAGCGCAATGATTGCACCAGACCAAGGAACACTTAGGATAATTGCTGAAAGTATGAAGGCCAGTATTTTGTACATGGATGGCAAATACGTTGTTCTCACTCACACGGCAGCTACACTGGACGCTTCAGAAGCAAAATATCCAATGTTATATCCAAAGAGGCGAAGTTATACAATTTAATATATGACCTTTATGACTGATGAAGACAACAGCTTATATAACATGGTTTCTCAAAGACGACTTTTCTGGGGGTATGGGGGGGGGGGGGGGGGGCACGAGTAAAAGATGTAAATAACTTTTTTTTTCTTTAAAGGTCAAAGGCATGACACAGAAAATTTTGATTGCAAACATATGAGGACTGTAAACAGAAGCTGACTGAGAAACTCTGCTCCATTATAGATTACTACAGTGCGTTCCGAAAATAACTGTGCATTAACCCTGTATCGATTCCGGTATCGTAGCGATATCTTAATGACTGCGGTATCTACCTGTGTACACGTTAGTGTGTTGAACCCTGCTGTCGTGTAACATTCATTGTATTCAGTCTGTCTTTGTGTATTCAGTTGTTATGCAGGGAAGCAGTTGTCGAAGCGCACGACAGGCGAATTGTTTAAGTCAGTTTATTCACTGTTTCTTTCACTAGAGGAGCGTATTTTTCTTGTTGTGCACCTTTTTCGAGAAGGCAGTTCATACACTGATTTAGTGCGGGAGCAGTTTGTTGAAAAACTCCCAGGAACACCCGTACCTCATCGCAGTGCACTTTATAAACCTACTTAGACATTTCGTGAAACAGACTCAGTGTCAGATGCACACCCGTAGTGGGAGACCATCTAAACTTAACACGGAGAAATTATCCAATATTTCTGACTCTATGCTTCGGAGTTCATCAAAGACTTTGCTTAAGTTGGCACAACAGGAAGGTATCGGGCTTGCAACAGCGCATATCGCGGTCAGAGAAAATCTGAAACTCTTCCCACATAAAGTAACCGCGGTCCAACAAATGATGCCGGCTGATCACGAAAAAAAAACGACTCCGTTACTGTGAATGGTTTACAAATTTCATTCAAACTAAAACTGCTGATATTCTTGATGTTACCTTTTTTTTTTACAGATGAGGCCTGGTTTCACCTCTCGGGTTACGTTAACACACAAAATACACGATCTGAAGTTTATCGAAATCGCCCACACAAAAGAAACATTTCACCAGCAGAACTAAGAAAAGAGTTTGCGAATAAAAAAAAAAACATGTTCAAGCTTGCATGCACGCACAATGACATCACTTTCAACATTTTTTATAAGGTACATGTCTGATCAGCTTACAATACCTAACATTTTTTACTCAGCACGTTTAATCGGCGACTCCAGCCACGGCAGGCAGATATGGCTGGATACCGCAGACATTAAGACACCACTACGATACCGAAATCGATACTGGGTTAGTGCACATTTACTTATGGAACACCCATAATAGATAGTATAATAGAGAGAGTGAGAACAGTCACCAGGCCCAAGTAAACCCAGAACTAATCCACACCCGTGTTATAAAGAGCTTACACTTTTGTCTACTCTGTTTTCCCATGGGACAACATAATTATGTCATACAAATTTTATCATAGATGATACACCTGCTCACTATACCCTCATATCACAAAAACTTAAACATCCCAGGGGTAACATACACCCTCAGTGCAAACACTGATCAAAGCTTTCAGGTCAACTTTAGAACATCAATATTTTTGAAACCTAACATGTATCAAAGTGTTAACGAAAAAAAAAAAAGAATATTTTCTGAAAAGAAACAAAAAGCAGGCACACACAAACAAATGTGCGTTGTTCCCCCTTGCCTCACGTGGACTAAAAACAAGATGAGAAACACGAGTGTCATTTTTCAGTTAAAAAATGGTAAATGAAATGTGGTTTATGGATTTTCTTTTCTTTTTTTTTTTTCAAACGAAACTTTATTATCAAGGTGGATAACAAAAAAATACATCCAACTTTATTTCTGTGATAAGTAACAGGATATACCCAACACGATAATCATGACAGAAAACTGGATATATCCAACTTGGTGATCATTCTAAATAAACTGGATATATCCACATGATTATCAGGATTTAAAAAACAAAACAAACTGGATGTTCAACTATTATCATGGCAAGAAATGGATATATCAGTGAAAATACAACAGAAAGACCAGTTGATAACTAAATGAACCTTTACAACACTAAACACAGCAAAGACTGTAAGCAAATGGCTGAACAATGAACGCTGGACACAGCTGAAAACATTGGCAAAATATTTTCTACACAGAAAACAGAGTTGCAGATTTTTCATCGAAAAAGAAAAAAAAATCCACATACTGCTAAAAGTTCGGTGACCGTGGGATAAAAAAAAAAAAAAACACTTAAAAGAAAACTGACAAGAAACAAGACTGAATGTTAATGAAAAAAGCAAAGCATAATTTAATTTGAAAATCTTGACAAAACTGTGATACTAAATGCTCACCAAAATGACGAAAAATAACATATAAATCTCAAAAAGAAAGAAAAAAAAAACACATCCACAGCCAGAAATGTACAGCTGTGTTAGAATGCAGTTTTCTCAAAAAAAAAAAAACAAAACCCCAAACAAACAAAAACTCAACCCTGTGAAGGGAGAGTGAACATACATTAATGTTTAATTTATGTTGTATGTTTGATGAGACAGAAATGCATAGAGAGTATTGAAGTGCGGAGCCTTCCAAGCTGCCAGTCAACTTGCATAGTAAGTACTGCAACCTGCAGAGAGAAGGCTCAAAGAAAAGCTATAACAAAAGAATGATACGCTGCACATCATTGCTGAAATCAGTGCTTTTCAAACTGTATGATATAATGTACATCACTGCTCAATTCAGTGCTTTTCAAATGGTACGATATAATGTACGGGTGAAATCAATGCTTTTCAAACAGTATGACATAATGTACAGCACTGCTGAAATCGGTGCTTTTCAAACTGTGTTTCCACTACTAATAAGAAGTTGTATGAATCACGTTATTTTCTTTGTAAAATGGCACTTTTTATTAAAGATTTCAAACATTTTCACCTGAGATTTATCTAGTGATGTTCCTAAAACAATGATTTTCAACAACAACAGGTTCCAATCCTTCATTTTCAACCCATTTAAGATCTTACATCCTTCCCGTGCCGTTAAACATCACATACAGCTCGTTAAACATCACATACAGCTCGCATGGTAGTTTGCCAAGTCTTCAATCCAGGCTGCCCCCAAAGCCTTCTTCATATATTAAAACATCACCCAGAAAGGAATTTCATTACTGAATCTTTCTCTTCCAAAAATTCATCCTCTCAGACATGAAATTCCATACCAGGGAGCCACCTGCATATTCCCCCCCCCCCCCACACCGCCCGAGAACATGTGTTTTCTGTTTTTAATAAGGAAAAAAAAAATGTTTCTTTTTTCATGATTTACTAATGTTTTCCACCTTAATACACAATCATATTTGTGTACAGAACGCTCAAGTATGCCCTCCCTTGTATGTAGGCTTCGCGCAGTTTCCAATGAAGCTCTCAAATGCTACTCTTCATGCCAGGCTGACTGGAGTGTGACCTCTCCAAGGCTACAGTATGACTCCTTTTCAGGTGAAATCAGGTCAGTTTTGGCATCTGTGCTCTGGCTGCTTTTCAAAATAAAAAGCATCACAAAAGATAATCATCATCAAGTGCTTGTCAGTCCCAGCGAGAACAAAAGCCCGGAACAGATTACTTTCCACACTGTGATGTATTGAGCTGGTTTTTTCAGCTATCTTCTTCTTCTTCACTTTCGAAGCATTTAGCGATGACGCGTGGTACCCTGATTTTTGCGATGACCTTCTGGCTGGCTACCTCCGACTTCACACCTTTCCTTGCTAGGGCAGACTGTGGTCTTGCTCGGACTGCCATGAAGACAGTGGTGTAGGCTGGCCTGGCCAAAACTTTGTTTTCCAGCCTCTGGTGGCTGTACAAGCCCCTTCTCCACATCGGGCCCAATGGCTTTGGGACAGTTCTACAGAGACACTCCGACTTTGGGATGAGGAATCCGATGAGTGCTTCAATGATATCCATTCTCCGTCACCTATAGCCTGCTGGCTCTGTTTTGTTTACATTATTCTGATAGCCATTGTTGTAAAGACCCATAGGTTTGTCACGTCCAGGAATCATTGACTTCACATCAGACTTTCCTCATCCCTGCTGGCAATCTCCATGTCCCCACCTGTCCACCAACCTGACATTACATTTTACAAAAATAACAATTACAACTAGTGTTGATTGCTACAGGTTTCTGGGCTACACAAGTAGGTCAATTTTTAAGCAAGCAGATCTATGTTCCCTGTCTCACAATCTCACAAAGACTATGTTAAGATACGCGTGTACTTAACACAGTTGTTTCCAGGGGGTTTCAACTCTTTAAATGCAATCTTCAGCATTTTTTTTCCTTTGTTTTCCCTTGTGATCTCTCAGATCAATACTCAGGTATTTCTCTGTGTCTTCGTTAAAATCACATTCCACTGAAAACCTGTAAAGTAGAATTATGGTTATTAGTTCCGATATGACCTTGATCATCTCGAAATACTAGTAAGCTCATTTCCCAGTGACCTAGATTCTTACACTGATCAGACCTTCCAATGCCATTATGAGATATGATGCCACAATTTGCCTGGGATTATGCTGGTCACACTACAGCTTTCTGGTGTCTAGAGATGACATTAATGTGTTACAGGACCTCTAGAGATAACACTAAACATTAATGTGTGACAGAAAGTCTAGGGATGACACTAAACATTAATGTGTGACATGACCTCCTAGACACGTGTGACAGGACCACAGACCTAGCAGCATGACCAAAGTACCAAGAGAGCTAACTGGCGTTTGTCATTTCTCACACTTGAATAACATAATTAGCTCTGAAATACAAATATTCCACAGAAAACAAAAAAACGCACTGCAAGTAACAATCTTCTTCTAAACATGGAATGCTTGCTGAGGTTTCTGTCAACATTAGAAGCAATCTGAACAATCACGACATGTGGAGTAAACTAACTGAAAAAGTACTGATTTAAATTTTCCAATTCAAAGTCCATATTCAGCATTATCAGCATCAGTGAAATAATACACAGTTCTACATTCTGCCCAGCCTTCAACATTCTGCCCAGCCTTCAACATTCTGCCCAGCCTTCAACATTCTGCCCAGCCTTCAACATTCTGCCCAGCCTTCTATATTCTGTCAAGCAGTCTGCAGTTCCCTGTACAGGAAAGGTCTCTGTTGAACAGTCATAATGTAGCCTTTTTCCCCCCAGGACAATAGTTACCTATTTTCAAAATGCGTCAAAGACTGGTTCATGGTTTTATTTTGCAGGAAAACCAGCTCGAATAGTTTGAGAAATTAAACTCTGCTCTGAGCATCTGTGATAAGGTGTTACTGCAAAGACAAGCTGAGGTCTAGAAGATTACCACCTGCATCACTCAGTGAGCGATGACGGCTGGCGTACGTTAGGTTCTCGCTAATCTGGACATTAAGCAGCCCTTCGTCCAGGCTGAGACTTCTCTGTTCTTTCCCTTCGTCCACTGCAACGCCGTTGTCACTGCCGTTCTTGGCTTCAGAATCTGGCGATGAGTCCGCTCCATGATTAACAAAGTGGTCACCATCCACGCTGTCATAAGACAGGTCTAAAATGTCTGCTGAGGAGTTGGATCCTATACTGCTGATGCTCAGCCTGTTTCTGGCCTCATCTCCTGAAGTCTTCTTAAGAATACTCTTTGGTCTGTGAACGACTTTGGAAATTTCTTTACTGAGTGTATTATCATAAGGCAGATCTCCTGATGTTAATTTGACATTTCCTTCAGTGCACTCTGGCTTAGCTGACGTTTCTTGTTCTGGTGGGATGCTTTCTTTGCAGAGTGAAGAAGTACTGTCTGTCTTGTCCACGCTAGTGGCTTCCACATGGAAATGGGTATCTCCTGTTTGAATAGGTGCAGGCCCTGGATGATTCTGTGGAGTTTTGGTTTGAACGGAAGATTTCTGATCATGTGAGTCTTGTCTGTGTGACTGAGTGGAGAAGTAAGACCAACTGCAGTGTGTGATGGCAGTGCTATGGTTTCCATTATGTATACTATATGCAGTACTATCCAGGAACTGGCTAGCTCGATGCCTGGAAGCAAATATACCGTTGGCCTCATCTCTGAAAGATGGAAGTCTGCGTGGAAGATGTCCAGATTTAGGTATTGCACTATCTTCAGGCCTCACCGTCATCTCATCTCCCATAACGCACCCACTGTCACTTCCAGAGAATTTCCCCTTTCTCTTCAGAATTCCCCTCTTGGGCATTCTCTCTGAATCAAATACTGAAGATGTTGCCTTCTCAAACTCTACACTTTCCACTTTCTCTGTTGCACTACTTGTCTGGCATGGTCTGGGGTTGGTACATTGAGCAGCACCAATCTCAAATCCATCAGTCATTTTGTCTTTACTAAGCAAAGCTGCCAATGACTTGCTGCTACAACCTTTCAAGATCTCTAAAACATCAGGTGGTAAATTCAGCAGACCAGAAGCAATACTTGCAGTGCTGTCATTACTATTTTCATCTACTGTGTGTCTGTGGCTGTCTGGTGTTGGGGCTGGGCTGCTAGCAACTGAAGATGAAACACTGTTGCCCGTGCTGTCCAATGAAATGGTTCTTCTGCTCCATCGACTTGGTCTGAAGTCAAGCTCAAGATCTGAGTCTGAAGAGATGCTGCTTTGGTTCCTGTGGTGAATGATTGTGGGGGGATCTAGAGGAGAGTTCAAGGAACTTTTGCTTGCTGCTAGTGAGTATGACATAATGGGTGGTTCATCATCAGGACTGTAAGGCATGTCATTTGGCATATGAGAGTGGCGAAAGTTGATCCACCAGTGGCGCAGGGCATCCTCCATTGTGGCACGTCGTGAGGGTGTTACTGTAAGCATGTGACGAATCAGACCTGCTGCATCTGAAAAAAAATAACCAGAAGAAAGAAGTCAATATGTTACTTTATTTCTGAATGTCAAAACTTTGGCAATACGTTACTTTATTTCTGAATGTCAAAACTTTGACAATATGTTACTTTTCATTTGAATGTCAAGACTAAGATACCTTTGATTAAAATTTTGTTTTAAAACTTCTGCTCATCTGGAGTTAGTTCACTGGTTCCTCATGCCATGATCTACAAAGGACCAGGCAGAGACCTGCATAGTCAAAACACACTATTTAAAATAGCAGAAACATGTGAAGGTTTTTACTTTAACATCAAGGAAGAATAGAAGAACTGTGGAGGAAGCAACAGTTAATTATCACTGGCTGCAGGGCGTCTGCGAAAGCTTCGGTACTGCTCACTGAAATACTTCACTATTCAGGGTCATTGTGCACAAAAGAAACGGGTTACTGGCCATCTCTGACAGCTGTACTGTCCCTCTTAGACAGTTACCTTTACTTCCTGGAAGGTCAATTCAGTTATCTCACACTGATTTGCTCCAGGTTTCCATTACCTTCATCTCTTCCCCGCCCCCCCCCCCCCCCAAGTATCCACAAACAATTGTTTATGTAATCCTTATCCAACCCAAAGCAAGCTCACACGAGTCTCACATACTCATAACGTGATGACAGACCTAGTGCACCCACATAAATCAGTGGCAACAGTTTGTACTACTACCACAGCGACATGACAGAACAAGAAACATGTTCTTCAGACAATACACCCCCGCCCACATAAAGCACCCAAACAACTATTCTATCAACATATTATCTGATAGGTAAGGACCATACATTTTATTCATATGTATGTGGTTGTACATAACAGCCCAACATGTTCTAATGTCTGACTGGCTGAGATGTGGCTGATAACACATATATAAAAAACTGTGTTATTGTACAAAACTCATTTCTTCTTTTCTTATTCTATAAATGTCACTTTTTTTTGCTATGAACAATACGTCTCTGTTTTGATTAGTTAATGAAAAACTGTAGTCTTTACTTTTCATCTTTCTATATTCAGTTCGTACATATGCTGGTAAAATCTAGTGACTCTTTTAAAATGTGATATCTTGCCACAGCGAACAACAATGCAGAGTCAGAATAATATAGTAGCTAATTTGCTGTACTCAGCACATTTTCTAAACCACAAAAAGGAATGTAGGATACCAAATTACTGTATGATGACAGGGAATTACTTTGTCGTAGATGTTTTATTCTTCTCTCCTGGAATGTTGCAGGTTGCTCGGACTTCTCTGAATTCTTAAGATGAACTAAATATATAGTAGCTCACATCTTCTCCTGGAAAGACGATTTTTAAAAAAGCTCCACAACACGTCAATCCCTTTTTGACTAGGCTGCAGTAACACAACTTAACACCAGCTGCAGTGTTTGTTTGTGAGGCAGGGTCTTGACCAAATCTGATTTCCCAGTCTTGACTACAAAGTCCTGTGCCGTCTTGGCATCCACAAAAAACGTCTACCCTCTTTCGAGAATCAAATACAATCAGTTGAATCTGCGTAGATCTCTCTCTCTCTCTCTCTCTCTCTGAACCTTAAGTGCCCAGGGCACATGGGGCTTCCGCAAGGGTTTTCCACAAATGCCTATCCTTTGCCTTTTTTCTGCTCTTGCCCAGGTGAGCCCTCTATTGCTCAACATCCTTTCTGTTGTTCTTCTCCATGTCTCTTTTGGTCTACCGTTACTTCTGTTCCCCTGTGGTGTCCATCTTAGTGCTATTTTTGGTAGTGAGTTGTCAGTCATTCGGAGCACATGTCCCAACCATCGCCGCGTCTTTCCTCAATAATTGTTGTCAGTGGTTTCATCTGCATTTCTGCTAATAAAATGTTATTTCTTATGCTGTTTGGCCAAAATATTTTTCTAATTCTTCATAAACATTTTATTTGGAAAGAATTCAACTTGTTTTCTATGGTTTTGGTGATTTTCCAGCATTCACTTCCATAGAGTAGTACACTTAGAACATTACTCTTAAATATCCTGATTTTTATATTTATGCTTAGTTTTTTTTTATTTCCATATAGTCTGCAGTACTGAAAAAGCCTGGTTTGCTCTAGTAAGTCTGCTGTTGATGTCCTCTGTGCTGTCTCCATTTTCTACTACTCTACTGCCAAGGTATACAAATTCATTGACCTACTCCACTAACTTGCTATCTACTCTGAGTACATTTCTGTTGTTCACATTTTGCTTCATTAACTTTGTCTTTCCTACGTTGATCTTTAGTCCTATGTTGTTTGCATTCTGAGTTAGCTTGTTTATTTTATCTTGGATATCTTTGTGGCTGGTTGATAGTAGACAAATGTCGTCCGCAAAGCCAAGGTCCTCTAGTTAATCAAGATTATTACCACTACTCGTGCAAAGCTTTGCCGACAAAGGGGAGTGAACTCAGCATAGGAGAAACCAAGGAGTCAACTCTCCATACAAACATGGAGCTACAGCGTGGTAACTTTGTGACAATATTCTTCTTTGTCGCGCCATCAACTTTACATCAGTGTTTACAAAAGTGTGACAAATTCCGCGCAAAGCATCACAGCTGGTAGAATACAAAGTCTGTTGGCAAATGTCCCAATAAGCTTTGTCGTGATATATAACATACCACACAGTATGCTACAAACGCACGCATGAAAGATCGCACACACGCGATATGCAGATCACGGCTGTATGGAGACGTTTCTTTGTACAGGTTCTGTGTAATGTGTACATCTTTCAACAACAAAACAAACTGCAATGCCAGAAAGGAGAATGAACGCCTGTCACACTTGAAGCAAATAAAAACCCGACTTTATTGTGCGTTTATTTGTATATCTTTGCTGTGTCACACATTCTTCTTATCTCTGTATCTGTCGTTCAGACACAATGAGCCGTGGCGAGGTCCCGTCTCTCTTTCCTGGAGCATGAAAACTGGCTATATTCTGGATGTGTACTTTTGAATGGGAGCAGATGAAGGTAAACAAAACCGGAAAGGGTTTAAGTTGGCTGGTTATGAAAGTATGAGGTATGGATCGATGTACCTGAGATCGATATGATGGGGTTCGACGTAGCAGGGATCGATGTATCAGAGATCGATATGGTGGGATCAACGTGGCTGAGATCAACGCAGTAGGAGGAGCCGACGTGGTGTGGCTCCACGTAACAGCATCGAAATGACGTTATAGCATTGACACACCTGGGATCGACGTGATGTGGATCGACATAGTAAAACAGACACAGTAGGGATCGATGTGATTGGGATCGACAGAGGAGCAGGAATCGAAGTGGTGTGGATTAACGTGGCAACACCAGCATCATAGGGATCGACGTGGTGTGGATCGACGTAACAGCACTGACACAGTAAGGATCGATGTGATGTGGACTGGCATAGTAGTATCGACATAGCAGGGATCGACGTGATGTGGACTGACACAGTAGCTTCGAAATAGTAGGGATCGACATGATGTGGATCGACGTGGTGGCACTGACACAGTAGGGATCGATATGATGTGGACTAGAAGCATCGAGATAGTAGGGATCGACTTGGTATGGATCGACGCAGTAGCACTGATAAATAACGACAGACAGAGATGTATGGTTCAGTTTTACAACAAACAAAAAAAAAAGAGAGAGAGAAAACGAGGAAAGTGGGCAGAAACAAGAGTGACATAAAATAAGATAAAAACACATAAATAAAAAACATACATAAATCCAATATTTCGGCAAAAGCCGTTTTCAAGCATCATATATAAAACAACGGCAAAAGCCGTTTTCAAGCATCATATACAAAACAACACAACACATAAAAACACGAAAAGCATATGAAAAGTAAACACTTGGCTTTTTGGTATCCTCCTTGTAAGAAATGAGATGGCATAGATGGATGTGTGGTGACCAAAGCAGTCCCTCTCATCGTACTTAAGTTTACAGAGGAGTCTGACACTGACTTCTAGCTAGAAGGGCATCTCCTCATATTCTTGTATCTAACCAGGAGGGCATCTCATATTCTTGTATCTACCCAGGAGGGCATCTCCTCATATTATTGTCTCTAGTCAGGAGGGCATCTCCTCATATTCTTGTATCTAGCTAGGAGGGCATCTCATATTCTTATATCTAGTTAGCAGGGCATCTTATATTACTGTATTTAGCCAGGAGGGCATTTCATATTCTTGTATCTAGCTAGGAGGGCATCTCCTCATATTCTTATGTCCCGGAATATGAGGAAAGCTATGACAGTCGACTATCCCCATCACAACGGGACAGACCAGCAGAAGGCTTGGCCCCTGATATTCTGTACAAGAACATGATAAGAACATTTCATTTCGTGCTTTCTTCTGCCCGTGTCTGCTTATCACCGTGTACTCTTTGTTTTCGCAGGTAAACACACACACACATTTGCTTCTTGTATGATACGGTGTTTGTTAGTCTTGTATCACGTATGATTTTTTTCTTTTCCTGTCAAAGTTTTTACGGTCTCAATAAAACTGTCAACAAACATCCCATGCTTTGATGATCAGGAATACACACTGTGTCTGACGGCAAGGGCAGCAATGGTTGCTAGCTTGTGGTTTTCGCTGACTCCACTACTACAGTAAACCTGTTAAGTCCGACAGCCAGCTCTATAAACAGGCAATTAATGATATAACTCTCTTACAACAAAGACTGGCATATTACGAAGACAAAAGCGCATGTTGTATACCCCAGCAAGCTTCTGTATTCCAAGGCGACTTACAAGCGCCGGTATAAGGTCTTGGCTAACTCTGCCCTGTCGCGTTATTCATACAGCACTGTTATCTTAAGATTTCTCTCATTGTGCATTGTGTACATAGGTCTTTGATATCACCATACGATTCTTCCTCTTTCTCAGGGGTTCTAAACCTGGCCTATGTGTGGGAACCAAAAGATGCGAGTGTGCCACTTCTGAACACGAACAAAAAATGTTAAGATTATAATGTTCTTTTATCTACTATGTTCCTAGTTTTCTCTATGTAAGGTAAAAATATGTTCCTAGCTATCCCTATATGAAGTAAAATTATGTCCCCAGCCTTCCCTATGTAAGGTTAAAAAAAGCAACCATATTCCTAGCTTTCCCTAAAAAGGTAAAGATAACCTTCTCATGCCTTAGAGGCACATAGTGATATGGTTTTAGAGACCATATTTTCACTGACCTATCAGCACATAAGAGGGTGATATGGTCAGTATCACGCCTGGCTGCTTTCCTTCCCCACCTCCAGAAGAAGCTGGGTACCCAATTCTACAGCTGGGTGATTGGGGCACTTTCGGCCGGATTCGAACCCCCGACCTTCGCCACTCAGACGTCCAGCTTTCCCAGTGTAAAGGCAAAAACTAGGCTACTGGTATCTTTTTAAGTCATATCAGTACCTAATAGTATTAAAGATATTGATCATTTCAAGTCTAGTGAGGGGATTGATCTTTTCAAGTCTAGTGAGGGGATTGATCATTTCAAGTCTAGTGTAGGGATTGATCTTTTCAAGTCTAGTGAGGGGATTGATCTTTTCAAGTCTAGTGTAGGGATTGATCTTTTCAAGTCTAGTGTAGGGATTGATCATTTCAAGTCTAGTGAGGGGATTGATCTTTTCAAGTCTAGTGTAGGGATTGATCTTTTCAAGTCTAGTGTAGGGATTGATCTTTTCAAGTCTAGTGTAGGGATTGATCTTTTCAAGTCTAGTGTAGGGATTGATCTTTTCAAGTCTAGTGTAGGGATTGATCATTTCAAGTCTAGTGAGGGGATTGATCATTTCAAGTCTAGTGAGGGGATTGATCATTTCAAGTCTAGTGAGGGGATTGATCATTTCAAGTCTAGTGTAGGGATTGATCATTTCAAGTCTAGTGTAGGGATTGATCATTTCAAGTCTAGTGTAGGGATTGATCTTTTCAAGTCTACTGAAGGGATATACTGGACAAAGCATTGGGGTCCATAAGCATAAAAAGACTGAGAATTCCTGCACTGCTGTAGAAAATATGATATTTCCCAGACATATTATATAATGCTATCTTCTGTGTATAATATATGATGGTGCCGTCCCTGAGGTCGCCTTTCTTCTGTCAGTATGCACAAAAGTTCTCGTGTTGTCGGCCACAGGTTTATCTTATCAGGGTTTTCCTTGCAAGCTAAAAATAAAGACCAGCTGTTGGTGTTTATTTCACCGGCAAGAGAATGGTGAACGTGCGGTTCTGCCTTAGCCTCTGACAGGCACCAAGATTCTACACTGCTTGCAGAAACTGATCTTGCACATCGGGCAGTGACCAACGCGCTGCCCATAGCTGCGCCGCACCTTCCTGAGATGTCTACGATCGAGGAGGTTTTCGAAAGGCATTGCTGCCATCAGATGTTTCAAAACCATCGCTATAATATTGGCTTCAACAGGCCAGTAATTCGCGAGAAATAGCAAAATCTTATATCTTATATCCTTCCAGTCCCATTAAACGTCACATAAGGCTCACAAGGTAGTTCGCCAATTTTTCCTGTCTTCGGCGAGTCTTTCAACCTCATCAAGGGATTTTATGCTAGTTAATTTGGCCTCTCTTAACAATGTCCTCTTCAGAGTTTCACGCGGTCTGCCTCTTTTTCTCTGGCCTGTTGTGTTCCAATTGATAGCTTGTTTTGGGATTCTCTGATCGTTTCTTCTCATCACGTGACCAACATATGTCCATCTCCTTTTCTTGATCACCCATGAGACTGGTTGTTGTTCAGTCATCTGTCTTATCTCTGCATTGTTCTTGAATTCGTTCCATCTGATGCCGAGTATTTTCCTTAGGCATTTGTTTTGAAAAGAGTAATTTCTTGTCTATTTCTTTATTTGTTTTCCAGCTTTCGCATGAATAAATGAGGGTGGATATTACATTTGAATTGAATAGTCTTAACTTGGTTAAATATTATATAATATTTAATATAAAACAGCCACACCCAAAATGACAATTAAACACAAGTTCTTACAAGGAAGTATATAAAATATGATTTTTTAATGTGAACTTTTCATCATATTGTTTACTGTGTGCTGCGGTGTCCATATCTCGGAAAACAGCTCTTTTGTAATTGTTCCTGGCTTCTAAAAGAATGCTTCCTCTCGTGTTTCTCGTTGGCTTGAAATGCTGGACTTCGTCTCATCGGGTCTGAAGTGTGACCGATCCTTCATCTGTGAATCTTCAGTTCACCCTACCACCATGGGAAAACACATTTTCCTGACTTGCCTCTTAAAAAAAACACAAGCCCTTAATCTCCTTAACTTGAACAAAATTCAGGACACGCCAGCACCAGAGAACACTTCATTACATTCAGTGAGAATATACACAAAGCTATGATTGTGAATTCGATACTACCAGCTTTTGATACATAGGAAAATAGTGAGCTTTCAACATTGACCCCGCTGAAACAAGAAGACACCACGAATTAGGTTCCCACAGTATCAGACTAACCTACGTAGCGGACTTAAGTGTGCACACCAATAACGTAAGAACGTGTCCTTTGAAAATTTATTTCTATATACTCTAAAGTGAAGCTTTTTCTACGAAACAAAACAACACAAATTCTCTCTCCCTCCCCCTCCCCCAACACAACAGCATTCATATTGGTAATAGTCGTAAGGAATGTAGGTCTTACATTTAAAACCGATTAAAAGGCCACCTTTTAATGGCGTATCTTTCTCAAGTATACACAGTCTTGCCTGGTGAAAACCATCGTGACTGCATTTGATTTTTCGGTCAACTACTTTACGGTTGAGTTATCACAGGCCAACCTGGGCCTGGGTGGGTCGTTACTGAAGATCGTATTAAGTCTAAGACTGGTCCATGTGAGAAGTGCCTGGAGCGGCTGTGAGGATCAGGTCATCTGTCAGACTGAGAGTCGGATCTACGGACTACCGCCCCTGACAGGAGGGTCATGGCCACACTGGTCAAGCTTGGGAGAAAGCCCGCCTCTGATTTCTGCTTTGACGGCCATGGGCATTTTTCTGAACAAAAATATTTTAGAGAAAAATAATACCAGAGTTGCCATAAGGTCATGGCGCTCAGCTGCATTCTCCTTAATGTCATGGCGCTCAAACTGGTACATTCTTCCTAAGGTCATGGCGTTCAACCAGCTGCATTCTCCTTAATGTCATGGCGCTCAAACTGCTACATTCTTCCTAAGGTCATGGCGTTCAACCAGCTACATTCTCCCTAAGGTCATGGCGCTCAAACAGCTGCATTCTCCTTAATGTCATAGCGCTCAACTGCTACATTCTCCCTAAGGTCATGGCGCTCAAACAGCTGCATTCTCCTTAATGTCATAGCGCTCAACTGCTACATTCTCCTTAAGGTCATGGCGCTCAAACTGCTACATTCTCCTTAAGGTCATGGCGCTCAAACTGCTACATTCTCCTTAAGGTCATGGCGCTCAGCTACATTCTCTTTAATGTCATGGCGCTCAAACTGCTACATTCTTCCTAAGGTCATGGCGTTCAAACTGCTACATTCTCCTTAATGTCATGGCGCTCAAACTGCTACATTCTCCGTTATTTACTGAAAATTTATGCGGGCGATAAAGCATTAACTTCTACTACTTCACAGAAACTGTACCTTATATAAACTATGAAAAAGTAGGAACAGCTTTATTAATGAACAAGCACACAGTTATGATCGGTGTGAACAAAAACACACTCGACTGAGAAATAGAGAAGATAAAATATAAATTCACGTGAATGCTATATAAAAAGTAGGAGTGGAAAAAAACAGAATAAAATAAAATAAATGGAGCACTTAGCTGTGACTTGTAAGAGGCTGTGTCCAGAAATGCGCATGGTGGAGTGTTGAGAATGTTTAAATGGAGACGTGTAATGCGTGATAGGTATTCATGTGTTACTTGTATGTGTTTACTACACTCAAACATGTACTTTACGCTGCTCTATGGTACATAAGTATGGGTGATAAACAAGAAAAACAAGAAAACGTAATACACATACAAATATGTGAACTAACATACAGAAGAATGAGCGGAGATTCTGACAATAAACCCATACTAGAAGAATTACAACTGAAAACAGAAATAACAGATAAACAAAAATCACTCAGTGAATATATTCTGGTCATACAAAAAAAAAAAAGGCTAAAACTATAGTGAAAACTATACCTGAGGGAAATGTTGAATTCTAAAGCGAAACTTGTATGAGGACAATAGCAAGAAATGGACTGCCATTTGCAGCCTGGCAACGTTACAGAAAGAGACAGAACATGATGGAATTTAATTGCATCTTCTCTTCTCTAGGGCACGTGGTACCGATAAACACCACAGACTGAGCTTCATGACATGCTGGTAACTATAAACTGACTGTTCTTTTCCACCAACCGTAAAGCTGTAATTTGGTGTTATCGCATGATATATCTAGTGATTTACGGATACATTTAACCTGGAAAGTCAGCCTTTTCTAGACAGTGGGCCCTGTTGATACAACGAAGAAGAGTTATCAATACTAAACAGTGCTGCTGACAAAGATGGCAGGCAAGAGTACCCAAGGCTGGGTCACTGGCCTGCTTCTCTGCACTGGAATTACAACTTCCAGTAAACAATTCTTCTGACATGATGAAAAGCAGGCACTGGCTCCAATGGAATCTAGACACCAGTGTCATGTGATGAGCAAGAGAAGTGAAGACGTAAAGATCTGGCGTCAGAGAAGTTACGTGATAGTAAAATCAGAACAGCCCCGCTGTGAGAGACCCGACAGAACCTATCACGTGAGTGACAGAATCATTCTGCTACCGTCCAAGTGGGCTCACAAGTACCACCTTCACAAGACACATCATGACCTCCACACACACAACAAGATGGCACTGTGCACACCTGTCATTTCCTTGCGAACACTGGCGGTCTTCTTATAGAAAGAAAATACGCGCTCTAAACGTCAGACAAGCTTCAGTAGTCCGAGGTAGCTCCAGACCTGGAATGTGAAGGGTATGTGTGTGTAGACAACTAAAATAAACTTCATACACCCGGCTGCCTTGTAAAGAGACGTCGCGACACAGAAAGTAAGAACAAAGTTCAAGCAAAGACCACTTACAGTGTTGTGTTTTCAGCCTTTAAACTGGTCTTTTCTTTAATATTTGCTTTATTCCCTTGGTTATTTCTCACTCCTTCATGTTTTCTTTATTCTCAGTTCTCAAGTTACAACGAGATATTTGTTTTAAATAAACATTTCATCTACCTTCTAGTCCAGCAACACTTCGGGCAAGTGTAAGATTTTTTTTATCTCGCTCCAAATGTCTTGAGAAAACTACATTCCTTTTCAAGAAAAAACGGAAGAAAGAAAATCTGCTGTGTTTGCTCGCAAATTTCTTCCATTGGAAGATACAATGGGTCCGCCAGTCTCAGGGAAAATAAGAGTGCCTGTGAGAAGTTGATTAATGTTAAACAACGGTGTCTAGATAAAGGTAACTTCTCTCAGACCGTCAGTCGCCAAGGAAACCATTCGTTACACTCCGGACACTCCTAGCCCATTCTGGAGGTGTATGTTAGCTTTACTAGATCTGAATCTACACTCTCAAAAGTAAACTGGGTTTTCTCTATTTTTTTTTGGGGGGGGGGGGAGGGGAGAGAAAAACAACAGTTTCTTGCCATCAGCTCGTAAACTGAATGGATTCTTAACATTTCAAACACTAGGATGTAGATTTCATGCCCTGTTATTCTCCTATTCATGCTCCCTACATAATGAAGCATTCAGTCACTTTATAATCTTCTGGCATCTCCTAAGGGACGTAGCCGCAACAGATTCTTCTGTTTCTCTTATCCATGTTTATGTCTGGACTCTCTGTATACTCTCTGTCTCGTGATGCTGCTATACAACTAACTTCACCGTCCCCCCCCCCCCCTTGCTCTTTCACGCTGCTCTTTCTTTCTAGCAGTTTAGGGCCGGAATCGTCAGCCTCATATCAATGCGGTTTCCTGGATGGAATGTAACAGGTTCTGCCCCAGCTCACCGCCGACTTCACTGGCCATGGTTCTCGCTTGTGCTGTGTACCTTGCAAGGATTCTCTTACACATGACGAGACATACCGACTTATGGACTTTTTCTAAAGTGCAATGATAACCCTTCAACATTAACATTTCCATGGCACGTGGTTTTTCAGTACCTTATATGTCCAAAATACTTCAGCTATTTATATCAAAGACTTAATTTATATCTCCCCCCCCCCCCCATAAAAAAAAGAAAACATGTTTTGCAAATATTTTTAAACTCAAGGACAACATTTTTCTTACATTAAAGATGATTGTAGACGCAATGAACCAAATAATGAACTGGGGAGAATATAAAAACTGCTCGCTTGAAAACTGAATGTATATATTTCACATTGCCTCGATCTCAAAGATGTATCGAAAGTGCTGATGTTTACTGAATGTCATTAATATTTAGTGGAAATGCTTTCCTGCTTTTTCAAAAACATATCCCACAGTGGTCTGACCTTGATTTTTTTCATTTTAAATATGTTTCTTTTTTTTTTTTATACCTTTCGCTCTAGCCGCTAATGATCTGAATCAGTGGCCTTGTAATGTTCCCATAACCGTTCACAGTTTTGAAAACCGCTGCTTGCGGTAATAACTGCTGGGACTAACGATGACCGCTGAAGGTGGCTGTATTTGGTTTTCTAAATGACTGTTACTGTTGAGAAGAGCATCATTTCGTGGCGCTGAAATCTGGCTGTAAACCAACGCAAATGAAACTTGCACTGACGTAGAGCTGTAACTCGGCCGAGGAGTGAACCCATAGAAGAGAAAATGAGTTGTAATGTCTAGGCCATATCATGCTACTGAGTGTTAACACTGATATTTAGCAGGACGGTTATCATGATAGACAGACAGAATGGAAAACTTCCTTGCACATTTTAAAATTGTTATCCTCGCTCTTTGCTCTCTCTCTCTCTTCTTCTTCTTCTTCTATTCTCCTTGGTAATACTGGACCATGACTTACTCACATCCTGGGACCAAGCACCCTCGTACCACTCTGCCTGAAGAGCCTCGAACAACGGATAAGACGAGCAACTGCCCAGATGCAAGAGTACAAGGAACTTGGTGTATAAACGATCCATTTCTATCTCTTTTTTCTGTGCCTGACCTCTCCCTCTCTCACTCTCTGTCTCTTGTCTCAATGTGGCTCAGACATAAATACATAATTTAGTTGGCGATATTTCAGTCTGGGTAAACGGAGTACCGCAGTTAGTCCAGGCAGAGTGCCGCAGTCAATCCAGGCAGAGTACGGCAGTCAGTCCAGGCAGAGTACGGCAGTCAGTCCTGGCAGAGTACGGCAGTCAGTCCAGGCAGAGTACCGCAGTCAGTCCAGGCAGAGTACCGCAGTCAGTCCAGGCAGAGTACCGCAGTCAGTCCTGGCAGAGTACCGCAGTCAGTCCAGGCAGAGTACCGCAGTTAGTCCAGGCAGAGTACCGCAGTTAGTCCAGGCAGAGTACCGCAGTTAGTCCTGGCAGAGTACCGCAGTCAGTCCAGGCAGAGTACCGCAGTCAGTCCAGGCAGAGTACCGCAGTCAGTCCAGGCAGAGTACCGCAGTTAGTCCAGGCAGAGTACCGCAGTTAGTCCAGGCAGAGTACCGCAGTCAATCCAGGCAGAGTACCGCAGTCAGTCCAGGCAGAGTACCGCAGTCAGTCCAGGTAGACGGAGTACCACAGTATAAGAACGCACATCTCAGCCATACTACTAAATGTAGAACTGTAATTACTTGTGGTTATACTCTCATTTTTTTAAAGACAGAGAGACTAGGAGAGCTCGTTTATTTAATGCCTTCCCTATACTTTCTGACACACTTCTTTTTACACAAACATAGCTTGTTACAAACTAATAATAATGAAGAGAAACTATATCGTTATCGCTGTGTTTTAAAGTATTTTTGTTTTGTAATGAAAGGCGTGCTTGGGTTGGAGGCTTGGCAGTGACGACCCAGGGGTCTAGTTTGGCCCTCTACGGCCCTGTTTACACCACCTCTTCACTGCATTTTAAAAAAAAAAGTCAAAAGAAAGAAATAACATCCAAAAGAATGCCATGTGAAAGCATAAGAATGTATTTTCATTTAAGAGAAGGAAATACCAGTCACTGCATGCCTGAGTATCGCCAAGAGATTTAGACCTGCAAACATAACAGCGGCAGATTGCTCAATTGTTGGCGTAAATCTAACAAGGGGAGATTAAACCAACCATTTGCGCCACTGTAAATATCCAGGCGGGTTTAGCCTATATAAGATACACCGGATATCAAAGAGCCAGGTAAACTTATGTATAAATTA
Organism: Achatina immaculata; assembly: GCA_009760885.1. Lineage (NCBI taxonomy): Eukaryota > Metazoa > Mollusca > Gastropoda > Stylommatophora > Achatinidae > Lissachatina > Lissachatina immaculata. The sequence continues at coordinate 33,009,244 of CM019704.1, forward strand.
CCATCGTCATGGCACGTTGTTTTCATCGCTAGACGCATTTAACTCGTCACGCTTATCCCAGCCAACAAAAGACTGTCGCTGTGAGATAGGCCCGCTGCACTTTCAAGATTTTAACATGAAGAATTCTCCTTGACACAGAGATTAAATCTACTCCAGTTTCCGGTTTAAGTTTTGCTACATCAACAAATTCCATCGTCCGGGAAAACTGCTAGCGAATACATTGGAAAACTCGTAACATACAACCACAGGTGAAAAGTCAGATTAGCAGTCGTGTTTAATTTCAAAATAATTTAGTCATGTTTCGGGAATGTGAAGATGTCTCTCTGGCAGTCTCCCCCACTCTATTTCTTTGGAATGTGAAGATGTCTCTCTTGTATCCTTTCCCATTCTCTTCCTCTGGAAAATGTGAAGATGTCTCTCTTGTATCCTTTCTCATTCTCTTCCTCTGGAAAATGTGAAGATGTCTCTCTTGTATCCTTTCTCATTCTCTTCCTCTGGAAAATGTGAAGATGTCTCTCTTGCAGTCTCCCCCACTCTATTTCTTTGGAATGTGAAGATGTCTCTCTTGTATCCTTTCCCATTCTCTTCCTCTGGAAAATGTGAAGATGTCTCTCTTGTATCCTTTCTCATTCTCTTCCTCTGGAAAATGTGAAGATGTCTCTCTTGTATCCTTTCTCATTCTCTTCCTCTGGAAAATGTGAAGATGTCTCTCTGGCAGTCTTCCCCACTCTATTTCTTTGGAATGTGAAGATGTCTCTCTTGTATCCTTTCCCATTCTCTTACTCTGGAAAATGTGAAGATGTCTCTCTTGTATCCTTTCTCATTCTCTTCCTCTGGAAAATGTGAAGATGTCTCTCTGGCAGTCTTCCCCACTCTATTTCTTTGGAATGTGAAGATGTCTCTCTTGTATCCTTTCCCATTCTCTTCCTCTGGAAAATGTGAAGATGTCTCTCTTGTATCTTTTCTCATTCTCTTCCTCTGGAAAATGTGAAGATGTCTCTCTGGCAGTCTTCCCCACTCTATTTCTTTGGAATGTGAAGATGTCTCTCTTGTATCCTTTCCCATTCTCTTCCTCTGGAAAATGTGAAGATGTCTCTCTTGTATCCTTTCTCATTCTCTTCCTCTGGAAAATGTGAAGATGTCTCTCTTGCAGTCTTCCCCACTCTATTTCTTTGGAATGTGAAGATGTCTCTCTTGTATCCTTTCCCATTCTCTTCCTCTGGAAAATGTGAAGATGTCTCTCTTGTATCCTTTCTCATTCTCTTCCTCTGGAAAATGTGAAGATGTCTCTCGTGTATCCTTTCTCATTCTCTTCCTCTGGAAAATGTGAAGATGTCTCTCTTGCAGTCTTCCCCACTCTATTTCTTTGGAATGTGAAGATGTCTCTCTTGCATCCTTTCCCATTCTCTTCCTCTGGAAAATGTGAAGATGTCTCTCTTGTATCCTTTCTCATTCTCTTCCTCTGGAAAATGTGAAGATGTCTCTCTTGCAGTCTTCCCCACTCTATTTCTTTGGAATGTGAAGATGTCTCTCTTGCATCCTTTCCCATTCTCTTCCTCTGGAAAATGTGAAGATGTCTCTCTTGTATCCTTTCTCATTCTCTTCCTCTGGAAAATGTGAAGATGTCTCTCTTGCAGTCTTCCCCACTCTATTTCTTTGGAATGTGAAGATGTCTCTCTTGTATCCTTTCCCATTCTCTTCCTCTGGAAAATGTGACGATGTCTCTCTTACATCCTTCTCCACTCTCTTCCTCTGGAAAATGTGACGATGTCTCTCTTACATCCTTCTCCACTCTCTTCCTCTGGAAAATGTGAAGATGGCTCTCTCTTGTATCCTTCTCCACTCTTTTCATCTGAACAAATGTGAAGATGACTCTCTTGTGTTCTTTCCCACTCTTTCCTCTGGAAAATGTGAAGATATGCCCTTTCTTATATCCTTCACAAAAAAAAAAAAGGAATAAAAGTGTATTCTTTCTGCGTACCTGAAGCAATTTTCTTTCTGCGTACCTGAAGCGATTTTCTTTCTGCGTACCTGAAGCGTTTTTCTTTCTGCGTACCTGAAGCGATTTTCTTTCTGCGTACCTGAAGCGATTTTCTTTCTGCGTACCTGAAGCGTTTTTCTTTCTGCGTACCTGAAGCAATTTTCTTTCTGCGTACCTGAAGCGATTTTCTTTCTGCGTACCTGAAGCGTTTTTCTTTCTGCGCACATGAAGCGATTTTCTTTTAAACTAATGGTGGACACAGTACAAAACTACAAGTACACATGTAAAAAAAAAACGGTCTGAAATATCTCTTGATGGCACTGAAATACTATTTAACGTATGTAAATAACACGAAGTGGTTCAGTCCCACCAGTGGGATTTTTTTTTCTAATACACACCATAAACGCCTCAGGGTTCAACCAGCCCCTAAAGATGAGTACCAGAGAAATGAGAGAAGCTAAAGCGGCCAGGCGTGAGAATGACCACCACATCACACTTCCATGTGCCCAACACCGTATCCCCAATATGCCTTAACGGCACGGAAACGGGAGCTTTACTTTTTACCATTTTAAATAACACAGTAGCTTATCACAGTCAGTGGGAAAAAGGTCAACATATCATCAGATGAGATCAATTCTTATAACTTCTGAAATGGCAGCCAGTGAAGTCTGAGAGTTAGGGAAAGATATGCTGTGGTAGACACTGCCCTTCTGTTACCTTTTTTCATGTTTATCTGCTTCCCCCCACCCCTATGTCTTTACAAGATGTGTTTTGCTGAAACATCGATTGAAGCTGCTTTTTATTGCTTTTTAATTCTTTTCCTTCATATTGTAGCTTTGTATCCCTTTTATTGTCATCCAACTGCACGCGCGATACACAGTGGATACCGAGTCTATTCTCCATAAGAGGACACATTTTTTCCCCGTCGGGAGAGAAAAAGGAAAGTGAGATGAGACGAGTTCTTTTATGATCTGACTTGGGAACCACGACGAAGTGGTGGTTATCTGAAACAGTTCGAAGAACCGCACAAAGAAACGCCATGGATTAGAATCAAACTAGATCGCAGCGTCGCTATCTCAAGCAGACATCTGTTTAACAGCGGATAATTTTTTTTTTAAAGTGGTCTTTTCTATAGCGTGCAAGTTGAAAGGAGCCAGACATGAAAAGTGATCATATCACCTTTAAACTAACATCACATCCCCTATAATCTGAAGTGATCATATCATCTTTAAACTAACATTACATCCCCTACATGCTGAAATGACATACCACTTTACCGTTTAGCCTTCAAATTCAAAACTGTTTTTTATATTAACAAAAAGAAAAAAAATGGAAATGTCTACACGTTTTAATTTGCTAGTTTCAGAGTCTCAGTTTTTAACTTAAACAATTACGTAACAGTGCATAAACATCTAGATTTGGGGGGGGGGGGGGGGTCTGATAAAAACAAATGCGGGAAATGTCAGGACAAAGTAGCTACTCAACCGACAGCGTCTATATTTAGAATCAGAACGTAAGGTTACAGGGGCGACAACCTCATCACATATGATCATTTAATAACATGCCATTACCCCAGCCTGGCTGTCTCCTGGTCACACGTGACATTTCCTACATTTCGTTTTCACGCGCTCGTTTCTGGGATTCGAGCCACACCCAAGAACCCGTCTTGTAGATGTCGGTGCTGTGACACCTGGAGTGCTGGTAACAGTGTCATGTCTCGACCTGAGTATGTATCAGATGTGCGTGACTGAGCTAGTATGACGCTTTATGAGCAGGTGTTAGAAAAATAAATGTCTTCTTTGCCATTATCATATCTGTCACACCCATCGGAGGACACTGCTACCGTAAAACAAAATTTGCAGTTTCGATTAGTTTGTTTTAAAGAAAATGTTTCTGTGACTTTTTTCTTTCTTTGTGCTTCTGATGCTCTTACGAATAAGAAAAGCATTTCACATCATTTTACAACTAGAGACTGCTACCTGCAGCATCACTTGTCAGCCGAATCAAGCAAGTTCAGAAATGAGCTTGGACACACGCATGACTGGTGCAAGTTTCTGGACTCCGCTCAAGGCTCACAGACACCTTGTTGCTCTACATCTTGTGGCCCACTGTTCTGGAATGAAATCCAGCTTCCAAAACACCACACAATTTTGATAACACATTCTACATTCTTCTTCATGCTTCTTAAAATAACGTTACTATTTCTAATCAGATCAGAACAGATAATGACATGCCGACAGACGCAGGGGATCATCTCTTTCTCCATTTCGCTCGATCTTCCGTGTCTCGAATCACTTCAACTGTTGTTTTTTTCCACTAAATCATGCAGTCAAACCATCCAAGTGTTTCTGTCTTGTAGACGTGCACTACATATACATGTATAATACATCTGTATATTATTACTGTGACTGCTAGTTTCAGACACGTCAATACTTATAAAGATTTGTATTACTATCATGAAACTTCTATAGAAATATACTAACAAGGACAACACACAGTGAACAGTGTGAAGAACAAGTCCAGTGTGAACAATATAAACTCACACTTTATTCATGGGAAGAAATGAGTGATGATAAGTGAGGGTGAACGGCAACTGATAACGTTATACAAAGTTTCTGGCTAATCCACTTTCCGGTAAGAACTAGTCTGCCAAATGGAAATGGAGAAAACCCAACTCTCACACTACATAAAAGCAACACGTATACAAAAAATGTGGTACAACATAAGAGTACACACTTACTGCATCAAAAAAGAAGCACAGAATTCTCTCACTCATCACAGAAAATCTGTAGACCAAAGGTCTATACAAAAATCCCAAAAAAGGAACTAATTTCACATTCTTTAGTTCAGCAAAGTTATGACAGGAAAAGAAATGCTTGACATTATGACACTAACAACTACCTGGCTCTTTACTCAAATCATAAATAAGAAATAATCTCATGTCTCCAAAAGGAGCATTCTATGCACAAGGCAGCTACACGACAAAAATCACTAACACAGTGCACTTTAGATTAGAAAAATCACATTCTCAACTAATCAGGCCTAACAACGATCCTAACACATTCTCAACCGAGACTTAATACAAACTCTTTCTAATCTCATAATCACAATCCCATCCAATCTCGTCCTCTCACTTTTTAAATATGTGCTAACTATTCCTCTAAATCTTCCCGAAGTTTCTATCCCGAGAATCATTCAGCCCGTGATTCTACCTGTTTACGACCTTCAGACAAAAACTCCCAGGACATTCCGAAAATAACTTTTCTCTTACAACATGTCAAGGGTAAGTTCATAAAAATAATCAAACATCTCGTGGAATTTAGCGTCTCAACCCTGACCTTTCAGTTGAACTCTTGTAACAAAAATACCAAGGTCTTTAAATCAAATGGTCAAAATATTAAAATACTCCGGATTATATCCCTTCCATGAGAATCCACCATCGTAACAGCAAGTTCTCCAATATACTGCCATAGTCTTCATCGCCCTCTCTGCCTTGTGCCATTTATCTTTTCAGTCATGACCAACTTTTCTGAGGCCTTCATGTCTGCCAATGTGTCAGAGAAACTTTGACTGTCTTTTTTCTTATGAACGGCACCAGTTTCGGATATTCTTTAACCTGCTGTAATACTTCTTCATTTGTCTTCCTGGCTGGTTATGGTATGTGAAGCATCCTTCTTAGGAAGTAGCTTTTATTCTTTGTTCTGATTGTTTAGGCAGTGTAGACTTAATTCTCGCATGGTGTTTATCCGCAGACTTTTCAGTTGCATGCTCCAGTTTTATTATGAAGAATATGACCAATGTTCTGGTTTGGAGCACATCAAACTGGCTTGTATTTCAGGTGGTAGCTTTTTGTATTGATAATATTGTCCAGGTGGTGTAATGCTTCATGCACTCGCCTACAGAGAGAGAGAGAGAGAGAGAGAGAGAGAGAGAGAGAGAGAGAGAGAGAGAGCCTGAGTTCGATTCCATACATAGACGGAATGTTTCTCTGACCGAGCAGCATCTTGGTCGACCCTGCGTCAAGAAATGGGCACTGGACAGTTTCTGTGGGAAAATAAAAGACAGCAAAGACAGAAACTAGCCACCATGTCTCACAACGTCGCGGCCTAGAGATGTATGACGCTACTAATTCACACCCGGAGAGCCTGTCAAATGCCATGGGACATAATTTCTAATAACGATGGCAGAAAGTGAGACAAAAGAGTTTTAAGCACGACTCACTGTCAACGATGGGGCGGTAACACAGAGCAGAGCTCATGAAAAGTAATCGTGACGTCATGCCAGAGCCACGCCCAATTCCACATGTGGGTATTTTCACAGTGTATTCTCCTTTCCCGACCATCCAGACATGGATAAACTGGGTACAACAAGTAATGCTCTCTCAGATTTTACCGTTGGTACTGGAGCTTCTGTTTCAGCGAACCTTGTAAGCACTGAGAGAACAGTCCAGGTTTTCTGTGAGAGACGGTTTATAAGGCGCATTACGTGCATAACGGTCTTGGTCAATGTGTCCTGTAAGACTTTACAATGCATGCACACAATTTTCAGTCCGTGTACAACAAACACATTCTCTCTCTTCGCAAATGTTTCGTTGTAACGTCAAATCACAAAGAATAATTGAAAGTTCTCATAGCTAAAATCTAATCTAATCTAATCTAAGTGCCACGCCGCGTGGCGAAGGCAATCATTTCTCTCCACAATTCCCTGTCTTTAGACTTGATTATGAGATCCGCTGGTGAATTTCTTCCTAGCCACACTGACAGCCCATCCAGTAACTTCTCTCTCTGTCTCTCCTTTCCTCAATTTTTCCCAGTTGCCACAGTGTGTTCTAATTTTTCCTATTCTCAGGAAATGTCCTATAAATCTCGCTTGTCTGGCTCTGATCTTTGCTATAATTTGCCTTTCAACTCCAGCCTCTCTTAAGACTTCTTCATTGGTTTTCTTGGGTGCCCATGGTACCTTCAACATCCTTCTTATAAACCACATTTCCATGGCCTCCATTTCTCCATACTTCACACCGATAAAACAGAACTGGCTTGATGTAACATTTAAGTACTCGGAATTTTGTTTCCACTTATATGGATCAGTTGCACAAGATATTTCTCATTTTCTGGAATGCTGACTTGGCCTGAGCACGTCTGCTTTTTATTTTACTGTGACATTTCCCATCAGCTATTATAATCGTTCCTAAGTACTTGAATCTATCAACTTGTTTCAGATTTGTGGCATCGACGGTAATGCTACATTTTGGTGGTATTCTTTTCTTTGAAATGACCATCACTTCAGTCTTCTTTTCGTTCAGGCTGAGACCTTTACTTTTACTTTCACGAACCACGATGTCCAGAAGAGCCTGTAGCTCCCCTTCACTTTTAGCAATCAGAAATGTCGTTTGCATATCTTAAGTTGTTAAGGTTGTACCCTTAAAATAGCTAAAGTAGTAAAATGAAAAGAAATCAGAGAAATAAACTCACATAGCGCCGCCACATTTTTTTTCAGCGCTACTTTATCACAGAATAACATCAGGAAATACACAAATTAAAGTAGTAATTTTGTCGTACCCCCCCCCCCCCCGCCCCTTCCTCTTTTTTTTTTTTTAGGCAAGGTATAAAATTTCATGCGCGGCAACATTTTGTCTGTGTGCGTGGCCGCGCAACTTAGAGGGAACATTGGTCTTGGCTGGCTACACAACATGGGAGCTAATGAAATCCTCTATTAATGGTTGTCTGCCAATATTAATGGTACACTCTGGCGATTCCTACTACACGAGACTGAACAACAGCGTGTATGAACATGTATGAACACGCCATTAACATTCCATGCAGCAAAAGAATACTGACAATGGCCAAACAAAAGTATATTTAACCCAACACTTCACCCCATCGCACACGCCAGATCTTCCGCCACACAGTATTTCAATGACAATAAAACGTCTGCAAAGATTATGATTACTTAGTTCTATTTGTCGTGCCATAAACCCCGAATATGAAAATGGTTCTAAATTCCACTACCCCTTCAGAAAAAAAAAATCTGATAAACCAGCAAGCTAAAGCATAGAGGAAATGAATCCCTAAAGCTATTCTCTGACTGAAACGGAACTACGAAACGTGACATTCTTACACAAGTTGTTGTTTTTTTTTAAACAAGGCCTTCTGCCTAGCGGATATCAGACCCGAGACCGACAATAAGAAATAATTATAACGTGACGGGCGAGTACTAAAGGCAGATCACACCACCGGCAAAACTCGACTCATGAAATTACGAGTATATCGTACTTTACGCATGCAAGAGCCGGAATAACGCGTTCACCGGAATAAGGAAGAAAAATGCAGCTGGTTGTGTCAAAACTACACTGACAGCCTCATAAACGGAAATATTATTTGTAACAGATATGAAATAAAATGAACTGGTTGGAGATGCTGAAAGATGCAAAACGACTGAAGGAAGCTAATTGTCAAGGGTAAGGAAACTGGCACATAGACCTGTCTGCCACATCATCAATTTACTTCTCAATCTTCACATCGTAACACACGTTCACGATAACTTTAGCACGAGAGTAACACGCACCATAAATTATTAACAAGTAGCACGAGAATAACACGCACCATACATTATTAGCAAGTAGCATGAGAATAACACGCACCATACATTATTAGCAAGTAGCATGAGAATAACACGCACCATACATTATTAGCAAGTAGCATGAGAATAACACGCACCATACATTATTAACAAGTAGCACGAGAATAACACGTACCACAAATCATTAACAAGTAGCACGAGAAAACAAGCACCACACATTATTAACAAGTAGCACGAGAATAACACGCACCATACATTATTAACAAGTAGCACGAGAATAACACGCATCACACGTCAATAACAAGTAGCACGAGAAAACAAGCACCACACATTATTAACAAGTAGCACGAGAATAACACGCATCACACGTCATTAACAAGTAGCACGAGAAAACAAGCACCACACATTATTAACAAGTAGCACGAGAATAACACGCACCATACATTATTAACAAGTAGCACGAGAATAACACGCATCACACGTCATTAACAAGTAGCACGAGAAAACAAGCACCACACATTATTAACAAGTAGCACGAGAAATCAAGCACCACACATTATTAACAAGTAGCACGAGAAAACAAGCACCACACATCATTAACAAGTAGCACGAGAATAACACGCACCATACATTATCAACAAGTAGCACGAGAATAACACGCACCATACATTATCAACAAGTAGCACGAGAATAACACGCACCATACATTATCAACAAGTAGCACGAGAATAACACGCACCATACATTATCAACAAGTTGCACGATAATAACACGCATCACACGTCATTAACAAGGCAATATGAGACAGACGAAGTAGGTGTAGATAAAAGTGCTAGCACAGATAGAGTGACAAAACTATGAGGAAATCAGGAGCGATGGAAAGAAAACTGTCAAACATCTGGATAAGCTGGCATACAGATAACTATAATGAGCAACAGACTGACGGGCAGAAGATAGGTGTACTGACAGACACAAGACTGACAGAAAAGAAAATGCGTGGATTTGACGACAGATAGACAAACAGACCGCGTGAAATACACTTTAAAGTTCCTTCACTTCTTCAGTACCACTACTTAAGTCTGGAAGGACTCCAGGAACACTAGAGAAATATAACAGAAGAAACCCTGACAGAGTTTTTCGTGTTTAAAATAAAAAAGAGCACCTCAAATCATGTATAGACCTGGAACACGTTAACTGAAAACGGGGTGGATTAACAAGAATAATCCTTGACAGCTTTTATGCGTTATGGTCCGTGAGATTTATATGATAAATTTACTTCAGCCGTCCGGGCTGAATGGGAAGGCACACAATTAATCTACACGTTGATATCTGGCTGTTGGATATAGACCATGTAAATAATGGTGTTTGCCAACATGGTAGTCTCACAGAGCTGAACGTAAATATTTACAAACTATACGAGTTCTAACTTCGACATTCACAGCAAGCAGTACTGCTCTGTGCATGCACGATATCAGAAAACCTAGTCCCGTACAGGACTTTCTGGACGAGATTTTTTGCGTTTCATTCAGCAAAAGAAAGTGATAGGAGTTCATGCCTTTTTTAGAGTTCATTGTTTCTGTTAAAGACCGTGGGATTTTGCTGCAAAATTATCTTGCTTATTTTCTGCAGTGCTAGATTTCGAAAGCTATATAGTTTGTTCTTCAAGCTGGCACCTGGTGGAGTAAACTGTTTCTTTTTAAAGACGTAGGATTTTGCTGCAAAATTCTCTTGCCTATTTCCTGCAGCAGTAGATTACTAAAGTTATATAGTTTCTAGGACCAGGTACTGAACTTCTATATTTCTGGGACCAGGTACTGCATTTCTATGTTTCTGGGACCAGGTACTGCATTTCTATATTTCTGGGACCAGGTACTGCATTTCTATATTTCTGGGACCAGGTACTGCATTTCTATATTTCTGGGACCAGGTACTGCATTTCTATATTTCTGGGACCAGGTACTGAACTTCTATATTTCTGGGACCAGGTACTGCATTTCTATATTTCTGGGACAAGGTACTGCATTTCTATATTTCTGGGACCAGGTACTGCATTTCTATATTTCTGGGACCAGGTACCGAGCTTCTAAATTTCTGGGACCAGGTACTGCATTTCTATAGTTCTTGGACCAGGTACCGAACTTCTATATTTCTGGGGCCAGGCACTGTATTTCTATATTTCTGAGACAAGGTACTGTATTTCTTGGACAAGGTCTTGAATTTCTCTAATTTTGGGACCGGGCCTTGCATTTCTCTATTTTTGAGATTGGGCCTTGAATTTCTCTATTTTTGGGACCAGGCCTTGAATTTCTCTATTTTTGGGACCAGGCCTTGTATTTCTCTATTTTTGGGACCGGGCCTTGTATTTCTCTATTTCTGGGACCAGGCCTTGAATTTCTCTGGTTCTAGTACCAGGTTCTGAATCCCCCCCCCCCCACCACTTCTGGGGGCCGGGCTCTATTTCAGAGACTGGGTATTGAGCTTCTGTATTTCTTCAACCAGGTTTTGAGTCTCTTTATTTCTGAGATCAGGTTTTTAGTATCATTATCTCCCATCTCATCTCTCCTGCACTCTGGGAGCTCTGTCAGAGACATCTGCCTCCATGTATCCCTCCCCCCCCCCACGTGTCTTTCACTCTCCTCGTGGAATCCAGCATATTACGTCTACAAAATTACTCCAAACTACAGAAGACATATAACATAAACATATCAGCGGCCGTGGCTGTCACGTATGTACAGCCGAATAATGTTCTTTATCAGGTGCCACACTCTTAATAACGTCAGCTGTGGCTGTCACGTATGTACAGCCGAATAATGTTCTTTATCAGGTGCCACACTCTTAATAACGTCAGCTGTGGCTGTCACGTATGTACAGCCGAATAATGTTCTTTATCAGGTGCCACACTCTTAATAACGTCAGCTGTGGCTGTCACGTATGTACAGCCGAATAATGTTCTTTATCAGGTGCCACACTCTTAATAACGTCAGCCGTGGCTGTCACGTATGTACAGCCGAATAATGTTCTTTATCAGGTGCCACACTCTTAATAACGTCAGCTGTGGCTGTCACGTATGTACAGCCGAATAATGTTCTTTATCAGGTGCCACACTCTTAATAACGTCAGCTGTGGCTGTCACGTATGTACAGCCGAATAATGTTCTTTATCAGGTGCCACACTCTTAATAACGTCAGCTGTGGCTGTCACGTATGTACAGCCGAATAATGTTCTTTATCAGGTGCCACACTCTTAATAACGTCAGCTGTGGCTGTCACGTATGTACAGCCGAATAATGTTCTTTATCAGGTGCCACACTCTTAATAACGTCAGCTGTGGCTGTCACGTATGTACAGCCGAATAATGTTCTTTATCAGGTGCCACACTCTTAATAACGTCAGCTTATACAAACTGCAGGTTAACAGACCCTCCCCCCACCCCACCCCCCATACAAACAAACACACGCCTAGTACTAACACCTGATAGCCCAAACCTTAGACGTGTACTTAAAGGTTGCCGTTATGAAAGCAATCTAATGTGTACAAAGACCAGGAAACGTGCATCCGGTTTGAAAATGCACTCTTCATTTGCGATTACGCAGAAAAATAAACAAGTGTCCGTAAGTACTAGCAGCGTAAAAAAGAGGGAGAGAAAAATATCTCCGTACAAGGACAAAGTGCACATAGTGTTAGTAAACAGTGTAGATGCCATTAACGGTAACCCAACAATGTCAGTCCGAGGTTCTCACTTTTTGTCTCAGTGAGGACATGATCATAAAACGTACGCCATGCAAACCACTACAAAAAAAATTCTTTTTTGCATGCCATGTCTACTGCTACAGATGAAATGTTTTATTTCCAGCATACTAGAACAACTGAAAAATTATGCTGCATGTAACTGTACACATGAAATTTATACAATAACAATTATTTATTCTGTAATTTAGCCACAAAAAAAAATTATGTGGAACCGTTAATGTATTTTTAAAGAAGCACTTAATTGTCCTATCTGTGAGGGAATGGATTCTAACAAAGCAAAGTTCTCCTGTGAGGGAATGGATTCTAACAAAGCAAAGTTTTCCTGTGAGGGAATGGATTCTAACAAAGCAAAGTTCTCCTGTGAGGGAATGGATTCTAACAAAGCAAAGTTCTCCTGCGAGGGAATGGATTCTAACAAAGCAAAGTTCTCCTGTGAGGGAATGGATTCTAACAAAGCAAAGTTTTCGTGTGAGGGAATGGATTCTGATCAAGTAAAGTTTTCCGGTGATGGGATGGATTCTGATCAAGTAAAGTTTTCCTGTAAGGGAATGGATAATGATCAAGCAAAGTTTTCCTGTGAGAGACTGGATTCTGATCAAGTAAAGTTTTCCTGTAAGGGAATGGATTCTGATCAAGCAAATGTTTTCTGTGAGGGAATAGATTCTGATCAAAATAACTTCACTGGAATTCAACGTGAAAGCTCCGTCTCTGAGATAGAAAAAAAAAAAGCTTACCCGACGGTTTGGACGGCTGGCTGTAGTCTCCATCTGATATCTGCTTCTTTAGACTGACCAGATTGTTGGACTCGAAAGGCATGCTGCCATAGACCAGAGTGTACAAGATGACACCCAGAGACCACACGTCAACCTGCAGACAAAGAAGTACCACGGTAAGATGGCAACTCATAAACCCTTTATCGCATGTACTCATTATGAGGATCATATATGTGTGAGCAATAAAGATATCCTCACACATTAAACGTGCATTAAAAAAATATTAGCAATATGTAAGATATGAATACCGATATGTGTAGTTTGGTTGGTTGATAATCTGTATTACTGTAAATATTGTTTTATGCGTGTAAAACATTGGCAACAAACTGCATAAAAGGACTCAACAAAACAGAGACGCAATTTTATTTAGAAAAGTGGAAGATATGCCCTGGGTGACTTGAAAAGAAAAAGAAAAAAAAAACGAAGAAGTTACAAGAGAAGCTGAAGAAGATTAAAAACAAAACCACAAGGAGAAGACAATCAAAAGTGTCGGGAATATGATCATGGGACCGAAGCTTCTGAACCTGATAACCGCTGACAAGTTTATCGGAAGGAAAACAAAAAGAAAGCGAGGGATACAGTGAGAGAATGATCTTAACTGTCTGAGAAAAAGAAAAGTAAGGTGAATATATCTGTTTAGAAATACAAGGAACAGCAGTAAAATGGAGACGCATGATCGTCAGTTACTACAGAAACTGTACCCCGGGTATCCCATGAATGAACGGCACGTGCGAAATCTGCTTCACAATTAATTTAATTTTAAAGAAAAAAACTCTCTGAATATTTCCGTTTATGACCTGAAAACTCCCCCAAGTAACAGTGGGCCTGTAGCTGCTTTCCCTGAATTTATCTCCACGACGCACCCGATGACCTTTAGCGTACGATCTGACAACCATCGGAGTGTTCACATGCTGAAGATCTGAAATCAACCTGAAGATCTGAAATCAACGTGAGATCTTTTGTTCCTTTTTTTTCAGCCTTTTCTTACACCTGTTATATCAAGAAGCTTTGTTAGCTCCTGAAACATGCAGCATGCCCTGCTCTGATTGTTTAGCACAGACAGGAGCTTCCAACTGTGACTGAAGGATGGGCATGTCAGTCTCTACAGCTAAAGCCTCCATTCAGCCTAGCAACATTTGCTTACCAGCGTTATCTGGATTTCTTAACTAACACTGACAGCGGGTTTCAGCTCCATGAGCCTTGATTTACGATGGTCCGATTTACGATATTCTGACTTTCCACTTGTGGGAAAACGACACCCATTCAGCAGAAACTGTACTTTAAAATTTCATTTATGTTTTCCTGTGCTAGCCATATTAAGATATGATACTCTGTTTCAACGATGGTGTCATCTCGCGAGGGGTCTGCTTCTGTAAAACTAAAAGAGATCCAAGTGATAGCTGGGTTTCTCTCCTTTCCACGACCGAACAAGAAAAGATTGGCTGGGTAACTGTTGATGTAAGTAACTATAGAAATACAAAACGAAAAAACAATGTAACCTTTAAAAGACTTATGTTCCAAGGTCTATCTTATGTTCCAAGGTCTATCTTATGTTCCACGGTCTATCTTATGTTCCAAGGTCTATCTTATGTTCCAAGGTTTATCTTATGTTCCAAGGTCTATCTTATGTTCCAAGGTCTATCTTACGTTCCACGGTCTATCTTATGTTCCACGGTCTATCTTATGTTCCAAGGTCTATCTTATGTTCCAAGGTTTATCTTATGTTCCAAAGTCTATCTTATGATCCAAGGTCTATCTTATGTTCCAAGGTTTATCTTATGTTCCAAGGTCTATCTTATGTTCCAAGGTCTACAAACATAGACTGCTTTTAAACTGGAAAGCCACTGCTAATTGGTTGTGTACTACCACTTGGAAATGGCTGACTGGCCAATATGTTCTCGCATACATGACCACATAATGTCCTACTGTAATAACTCATATATAAATCTGAAGATACATAACTTTTTTGCGCTTTGACACGATTGTTAAAATTTTGTTTAAAAAAACTGAATGCACATCCCCAATAAACCATCTTCATAAGACGCTAAAGAGGGAAAAAAAATACTTTATGTTAGAAAGAAGAGGGGGGAAAAAGCTAGTATTCAAGATCGAGGAATTTTGAAAGTCAGTGCAAATCTATCATTCTTCCTAATTACCATAATGATTACCCGTTCCGTTTTCCTTCACTACGCCTACCCCCACCCCCACGCCGCCACCCCCCTCACCCTTAAAACAGAAGAAATAACTCTTGTGCCCCAACTGGACCTCTCCCTCTCCTTTCATTGGGCCTGCTAGTATTACACGTACGTTTAGATCTGATATTGCTTCCTCTAAGTCATAACTGTTCTCTGACAATGGCATTGTGTTTTTTTTTTTCACTTGCCGTTATTCCACTGGCTTCTGACGCTTGTCATGTTCTGTTGTGATTTATGACGTTTCTCCGCTGTCAGAACGTGCGTAGTTTTCTCTCGTCAAAGCAGGAGATCCTTCTCAATGATCACGACTCCGTTAGAAAACTTGTGGGTGCTCATATAGAACTTTTAAAACTCCGGTCGTACGCGCAAATAAAATACTGTTTTTTTGATAGATAAATTGGTGGGGTGAAGTCGCTTGTCCGTTGAGGCATTCTGCGAACCATAGCTGACCAAGACCCTGTCCCACCTCTCCGAGGTACCCACAGTGACAGGCCTAGCCTGGCTAGCGGGACAGGGATCGCCACAGTCCCCATGGTGGTGGAGTCTGTTAAAGAAGCATTGCACCACCCCCTGTTTTTTTATCTGTACTCCAGGACTGAAAAAGCAGCCGCCATAACCCGGTCCCAAGCCGATACGATGCTGTGCCTCAACACATCTACAACAACACCTGCAGAGAACAGCTCGAATTTACAGAGTTCGTACAATATAGCAAAATGTGTCATGGTGTCTCTTGGATAGCTAAATGTGTCAGGGTGTGTCTCTTAGATAGCTACATGCGCCAGGATGTCTCTTAAATATCTACAGGTGTCAGGGTGTCTCCTAGCTAAATGTGTCGGGGTGACAGCTAGCTTAATGTGCCGGGTTGTCTCATAGATAGCTAAATGCGTCGAGGTGTTTCTTAGATAGTTTAGTGTGCCAGGGTGTCTCATAGATAGCTAAATGCGTCGGGGTGTTTCTTAGATGGGTTAATGTGTCGGGGAGTCTCTTAGACAGCTACGTGTGTCGGGGTGTTCTTGGACAGTTACATGTGTCCGAATCTCTTAGAGAGGCAAGTGTGCGGGGTGGGGGGGGGGTGTCTCTTAGATAGCTAAGAGTGTCGGGGTATCTCTAAGATAGCTACCGATCTCAGGATGTCTCTTAAATAGCTAAATGTATCGGGATATATCCCAAAGAATCATACGTGTTTATCTACAGCAGTCTTTCTTATTCTCTCTCTCTCTCTCTCTCTCTCTCACTCACTCACTAGGCTGTGCGTAGGAGGGAACCTTGAAATAATGTCCAGGTCTTAGGGAACTCCTACACACAAGCACACATTATTAAACAAACAGAACTCGGTACGTTAGCGTGATCAGTAATTTATAGATGTCATAAAAATAATAGTTGTCAATGTTACAATGTAATCAGTAAGTTGTAGATGTAATAAAAAAAATACCTGTCAATGATACAATGTGATTAGTAAGTTGTAGATGTAATAAAAATAGCTGTCAATGTTACAATGCGATTAGTAAGTTGTAGATGTAATAAAAAAAAAGCTGTCAACATTACATTGTGACCAGTAAGTTGTAGATATAATTTTAAAAAAATAGCTGTCAATGTTACAACGTGACCAGTAAGTTGTAGATATAAAAAATAGCTGTCAATGTTACAATGTGATCAGTAAGTTGTAGATATAATAAAGAAAAATAGCTGTCAGTGTTACAATGTGATCAGTAAGTTGTAGATATAATAAAGAAAAATAGCTGTCAGTGTTACAATGTGATCAGTAAGTTGTAGATATAATTTAAAAAATAGCTGTCAATGTTACAATGTGATCAGTAAGTTGTAGATATAATTTTAAAAAATAGCTGTCAAAGTTACAATGTGATCAGTAAGTTGTAGATTCATTCATTCATTCATTCATTTGCATGTCCCTTGCGGAACTTTGCCTCCCAAACAGCACTCCTGTAGGTCTCTCGGTTGTAAGCAAGATGGCCTGCTGCTGTTGCATCCATTTCCAGATCGTCAACGATGTCTTGCAGCCATCTTCGTCTTGGTCTTCCTCTTTTTCTTTTTCCCATTATGTATCCTTCCAATACGGTCTTCTCTAAATTATCATGACATTTAATGTGTCCAAAATATTTCAGTTTTCCCTCTTTAATCCTCTTCACTAGCCAGCCTTCTTCAATATTAAGCTCTTGTAGTATAGATATATTTGTTCTTTTTTGTGTCCACGATATTTGGAGAACTCTTCTGTAGCATTTACATTCAAAGGCATTTATGTGTTTCTCAGCTGTTTTGTTAAGAGTCCAGGTCTCACAGGCATATGTTGCTATGGGAAAGATGCATGCCCTTAAAAATCTTATTTTTGTGGTTCTGTCTGTTCCTCTCCACAGATTCTTTAGTTGTAGATATAATAAAAAAATAATAGCTGTCAATGTTACAATGTGATCAGTAAGTTGTAGATATAATAAAAAAATAACAGCTGTCAATGTTACAATGTGATCAGTAAGTTGTAGATATAATAAAAAAATAATAGCTGTCAATGTTACAATGTGATCAGTAAGTTGTAGATAATAAAAAAATAATAGCTGTCAATGTTACAATGTGATCAGTAAGTTGTAGATATAATAAAAAAATAATAGCTGTCAATGTTACAATGTGATCAGTAAGTTGTAGATATAATAAAAAAAATAATAGCTGTCAATGTTACAATGTGATCAGTAAGTTGTAGATATAATAAAAAATAATAGCTGTCAATGTTACAATGTGATCAGTAAGTTGTAGATATAATAAAAAAAATAATAACTGTCAATGTTACAATGTGATCAGTAAGTTGTAGATATAATAAAAAAATAATAGCTGTCAATGTTACAATGTGATCAGTAAGTTGTAGATATAATAAAAAAATAATAGCTGTCAATGTTACAATGTGATCAGTAAGTTGTAGATATAATAAAAAAATAATAGCTGTCAATGTTACAATGTGATCAGTAAGTTGTAGATATAATAAAAAAATAATAGGTGTCAATGTTACAATGTGATCAGTAAGTTGTAGATATAATAAAAAAATAATAGCTGTCAATGTTACAATGTGATCAATAAGTTGTAGATATAATAAAAAAATAATAGGTGTCAATGTTACAATGTGATCAGTAAGTTGTAGATATAATAAAAAAATAATAGCTGTCAATGTTACAATGTGATCAGTAAGTTGTAGATATAATAAAAAAATAATAGCTGTCAATGTTACAATGTGATCAGTAAGTTGTAGATATAATAAAAAAATAATAGCTGTCAATGTTACAATGTGATCAGTAAGTTGTAGATATAATAAAAAATAACAGCTGTCAATGTTACAATGTGATCAGTAAGTTGTAGATATAATAAAAAAAAATAATAGCTGTCAATGTTACAATGTGATCAGTAAGTTGTAGATATAATAAAAAAATAATAACTGTCAATGTTACAATGTGGAGGCTGGTAACGGGGCTGCGATGTGAGGAAAGGTTTGAACGCTTTCTCTTTTCACTTTGTGTTGCTGACGAACCCTGAGTGAACAAGCGCGAACCTAAAGTCTGACATATATTTCTGAGACAGTCAGACGGGTAATATCTAGTCAGGTAAGGTAAAGGTAAAGACAGCCCTATAACAAATGCCGTAGAGGACGAAGCGTTAGAGATCTCATTATGCTGGGCCATCAGTGTACTAGGTAGGGCGGCCAGTTCTTTTCCTCTCTGCCTTTCCTTCCCAGATTTTCTCTGGTACCCATTTTACGAGGCTGGGTCGATCTCAGGGCCGTATTGGTCGGGAAAAAAAAAAAATCCCGCTCAGCTGGGGATTCGAACCCTCGACATTCGGTTGCTAGACGAGTGCTCTAACCACTACGCTAGCCGGTCCCTAGTCAGGTAAACAAACGCTTAAAACACGCTCCCTCCTCTGTTTGGAAAACAAGCAGGAAACTTTACCCACAATACTTTTCTACACCGTTAAATTTATGAGGTAATCTTCAAACATGTAAAGGTATGCGTAAAGTGGAAAGCAATAAACAGTACGGAGAGATTTCTCTATAATCTCTGTTCTAATAGCTGTACTTTCTAGTTCACACACTTTCACGATCAAACCACTAGAAGGTGCTTCCCGTAAGGATAGTCTCAGTGAGAGAAACAGATCCAAACAGATCACTCATATCAACGCGAGAGAGGGAGAGAGAGAGAGAGTGATAGAACGAATGGATATACTTTATTTTCAAAGAGTTAAGAATTGGGGACGCAGGCCCGTCTAACATTCTGCTCTTCATCATACAACTTTCACTCAGTCACAGTCATCCAGCATTTGTTCATGAGCATAATAATCATGAAGACAAAATTAAGTGAATACAAATGAATAAACTGTCTCTTGTCCATACACTCCACACTCTGATTTATGTAACTACATGAAATAAACTTAATTACATTCTCACAGTCATGCAAAACTAACACATCTATAGAAAATCAGCATAAAATATACAACAAGAGAGAGTGAGTGAGTGAGTGTGTATGTGTGTGTGTGTGTGTGTGAGAGAGAGAGAGAGAGAGTGATTGATGATGCTCACAACAACATGCTGATGTGCTCCTTCTGTATGGCTAATAGAGTAAGATTGGACGTGATCTTTCATCTGTGAAAGTCTTTTGAGAAGCAAACTTGACTTCCATTTCTTAATTATCCCCTCATTTTGTAACACTGCCAGGAACGAGTAGTAAGGACAAATCAGTAATCTGATTAATAAACCGATGAGATCAACAAACTGAACCTATCTATCACAGCTACCTGAAATTACGTCGGTTTAACTTTCTTAATAATTCCACAAGATATCGGTATTGTGATATGCCCAGGTCCGCCTCATCTTGCATGTATAATCTTCTCTGACATATACATATTTTATTTCTTACTATCATATAAGTGGAAAAGGTAACGGTGAAGTCCCTGTTCCATGCCATTAAGGCGTTCTGGGGATAGGGTAGTGTAGCGTTTCCAAGTCGTTTCCTGTTTATATCAATCTGTCGTTTCTTCCTGTTTTCTATGAGCGGTAAAGAGATCCACCGCCGGCCGGTTTGAGAGCAGAATTTAACCCTAGGGAAGCCAGTCTTCATGAGGAAGCCCGAGCCCCGTTAGTCAGTGGCTTCATGGCCACCGTAGCCTGTACAACAACCCATTACATGTAGCACCCATCAAGTCCTATCAAGAAGTCTATTTGTCCCCTCAACTCCGAGAGGTACATGAAGAAGGAGACAAGACAAAACAATGGGGATACTCTGTTAGGACCGTATTTCTAGGACCATCGGCATTTGAAAGCACTATCATACACAAGATACATTAGAACACAGGTGAATCATCATCATCATCATTATCATCATCATCAGGCGCCGTGCCGACTGGCGTTGGCTATTATGCTTCTCCAGAGTACACGATCCTTCATGCAGGCCATCAGTTCAGTTGGTGATCTCCTCTCACACCATCCCGCCAGACTGTCCAGTATCATTTCTCGTGGTCTTCTTCCTTCTATTTTTCCTGTTGTTATAATATTTTCAATGCCCCCTCTTCTCATTGCATGTCCTATGAAAGTACACTGTCTCTCCCTTATCTTTTTGACAAGGTTTTTTTGTCTCTCCAGCTCTTCTCATACATTCTTCATTAGTTATTTTTGCTGTCCAGGGGATTCGCAACATTCTTCTAATAAACCACATTTCTGCTGCTTCCAATGATTTTTGTGCAGACTTGCCTATTGTCCGTGATTCACTTCTATACAAACATACCACATCAAAAAGAACAAGACTATATTCTCCCCCATCATCTACATGTATTTTGAATTTACTTACTGTAATCCGTGCTAACTTAACCACTATTCCCCCATCTCCACGTCAATCGAAGCCGGAGAGAGTCTTAACGTCATCGCTAATTATATCTCGCCTTTTAAAAATAACACCTACATATCTAATCAGCCCTGGGGCATCTGCCGGCTTGAAAAATGTGGTGGTGAATTTCCCTCGCATCGTTCGAGACCCGCCTGAGGGGCAGAATGACATCTGAGAGGATAATACGGGCCTTGATCTTGCCCTGGTGTCGTGACCGTCTGCGCAGGTATTGTCAGCTCTGACTAGAAGTAAAGGGCCGTGCGAGCTGATGCTTGTATTAATCACGGCGCGTAAACGCCCCGATCTATTTATGCCAGTAAAAGTGACTTGCCCAAGACGGAAGATGACACAAATAATGAAGTCTCCATTTTTCTCAGGAATTTACAGACAGGAAAAAAAAAATGTTGTTTTTCCCCATATGCTATTTTCACCGTATGAATGACATAAGGCAAAAAGTTTTCTCTATGGTATCAGCTTCCAAGAGGTTTCAGTTCGCAGCCAACAGCCAGATCTACCACTGTCTCAGCCTTCACCTCACAAGGCATAACTCCCATTAAACAATGCCGCTGCAACGACAGCAATTCTCTTTTTTAAAACTTTTGCAGCATCGCAGGCTGACAACTCTATTACAGTGAGTGAAAAGTAAAAACTAAATAGCAACCACCACAGATCATCAGACGAAGTACCCCGACCCACCTGCCTCTAATCAAACAAATGTTTCTGTCCTGTCTGCATGCAGGACAATATTACATACAGAAAAATGATTCAAAACAACCACAGTTAACCTCACAAACTACTCTTTCTTGAACTATCCCAGTCTGTCCCAGAACATGCTTTGATGTGGAGAAGATATGAGGCATAAAGTCCACGGGACGCAGCCTGTCTTCAGGAAGATAAGCGTATAACAACGGCTGACCTCAAATGGCGTTTTATGATCAACAAGAGAACGCAGATGACGAACGCAATATTTCCACCAACAGGCCTTCTTCTGACCCGTTCCGTTGTGATTCTCTCGCTCTTTGTGTGTGTATCACATTATGTACATATATTATACACACACACATATATATATATGTTACCGTGGCATGCATAAACATTCACGCAGGAGATGTATGTAAGGGGAGTAATAACTCGGTGATAAACAACAGTTTAATACGAGCAAAGTGCACTGCCTCGAGTTTGGCTTAAAAAGAAAATAAAAACTTGAAAAGCAAGGGGAAGAAAAACCAAACTGAAATACAGCAGATAAAGCTTTTTTAAATGTACATCTTATCGCTTTTTTTTTTAGATGTACATCTGTGCACCAGTGACTGTTTATCAACTTCAGGAACACACAAACAAAGCACTTCAGGACAACACAATCACTGGTCTTCAGGATCACACAATCATAGCACTTCAGAACCACACAATCACAGCACTTCAGGGTCACACAATCACAGAGCTTCAAGCTCACACAATCATAGAATTTCAAGACCCCACAATCGCTGGTCTTCAGAACCACACAATCACAGCACTTCAGGATAACATAACCACAGGGCTTCAAGATCACACAATCATATAATTTCAGGACCACAAAATCACAGGGCTTCGGAATCACACAATCACAGGACTTCAGGACCACACAATCAAAGCACTTCAGGACCACACAATCACTGAACCTCAGGGCCACACAATCACAGGACTTCAGGACCACACAATCACAGGTCATATCGTACTGGCGAAGATCAGCAACAACAAAGAGACTACTTGGGATATTTTCCCCGGGAACGCCAGCAATGAGACAACATAATCACAGGATATAATGAACTTACGAAATGTCATGGGGGGTGGGGGGGGGGGGTGGGGGTGGGTTCCTCCACTAAACAGCGACTGAAGGCCCCCCCCCTAAACTATTTACTGGAGCAAATGCTTCCTCCCTGGGACAGTTTCTTAAATCAGGATTTATAAAACTGAACATGGTATACCTCCAGAACCGAAACGTTCGTCCGTGTCCTATAGCTGTAACTGTGACTCCACTAAACACAAAAGGCACAGTCATCTAATGTAAACTAAGGGTGGTGTAAGCTACTATTTCCATTAGTTCTTCCTCTTCTGCATAGTTCAAGCATTAGACTAAATGCTACATCTTATATTTGTTACCATGGCTATGTCTGCACTTTTCTTTTCTGTTCCTCTGTTCTGCGTCCAATCCCTCCTTACTCACAATAAACATTCATTCCGACTGGAATTCCCGTAGTACATGCTCTGACAGCCGGAGCCCACATTGACACACTAATCTAGATGATTCTCTTTACATGACATTATAACAGAAACGAGAAGATAAAGCCTACACTGCTTTGTGAAAGAACGCTTGTATACCAACCTCTGGCCCATGGTATGGTCTTCCATTGACTATCTCAGGTGAAGCATACAAAGGACTTCCACAGAATGTTTTCAAAGTGCTGTTATGACTGTAATAGTTGGAGAGTCCAAAGTCTGCAATCTGAGGACCAAATCACATTTAAAAAAAATTATACTCTGTACTTGCAACAGCTGTAGCATTAGTCTTACTCAACTTACAACACTTGTGGCACAGCTGTTGAAATAAAATTAACAGTTAGAGAAACAAATGGTTTTCAGCAACTAGTGCAGAAATAAAAGACTTTCATCTATATCTTTAACCACGGCTTCTTAATCATCGTTTTTTTTTAAATTTTAATACCGCGACCCCCATTCTGGCCTAAGATCCTTTCAGACATGAGAACAGCTATGGACCTCGTTTCCAGCCTGAGAACAGCTGTGAACCCTTTTCTGGCCTGAGAACAGCTGTGAACCCCTTTCCGGCCCGAGAACAGCTGTGAACCCTTTTCCGGCCTGAGAACAGCTGTGAACCCCTTTTCCGGCCCGAAAATAGCTGTGAACCCCTTTCCGGTCTGAGAACAGCTATGGGCCATATTTTCAGTCTGAGAGCAGTTGTGGACACTTCATAAAGCAATAAACAGAACCTATATGATGCTAAGAAAAAATCCTTCTGCTGGTCTATGAACCCCCAAAAAATTCTTCCGTGGACCCCCTTGGGGGGGGGGGGGGGGTTCGTGGTCCCCAGGTTAAGAATGGTTCTCTTAAACCATTCGTGACCGATCGTCCAGGCTTGATAATTCTGCGCCATGCTGGATCCCCAACTTAAGTTTGGAACAAAGAATGGAGGAAGTCATGAAACATGGACTCTCTTAATGAAGTCACGAAACATAGACTCTCTTGATGAAGTCACGAAACATAGACCCTCTTTATGAAGTCACGAAATGACTCTCTTGATGAAGTCACGAAACATAGACTCTCTTTATGAAGTCACGAAACACAGACTCTCTTGATGAAGTCACAAAACACAGACTCTCTTAATGAAGTCACGAAACATGGACTCTCTTTGTGAAGTCATGAAACATGGACTCTTCGATGAAGTCACGAAACATGGACTTTCTCAATTACAAACCTACACCCATTTACTCTGCCTCCATTTAACTATTGTGTTATAAAGGCTTCTCTTCTCACTAATTTTACTCTTAAATATCTATAAAAATGAGGAAGCCCTTTTTACTTTCTGGAGGAGGGGGTGAGAGAGAGAGAGAGAGAGAGAGAGAGAGAGAGAGAGAGAGAGAGATAACTGTATGGAAGAGAGAACTGGAGAAAAGAAATGCACGAAAAAAAAAAAAAGCCAAGAAAAGATATGGGCAAAGAAGACAGAAGCAGGGAGAAAAATAAGGCTATGGAAGACAAGGAGAAAGGATAAAAAAGGTATGGAAGACAAGAGTGGGGAAACAAGAAAATGAAGGTAACTAACCAAAGCAAAAATATGAATGAACATAAAAGCTCGAATAGGAACTCACAAATACTGAAAAAAAAAACAAAAACTGTTCGTTAAAATACAAGGCAGATTAAACGTTAAAATAGGAAAAACAAATCAAGATATATCACTCTTTGTCGTGACAACGACCGTTGACGACCGAAAAAGAATGGAGAGAAAGACAGAAAAAAAAAGCTAAGACAAATGAAATAAAAATAATTAAAACATGTGACGTTTATCTCTGCAAACTGGAAAACAAAAGTGGTAAATTACATCAAAGAAACCTAGAATTCATGCTGGAGCTTAAAATGGAAAGCTACAGGACATGAAGATATTAACTTGAAAACATCACATGAAGACATGAAACAACGAAGACAAGCAAAATAAAACTATCGAAATAATAGTTCTGACGCCACGCCAAGCCTTCCTACTGATCTCCTCTATTTTTCTACTATCCGGCCTCCGACTCCACAGCACTGAATAGACTACATCTTCGGCTGAATTCTCAGTCATAAAATTCACTTTTTTTCCCTCCCAACGATAAGGAAGCACACACGGCCATTGTGTCTGAAGTTGAAAGTATTTAAGATAAAATGATCAGCTGGTTAACCGTACTCAGACAACGGGGGGTGTGGTGGGGAAGGAGGAGGGAGTCAGTTCATCTCGACCTATCCATACCACATGTTGCCTACATATAAAAAGTGATAATCAATTTGTCCGCCCGCACTTCATAGGGTGCGCTGTTAGCACGTATGTCAGCTATGCAGGCAGTCAAGTTGACCACAAGCACACAGACGGCAGCTATTTCCCCAACAAAACTGATGCTTCTACGACTTTGTCATTGATGAAAGTTCTTGAGTTTGCTGATAAGAACAACTATCCTGATTTTAAAAAAAAAATCCATGTCATACAAAGCTACTCTGTGCTTGAGCTCCAGATCAGAGACTAAAAACTTTTCTATCAGCCCTTTCAACCCAAGCCGTTCCGAATCCTCCTCTAAATCATCATCCAGAAAGGACTGCCACCAGTAGATTGGCAAAAACCCTCTTCTTAGATCTGAAATTCATTCCCAGACAGTCCGCTGCTTCTGCACTGAGAACAATCATTTTATACAGATAACATATTTTACTGTTTTATGAACTGGTCCTGCATATCTTTTTAGTCATGTCATCGCTGGTAATAATATTACTCTCATTTTTTTCTACTCATATTAGTTCTCTCTTGTCCCTCACGTTTACATCTAAAAAATATATACAGAAACGTAATTTTTGAACTAATGGTCTTGTGGTTCATGACCCTTCACTGTTACAGATGAATGCCATGAAACCGCGAGTTCTTAAGTTTCTTTGTAGCAGACGCTGTAGTGGACATGCTGATGTCAGTGACCACAACCTATGGAGTCTGATACAGTGATGGCTGTTGTGGCTTCTCTAATTCCTACAGTTTACTGAAGAGACTGGTTTCTTGACAGACTCCCACCATCACGAAGATTACATCTTTTCCAAAAAGCCTGCTTGCCAGGCAGCTAAGAGTAACCGCTGAAATACAGGCTGACTGCTGCTGTTAGTTGTGTCATCTTTACAGGCTGACTGCTAATGTTAGTTGTGTCATCTTTACAGGCTGACTGCTGCTGTTAGCTGTGTCATCTTTACAGGCTGATTGCTGCTGTTAGTTGTGTCATCTTTACAGGCTGACTGCTAATGTTAGTGTGTCATCTTTACAGGCTGACTGCTGCTGTTAGTTGTGTCATCTTTACAGGCTGACTGCTAATGTTAGTTGTGTCATCTTTACAGGCTGACTGCTGCTGTTAGCTGTGTCATCTTTACAGGCTGATTGCTGCTGTTAGTTGTGTCATCTTTACAGGCTGACTGCTAATGTTAGTTGTGTCATCTTTACAGGCTGACTGCTGCTGTTGGCTGTGTCATCTTTACAGGCTGACTGCTGCTGTTAGTTGTGTCATCTTTACAGGCTGACTGCTGCTGTTAACTGTGTCATTTTTACAGGTTGACTGCTGCTGTTAGTTGTGTCATCTTTACAGGTTGACTGCTGCTGTTAGCTGTGTCATCTTTACAGGTTGACTGCTGCTGTTAGATGTGTCATCTTTACAGGTTGACTGCTGCTGTTAGTTGTGCCATCTTTACAGGCTGACTGCTGCTGTTAGTTGTGTTATCTTTACAGGTTTTTTCTGCTACTGTTAGGTGTGTCATCTTTACAGGCTGACTGTTGCTGTTAGTTGTGTTATCTTTACAGGTTTTTTCTGCTACTGTTAGTTGTGTCATCTTTACAGGCTGACTGCTATCGTTAGTTGTGTCATCTTTACAGGCTGACTGCTGATGTCAGTTGTGCCATCTTTTCGTGATTTCTACGACTTGAAGTAGTCAGGAAGAGAAGGGAAAACAAGCAACAGGAGATAACAAGAACCGTGAAATGGTTGTGAAAAACAACGACAACAGCAACACAACAATATTTCAGCAAAAGCAGCTGGGCAGTTTTTGTAACCCTGCACCATAAACCTTCGTATAACTCTACTCTGCTAGGATCAGTACTGACGGCGGCCACAGTTGGTGTTCTGTCGAGAACTCAGCACATGAACAAACACGGGACATGGAAGGTAAGAGGCGAAACTACACGTATAGCGTACATTATCTGGGCAACTTTGTTAACTTACCTTCACATTTCCTTCATCATCCAGGATAATGTTCTCCAGCTTCAGGTCTCTGTGGACAATGCCATTCTGTGAAGAAACAGGTACACTATCTTTTATGTACAGTCAAAACTCATTGTCCTACAGTGAAGGCTCTCTTAAAACAAACCGTCTGTTACATTAAATAGTATCCTATAGTGAAGTTTCTCTTAAAACAAAACATCTGTTACATTAAATAGTATCTTATAGTGAAGTTTCTCTTAAAACAAACCGTCTGTTACATTAAATAGTATCCTATAGTGAAGTTTCTCTTAAAACAAACCGTCTGTTACATTAAATAGTATCTTATAGTGAAGTTTCTCTTAAAACAAAACATCTGTTACATTAAATAGTATCTTATAGTGAAGTTTCTCTTAAAACAAAACATCTGTTACGTTAAATAGTATCCTATAGTGAAGTTTCTCTTAAAACAAAACATCTGTTACGTTAAATAGTATCCTATAGTGAAGTTTCTCTTAAAACAAAAAGTCTGTTACGTTAAATAGTATCCTATAGTGAAGTTTCTCTTAAAACAAAAAGTCTGTTACATTAAATAGTATCCTATAGTGAAGTTTCTCTTAAAACAAAAAGTCTGTTACGTTAAATAGTATCCTATAGTGAAGTTTCTCTTAAAACAAACCGTCTGTTACGTTAAATAGTATCCTATAGTGAAGTTTCTCTTAAAACAAAAAGTCTGTTACGTTAAATAGTATCCTATAGTGAAGTTTCTCTTAAAACAAAACATCTGTTACGTTAAATAGTATCCTATAGTGAAGTTTCTCTTAAAACAAAACATCTGTTACGTTAAATAGTATCCTATAGTGAAGTTTCTCTTAAAACAAAACATCTGTTACGTTAAATAGTATCCTATAGTGAAGTTTCTCTTAAAACAAAAAGTCTGTTACGTTAAATAGTATCCTACAGTGAAGTTTCTCTTAAAACAAAACATCTGTTACGTTAAATAGTATCCTATAGTGAAGTTTCTCTTAAAACAAAACATCTGTTACGTTAAATAGTATCCTATAGTGAAGTTTCTCTTAAAACAAAACATCTGTTACGTTAAATAGTATCCTATAGTGAAGTTTCTCTTAAAACAAAACATCTGTTACGTTAAATAGTATCCTATAGTGAAGTTTCTCTTAAAACAAAACATCTGTTACGTTAAATAGTATCCTATAGTGAAGTTTCTCTTAAAACAAAACATCTGTTACGTTAAATAGTATCCTATAGTGAAGTTTCTCTTAAAACAAAAAGTCTGTTACGTTAAATAGTATCTTATAGTGAAGTTTCTCTTAAAACAAAAAGTCTGTTACGTTAAATAGTATCCTATAGTGAAGTTTCTCTTAAAACAAAACATCTGTTACGTTAAATAGTATCCTATAGTGAAGTTTCTCTTAAAACAAAACATCTGTTACGTTAAATAGTATCCTATAGTGAAGTTTCTCTTAAAACAAAACATCTGTTACGTTAAATAGTATCCTATAGTGAAGTTTCTCTTAAAACAAAACGTCTGTTATGTTAACCATTATCCTACAGTGAAGTCTCTCTTTAAACGGAAGAGAGAAGGAGAGGGGGAGAGATTAGAGGAAGGAGGAGAAAGGAGAGGGTGGGAAAGAGAAAGGGACAGAGACAGAGAAGTGGAGGAGAGAGAGAGAGAGAGAGAGAGAGAGGACCACTATGAAACGTTAAAAGAAGTCATATCTAAAGAATCCGTAGTTCTCTAAAACTAGCGTGAACTAAAAAAAAAAAAAAGCTGAAACGATATCACAAGTACACTTCTAGTCTTGAAGTAGTAATAATGAACTGGTCTTGTCTGTTTCTAGGAAAACATTGATAAAGAACTGTGACGTCTATATTTTTAAAAAAATCCAGTTAGATATAAGATTTTAAAAAAGGTGATAAAGCCATTTAGACTATCACTGACCTGGCCATCGTATCCTTCACTGTCTTGTTACGTATATTCCTTGGATGTCTTGTTACATATTTTTCTTTAATGTAATACTGTATATCTGAATCCTCATTATACACGTTACTGTAGATACTCATCTAAGTCTATATTAGTCTATTTACTGAATACAGGTACTTGCTCTCAGTCAAAGCTGCCAATGTTGCGCTTTTAAGCGATCATTGGCCACACACAAAAAAACGCATGGTAAACGAGGCGTAACATGCATGGTTGGCAGCTGTGGTGGAGCTCATTGTGAAGTCTAGCATTACAGTCTGCTTTCATGGCACTGCCAAATCTTCTTGTATATTCCCAGAAATATCAGGGAAGTCACGGCATTACCACTTGCTTCCATCATCACCACTTGCTTCCATCATCACCACTTGCTTCCATCATCACCACTTGCTTCCATCATTACCACTTGCTTCCATCATCACCACTTGCTTCCATCATCACCACTTGCTTCCATCATCACCACTTGCTTCCATCATCACCACTTGCTTCCATCATTACCACTTGCTTCCATCATTACCACTTGCTTCCATCATTACCACTTGCTTCCATCATTACCACTTGCTTCCATCATCACCACTTGCTTCCATCATTACCACTTGCTTCCATCATTACCACTTGCTTCCATCATTACCACTTGCTTCCATCATTACCACTTGCTTCCATCATTACCACTTGCTTCCATCATTACCACTTGCTTCCATCATTACCACTTGCTTCCATCATTACCACTTGCTTCCATCATCACCACTTGCTTCCATCATTACCACTTGCTTCCATCATTACCACTTGCTTCCATCATTACCACTTGCTTCCATCATTACCACTTGCTTCCATCATCACCACTGTACAGAACAAGGAAGGTCCAATAGAGTTTATTCAAATCTCATTTAAGTAAGATAACAACAACAACAACAGCTGGCCCTATACGCGTTACCTGATGACAGTAATGAACAGCGGACACAATCTGACGAAAGATCCTGCGTGCTTCACTCTCTGAGAGTTTCCCCATCTTGTTCAAGTATTCGTACAGTTCTCCCCCTTGAGCAAAGTCCAGAACTAGGACGATCTTGTCTTTCTTCTCAAACACTGCGGACAAATTCAAAGTAAAAAAACAGGCTCACATAAGATATCAATGAACTCATTCTCATAAAGTACAAAACAGGCTCACATAGATATCAATGAACTCATTCTCATAAAGTACAAAACAGGCTCACATAAGATACCAACGAACTCATTCTCTTAAAGTACAAAACAGGCTCACATACAATACGAATGAACTCATTCTCGTAAACTACAAAACAGGCTCACATAAGATATCAATGAACTAATTCTCGTAAAGTACAACGATTATCTGGATATGTCCCTTGTTGTAAAAAAATGTAGTTTATTTTAACAACGTATGACTGTCGCTTAGGTTCCAAACATATAACAACAATGACCTATATTCTTAAATACAATTGTCGTTTAAGTTCCTAATGTACAGCAACTATGGCCTATGTTTCTTAAAAAGTTACTAATTTTACATCAACTATGGGCTATATTTCTTAAAAAGTTACTAATGTACAGCAACTATACCTATGTTTCTTAAAAAGTTACTAATGTACATCAACTATGGGCTATGTTTCTTAAAAAGTTACTAATGTACATCAACTATACCTATGTTTCTTAAAAAGTTACTAATGTACATCAACTATACCTATGTTTCTTAAAAAGTTACTAATGTACATCAACTATACCTATGTTTCTTAAAAGGTTACTAATGTAATACTGTATATCTGAATCCTCATTATACACGTTACTGTAGATACTCATCTAAGTCTATATTAGTCTATTTACTGAATACAGGTACTTGCTCTCAGTCAAAGCTGCCAATGTTGCGCTTTTAAGCGATCATTGGCCACACACAAAAAAACGCATGGTAAACGAGGCGTAACATGCATGGTTGGCAGCTGTGGTGGAGCTCATTGTGAAGTCTAGCATTACAGTCTGCTTTCATGGCACTGCCAAATCTTCTTGTATATTCCCAGAAATATCAGGGAAGTCACGGCATTACCACTTGCTTCCATCATCACCACTTGCTTCCATCATCACCACTTGCTTCCATCATCACCACTTGCTTCCATCATTACCACTTGCTTCCATCATCACCACTTGCTTCCATCATCACCACTTGCTTCCATCATCACCACTTGCTTCCATCATCACCACTTGCTTCCATCATTACCACTTGCTTCCATCATTACCACTTGCTTCCATCATTACCACTTGCTTCCATCATTACCACTTGCTTCCATCATCACCACTTGCTTCCATCATTACCACTTGCTTCCATCATTACCACTTGCTTCCATCATTACCACTTGCTTCCATCATTACCACTTGCTTCCATCATTACCACTTGCTTCCATCATTACCACTTGCTTCCATCATTACCACTTGCTTCCATCATTACCACTTGCTTCCATCATCACCACTTGCTTCCATCATTACCACTTGCTTCCATCATTACCACTTGCTTCCATCATTACCACTTGCTTCCATCATTACCACTTGCTTCCATCATCACCACTGTACAGAACAAGGAAGGTCCAATAGAGTTTATTCAAATCTCATTTAAGTAAGATAACAACAACAACAACAGCTGGCCCTATACGCGTTACCTGATGACAGTAATGAACAGCGGACACAATCTGACGAAAGATCCTGCGTGCTTCACTCTCTGAGAGTTTCCCCATCTTGTTCAAGTATTCGTACAGTTCTCCCCCTTGAGCAAAGTCCAGAACTAGGACGATCTTGTCTTTCTTCTCAAACACTGCGGACAAATTCAAAGTAAAAAAACAGGCTCACATAAGATATCAATGAACTCATTCTCATAAAGTACAAAACAGGCTCACATAGATATCAATGAACTCATTCTCATAAAGTACAAAACAGGCTCACATAAGATACCAACGAACTCATTCTCTTAAAGTACAAAACAGGCTCACATACAATACGAATGAACTCATTCTCGTAAACTACAAAACAGGCTCACATAAGATATCAATGAACTAATTCTCGTAAAGTACAACGATTATCTGGATATGTCCCTTGTTGTAAAAAAATGTAGTTTATTTTAACAACGTATGACTGTCGCTTAGGTTCCAAACATATAACAACAATGACCTATATTCTTAAATACAATTGTCGTTTAAGTTCCTAATGTACAGCAACTATGGCCTATGTTTCTTAAAAAGTTACTAATTTTACATCAACTATGGGCTATATTTCTTAAAAAGTTACTAATGTACAGCAACTATACCTATGTTTCTTAAAAAGTTACTAATGTACATCAACTATGGGCTATGTTTCTTAAAAAGTTACTAATGTACATCAACTATACCTATGTTTCTTAAAAAGTTACTAATGTACATCAACTATACCTATGTTTCTTAAAAAGTTACTAATGTACATCAACTATACCTATGTTTCTTAAAAGGTTACTAATGTACATCAACTATGGGCTATGTTTCTTAAAAAGTTACTAATGTACATCAACTATACCTATGTTTCTTAAAAAGTTACTAATGTACATCAACTATACCTATGTTTCTTAAAAAGTTACTAATGTACATCAACTATACCTATGTTTCTTAAAAAGTTACTAATGTACATCAACTATACCTATGTTTCTTAAAAAGTTACTAATGTACATTAACTATACCTATGTTTCTTAAAAAGTTACTAATGTACATCAACTATACCTATGTTTCTTAAAAAGTTACTAATGTACATCAACTATACCTATGTTTCTTAAAAAGTTACTAATGTACATCAACTATACCTATGTTTCTTAAAAAGTTACTAATGTACATTAACTATACCTATGTTTCTTAAAAAGTTACTAATGTACATCAACTATACCTATGTTTCTTAAAAAGTTACTAATGTACATCAACTATACCTATGTTTCTTAAAAAGTTACTAATGTACATCAACTATACCTATGTTTCTTAAAAAGTTACGAATGTACATCAACTATACCTATGTTTCTTAAAAAGTTACTAATGTACATCAACTATACCTATGTTTCTTAAAAAGTTACTAATGTACATCAACTATACCTATGTTTCTTAAAAAGTTACTAATGTACATCAACTATGGGCTATGTTTCTTAAAAAGTTACTAATGTACATCAACTATACCTATGTTTCTTAAAAAGTTACTAATGTACATCAACTATACCTATGTTTCTTAAAAAGTTACTAATGTACATCAACTATACCTATGTTTCTTAAAAAGTTACTAATGTACATCAACTATGGGCTATGTTTCTTAAAAAGTTACTAATGTACATCAACTATACCTATGTTTCTTAAAAAGTTACTAATGTACATCAACTATACCTATGTTTCTTAAAAAGTTACTAATGCACATCAACTATACCTATGTTTCTTAAAAAGTTACTAATGTACATTAACTATACCTATGTTTCTTAAAAAGTTACTAATGTACATCAACTATACCTATGTTTCTTAAAAAGTTACTAATGTACATTAACTATACCTATGTTTCTTAAAAAGTTACTAATGTACATCAACTATACCTATGTTTCTTAAAAAGTTACTAATGTACATTAACTATACCTATGTTTCTTAAAAAGTTACTAATGTACATCAACTATACCTATGTTTCTTTAAAAGTTACTAATGTACATCAACTATACCTATGTTTCTTAAAAAGTTACTAATGTACATTAACTATACCTATGTTTCTTAAAAAGTTACTAATGTACATCAACTACACCTATGTTTCTTAAAAAGTTACTAATGTACATCAACTATACCTATGTTTCTTAAAAAGTTACTAATGTACATCAACTATACCTATGTTTCTTAAAAAGTTACTAATGTACATTAACTATACCTATGTTTCTTAAAAAGTTACTAATGTACATCAACTATACCTATGTTTCTTAAAAAGTTACTAATGTACATCAACTATACCTATGTTTCTTAAGTACGAGTGTTGTTAACAATGTACAACTGTCAGAAATGTTCCTAATGTACAGTACAACAGTTATCACTAATGCTCCTAATGTACAACAACTGTCACAAACGTTCCTAATGTACAACAGCTGTCACAAATGTTCCTAATGTACAACAACTGTCACCAACTTCCCCGATATAAGCTCTAAATCGCAGTAAACATAAGATATTATTGGTCATGACAGGTAACCAAAAAGGATATCGTACAACCAGTTCATACTGGAAAATATGGACGAGGCAGACAATGTGCAAAATGTGAACAAACCAAGTAAAACAAAGCAGTTTAAAAATACTCTTCGCGTAAAATAAAAACAAAACCCAAGAAATTGTTGCATTAATCGATATCTTCCGAAACTGTCGTGAGACAGAGATTAATGGGAACTTAGAGTAATGGATTTTGTTTTTCCCCGGTGATATTATGGCCTCAAGCATATTAGCCATGGCTATATGAGATGTTCAATTTATTGAGATTTTTTTTTTTGGTGGTAAACTGATGACATTCTATAGCGATGACAATGAACCTGAATCTCATACCCAGGACAAGACTCAGAACTTTTTAATTGACAATACAAAAAGTGTTATATATGAAAGATTCATGTCTACCTTCGACTTTCTCTCTTCATAAGCGTCCACAAAAAAGCAGTAAATTATACAAATGAAGATGATATGTAAATATCGCTGCATTGCCTGGGGGGTGGGCACACAAGACAAGAGCATAAGGATGCAGGACACACGACATAAATGGACGGATTACTGCTAACAGTCTTCTAGTCTTAAAGCTGGCACACAGCACTCTGCAAGTCAACTGGTGTCCAAACATCTCATATCGGTCAACAAAACTCACTGAAAGTCAAAGGATACTACATGCTGAAATTATACAAGCCCACACATGTAAGTGAAGGACACCATACAGGTGTTAATATATGATGAGAGAGAGAGAGAAAGGGTGAAAGAGTAAAGAGAGAGAGAGAGAAGAGAGAGTGAGAGAAAGAGAAAGAAGAGAGAGTGAGAAGAAAGGAGAGTGGAGAGCGAGTAGAAAGGAGAGTGAGAGAAAGGGGGAGAGAGAGTGAGAGGTAGGGGAGAAAGTGGGGGGAGGGGGAGAGTGAGAGAGGGGGGAAGAGTGAGCGCGAGAGAGGGGAAAGAGTGAGTGAAAGAGGGGGGGGGGAGAAAAAATGAGAGTGAAAGAGAGAGAGAATGCGAGAAAGAGGGAGAAAGTGACTGACTGAAAGTGAGTGAATGGAGTGAGTGTGAGAGAGAGAGAGTAGAAAGGAGAGTGAGAGAAAGGCAGGGAGAAAGTGAGGGGGAAGGGACAGAGAGGGATCTGATTCATAAATGCCACGGCCGCTATGAGGTTTAGGTTCGATACAACAGGCCCAAGCACTAAGCTCTTCTGCCAAGCCTATAATCCGAAGACCGTTAAGTCAAACGTAGAACGAGACTCACGAGCTAGTTTCGCGGCTGCTGCTTCCCCAAGTACTCACGAGATAGTTTCGCGGCTGCTGCTTCCCCAACTTATTAAGGACCGGCAGAGGATAAGGTGACTTGTCCAGCTGGACTTTGCTGCTGCAAGTGCCTGGCACCTCAGCTCACCTCGCAGACTCTTCCCTCCCATAGCAGTGCTCGTTACAAATCTGCGAGCTGAGCGTTTCACTATAAATATCTATCTATCAACAGGGAAGAACACACCCGGAGCGCCACCAAGTGCTTTAATCAATTTAATCGCACAACACAATAATCACCAACTTCCCCGATATAAGCTCTAAATCGCAGTAAACATAAGATATTATTGGTCATGACAGGTAACCAAAAAGGATATCGTACAACCAGTTCATACTGGAAAATATGGACGAGGCAGACAATGTGCAAAATGTGAACAAACCAAGTAAAACAAAGCAGTTTAAAAATACTCTTCGCGTAAAATAAAAACAAAACCCAAGAAATTGTTGCATTAATCGATATCTTCCGAAACTGTCGTGAGACAGAGATTAATGGGAACTTAGAGTAATGGATTTTGTTTTTCCCCGGTGATATTATGGCCTCAAGCATATTAGCCATGGCTATATGAGATGTTCAATTTATTGAGATTTTTTTTTTTGGTGGTAAACTGATGACATTCTATAGCGATGACAATGAACCTGAATCTCATACCCAGGACAAGACTCAGAACTTTTTAATTGACAATACAAAAAGTGTTATATATGAAAGATTCATGTCTACCTTCGACTTTCTCTCTTCATAAGCGTCCACAAAAAAGCAGTAAATTATACAAATGAAGATGATATGTAAATATCGCTGCATTGCCTGGGGGGTGGGCACACAAGACAAGAGCATAAGGATGCAGGACACACGACATAAATGGACGGATTACTGCTAACAGTCTTCTAGTCTTAAAGCTGGCACACAGCACTCTGCAAGTCAACTGGTGTCCAAACATCTCATATCGGTCAACAAAACTCACTGAAAGTCAAAGGATACTACATGCTGAAATTATACAAGCCCACACATGTAAGTGAAGGACACCATACAGGTGTTAATATATGATGAGAGAGAGAGAGAAAGGGTGAAAGAGTAAAGAGAGAGAGAGAGAAGAGAGAGTGAGAGAAAGAGAAAGAAGAGAGTGAGAAGAAAGGAGAGTGGAGAGCGAGTAGAAAGGAGTGAGAGAAAGGGGGAGAGAGAGTGAGAGGTAGGGGAGAAAGTGGGGGGAGGGGGAGAGTGAGAGAGGGGGGAAGAGTGAGCGCGAGAGAGGGGAAAGAGTGAGTGAAAGAGGGGGGGGGGAGAAAAAATGAGAGTGAAAGAGAGAGAGAATGCGAGAAAGAGGGAGAAAGTGACTGACTGAAAGTGAGTGAATGGAGTGAGTGTGAGAGAGAGAGAGTAGAAAGGAGAGTGAGAG
Source organism: Achatina immaculata (assembly GCA_009760885.1). Classification (NCBI taxonomy): domain Eukaryota; kingdom Metazoa; phylum Mollusca; class Gastropoda; order Stylommatophora; family Achatinidae; genus Lissachatina; species Lissachatina immaculata. Next base: position 33,046,771 of record CM019704.1, read on the forward strand.
AAAGGCAGGGAGAAAGTGAGGGGGAAGGGACAGAGAGGGATCTGATTCATAAATGCCACGGCCGCTATGAGGTTTAGGTTCGATACAACAGGCCCAAGCACTAAGCTCTTCTGCCAAGCCTATAATCCGAAGACCGTTAAGTCAAACGTAGAACGAGACTCACGAGCTAGTTTCGCGGCTGCTGCTTCCCCAAGTACTCACGAGATAGTTTCGCGGCTGCTGCTTCCCCAACTTATTAAGGACCGGCAGAGGATAAGGTGACTTGTCCAGCTGGACTTTGCTGCTGCAAGTGCCTGGCACCTCAGCTCACCTCGCAGACTCTTCCCTCCCATAGCAGTGCTCGTTACAAATCTGCGAGCTGAGCGTTTCACTATAAATATCTATCTATCAACAGGGAAGAACACACCCGGAGCGCCACCAAGTGCTTTAATCAATTTAATCGCACAACACAATAATCAACAACTCCCGAACATAAACTCATCGCCCTCTGTTTACCTGACGGCTGTTAGATAGGTCTGTGGATCACGTAACAAGCGACCAAGCTATTTATTTTACAATATCGCGCACGTAACACAAGAGGCTGCTGGTTACGAGATAAAGCTCTCTATATTTTGTCCGCTTCGATTTATTGGTAGCACCAGCGGCGGTGATTTATTGCTGCGACTGACAGCTTTATGTTGTGCAGCGCAGCAACAAAGAGGTCGATCAATACTTGTACTAACACGTCATGTGAAACGGGAACCTGACTACCGCTGCAGGCCGCTACTTTCCTCCTCCCCTCTTCCACACAACCCAACCCTCTTAACCCCACACCTTACAGAAAAAAAATTCAATAACTGACTGTGTAATCGGTGGTTTTCAAACTATGGTACAGAGATACTCTGTCAGGGAACGATTTACTTTATATACGTATATTATATATAATATTTACCTCGTACTCACAATATTTGCGTATATACATCGCATGTTTTATCAGGCTACCTTAGATAATTTCATTATCATTACATCTTTAGCGGAAGTCCCAGGACAAGTGAAAGACCTTGTGTCTAGACTGAGCAAACGCCTTGATAGTTGCTGTCGTTTTATCTGCCTGGAACTGTTAAGCAGGATATTCCTGGCCGTCGATGCCACGAAGATGTGAACGCCTATAGAAACAGGAATAGATTAAGGTGACTTTCTTGCAGACCTGGGGTTGACCCCACAAAAAAAAAAAAAGCCAATTATCCATTACCATGTCACCACCCTGGGCACTTAAGGTTCAGAGAGAGAGAGATGTCACCACGACGAACTCTTCACCCGTTGGCCTGGCTGAGTCTCTTTATTATTCATTCATTAGCATGTCCCTTGGGGACCTTTGTCTCCATAACAGCTCTCTTGAAGGCCTCTCGGTTGTAACCAAAATGCCTTGCTAATGGGTACTCCTTTCGCGAATCACCAACAATGTCTTGTTGCCATCTTCGCTTTGGTCTTCCTCTCTTTCTTTTTTCCACTATGCACCATTCCTAGACTCGTTCAAACTCTCATGACATTTAATATGTCCTAAATGCTGAAGATTTCTCTGTTATGAGATAAAAAAAAAAAAAGCTGAAGCTGGTTAGAGTCTTGTCCGGCTTTGTTTTACCGGTTCTGATAACCATACCCTCACACTAGCGAGACTATCTTTCCTCCCAAATGTCTGGGTAGTATATCACACAACATCAAAAACTGCTAGCCCAGATTTTGCTGCGCGAGGTTATAACTCTAGTTCCCAAAATGTACAAGTTTTCCGTCGATCTCAGCACAATTTTGTTACAGCTGCTGCCAATCTTCTCCGATAACAACAATAGCAGCAGCTATAATAAAAAAAAAATGAAACAGTGAAAGTGGATTTGCTTAGAACAAAAAAATGTCTCAAGTTTCTAAATGTCTAAACATGGACACACTTCTGCTGCACATGAAAGAGTCTGCGCATGTAAGAGTGAGTTAGGGGACACGGATGACAATGCTAATAAACGTCTGACTCATTTCCGTGTATAATGGAGTCACAAACTTGATCACGTGAAAATGCCTCCCCTGGGAACAAGACGGGGCAAGGACCGGCAGACGCTGAGCTCTACAACAAAGCAGACTTCTCCTCGGTGCCTGGAGCCGGGAAATGACAGTTTAAAATTGCCATGCTACTCTGGACAGAGATTAGAGAGAGAGGGTGGGGGGGGGGGGGTGGGGGTGCGCCAGTCGCGGGGTCGGTGCGTAACGCGTTCTGGTTGCTCAAAGCCAAAAGTCAGTAGTTCATTAATCATCAAGGCTGGCTGGCTGCTCACGGAAGAGTGACTCACGCTGCTAGAGATGAAGTTGCACGCACTTGTAAATGACTAAAACTCTGCCTTTATGTTATCAGATGACTGTGTCTAGCACCCCAGGAACCTAGTGAAGATTTACACGCTCTCCAACTTCCCAGCTTCTAGTGAAGATTTACACGCTCTCCAACTTCCCAGCTTCTAGTGAAGCTTTACATGCTCTCCAACTTCCCAGCTTCCAGTGAAGATTTACACGGTTTCCAACTTCCCAGCTTCTAGTGAAGCTTTACACGCTCTCCAGCTTCCCAGCTTCTAGTGAAGCTTTACATGCTCTCCAACTTCCCAGCTTCTAGTGAAGCTTTACATGCTCTCCAACTTCCCAGCTTCCAGTGAAGATTTACACGGTTTCCAACTTCCCAGCTTCTAGTGAAGATTTACACGCTCTCCAGCTTCCCAGCTTCTAGTGAAGATTTACATGCTCTCCAACTTCCCAGCTTCCAGTGAAGATTTACACGGTTTCCAACTTCCCAGCTTCTAGTGAAGATTTACACGGTTTCCAACTTCCCAGCTTCTAGTGAAGATTTACACGCTCTCCAGCTTCCCAGCTTCTAGTGAAGATTTACACGCTCTCCAAGGTGTTTTTTTTCTACGTTGTTTTCCTTCTCAGATATGAACACTATTTTATCTTTACCTTGTTCTATTCTGAAAAGACCAGACTGCCATCTGACAGGCTTCGGCTTGTGTGAGTGTGTGTGCGTGCGTGTGTGTGTGTGTGCGTGCGCAGACTAGGACAGCTTGAGTAGCTAGTGGTTGGTGCAATCGTCTCTAAATGAGGTCCGTGGGTCAATCAGGGCTAGAGGTCAACCAGTCAACGCTGCTGGTATAATTGTGTACTTGACCAGCATGACATCACTGCCTAGTCTACCACCAGGTCACGGAAAATATAGGACACCCACAGGTCGCAGGAAATGTAGGCAACCAAGAGGTCGTGAGAAATGCAGGAAACCAACAGGTCATGAGAAATGCAGGAAACCAACAGGTCGTGGAAAATGTGGTAACCAACAGGTCTTGGAAAATGTGGCAACCGACAGGTCAGGAAAAATATAGGAAACTAACAGGTCGTGGAAAATGTAGCAATCAACAGGTCGGGAAAAATATAGGCACCCAAAAGGTCGTGGAAAATACAGGCAACCCACAGGTCACAGAAAATATAGGAAACCAACAGATCGTGGAGAACAGCATCTTACATGCCTCAGTAACATACCATAGAGTGAAGACCTTCCTTTGACTTTATGTCTTATATATCTTATATCCTTCCCGTGCCGTTAAACGTCTCATAGGGCTCGCAAAGTAGTTCGCCAATTTTTCCTGTCTTCGGCGAGTCTTTCAACCTCATCAAAGGATCTTATGCCTTTTAATTTGGCCTCTCTTAACAATGTCCTTTTCAGAGTTTCACGCGGTCTGCCTCTTTTTCTTCGGCCTGTTGTGTTCCACTTGATAGCCTGTTTTGGGATTCTCTGATCATTTCTTCTCATCAAGTGACCAATATATGTCCATCTCCTTTTCCTGATCACCCATGATACTGGTTGTTGTTCAGTCATCTGTCTTATCTCTGCATTGTTCTTGAATTCATTCCACTTGATGCCGAGTCATTCCTTAGGCATTTGTTTTCAAAAGAGTCTAATTTCTTTTCCATTTCTTTAGTTGTTTTCCAGCTTTCGCATGCATAAATGAGGGTGGATATTACATTTGAATTCAATTGACTTTATGTACAACACTAAAAATTTCATGAAAAAATTTCTAGAAACCAACACACTCTATCCCTGGCATTTAACATCGCCTAAACTGTACCCTACTGCTAACATTCTACCCTACTGCTAACATTCTACCCTACTGCTAACATTCTACCCTACTGCTAACAATCTCTTACAAAGTCTTCTCAGTTCTGCTGGTTCTGACCTCCACGGAGAAGAAATTATGTGATAGAAAACACACGAGCCCAATTCGACGTGGTACTGCATGACAGTGTTGTATCAGGTTACCTCCAGGAAGCTCAGGAGTATCAAAAGAGGTCAGAATATAAAGAAAGCACACGGCAGATATCTGATGGGAGTAGGCTGCTGAATAAGAACACCTGACAATACTAGTCTCGGTCTACTCGCTACAGCCTGTTTACCTGACCTGCCCCCTAACGAAAACAACATTTTGTCTCTTTCTGTTCTCTGCCTACTCTCATACTGCTATCATGGACAGTAGACATCTCAGGTTACAGCACTACAGAAACCCCTTAAGAGACTTCAAGGGGAAATTCTGAACTAGCAGGAGGTCATGGAAAATGTAAGGCAACCAACAGGTCATGGAAAATAGCATCCTATATGGCGCAGTGACATACGGCAGACTGAATACCTTCTTTTGACCCCGTACAGGGTCTTAGATGAAGTCAGTGCTTCGAAAATCACAGACTGTTCAGAAAACTAACAAACAAACAAACAAACAAACACAGATGACTTAATTAAGACTGTAAATGTAGACATGATTCACACAACACCAAATGTCTTCACAAAGCCCTGAAAAGATATTTAGTGACGGCTTGCACCACCACCGCCCTTACTCGCCTCAACGTTTCCTCGGATTTTCTCTGTGGCTTCTACTACCAGGAACAACTGTAACATTTGCCTTATGACAACTGAGATCATTACTCCTTCCATGTCCTTGTGACGTTGGTGCGTATCAAAGTCACGTTTAAGTAGGTCTGTAACATGATTATGATCGTTCTAGATTCTGACAAAGGTCAGCCACTAACTTCCAATAGAATCCGATTATACGCATCATTAGCTCTGTGGAAGCGTTGGCAGCGACTATCTCCGCACAGGGCTTTGTGCTGAAGCTCTTACAAGCTCTCCTAGTTGGTCCTTACATCTGAGCCGATGTGCGTCATTCCCTCCCTCACTTCACTTCCAGATAATTAATGAAATGAGCGTGGGTTCTCGGAAATTAGGTCAAGTTTCCCCAGAACCGTTCCTCTACTCTATAGGTCATTACGGCTGGGAACGTCACAACAGCTTCCACATTCTAAAGTGACGTGAACTCGAAACTCAGAAATGGGTCAAAATGCTATAAATTATCATATAGCATCATCAATATAAATTATAATATAGCATCATCAATATAAATTATCATATAGCACCAGCAATATAAATTATCATATATCATCATCAATATAAATTATCATATAACACCGTCAATATAAATTATCATATATCATCATCAATATAAATTATCATATAACACCGTCAATATAAATTATCATATAGCACCATCAATATAAATCATCATATAGCACCATCAAGGCGCACAAAGCATCTGCTTGGTAATACCTGGCCCCTGGGTGGATAGACTTCTGTGCTCTCATCCTCGTGAAGATGCCGGTCCTACCGGGCTATCCTAGTCATCCTGCGGTAGATGCGGCCCCCCCCCCTCCTTTTCTGGAATATGAGTACGGACAGGCATGGTGCCGACAAGGTCACACTTAGTCGTGTGCAGACGGGTCAAGGAAAATACAGACATTAACAGCAGACTCTGCAGGGTTTCTTGATCTGCCAGAACTGACAAGACAACTAACCCCCCCCCCCCCCAATTAAGCTCGATCACCGCAGGAAACAGGCGCTCCAGAAAGCCTGCTCTACAAGAAGCCTTGCGTGAAGGTTGCAGAGGGTCTTGACACAGTAAGTGACTGTTTCTTTACACGAGTTGATGTCATCTAGCCATGTCATCCACGCGTATGCTCGCGCTAAAGGAGAATATTATATTACGCCTTCGCACAAATTACTGGGCTGTCAGTTCAGCGGAGTAATCTATGAACTGATGTAACAGCGCACGAAAGTTCCGCGGACAAACCCGCAACACTTGCCACAAACAGGATCTACCAACACCATGAGAAAAAAAATATTTACAACAAGACAATCTACAGATTTAATAGATGCTATGTTGGTACTTAATGAGAAAATGCTATTTGAATAAATGAACAGTCTCATTACACGGACCTTATTTCTCCCTTATATCCGGAAAGCTTGCCACGACAAGTGTTACACAATCACTCGAAAGGATATGTGGATGTATGGGATGAGTGGAGGAACTGACAGTATGGTGTGAGTGGAAGAATGGCCGTAAGAGGTGAGTGAGACAATGACAGAATAGGATGTGTAGAAGAATGGTTAGACAAGATGGCGTGGAAATGAGATGGGAAAAGATATGAGGAAGAAACACAGGAAAATAAGGCAAGGTACCTCGTCTGGAATAACGACAGGAATTGACGACATCTGACTAGATAGGACGATGACAACAATGACAAAGCAGGGAAAAAACTATCCTAGAATGTCAAGACTTGGTTAGATAAGTTCACCAGAGTCAGCTAACTAGATAACGCTACACACAGCCAGTTCAAAGCCACAACTTTCAACACACGAGTAACAGGTCATAATCTGACATAACACATCACATACTGCACGAAGGCACACGCTCTTTTAACACTTTACAGCAACTACTACACGTCGCTGGATGTTTAAGCCAATTTAGTTCGATGGTTAGAAGCTAACAGTGTTTGCAAATGAGGATCCTGTTTCACGTACTAATAATTAAGCAAATCTTAACTATACAGATTCTAAGTTTGCTGTTTGCTAAACTGTACTTTCTACAAGAGTGTATGCATGGGTGCAAACTTCTTCTTCGATCAGTTTCAGACGTCGACCTGTATATTTTTGATGTCGTTGGTGGTCATCTGGATGGCGTGGACATCCCCATACAGTTTGCTTTGGATTGATGTAGTAGTTGGCCATGTCACATGCACATTCCTCAGCTGATCTTAATTTGTTGTAGAGACAGTATGTGCCCGGCACGTTGCCTTAGTGTGATAACTTGTTCTCTGTTTAACTAGTAGCAGGATGCCTGCAGACTTCCGTTTAACTACCCATACTTCAGCTTATTGTGAGATATGGTGAACAGATGTCAAAAACATGTCACAGGATTTTTGGTAGTAACAAACACTGCAGTATCGTGCTTATTTTAACGCACGCGGTGTTCTCCTGGAGTAGTAACATTTAACTGGGAAAAGTAGCTAATTCGAGTAAAATATACTACTGCCATTTCTTCTCTTGCCGTTTCTTAAAGGGTTATTATAATTTGCACGATACCATTTCCTTACATTACTAATGTTCTACAACATGATGATGTGAATTTGATAAAAATTTCGCTTTAAAAAGTTGCAGATCAACAACGGTAGGCACGAAACTGCCATCAGCCAATCAAATTATTTCATTCTTTCCTTCACCAATGATTTAAGGACGGCGCAGGTTTCGCAAAACGCATTTCTCTCTACCTACATCCCTACGGAAGATGAGGTTTGCTGAAAACTAAAATAGGCAAACGAGACAAAATGACGGCAATTCTGGCCAGCATCTGCGCACCACGTGACACTGACGAGGTACTGAACACTGACTAACAAGGCATGTGACCTTTCGTGATACCTAGCAGCAGCGGATGGTGGTAACGCAGTGTTTGCTCCGTGTCATCTTCAGGCTGAAATTGTGTTTCATGTTTCTTTAACTTTATATAAAAGCTAATCAAACTATGAAGCAATACCGTGAAATAGCTTTAAAACAGTTTTTACAATAAAGCATAAATCAGATAGAGAACTTTAAAAAAGCATAAATTAGAGCACTTCAAAAAATAAAACATAAATTACAGAGCTTCAAAAAATAAAGCATAAATTAGACAGAGAACTTCTAAAAATAAAACAAAATTTAGAGAACTTCAAAAAATAAAGCATGAATTAGAGAATTTCTGTTTTCTAATTTCCCGTCTTCAGTAATTCTTCATAGTCACCCTAAAACTGTTTTTCCTTAATAGAACAGCACATCTCTCTCTCTCTCTCTCGCTCTCTCTCTCTCTCTCCTCACCCTCATCTCCTCTTGGTATGCCCTAAACACACAAAAACACATTACATTTCACAAATATTTCATTATCATCTCCACCGCTTTCAAATGTTCATAAATATTAACAAGATCAGCACGTGAGCTTGAGCTGACAAACTCCACATCGAGCCAACCAACGAGGCCGCACAACCATGAGAGCCGCCGAGAGTCTCTCCAGCCTGGACTCGACGTAATCGATCAAGCCACATGGGACAAACCGTCCGTGATTCACCACACATGAATGGGACATCCAGACAAGACATGGGTGCCACCAACGCGAACAAAACTGAATTCATTTTCACGCTCTCGCCATACAGAGTTCTACATGACATTATGTATTTATCATGACGACGTAATATATCCATCTCCCTCAGCGCTGTCAACTGTTATTTGTAGTAGCATCTAAGATATGAAACTAAGCAGCCTCTGGGATGGCACAGCAATCGCAGTCAGTGAAAGAAAAGAGAAAAACTGTCTAAAAACCTACCCTATATCCAAGCGATGTTCCCCCAGCAGACTGTTATGTAACTACCGTATAACCAACGCCAAGTAGAGATCGATGTTCTCATGACAGCGGAGCGTTATGAAAACTACTTTTTTGCTGTAGGGAATAGATAAAGCTCATAGTTACCGGGGTTAGTTGGCAACCCTAAGAGGAGGATTAATGGGTCAGTTACTGGTTAATTTTTTCACAGTTGCGCACCTCTCAAAATTAACCGGTAACTGACTCATTATCCCTACTCTTGGGGTTGCCAACCAACCCCGGTAACTATGAGCTTATGTATTCCCTATACTATTAACGTTGGGACATAAGAAAACCCAGCACATTCTATACGATCTGATGTCTTCATTCCAAGATAACCCGCACAACACCAGCTACTAAGACGTTCTAGCTGGTAGTGCTAGAAACAACGACAGTGGGAGATCCTTTGATTTCCTACACCTGTTACAGCTTTTCTCGTTCGACATCTCAGAACTCGGACATTTCTTCTTTATGGGTTGTCCGGATCTGGGCTGTTTATCCGCTCCCTTCCCCCCTTTCTTACAGACCTGCTCTGATTACTGAAGAAAGCGCATTCCACTATAATCTCCCTTGTTTACAGCATATATTACACCTGTCTGCACACGCTACTAACTGCCATTAATAAACCTCTATGTCTGTCTTTACTCCAAACTCAACAGTTGTCAGAACATGTTTCAGTCTTCCGTAGACAACACGAGACTGTCAGTTTTAACACCCAAGAATTCCTGCTTCGATTCTCCACCTGACGTCACGCATACCTTCAGAACTATTATAAAGGAAACTTGTCAAATATCTTAAAACCAAAGCCATGATGACGGAGAATGTAAGCGTGGCAGTGCGAGGAGTCCATACGAGAAGTAAGCATCTCTATAAACTCTAGAGTTGAAAAAAAAAAAAACCGTGACGACTGCGGTAAAACTGGTTATAGTAGTGAAGTAGACAGAGGCGTGTGTGGTTCAGTTTTACAAAAAAGACAGAGCGAAGAAAGTGGGCAGAAACAACACTGACAGAAAGTAAGATGAGTATCCGTGAGGATCTTCCTTGTGCGAAACATTTTGTGCCCGTCTTTCTTGAAAGATAAAAAAAGGCTAAAAAAAAAAAAAGGCTACGTGTTTAACTTTTCATCTGTTTTTAGTGTTTGTATCTGTTGTGTTATTTTTGTATGAGATCCTTCTTATTTCTGCCATTCTTGTTCCTGCCACTTTCCTCACTCTCTTGTTTTTGTAAAACTGAACCATACACCCCCATGTATTCTATGAACTCTTATCACGACAAAGCAACACAAAACGACCCGTCTAATTACGAAACGTTTTGTTCTAAAGAAGAAACCCACAAACAGGAAGTATGAACACGAATGAACATGTTTATAGATAAGACACATACTAAACAGATAAGCCCTGACTGTATAAAATCTTTTCATCCTGTAATTGCATATACTGTTAGTAATACAAGGACACAGCTATCCTAGCTACAAATGACTCAGTGACAAGCGCTTAAGGGGGCGAACATGACGAAGTTGTGTGCTGTCGTAGAAGGGAACGCGGTTTTAACTATTTACCTTACCAGTGGAAGGTTTATCTATTTACCCCGCCGCGTAAACTGGGATAGCTGACATTCGTATGTTTGTCTGTGAAACAATGTCACACTATTAACTACAAATGATCGATATGCTCAGGCACTCTTTGAGGAAACTGCACAGTGTGAAACAGTTTAAGAAACGAGCTTTTTCGTGTACTTCCAAACATTGTGCCGAGTAATCCAAGACGTACGGCCAGTATGTTTATTACTGTTTGGTAAATTATTCCAGGAGGGCACAAGAACACTATCTGCTCTTCTGCATTCCACGCAAGCTTGTGTCCCGTCTCTTGAGACAGCCATATGAAATCCATTCCGTGTATGGGTGGGTCTTCAAGCTTTAGATGGAGAAAAAGTAGATTTATGATGAGAATAAAGCGAATGAAATGATGCAGACGTGTGTATCATTAATTTCTATTTCAAGGTGCAGCCTATTTGATTTGCTCTCTTTTGATACTGGTTCCAGCTACTGAAAAATGTCACCTGTTGAATCTGATGTTGTTTAGAAAGAAAGGCAGATCACAACAGGGTACATTTCTAACCGGTGAAGTATTCTTCGAGTGTCTCGGGTGACTGGGATGTGAAACTTGTGTCAACATTTTCATTTAAGAAATATGGATCTCTAAAGAGGGCATTCTTAAGAGAGGCCAAAAATATTTAGTAGGCATAAAATCCCTTCATGAGGTTTTGAAAAGCTCGCCGAAAACAGGAAAACTTGGCAAACTAGCACACGAGCCCTATGTGACGTTTAACAGAGCGGGAAGGATGTAAGAAGATGTAAGAATAAGGATCTTAGACAAGTAGTATTTCATGTTTTCAGTGTAAGACAAGCAATGAGTCGTCAGCTTGAGTTACACGGATGTCGTCTCATAAATCAAACTTTTGTTTTCCTCCGCCAACATAACATGATGAGGTACCTTCACATAGCAACAGTTTTATACTTTGACTGAGAGACCCCAGTTGTGAGCTGCTACAAGAAGATTCAGAGCACTCTGACACTGCAAATTCGCCGATTAACAATAATATGAGGAATTATGTCAGTTATACTGAAACATACTTGCCCCACCAACTGAATAAGGAATAAATGAAATCATCATCATCATCATCTGCAACCTCACACTGATATGGACTGCATAGGATCTACAATCCGCCGACTTTTGATAACACGCTCAAATATTCTGTTGCCGGCTCCATCTCTTCGTGCTATTCGCCCTAGATGTCTTCCAACTTTGCCTTACCGAGCTTGTGTTTAGATCTTACACAGTGGTTGCCTCTGTACACTGTGATTTCTCCGAGTAAATTCAGAATACTTCTACTATATCTGACTGCTTGACTCTGACACTGTTCACATACTGGAACACAATCACCAAAAATCTTCATTTCTTTCATCCATGTTTTAAGAATTTCAGTTATCCCTGTATATATTTATCAATCTTCCTATACCCCGTTCTTTTAATATACACGTATTTAAGAGCTTCAATTTTCTATCCCATTGTCCATTAAATCGGTAAAAAAAAACAAAAACCCAAAGGCCCTGGGTTACCCCTCGGCAGATCTCACGAGATTCTGTAATCAATTTCCGTTTCCTGCTATACGGGGCACGAGGAGCGGAAGTAGCATCAAAGCGTGATTACAGCAAGGGAGCTCTTCCAAACCCACAGACTTACACAAATAAAAGCAGGGAGACTCCCAGGATTACACACATAACCGGATAAAAGCTAGAGATATGCGTGACCACAGATAATCTGTCAGGTTGGTTGCCAGACGGCACATGAAAACAACCTGGATTTTATAAACAGTCATCAAATGTTATTTTAAAATTATATTTCACATTCTCATCATAGATTTATCCCCAATGATTAGCAATTTTCTTTTAGAAAATAAATTCATCAAAATTCTAAAATGAAGAAATCATACAAGTATAATCTTTTCCTCTTAGAGGAAGGTTCTCAAACAGGCAGCCGGGAGGAATCACCCCGGTATGGATACGCGACATGTCCTCGTGGGTACAACTTCTTGTTGGGCAGCTCCAGCAGAAGGAGCAGACCCAAACGTCTGGCTATTCAGAAGCTCTGCATTAGATAGCAGAAGAAGAGTAAGAAAGAACTCTACCTGTCTCAGGGCCCTCCCCTCCAGATTTTAGTAAACTTAGGTTCACTTCCCCGGGCCTTTCAGGTCCCACAAGCTACCAACAATACACTAGTACAAACAGTATACAGAAGTATAATAACCTGGCCTGACTCAACAGTCGAAGCACCGTAACTGCATTATCATGCCATTGACCTTGCAAATCATATTATGAAAAAGTACATAATAATAATAATGATAATAAATAATTAAAGAACAAAAGAGAAGAAGAAGAAGAAATCAAAATCTGTGGATATCAGTTAGCTTCAGGTTCATCAAGGACAACTACTTTCTTAGGAAAAAGAACTGTCTCCGCTGCTGTTCAGAAAATTGGTTACCTCCGTCATAGAAAACGGGTTTAAGAAATGTACATTATGTTAAGAAATGTGCTATCATATCTGGGTATGGCTGTCAACAAGCTACCGCACTGTACACTCCACACAATAAGTGTACACGGGTGCGTGAAGGTTGTCATGAGGTTGCACAGATGTCTCTCCGACAACCTGGTGACATGCTGTTGCTGATATTCTCTACGCTGGGGTATGTCATCCCGCTGGCTCCCGATGTTGAGGGTGTTGTTGATAAGAGTGACGACAGCGGCTGTCATGTCTTTCTTGGCTTGTATAGCCGGGGGGGGGATGGGTAAGGGGGACCCCCCCCCCCCAGTAGCTTCACTCACTGCCTGCCTCATCATGGTTTGCAGAGGCGGGGGGAATGAGTCAGGATCCCCCCCCCCCATAGCTTCACTCACTGCCTGCCTCATCATGGCCTGCAGCACGGCAATCCCTACCCCATAGGAAACCGTGGGAGCAAAATCTATTTTTTCCCCCAGGAAATCCTCCAGTATATGAAACAGGACCTCCACCAGCTTGTAATACATCAGAAAAGTAGTAGGCAGTTTCAAACAAACCGCTCAACTTCCCTCAAAGTGTTCCCACCATCTGACCACACAAGCCTACGCTTTGCAGCAGAAAATTCTCACACGAATTCTCACTTTACTGATTCAACGCAACAACAAATCCCAATTTGTCGCAATATCTCCCTTCCTCATAACTCAGCTAATCTATTCTGAGCAGATAAGGCGCACTTTATACAGGCTGACTACAAATATTCACCATGTAATAGATATCTGTAACCAACCAATCTACGAACCCTGGCGAAAGGTCAAAAAACAAAACATGCTAATTTTAACGTCTCCAAATTAGTTCCAGTCTTATAAATAGTTGTACCGCCACACAATAGCAAGAGTGGGCGCGTAGTCAGACATTCTTGTCATTACTATCAAGACATGCTGTCAGCTGACTCAGATACGATTAATATGAGAAAGTAAGCCTTGATATAAATAGAAACTTTCCAGATAGACACATGACAGCAAAATGAAGAGAACTGACAAGACAATAAAACGCCTTGCCATATACATGGTATAACAATAATCAGTATATTCTATTTTATACTGCTTATAAATCACATCTTATATCTTATATCCTTCCCGTGCCGTTAAACGTCACATAGGGCTCGCAAAGTATTTCACCAATTTTTCCTGTCTTCGGCGAGTCTTTCAACCTCATCAAGGGATTTTATGCCTGTTAATTTGGCCTCTCTTAACAATGTCCTCTTCAGAGTTTCACGCGGTCTGCCTCTTTTTCTTTGGCCTCTTATAAATCACATACTCTCTTCTTATACCGATCATATATATATATATATATATCACCTATTTTTTCTTTTCTCCTTCACCAGCAGTTTGTGTTCATCTCGCTGTTGTCACACAATTTCCCACTCCACGGTACTTGGCAAATAGGTCAACTCTAGAAAAGAAATCCCCAGCGATATTTCCTTCACGGTCAGCTCGAAGTACGAGGCGCACACACAGCGCCGCAGAGTTATATCAAATGTTGAATAGAACTTGAAAGGGAACTCAGAACGGCCAACAAGATGCGGCCGAGTTTTTTTTATTGAGCAAAATTTCTCGCTTCTTACAGGTAGTTACAAATCTTAAATCTGCGAGTACTCTCAAGCTCCCACTAGCTGACACCCTGACTTCCCTCCAGCTCTCACTAGCTGACACCCTGACTTCCCTCAAACTCTCATTAGCTGATACCCTGACTTTTCTCAAGCTCCCACCAGCTGATGCCCTTACTTCCCTCAAACTCTCACTAGCTGATACCTTTACTTCCCTCAAACTCTCATTAGTTGACACCCTTACTTCCCTCAAACTCCCGCTAGCTGATACCCTGAGTTTCCTCCAGCTCTCACTAGCTGATACCCTGACTTCCCTCCAGCTCTCACTAGCTGATACCCTGACTTCCCTCAAGCTCTCCCACCAGTTGATACCCTTACTTCCCTCAAACTCTCACTAGTTGATTTACTGACTTCCCACTGGAAGTCTTCTGTTTGTAAATGAAACTAACGAAACTTTTGAATTTTCATCGACGCCCCTTCCCCCCTCCTTCCAAATTAAGTGCCCATATTTCCCTTGACCTGTTAGCACACTAAAATGAGATGTGGTCAGCATCGCGCCCACTAGCTTTCCCCCCCCCCTCCTGAATAAACCAATAAACCAGGTTCTCATTTCCACAGCTGGGTGATCGGGCCAGATGTGGCCGAAGACTTCTTCCACCGACCTTTGCTATGCGAGACTAACAACTCTGTTACTCTGATGCTCTTTTTTAAGATGAAACAAACCAGTAACACAAAAGAAAGGAGAAACAGAGAACAATAATGGATAAGAAGACAGCAGAGCAGCAACTTTGTTATTCCAGGTCACAGAATCAATTGCTCAATCTGCAATCAGTCAAGTTAGTAATCGACGCAATATATGTAGAGACTAAATCATAACAGCACAGATCTCCTGTGGCTCTCCCATAGCCAGGAATCTGTTAGGCTGAGCACAAATGCTTCAGTTTCCATTAGATCTTACACACAGCTGATCAACTAACCCCAAGCTAGGATTCAAGACTGGGTCTAAGATTTTCTAAGAAGATTCCAAGTTAGATTCTTGAGCTGGGCTCCATGTACTCCCAGAGGGGTCCATGGAAAGATTTTTTGGGGATCTAAGGACCCTCAAATGAGATGACTCCAGTAAAACGCGGCATTATCTGGGTTTTATTTATTGTTTCAATTTAATTAGGGATCCATAACTTTTTTCTGGCTGAAAAGATGGGTCCACAGCTGTTCTCTGGCTGAAAAGACGGGTCCACAGCTGTTCTCTGGCTGAAAAGACGGGTTCACAGCTGTTCTCTGGCTGAAAAGACGGGTTCACAGCTGTTCTCTGGCTGAAAAGACGGGTCCACAGCTGTTCTCTGGCCGAAAAGACGGATTCACAGCTGTTCTCTGGGCGAAAAGACGGGTCCACAGCTGTTCTCTGGCTGAACAGATTCACGGACAGAAAAAAGGAAAGAAACACTGATGTAAGCTATGACCTAATGATGAAGTCTGCCTCCCATTAAGGCTAGTAAACTGAATTACAGGGACATTACTCCACACTTCAAGACTTACCCTCCCGGATGTTCACAATATGCTCATGTCGTAGGCTGGACAGGATCTTGATCTCTCTCCTTATCCGCATCAGGTCGTTGCCATCCTCTATCTTCGTCTTCTTGATGTACTTGATGGCCACCTGACAATATGACGAGCAATATAATTTTGGTTCACATATAAGAAATAAGCGTCCATCAACAATATCCAAAATACTATTACAGCTATCAGAACAGCTAACAGAACAGTGTGCATATATATTTGCTTGCATACATATTTGAATAATAGCTACAGAAAAGCTACGGAAACAGCAGGATAAATACAACATTTAACAAGGCAGAAATAAAGCTTCTTTTTTACATGTAAGAAAACAATGAACTGCTTTATCTTCATCAAGCAACAAAAAAACGATCATTATTTAAACAGAATGAAAGGTATAGCTGTCCGTTCTGGCAATCAGCGATCCATAACTGACATGCTGGCGTCAGGGTTGGGGAACCATAGCTGACCAAGACCCTGTTCCATCTACACGCTGCTACCCCCAGGTAACAGGCCTAGCCTGGCTAGTGAGGCTGGGATCGCCATGGTTCCTATGGCGGCAGTGGAGTCTGTTAAAGAAGTATTGCACGCTCACAGCCTTTTAGCCGCACCTGTGACGTGCTCCCAATTCGACACGATCCTGTGCCTCAACATCTCCACAGCATCGGCTGCAAAGAAAATCAATTTGCAGTTCCAAGGAGACAGAAGAAGAAGAAGATCGAAACATCCAGAGATAAACAAAAACAAACTATTTTGCACTTATAATAATCATTTTCAATTCCACTTCCACACAGATTTCTTTCTTCTTGTCTTGTCTTCCGCCCCCCCCCCCCCAAAAAAAAAAAACCCCACTGTTAAATGTAGCTGATACCTGACTAAGACCATAGCTGAAATGATTTCATCCTTATTCTGTATGGAGAGCGACTCTCTGTAGAAGCGCTGGGTGGCATGGGCCAGGAATGAAGGCAAGAAGTACACAAACCCGGCGACTCTGACACAGCGCGGTGCTACAGTGGCATGTCATGCCGGTCTAATACTGGGAGAGTCAGTCACGAGAGAGGCAGACCAGGTCACACCAGCTAGAAACCTAGTATCTATCTGCTTGAAAACCGTCATTTATGATGAAAAGGGCCACTATGTTTCTGCTGTCTGACAGATCTGGCTCCACATATTCCTTTCACAAGAAAGGTACCTCCACTCAGGCCCGTTACCGCCACATTTTTTGCTGTATAGCTTCCACCAATAAACTGCTACTACTAGAATTATCCTTCACTCTGTCCCAGCATTCACTCAATAAATAAATGCTGGGTCGACTTTATGATTCTCAGCTTGTCCTTCACGTCTCCATCCAGTGTTACCTTGTCTAACAGATACGTTTTTTTTGGTCAGCCAGTGAAGAATTTTACCCCGGCGCAGCTAGTGATTTTTAATCTCCACATACATTTTAAAAGGAGTATTAAATGTGCAGGCATCAAAGAAAATACCGTCTTATCACCCAGATCTCCAGGGCATAGGACAGATAAGCCAGTTTTCGGTCATCCTGACATGTTCCGCCAACGAACATAAATGCATAAACAGGTGGACCTAATTTACATGTCTTCTCTCCCCTTCCATGCGCCCGTGATCGACCTAGGAGAGGCAAATATTTACATGTTAATAAATCATCCCGTTGGATGGCGTGGCCTTCATACTTGCACAGATAAATCCTCCTTTCTTTTCAGCATTATTATGGATGTTCATGTATTTTATAACGGCTCTGGAGATTTCTACAGCTTTGAGTGTGGACACGAGGAAAGTTCTAACAGCCTGATTACAGCTTTGAGTGTGGACACGAGGAAAGTTCTAACAGCCTGATTACAGCTTTGAGTGAGGGTACGAGGAAAGTTCTAACAGCCTGATATCTTGACCATTTGTTGTGAGCACTAGCAATACTTCGCAGAAGAGTAGAGAGTTCGGTCTCACAACATTCCGAATCGTATATCAGTCGACGAATGCTTTATTCAGTATCAGATATCAGTCCATCAATGCTTTATCCAGTAACAGATATCAGTCCATCAATGCTTTATCCGGTTAATAGATATCAGTCCATCAATGCTTTATCCGGTTAAAGATATCAGTCCATCAATGCTTTATCCAGTAACAGATACCAGTCCATCAATGCTTTATCCGGTTAAAGATATCAGTCCATCAATGCTTTATCCAGTAACAGATACCAGTCCATCAATGCTTTATCCGGTTAACAGATATCAGTCCATCAATGCTTTATCCAGTTAACAGATATCAGTCTATCAATGCTTTATCCAGTTAACAGATATCAATCCATCAATGCTTTATCCAGTAACAGACTATTCCTTCCAGCTCTTCACTGCTCTATAAATTTACAATCCCGTTTGCCCTGTAACCCACAATTTTTTGTATATTAATAAAACTCCACCTTCAATTTCTGATCACGCATCACTGGTAACACATAAGCCACAACGCTTCTGAAAGCTCATAAACTACAAAAGTACTGGATGAGACGACCATTAATAGGTGACCGCTTATTTGAACGCTAACTCAACAGATCTACAATAACCCAGCATTAAGAATGGCGATCTCCTTTCTCGTGTAACTGATTTTTTTTTTTTTCGTACCGAACCTAAAAATGGAAATCTCAAATATTTAACTTGGGGATTATTTCTGCGACTTTAATCAGGGGGAAATTACTCACTGTTGTTTCGCCCTAGAGAAAGGATTCTTCGTAGGAGTGTTGAGTCATGTAACGAGGAAACGAGGATCAAGCCTGAAGGCTGGGAAGCACAGAGAGACAACACTAACAGGGTTTCTTTCTCCTGTAATTGATTTCTGTACCGGACCGAACAATGAAAACCTAGATTAATCTTAAACTTCCAGTTATTTCGCTGACCTTCTACGAGGAAAAAATGCTCCTGTGAGTTTAGAAGGAAGCACATATGTTCACAGAGAAGGCAAATGCAGCTAGGATGACAACGCTAAGAAAAAAAAATGGTGCTGTTAAAAGGAGAACGAACTAGAACTGGTAATCTCCCCATGCTGCCCATGCACACAAACTGCTCTATACTTTGTAGTCAGCTCAGTAATACTTACATGGGGCCTTTTTCCCTTCCAGTAGAGCCCCCTCCCCAGTGGGGCCATTCCCTCCCCCTCTGGATAAAGCCTCCATCCCCCCTCCCCGTGGAACCTTCTCTCTCCTGGTAAAACCTCCACCCCACCCCCAGCGGAGCTTTTCCTTCCCCCCTCCGGGTAAAAACCTCAACCCTCCTCCCCCAGTGAAGCTATTTCCCCCAACCCCCGTACTGGAGCCTTTTCCTCCCCCTCCAGGTAAAACCTCCACCCATCCCCCAGTGAAGTCTTTCCCTCCTCCCTCTGGGGAAAGCCCCCACCCCCCTATTGGAGCCTTCCCCTCCCCCGCCAGTAAAGTCTTCTCTTCCCCTCCCCCGCCAGTAAAGTATTCTCTTCCCCTCCCCCGCCAGTAAAGTATTCTCTTCCCCTCCCCCCCCAGTAAAGTCTTCTCTTCCCCTCCCCCGCCAGTAAAGTCTTCTCTTCCCCTCCCCCGCCAGTAAAGTCTTCTCTTCCCCTCCCCCCCCGTAAAGTCTTCTCTTCCCCTCCCCCCCCCAGTAAAGTCTTCTCTTCCCCTCCCCCGCCAGTAAAGTCTTCTCTTCCCCTCCCCCCCCAGTAAAGTCTTCTCTTCCCTTCCCCCCCCCCCCAGTAAAGTCTTCTCTTCCCCTCCCCCGCCAGTAAAGTATTCTCTTCCCCTCCCCCGCCAGTAAAGTCTTCTCTTCCCCCCCCCCAGTAAAGTCTTCTCTTCCCCTCCCCCCCCAGTAAAGTCTTCTCTTCCCCTCCCCCGCCAGTAAAGTATTCTCTTCCCCTCCCCCGCCAGTAAAGTATTCTCTTCCCCTCCCCCGCCAGTAAAGTCTTCTCTTCCCCTCCCCCGCCAGTAAAGTATTCTCTTCCCCTCCCCCGCCAGTAAAGTATTCTCTTCCCCTCCCCCCCCCAGTAAAGTCTTCTCTTCCCCTCCCCCCCCGTAAAGTCTTCTCTTCCCCTCCCCCGCCAGTAAAGTCTTCTCTTCCCCTCCCCCCCCGTAAAGTCTTCTCTTCCCCTCCCCCCCCAGTAAAGTCTTCTCTTCCCCTCCCCCGCCAGTAAAGTCTTCTCTTCCCCTCCCCCCCCAGTAAAGTCTTCTCTTCCCTTCCCCCCCCCCCCAGTAAAGTCTTCTCTTCCCCTCCCCCGCCAGTAAAGTATTCTCTTCCCCTCCCCCGCCAGTAAAGTCTTCTCTTCCCCTCCCCCCCCAGTAAAGTCTTCTCTTCCCCTCCCCCCCCCAGTAAAGTCTTCTCTTCCCCTCCCCCGCCAGTAAAGTATTCTCTTCCCCTCCCCCGCCAGTAAAGTATTCTCTTCCCCTCCCCCGCCAGTAAAGTCTTCTCTTCCCCTCCCCCCCCAGTAAAGTCTTCTCTTCCCCTCCCCCGCCAGTAAAGTCTTCTCTTCCCCTCCCCCCCCAGTAAAGTCTTCTCTTCCCCTCCCCCGCCAGTAAAGTATTCTCTTCCCCTCCCCCGCCAGTAAAGTCTTCTCTTCCCCTCCCCCGCCAGTAAAGTCTTCTCTTCCCCTCCCCTTCCCATGTAAAGTATCCCCTCCCCCTCTTCCGAGTGAAGCCTTCCCAGATGCTTTTTTTCTTCTTTTGTCATCTCCGGAAATTCACAAGATATCCTTTAGCTCATCCACGATCCGACCGTGTTTCACAATCACGACGGCATCAGCAGCAAAGAAGTCTAGCACGCCCACTTACCGAGGAAATGTAACAGCACCGAAGTCTGTAAGTTATGTTGTTTTCTCGTTATTTTGCTTTTTAAGACCATCAGACAAACAGTGAACCCGAAATGCCAAAACGGATACACCAAAAGCAACAGAAGAAGAAGAATTACGTGCAACCCTTGATGCTGTATTCTATATGAACGTCTAAGATGTTTAAAGTTCACTATTGGCCGTCAAGTCAAACTGTCATCATCTTATCTCACCCATCAACTGTCCTTGCCCCAGTTTATTTGTGCGTTCATGTCAATTCATTATTATCTAATGCCCAGCATTTGTTTACCAAATTTCTGTTAAGAAACTGTTTTCACGAAACTCATATCTTTAATGATCTTTTCTTGGGATTGTGACGAGGGTATAAATTATTATCTACAACAGCAAGTTACTGGGCAGTAATCTCAAACGTTTAAACGTGAATTATTATAATAAGATCATGAGAATCAACGGAAAAAAAATAAGGAAAGAATCTCAGTTGGGACAAGAGAAGCTGAAGAAGTATCTTGGAAGCCTCATTTCAGCAGACAGCAATATTACAAAAGGAAATAGCCGCAAGAATTGAACAGGCATCACCTTTAATAAATTAGCAATCATATGGAAATCTCCAACCAGGAGTACAGAGTACTGATGATGATGATGATGATGATAAGAGACAAGTGAAAACCCTATGTTGGTTGTTCAATAGGAAAACAAGATACACAGGTGGGAAAGCAGTACACTATGTCATGGAAGCACATAGGGAATATGGCGTCACTGCCCTTACTTTCTTTCATCTGCTTCATTTAATCAATAGTACGCGTGAATGTCTTCTTTTCCTAGCCCCAGATGTGCCAGGTACTCATTTTTACACCTGCATGTGCGTATGTGTGAGAGAGGGGGTGGAGGGAGGGGGAGCTGAAAAAAAGGTGGGGGGGATAAAGAGAATAAATGAATTAACCATTAAGTACTAGAAGTGAATAATAATTTTAACACGTAGCCCCACAGGACTGCAGAGGTCCACAGAACCACTATGAACGTGTACTGTGGATGCGCAAAGCACAAGTATATCTGGCTATCTCCAAGTCGAAGAAGTCATTTTCTTGAAATATTTCAATGGAAATAGTGTAGGGAAAGAAGTCTGAGCTAATTTAATACATGAAAAGTAAACCGGTATAAAACCAGACCACTGGCACTGAGTTTCTCTTAAGGTGGTTTCGTTAGTGCGTCTTAACTTTACACACCTGCTCCGCTGCACGCTTTACAAGTACTAAATCAACAGGCGGTCAGAATATCGAAACAGGGGAAACCCCCAGCTTTTCTTGCCTCTTCAAACAAGACATTTCAGCCTGGCTTGTGTAAGTTTAGAAACTTACGCTATCACGTGTAATGAAATTACACTTCACGGCACCCCCGCCCAGTTCTCCACATTTGTGAAGCATGATTTGACTGGAGCTAATGCGGTGGTTTCCCTTTGCCTTCTTTCTGCTCGCTTTGTAAACGGTTATCTCTGCTGGCCTTTGTCTAAAAAGACAAACACGTAAGGCAACATGGTACCTGTTTTGGTCTGCTGCTGTTTATTCAAATACTCACAGATGACCTTTATATCTAGAGGACTTTCCACCACCCGCCACTCGTTGGGCACACTGGTAAAAAGTACAGGCACCTCCCAACAGTTCTACACGGCCCTGACTTAAATATGGAGTGCCCTATTTTTGTCTTTCATGGCTATAACTTATTTAAGAACTTTTCGAATGCTTTTTTAGAGTAATAATTTCTAAAATATATTCCCAGTCTCAAAACCCCGAGGTCTTTATGTTGATGAGTCTACTCTACTGCCTCGATCTGCTGAATATGTACAAGGCATTCTCTCTTCTGTATTCTGTTTGATGTTGCTTTTTTTCGTAGCAGATAAAACGGCTCTTCTCCATCTCTGAGTATGGTCCCAAGGGAGGTGGACGCCAGCAGCTTACAGAAGTTGTAGAGAATCGTTTTAATGAGCAGTTTCTGTTATGGCTGGATCTGTCTGCATGTGAAAAACACAGTGGTTCTCAAATGATGGCCCGCGGACCCCCGGGAGTCCGTGGAGCCTGCCGTGGGTGTCCGTGACAAAAACTCAATTGTCCTTTTTTGTCAGAACAAGAACCAATGTTAATCACTCGCTGTCTATTTTTTTCCTTAACTAGAATACTGCCATTTTGAATATTCGCCAAGTCTGTACTATGTTTTTAGTGAGGTGTAGCCTATACTCATTAAAGGTTAACCACATACTCTAAAAAAAAACCCTTTTGCATTTAAAGCAAATAACTACAACACAGATATGAAACTTTTCAAAATGTGGGGGTTCATTTCCTGAATTTTAAAACAGCACGGGCTCCGTAGACTTTTGTTAATTGAAAACTACTTGCTTAACAGATAAACGTAAGCAAACTTCTATTAAGTCTCTTTGTGTCTGCATTCCTGCAGACTTGGCTTCCATTATACCATGAAAAACCACGACACTCTGGGCGGGGTTACTCTTCGCGCGACAAAGTCTTTCGACAGTTCTTTCGAATTCTCGTAAAAGATGGCCATCAAATACGGAAAACCGGTGGAGAACACATAAACGGTTATTAGTGACGTTCTCAGACCTAATTAGATAAGCCCTTTCAGTTTAACCCAACACCTGTTTTTGTCCTGAGAGATAACGGGGTTTATATAAAGCTACCTTGTTGAAAGATAACAGAATCTATATAAAGACATCACACGGAAAGAATATATGTAAAGATGTTTAACTGAAAACTGTCAGAACGTACATAAAGTCGTCTTGCTGAAAGATAAAAAGAATTTGAATATCTCCATGTACAAAAAGAACAAAGACATCAAGTATACTATAAGTGTCTTCAGGCATTAGTTTTAAGCGGTCACGCGGAGAACACTAGGCCATTAATAGAATCCAGGGCATGACCCGAAATGGTACAGGAAAACTATCATATCACGAGCATACAAAGAGTATGGAAACATAAAGGCACAAACGACAACCTGTTTTAAAGCAGTGTACGGGGACAGCCCAGAAATATATATATTTTTTATGGTTGCAATTCTGGTAGATAAAGAGAGAATGGCAGTGACATGAAGATTAAACCATTCAAGCATATAAAAACAAGACAGCGTAGAAAGCGCTGTACACTGGCTGGATCAGTCAATCCAAGCGTTTCATCGGCGTCAGAGGATAACGAAGGGCGGTAAATCTGAGTTAAAGTGGAGAGGATGACTCAACTCCTGCCGACGAGTCGCCCGAACTTCCTGCTAAAACGGGCTGTATCTAAGATTGAAAGATTGCAACGGATTTACCGAAAAGGGCCCACTTCATTTTGGTAAAAAGATAAAATTCTTGGTACGTTTATCTCGACTAATCAAAGTGGTCGCATGGGAACGGAGCAGAGCACGTCCACGTCAAAATGTACAGCAAACAAGAAAATGCTGAAGCATCATCTTCAATCCGCTTGGAGCTGCGAGCTTCGTAGCCGATGCAGTGAGGATGCTGAGAATCATAACGACTTGGGAGCGGGTTATGGCATCCATACTCACTCCCCGAATGCGGCTGAGAAGCTGGGAGTGCGCACAAATATTTCTTCAGGCCTGTTATCTGGGGTACCAACGGAGATATGCAGCAGGGTCTTGATCAACTATGGTTCGCCCACCCAGAAACTAGTATGTCAGCTATGGGTCGCGGATTGCCAGACCGGATAGTGTTCTCACCCTCTTGATGAAACGTCACCACAATCATCAAAACAAAGCTGCGTGTTACCTCTGAAACTTTCCCCATATCAGACCAGAAAGCAGTTCGCGTAAACGTACTGGCCCTATGATCAAGGCTGTTTTTTTCTCTTATGTTTATGCATAGAACTGAACAACTACCATCTTACCTTCAGTATCTAACATAATGCGCAAGTACCTACATTTAATATGATAATGAATTTTTACAAAATAAATAAAGCTTCATTTCCTTGCATTTAAAATTTCTGCACTAGTCTTTATATAAGCTTAGACAGGTCAACATGAAAAACAAAATCTCATACAAATGTGTTCCTTCTAAACAGTCCAAGTGTGTTGGGTCATACAGTGTAAAAACACAGAAGAGATTCGTTAAACAAGACATTCGTTAAATGTGCCCTAAAAGGCAGCATCCATTACTTGCCCACTCAAACTCGAGTTCAGGCTCTCTTACGCAGCACTCAAAGCTCAAAGAATATAGAACTCTCGAGAAAGAATGTAGCCACAACGTAATAAGCGCCACAACAATAAAACTGCACGCAGACTAATAAAAACGTTATCACTGCAGTCAGAAATGTCTAGGCCTCCATACAAGAGTTCACATTCTTAAACTGACTTGTCGGATTAGGAGCTCTGATTGTTTTAATCAGACGTCTGGAATTCCTTTCTAAATTCCGCAATGTAAACGATATTGTGTTCGAATAAAAGGATAAATGGCTTTAGAGGCTTTTATCTTGGACAAAAAAAGCCGTTCCACGTGATTCCATAAAAAACTTCCATGTTCTAGATCACGACTTCATGTATCAATCAGTCAGCATTAAAGTATGTTCTAGATCACGACTTCATGTATCAATCAGTCAGCTTTAAAGTATGTTCTAGATCACGACTTCATGTATCAATCAGTCAGCATTAAAGTATGTTCTAGATTACGACTTCATGTAGCAATCAGTCAGCATTAAAGTATGTTCTGAGATGAGGGATACTCTCATCCAACTCCGCGTAACCAAAAAGCTGTCCTGAGATCCGAGACCTTTAAGTTCTCTATATCAAATATGATACTTCAACGGGAGCCAAGATGGCGCTAAAAGATCACAACATTTACCTACTTCCTCAAGTGACCCATCAAACAGGCTAGTTCAAACGAACTAATGAGGTTGACGTGTTGTATACCCACTCTAGTCTCAGCTGTACACGATGATTCGAACTTTTATCTGTTCGTATCATCAACTGACGTCACAGATCGATGTTAAAGACATTTCAATGTCATTAATCACCGCTGGTCGTCTGTCTTCTTCACTTTTGTTAACTATGTCAGTCGTTAGTGTCAAAAAACATGGGAAACCATCTGCCAGATACGTCAATACAAAGTGGAAGCAAAGCAATGTAAGTTTAAGGGATATATAGAATAGGGAATGTATAGAATCAGTCAGTCATTTGCATGTCCCTTGCGGAATTTTGCCTCCCTAACAGCTCTCATGTAGGCCTCTCGGTTGTAAGCAAGATGTCCTGCTGCTGATGCGTCAATCTGTAGATCATCAACGATGTCCTAAAGCCATCTTCGCCTTGGTCGTCCTCTCTTTCTTTTTCCCATTATGTACCCTTCCAAGACTGTCTTTTTCAAATTCTCATGACGTTTAATATATCCAAAATATTTAAGTTTTCTCTGTTTAATCTTCCTTACTAGCCAAACTATTAAGTTCTTGAAGTATGGATATATTTTATCTTTTTTGTGTCCATGATATTTGAAGGACTCTTCTGTAGAATTTACATTCAAAGGCATTTATGTGTTTCTCAGCTGTTTTGTTAAGTGTCCAGGTCTCACGGGCATATGTTGCGGTGGGAAAGATGCATGCCCTTAAAAATCTTATTTTTGTAGTTCTGTCTGTTCCTCTCCACAGCTTCTTTAGTTGTTTTACTTTCTGAAGAGCGATAGATGTCCTACTTTTAATTTCCCTCGTTGTATCTCCATTATTAGTTAGTAGTGATCCAAGATATTCAAATCTCTCCACTTCTTCCAATTTTTACTCACTGATACATATTTCAGCTGCCTTGGTTGTTTTGTCAGTTGTCATCAATTTAGTTTTCTTTGCATTAAGATAAAGGTTTTGCTCTTCACTATTCTTACCGACTGACATAATTAGCTTTTCCATTTCTTTTTTGTGTAGTTGACAGTAGTACTGTGTCATCAGAATATATAATTTCTGGTATTTCATAACCTCCAACCCTGACGGACCCCTTGTTTTATGTCAAACCTAGTTGTTGTTTCACCACTTATTCTTACTGCTGTTTGTTGTTCTAGATACAGCAGCGATATTAATTGTATCAAATGTGTTGGAAATCCCATTTTTACATTATCTCCTAAAGTTTCTGATCTTGTACACAATCAAATGCTTTTGAATAATTTATAAAAGATAAATATAGATTCACATTAAATTCTCTGCATTCCTCTATTATTTATCTTATGTTGAAAATATAATCTCTTGTTCCTCTTCCTTGTCTAAAACCAGCTTGGACCATATTGACTGAGTCCTATTTTCTTTCGAAGTCTACCCATTATAATTTTTTATAGAATTTTACTGGCATGACTAATCAAGACAACGGTTCCGTAGTTTGTGCATAATTTCAATTTATCCTTTTTCGGCAATGGATTAATACAGTTCTTTTCCAATCTCGACACAAATTACATTTAGCTTAGGCATGAATAGAATAGTCAATGTGCTTTTTTTTAACGTAAAGAACAGAATAATCACAGAACTAAGTCATCTTCAGTCGAATGGGGATTTTCATTAAAAAAAAAAAAAAAACAACCCCACTTTCGTGGCCCAGGCTGAATTTCGTGGAAGACCAACAAAATATAACCCAAGCAAGTCTTATAAAAATAACAATATTACTGTCCAAGATCTGTAGCAAGCAAAAACGACTGTGTTACAGAAAGCAAGGATGACTGGGTTACAGAAAGCAAGGATAACTGTGTTACGGCAAGCAAGAACGACTGTGTTACAGAAAGCAAGGATGACTGGGTTACAGAAAGCAAGGATAACTGTGTTACAGAAAGCAAGGACGTCTGTGTTACAGAAAGCAAGGACGACTGTATTACAAAAAGCAAGGACGACTGTATTACAAAAAGCAAGGACGACTGTGTTACAGAAAGCAAGGATAGAGACTCACGTTGTTGTGGTGCCTGCTAAGGATTTGCCAATATCTTTTGGCTGCAAGCTGCTAGAAGCGCCATTACAGTCCAACCTCAGTGAGATGCGACGGTGATTCTCACTGTCTTCAGACGCCAGGAGCTGGCAGTTACAAACTTTACAAGATTATTAACCAACTATAAGAAGTGAGATGCCATCGGCTGATAAGGACCGACAGACATACACAAAGACAGACAGATAAACAGACAGAAAGAGAGAGAGAGAGAGAGAGAGAGAGAGAGAGAGAGATGTCCTGAACCGGCAGAACGCTCTTATTAACTTTATTAAACACAATCCAGAACACACTGAATTCTGCAGTACTCCACTAACCACACGAGAGCGTTAATTTAGAAAACAAGTAAACCTGCCGCTGTGATGTTAAGTATGCCAGGTGTTCCTTAAACTCTTTTCAAGAACTCCCGCTTTAAGAGCACACAAGAGCTAGCTAGCCAATCATTCAAGTAACGTACAACAAGCATTTCATTTCTTTCACGATTATTTTTTTGTTTGTTTACTGTATACAGTTCTCCAAAAAAAGTCGTAAATCGAAATTCTCTTCCCCGTTCTTTCCTCTGTTAATCTCCCCCGTTACACGTTCTATATAGACCTGCTGAAGCCGGTTAACATACAACCAACATAAAGACAGCTTAACAGTGAGCTTATGTGTCACGTTTCCGGACATATGTCCATGTTTCCCTTTCTCCAGCCGTCACCATACATCCATATAACCGAACATACGCACAGCTGGCGTTGAAAACATAAAACCAAGAAATGATATAACACTGAAAGAACAGAAACACACCTTGCAATGAACTAGTGAAGAAAGTACGAAAGCTTCTGGGATGAAATCAGAAAAATTTTCAAGAGCTCATAAATCATCAAAATAAAATCTAATATGTAAAAACCTGTCTAAAAACCTGCCATAACATCCGGCTCTTAAAGTGGAGAAGATGACATTATACAAATGTTACTGTCATCTGACCTAGAGACTGGTCAAGAATGTGTCCTACCTATTACCTGGTTTCTCTTAACCAAGCTTTTGTGATAGCAACAAAAAAATGTGTTCTCCTTGGTAAGTGAGCTACAGAAATGGCTACTTCTTGTGTCTGCTTCGTAAAAATAAAACCACTGCCTGGATATGACGTACGTTCAACAAGCCATCGACTGTCAGGACTCAGTTCACAGATATAGGGACATACAGGAAAGTTAACATGGGGACATGCAGTAGCAGTAACAAGGGGACATGCAGTAATAAGGGGACATGCAGTAACAGTAACAAGGGGACATGCAGTAACAGTAACAAGGGGACATGCAGTAGTAGTAACAAGGGGACATGCAGTAACAGTAACAAGGGGACATGCAGTAACAGTAACAAGGGGACATGCAGTAGTAGTAACAAGGGGACATGCAGTAGCTGTAACAAAGGGACATACAGTAGCAGTAACAAACGGATACATAGCAGTAGTAACAAGTGGATATACAGCAGTAATAACAACGGGATTTACAGTAGCAGTAACAAGGGGACATACAGTAGCAGTAACAAGGGGACATGCAGTAATACAGTAGCAGTAAGACGGGGACATACAGTATTAGTAACAAGGGGATATACAGTAACAAGATGACATACAGTAGCAGTAACAAGGGGATATACAGTAGTAGTAACAAAGGTATATACAGCAGCAACAGTAAGAAAAAGTCGGTCTGAAATTCACGAAACAAAACTAGACAAATTAGGTTCATATTGTCTGTAACATGAAATTCGGATCAAACAACTATGGGAGCTGTAAACAACTATGGGACCTATAAGCAACATGTTTAGCGTAACAACATTCAGCACAATGAAGGACACACCATTCAAACAAAGGCAGAAATGTGACCTACAATTAGCACTGTGTTATTTACTGGACTATTTTATGTAGAAGACGCGCAATAAGATAAGCCTGATACCCTAGTGATAGTAGCACTGAAAACAAACACCCAACCCTGGATACATTAGAAGATATCTAATTACTGGGAATGTCGTGGTTTTCTATATCTGACTGAAACAACATCTGATTCAATATTGGGAAAAAGATATGAATATTATTACACGGTTATAGAAGAAAGCGGGCACGTCAATCGCCAGTGTTGTGTTCCAAATCCATCGCTGCAAATCTTCAGTCAAGTCTCAGGGCACTCTTCAAACCTCAAGTCAAGTCTTAAGACACGTGTAACAGATGTAAGTTGAATCTAATATCTATGGTCCAAATGTTAATGGGGTGACTACTGGTCTCATCTATGAGAGAGAGAGATAGAGAGGGGGGGAGAGAGAGAGAGAGAGAGAGAGAGAGAGAGAGAGAGAGACTGCAGCATGCACCAAGTCATGCATAGACTGTGTGACATGAAACACTAATATCACTTGACACAAACGAAAACGAAAGTTCCAAACAACGCAAGCCTCACGTAACACGAGGCGGCCCCTATACATCAGCCAAGTACCTGGTATTACAAAGTTGTGAAGACAAAGGGAAACTAATTAGCTAAGACGCAGTTTACATACCAATCCGACCTTCATGACTCAGTTCTGCGAAATCTTCTTCTTATCCTATTCACAGAGTATTGAAAGCAAAGGCATACTTTAATATTCTTCCCCTGAAGCTTATCAATACAAATAAGAGTTCGTAGGTGTTTACATGACGAAAAGAAAGCGTTTAAAGCGACAGTGTCAAAACGAAAGTAAATGTGAAGGACACACTGGAGAAAGAATAACCACGGAACACGCAAAGACTACAACAGTACTTCTCAAACTTTTTCAGCCTGCCGCCCCCTAGGTCTCTAGCGCCCCTATACAGCTGCCGCCCCCTAGGCCTCTAGCGCCCCTATACAGCTGCCGCCCCTAGGCCTCTAGCGCCCCTATACAGCTGCCGCACCTAGGTCTCTAGCGCCCCTATACAGCTGCCGCCCCTAGGTCTCTAGCGCCCCTATACAGCTGCCGCCCCCTAGGTCTCTAGCGCCCCTATACAGCTGCCGCCCCTAGGCCTCTAGCGCCCCTAAACAGCTGCCGCCCCTAGGTCTCTAGCGCCCCTAGAATACACATTTAAAAACCCACATCTCACTGGGTTATGACGCCTTCCTGCCGCTTCCTTTGCCCCCCTCAACACCCCCCTCCCCGCTTCCTGATATCTTTTAACAGCTTCAAGGAAGGGAGAGGCGTCGTCCACTTAAGAAACCATTAGGCTACAACAAAGACGCCAGCAATTAATAACATGCTACGATAAAACCAGTGGCTGATCTACCCGTTAACACTGAAAGACGTGGACGTACCAGCTGTGTGTTGGTCTGTGTGATACAAAGTCACAGCACAGACCACAGCTACATGGGAATCTGCCCATACTGTATAAAGGGATAGATGGTACAGGAAGGATGGGATGGGGGCCTTTACTCGGGTGGTGATTAATCTATCTCACCGGATAAAATACAGACCGGGAGTTAATGAGATGCAACAAAGGTGGGAGCAACGAGAATTAATACGATAAAGCTCAAACGAAAGAAGTAATAAGAAAGACAAAGGGAGATGTTGACAGGTAAGGAAGTATGCCGCTACGCTTTATGATTTGCACTATCTTCCGCCGGAAAGCGATTTATCTCCACGGAAAAGCCATAAGTCACTCAGACTAACTAATCTCCTCCTCACTTTGAAATGAGAGGCTTAATCTATACGAACCGCCGCTGGGTCTGGTCGCCATCTCAATACACAGTGAGAAAGAAACCACTGTGGTATGTGTGGTATTTACAGTATCAATGCTTGTTAAATATTCTCAGGTCAACTTCATAACTGGATTATGAATGTATGGTGCGACACTATATACAGGTATGAATGTATACATATATCACGGTAGGGCAAACCTGGCTCTATAAACGCCGTAGAAGTAGGCAAAATGTATGATATTAGTGCTTAAATGTGTCTGGACTAGCCGCTACACTTCACAGCTTCAGACTGAGCCGGGTACTTATTTCTACCAGTTGGGTGACTGGAACGCCTCCGGCTGGATTCGAACTACCGACTTTCCCTCCATCAGCGATGAGTGCTCTAACCACTTTGATATTCTAGCGCTCAAGCATTGAAGTAAATGAGGGCGATACTGGAATTATAGGACAACAAACCAGACTCACATACAAGCCTATTTTTAAAAATATCTTCTCGTGGTGCTTCTGTTCACCCTGTTCAATGGACCGTGATCAGCGTTGTCTTCCTCCGATGGTGCAGCATATGGAATATTTCTGGACTTAGAACCACTATTTAACCTAGCACCACTCAATATATTCAAAACCCGTGTTACAAAATCTTCAGTGCTGTCTCTGTTGTCGAGAAAATAAGTTATCAGTTACAGAGACATGGAAACAGACATGACCGAGAGTAAATAAGGGCCACCACAGAAGTATAACAACAATCGTGTTCCTACATATGTGCCCACCTGAATCCCAGGCAAACAGAAGGGAACGGACAGATTATTTTAGTTCGCTGAAAGTGTTCATCTTTTATTTAACAACAGTAAGGACAGGTTTGCGACAACCCCCCAGCCGCTATGTTCATATAATCCGCTAACATACAAAGCTTGGTCACGTGTGTAAAGTGAACACATGGGGAATTGGAAAGCACAGCGGGGGTGGGATATGCCAAGATCCGGTAGCAGCTGCGCCAGGATGGCGATGTGATATGGCACGCTGTGCCGTGAGACAACTATACGATTATTATGATTATTATTTCAGCCCGAATGTTCTTTTTTTGCCGGCGTTCTCGTGTCACCGAGATCCAAGCTCCTCTCTGCTATGTGACGCTTTCTGTGGCAGATGACCACAATAACAAGTTGTTCTTCACTCCCTCAGCTGTCCACCCACACCATGGGTCGATGACCCACCAGCAATGTTGAGTTAATTCAATGATCTTTAACAAAACGCGAAACACATTCTGACTGCCCCTACCTGAGAAAACTTGGTTGATGGAAGGCTCTGGTTGGAATCCTCACATCACATTGGACATTTCTCTCCCCCCCCCCCCCCCACACCAAATCAAAACAACAAAATAAAAGTTTTTGTAATAAGGACAATGCGTCCATACCCCGCCTATAAATTCTGATTTTCAAAAGCTCTAATGACACCACTGATCGATCGTTAAAGTCAAGGACATCATCAATCTTGCTGGTCGTCTGCCTTCCCGACAGCCACGTTAATTATACCATCGCTACTGTCCGGGCCTCGAGAATAGCTAGCGGGAACAAGTGAACTCGGCCTGTCTGTTGCATAACGTTAGTGGCTGCTGGTCCGCGCAAGGTGACTTCAAGTTACGCTGTAGCAGGCTGTCGACATTCCGTGAGGGTGAATGTACTCTGCGTTTGTACACACGACACACAGTGTACAGTTTCAAGTGCAACACGATCGTACAGTCCCGTGAAAACGTACTCTGAACCACTTGTTTAAATCTACGTTTTATAAGGCGGGATTTGACTTCATGAATAATCGTTGTCCCCTCCCACTTTCCTCACTCTTTCTATCTTTTTGAAAAACTGAACCATACACCTCTTGTCTACCTTCTATCACTAGAACCAGTTTTACCGCAGTCGTCATTTCTCTTATCTCTCACCAATGAATGTTAATCTAGCGCCTCTGGACAGCAAAGCCTGCCACATCAGACCATCCTGCAATGTCTGTACATGGAAGGGACAATCTGACTACCTCGTGGAGGCTGATACCACGAGTAAAGGGGACTTCATGCATCTCTTCATTATCACACATAATAGTGAACTTGAATTCCTGCTGGTAAAGATTCTAAAAACAGGCGCGCGCGCACACACACAACTCCACTACCAACGGCATCAGACTGAGCTTCTTCCTATTATATTTGCACAAGTTGAATGTGTGGTTAAAAAGTCATATGCAACAGTTTTCAATTCATATTTAGTATTCCCTTTTATATGTTTGCACTAAACTGATGATGAATGATTGGGTTTATAGACTGATGATGAATGAATGGGTCTGAATGAAATGTAAGAGATAACAGACAGAAAGTCAGGCTGGGCCTGCATGCTCGATTCTTCATTCTTTGAAAATGTAGTCTGCTTCTTCGTGTGTTAGCTTGGCCAAAGAGGCGCGGCAGTTGTTCTCTTCAGTAAGCACCGAATCTTGTGTGGTTCTGGCTAACTGGTCCATATAATACTGTTGTTATATGTAACATCTCACAGGTAACTTGGTTAAAAGTATTTTGTTCACTCCTACAGGTAATGTTGGATCCGCTATTTTCTGTCAGGTTCAGCCACGGCTATTTTCTGTCAGTTTCAGCCACAGCTATTTTCTGTCAGGTACAGCCACAGCTATGTTCTGTTAGGTTCGGCTACAGCTATTTTCTGTTAGGTTCAGCTGCAGTTATTTTGTTAGGTTCATCTGCAGCTATTTTCTGTTAGACTCAGGCTACAGCTATTTTCTGTTAGCTTCAGTTACAGTTATTTTCTGTTAGGTTCAGCTGCAGTTATTTTCTGTTAGCTTCAGCTAAAGTTATTTTCTGTTAGCTTCAGCTACGGCTATCTGACGGGCAATAAGTGCTATTAACCCTTTCAGTCCTGAAGTATTTTCCAGGCTGTGCCAAAAAACTAAAAAATGTTGAGAAACTTCGGTAGATTTTTTAAAAAGCTACTCTATAATTTTGATATATGGGTTGGGTTAGAAATGTGCTACATTTATTGTGTTCAGATTTGTGTCTAAATGCCACCATGATCACTGATTTGCACAGGCTTGCAAGATCTACCATCCCCGTCAATGACGTTCTGAATTTAAAAAAAGAGTTAATCTTGTTTCTGGTGTGATTCTGCTCGTGCCTCCACATAAAAAAAGAGATTTTTTTACACGCATAATCAAGCTTTGCTTTTGTCTTTATTTCACTTATTAAAAAACAAACTTCCGCACCATGCACTTCCTGTGTATTATCTTGGGCGCAGGTCTACAACTAGACCGCCAAATTTTTAACAACTAAACTCGCTAAAGTATGGCGAAAGAACGCCTCAAACTCACTGTCTCTATATTATCAGCTAGTCCGCTAGGCTGCTTTCTCCAGGTTTTAAAACTGTCTCCCCGAAGCAGCTTCTTTTAAACAGGAGATAAGATAACTTGAACATTGAAAACTGTGATCGATGGAACAATGTCAGGGAAACTTCTGGGTCAAAGTCATCAAAATCCCGAAAAGATCATGACAGTGGCAATATTTTTCTTACCAAGGACCTGGAGAAAAACACAAAACTTTCTCTCTGATTTACGAAACAAAGCGCTGACACTAAAACAAAGCTCAGGTGCTGCGACTGTCAGAAGGTCTCCCTTTAGCTACAAGATAAAGCTTTTGGCAGCTGATGCCATTGTGATTGGACTCCTTCCGTACTTGTTTAGTCTTTGCTGAATTTTGGACCATCAAAACAGAAATGTCCAGTGTTTCTTCCTCAACGTCCAGGTCAAGAGTTATGACTGTTGATGATTCTGTTTAAATGCTTATTAAGAACAACAGTTTGCTTGTAGCTTTCTCTGTCCACCCACTGTCCTTTCGTCTGGTCCCAGTTTTATCATGTGTTTGTTTATGGCACGTTAAGTATTTCTACTGTCTGAGATTCACCCATCTGTCACTGGTGCGAACTAGCACACGCAAATGTCAGGTGTGGGGTATATGAAACGCTGTATGGGTCCCTTGATGACAGGAGATGTAGGGATCCACTGAGACTAGTTGTTAGCCCCACTTGGAGTAGACATGGCAGACACAGGTGCACAAGGAAACGAATATTTCAGGCGGAACTTTCAGGTGCAGGAAGTACATGTACGCACACACACACACACACCGGGCGGTGCCCCGAGGGGGAGAGGGGGAGGGTTGAGGGGTGGTTAGTGCACTCGCCTACCGATCAGAAGATCCAGAGTTCGATTTGCAACTCGCCTACGGATCAGAAGATCCCTAGTTCGATTTGGCACTCGCCTACAGATCAGAAGATCCCTAGTTCGATTTGGCACTCGCCTACAGATCAGAAGATCCCTAGTTTGATTTGGCAATCGGGTGAAATTTTTTTTCGGACCGACCGGCACCGAGGTTAACCCAGTCTCCAAAAAAATAGGCACCTGGGTTTCCCCCATGTGGTGAGGGAGGGGGGGGGGGGGAAGAGGCAGCAAGGACAGGTGCTAGTATCCCTACCTCAAATGCTGTAGCGGTCTATAAATGTGAAGGCACTAACACTTCACACACCTACAGTGTGCAAATGTCACGCGACATAGATTTTATTTTAAGGCTGTATCCAAGGGTACGATGCTGGATGAAGAACTGTTCTTTTTTAATCCCAGTAAATTAAGTACCCCAGGAGATGATGATGATGAACTCATATGTACTCTAAAACAAGCGGTATAGTTACCATGGCAATATCTTTGCTTATCGAAACACCGGTATTCGGAGTTGAAGAAGGAAGGTTAGAGATAAAAGTACAATAGTCCGGAATACTCTGCGCGGCTTCGTGAGCATACGCACTGGTCTGCACACGGCACTGAATGACACGAAGTGAATGGCAAACGAACTAGATAATGTTAGACCTGCAATTCTAGAACCGCACTGACTGCCGATCAAATCTTACAACGTGATAGATTTAATGTGTATTTATTACTTTAAGCACTCTTGTTCTACTACTAAAAAAAAAAAAAAGTTCTCAAGAACTTTAATGAAAAATATGTGCATTTTTCCCTCTACATATTTGTCATTAAAGTTCTTGAGAAATATGTAGAGGGATAAAATGCACATATTTTTTTTTTACCAACGTCTATTAAATCATACACCTTACACCGGCAGTAAAGCTACTAAAACTGGTTACCGGTAAGCCTATACAAATAATAAACAAATCTTAATAGCAAGCAGTAGTAATAACTGAAAACGTAACGTACTGCACATCTGGTTAACATTTTTGACTTTCCGGTTGTGATATAACATCTTACATCCTTCCCGTGCTTGGTAGTTCGCCACGTTTTCCTGTTTTCGGCGAGCTTTTCAATGGATTTTATGCCTACTAAACTGGCCTCTCTTAACATTGTCCTCTTTAGAGTTTCATGTGGTCGACCTCTTTTTCTTCGGCCTGTTGTGTCCACTTGATAGCTTGTTCTGAGATTCTCTGACCGTTCCTCCTCACCAAAGACCGATATATGTCCATCTTCTTTTTCTTATCACCCATGAGACTGGTTGTTGCTCGCTTATCTGTTTTATTTCTGCATTGCTCTTGAATTCATTTCACTTGATGCCGAGTATTTTCCTTAGGCATTTGTTTTCAAAAGAGTCTAATTTCTTATCTGTTTCTTTAGTTATTTTCCAGCTTTCACATGCATAAATGAGAGTGGATATTACAATTGAATTGAATAATCTTAACTTGATTTTTGTGCTTATAACTTTTGAATGCCATGTGTTCTCAAGATTCTTGAAGCTCAATACTGTTTTTGCAATTCGAATTCTAACTTCCTTTCTGGTGTCACCATCCTGGCCTATGTAGCTGCCAAGGTATGCAAAATGGTGTACTTCTTCAACAGCTGTTCCTTCTACGTATATTTTTCCTTCTTGATTAATGAGAATTTTCAGTATTTTTGTTTTGTCCTTGTTAATTTCAAGTCCTATTTTACCGGCCAGAGAAGACAGGGTATCTGTATTTTCGTGCATCGAATTCAAGTGATTAACATGTGATTTAAGAGCAACCCATTAAATTAAATCGTCAGTCTAACAAACACTTAGAACATTAGAAAAAAGTAACAGGCAATGTCAGAAAAAAGTAACAGGCAATGTCATATATTCTTATTTCTGATGTCAGTAGCGGATGTGGTTATGTTTTGAAGCAGGTGGTTGTCAGCATGTTCTGAATGTCACTGAGCATCGTTCTGGGCGGCGGGTTCTCTCACGGTTGATACTGCCAATATTTGGTTGGCGTAATCGGCCACAGTAACAACAGAGCATGTTTGTGCTGCGCGGCTCAGTCTCTCTCAGCTTGCGTCTTCTGACTTCTGTTTCCAGCATCCATATCTCTCTTCCCCTTCACCCCCCCCCCACAAAGCAAATAATCTAGTTCCCCACTGGAAGTTCTCCCCTCTCTCTGTGGCACAGTATTTGACCATAGTCCATACGGTCAAAGTTTTGGAAGAACTTCCATTTAAGATACAACCTAGCATGCTTAATAATATTTGATTTGGTGGAGCATCAGGAGAGTCCATTCAGGGCAAGAAAACCAAACAAGCATGGTCTCTGTGTTTTCAAGCATTAGAAGAATTTATGCTTGAAGTTCTGGTATTTATTTTGAAGATTTTTAAAGACAAAATTGAGAAATTGTTCTCCTATCTCTTTTGAAAGCTTCATGTGGCTGGTTCTCATTGTTACTCCTTATAAACAGTCAACTAAACCATTGTATTTTTTGTACTTTTGTCACTGAAGTAGTTGGTTTACCCTTCTGTCTGTTTTGCTGGGTATTAATTTTTATTTAACTCCTTTATCAAACCTTTCTTTTAAGACAAGCCCAGTAAACATTCCTGTTTACTCCAGTAGTATAAATTAACTATGCAATTCTAATGAAATAATGAAAAAAAAAAAACTGTGAGGAGGGGGTCTTGTACTAGCCATAATAAAGTTGAACAATGAAAAAGCAACACGCACCAATATGTGTTAACCCTGACTGATTACATATTTAAAAATGAATGGAATAAAAAGAGAAGATAATTTCACGTATTAAACATAATGAAGAAATGATAAAATGCACCATGGAGTATTGGAAGAAAGCTGCCAGTTAAGGCAGAATTTCAAATACCAGAGCAAACATCCTAAACATTAAAACTTTATCAATGAATGCAGCACCAGCAATACCAGCTATACAACATTTTATCACAGATGTTTCCCCTGTACAAAAAATGCTTGGAAAATGTAGCAATAGATCCGCTCATTATAGGCAAAATGAAAGTGGTTTGGAATCCAGCAGACTGCACAAATAGGGTGAATACTAAATGTACTGTATGAACAATAAATGAATCAGTTTGTTTTAAAAGGTGATAAAATGAAATACACTAAGTGTCTGAGAAGAGTTCTTTAATTAAAAATATATAATAAAGAGAAGAAATCAATGGTAAAAGAAGCAGTGGCCTGCAAAGGAAGAAAATAACACACACACACACACATCAAGACACATAAAAGATTATCACAAGCAGATCTGAGGTCTGGGTACTCAAATACATTGTAATCTGCCAGAAGCAGACAAAATCATGGGCCACAGATGTTAGATGGACTTCAGAATCTTATTTTAACTGAAGTATACTACTCATTACAGTAAAGTGGCCAAACAGTCAAATTCAGACTGATACCCAGTCAATGCTGATTAAATAGTACCATATATATACTTTTTTAAAATGTATACTAAAGTAGAGATAAGCCAGCTGCAATATATGTCTTTCTAATGACCTACACTGAGTTAGAAACAGATCAACTAAACTTTTTTGAGAGTGGAACTCAAAAGATACACATTCTGACATTTGTTGAAGCAGTTAAAAGTGATTACATAAGGCTTATAAATGGACACAAGCCTGGAAAATGTAGAAATGGACATCATTACAAGTAAAATATATACAAAGACTTCTTTAGTGATAGCAGAATAAATGTCTAGGGGCAACTTACTAAGATAAGACAAAGCAATGGTTGGACTAGAAACTTTTCCAAATTGGGTGGCTACATGTATATGTAAAATGATGGGAAAAGAAACAAAAAAATATAAGAGTTACATTAAGTTAAGGGATAATGACTCTATGATGTATAAATGGGAGTTTAATATATAAAATACTTACATTCTCTCCAGTCCCTTTATCCACTGCGAGTTTAACTTTACCATAAGTTCCTTCACCTAAAGTTTTCAATAAATGGAACCTGTTCTTAAGATTCTGTCTCTGATGGTGTATAAGGGGCCTGCTACCATTATTAGTAGTTCTCTTAATGTTTCCACCTGCATCAGTGGACTGCATATAACAGTTCTTCTTTGTGTCATGGCAGGACGCACTAGCCCCGGTACCTGTTGTTTCATGTACCGTATTTCTAAAATTGACGGGCAGTGAATTTGTATCATGCTGGTGCTGTCGTCGACTTTGCTGTTGGTGTGATGATATTCTTGTTTCAAGTCGGAGCCTTGGTGGCTTGCTGCTAACTGGCATCTGCCTTCGAAGACGAATATCTACTCCTGCACTGGACATGCTGTTGTCATTTGTTTGCTTATCTGTCTCGCAGTGCAGATGCATCTGACAATCACTGACATCAGCCTGAATCACTGTTCGTCACTACACTTGCGATCTAAAGCACCACAAGTTACACCAGATCCAGCACAGGTAAATGTGCTGGAATAACGCCTTGTATTACATTTAACACTTTCGAATTCATTTTGCCTGTATGAATGAATTAACACACCGAAAATAAAGTTTTCTTTTATAAAATCACAAAATGTGTTAATAATCCTTATTATTTCCTGTTCCGTTACAACTTGCTACCAACTACACCGGCTTTAACTATGATATGCTAATATTCAGTCAAATCTACCTTGATGTGAACGCAATTCACTGTGTTTGAAAGTCATGTTCCTTCACCTTTTATCTTTACAGAGGGTCTCCATACATCCGACCCGCTCATCGAGACTACAGTACACAACTATTCCC
Organism: Achatina immaculata; assembly: GCA_009760885.1. Lineage (NCBI taxonomy): Eukaryota > Metazoa > Mollusca > Gastropoda > Stylommatophora > Achatinidae > Lissachatina > Lissachatina immaculata. Next base: position 33,087,191 of record CM019704.1, read on the forward strand.
GTGGCCCTTCTGATTTCAGCAACTGTGGGGCGGAGTTAGCGCTGGTTCGTTCGGTTAGTCCCTCTTTCGTCTCATCACGCAGATTCGCCACCATGATTCGTCAACATTCGGCTGCTAAGACTTCGCCCATACATCCGGCTCTTTGCAATCAAAAGACTACGCTAAAAAATAGTGCACAATTCTATAAATTGTTATGTTACCAAAAAATTTAAAAAAAAACATTTCACAAAGTGGTGTTTAAATGATTTATGACAATAGTTAGCATTTATTGTTTCGAATGGAGTCTTTTAGAGCCTGTTATACAGCGTAAGAATACAAATGTGTTTCATTCAAGGGTTACAGGAATACCAACTCCTTAACACCTGTCAGGAGCAGCTGTTCCTGGTAAATGAGTACCCAACAATAACACAAACCCGATTTTATTCACGGGGTCGCATTTCTGGATCATGCCTATGAACACCACACATCACTAATTTTGTTCATGCCATAAAAAATAAAGTCGTAATTGCAGCTTCAAAGTTAGAAGCTGGTTTATTTATTTATTTTTTGTTTGTTTAAATTTACTGTATGGAAAATTACCAATTAACAGGAGGAGAAAAACATGGCGCAGTATTTACTAATGGTTTTAGAGCCGTAACTTAAAACAATTTCAAGTGCAGCATTTAAAGCTGTTTTACCCCCTCTGTTCATCTTCCCTTTTCTCTATCGGAAGTGCTATTAAAGAAAAGTAGTATTTAAAAATGCTCTGTGCTGTAAAATCTGGAAAAGCGGAAGTTAGCCCAGGGACTGGAAACGCTCAATTTACATAACTCTGCCCAAGAGAGGGATCTAAAAATGTGAATGAACTATAGAACTATCGCGCTTATAAGTCGTGCAAGCAAGATATTGCTACGAAACATACTGAAAAAGGATAGAGGGGAAAATGGAATAAGAAATGCGTGAAGTACAAGCGAGTTTCAGACTAGCAGAGGCACTAGAGACCATACATTGAACATAAGGGACGACCTCGCCGTAGATGGGCTCGGAAAGTCTGAATGTGTCACTGCAAGACGCCGGTCAACTTGGGTAAAACTATTGCATTCAGGAGGCTCTGAGAGGGGCAACATTTTGGAAAGGACATGCCACATGAAAGAAAGTGTTTAAAAACATTCAGATTGATAATAATAACTTATTTGGTGTTAATACTGATAATACTTATTATAAATGAATTCAGTAAATACGGACATAGAGAAGGCACTACTAATAATAATAATAATAATAATAATAATAATAATAATGAAGAAGAAGAAGAAGAAGAAGAAGAAGAAGTGATTAAATTCTTCTGTATAAATATTTCAAAAAATATTTCGACAAATTTAGATTTTCAGTTAATCACTACATGGGCTACGATATAATTTATTTAAAAAACACAGCTTTTAAAATGCGATCCAAAAGTGAGTGTCTTGGCTTTACGGTAGTGGATCTAGTTTTTCTCTAGGCGAAAAAAAAACTTTTTTCTAGCCGAAAATAAAAAATATTTCTTTAATTAATATCGATACTACTGCTGATGCTACAACACCACCCGCTACTACTACTACTACTACTACTACTACTACTACTACTACTACTACTACTACTACTACTCTCTGAACCTTAAGTGCCCAGGGCACATGGGGCTTCCGTAAGGGTTTTCCACAAATGCCTGTCCTTCGCTTTTTGTCTGCTCTTGCCCAGGTGAGCCCTCTATTGCTCAACATCCTTTCTGTTGTTCTTCTCCATGTCTCTTTTGGTCTACCCTTACTTCTGTTCCCCTGTGGTGTCCATCTTAGTGCTATTTTTGGTAGTGAGTTGTCAGTCATTCGGAGCACATGTCCCAACCATCGCCAGCGTCTTTCCTCAATACTACTACTACTACTACTACTACTAATAATAATAATAATAATAATAATAATAATAATAAGAAGAAGAAGAGAGCTATATTCATAGTATTTAAAGTAATATTAATTAATTTTAATCATTTTACAACAGCGAAATAAAAAAAAAGCTTTGCCTACTTCCTGATAGAGTAACAAACTGCAGATGACCAGTCTGTGCATTGTTTATTGCTATATTTTAGAGTTCCAGACCTACGTATACACATAGCTATGCTACTGCTCTATCAACAACTGCCAACTTTAGCTTTGACCCTGGAAGCTGGCTGAATAAGCGGCTCTTCTCACCCCTTTGATATAAAAAGAGGGTAAAGGTTATGTCATGCAGGTATTCAGAGGATATTGTGTTAAGTGCCCACATCTTCCTTGGCCTTTCACCACGCTAGAGGGTGACATGATCTGCATCAAACCTTTCACCACGCTAGTGGATGATGTGATCTGCATCACGCCTTTCAGCACACTAGTGGATGATGTGATCTGCATCACGCCTTTCAGCACGCTAGAGGGTGATGTGATCTGCATCACGCCTTTCAGCACACTAGTGGATGATGTGATCTGCATCACGCCTTTCACCACGCTAGAGGGTGATGTGATCTGCATCACGCCTTTCACCACGCTAGAGGGTGACATGATCTGCATCAAGCCTTTCACCACGCTAGAGGGTGATGTGATCTGCATCAAGCCTTTCAGCACGCTAGAGGGTAACATGATCTGCATCACGCCTTTCAGCACGCTAGAGGGTAACATGATCTGCATCACGCCTGGCCGCCTCTCCTTCCCCGCTCTAGAAGTAGCCAGGTACCCGTAGCTGGTGTGACTGGGGGTGCCTCCACTGATCTTCGCAATGAGAGACTAATGCTCTAACTAGTTCACCACTCCAGCCTTCGTCCTTTTGATGTGATCAACTATTAAAAAGTGGTTTTTTTTCCTAATATATTTTAAATTTCTCTAACAGTTTATGACAATCACACGATTAGTCACAGAAATTAAATTCTTCCTTTGGGATTTTTTTCATTGCTGACCCCGAAGAACTCAGGCCCCAAGGGCCCCCTATAGATATGACGTAACAGGGAACGTATAAGATACGAAGGTTGGAAAAAAACTGCATATCATAGGAAGAAGAATCATAGGAAGAAGAATCATAGGAAGAAGAATCATAGGAGGAAGAATCGTAGGAGGAAGAATCATAGGAAGAAGAATCATAGGAAGAAGAATCATAGGAAGAAGAATCGAAGGAGGAAGAATCGTAGGAAGAAGAATCATAGGAAGAAGAATCATAGGAAGAAGAATCATAGGAAGAAGAATCGTAGGAAGAAGAATCATAGAAAGAAGAATCGTAGGAGGAAGAATCGTAGGAAGAAGAATCATAGGAAGAAGAATCATAGGAAGAAGAATCATAGGAAGAAGAATCATAGGAAGAAGAAACCCGCACTATAATATCTATTCTCTTACTTCTTCTCCTTCGTGAACACAGATTCTCTTTGTGCACTGAACACAAGGAAAATTGGACACCAACATCATATCCTCTATGTGCCTTCAAGCTATAATAGGGGACATTTACATAAAAATAGGACCACATATCGTCACGTGTTGCAGTTTTATAACCTTTTTTTTTTCTCAGATTTATTGATCTTACACTATTTCCAGTTTATACACGTTATAAATTGTGATTAATTTCTTTAGTGTTCGCTGCAGAACATTACTAAAGAGGTGAAAAGACGAATATGGAAATGGCTGGGCCACATACTACGAATGAAGTAAACAAGACACCCCTATACCTCTATGGCTTGGACACTTCAAGGAAAACGAAAGAGGGGCAAGCCATCAGGAGACATAGACGCACACAATACAGGAAGAACAAAAGGAAGTTGGAAAGACATATTTTGAAGCGTCCTGATTTGCCCAAGACAAAATTGGCTGGAGAAACTTTGTTGATGCCTGATAAACCATTGGAGTACAGAGGACTGATGATGACGATAGTTGCAGAACATTTTGTTTGTTTGCTATTAGATTATCTATTTTCGGTTTGTGTTCTCTCTCTCTCTCTCTCTCTCTCTCTCTCTCTCTCTCTCTCCTTCTCTCTGTCTTTGCAGACTTCAATGTTCTCTCAGAACTTGCATACCTAAAATGCCATATTAACATAGACAAACATAGTCTAACTGTGGAAGAGATGCTTGCCAGTCCTAGCATCTTAGACAGTAGTCACGATTTGTGTTGGTTCAAGTATCTTAGACAGCAGTCACAATTTTTTTAATTCTAATATCTTAGACAGCAGTCACGATTTGTGTTAGTTCTAATATCTTAGACAGCAGTCACGATTTGTGTTGTAGCTGTTTCTAAGCATTATAGAATAGTTTCTAACCTCGTGTGTGGATGATTACGTGGTTATGACAGTTCCTCTACTTTTTGTGATAAAATAATTAGACCTAACTCTGGGGGAAAAAAATGGAAAAAGGAACTAAAAAAGTGATATTTAGGTAGCAGTCGATATCGCACCGGTACTATCGCACTATTAGTAATTTCTAAGAAATTTTATATGTCGCACACACGATGAGTCAATTTCAAAAGAAAGAGAGGACGACCAAAGCGATGATGGCTGCAAGACACAGTTGATAATCTGTGAATGAATGCATCAGCAGCAGGGCATCTTGCTCACAACCAAGAGGACTACAAGAGAGCTGTTAGGGAGACAAAGTTCCGCAAGGGACATGGAAATAACTGGCTGACTGACTGGTGAGTCAGTTATGTTGTGCATAACAAGTGGCCAAAGACTGTTAAACATAAAAGTAAAACGATAAACAAGTATCATATAAACCCGTGTGTGATAAACAGGAAATAGTGGTGCGGTCGTCAGAAAACCTAGAACAATTCTTGGTTACTAAAATATGTCGATGACGGAGGAGCGTAGTATACCACTAAAATAAGTGTAGACGCACAGATCTAGAGAAGTATGTACTTGTATACAGATGCTTCGATTTTGTTTATGATACGTCCTTTTCAGAACGTTGTCCCTTTCACAGCCCCCTCCCCCTCCCCCAATACAATAAGGTCTTGCGCAAGTTGGCCGGCGCTTTGCAGTAACGTATTCAGACTTTTTGTGATGTCCTGAGTCCATCTGCTGCGAGATCGTAGCTTTTCTCGTTTGCCAGGCACTATGCCTTCTACTATCAGCCTCTCCAACCTGTCGTGTCTCTTGATGTGGCAGAAGTATCTCAGCTTTCTAATTTTTATCGTGGTAACGAGCCAGTTTTCTGCGACACCTAATCCATCAATATGTCTTTATTTGGTTTTCGTTCTATCCGTGATATTCTAAGTGCCCTTCTGTAACATTTCATTTCAAATGCTATTATTCTCTTTTCTAGTGATTTGTTCAGTGTCTATGTTTCGCACATGTATATTGCCACTGTGAATATGCAAGCTTTTAGTAAACATAACTTTGTTTGTTTGTTTGTTTGCTGGTACCTTGTCACATACTCTTCATTTGTGCTAGTTTATGTGAAATTCTTCTTTTGATTTTCACTGCACAGTTGCCATTGGTGGTGATGATTGAACCTAGATATTCGTATTTATTTACGTTTTCAAGCTCTTGATGGTCCAATGTAATTTTGGGTTTGCTTCTCATTTTATCGGTTATTATTACTTTGGTTTTGAGCTTCGCTGTGTCATTTGGCTGAGAGAATCAACTGCTGCAGTCCTTCTGAGCTGTTTGATAGAAAAACAGCATAATCAGGGTTTCTAATTTCTGGAATCCGATGACCTCCGATGTTAAAACAGTCAAATTCAAATGTTTCCTGATCATCTCTTACATTCCTCGTGATGTTTTCGGCGTAGATGTTTAGACAGGTATGGATAAAGGATACACCCCTGTCTTTGTATAAAATCGGAAAAAAGTAGGAGCAGCTTTATTACTTAACGATTACAAAGTTGTGACGTTTCGGCGTGAGCCTTAATCATACAAAAACATACAGGACGAAGAAATAGAGAGAGGAGATAAAGTATAGATTCACATGAATACTGTTTAAAAAAAAATTTTTTTTAAAGGAGTACTTAGCTGTAAATTGCAAGGTGTGGCTTGTCCGGTGGTGTGTGTCAGGAATGGATCTGGTAGGACGTGGAAATTGTTTAAATAGAGACCTGTGACATGTGGTCGGTGGGTTGTAACTGGGGGTGGTGGATGGGGAACCGGGGAGGGGAGAGAGAGTGACGCACTACTGGCCTAGCTGGGAGAAATTGAAACAGGTGATTGGGGAAGAGGGGTTGCAGAGAAGAGGGGTTGCAGAGAAACTGTCTTACTCTCTTTTCTACGTCAAACCAGCCGGATGTTTCGGCATTTACCTTCACTGCTACAGATGCTTCATCCAATAAAAATTTACTCTTTTGTAATATTATGGAAGACATTAAGCACATTTAACACTATTATTATTTTAACGACAGATTCACTTTGTGAAAAATATTTTTTACGACTTCTCCACAAGGGCCATCACTTCTACTGACCGTGTGACGGAAGTTGGATTTGCTCTACTTCCTGTCAGGAAGATGTTTTGATAGAACAAAAGTTAAACCCTGGTTTTACTGCATTTTTTTGGTCTTGTTTTTGATGCTGTGATTGTAGGTTAGACTCCTTCATTCTGGATATTGGTATAGACTTAATGTTTTAAAATTTAATCAAACTGAGCAGAATTTGACCCCCATAACAATTATATTGTGCATGTTTTGATTCGTGAATTGTGAACTGCGACATCATCTGTAGATATATTTGCTGCAGCGATCTGGTAAAATATACTATTAACAGGCCACGCAGTAAGTAAAGGAATGTTGAAAATATTGAACATATTCTTATGTTTATTATTGTATGCTGTTCGCCTTTAGATCACCGAGTGGCCATATCTTTTGAGTATCACTGTGTTTCGTGTCGTGTTTCTTTAGAGAGATATACCATTTCAGTTTACGTATTTTCCACGACTTGCAGAAGCTGAATCTTAATTATCATAAATATTCTCTTTCTCCAAGCTGTTTTTTTTGGAGTATTTTGTGATTACTATTCTGGAATCATATAACTTGGCATCTTCACTTTCAGACAAGCTACAGCAGGAGAAAGGCAGTCTGGTTAGCTGAGTGGTTAGACATTCAGTTTACTAATCCAGTAGTACTGGGTTCAAGTCCCAGCAGTGGGATTTGTTTCTAGTGCCCATCAAAAATGCCTTGGGGCCCACCCGGCTTCAAGAAATGGGTACCAGAGAAATCTGGGAAGGTAAGTGTAGCCAGGAGTGATACTGACCACATCAGACTTTCATGTGCCGAGGGGCTTGAAAATACGGGCCTAACACCATATCTGCAGTAGGCCTTAGTGGCGTGGAAATGGGAATTTGACCTTTACCTTGAGAAAAGATGAGTAAGTAAAGATGTGAATAAAACAGGTTTTAAAAAAGAAGTTGAAAGTTTGACACATAAATTGAAAATGTGTTCCAAATGGCTGATTATGATTCTTGCAGAGTGCAAATTTACTTTATCAGCTGCTGAACATCTTCATATTTGATTCATGCTTATTTTGTAAAGTAGACTCTACATTGTATACCATTAATTTCCAGACAACAGTCTGCAGTGATTGAATCATGGGTAAAGAAAAGCCAGGTTTTCTTTCACCAAAAGCAATAGCCAATCGCATCAAAGCAAAAGGTCTTCAGAAACTGCGATGGTACTGCCAGATGTGTCAGAAGCAGTGTCGAGATGAAGTAAGTTTTGGGATCTTATCTTATGTCCTTCCTGTCACATAGGGCTCTCTAGGTAGTTTACCAATTTTTCCTGTCCTCAGCGAGCTTTTCAACCTCATCAAGGGATTTTATGCCTACTAATGTGGCCTCTCTTATCAGTGTCCTCTTTAGAGTTTCACGTGGTCTACCTCGTTTTCTTCGGCCTGTTGTGTTCCACTTGATAGCTTGTTTTGGGATTCTCTGATTGTTTCTTCTCATCACGTGACCAACATATGTCCATCTCCTTTTCCTGATCACTCATGAGACTGGTTGTTGTTCGCTTATCTGTTTTTTTTCTGCATTGTTCTTGAATTCGTTCACTTGATGCCGAGTACTTTCCTTAGCCATTTGTTTTCAAGAGTCTAATTTCTTGTCTGTTTCTTTAGTTATTTTCCAACTTTCATATGCATAAATGAGGGTGGATATTACATTTGAATTGAATAATCTTAACTTGGTTTTTGTGCTTATAACTTTTGAATGCTATATGTTCTCAAGATTCTTGAAGAGTGATGGTGCTTTTGCAATTCTAACTTCCCTTCTGGTGTCACCATCATGGTCCATGTAACTGCCAAGGTATGTAAATTGATTGACTTCTTCAACATCTGTCCCTTCTATGTATATTTTTCCATTTTGATTAATGGGAAGTTTCATTATTTTTGTTTTGTCCTTGTTAATTTCAAGTCCTATTTTGCTAGCCATTAAAGACAGGCTATCTGTTTTTTCTTGCACGGAATTCACATTGTTACTGATAAGAGTTATGTCATCAGCAAAATTAAGATATTCTAGTTCAGTCCCATGTACCCAATCAATACCTGTGTTACCTGTGCAGCATTTTTACATTATGAAGTCTGTTGCAATTCCAGAAGGCAAAGGCGATAGTGTACGTCCTTGTTTTCCGCCTGTTTCAGTCTGGAACCATTTGCTCATCCCTTCTTCAGTTTTGACTGCACAAACATATCCATTGTAGAGGTCCTTAATGATGTTGACAATTTTAGATGGTAGTTTGTATAGACTTAAAATTCTCCATAATGAATCTCTGTGTATGCTATCAAATGCCTTTTTAAAGTCTATGAAGTTCAGTATTAATGGTTTCTGCTTTTCAGTGTGTTCTTCAAGTATTATTCCTGGAGTAAAGATCTGATTGAGACAGCTTCTCCCTTTTCGAAATCCTGCTTGTTCTTCTCTCCTTGCAGTATCCACTAAATCTTTAAGTCTATTCAAAGTGACCTTGCAAAATACTTTTGACACAACTGATAACTATGGTTACTCTTCTCCAGCTAGGGGATAATAGGTCTTAAAATCTTAATGACCTACAGTTTGTTAAAAAACTGCAGGGAGAGTACTAGTGCCTAAATCAGTACTGGTGTTGTTATTTAGACTGACAGCTATGTGTTTAATGAATCCATTGTACCTTAGGCAGATATTCTCAATATGTGGCCCCCCCCCCCCGTTAGAAGCATTGCCCCTAGATGGCCCAAGCTTGTTCCTGTGGGATAACTATGGCTTGAATAAAAACTGCCCACATAAAAAAAGTAATAAAACTGAGAAAACTGTATGGGGAGGGGTAGAGTTAGTAGTACATTACTTTGATTTGTAAGCTATAGTAGTATGTTACTTTTATTTTATAAACTATAATAGTACATTAGTTTTATTCTATAAGCTATAATAGCACATTAGTTTTATTTTATAAACTATAATAGCACATTAGTTTTATTTTATAAGCTATAATAGTACATTAGTTTTATTTTATAAACTATAATAGTACATTAGTTTTATTTTATAAGCTATAATAGTACATTAGTTTTATTTTATAAACTATAATAGTACATTAGTTTTATTTTATAAGCTATAATAGTACATTAGTTTTATTTTATAAGCTATAATAGTACATTAGTTTCATTGAGAAGGTAAAACAGTGCATTAGTTTGATTGATTAGTTATAGATACAGGAATTCAATAATAATGGTCTGTGGTCTTTTTGGGCAGGAAAGGAATTCTTTATTTTTTTGTTGGTCTATTAGAAATGTTCAATAATTTTAAAACTTCTGTCTCTTGCAGAATCCCAATTGAAAAATCCAGCTCTAATCATAGGGTTTTGAAGTGAAACATTGATTCTGAACAGCAGGTTGTCATAGGGTGTTGAAGTGAAACATTGATTCTGAACAGCAGGTTGTCATAGGGTGTTGAAGTGAAACACTGATTCTGAACAGCAGGTTGTCACAGGGTGTTGAAGTGAAACATTGATTCTGAACAGCAGGTTGTCATAGGGTGTTGAAGTGAAACATTGATTCTGAGCAGCAGGTTGTCATAGGGTGTTGAAATTAAGGTCTTTCAAATGATTTATCCACAGAATGGTTTCAAATGTCACTTGACTTCAGAATCCCATCAGCGACAGCTGCTGCTGTTTGCAGAGAACCCTGACAAACATATTGACGAGTTCTCCAAGTAAGTTCTGTTTACAAGGATTTCTCTCTCTCTCTGTCTGTGTGTGTGCGTGCGTGTGTGTGTGCACATGCGCGCAAGAGAGAGAGAGAGAGAAGGAAAGAGCAAACAAACTTTATTTTCAAAGAGTGAAATATTGAGCATGCAGGCCTGTCTAACGTTCTGCTCTACAACACTCAGCTATAATTTCAGCTGTCACTCAACTTTTACTCAGTTTTCAAACATTAATACATGAAAAGTATGAGAAAAGTTGAAAATGGTAAAACTTTTATATAAAAATATTGCCTCTCTTTCAAACTTTTAGCAGTAGATAAAATACCAAATACATGGGATGTAATTATAATCATGGTTACACAATATGGCACAGTATATCACTACAAAGATATACATAAGCAAAGTGACTGCAGTCACTCTGCGGACATATTAATATATATTATGGATGTTCACTGCAGAGTTTGACATAAGGAAACCTGAATGTTCAGAACAAAAAAAAACATCAGAGTTTAGAAAAATAAACAGTGTTTTTTTTTTTTTTTTTCATTTTAACTGCCATCTAAACAGCTAGGAAAACCATGATACTTGTTTCAGTGATTGTCCCTTAGTGTTCCTTTGAGAACAAGTCACAGATGTTTATTTCATAACTTTCTGTAGTTTTTCAGCATTTCTTCCTACTTTTTAAACTCCAGGGATTTTGAGACTGAGTACTTGGAACTGCTGCGTCGCAGATTTGGCACCAAACGTGTTCATGCCAATCTTGTGTATCAGGAGTATATTGCCTTCAGGGAACACATACACATGAATGCCACACAGTGGGAGACTCTCACAGACTTTGTCAAATACCTGGGCAAAGAAGGTATGTGGTGTTTTTTTGTTTTTTGGTCAAGTGGAACTTGATTTGCTGAGTATGAGGTCTAAGCACAAGTATGTTCAGGTAAAGGCGTACATCAGGGTTGCTGGCATGAAGGATCATCCTCTCCATAAGAAGCTGGGGCTGATAAAGGGAAGACATATCAAACGAGGCAGATCGTGGATGGCTGAGATGGAGGGTACAATAAAGTCATTTTGCAGTCTAGATGAAGTGCCTAAAGGTGATGACTGGTTATGGGTACAGGATCGACTTCAGTTAACAAAGGTTATTATACAGAAGGGCCATGAATGTAGAGACTGGGCACAAGGAGCAGTTGAACTTTAAGTTCAAGATCTCATCCTGTGGGTCTTCCGACATGGTAATATACGACATGGTAATATATACAGATGACTCAGTGACTTGGAACAGCAGAAATGGTTGGGGTTTTGTTTTCCGAAATGGAAGAGTAGTGGCACAGGGTTCAGTCACTACATCAAGTATGCAAGTGGAAATTAAGGCTGTGTCGGCGGCAGTGGAATGGTTAGTTTGTCATGATGCGGTTAATGGTGTCATTGTGATGGATTCAATCTGTAAGATTGAGAAGAATTTGCTTCCAAAAGAATGGGTTGAACTGCTAAGCCAGTCATTTGTGACAAGCCTAATATGGCTTTACAGTCCAGGGCATGTGGAAGTACATGGCAGTGATGTGGCAGATAGACTGACTGGACAGGCTAAAATAAATGACAGACTATCAATGGACAAGGGGGACAGTGCTAGAGCTGTACTGGACAGACTGCTGGAAAATGAAGACTGGGAATAGAAGAACAATGTGGCTGTGAAGAGATTGCTGGAGCTAGGACAAATTAAATGTGCTGGCAGGAAATCTGAACTGTGAGGTAGAAAACGGATTGTAAACAACCAACACTTGACAGGAACTATTAGCAAACATACTCTTGGATGGATTCTGCGGCATGCGGCGGAGCATATATGGGGTTGTCCTGAATGCAGTGAAGCCGGAGTCTGAATTTTGAACTTTGGTAAATCTGTCAATTATTTATTTATTTATTTTTAATCAAATGCCCGGGTAATGAAGGTATTTTTTTTTTTTTTTTTAACTTTACTTATGCTTTTTATTTCTTTGTCTGAAACTTCAACAAAGAAAGAATATTAACAGAGGTTTTCTTTTTATTCTCAGATTAGCTTAAAAAGTGACAAGAGATGAAATGAAAATGTATGATTTGCACTTCTGTGGCATGTGATTTTAAACAGTTTCTCAAGAATATGAAAAACTGTTGGAAATAAAATCGCTAATTCTGACAGCAAAAAAAAAAAACTCATCTTATCACCTGAAATCAATAGAAGATGGTTTGATCAGTTCTGTGTTGCACTTATTTACATCCTCAGTCTTTTTTTTTCCATCTTTGTTGCAGCCTTTTATGAATATCTACTGTTATGTCTAATCGGTAGTTTGTGTGGCTTCATCTGACTTCATTTTATTGACCTGATATCTTTACCAACTAGAAAAAACACAGACGCACTATGCTGATCTTTTTGTTGGAAAGTCTGGTTAGTGCAAAGCCATGCACAGTTTTCATTGTCCGTGAACACACAGTGTCCTAGTTTAAGCTGCGGCACAAGAGCATTAAAATGATGAAGAAGAAGATATAGTTTGGCTGTTTTTGTTGAAACACATGTACTGGTTGTGGTTGTTTTTTGGGGTTTTTTTTTTCCCTCATACAATGCTTGTTGGTACAGTCGAGCCATCCGTACACTTGGATGTTGATGATAAAGCACTCACCATCCTGTACATCTTGTGGCCAAAGAGGCAGAGTCATTAAAAACAAACATGTGGATATGTATTGATTAATTATTTTTGTTTAAATAATTTTGTTTATAAAGTTTTGGTGTCATTTTGTTATATTTAAATGTCTTGTGTATATATATATATTTCTGTATATATATATATATAATCCTGTTATAATGGATCCCAGTTGTAATGAAGCTTCTGTAATAACGGACCAAGTCTGCGGGTCCTGGCCACACTCCTATATATCTTATCTTATATCTTATCTCCTTCCCGTGCCGTTAAATGTCACATAGGGCTCGCAAAGTAGTTCGATATATTATATATATATGTTTTATTCTGGATATAGCGGACTTTGGATATAAATGACTAGTTTGCCAGTTCCATATTATATACAGACATTTTACAGTACTGTAGATTCAAAGGAAAATAAAGAATAAACTAAGAACTGAGTAATAGACCTGTGTTACCAGACCAGATTGTATTTCCTGTCAGGTTTAAGGTTTCTTCAGCACTTTTTTCTTCCTCAGGAAAATGCGTTGTGGACTACACTGAGAAAGGATGGTTCATACAGTACATAGACAGAGACCCAGAGACGATTCGCAGGCAGGAAGCCGTCAAGGCCAAGGAGAAGATGGATGTGACCGATGATGAGAAGACTGCGAAGTTTATTGAGCGTCAGATTGAGAGGGCCAAAGAGGCAGGCTCGAGTAAAGAGGGATCAGAGTTCACAGACCTTCAGAGAGATGATGATGGAGAGAAGGTAGCTTTTAGTCTGCCCATCGCAAAGAAGGCAGATGCTCAGACTAAAGTGCCTGAGTGAGTAGTTCATGTACTTGTTCCTTTCAGATGCTTTTTGTTTTTTTTTTAAGTGGCTGTGACATGTCTACTAGGAATTTGTGGGTTTTATTTTGACTAAATGTCTTGTGTACTAAGAATTTATGTGATTATTTTTTATTTTTTATTAAATGATGCATGTACTAAGAATTTATGTGTTTATTTTTTACTAAATGTTGTGTGTGTTACATATTCATGTATATATAGTTGGTAGCTAAGTTGTGCATCCTAAATATTCATGTATACCTTCTGAGTTGCCAATGTCATATTCCCTAGATGTTAACATGTATCTTTTTGGTGGGCTATTTTGTATGTCATAGAAATTCATATAAATCTGTTCAGTGACTAGGGTCATGTGTGTGATAATAAGAATGAAAATTGTTGCACTTTCAGTGATGGCACATTTATCGTGGGTCCTGATCCAAGGCCTTTTAATATTGGATCTGTGGACAGTCTAGTTTAATCAGTGCTGCATCAGACTCCAAGTTTCCTCCCTCATTAACCAGGAAAATGCAAACAGTGCCATGTTGTTTTTAGGTGTACTAGTGTTTGTCGATACAGTCCACCTGTTCATGTACTGGGGCATTGATTGACAGAGCAGTCACCTTGTGGTGTCTGACAGAGAAGTAACATTCTCTTCATTTTTCATGGTCTCCAGCCAGCCGCAGATAGTGTTCAGGATTTTGCTGTACAGTGTCCATCCTGACTTAATTTTTTTTTTGTCATCAGGTTGTCCTTGGCTGGCTTCTCATCTTCCTTCCTTCACATGCCCTTTAAGTGGCTTCTCTAACATTAGGGTGTGTTGTTAAAGTTTTATCGAATTAAGCATGGCTTTAAATACCAGAAATAAAGAGTTTATGGTAGCATTAGGGTGTGGTGTTAAATTTATATCAGATTAAGCATGGCTTTAAATACCAGAAATAAAGAGTTTATGGTAGCATTAGGGTGTGGTGTTAAATTTGTATCGGATTAAGCATGACTTTAAATACCAGAAATAAAAAAGTTTATCTTTCATACTTTTCTTGATTAAATTTCATGTCTGATTTCATTTGTTTGTATTTTGAACCTCTGTTCAAAAGTTATACTTTTGTGCAACAAGCCAGATAATTTGAGCATGGAAGATTTGTTGATGTAATTTGTAAGTCCTTGCTACTATCAAACCCTTCCAGCACTGACATACTGCAGGGTGATACAGAACAGTTGAAAAAGTCTGGCACGTTGCACTACCTGGCACAAGGGGAGAACAAAATGAAACCTCATCCTTAATCCAGGAATTCTTGACAAGGATAGCCAAACTTGTTTGAGAATATGGGAACCATAAAAAAATGTTGTAAGACTTCAGTTTTCTTTCAGCTGTTCTGTTTCTAGCTATTGATGTATGAAGTAAAACCAGGCTATTGGTATTTTTTTAGTCCCATAGATACATATATGACTGATGACAGTAATGATTTTGATAATCTGAAGATAGTATGAGGGCATACTGGGAAATCTATACGGGGTTTGTTGAAAACTTCAACCCTTAATCAGGAAAGTGAAAAGTCAAGTGTAAATAAGATAACGGTGTATTCTGTTCACTTTTATTTTTCAAAAACCAGCCTGTCTGCATCCAGGAGTCTTCTAACATTAGCAGAAGCGGATAAAAAAGTAGACAAACAGAAATCTTCAACCAGCAGTAAAGGAGAGAAGAGGAAAGCAAAGACAGCTTTAGATGAAATCATGGAGGTGAGTGTTTAACATCTTGTAGCCAAACCCCTCTTGTTTTTGTGTGTTCCGATCAACTGTCTTGGCTCCGTCACGCACTAGTATGGAAATGAGAAGAAAAAAAAAGTCAGGTTTTTCAAGCAGAGATCTATCAACGTCCGTCTTCAGTAGAAAATGGCGTACACAGAATAGAACATTTCAAAGTTTTGAAGGAAAAGAAACGGATAGTGGCAACTATCAGTGTGGTTAAAATAGATGTTTGCTTTCATAAAAATTGTGAAATGGCCTTTTGCTTTCAGCTGCTGTAAACCTGAGCACATCCTCCAGGGGCCTG
Organism: Achatina immaculata; assembly: GCA_009760885.1. Lineage (NCBI taxonomy): Eukaryota > Metazoa > Mollusca > Gastropoda > Stylommatophora > Achatinidae > Lissachatina > Lissachatina immaculata. The sequence goes on from CM019704.1 coordinate 33,102,816, forward strand.
ATAGTTATTTTAATAACTGCTTAACTTTTAATGTAACTGACATGTATATAAAGTGCACTCTGTGCTGTATTTTGCAGACATATGCTCTCTCAGTTCAGGGGTGATTTCCTTACTGTAATTATACCATGGGGCTATTTGTATAGCTGGGTTGAGAGCCTCCGACCCACTGCCTGTGAATGACAAGACATTTCATTGTGACTGCACTACACTAGTGGTTATGGAGTTTTAGTTATTTTTTGCTGCATCTTTATTATGAAAAACAGAACATTTGGAAAGCTTCTTATGTAACAGTCAGATTCCAAAATGTGGGAGAAATCTCATTTAGTTCAACAATTGCTAGCAGTAAAATAATAATTGAGAAAACAACTCTGTGACACAGAAAGCTGTTTTTTTCTGAATTAAATGTTGGGTATAGATTTTACAGCATCGTTATTCAAAACTGAAAGCTGATAATGATAATTGACAAGTTGAGAAGGAAATCCACAGTTACAGTTGACCATGAAGAGCTGGAAAATGTAAATAAATTCAAATATCTAGGTTCTGTCATCACTACCAATGACAACTGCCACAGTGGAAATTAATAGGAGACTAGCAGTTTCATTACAGAAACTAGCGCAAATGAAGAATATGTGGCAAGGTACCAACAAGAAAACAAAACTATGTTTACTGAGAGCTTACATATTCCTGGTGGCAGCGTATGGATGCAAAATGCAGACACTTAACAGATCACTGGAAAAGAGAACAAAAGCATTTGAAATGAAGTGTTATAGAAGAGCACTTAGAATATTGTGGATAGAAAATCAAATAAAGAGATATTAACGTGATTAGGTGTTGCAGAAAACTGGCTTGTAAACAGCATCCATCATCAGAGTTAGAAAGATGAGATAATTCGGTCACATCAAGAGGCATGGTTTGGAGAGGTTGATAGTAGAAGGCATAAGAAAAAAGAGAAAAAGGGACGACCTCACCGCAGGTGGACTCAGGGCATCACTGAAAGTCTGAGTAAGTCATTGTGAGATGTTGGTCAGCTTTCTCAAGACCACATTGAGTCCAGGGAGTCATTGAGATGGACAGTTCTGGAAAGGGCACATCTCGTGACGCACATCATGACTAGACGAGCAGGGGATCACAGAGAAAGCTTAAATACAGGTGTATTGGCCACAATAGAAAAAGATTGAGAAACCATGTTCTAGAGTGTATTCAGAGGGAATGTAATGATAACAGAATTCTAAACTGCAGGAAAAACTGAAATGGATATAGAAAAGTCCAAGATTACAACAAATTTAGAAGCAATTTTTTTTTCCCTCTCAGTATAACTTACCATGTTAAGACATTTTTGATAGTATTTCAAAAATAAAACTGAGTTTGTGGATAAATATGATTACTTGAATGAATAAGCTGTGTGGAGTGAACGTTACTTGATGTTGAACAAATGCCATGGTAACTCTGTGAATCTATGTTCCTGGGCACGTGGGCAGCCAGGGAAATGAGAGAAGTGATAGACTGGGTGGCTCTGCAATCATTGCTGATGGACATTCAGTGGATTTAGCTGATATTTTTAATGTGCTCAGAGAGATAGGCAGAGTGGAGGACTTCAAGGGCAGTGAATCTACATCGCTGCTCAGACTGAGAGAGCTGTGAATACAGATGGGCATGGCCAGGAATGAGAGGCATACCGGACATGCAAGACAACTGGTTAGCCAGCACAGGACAGGCACTATCAGCCACAGGATGCTGATGGATATATTGGGGGATGGGGGGGGGGGGGGAGGGGGGAATCTGAGCACCTGTGGACATGTCCGAAGTGCAGTGATAATGACCCAAACCATAAACCATAAATGCTGTGGTTTATATTCTCACAGTGATGCTTCTTTCATGCTGTCTCTTTGTCCTGCAGCTCGAAGAGAAGAAGAAGGAGAAGTTGAATCGTAAAGACTACTGGCTGTGTCCGGGCATTGTGGTCAAGGTCATTCACAAGAAGCTTGGAGATAAGTACTACAAGAAAAAAGCTGTTGTCAAAGTAAGAAATACTTTGTTAGCGAGTTGTATTTAGTAACATGTTAAATACAATATGTTTTTGAATTATGTTTATGTTGCACTTTTAAATACTGTATGTCATTGAATTATTTGTATGTAACACTTATAAAGATAATATTATTGAGTTGTATTTATGTAGCACTTTTAAATGCAGTGTGTTATCGAGGTGCATTTATGTAATATTTATAAATACAATATATAATTGAGTCATATTTATGTAATGCTCATAAATACAGTGGGTGTCAGAGTGATGAAGTGGTTAGTGCACTAGTCTCATGTCGAAGTGTTGGGGGTTCAGATCAACTGGAGGTGCCCCAATCACCCAGCTGTAGAAGTGGGTACATGAATTCTTCTGGAGTTGGGAAAGGAAAGGTGGCCAGGCATGATGCTGACCACATCACAGCCTCTAGTGTGCCAACAGGTCAAGGAAAATATGGGCACTAACATCACGTCCCCTGTGTGCCTCTAAGGCATGATGCCGACCACATCACAGCCTCTAGTGTGCTGACAGGTCAAGGAAAATATGTGCACTAATATCACGTCCCCTGTGTGCTTCTAAGGCATGATGGGGTTAGCTTTACTACCTACCTACCATAAATACAGTACATCATTATCTTCCACTGCCACAATTGTTTAGGAGAATACACTACACTGTAGTGAAGATTATTGCTGTCATGTGCAGTGTGTTATAAGTCATATCCTCTATTTAGTAGTGAGACATAGCCCATCTATGTCTAACGAGCAAAAATTAATAAATGACTTTCGTCAATAGAATGTCAACATTTTTGACATTTCATAGAAAGACAGAACCAGATATAAAGGTACTATTATATGTAAGTGTTTCAAGCATGTAACTCTTTGTTTAGAGAATGTTGACCTTGCTATGTCTGATGAATGAGAGCTGGACAATGAATTCATGTAGAAATGTCAAGTTTATGGGAAACCTTCACTCAAGAGATTCATTTTCTGTTCAGACACTTACAAGTCAGCCATAAGGACTTGGGGGGGGGGGGTGCGGGGGGTAGTAGGTGTCTGGTTAGTTTACCAGCCTCTCACAGTGATGTCTGTGGTTCAAACCTGGCCAGAGGCACTTCATTTTCCCAGGCTCAAGAAATGGGTACTTGGCTTCCCCTCCTAGGAGCTGAGGGAAGTGAAGGCAGCTGGGTGTGATGCTGTCACAGTGCAGAGAGAAGTCAAGGGGAATACAGGCACAACCATCATATCCTCTAGGTCCCTCTGTAGCATGGTACATCTTCCATTATCCTTTTTTGTTTTTTTTGTTTTTTACAAAGATCTGGTGAGCGTAATTATCATAATTTTGTTTGTATCTTGTCATGAACCAGGAAGTGAAGGATCTGTACACGGGTATTATAAAGATGCTGGACACCGGGGACAAGCTAAAAATAGACCAGACCCACGTGGAGACAGTCATACCTGGAATAGGTAAGAAGATGTGTGTCTCTTTGTTCATGGTTCCGTCTCTTTGTCTCCTTCTTTGTGTGCCTCATTCTTCATCCTTCTTTCAATCTGTGTGCTAGTTTAATTAGTATATTTAACAATGTAAGCTTAAATAATGTAGTAGTAATGATTGTTTCTTTACCCAGGCAAAACTGTGATGGTGGTTAACGGGGCAAACAGAGGAGAGCAGGCAACTCTTGACTCGATTGACATAGCAAAGTTCTGCTGTACAATCACAATAAAAAGCGTAAGTTCTCTGATACAATAAAAGTGTCCTAATGATCTGAGTTTATGCTCATTTTGGATTTATGATTTTTTTTTTTCTTTGTCCATCCTGTAAAGGTGCTGTTTGCTTTGGGCACTGTATGCAGCTAGGCTGTGATAGTTTGCCTTCTGGCCTGAGGTGGTTTACTTTCAGCATGTCTTATTTTCAGGTTTACCTCCCCATTTTGATCACAGTTCACTAGATCAGACGCTATTCTTTTACCATGGGAGCACTAGTGGATCAAACTATATTATCTTACCATGGGGGCACTAATGGATCAAACTATATTCTCTTACCATGGGAGGACTAGTGGATCAAACTATATTCTCTTACCATGGGAGCATTAGTGGATCAAACTGTATTCTCTTACCATGGGAGACTCATGAATCAGACAGTATTTTGTTACCATAGGAGCACTACTGGATCAAACTATATTCTCTTACCATGGGAGCACTAGTGCATCAAACTATATTCTCTTACCATGGGACCATTAGTGGGAAGTAGAATAGGATCTTGGTCAATTATAGTTTGCTAAACCCAATGCAAACTGTTAAATATGCATCACTGGCCACATCTCACTGAGACTGAGTGCCATATCTTCAGCCTTCTGGAATAACGAGAGATAAAATTTCACATTCTTTTGTTGCATAAAAAAATCCGTTTTTTATGATTGACTGAACTAGCTTAGACTTAATAATAGACAGATGTTTTGTCTTAACTTGACATAATATTGTAGAAATTCTTTAGTCTGGTTGCCCTGCCATTTCTTGTTATTATAGTATTATTATTATATCATATTTTCACCCGCACCATGTTTTTCGGTTGTTAGACTTTCCATTGTGTTTATGTTTTTTTTTATTCTTTTTACTTACATTCTAATTGTTTTCTGTGTTATCATTCCAACTTTTTGTGTTTTCTCTGTTGTAAGGTGTGCCAAACGAGAACTGATTTTATTTTCTTATCTTTCATGTTGTTTGTGTCTTTATCACTGGGCGTGGTAAAGATATTTTTAACTTGAAGAAAATGCATTCAGTTACAGATGAGACTCTAAATATTCTTATTTGCTGTCAAATTTGTGGATTCTAGTTTGTTTAGATTGTAGAATTTGTTGTATGATGTAATGTCACAAGTGCTCACAATAAGGCATTTAGTGTCCTCAGAAAAATTGTGAGTAGTCATTATATGGTAACTTCTTTTTGTCCATATGTCAGTTTGTGTAAACATCTGGACAGACAGTACGACCAAACAGTTATATAGATGATTATCTTTCATTTTGGTGTTGATTATAGTTCTTTAAATGTTGTATTTGACATTGCAATATATCTACAGGGATTACTGCAAGGCAGAGTTGTCAAGGGTGTTCAGTATGAGGACATAAGCAAGCTCCATACAGAGTCCTGATGGGCACATAAAAAGATCATAAGATTCATAAACATTTAACTTTCTGGGGCCATTCCAGACCAGCAGCATAGTTCATGGTCCTCAGTTGTGTCAGAAGGCATGAACCTTTAACCTTTCACCTGTAAACTCCTGGCCAGGACTTGTCTTCAGTGGCTGCTCAATTGTGTGAGATGTGTTCTTGTATCAGGATTCCAGACAGCACAAGCATGTTCATTTAAGGGTTTTGTTTTAGGATGGTGAGAATGTTACAGTGATCTACAGTGATGAGAGTTACTTAACAGGATCGCCAGGTTGTTATTTTTATTAGAAACTTGTTTACACCATAGTCAGAATTATGTGAAAAGCAAATGGTAGTCAGTAGAAGAGTGACAGCTGTTGGAGTTTCAATCAATAGAAGAGTGACAGTTTAGGAGTCATCAGTAGAAGAGTGATAACTATAGGAGTAATCAAAAGAGTAATAGCTGTAGGAGTGATCAGTAGAAGAGAGACAGCTGTAGGGGTAATTATTAGAAGATTGGCAGCTGTAAAAGTAATCAACAGAAGAGTGACAGTTAAAGGAATAATCAGTAGAAGAGTGATAGGTGTAAAGTAATAAGTAGAAGAGTGACAGCTGTAGAAGTAATCAGTAGAAGAGTGATAGCTGTAGAAGTAATCAGTAGAAGAGTGACAGCTGTAGAAGTAATCAGTAGAAGAGTGACAGCTGTAGAAGTAATCAGTAGAAGAATGACAGCTGTAGAAGTAATCAGTAGAAGAGCAACAGCTAAAGGAATAATCAGTAGAGGAGTGAAAGCTGTAGAAGTAATCAGTAAAAGAGTGATAACTGTAGAAGTAATCAGTAGAAGAGTGATAGCTGTAGAAGTAATCAGTAGAAGAGCGACAGCTATAGAAGTAATCGGTAGAAGAGTGACAGCTATATAAGAGATAGTTAATAATATTTGACAATGTATATATAAAAACAGAGTGGAGTTTTACCATCAGTTAATAATGTAGGGGTAAATATGACTGACCAGTCAACCAAATATCTAAAGTCATTGTTATTACATCTGTCATAGTCATCATATCAGTGTTAATATAACATGGTCTCATTTTTTGGTTGTTGATGAGGAGGAAAGCATCATTATCGTCATTTTGTACTGCATTTAAAATTTATTTTTAGTTTAGTCATTTGTCAGTTCCTGAATGCAGACTTTCCACACCTAGGGTTTAGTTGTTTGTCAGTTCCTGAATGCAGACTTTCCACACTGATGGTTTAGTTGTTCGTCAGTTCCTGAATGCTGACTTTCCACACCTAGAGTTTAGTTGTTCGTCAGTTCCTGAATGCAGACTTTCCACACTGATGGTTTAGTTGTTTGTCAGTTCCTGAATGCAGACTTTCCACACTGATGGTTTAGTTGTTCGTCAGTTCCTGAATGCAGACTTTCCACACTGATGGTTTAGTTGTTCGTCAGTTCCTGAATGCAGACTTTCCACACTGATGGTTTCAGAGGAATAGTCTGTCACTATGGCTACCACATTCACTGACGTTACCCCTCTTGACCTTTTTTTTTTTTCCTTGAAATTGGGTACATGAAGGACAAAGCTTTCTGTTTACCATTTCCTGATATTGAAACTTTGGAGGCAAGGATAACTGATGATGATTAATGGCAAGAAGTTGAGTTTTGCTTGGATGTTCTCTGGGCAACAAGTGAAAAACATGATGAAGTTTTGAGTTGAGGTAAAATTTGAAAAAAAAAAAAAAAACAAACAAAAAAATGTTTGTACTATGCTCATTTTGAGTAATAAATGTTTGAAATTAGGGAAAGATTTATACATCAGCATACCTGTAATTAAACGTCATGATAATCTAGAGAAGACCGTCTTGGAAGGGTACATAATGGGGAAAAAGAAAGAGAGGAAGACAAGGCGAAGATGTCTGAAAGACATCGTTGATGATCTGCAAATGGATGCATCAGCAACAGGGCATCTTGTTCACAACTGAGAGGCCTACAGGAGTGCTGTTAGGGAGGCAAAGTTCCGCAACGGACATGCAAATGAATGAATGAATGAATACCTGTAATATTCTTCATTATTATAACTGTATTTTTCATTCTGTACATCATTGTAGATATACTTATCATATTCTTCTTTTTCATATGACTATGCTTGTAGGCAGCTGAAATAAGTATCAGTGAGGAAAAACTGGAAGAAGTGGAGAGTTTTGAATATCTTGGATCACTACTAACTAGTAGTGGAGATGCAATGAGGGAAATTAAAATGAGGACATCTATCGCTCTTCAGAAAGTAAAACAACTAAAGAATCTGTGAAGAGGAGCAGACAGAACTACAAAAATAAAATTTTTAAGGGCATGCATCTTTCCCATCGCAACATATGCCTGTGAGACCTGGACACTTAACAAAACAGCTGAGAAACGCATAAATGCCTTTGATTGTAAATGCTACAGAAGAGTTCTTCAAATATCATGGACACAAAAAAAGAACAAATATATCTATACTACAAGAACTTAATGTTGAATAAGGCTGGCTAATAAAGAGGATTAAACAGAGAAAACTTAAATATTTTGGACATATTAAATGTTTTGATAATCTAGGGAAGACCGTCTTGGAAGGGTACATAATGGGAACAAAAAAGAGAGGAAGACCAAGGCGAAGATGGCTGCAAGACATCGTTGACGAGCTGCAAATGGATGCATCAGCAGCAGGCCATCTTGCTCACAACTGAGAGGCCTACAAGAGTGCTGTTTGAGAGGCAAAATTCCGCAAGGGACATGCAAATGAATGAACGAATGATGCTTGTAGTAAAAATATTTTGGCCAAACACTATAAGAAATAACATCTTGTTGGCAGAAATGCAGATGAAGCCACTGACAGCAATTATTGAGGGAAGACACTGGCGATGGTTGGGACATGTGCTCCGAATGACTGACAACTCACTACCAAAAATATTACTAAGATGGACACCACAGGGGAACAGAAGTAAGGGTAGACCAAAAGAGACATGGAGAAGAACAACAGAAAGGATGTTGAGCAACAGAGCGCTCACCTGGGCAAGAGCAGAAAAAAAGGCAAAGGACAGGCATTTGTGGAAAACCCTTGCGGAAGCCCCATGTGCCCTGGGCACTTAAGGTTCAGAGAGAGAGAGAGAGATGCTTGTAGTACTGTTCATCAGTATAACTATACTTGTCATATTCCTTTTTAATGTGACTGTCTATCAGTATTCCTGTACTTGTCATAGTCTTCAGTAAAATGACTATTTCATTATTGCTGTGGTGACTAGTGTTTCATTTTAAAACATTTTAGACAATACAGATAAACAGAAAGGAAGATAACAGTGTAGAGTAAAATTTCACCTCTCTGGTAGATAGAATTCAGTAAAATAAAAGAACAAAGATGCAACGGTTAATATAGTTTATCTTTCTTATTTTCATGTACAAGTTATGAGAGTTCACTTTTACATCGAAGACTTTGATTTGAGCAATAGGTTTATCTCTTCTGAGAAGCCTCATATGTTTGTGTCTAGTGATCTGAGTAATAGCTCTTATCTCTTCTGCCAAGCCTCACATGTTTGAGTCTAGTGATCTAAGTAATAGCTCTTATCTCTTCTGCCAAGCCTCACATGTTTGAGTCTAGTGATCTAAGTAATAGCTCTTATCTCTTCTGACAAGCCTCACATGTTTGAGTCCAGTGATCTGAGTAATAGCTCTTATCTCTTCTGACAAGCCTCACATGTTTGAGTCCAGTGATCTGAGTAATAGCTCTTATCTCTTCTGCCAAGCCTCACATGTTTGAGTCCAGTGATCTGAGTAATAGCTCTTATCTCTTCTGACAAGCCTCACATGTTTGAGTCCAGTGATCTGAGTAATAGCTCTTATCTCTTCTGCCAAGCCTCACATGTTTGAGTCCAGTGATCTGAGTAATAGCTCTTATCTCTTCTGCCAAGCCTCACATGTTTGAGTCTAGTTATCTGAGTAATAGCTCTTATCTCTTCTGCCAAGCCTCACATGTTTGAGCCTAGTAACAGTACTTTGTTGATCCAACAACCAATATGAGGTGAGGCACACCTGTTCTTAAGACCCAAGATTTGTAGAAAATTGGTCTTCTGCTTACCTGGTAGCCCAGGAAGTACTGATTGTTTAGCTGATCACCAACCAAAGAAATGGATGGATTACTTTGATCTGCAAAAGCAGGCTTCTGTTTAGGCTCCACGTGAAATTGATAATCCAGAGTTTCCTCATTCTGGAAGACTTGCTGAACTAGAGTGTGACAAAAGATACATGGAAGATTTATGTGACTGTTTCTTCTTCAAAAATTTGTAGGCTTCAACTTCGACATCTTTGAGAGACTGGAGGATGCTAATATTATAATGTGTAATTCCTTCTACATGCAGACATTTGGGAAAAAAAAACAAACCCACTCTGTATAGCAAGCAGTGAAAATGTTTGTATCTGCCCCCAATCTCTCAGCCTTTTCCCTCAAACACCATAAATAAATTATCAGTTACACATTTACATAGCACTGAATTCTGGCCTCTCATTGAATTCCAGCCTTTCATTGAATTCCGGCCTCTCATTGAATTCCGGCCTCTCATTGAATTCCGGCCTCTCATTGAATTCCGGCCTCTCAACTTTTTCTCTCAAACAGGCTTGTCAGGGACCCGTTTTCCTCACTCCCCCCCCCCCCAAATATAAAAGCTAGTTTGACCAAGTCAGTGGAGAATGTAATGTGAAATAAAAGATAAACGAAACACATTGTTTAAGAAATGGAGCATCTCATCATGAAAGAGTAGAAAGAATGAGTTTTTTTGGTTTCTTTAAAATATAATTTATCAGCTTTACTGCACCTCTACAGCACACATGAAAAACTGCTAATGTTAAATTTTCATGTACATGAATGTTTCGAATGACTGACATTTCATCACTTGGTATTATTAAAATTATGCGATTCAGTAACTGATCTTTGTCTGTTTTTTTTTTTTTTTTGTGCAAAATGATGAAATGAGAGCATACCAGTTCTTTTTTTTTCAACTTTCCCTGATTTCAAAAGTTCATCTCTCGTCATATATTTTAAAAAGTATGCCAAATAAAAGAGAACGTCTGTATACAAAATCTTATATTATTCTGTAGTTGTTTGAAACCAACATTTTTTTTTTCAAACAATTTTTGGAGATTCTGTTTTAACAACTGTCCAAGCAACATGGTCAAAGCATGTTAACTGTCCAAGCAACATGGTCAAAGCATGTTAACTGTCCAAGCAACATGGCCAAAGCATGTTAACTGTCCAAGCAACATGGCCAAAGCATGTTAACTGTCCAAGCAACATGGTCAAAGCATGTTAACTGTCCAAGCAACATGGTCAAAGCATGTTAACTGTCCAAGCAACATGGTCAAAGCATGTTAACAACTGTCCAAGCAACATGGTCAAAGCATGTTAACAACTGTCCAAGCAACATGGCCAAAGCATATTAACTGTCCAAGCAACATGGTCAAAGCATGTTAACAACTGTCCAAGCAACATCGTCAAAGCATTTTAACAACTGTCCAAGCAACATGGTTAAAATTTGTTAACAACTGTCAAAGGAATGATTCTGTTTTACTGTCTGGAAAAGAAACCTAGACTCTAAGCAAAAAAAGATGAAGAGAGAGAGAGAGAGAGAGATTAATGCAGCAGAAATGAGGTTCTACAGAAAACTAGGTCATAACATGGAGAATGAAAAGAACAAGTGCACAAGTTTTAGAACAGCTCCAAGTGCAACGTGATCTTCTCAAAGAAATAAGGGTGAAGAAAAACAAAATACCTTAGCATTATCAAAAGACAGAACAATGTACTGAAGACCACAGCAGGAAAGTGAGCAAGAGGAAGACAGAGATGTAGATGGGAAGATAACATACCAGAATAGACAGGACACAGCCTGGCTGAGTGTACTATCAAGGCAAGGGAACTGGAGATTCATTACCATCAACCTCCGTTCTGGTGAAGGCACATGATGATGATGATATTGGAGATTCAGAAATTATTTCTGAATTAGTTTCAGTTTTGTTCATCCTGTACTGTGGTACAGATTTAAGGAGGATGTCAGATATGTGTGGAGGTTACCGAACATCATTTTGCTTATCAGTTATCTCTGCTCAGTTGGAGGAATAAGCCTCTGTAGGAAATATAACACTAACTTCTTTCTTCACATGGGCTGTTGTTAACATGCCTTGATCATGTTGTTTGGGCAGTTGTTAGTGTGCCTTGATCATGTTGTTTTGGCAGTTGTTAATGTGCCTTGATCATGTTGTTTTGGCAGTTGTTAATGTGCCTTGATCATGTTGTTTTGGTAGTTGTTAGTGTGCCTTGATCATGTTGTTTTGGCAGTTGTTAATGTGCCTTGATCATGTTGTTTTGGCAGTTGTTAATGTGCCTTGATCATGTTGTTTTGGTAGTTGTTAATGTGCGTTGATCATGTTGCTTTGGTAGTTGTTAATGTGCCTTGATCATGTTGTTTTGGTAGTTGTTAATGTGCGTTGATCATGTTGCTTTGGTAGTTGTTAGTGTGTCTTGACCATGTTGCTTTGGTAGTTGTTAATGTGCCTTGACCATGTTGCTTTGGTAGTTGTTAATGTGCCTTGACCATGTTGCTTTGGTAGTTGTTAATGTGCCTTGACCATGTTGCTTTGGTAGTTGTTAATGTGCCTTGACAACTTTGCACACAATCTTCTTTCTTCTTTTATGAGCTCGCAAAAAGAGGACAGAGTAAAAATCTGGAAATCCAGTGTAGGTTTATAAATCACGTGACATTTGTTTTGATGTGTAGAGACAAAATTATTTAAGAAAATAAGCTTCAGTTAAGGTTTAAGAAAATGTGTCAGCGGTTGTTAGACTGATCCCGCGCAGAGACGATCCAGTAAAGTCTTACGTGGAAATGAGTACTTTGCTCATTCTGTAGTGAAGGAAGGAAGGCACTAGGATTGACAATGTCCACATCTAACACTGGGCTAGTGGCGCTCTTTTTCTTCCCCAGGCCATGGTTGAATCTGTTTATAAAACTCTCAAAGATCAGTACTAGGCTCCCGACGTGGCTACCTGGTGGGCCTAGTGGTAGCACCGGCTGTCCTCTAGTGCCAGGACATGTCAAGGAAAATATGAATGATAAAGCCGGATCTTTTGTGTACCTTAGTGCTGTGACACAGCCGGTTTGTCGTGTTAAACTTTTCTTGAGGAGGAGCGTTGTACACGGGAAAACGAAGATTGACAACGCTTAAACTGTCACCTCCTGCAGGTATTCCTGTCACTCAAAACAGCAAGCGCATCAAAGTCCAAGGGGGGATCGGAAAAGGGAGGGGGGGGGGGGGGAATAAAGCTCCTGTAATATTTGCGGTCTCGGAACATGAATACTCGTCTTCTTCAACGTCGTCATCATCATCACTGGTGCCGCGTGTTATAGATGTGAGGATATTGAGGGCATAAACTTGATCCAGCCATTAGTCCTCCGTAACTTTTTCTTCTCGGATATCTGAGAAAAAGGTATTTTATTTAATCTTTTTTTCCGCCCTTTGTTGAGCTATATGAAATAGTTATCGTGTCAGTGATTTCTGTTTGGGATACATAGTCAGTGCTGGGAGAACTTATATATATATATATATATCTACTTTGGATACATTCAAGAGCAGTGGGGTGGTCATAGGCCATGTCCATACCCCTATCTATCTATCTATCTATCTATCTATCTATCTATCTATCTATCTATCTATCTATCTATCTATCTATCTATCTATCTATCTATCTATCTATCTATCTATCTATCTATCTATCTATCTATCTATCTATCTATCTATCTATCTATATCTATCTATCTATCTATCTATCTATCTATCTATCTATCTATCTATCTATCTATCTATCTATCTATCTATCTATCTATCTATCTATCTATCTATCTATCTATCTATCTATCTATCTATCTATCTATCTATCTATCTATCTATCTATCTATCTATCTATCTATCTATCTATCTATCTATCTATCTATCTATCTATCTATGCCTCTGACCCCTCGTGGAGCATAGGTAATCTATCTACATCATCAAAAATTGAAACATTTCCATGTTTCTCTTCCTTTTTCTTGTTCGGCATCGCTCGTAACTAAGCACTCTTTCACCATTTTATATATATATATAAAAGCTTTACTCTTTAACAGTGCATTTCATGCCCGTCTTTCCTGCGAAGATGATACTAAAAGAGCTACGATTAAGTATTTAATTTTTTCCATCAACCGTTTATGTTTTTATTTATTGTGTGTGTGTTTGTGAAAAAAAGGCATTTGCCAAAATGTTGGATTGTTGTATGTTCCTCATTTATATGTGTTCATCTTATTTTTGTTCACACTCTCGTTCTTGTCTGCTTTCCTCACTCTTGTCTTTCAGTACAACTGAGCTACACATCTCTGTATGCCTTCTGCCGTTGACTGAGTTACATAATCTACAGCGTGTATGAGATAAATGCACGGTTGAGGAAATATTGTCGAAGAATAAAGCTGTTTTTATACACATATCAGCTTTCACAGCAATAACTGCGTCATCTTGTACAAAAATCACCGACACGAATGTATTGGATGTAGCTCAACAAAGGGCGATAATGACATCTTTTGTTGTGATGCCTTACAAAAACCAATGTTATACGATGAAAGAAACTTAATACGGAGTTGTTTTTATGAGAAATAGAGTACGTAATGTATATTCTCCAGGACAATGTTTCTCAATAGGGGCCCAATGTCTCCATCAACACCAGCAGAGGACTGAAATGAATTTCAAGTAGTCGCGATCAAAAGACGTAAACAGCTACTCTGCCTTTTAAAAAATGCATTGCACGAGGAGGCCACGAGCAGAAATTTAGTGAGAAACACTGCTTTTGAGAGTTATAAAATTAAAAAAAAAAAATTAAGGCTTTCTTTCTGCGTGGTTGATTTGTTTACAGCGTAACCAAAAGTAGGTTATCGTCCCTTGCTAGCCATCTTGAACTACAGCCATCTTGTCATCATAGAAATAAACCGTTCCAATGTCCTTCAACAAACAATTTTTCTCTCAGACCGAATGACATGGGGGGAGGGGGGCGGGGGGCGGCGACTCAGTCTCAAGAAACGGGTGTCAGGAGTTTCTCTTTGAGAGTAAAGACAGCGAGGTCAGATACCAGCAGTCCTACCTCACATCTTTAACATATGAAGCCACTAACAGTTTCGGCCCTTACAGAATACGAATGTCACGTGACCTTTTTTTATGTTGGGTCTTTCCAACCGTGAGTACAGCAAACATTGGCGTAACTCTCCTTGCGGGTAGACAGCTAAAAAAGCTTTACATTTTTATAAGATGAAGTGACAGGTTTTACTAAGCTGGATTAACCAGTGTGACGAAGCTGGTCTACAGCCTACTCGTCCAGTCTTGAGACTCCAGTTCACTATTATGTGACGGAGCTGGTCTACAGCCTACTCGTCCAGTCTTGAGACTCCAGTTCACTATTATGTGACGGAGCTGGTCTAGAGCCTACTCGTCCAGTCTTGAGATTCCAGTTCACTATTATGTGACGGAGCTGGTCTACAGCCTACTCGTCCAGTCTTGAGACTCCAGTTCACTATTATGTGACGGAGCTGGTCTACAGCCTACTCGTCCAGTCTTGAGATTCCAGTTCACTATTATGTAACGGAGCTGGTCTACAGCCTACTCGTCCAGTCTTGAGATTCCAGTTCACTATTATGTAACGGAGCTGGTCTACAGCCTACTCGTCCAGTCTTGAGATTCCAGTTCACTATTATGTGACGGAGCTGGTCTACAGCCTACTCGTCCAGTCTTGAGACTCCAGTTCACTATTATGTGACGGAGCTGGTCTATAGCCTACTCGTCCAGTCTTGAGAGTCCAGTTCACTGTTAAACTGTTTTACCCGTTAGGTCCCCAAGGCAAACAAAATGGTTTGACCCCGCGGTTGACAAAACGTGTGTTTACTTTTTTATTCAGGTCAGTTTTGGCACAGGCTATTCTGTTGTGAAGAAGAAAAAGAACACGAACTGACAATGACATTATCTGACTCGTTTATTTTTGTTTTCCTACAAACTCCAGCAGCTGAACAGCGAGCATGACTTGTTAGATTCGGTTGTTCTGAATCTACAGCGGGCAGTGGAAAAGGGTCGCAAATGAGGAAACAAGGTTTTTAAAAAGTGGCAAAGAAAATCCCCCGTCCTGTCGCAGAAGCTGAAGATTGTTAGTGGCAGTGTATCCTTTCATCCGCCTGCACACCAGAGCAGCGATTTAAAAAAAAAATTTAACCCTGGATCCATGGATCCCCAGAGAGTCCACGTAATGAATTGGTGATTTGAGGGGGGGGGGCATAGACCAGCAAATAGATTTCTTCGATCTAAAAAAAAAGTGTTAGCATTACCTGGGTTCTATTTGTTGCCATTTTAAAAATGAGGGATAACCAGCTGTTCGTAGGCTAAAACCAGAGTCCACAGATGTTCTTAGGCTGGAAAAGGAGTCTACAGGGGGGTTCACAGTTATTCTCAGACTGGAAATAGGGTTCAACACTGTTCTCAGTCTAGAGAGGGGGGTCCCCAGCTGCTCCTAAGCTGAAAAGGGGGTCCACAGCTGCTCTCAGACTGGAAAGGGGGTCGGTTCACGGCCAAAAGAAAAAGATTAAGAACCACTGCCATCGAAGGATATTGTCTGCATCACTTAAGGCCGCTTTTCCTTCCTTAAGCCCAAAATGAATCAGATATTTCGGCCACGATCGACTTCGCCATGAGAGGCGAATGCACTAAGGACTGTCTAGATAAGTGAAGATTACACCAACATTCACTTCAGTCAATCAGTGAAGATTACACTAACATTCACTTCAGTCAATCATTTGCACGTCCCTTGCGGAACTTTGCCTCCCTAACAGATCTCCTGTAGGCCTCTTGGTTGTAATCAAGATGTCCCGCTGCTGATGTGTCCATTCGCAGATCATCAGCGATGTCTTGCAGCCATCTTCGCCTTGGTCTTTCAGTCTTTCTTTTTCCCATTATGTACCCTTCCAAGACGGTCTTCTCTAAATTCTCATGACGTTTAATATGTCCAAAATATTTAAGTTTTCTAACGGTCACTTACAGCCTTAAAATACCTCAGCTCTAACAGTGTAGAATTTCTGTTCATCTTACATCCAGTAAAGAAGATGGCGACGAGATTGAGGAAGAAAAGAAGAGATAAAGGAATTAAAACCAGGCATCACGTGACGTAATTACCATTCAGTTTCCGTTATGGCGTGTGATTCTGTTTTGGCCGTGACTCATCACCCATTACCACGTGCAAGTAGATGTCATCTCTGCGTATTTATCAAAATTCACATAAATCTTGTTAAGGTAGGGGATTTTCTGTGTCCATGACATCATCCCGCCATAACTCGGTTGGGGGGGGGGGGGGGGGCCAGACAAGCATGTCATCAAATACTAAAATTGGCTCCTATTTTGTTTTGTTGTTATTTTTTTTTCGTCACGTCATTTGATTTGACAGACATTAAGACGTAAAGGACATGAATTCGTGCAAAGTTAACCTGTAGTTTTTTTTTTTTCTTTAAACATTTGCATTTTTTCATATCCTTAAAGAAAACGTAAGCCCAATGAGCGTGTGATTTTAAATAAAAAGAAAAACCTATAGGAGACGTGTAAATTTATGCACAAGGATAGCTGAAAACTAGACTTAAGCTGTCAGTGAGTTGTTCTTTGATGTGTCTATAGCTTCATACTGTGCTAGAATTTTAAGAGAGTAAAAATGTTTGTACCATCTTTGCTTTTCGTGAAAGTCCAAAGGTGACCTGATTTCTTCAGATACTCGTCATCAACTGACGATAAGTTGTGAAACACCAGTTTAGATTCTCTAATTTTCTGACCTAGGCTCGCCATTTTGCCTTTTTTCCCCCCCTCACGCGTACCTGCTGTCTCTAAAATGTTTCCTGGTTTACCTGTCTTGTTTATTTATATTAGCAAATGAGGGCCGGATACAGCAGGAAGACAAAGATGTCTGCTGTGAGGTGGCAGACGTGGAGACGTGTGCTGGATGACTGCACATGACGTAAAAATCAACAGAGTAACTGCCACTGTCTTGGTGGTAGAGGATGACGGACAGAGAGTGGGAAATAGGATGAAGTTCCAGCCTTCCCTCGGTGCTGATTGGTTTTAATCTCTTAACCAGGGCTTGGTTTTAATATCTTAACTAGGGACTTGGTTTTAATCTCTTAACCAGGGCTTGGTTTTAAATCTCTTAACCAGGGCTTGGTTTTAATATCTTAACTAGGGCTTGGTTTTAATCTCTTAACTAGGGCTTGGTTTTAATATCTTAACCAGGGCTTGGTTTTAATATCTTAACCAGGGCTTGGTTTTAATCTCTTAACTAGGGCTTGGTTTTAAATCTCTTAACCAGGGCTTGGTTTTAATATCTTAACTAGGGATTGGTTTTAATCTCTTAACTAGGGCTTGGTTTTAATATCTTAACTAGCGACTTGGTTTTAATCTCTTAACCAGAACTTGGTTTTAATATCTTAACCAGAACTTGGTTTTAATCTCTTAACCAGGGCTTGGTTTTAAATCTCTTAACCAGGGCTTGGTTTTAATATCTTAACTAGGGCTTGGTTTTAATCTCTTAACTAGGGCTTGGTTTTAATATCTTAACCAGGGCTTGGTTTTAATATCTTAACCAGGGCTTGGTTTTAATCTCTTAACTAGGGCTTGGTTTTAAATCTCTTAACCAGGGCTTGGTTTTAATATCTTAACTAGGGATTGGTTTTAATCTCTTAACTAGGGCTTGGTTTTAATATCTTAACTAGCGACTTGGTTTTAATCTCTTAACCAGAACTTGGTTTTAATATCTTAACCAGAACTTGGTTTTAATCTCTTAACCAGGGCTTGGTTTTAAATCTCTTAACCAGGGCTTGGTTTTAATATCTTAACTAGGGCTTGGTTTTAATCTCTTAACTAGGGCTTGGTTTTAATATCTTAACCAGGGCTTGGTTTTAATATCTTAACCAGGGCTTGGTTTTAATCTCTTAACTAGGGCTTGGTTTTAAATCTCTTAACCAGGGCTTGGTTTTAATATCTTAACTAGGGATTGGTTTTAATCTCTTAACTAGGGCTTGGTTTTAATATCTTAACTAGGACTTGGTTTTAATCTCTTAACAAGGGCTTGGTTTTAAATCTCTTAACCAGGGCTTGGTTTTAATATCTTAACTAGGGATTGGTTTTAATCTCTTAACTAGGGCTTGGTTTTAATATCTTAACTAGGGCTTGGTTTTAAATCTTAACTAGGGCTTGGTTTTAATATCTTAACCAGGACTTGGTTTTAATATCTTAACCAGGACTTGGTTTTAACATCTTAACCAGGGCTTGGTTTTAATCTCTTAACTAGGGCTTGGTTTTAATATCTTAACCAGGGCTTGGTTTTAATATCTTAACCAGGACTTGGTTTTAATATCTTAACCAGGACTTGGTTTTAACATCTTAACCAGGGCTTGGTTTTAATCTCTTAACCAGGGCTTGGTTTTAATGACCAAATGTTGCAACTGTCACAACATCTACCCTCAGCTCCCCCCCCCCCCCCGCCCATTTCTGTCTCTCCTGGAAAAAAATTAATCAAACATGCAACAACAAAAAGAAACAAACAAACAAACAAACAAACAAACAATTTTTCTGTATTCTTGAAAAACGTCTTCTATAAGGAAAAGGGTGGCAGAGAAATTCTCCCACATAAGAACAAAATGAGAATTCATCTTTCCCCATATTTGACCCTTTTAAAAAATTCTGACCAGATCAGAACAGTGGGATTGGTTGAAGGCGGACTGTTAGGGCAGTTCCCACATGACCTCCGCGATGAATGAAAGCGAATTGTTCTTGCTTAACTTAGCTCTGACTAGTCCGTCCAGGTAACGTTTTTCCTGACCCTGGCGGGGGGCTGTGGGATATTTTTGCTCCCTGCCTGACAATCTCATGTACTTAAGACAGTTTACAGCCCTGAGCCCCGCTGACTTACCGCCAACACGTGACCCATATTTTCTGTTTGATAAGTATAAGACGCGCTGAAACAGAAAGGCTGGCTTGTTCTAGAGTTCTTTTTTTTAAAAGTATTTTCTGACAGGAGTTGGAAAGTAATGGTTTCCACTGGATGGATGGATAAGTAAACTTACCCGAGCTGTGCAATTACAGGTATTTTTTTTCTTTTTATTTGTTTCATTTTTATTCTGTTTTAGTCCCGAAAATTCATAATATAACGCTCTTCAAGTACACTGGCGCTCAGCTTGGCCCGCGGTGAATCTCTTTACAGCAAACAGAGAACATGAAAACACAGAGAGAATAGACGGACTGACATAAACAGAAAACATGAAAACACAGAGAGAATAGACGGATAACATAAACAGACAACGGCTCGGAAACGTTAAATTACAAAGTAGCAGAAAAGCGTTCTCAGAAGTATGTACTATCAACATACAAGTGTATACGGCATAAATGATAAACACGAGGAATTGGTGGAGGTAGTGAAAAAAAAAAGGAAAACATAAAAATCATGGGAGTTGCTGACACCAGAGTCAGAGGTAAAGGCTGTAAACAGTTACATCACAATTACTTTTTCCTGTACTCCGACTCCGAAGTGAATAAGAAAGACCAGAACATAGTCGGAATGATCATAGAAAAAATCAGGGAAAATCCTGGAAACAATGTTTATCAGAAAGAAAGATAACTGTGAAAATAAAAGAGAGCCAGGACAGCATATCTTATGTCCAAATATATGTTCCCTGCAATGCACTAGAAATGTATGGAAGAATGCGAAGAGTCTTTTGGCAACCTCCATAAAACACTAAACAACATAAACAAATAGGAAACTATACTTACGGCGGACATGAATGAAAGACTAGGAACAAGCATAACAGAAGTAGCAAGACCACCTGGGAAATTTCAGTGACCAACAGTGAGTTAGTTATAAATGAAAATGGTAGCAGACTTCTAGAACTGTGCAGCCAGCACGATTTAAAAAAGATCACAAATACATTTTTTAAATACAGAGAAGAGTCCTAAATACACATTTGGTACAGATGAAATTATTTTATCTGCGAAGCCAGATTTATAAAGCAAATAGGGAAAAGCAAAAGGTGTTGTATGTCAACTTGCACCAATCCAGAGCATCCAAATATGTCGATGGACGGGCAGACGGGGACAGACTATAACTGTTGTACATCTCCATTTTTTGCCGTACCGACAGACGCTAGCGATCACACATCTTCATGTTTGTTTCTGTACTTGGAATTTACAATCAGATAAGTAGTCGTTTTTTTTTCTGTGCTGTTCATTTGATTAGTTGTTCATTCTTCTTCTTCTTCTTCTTCTTCTTCTTCTTCTTCTTTCCGAGCCATTACGGCTCACTGCTGCAGATAAAGTTCGCCTCCATTTCTCTCTGTTCCTAATCTTCTCTCTCCAGTTGGTGACACCAATTTCTTTTATATCCTCTTCTGTGTTGTCTTTCCATCTCTGTCTTGGTCTACTCCTTGGTCTTGTTTCCTTCATCTCTTGTCATCATCATCATGTGCCGTGCCGACTGGCGTTGGCTATTATGCTTCTCCAGAGTACGCGATCCTTCATGCAGGCCATCAGCTCAGTTGGTGATCTCCTCTCACACCATCCCGTCACACTGTCCAGTATCATTTCTCTTGGTCTTCCTCTTGATCTTCTTCCTTCTATTTTTCCTGTTGTTATAATATTTTCAATGCCCCCTCTTCTCATTGCATGTCCTATGAAAGTACATTGTCTCTCACTTATCTTTTTGACAAGGTTTTTTTGTCTCTCCAGCTCTTCTCCTACATTCTTCATTAGTTATTTTTGCTATCCAGGGGATTTGCAACATTCTTCTAATAAACCACATTTCTGCTGCTTCCAATGATTTTTGTGCAGACTTGCCTATTGTCCATGATTCACTTCCATATAACAAGATAGGTTCAATATAGCATTTTAGGACTCGTTTTCTAACATTCATTGATAAGGATGTGTTGGTTAATATGTTTCTCATTCTCTGAAATGCAGTCTTTGCTTGGCCTATTCTGTTCCTAATTTCTGTTCTGCATTTCCCATCTGAAGTTATTACTGCTCCAAGGTATTTGAATTTCTGCACCTGCTTTAGAACAGTTCCGTTTAATTTAATACTGCATGCTGGTGGATTCTGTTTCTTAGATATAACCATAGTCTCTGTCTTTTTGATGTTCAAAGTAAGGCCTTTCTGTTCACTTTCTTTGGCGACTTTATCCAAGAGATTTTGCAGGTCTTGTTGGTTCTCAGCTATCAGTACTGTGTCATCAGCATACCGAAGGTTGTTAATATTGTATCCTCCAATCATCTCTTGTACATACATCATTTTCGGTTGTTTGTTCTCTTCCATTCTTTCTACATGCCCCAGCCAGCGTAGTCTGTTCAGTTTCAAGACATTTATAATTCGTTGGGATTTAAATAAGCTTGGCATATTAACAAACATAATAAATGCTGACCCAGACATTTGAAGTATTTTGGACATACCCACGTAGACACATAAAGTATTTTAGACGTGTAGTCAGATATACGGTCATCGCGACAGAAATGAGAGAGGTAAATTGAAGGGAACAATTCAGAACAAAAGATAAAATGAGTCCACACACGGATCAATAGGAGTCCACACATGGATCAATAATATTCAAACATGTGACACCGGAGAGTTTGTGCTGGTGCTTGTGTAAACCACGAGACGTAGTAATCGGAGGGATTCAGTGAAGAAGAAGAAGAAGATGATGATGATGATGAGCTTCTTGACTGAAACGTGGACGAACTAAAAGTAGTGGAGAAAAGCTGATTATATAACAGCTGTACATCTTTGTTTAGACAATATGTGGAGAATATGCACAGGAGAAACCGTGTAAATGGAAATCTCAAACACACTATCCATGGAGGCTCTTAGATTATGCGTACCAGATGCACTGTGACACGTCATTTGTCATTTATTGCGAGAGTAATTTATTTGCTAAGATAGCCTTCCATAAGTTTCTGCCGACTAATAGGAAAGTAGTTTGTTTTATGTACCTCCGGAGTAAAAAATAATCATTTTTAACGATGGAAGGGGAAAGATCAACACAACGAGTTTAGAAACCAATAGAATAAATGTTCAAAGAGAACTTCTTAGCTTTATGTTTTTTTTTAGTTACATAAAATAAACAGTTGTTTTTTTTTTAAAGCTAAATGTATAATCTACAGAACACCAGTACATACTCTGGCCTGTCATATTTTTGAATATTGTTGATACATATACGACTCATGTTATCTTCATATTCAAAACTTAAGCTAATCTGTTGATGTAAGAGATAACACATACATCTTTAATCATCAGAAAAAAAAAGTTTTAAAAAGTTCCCAGAGAAGCTGAAGAGAATAGAAAACTAAGTTAAAAAAAAACGAAAATACAGTAAGAATTCTTTTCCTTTTCACGATTAGACAAACATTAGAGACATCTGACAGTCAATGAAAGACTACAGGGAAAACGAAAAAGAGGGAGACGGAAATAAAAACATCTGGATGGGCTGTCCAAGTGGCACCAGTATGGTGGTGGAGGGAGACAACCGATATAATTAACAATACCATAGAGCGATCGATAGTGAAGATAATTACCAGCTGCTGGAGGTGCATTTTCCTACACAATGGCATCGTATTAAAAAACCAATATTTCGGCCATATGTCTTTATCAAGGGCAACGATAATGACGAAACAACAAACAGAAAAATAGCTTTGTTACTGTTTATTTAACATTTCAACATGCTCATCTCGTCGCTTCATTTGCCGTTTCTTCTCGCCTTTATTTCTATTTATTTATTTATGCAAAACTGTCTCTTTTCTGCTAGAAGTAGTTTTACCGCGGCTCTCAGCTTATCTATATTTTCGAGAAACATTTTCCATAACATTAGTATCACATATTCATATTTATGAATATGAGAAGGCGTTCGATGCTGACTATGCCATTCCGGCATTGATGGAAGTCGCCAGAACTAAATATTTTCAGCGAAATGAGTTGTTTCTTTTTCTTCAAAAGCAATACAACAATACGCAGAGTTTTTAATTGAAAATATTAGTATGGGCTTGCAATGGTCGTTTATTTTATAAAACTAGTCTCGAAAATGATGCAGGCCACAGACCTGACA
This sequence comes from Achatina immaculata, assembly GCA_009760885.1. NCBI lineage: Eukaryota > Metazoa > Mollusca > Gastropoda > Stylommatophora > Achatinidae > Lissachatina > Lissachatina immaculata. The sequence continues at coordinate 33,126,170 of CM019704.1, forward strand.
ACAATCTGACATGTATAAAACCTTTCATTGGAAAAAGCGCACAAAATAATCCACATTTCAATCACTGTTGTTTGTGACATTTTGCAAAATCAAAAGTAAAGTCGCTACGTTAATCACGTTAATCATTGGCAAAACTATGTCATGTTGTAAGCTTTCATTATCATGGCCAGAAGTTGGGCAATCTGCACTTTAATCTGCACTTTAATCTGCACTTTAATGGTCAACCCCCAAAAAATGTTCAAACTTTATTCCACAGAGACATATTTGTGGACAATTTTATTATTCGGAACGCTATCATCAAGCAGGGGCGTTTGAGTGATCCAGTGGATAGTATGCTGGCGTCTTAGGCGAAGATCTGTAGTTCAAGTCAGATTGGAGGTGCTCCAATTGTGGAATTGGGTACTCGGGTACCTCCAGAGCTAGGGAACGACAGGAGACCAGACCTGGTGATGACCAGAAGCGCCCTCTAGTGTTCTGACAGGTGAAGGAAAACATGGGCACTAGCTCCACATCCTTACTCATCTCTATGATGTGAAAGAGGATTTCGCAGTTTCTTGAAAGAGGGGTGAAGACGCCAGTCTGATGAGGCAAACCAGCGACCCATAGCTGATATGCTAGCGTCAGGGTTAGCGAACCATAGCTGACCAAGACACTGTCCCACATCTCTTTGATATCTCCAGTAACAGGCTTAGCATGGCTAACGGGGCAGGGATCGCCATGGTCCCCATGGTGATGGAGTCTACTAAAGAAGCATTGCATACCCCCCCTCCCCTTGCTTTTTAGCTGTACTCTAGGACTGAAAAGATAGCCGCCATAACCCGCTCCCACGCCGGTACGATGCTTTGCCCCAACATCTTCACAGCATCGGCTGCAAAGAACACCACTCGCAATTACAGTGAGATAGAAGACAGGACGAGACGTGATGTGATAGAACATGGGCACTAACTCCATGTCCTTATTTGTCTATATGATGTGATAGAACATGGGCACTAACTCCATGTCCTTATTTGTCTATATGATGTGATAAAACATGGGCACTAACTCCACGTCCTTATTTGTCTATATGATGTGATAGAACATGGGCACTAACTCCACGTCCTTATTTGTCTATATATTATGTGATGGAACATGGGCACTAACTCCACGTCCTTATTTGTCTATATATTATGTGATGGAACATGGGCACTAACTCCACGTCCTTATTTGTCTATATATTATGTGATAGAACATGGGCACTAACTCCACGTCCTTATTTGTCTATATATTATGTGATAGAACATGTGCACTAACTCCACGTCCTTATTTGCCTATATGATGTGATAGAACATGGGAACTAACTCCACGTCCTTATTTGTCTATATGATGTGATAGAACATGGGCACTAACTCCACGTCCTTATTTGTCTATATGATGTGATGGAACATGGGCAATAACTCCATGTCCTTATTTGTCTATATGATGTGATAGAACATGGGCACTAACTCCATGTCCTTATTTGTCTATATGATGTGATGGAACATGGGCAATAACTCCACGTCCTTATTTGTCTATATGATGTGATAGAACATGGGCACTAACTCCACGTCCTTATTTTGTCTATATGATGTGATAGAACATGGGCACTAACTCCACATCCTTACCTGACTTTATGACGTGATAGAACTGTTTTGTTTTGCTTCGTTTCGTTTTTTAAATCACACAAACAAGAGTAACCCATGGACATGTAAGAGAAAATCTGCACACACGCGTAGACAATATAATCGTGGAGTAGACTAAAACAATTACTTCGGAAGTAACAGTATAAAAACTAATATGTTTCATGTGTTATTAGTTACGATGTATTACACTTTTAGAAAACTCGATTTTTTATGCCTAGATCCAGTTTGGGGTGGAGGAAAGGAAGGTCGGGGGGGGGGGGGGGGGAGAGAAGAGAGGATGAGATAAAACATAGGACGTTCGCAGTTTCCACACGTCACGTGTCAGGAAAAGGTACAATTTTGAAACTGGATTGTCCGGATTTTGCTTCCGTGTTGGGCAACTTCTAGGCTCGGCTCATGACAAAAATTACCCTTTTCTGATTCTCTCTCTCTCTCTTTCTCTCTCTCTCTCTCTCTCTCTCTCTGAATCTTAAGTGCCCAGGGCACATGGGCCTCCCGCAAATGCCTGTCCGTTGCTTTTTTTTCTGCTCTTGCCCAGGTGGGCCCTTTATTGTTCAACATCCTCTCTGTTGTTCTTCTCCTTGTCTCTTTTGGTCTACCCTTACTTCTGTTCCACTGTGGTGTCCATCTTAGGGCTATTTTTGGTAGTGAGTTGTCAGTCATTCGGAGCACATGTCCCAACCATCGCCAGCGTCTTTCCTCAATAATTGTTGTCAGTGGCCTCATCTGCATTTCTACCAACAAGATGTTATTTCTTATGGCGTTTGGCCAAAATATTTTTCTAATTCTTCGTAAACATTTAGTCTGGAAGGAATTAAATTTGTTTTCCTTGTCTTTGGTGATTTTCCAGCATTCACTTCCATAGAGTAGTACACTTAGAACATTACTCTTAAATATCCTGATTTTCGTATTCATGCTTAGATCTTTAGATTCTCATATAGTCTGCAGCATTGCAAAAGCCTGGTTTGCTCTAGTAAGTCTGCTGTTGATGGCCTCTGTGCTGTCTCCATTTTCTACTACTCTACTGCCAAGATATATAAATTCGTTGACCTCCTCCAGTAACTTGCTATCTGCTCTGAGTACATTTCTGTTGTTCACATTTTGCTTCATTAACTTTGTCTTTCCTACGTTGATCTTTAGTCCTATGTTATTTGCATTCTGAGTTAGCTTGTTTATTTTATCTTGCATATCTTTGTGACTGCTTGATAGTAGACAAATGTCGTCTGCAAAGTCAAGGTCCTCCAGCACTGTGTCAAGGGTCCATTGTAATCCCCTGCGTTTGTCTGATGTTGCCTCCTTCATTAACCAGTCTACTGCCAAGATAAATAATGTTGGTGATAGTATACATCACTGCTTCACTCCTGTTTGTACCCTAAAGCTGCTGGAGGTATATTCTCCACAGATCACTTTGCACTGAAAACCCTTTTTCTGATTTAAAAATAGGAAAAAGTGCTTTAAAGTCCAGTTAATCTACAAGATCATTTAACTCATTCCCTTCATTTCAGAGTTAATTTATTTTGTCTCCTGAATATATCTGGTTGATATTTGAAATATCCGAAAAATGAAAATATTTGATTTTATTATTATTTTTTTTCCTTTAAATCTGAACTGCTGCACTGATGAACTTTTACCACAGATGACACTTTTGACAGAGAGAGAGAGAGAGAGAGAGAGAGAGAGAGAGAGAGAGGGAGAGAAAGATTAATCTTTATTTGCGAAGGTTGAAGAATTGGACACGCAGGCAAATGTGACATATTACTCTTTATCGTACAACTTACTCTCTGTTCCATACATTGTACACCCGGCAGTACACACATGCAGTGCATGAAACGAGCATAATTAACACTGAAATAATAAGACTGAAAAAATACATTCACATATCACTCTTATCTATGCATTCAGTACAGAAAGCAATTACATAAAAGTAACAAAAAAGTATTCTGACGTTTTCCTCATCAATGAATATCTACCAAACTATCATTTAAAAAAAGCAGTTAAATTCAGTACTCGTAAAAAAAAGTGTCCAAAATAACATGTACATTTTATGAGAGAAAGAAAGAACGAACGAACGAACGAACGAACAGATTTTATTTTTAGAAGGTTAAGAATTGAGCACGCAGGCCAGTCTAACATTCTGCCCTTCATCATACAACTTTCACTCAGTCACAGTCATTCAGTATTTGTAAATGAGGATAATACGCATGAAGAAGGAATCAGATGGATACATAAATATTCTCTTAAATTATAAACCATCTCTTATCCGTACACTCCACACTTTACGTGTGTGTGTGTGAGAGAGAGAGAGAGGGGGGGGGGAAGAGAAAGAAATTGAGAAAGAAATATGACCAAGAAATGGAAAAAAAGCATACAAGAGAAAGAAAAGGAGGAAATAAGAGATAACGAGAGAGAAAATGTATAGAGATAGTGGTGTAATATTGCCAGCTTCAACAAAGAGTGAGGAGAGAAGGAAGTAAGAGAGAACTAGAATTTAAAATGTAAAAAGACAATGGAAAAATACTGCCCACATCAAACAAGAAAAAGAACTACAACGTTCAAGAAAGAGAGAAGTACCTATAACAAAACTGAGTTAGCAGGTGTTCAAAAACTGCAGGTATGACAGAACATTACGGTCTTAGTCTGCATGTGCTGGAATATACTAAATGCCTTCTCCTATATATACTCTTGTCCTGTAGAAGCTGCAATATACTAAATGCCTTTTCCTATATATTCTTGTCCTGTAGAAACTGGAATATACTAAATGCCTTTTCCTGTATATATTCTTGTCCTGTAGAAGCTGCAATATACTAAATGCCTTTTCCTATATATTCTTGTCCTGTAGAACCTGCAATATACTAAATGTCTTTTCCTATATATTCTTGTCCTGTAGAAGCTGCAATATACTAAATGCCTTTTCCTATATATTCTTGTCCTGTAGAAGCTGCAATATACTAAATGCCTTTTCCTATATATTCTTGTCCTGTAGAAGCTGGAATATATTAAATGCCTTCTCCTATATATTCTTGTCCTGTAGGAGCTGTAATATATACTAAATGCCATGTCCTATATACTCTTGTCCTGTAGAAGCTGGAATATACTAAATGCCTTCTCCTATATATTCTTATCCTCATCCTCAATCTTGGCTTTCAGCCTGATGTGCTCAACCATACATATAAGAAGAAAGGACACACCCCAACACCGGGAATAGTTTTACACTGGCGCACCATAGGTTTTTATTAAAGCTCTTTTCCTGAGGCCAAGTTTGGACTCTGGACTCTGTAGAGTTTGTAGGCTTGTACGATGCGTTCTGGAATATGGAGTGTGTGTGGGGTGGGGTGGGGTTGGCACATTCTGTTTATGTAGACTGGCCTGCAGTTTGTAATGTTCCTATACTCTTGTAACGTTAGAAACACTCAAGAATGAACATAGCCAGACATCTACCATCTTCCTATGCGTCAGTGCAATGAGTGCAGACTACTACCATAAATCTGGAGATGTATGCAAGAGAATGGCGAACATTTGGGCCTATGTTTATCCCCCCCCCCCCCCCCCCCCCGTTTTATAACACTTCATGAACAGTAGTTCCTTAAGTAGTCATAAATTTTCGCCTGGAGATTTTATATTATAGTGAGTTAACGAACAGAATGGAATATATCTTTTCATTTGACGCATGGTGTCATGTGACTCTTCTTTCACATTACATGTCTTATTACATAGGATTTTGAGTCTTTCCAGCCTGAATTATTGTATTCAGTATTTTTAAAAGCTTTTTTAAATAAACGTTTAAAATAGAAAGCCAAAAGTAGTGCATCAAACAACAAGCAAGGTCACTGGAAAATTGAATGTATTTATACGCGAAGTCACCACTGTTAAATTGTAGACACTGGCGAATAGTATAAAGATCAGAGGTTTAGTGCCATCTTGTCGAGTTACTGTAAAATCTAGTGTACTCCTTCTTTAGACATCATCATCATCAGCAGCAGCAACAACAACAACAACAACACCAGCAACAAGTAAAGCAAGAACAAATCAGAAACAACTAATGATACAGTCCGAGAAAGGGAACTAAGCACAACTGACACTGTCGTGGGTGATGTCAAGGTCAGACTTGCAGGTCTTTGTGAAACACGCGTCCGCTGACAAGAACGTAAGACTTGCAGGTCTTTGTGAAACACGCGTCTACTGACAAGAACACTTGCAAAATGTGAGAGAAATCGATGACAGTACTTTCAGTATCTGCTTTTATTTTCCAAGTCCTAGCTTGTGTAATTGTTTAATGAATTCACTCGTTTAATTGTTACAATGGTGCCCTGCTATTATGGTAAAGCTTACTGCAGCCATCTTTAAAGTTAAAATATAGAATTTATTTCTGTTACAGAATTAGACTTCAGTGAATGATTGAGACCACTGTTATTTGACTTCAGTGAATGATTGAGACCACTACTCTGACATTCCCTCTCTGCTATTACTGAGCATCATTCTGGTTTTGACTGATACCAGAGATGACAATTGAGGACATTTTGGATGAGACTGGAGGATTTGGAAGATTTCAGTTCTTCATTGTCTTGTGCACGTGCATGAACAGGTTAGCTTTGGGATGGAGCATGCTACAGGTATGTATTACACCTGTTAATCTTCTCTCTAGCTTTGCCAGCTTTACAAATTCTATGATGGTGGAGGCAATATTCTTCAATTCACTATCTTTCTATCAAGTGCCGTGCCCACGGGCGTTGGTGGTCTTAACTCTCCAGATCTCTATTTTGTGTTGACTTTGTGAGCTGATCTGTTGTGCTCTTTCCATGCCATCTTGACAATCCATCCAGAATTTTCTCTCAAGATCTACCTCGGCCTCTTTCCCTCCCTCTAACTTTCCTGTTGTGACGATGTGCTCTAATTTGTCTTTTCTCATAACATGTCCTATAAATTTAGACTGTAAATTCACTGTATTATTATCCATTTTCTCAAATTCTCCCATGCATATTTCTCTGTTATCTTCTCCTCAACATCAGTTTTCTCTTGTTTTCTCAAGCGTTGTCTCCAGTTCTCTCTCTTGAATCTTTTTCTTTCATACGTTCTAACATGTTTCTCTCCAAGTCTCTCCATTATTCTAGAACATCTGTCTCTTCATTTCTACTTAACATCCCCAATTCTCTGTTACATCTTGTTCTCGATTCTTCCTCTCTCTCTCTCTCCTTAAAAAGCAACAATACAGCTGGGCTTGATGATATTAGTAATAAGATCTTACGTTATGCTGCACCTGTCATTTCACATACACTAACATATATTTACAACCAGTGCATTGCAAAATGTTATTTTCCTGAGGCTTTTAAAACTGCTAAGGTGTATCCTCGCTTTAAATCTGGCTCATCCAACAATCTTACCAACTATAGACCAATATCCATATTATCGTCATTATCAAAACCACTCGAAAAACACCTACACAAAATAACTCTACGACACATGCAAGAGAACAATTTACTCATAGACAGTCAGTCAGGCTTTAGACCCAATCATTCCTGCCACACAGCTCTTACCAAAATGACAGAAAACTGGTTAGTAAACATAAATGACGACAGACTATGTGGTGCCATCTTTGTCGACTTTAAAAAAGGCATTTGATATGACTGACCACGGTATTCTTGTAAGAAAAATAAAGACTTATAGACTGCACCTTGACCTAATAAAATTAATTGCATCGTTTCTTTCAGACAGACAACAAGTAGTATTCTTCAACAATTCTCTATCAAATTCTGCTAAAGTTGACACTGGTGTTCCGCAAGGTTCTATTCTAGGCCCGTTGCTCTTTGCTATCTATATCAATGATCTTCCACTTCATCTTAAACACTCTTCTTATGACCTTTTTGTCGATGATTGCACAGTCTACACCAGTGACTACGATTGTGTTAATCTAGAATGAACTCTTCAGGTCGAGTTATACAATTTAATTGGATGGAGCAAAAATAATGGCATGATTATAAACACCGATAAAACAAAATCAATGCTCATAACAACAAGACAGAAACTACAAAACGCAACAAAAACAACACTTCGGCTCTGTACAGAAACATCACAGATAGAAAACATTAGCGAGCACAAAACACTAGGTCTTATTATTGACCAACATCTTACCTGGAACTCTCATGTGCAATGTCTAACAAAACTCATCGCACAAAAAGTATACCAATTAGCTAAAATTAAGCACTTCATAGATCAAGACACTAGGAAGACATACTATATAGCTCATATACAAACACATTTAGACTATTGCTCAACAGTTTGGGATGGTTGCTCAGTGTCAAATACAAAGAGGCTTTGCTCACTCCAAAAGCGAGCAGTAAAGCTTATTAGTGACAAAGATCAAGCACAAACAACTAATCATCACAAACGTATCAAAATACTACCTCTTAAGAACAGGTTCCTCTTCAACAAAGCCAAGTTAGTACATCAAATTCTTTCACGGCATGCCCCGCCTTATCTATGGAACCTGTTTAAATTTAGCCCAAAGTGCAGCCAACGCTTGAACAACATATGTCTTCCAAAACCTAGACTTGATCTTTACAAGAAAAGCTTTAGTTATTCTGCTGCTCATCTTTGGAATACCCTCCCATCCTATATAAAGAATATAAATTATACTCCTTCCTACAACTACAAGCTTTCCCAATATCTATTTGATGTCGACTACATGCCTCCATGAATTATAAAACTTAAAAGTTATCTTAAGCTGCTCTTACAGACACCGAATACAATTAATTGTTTTCTGAATAGTCCCGAAAATTTTGTTTATTAAATAGTCATTTATAACGTATGTAATTACTTCTGTACTGAGTGAATGTTTAAGAGCGAAACGTAAACGTTATATTTTATTTTATGTCTCTCAGCTTCAATGTTAGTTATGTTTGTTATATGAACAGCATATTTGTAGAATGTCTGGAATAGAGTGAAAGATGTATGATAAAGGGCAGAATGTCAGACGGGCCTGCGTGCCCAATTCTTAACCCTTTTGAAATAAAGATCAATCAATCAATCTCTATCTCTCCATCATTTATAAACTCTACACATTCTCTTAATTGGAAACAATCTCTTCTCTAAAATGGTTCCCTGTTATAAATCCAGTCTACATGTGGACCAGATCATTAGCAATAAAATGTCTTAAACTCTATCATGAAACGAAGTGACTACACCAGAAAACGAGCGAGTAAGGAACGTGGAAGGCGACTGTGCCGTGAATCACTCGCCAGATGAGTTATCTGATGTGAATAAACATCATTTAAATGGGAAAATGTTAGGTTTTCTAGACATTTATAGGCGGAAACCTTAGCCGAATACATACAAGTCTGATACAAGAAAGCTGAACGAAGAAGCTGGTAAAGATTTCCGTCACGGTAATGAAGAAAGGATGATAACAGTGTTAAAGGAAAGCTGATAGCGAGTGCTGGCTATCAAGAGAATGAATAGGACATGAGATTGTGAAATAATTGTGACTTTTCCATTGATTATGTTTGATTACTAAACATAGAAGGATATGGTAGCAGTCAGTCTTCCTCAAGCTTTATGGAGACATATATGATGTAGCAGAGTCATACACTGAGCATAAGCGAATAAGACGTGACCAAGGTGCTATCCTACCCCTTTTGGGCGCTCATAGTATGAATCTCATTCGCTCCTCCAGGCTGGCTAATTTCTAAGTGCTTGCTGTAGTCCTGCTGGTGATGGAGTCTATCGGGAAACTCCTTTTTTGCTCTATAACGCTACACCGAATCTTCAAGCTAGCTACTTTAATCTACTTTCAGTCAGGAAATATGCCTGAAATATAACATCATCACAGCATCATCTGCAAAGGAAAAAAGAGTCTTAAATTCCATTAGGATCAGAAGAACAGCAATTACAATGATAAATGTGGACAGGCTATAGTGCATGAGCAGTGTGCACAACGGAAGCTTCATATAATGTGATGTTTAAGATTTCTGTTCGTGATGTATTCCCGATAAACTTCAGCACCAGCAGGACTACAGCAAGCCTTACAAATTAGCCAGTCTGAAGGAGCGGACGAGATTCATACTAGGAGCACCCAAAATGGATAGGATAGCACCTTCGTTATAGTACATGAAGCAGCCTAATCAACAGAAACTACGCATTGATGCAGGAAAATAATGCCTTGACCTGATCTGAATTTCTAACCTTGGTGATATTATTACACTTCACACCTCCATTTCTATTTACCACAAGTAAAACTAACGTGTGATGTATTAATCTAATTGTATATAAAAGTAATGTACGTGTGTACATGCATTAACACGGCTACCTTTGTGTCTTGCCACTTTAGTCAAGTACACGTATCTGAAAGTCTCAATACACTTATGTCGTTGTGAGAATGTCGAACAGAAACCTTAAATATCATGTTATATGAAGCAAATCGCCCAGCTCTTTCAAGACGTCTATTTGTCCCTTCGACACTAAAGATATATGAAGCAGGAAATAATAATGGCGAGTACGCAGGACAGAACTTCAACAAGGACATAGTTGTCCAAAGACATCAGAAATTAGATTAAAAATTAGTTAATCGTCAGAAATTAGATTAGAAATTAGTTAATCGTCAGTTTAAATGGTGTCTACTACAGAGTTAGAAAGCAATGCAAAGTTTATTAGACACAGAAGTAGGACATTTTTCATTAGGTTCGGAAACATGGATGAACAAATCTGGACAGTATACAAGGTCCGACAATTAAGTAATGAGACTAATTACATAAAAAAAATAAAAGTTAAACAACAGTTGAAGATATAACCTGTATTTTATTCAAAGTAAGCTCCCTTGTGCACTGATACGGCGAGTGGCACGCTCTAACAAACACTGAAACGACCTCAGCAGTTTGAAGATTCGGTTATGGCCCTTAAACGCGATGTTACGGCCCTTTGGATATCATCAATATCGTCAAAGAATATCCTTTCAATGGTAACTTTAATTTTGGAAATAAAAAATAATCGCAGGGAGACATATCTTTGGAATACGGTGGATGCTTGAGAACACACGCGTGATTTTGGGCCAAAAATTCCTGTACAACTACCGCCCGGTGAGCTGGTGCATTATCATGAAGAAGGAAAAAACTGCCAGGTGTTGAATACTCTGGTCGGACTCGGAGAACTCGGAGAATCTTTTTCAATAGGCGTTTCTATATATATATATATATATATATATATATATGAATGTTTGTGTATATGTATGTATGTTAGAGCATCACGCTGGAACGCCTGAAGCAATTTCAGCCAGGCTTGGCACACATATCACTTACACCGTGTGCGTCAGATCTTCCATAGGATACCCCTGTGACCCCTAGGGGTCATAGTGACATGTAAAAGTAATCGAAAATGAACGATATTAGTTTCGAATTCATAGTTTTCGGGATCGCTGAGATGAATAATGGCACTCCCGATGCCGTTTAAGTCCATGTTCAGCCTCCGGCGGCATTGGGGGGGGGGGGGGAACCTCGGGTTGGGGTGGGATGGGGGTGTCATATGCAAATCATAGAAAACGACCGATATTAGTGTCGAATCCATGGTTTTCGAGGGCGCTGAGATAAATAGTTCAGCCCCAAGCGGCATGGGTGACCTAGAGGTTGGGTGGGATGATGGTAACATGTAAAAATAATAGAAAACGACCAATATTAGTGTCGAATTCATAGTGTTTGGTGTCGCTGAGATGAATAGTGACATTCCCAGTGCCGTTTAAGTCCAAGTTCAGCCGGCATGGGGGAGGGGGCCAAGGGCTGGGGGTGGGATGGGGGTGACATGTAAAAGTAATCGAAAACGACCGATATTTGTGTCGAATGCAGAGTGTTCGGAATAGCTGAGATGAAAAGTGACATTCCCGATGTCGTTTAAATCCAAGCTCATCCCCCAGCGGCATGGGGGGCGGCCCTCAGGCTGGGGGTGGGACGAGGGTGACATTTACAAATCATCGAAAACGACCGATATTAGTGACGATTCCATAGTTTTCGGGGTCGATTGTGACAGTCCTGATGACAATTAAGCCCACGTTTAGTCGAATAGAAGGAATAGAAGCCTGTAGAAACGTCTAGCTCTGTATAACATTATAGAAGGTTGTGGAAATGAACAGAACATTGTAGAACCTTCTGGAAGATTGTGTAACTGAATAGAACTCAGTAGAACCTTCTAGAAGGGTGTGGAAATGAATAGAACGTTGTAGAAAGTAGCATATAGGATTGCGCTGAGTACATTTTATAAGCTTAATGCTGTTTTGTTTTAATTAAATAACAATATAACATTTTAAACATAAACGCTCTGCTGCGAAGTAATAAGTGGCATGACTGTATAATTTGCTATCATTCGAGACATGCAGACCCTTGAGAGAACTGGTCTTAAAGACAGGAACTTATCCTACGTTCCAGAATTCTCATATATTCACCTTCATGATTAAAAAAAAATGTTTGTATTTTTGCAACATAGATGTAGGCTTTTCTAAACCAGGGTATCATTTTATCCGTCCTGTAAGAAAAGGGATATAGAAAGAGAACAAAAGAACGCTGTATATTGTGAACTTTTCGTGGTGAAAGCGAATGGAGGAAAGTGAGAACCATAAACGACTGTGGGTATATTCGCGCTCAAGCATGAAATGACATCTGGGGTATCGTGTTTGTCGATGGTTGTTTTGTTTCGTTAGAGCTGTAATGCACATTTTATGTTTCTGACAGATGAATATCTCATAGCAACAGGAGAAGGTAACTTAACAAATTATAACGTTGAAGGAGAATAATGTGTCGTAACACAGACATCATCACGGACTGGTTGGTCCATAATCTCGCTGTCATTGTGAGATTGGTATCTTTACAGCCATTGTTGTGGTGAAGATCTTAAATCACAGACATAGTGTCGGACAAGGAGTGCAGTGTTCTGGTTTTCTTTCAGTCCACTAGCAGAGCCCAGCATCAGGCTCAGTGGGTGCAGAGTGCAACACTCGGGGGGGGGGGGAGGGGGCAGATACTTCCCCTGTTCTCAGCGAGGGGATGAGAAAGGGGAGAGGGCGGATACTTCCCCTGTTCTAAGCGAGGGGATGAGAAAGGGGAGAGGGCGGATACTTCCCCTGTTCTCAGCGAGGGGATGAGAAAGGGGAGAGGGCGGATACTTCCCCTGTTCTCAGCGAGGGGATGAGAAAGGGGAAGGGGCGGATACTTCCCCTGTTCTCAGCGAGGGGATGAGAAAGGGGAGAGGGCGGATACTTCCCCTGTTCTCAGCGAGGGGATGAGAAAGGGGAGAGGGCGGATACTTCCCCTGTTCTCAGCGAGGGGATGAGAAAGGGGAGAGGGCGGATACTTCCCCTGTTCTCAGCGAGGGGATGAGAAAGGGGAAGGGGCGGATACTTCCCCTGTTCTCAGCGAGGGGATGAGAAAGGGGAGAGGGCGGATACTTCCCCTGTTCTCAGCGAGGGGATGAGAAAGGGGAGAGGGCGGATACTTCCCCTGTTCTCAGCGAGGGGATGAGAAAGGGGAGAGGGCGGATACTTCCCCTGTTCTCAGCGAGGGGATGAGAAAGGGGAGAGAGCGGATACTTCCCCTGTTCTCAGCGAGGAGATGAGAAAGGGGAGAGGGCGGATACTTCCCCTGTTCTAAGCGAGGGGATGAGAAAGGGGAGAGGGCGGATACTTCCCCTGTTCTAAGCGAGGGGATGAGAAAGGGGAAGGGGCGGATACTTCCCCTGTTCTAAGCGAGGGGATGAGAAAGGGGAGAGGGCGGATACTTCCCCTGTTCTCAGCGAGGGGATGAGAAAGGGGAGAGGGCGGATACTTCCCCTGTTCTAAGCGAGGGGATGAGAAAGGGGAAGGGGCGGATACTTCCCCTGTTCTCAGCGAGGAGATGAGAAAGGGGAAGGGGCGGATACTTCCTCTGTTTTAAGCGAGGGGAGGGGGGGGGGTTCAGCCGATGCATCGAGCTGAAGCGCGGATGACTTCCCTCGTTTTAAGAGGCGTAGGGGTCCAAACTGTACATCACTCTAGGCCCCAGATGACTTCTCTCATTTTAAGGGGCGTGGGAGTCTATGCTGTACATCACTCTAGGCCCCAGATGACTTCTCTCATTTTAAGGGGCGTGGGAGTCTAGGCTGTACATCACTCTAGGCCCCAGATGATTTACCTCGTTTTAAGGGGTGTGGGGGTCCAAGCTGTACACCACTCAAGGCCCCAGATGACTTCCTTCGTTTTAAGGGGGGGGTGGGGGGTCCGAGCTGTACATCACTCTAGAGAGCATAGATGACATCCCTCGTTTTAAGGGGGGTGGGGGTGCAGGCTATTACATCACTCTAGAGAGCATAGATGACTTTCCTCGTTTTAAGGGGGTGGAGGTCTAGGTTGTATATCACTCTAGAGAGTCAAGATGACTTCCCTCGTTTTAAGAGGGGTGGAGGTCCAAGCTGCACGTCACTCTAGAGAGCCCAGATTACTTCCCTCGTTGTAAGGGGGATGGAGGGGGGGGGGGTCAAGGTTTTACATCAATCTAGGGCCTGGGCAAGAACAGAAAAAAAGGCGAAGGACAGGCATTTGTGGAAAACCCTTGCGGAAGCCCCATGTGCCCTGGGCACTTAAGGTTCAGAGAGAGAGAGAGAGAGAGAGAGAGAGAGAGAGAAAGAGAGAGGGCCTGGATGACTCCTCCCCCACCCTTTCTTCTGAGGGGGGATTCTAGTCGATTCATCGTTCTGGGGCCCAGATGACTTCCCTTGTTTTAAGGAGGTCTGTGGTTGATGAAAACAGAATGACTAATGGCTAGGATAAGCAAAGGGATGGGGGATAATACTGCACTACCTTACAAAGCTCCTGTAGCAGGACCCCCGCCCCCACTTTTTCCCCCAACATCATCATGATGTGAACCTGATCTAAGTCACGTCTGACCAGGCTGGAAAAATAATTTCATGGAGACCGGGGGGGGGGGGGGGGGAAGAGGGAAGCGATAGAATATGAATCTTGAGCAGTTTTTTTTCCCTATCTTTGGTAACCGAATTATCGATGTAACGCGGCCATATCTGCCCCAGTCAGCATGTTTGAAACAAGAGAATAGAAACTGATGAAGCAGTGCAGGCCAAGTTTTGCTTCTTGTGATAATGAACTGGCAGAATGCTGTCAGATCATCATCATGTGCCGTGCTGACTGGCGTTGGCTATTGTGCTTCTCCAGAGTATCCGATCCTTCATGCAGGCCATGAGTTCAGTTGGTGATCTCCTCTCACACCATCCTGTCAGACTGTCCAGTATCATTTCTCTTGGTCATCCTCTTGATCTTCTTCCTTCTATTTTTCCTGTTGTTATAATATTTTCAATGCCCCCTCTTCTCATTGCATGTCCTATGAAAGTACATTGTCTCTGTCTTATCTTTTTGACAAGGTTTTTTTGTCTCTCCAGCTCTTTTCCTACATTCTTCATTAGTTTTGCTGTCCAGGGGATTCGCAACATTCTTCTAATAAACCACATTTCTGCTGCTTCCAATGATTTTTGTGCAGACCTGCCTATTGTTCATGATTCACTTCCATATAACAAGATAGGTTCAATATAGCATTTTAGGACTCGTTTTCTCACACTCATTGATAAAGATATCAGTGTTATTTAGAATGCTGTCAGATGCCAATGTTATATAGAATACTTTCAGATACCAGTGTTGTGTATAATACTGTCAGATACCAGTGTTATATAGAATACTGTCAGATACCAGTGTTATACAGAATAATGTAAGATATCAGTGTATATAGAATTATGTTATATACCAATACTATTCAGAATACACAGATCTGGTAGCGGAGAACGAGAGAGATCTGTATGAATTATTAGACCTACTGGTGAAAGAGATTGAACGAAAACGAGTTTGCGCGAAGATGATTACAGTGATAAAGATGATACCGAATAAAGATGGTTACAGTGATAATGATGATAACGAATAAAGATGGTTACAGTAATAAAGATGATAACGAATAAAGATGGTTACAGTAATAAAATTGATAACGATAAAGATGGCTACCGTAATAAAGATGATAGCGAATAAAGATAGTTAAAGTAATACAGATGATAATGAATAAAGATGGTTGCTGTAATAATGATGATAACGTTGCTGTAATAATGATGATAACGAATTCAGATGGTTACAGTGAAAATAATGATAAGGAATAAATATGGTTACAGTAATAACATTGATAACGAATAAAGATGGTTACAGTGATAAGGATGTTAACGAATAAAGATGGTTACAGTGATAACATTGATAACGAATAAAGATGGTTACAGTAATAACATTGATAACAAATAAAGATGGTTACAGTATTAACACTGATAACGATAAAGATGGTTACAGTAATAACATTGATAACGAATAAAGATAGTTACAGTAATAATAATTATAAGGAATAAAGATGGTTACAGTAATAAGGATGTTAACGAATAAAGATGGTTACAGTGATAATGAGGATAATGAATAAAGATGCTCACAGTGATAATGATGATAACGAATAAAGATGGTTACAGTGATAATGATGATAACGAATAAAGATGCTTACAGTGATAATGATGATAACAACGAATAAAGATGGTTGCAGTGATAATGATGATAACGAATAAAGATGCTTACAGTGATAATGATGATAACGAATAAAGATGCTTACAGTGATACTGATGATAACGAATAAAGATGCTTACAGTGATAATGATGATAACGAATAAAGATGCTTACAGTGATAATGATGATAACGAATAAAGATGCCTACAGTGATAATGATGATAACGAATAAAGATGCTTACAATGATAATGATGATAATGAATAAAGATGCTTACAGTGATAATGATGATAACGAATAAAGATGCCTACAGTGATAATGATGATAACGAATAAAGATGCTTACAGTGATAATGATGATAACGAATAAAGATGCTTACAGTGATAATGATGATAACGAATAAAGATGCTTACAGTGATAATGATGATAACGCATTAAACTGTAAAAAAGATGCCACTAAAAATGCAAGGTATAATAGTCTGTGCTTGTTTAAATCCAGGTTGTCCTGAACAGCGCGAAGGAGACATCCAAAACTCCGATCATTTCTTTTCTTTTCTCCAACCTCTCTTCGCTTCATACCACCAGAAGTGTATACCCCATCTACACAAGGCTCATGTGTTAAAATACTTTTACCTATAGCTGGAAAAAAACTTTCGAAAATAATAGACACAAAAGGTATAGCCTTTCCAAAATAATAGATACAGCAGATATAGCCTTTCCAAAATAATAAACACAGCACATATAGCCTTTCCAAAAAAAGTGAGACAGATGATATAGTCTTTCTAAAATAATAGACACAGAAGATATAGTCTTTCCAAAATAATGCTACAGAATATATAGCCTTTCTAAAGTAATAGACACCGCCGCAGATGACTTTAAAAATAAAAGTTTAGACTCCGTTTCAAGGCCAGTTGTGTAAGCTTTATGAAGATGCTTAACCACGTGACATGTAATCATTCTGACACTGTAAACTTCAGCTTGAAATGAAAGTGCTGGTATTAGTTATTTGAAATGTTTAAAACATTTAATCAGGAGTACCATTTCATTGTATATCTAAGAGTATATCTAAGGGTAGTCACTCTTTTATAGTTTAAATTTGAAACTCTCTGCATACAGGCTTACACTATTGCAGCAGGAAAGATTTATTTTAAACATGGCGGTCATAGTAACGTCTATGATGTAAGTGTTACATATGTGACAAATGTGAGTACACCTCAGATATAGTAAAATTTCACTAGGGGAGTAAAAACAAATAAAGTTGTTCACTAGATGCTTCATTTCCTGATATCGCTTAGCTACAGGAGGTTGCCAGCCAGAAATGCTATGAAAGAAAATAATGTTCTTGTATCTGCATATCTTTCTGCATAATTTAGAGAAGACCGTCTTGGAAGGATACACAACAGGAAAAAGAAAGAGAGGAAGACCAAGGCGCAGATGGCTGCAAGACATCATTGATAATCTGCAAATGGATGCATCAGCAGCAGGGCATCTTGCTTACAACTGAAAGGCATACAGGAGAGCTGTTAGGGAAGCAAAGTTTCGCAAGGGACATGCACATGACTGAGTGACTGGCATATCTTTCGTTCGCGATCCCTGCGTGATAGTCCGTATGTTAGAGACGGCGCTGGAAAAAGTCTTGTGGTCCCTAATGTCAGGTTTCCACAGCGTTTGATGTTGTTTCTATTGCCTCGAATAGTATTCCGTATATTTATCCTTGTACCACATACGAACTGACGATTGAATAAACTGGATTTGTCTGTACGCGTTTTTTTTTCTCCTATTCACCCTTTAAGTACTTGAGTTGTCGTTTTCCTCATCTACCACCAAACTACTGTTGGAATACTTTGCAAGGTTTCCATTTACTATTTTCGTAAATCCAAACTTGACTGGGTTTATCTGTTTGCTGTTAACATATAAATGTATGGGTTTATCTGTTTGCTGTTAACATATAAATGTATGGGTTCATCTGTATGCTGTTAACATATAGGTGATATAAACAGATTCTGAAATTATCAAAACAAAGGAAAAAAAAAATTCATCACCTGGCGTCACAAACTTCTACCAACATTTAGCCTTCGCAACAGCCAGTGATAACATTTAGCCTTCGCAACAGTCAGTGATAACATTTAGCCTTCGCAACAGCCAGTGATAACATTCAGCCTTCGCAACAGCCAGTAATAACATTTAGCTTTCGCAACAGCCAGTGACAACATTTAACCTTCGCAATAGCCAGTGAGCAGCACCGAACTATTTATTTAACGTGTGTCTACTTTAGATATTTAATAGCAGGACATTTCATTTTGATAAGGTTTGGTATCATTTAATCATGCCATTTTCAGGGAAAACATAAGCTGAAATTTAAGTTCACAATGTCAGGGTGATAACTGTTGTGTGATTTAACTGAATGTTTGCCATAGAGTCAAAGTTGAGTGATGAATGGGAGAATTTCAGAAGGCCTACATGACCAATTCTTCACCCATTGTAAATAAAGGTCATTCGGCTCCACCCCTTCCACCTCTGTCTCTGTCTGTCTGTCTGTCTATGTCTCTCTCTGTCTATCTCTCTGTCTGTCTGTCTCTCTGCTATGATACGGGTGCGCCAATATTTAAATCAGAGTTTATCAGAAAAATGCCAGCAAATTATCAACGCTGAAAACAATAACATATAATGGAATCTTATGGACGTATTTATGTACGGGTTTTCAACATTTTAAATTTTAAACAGATGACCTTCGCTGGGTTTGTCCCGGAGTGGTTGTGTACCAGCCCAAACGTCAGCCACTCTGTAAATACTTCCTCGAAAGCTTGCTTCTTCAACATCAGCGGCAGCAGCAGTGAGGGCAGTGATGGCGAAGTCTGTGATACTTACAAGTTTGAGAATTTTCCACGGACCATTACAAATGAGGCGAGTTTGATTCTAAGTCGTACATAAAGATTTAGAGCATTCTCTTGGAATAAATTTGTTCATGTTATATGTGCCCTTATGAAGAGAGAGAAAGAAAGAGAGTGAGAGATAGATAGATAGATAGATAGATAGATAGATAGATAGATAGATAGATAGATAGATAGATAGATAGACAGAGAGAAAGAGAGAGACACACACACTCACACACATAGGTATGCCCTTGGATGGCAAAAATAATCACTTGAAGAGCTAACTTTTTTTTCTTTTGTTTTGTTGTGGTCAAGTGGAAAACTGCGGGGCTGTATTTTTAAGTTCTTCACAGATAACGGTAAAATATCCGTTCCCATAACATTAAGACATACTGGGGATACGGTGATAGGCCTATATGTTCAAGACCATTGGCATATGAAAGTGTGACGTGGTAAATATCGCACCTGGCCACATTTACCTTCCCAGATTTGAATGGTACCCATTTTTAGAGGCTGTGTGTACCCCGGGGCCTTTCTGGTGTGGTGGTACCAGAAAACATCCTTCCTGCTGGGATTTGAACCCCGTACCACCGGATTAGTAGACCGAACGAGTTATTATTCACAGAGGACTAATACAATGCAAAAAGTAACTAATGAAAGTTTTTTTTTTAAATCCCATTTTTATTTCTTATTCCATCGTTTTTTGTCTGCACTTGCAATAAATCTTTTGCTTTTTTTTTCAGTGGAACCTTCTTTGTGACTTAAGCTGGGTAAACGCAGCTGTGATCTCGATACAGATGGCTGGGGTTTTGCTGGGCGTTGTCCTGGCAAGAATCCTACGAGACTGTATTGGAGCCAAGAAGACGATGTACCTCTTCGTTCTAGAACATGCTGCTCTGAACCTTGTTGCAGCATTTTCTGTGAACTGGCCCATGTTTGCTGTTTGTAGGTTTTTCATTGGTGTTGGCATTGGTAAGAGAAACACAAGGGATTGTTAAATCTTTTATATCTGGTGCCAAATATCCCTTTGACGTCTTGTTTTTCTTATCTCAAAGTTTACTTAGACGTCTTGTCTTACAGTCTTATCTCAGAGTGTACTTAGACAAGTGTCTCAGGCCCCAAATTAAATTCATTATTATTAATACTTTTTAAGAAAAAAATATCATTTACTTTTTTTAAAGTAAAAAAAAAATCATTTATGTTTCTAAGAAAAAAATCATTTACGTTACCTGCCACTTCATGTATTTATCTTTTATAAATTTCACGTAGCAATAAAATAGAAAGAAGTGACAAAAGAGCATCTAAATGAAACAAAACAGATAACTGAAAAAAATTGCTGCCTTGTTCTACGCCTTTTAAAGATATTGGCATGTAGTGTTAGTGCCCATTGTTTGAATAACTTGTCTGCACACTAAAGGATATAGAGCATATAGTGTTAGTGCCCATTGTTTGAATAACTTGTCTGCACACTAAAGGATATAGAACATATAGTGTTAGTGCCCAGTGTTTTAATAACTTTTCTGCACACTAAAAGATATAGGGCATATTGTGTTAGCGCCCAGTGTTTGAATAACTTTTCTACACACTAAAAGATATAGGGCATATTGTGTTAGCGCCCAGTGTTTGAATAACTTTTCTACACACTAAAAGATATAGGGCATATAGTGTTAGCGCCCAGTGTTTGAATAACTTTTCTGCACACTAAAGGATAGTGTTAGTGCCCGTTATTTGAGTAACTTGTCTGGACCCTAAAGGATGATATGAACGCTGTTATGTTTGGCGCGTTAAATCAAACAGATTCTGCCAGTTAACTGAATCTTACAACTGGCAATCACTTGTTTCAGAATGGGCAGACAAGTTGTAACACTTGTGCTTTAGATATGCTTATTCGACTTTTGTAAATCAGAGAGCACGGCTGTTTTCAAAGTATTCATCATCATCATCATCATCATCATCATCGTCATTGTCATCGTCATCGTCATCGGTGTCATCATTATCATTATCATCATCATCATCATCATCACCATCATCATCATCGCCGTCATCATCATGTACGGTCTGCAGAGTACAGGTGCTGTAACAGATCTCTAGCTCTCGTTCTGCCATTTGTCCTGATGGTAGAACTAGTACTTTCTCTCTTGCCCGTCCATGATTTTGTCAAAAGTATTCATTTCAGCACAATCGTTTGTATCACATTTACTCGTAATTTTTCCCCTAAACAAATTCTTATTGAAGATCTGCCTTGATGCAGTGTATCAAATCTAACATGATGTCTCACAGAGACAAGGAGATAAAAGCTGAGAAATGTAAATGGAAGGTACGCTGATGGGTCTTGATGGTAGAGTACTGCCAGCAATTCAGGAGGGATTTTTAAAATTAGGACAAGAAACACAAACCATGGATGGCACTGGAGTAAAAGACGCAAACCCTGAGATAAAGTAAACGTGACGGTAGCACGTATTCCAAAAGAGAAGATATCACGTATTCCAAAAGAGAAGGTATCACGTTTTCAAAAAGAGAAGGTATCACGTATTCCAAAACCAGTGGGCTGGAGCTGGCATGAAGAAAAAAAAACCCAGGAAGATAGAAAGGAAGGCTCAAAACCAGGCCGAATGGAAAGTTTTAGTTTGTAATATGGTTTTGGGCAAGATGAGGGCGAATGGTATTGTAGAACGATCCAGTAAAACTCCAGGGAATACACTATTCCTGCAAGATGATCACAGAGACATGCGTAGGACAATAAAAACAATTAAACTTCAAATTTCTGTCGTTATTAATTTTCGCTTGTTTCGACAGTTAGAAACATTTTCAGTTATATAGGGTCCGCCTTAAAGCATAGCTGGATTTTAAAAATGGAAAATGAATAAACGCTATTCAGGTTTTTGGTAAAAAAAAGGAAAATGAAACTCAGAAAAGTGTGTATTTCTATTATTACTGACGATCATATTTAGGTTTTGAAAATTACGGCGGTTAGATGACCGCCATTACATTTGATACACTCAGGCAGGCGTCTGGAAAATTCCTGCATAACAGCATTTAACATGTTCAAAGGGAGATTTTGAATGTAGTGTCAGAATCGATCTTTTCGGTCTGCAGTTGACTGTGGTCGACTAGCATACACCGTGTTCTTGAGATACCGCCACAAAAAAGAAGTCTGCGGCCGATAAATCCGGTGACCTTGCCGGCCAATGAATATCCCCAAATCTGGAAATAAGACGATTGGGAAATGCCTGTCGCAGCATGGCCACGGACTGACGGGCTGTGTGGGCAGTTTCTCCATCTTGTTGAAACCATATTAGCCTCATATTTCTATTGACCAAGTCTGGAATGAAGTACTCAGTTAGCATCTGCACATAAAGATCACTATTAAAAGGATATCAGGTACCAAAGCGTTCCTAACAGCTGATCGCCAAAGGCTACTCAGCAAAGCGTTGTGGACTTCTTGAATTCGTTGAGGTGTCTGTTGAGTTCTTGAACGACCAGTAGACTTGTTATTAAGAGAATTAACAGTTTCCTTAAATATTTTGACCCACTTCAAAATTGTTTTGCCTCGATTCGGGAACGTTATCACGGGGATGCAACTCAAAATGGCGACGAAACGTTCTTTGTACAGTAATAGACGATTCTCCACTTTTAAAATAAGTTCCAACGGTGAATGCTCGATGTTGTGTTTGCCAAGAAGCCATTGTTTAAAATGACCGTTTGTCTGCTTCATCTGTGACGTCATGTTTTTGTTCACACGTATTCAGTTTCTGCGCACTTCGTCAGTTAAATCCAGCTATGCTTTATGCCGGACCCTGTACGTTAAAAATTAAAGATGGATTATAGAAATTATTCATAAGGAAATACATGCTATAAAAGAGGTTTTAAAAAAGGTCTAGAGGTTTTCTATCCATATATAAGTTGTGGAGGACATAAATGTGTGGTAATTGTGGAGGACATAAATGTGTGGTAGTTGTGGAGGACATAAATGTGTGATAGTTGTGGAGGACATAAATGTGTGGTAGTTGTGGAGGACATAAATGTGTGGTAGTTGTGGAGGACATAACTGTGTGGTAGTTGTGGAGGACATAAATGTGTGGTAGTTGTGGAGGACATAACTGTGTGGTAGTTGTGGAGGACATAACTGTGTGGTAGTTGTGGAGGACATAAATGTGTGGTAGTTGTGGAGGACATAACTGTGTTGTAGTTGTGGAGGACATAAATATGTGGTAGTTGTGGAGGACATAACTGTGTGGTAGTTGTGGAGGACATAAATGTATGGTAGTTGTGGAGGACATAACTGTGTTGTAGTTGTGGAGGACATAAATATGTGGTAGTTGTGGAGGACATAACTGTGTTGTAGTTGTGGAGGACATAAATGTGTGGTAATTGTTGAGGACATAAATGTGTGGTAATTGTGGAGGACATAAATGTGTGGTAATTGTGGAGGACATAAATGTGTGGTAGTTGTGGAGGACATAACTGTGTGGTAATTGTTGAGGACATAATTGTGTGGTAATTGTGGAGGACATAATTGTGTGGTAATTGTGGAGGACATAAATGTGTGATAGTTGTGGAGGACATAACTGTGTGGAGTGTGGTAGATGCGGATAGTCCCTGAGAACACGCTATTGTAAAGAACTTATCGCGTACTTGATGAAATAAAGCGTTGTATAATTGTTTCGATGCTTGTTAAAGAGTTTAGCGTCTCGCAAAGAAAGGCAATCGTATCATTAGAAGCCAAAATAATAATTGTCTATTTATTTTATGATAAAAGAGAACATTATTATAACAGTATTTTCACCTGGCACGTAAGAGCACTGTGTGTTGTACATTCCAGGAGCAATCTTAGAAACCAGCGTGCCATATCCTTTGGAGTTTCTTCCCATAAAGTGGCGTCCCCTAGTGTCTGCACTGCCTATCTGGCCACTCGGGATTGCTGCACTCGCGCTGGCCTCATGGCTGATGCGAGACTGGTCACATTTACATATCGCCTGCGCAGTTCTGTCGTTTCCTGGAGTTTTCGGCTATTTGTAAGTACCACGTGAGGTAAACGTTTGAATCTAGTCATCTGACAAACGGGTGTAGTCTGAAAACCCAGATTGTTACCTAAAGTTTAGAGAAAATAATAAATCGAGTTCTTCGATAACTTATTTTATAGATAAATGAAAAAACAATTCGTACAGAAAATTAAACACGATTATAGGCAGTATATAAATGCTGATATTTTAATGAATTTTTCGAATAAGGCCCTAATTCTGACACAGACAACATAGAAGAAGTTGAAGACATTTGTAAACGACTGCCTGAGAAGGATTCTTAAGATTAAATAGCGGAACAAGATCAGAAACGACGAGGTTTGAAAACAAACAAAACACGAACCAATCAATGTACAGATCACAGCTAGAAAATGGAAGTGGATTGGGCGCACGCTGAGAAAACATAGAGGCAGCATAACAAGAGGGCTTTTGGCACGGGGCCTCAACGGAACGAAAACAAGGAAGACCAAAGCATACACAGAGGAGAGATACAAGGAAGACCAAAGCATACACAGAGGAGAGATACAAGGAAGACCAAAGCATACACAGAGGAGAGATACAAGGAAGACCAAAGCATACACAGAGGAGAGATACAAGGAAGACCAAAGCATACACAGAGGAGAGATACAAGGAAGACCAAAGTATACACGGAGGAGAGATACAAGGAAGACCAAAGCATACACGGAGAAGAGATACAAGGAAGACCATATATGGAGAAGAGATACAAGGGATACCAAAACATACACGGAGAAGAGATACAAGGAAGACCAAAACATACACGGAGAAGAGATACAAGGAAGACCAAAACATACACGGAGAAGAGATACAAGGAAGACCAAAGCATACACGGAGAAGAGATACAAGGAAGACCAAAGCATACACGGATAAAAAATACATGGAAGACCAAAATATACATAGAGAAGAGATACAAGCAAGGTCAAAGCTTACACGGAAAAGAGATACAAAGAAAGGTCAAAGTATACACGGAGAAGAGATACAAGCAAGGTTCTAAAGTAGAGAAACTTGAAGAACAAGTCTGTGGCTTATAGTCCGGAGGAGAGGCTACGGGCATTGATTGATTGATTGATCCTGACATAAGCGCATCAAAAATAAATAAATAAATATGCAGAAAACGGAAACAAACAAATATTTGAACTAGTTCCCTTCATACGTCGACTAGAGTACTTACATCTTCTTCTAGGCATGTATTTATACAGGATCCGGCATAAAGCGTATCTGGATTTTAAAAATGGAAAATAAATTAAGTGGCATGTATGTTTTTGGTAAAATAAGTGAAATGAAACTCAGAAAAGTGGGTATTTTTATTATTACTGACAATCATATTTAGGCTGAGAAAATTACGCCAGTTAGATGACCGCCATTACATTTGATACATTCAGGCAGGCGTCTGGAAAATTCCTGCATAACACCATTTAACATGTTCAAAGGGAGATTTTGAATGCGGTGTAGAATTCGATCTTTTAGGTCTGTAACTGACTGTGGTCGACTAGCATACACCGTGTTCTTGAGATACCGCCACAAAAAAGAAGTATGCGGCCAATAAATCCGGTGACCTTGCCGGCCAATGAATATCCCCAAATCTGGAAATAAGACGATTGGGAAATGCCTGTCGCAGCATGGCCATGGACTGATGGGGTGTGTGAGCAGTTTCTCCATCTTGTTGAAACCATATTAGCCTCTTATTTCTATTGACCAAGTCTGGAATGAAGTATTCAGTTAGCATCTGCACATAGTGATCGCTATTAACAGTAAGAAGATGCCCGTTTTCGTCTTAAAAAAATACGGTCCAGTGACGCCGAATGATGCAGCGCCACAGCACACTGTTACTCGTTCACTATGGAGCGGTTTCTCATGCAGTAACTGTGGATTTTCAGCTGACCAGTAGCTGAAATTCTGGTTGTTCACACTTCCTGACAACTCAAAATGTGCTTCATTAGACATTATGAGGTTACTGAGCACATTCAGATTTTCTTCAGTGCGTGCTAGAAAATCGGTAACAAAGTCAAGTCTGTTAGTTTTATGCAAATCATTCAGTTGCTGCACAACGTGCAACTTGTAAGGGTGGAAATGCAGATGATTATGAATGATGCGACGTAGCGAGCGATCCGACATACCTAGTGGTAAACCATGCTCATCAGCTGATCGCCGAGGGCTACGAAGCAATACGTTGCAGACTTCTTGAATTCGTTCAGGTGTCTGTTGAGTTCTTTGACGACCAGTAGACTTGTTATTAAGGTAATTAGCGGTTTCCTTAAATTTTTTTACCCACCTCAAAATTATTTTGTCCTCCGATCGGGAACATTATCACGGGGGGAACGCAACTCAAAATGGCGACGAAACGTTCTTTGTACAGTAATAGACGATTCTCCACTTTTAAAATAAGTTTCAACGGTGAATGCTCGATGTTGTGTTTGCCAAAAGCCATTGTTAAAAATGACCGTTTGTCTGCTTCATCTGTGACGTCATGTTTTTTTTCACACGTATTCAGTTTCTGCGCACTACGTCAGTTAAATTCAGCCATGCTTTATGCCGGACCCTGTACTACTTATGTTTATCACAAATGCTGGGAAACAAAGAACTGGTATCGGAGACAGCCAAGAAGATAGCCAAGGACCGACAGAGGGTGGGAGTCTCTTGCTACCAGCAGCACTATGTATCTTGAGCACTGACAGGACAGGAGGCAGGGAGAGGGAGAGAGGAGAGAGCGAGCAAGAAAGAGAGAGAGAAAGAGAGGGAGAGAGAGAAAGAGAGAGCGAGCGAGCGAGAGAGAGAGAGAGAGAGAGAAAGAGAGAGCGAGAGATATTGTTGATCATTGATTATACCGGAAAATGATGATATTAAACTGGTCAAGATTACGACTCATCGTTTACTGGGCAGCCACCAGGTGGAAAAGTGTGTAGTGTGTACAGCTAATCTACCATGAGACAAGCTTAGACAAAAGCCCGCTATTTTTGCTAGTGTTTCCAATATTTTGTACATAGTATATGCATATTTTTACGCAAATGCTATCATAGCTGTAGCCCATGAAATGAGAAAAATAATAGTAATGTTATAAAAGTGCAGTCTTACTCACTCTTCTGAGATCTTGACTTTTTTTTTAAAGATCTTTAAAAAAAAACTTTTTCGAAACCTTTTCCACCATTTTGAGATCCATCGGATACTTTTGTGTTCCTTCTGACTTTGATATGGTCTGAATGATGCCGCTGTGACCTTTCTGATTACGAGGGAGAGGTTTTCATTCTGGCATATATTTTTAACTCCAGCTTTGTGCCAGAGAGCCTGAGGTGGCTGACAGCCCACAAACAGATGAGTGCAGCCCAAGATATTGTCACGAAGATCGCTGTGGTCAATCAGAAGTTACAGCCACGCAAAGCGTCTATCATGGTACAGGTAAGGCCAGAACTTGGATAGAAACAAAGGTCAGAGCTTGGGTGATACATGTAGAACATTGTGGAAACACAGGTATGAAGTCGGGTGATACATGTAGGATGATGTGGAAATAAAGGTAAGAACTCGCGTGGTACTTGTAGAGCAGTGTGGAAACAAAGGTTAGAACATGGGTGATACGTGAAAGGTGATGTGGAAACAGTACTTTATCTTTAGAAAGATTTATATTCTAATTAATTCTTATAGGACATACAGTAGAATCTGGTTAATATGCGTCTGCTTCCCGCTAACAAGGGTATGTTACCGTTTAACATGGGTATGTTACCGTTTAACATGGGTATGTTACCGTTTAACATGGGTATGTTACCGTTTAACAAGGCTATGTTTCCGTTTAATATGGGTATGTTATCGTTTAACATGGGTATGTTATCGTTTAACATGAATATGTTTCCGTTTAAAATGTTGTGTTTCAGTTAACATGGGTATGTTTCCGTTTAACATGGGTATGTTTCTGTTAAACCTGGGTATGTTACCGTCTAACGTGGGATTTTGCTTAGCTTATTGATTGCCTGAAGCCATATGAAATGATTGGAATATTTAATTTAACTCTCACTTGATCTGTTTTATTTAATTTTTAAAAATTAAATGTGCGTATAGTCAAGATCCATAACAATAACAACAACAGTAACAACAACAATAGCAATAACAATAGCAACAACATTAACAACAACAACTACTACTACTATTATTATTACTGTTACTACTGTTATCACTACTACTATTTCTACTACTACTACTACTACTACTACTACTACTACTACTACTACTACTACTGCTACCACCACCAGTACTACTACCACTACTACTACTACGACTTTTACTACTACCTCTCATACCACAACTACTACTACTGCTGCTGCTGCTGCTACCTCTACTGCTACCTTTATTGATATCACTATTGTTGTCTGCCAAAGCAACAGCGACCGAAAAATACTTCTATTTTTGATCGGTATGATCAATATTCATTAAAAGATAATTTCACACATTTAACTCTTTATTTTGTGTTCACATTACTAACATTACTTTCATAATTTGAACATCTTGGTAACTCTCGGCTCATTTTCTTGTTTGATGCAGACTGTGGCCTGGAATGAGCAGAAAGTCAGGGAAAGCAACAAAAAATACACCCACTTGGACATCCTCAGAGGTTGGAAGACCGCTGTAATCACAGTCACAATGTGCTACCACTGGCAAGTTCGTGTTCTGTCGTCTCTGTTCTTCGGAGCATGAGAGGAGAAGAGAAGCTGTTTTTGTTTTAAACAGAGACAGTGTTTTTGAGAAGAGAATTTGTTTTATTTTAAACAGAGACAGTGTTTTAGAGAAGAGAATTTGTTTTATTTTAAATAGACAGTGTTTTAGAGAAGAGTTCTTTTATTTTAAACAGAGACAGTGTTTTAGAGAATAGAAGCTCTTTCAAAGAGAGAGACAATGTTTCAGCAGTGGGAATAGTAGCATTAGCAGTAGTAAGAATAATAGTAGTAGTAGTATTATTAGTAGTAGTAATAATGGTAGTAGTTGTAACAGTAGCGCCAGTAGTATTAGTAGTGGTAGTAGCAATAGTAGTGTTAGTAGTAGAAATAGTAGTATTAGTAGTATTAGTAGCAGTAATAATAGTAGTAGTAGTAATAATGGTAGTAGTAGCAACAGTAGCGCCAGTAGTAGTAATAGTAGTAGTAGCAGTAGTAGTGTTAGTAGTAGAAATAGTAGTACTAGAAATAGTAGTAGTAGCAATAGTAGTAGTAGCAGTAGTAGTATTAGTTGTAGTAGTAATAATGATAGTAGTAGCAACAGTAGTGTCAGTAGTAGTAATAGTAATAGTAGCACTAGTAGTGTTAGTAGTAGAAATAGTAGTAGTAGCAGCAATAGTAGTATTAGTAGAAGTTGTTGTAATAGTAATAGTAGTAGTAGAAGCTATAGAAGTAGTTGAAGTAGTAGTAGTAGTGGTGGTGGTGGTTTTGGTGTTGGTGTTGGTGGTAGTAGTTTCGCTGCTCTTGGTATTATGGAAATGTTTTTTTTTTCCTCACCCACTTCACAAATTTGACAACACACCTACAATAAAGAAAAAAATCACTCAACTCAGTCAATAAAACACAGTCAGTCATTTGCATGTCCTTTGCGGAACTTTGCCTCCCTAACAGCACTCCTGTAGGCCTCTCGGTTGTAAGCAAGATCCCCTGCTGCTGATGCATCCATTTGCAGATTATCAACGATGTCTTGCAGCCATCTTCGCCGTGGTCTTCCTCTCTTTCTTTTTCTCCACTATTTACCTTTCCAAGACGGTCTTCTCTAAATTCTCATGACGTTTAATGTGTCCAAAATATTTAAGTTTTCTCTGTTTTGTCTTCTTTACTAGCCAGCCTTCTTCAGTATTAAGTTCTTGTAGAATATGATATATTTGTTCTTTTTCGTGTCAATGATATTTGAAGATATTAACATTCAAAGGAATTTGTGTTTCTCAGCTGTTTTGTTAAGTGTCCGGGTCTCACAGGCATATGTTGCCATGGGAAAGATGCATACCTTTAAAAATCTTATTTTTGTAGTTCTGTCTGTTCCTCTCCACAGATTCTTTAGGTGTTTTACTTTCTGAAGAGCGATAGATGTCCTCCTTTTAATTTCCCTCATTGTATCTCCATTATCAGTTAGTAGTGATCCAAGATAATAAAAACTCTCCACTTCTTCCAATTTTTCCTCATTGATACATATTTCAGCTGCCTTATTTGTTTTGTCAGTTGTCATCAGTTTAGTTTTCTTCGCATTAAGATAGAGGTTTTTCTCTTCACTATTCTTACGGGCTGACATAATTAGTTTTTCCATTCCTTTTTGTGTTGTGGATACTAATACTGTGTCATCAGCATATCTAATTTCTGGTATATCATAACCTCCAGTTGTTATGACACCGTAATATTCTTTGTCTATATCTTCTCTAACATTCCTCATTATATTTTCAGTATATAAGTTAAATAAGTAAGGCGACGATATGCACCCCTGACGGACCCCTTGTTTTATGTCAAACTAAGTTGTTGTTTCACCATTTATTCTCATTGCTGCCTGTTGGTCTAGATACAGCAGTAATATTAACTGTATCAAATGTGTTGAAAATCCCATTTTTTTCGTTATTTACCAACGTTTCTGTTGTTGTACACAATCAAATGCCTTTAGATAATCTATAAAAAATAAATATAGATTCACATTAAACTCTCTGAATTTCTCTATTATTAATCTTATATTGAATATATGATCTCTTGATCCTCTTCTTTGTCTAAAACCAGCTTAGACCATATTGACTTCTTCTTCTATTTTCTTACGAAGTCTACCCCTTATGATTTTTAATAGAATTTTATTGGCATGAGTAATCAGGTCAACAGTTCTGTAGTTTGAACTGGACACAACCGCCCAGGCTGCTCCAGACGCTAGTTTAGTGGCCAGCAACAATCCTGTGATAACTGCCAGCTTGGAGTTCGCGTGCCCTGTCAGAAAATAGATCGTAAGTCAGTGAATGTACATGAAAGATTCACCAGATGAACGTAAAGAAGATATGCATGAGCTGTACAGAGACCCCATGTCCGGGAGAATGATTCCAGGCAAGAAAGATATCCTGAAGCAACAAATAAATGAAACAGAAAAGAAAGAAAATCGTGTATCATTCTGTGGCGAGAATATATCACGGTCAAGGTAATACAAGACAAAACATGCAGAAACTGTTGGTGTGATTCAGAAACTCATCAGTCATTGGTCAGAAGTGACCGAAGCAAACAAGAAGACAGGAACAATTTGAGAGCTTTAAAACCAGGGCCTAGAACATATCCTGGGAGCGTGCAGTCTCTAAAGGTACTTAGAGCACAGTCCTGGCCTAGAACATGTCCTGGGAGCGTGCACTCCCTACATGTACTCAGAGCACAGTTGGCCTAGAACATGTCCTGTGATGAACTCTCTACATGTACTCAGAACATAGTCCCAGCCTAGAACATGTCCTGTGATGAACTCTCTACATGTACTCAGAACATAGTCCCAGCCTAGAACATATCCTGTGATGAACTCTCTACATGTACTCAGAACATAGTCCCGGCCTAGAACATGTCCTGTGATGAACTCTCTACATGTATTCAGAACATAGTCCCAGCCTAGAACATGTTCTGTGATGAACTCCCTACATGTAACTCAGAGTACAGTCCTGGCCTAGAACATGTTCTGTGATGAACTCCCTACATGTAACTCAGAGTACAGTCCTGGCCTAGAACATGTTCTGTGATGAACTCCCTACATGTAACTCAGAGTACAGTCCTGGCCTAGAACATGTTCTGTGATGAACTCCCTACATGTAACTCAGAGTACAGTCCCGGCCTAGAACATGTTCTGTGATGAACTCCCTACATGTAACTCAGAACACAGTTCTGGCCCTAGAAAAAAAGTATAAATGTGCCGTATAAATAACCTAATCCCCCTCCTTCCCGCCTTCTGTCTCCTGATTATGCTAATCTTGTCCAAGTTAATTACATTAAATGCACAGAATTGAATGTAATTAACTTGGACTACATTAGCATAATCAGGAGACAGTGAGCGAAAGGGGAGGGGGATCAGGTTCTTTCCAGCAGAGGGCTGAGAACAGACTTGAACCTGTGCTGTTGGTCTTATCTAACATTTATCATGTAGTCAATTTTCTGCCAATTTCCTCCCCTGAAAATGATATCACGGGTGTATTATTGAAAATCTTTCTGTACGTACATAAGACCAAATAGAAGACTTGAGTTAGTGTGAAGACTGACTTTAGGGAGGGGAGATAACACGATATATTTAAACACTTTCCGTGCGGTTGGTCATTATAGTGACACTTTGGACGTGGTCTGGAGTGCGGGAGTAAAAACGGGGGTCTTGGTCTGTAAGGGGGTCTAGTTGTAAAATGGAATGGAAAACAGTATTTCCATGTACTTCCGTATACTTAATATGTTTCAAAGTATAGCTAAATGAATCAAAATTTCATAAATGCAGAGTTTTTTAGGAAAAAAGAAGTAATGTGATGTTTTTAGACACTGATTGTGGCCAGCTTACCATCGGCGTGGTCTAGATCTGCACTATTTACCATCTGAGATGTGTAGATCTACTTGTCGATCTCGTATTGTGATTCTGTGTTGCATTCTCGCTGAATGAATGTCTGAACTAACCTCCTAACTACTCCTAACTACTTCTCCAGTCGTCTAAATATGTCTAGATCTACTTATAAAACACTCAAGAGCAGCGTGGTGGCCATAGGCTATGTCCATACCCCTATCTACATCGTCAAAAACTGAAAAATTTTCATGCTTCTCGTCCTTTTTCTCGCTCGGCATCGCTCGTAACTAGGCACTCTTTCGCCATTTTGAAAGTGTCACCGGAATCGCGGACGAAATATGTACAATCTAAATGTTACACCGGTTGTTTTTATTGAAACAAACAATTGTCACTATAATGACCATACGGTAGCTTCGGGATACCGGAAGTGTCACTATAATGACCAAACGCACGGAAAGTGTTTTAAACAATGGCACTAAATTCAATGAACAGTTTGGATTTGTTGAAGGAAGGGAAGACACAATGCCATTTATGCTTTACGAACACTAACAGAAAGAGCTTTAGAAGTACAGAAAGATCTCTACTTATGCTTCATTGATTACACCAAGGCATTCGACAAGGTGAAACATAATGAAATTATTAAAATGCTTGCAAACATCAATATAGACGGCAAAGACCTGAAGATTGTAAAACATCTATACTGGCAGCAAGAAGCAGCAGTTCGAGTTGAAAATAGAACTGGAAAATATTAACATATAAAACAAAGGGTGCGACAGGGATGTGTACTATCTCTAGACCTTTTTTTTCTGTATAGCGAGAATATTCTAAGAACAATCATCACAGAACCAGGCATAAAAATTGGAGGATACAATATTAACAACCTTCGGTATGCTGACGACACAGTGCTGATAGCTGAGAACCAACAAGACCTGCAAAATCTCTTGGATAAAGTTGCCAAAGGAAGTGAACAGAAAGGCCTTACTTTGAACATCAAGAAGACAGAGATTATGGTTATATCTAAGAAACAGAATCCACCAGCATGCAGTATTAAATTAAACGGAACTATTCTAAAGCAGGTGCAGAAATTCAAATACCTTGGAGTAGTAATAACTTCAGATGGGAAATGCAGAACAGAAATTAGGAACAGAATAGGCCAAGCAAAGACTGCATTTCAGAGAATGAGAAACATATTAGCTAACACATCGTTATCAATGAATGTTAGAAAACGAGTCCTGAAATGCTATATTGAACCTATCTTGTTATATGGAAGTGAATCATGAACAATAGGCAGGTCTGCACAAAAATCATTGGAAGCAGCAGAAGTGTGGTTTATTAGAAGAATGTTGTGAATCCCATGGACAGCAAAAATAACTAATGAAGAATGTATGAGAAGAGCTGGAGAGACAAAAAAAAGATCTTGTCAAAAAGATAAAAGAGAGACAATGTACTTTCATAGGACATGCAATGAGAAGAGGGGGCATTGAAAATATTATAACAACAGGAAAAATAGAAGGAAGAAGATCAAGAGGAAGACCAAGAGAAATGATACTGGACAGTGTGACGGGATGGTGTGAGAGGAGATCACCAACTGAACTGATGGCCTGCATGAAGGATCGGGTACTCTGGAGAAGCATAATAGCCAACGCCAGTCGGCACGGCACATGATAATGATGATGATGATGGTGATGATGATGATGGTGATGATGATGATGACTAAATTCAGAAAGTTTAACTCCAGAAAACGTCAAAATTTAGTTTCAGAAAAAAAAATGATAACCTCTGCCTACAGGGCCAGGCACACCTCACTACACTGAACAGACATACACGGTTGTCAGTGAATAAGAAGAAACAGCATGTCAGATGAACAAGATGCTTCGGCTGCTTTCAGAAGTTGTGATTAATTTTATGAGTATAAACGAGTATAGTTCCAATATTCACATATTTCAAATGTTTTTGGATTATTCTAGTCTTAGAACACAGTTTCGTGGGATTAGATCTAGAAAAAAATCGTAGACAAAGGACTTTAGTGAGACGTGAGAGAAAGAAAATCACAAGAGAATTACCTGGGATTCGAACCACGGACCCCTGTAGGACGAGCAGCCGTCTAGTCACGAGAGAACAGCGTACTAACCAACTGTGCTACTAGCGTCTCCAAAAAAGATATTTTGTAAGCATAGTCATTAGTAACTGTTCAGTAGACACGGGGGATCGTGACACTCGGAAAGAAACGAGGTCGTGACACAGAAATTCTGTATCTTAGATTCAGTCTATCTCTCTATACCAACTTTTAGACAAACATACACACGGTCTCCTGCCATGTCTGGTGCATACTTAGACAACAACAAAAACAACAACAACAACAACAAACGAAATAATACTTTTTACATAAAGCTGTTCTAGGTATTGTTTCAGAAACAATTTTTTTATAAATAGGAAACAAGAAGGCTTTCCTACGGTAAAGTACGAGAACACGGTTTTGTAGGATTAGACCTCGAAAAAGTCGTAGACAAAGCACTTTAGTTATTCTAGTCTTACTGTTTCGCTTGTTCACTGTGTTTTATGGTCCTTCGCAGACGAAGTTTATTCACGTACAAATATGGTATTTCTGTTTCAGGTTTTCCCTGTCCGTCGTGTATTATGGTATTTCTTTCAGCGTGTCCAGATTCGCAGGGAACCTTTACATAAACATATTTCTTCTGTCGGTAGTGGAGCTGCCTGTTATGTTTCTGACTTTATTTTCGGATAACAGGTGGGATAATCATCATCATCATCATCATCATCATCATCATCATCATCATCATCATCATCATCATCATCATCATTTCTGTCTATAACAGATACTGAAATGATATGGTCAGATAACAGTAAATTTCTATCTATGACAGATACTGAAATGATATGGTCAGATAACAGTAAATTTCTATCTATGACAGATACTGAAATGATATGGTCAGATAACAGTAAATTTCTATCTATGACAGATACTGAAATAACACAGTAGAATCATAGTAAACTCCTTAACAGATGGTAGAGTCATACGTTACTTGTGAGATCTTTATAATATTATCTTCAGACTTGGGCGCAAATGGACGTCTGTTATATGTCTGGCTGTTGCTTGCCTGCCAGCCCTTGCCTGTGTTGTTGTACAGTATGAAGGTTAGTATATTATGGCTACAATATTATGGTGAATATAATATGTGGACAGTATGAGCATGGATATGACATGTCCGCCATGTGAAGGTGAATGTAATATGACTATAGCATGACGCTGGTGAATTCACCTTATAAAGCACAATGTGAATCGATGTGTAACAATGTTAATGTGGATGTGATAGTACTACATGTATGTTGCTGTGATATAAGTATTGCATGAAGGTGATAAGATATCCAGATAATATAAAGGTGAATGTTTTACACGAAGGTGGTACTATATCCAGATAATATCAAGGTGAATGTATTACATGAATGTGGTAAGATATCCAGATAATATCAAGGTGAATGTATTACATGAATGTGGTAAGATATCCAGATAATATCAAGGTGAATGTATTACATGAATGTGGTAAGATATTCAGATAATATCAAGGTGAATGTATTACATGAAGGGGATATCTTATATGTACAGTATGAACGTGGATATGTTGTGCCTGTAATATGAAGGAAAGTATAATACACGTCAATGTGTGTAGTTATGTGTAGGTGGCAACGTTATGCATACCAAATGAAGATGGGTATGATATGTGTACATATGGCAGTGGGTATGTTATGCGTATAGCATGAAGGTGACTGAACATATGGCAGGGGTTAAGAAAGGTATCCAAACTGAAGCGCCTAAGATTGTCCAGACTACACGCACAAAAAACATAAGAAAACATTATGATTATGACAAGTATACAGTTTTATCATCGGTAACGATCATTTGCGTTGATATGTTGTGTGTAACGTGTTGTTTTCTGTTGGCATTATCTGATAACCGTACCATTCTCTGTTGCATTTCTTGAGAAGTTAACAGATCTTAGTTCTGTACCACCTGCTTTCTGATATCACCATGGTAGCTCTTTACATTTTGAAATGTGGAACACTTTAGTCTGTTGATGAATAGCGCCATTTTTCTAGTAAAATACTCTTGTTCTTTTTTTCGTCGCTACATGATCAGCCATCTAGATGAAGATAAGGGAGGTCTTCATGAATCCCACTGTCAGCAGATCTTCATTTAAACTTTTTTTCCTAGGGTCAGGACTGTGCTCTACATGTAGAGAGTGCACGCTCCTAGGACATGTTCTAGCCGGGACTGTGCTAGGAGTACATATAGAGAGTGCACGCTTCTATGACATATTCTAGGCCAGGACTGTGCTAGGAGTACATATAGAGAGTGCACGCTTCTATGACATATTCTAGGCCAGGACTGTGCTCTACATGTAGAGAGTGCACGCTCACAGGACATGTTCTGGGCCAGGACTGTGCTCTAAGTATCTTTAGAGAGTGCACGCTCCCAGAATATGTTCTAGGCCCAAGTTTTAAAACTCTCAAATTGTTTCTGTCTTCTTGTTTGCTTCGGTCACTTCTGACCAATGACTGATGAGTTTCTGAATCACACCAACAGTTTCTGCATGTTTTGTCTTGTATTACCTTGACCGTGACATATTCTCGCCACAGAATGATACACGATTTTCTTTCTTTTCTGTTTCATTTATTTGTTGCTTCAGGATATCTTTCTTGCCTGGTATCATTCTCCCGGACATGGGGTCTCTGTACAGCTCATGCATATCTTCTTTACGTTCATCTGGTGAATCTTTCATGTACATTCACTGACTTACGATCTATTTTCTGGCAGGACACGCGAACTCCAAGCTGGCAGTTATCACAGGATTGTTGCTGGCCACTAAACTAGGCTCTGGAGCAGCCTGGGCGGTTATAGAGATCTGGGGATCTGAGCTTTATCCTACCATGATGAGGTCAGAAGTGACAGAGAACTAACAAGCGAACACAGCCTGTAGACAGGCAGACAGACAGACA
This sequence comes from Achatina immaculata, assembly GCA_009760885.1. Lineage (NCBI taxonomy): Eukaryota > Metazoa > Mollusca > Gastropoda > Stylommatophora > Achatinidae > Lissachatina > Lissachatina immaculata. The sequence goes on from CM019704.1 coordinate 33,163,787, forward strand.
GACATATAAAAACAGATAGACAGGCAAACAGGTGGACAGGCAACAAACAGACGGACGGACGGACAGATAGAGAGACAGATGAACAGGCGAGTGGACAGAAAGACAGACAAACAGACGAAGAGACAGGTGGATTAACAAACAAACAGACAGACAAATGAATTGACGGAAAGATGAACAGAAAGACAGAGAGACAGACAAACAGACAGATAGAAAGATAGATGGACAAGTGGAGAGACAGACAGACAGACATACGTATGGATGGATGAATGGGCAAACATATAGACAGAGAAACTGTCAGACGAATAGAGGAACGGACGGACGGACAGACAGAGAGAAATATAAGCTGATAGACAGACAAACACATATGTTCACAAATAGGAAGACACAAATGGTATAGCAGTCACGGAAACAAGGAAATGCATGAACAAACAGAAAGATTTTACACAGAGATAGAGATACACTACTACCTGACTGACTGTTTACCTGCCAGCTTGCCTGCCATGTCTCACTTACTGGAAATGTTGAATTATTAATATTTTCATGTGCAGGAGCGTAGGCTGTGGCGTTGCTAACATTTCTGGGCGTGTAGGGGCCGTTGTTGCCCCGTTCTTGATAGATCTGGTAAGTGCGTGCGGAGATTTTATTTAAGAGGTAGTTCATAATAGAACTGATATGTGGGTGTCTGTGAGATAAATAGACAGACAGATGGATGGACGGCTGGACGGGCGGGCGGGTGGATAGATAGATAGATAGATAGATAGACGGATAGATAGATAGATGATAGATAGATAGATAGATAGATAGACAGACAGACAGATAGATAGATAGATAGATAGATAGATAGATAGACAGATAGATAGATAGATAGATAGATAGATAGATAGATAGACAGGCAGACAGACAGACAGACAGACAGACAGATAGATAGATAGATAGATAGATAGATAACAGACAGACAGACAGATAGATAGATAGATAGATAGATAGATAGATAGATAGACAGACAGACAGACAGATAGATAGATAGATAGATAGATAGATAACAGACAGACAGACAGATAGATAGATAGATAGATAACAGACAGACAGACAGACAGATAGATAGATAGATAGATAGACAGACAGACAGATAGATATAGATAGATAGATAACAGACAGACAGACAGACAGATAGATAGATAGATAGATAGATAGATAGATAGACAGACAGACAGATAGATAGATAGATAGATAGATAGACAGGCAGACAGACAGACAGACAGATAGATAGATAGATAGATAGATAGATAGATAGATAGATAGATAGATAGATAGACAGACAGACAGACAGATAGATAGATAGATAGATAGATAGATAGATAGATAGATAGACAGATAGATAGATAGATAGATAGATAGATAGATAGATAGATAGATAGATAGATAGATAGACAGATAGATAGATAGATAGATAGATAGATAGATAGATAGATAGATAGATAGATAGATAGATAGATAGATAGATAGATAGATACTTTTTTCTGTTCTTTCACATTGTAGTTCATATTTGTTTTTAAGATATAAAAAATAATTAACTTGAGGAATGAATGCCTGACACCTGGCCCCAGAAAGGGGCTACACGAGCCATGACCTGGCCCCAGAAAGGGGCTACACGAGCCACAACCTGGCCTGTCAAGATCGTGCAGGACAAATTAAGCCAGTATTTCAACATACCTCTAACATGCGGAAAGAAAGAAAATGCCGTCACCGTTAGAACTGATAAAAATTATGTTAAGAGAGAAAACGATGGCAGGCGAGGATACAGTTTTACTTTATACTTACTTTTTATCTGTAAAGGTTAAAAGTATGAGATAAAAGTATCTAGTATTAGCCTGCTATTTAAAAACAAGATAAAAAACTGCAGACAGAAGAAAAGTGTTCCAATAATCTTGGGTGGTTTTAGAGATAGGAGCGTTCCTCGCATGGTTAAAGGGTTGCTTGTCCTAATGGGGTTTGGAGTTCTATTCTCAGTCATTTTCTTTCTATTTTTCTTTATGTTTACCTAAAGTGATTTGTGTAGAGTTTTTTGTGGATAATCTTAGGTGTTTTGCTGTTTTACTTTGTTGCGTACAAATCTAACATCTGACATCCTTCCCCTGCCGTTAAACGTGACATAGGGCTGCAAAATATATCGCCAAGTTTTCCTGTTTTCAACAAACTTTTTAACCTCACCAAGGGACGTTATTCACATTAAATTGGCCTCTTAGAAATGTCTTCTTCAGAGTTTCAAGAGGTCGACCTCTTTTTCTTCGGCCTGTTGTTTTACACTTGATAGCTTGTTTTGGGATTCTCTTACCGTTTCTTCTCATCACGTGACCGACATATGTCCATCTTCTTTTTCTGATCACCCATGAGACAGGTTGTTGTTTGCTCATCTGTCTTATCTCTGAGTTGTTCTTGAATTCGTTCCACTTTATATACCGTGTATTTTCCTTAGGCATTTGTTCTCATAAGAGTCTAATTTGTTGTCTTTTTCTTTAGTTGTTTTCTAGCTTTTTCATGCATAAGTGAGGATGGGTATTACATTTGAATTGAATAATCTTAACTGTACAAATCTAACTCATCCAAACTGTACTAAATATATGTGAGTGTACGTACATGCACTAATGTGCATCATTTTCCCTTTCCCCAAACAAAATTCTAAATATATAAATATACTACACAAAGCCACTGCAGTAAAGTTGTGATAACAAAATGTAGAATATCTAATCAAGTGATACTCTAATACCTTCATCCAACTACATTACAAACGCTCTACCCTAGCCTCATTCATCTATTCCATCCACTCTTTTTTTTTAAGCTTGGCAACTATTGTTCCCCCTCCCCCAACTATCTCTCTGTCCCTCTCTCTGTCCTTCTCTCTCTGTCCCTCTCTCTCTCTGTCCCTCTCTCTGTGTCTCTCTCTATCCTTCTCTCTCTGTCCCTCTCTCTCTCCTTCTCTCTCTGTCCCTCTCTCTCTGCCCCTCTCTGTCCCTCTCCCTCTCTCTCCTTCTCTCTGTCCCTCTCTCTCTGCTCCTCTCTGTCCCTCTCTCTCTCTTTTTCTCTCCCCCGTACCCCACCCTCTCACAATCAGAATGGCATGACATCTTTCGTCTTCATTTAAACATTCACAATATGTCACCACGTGCATTCTCTGACGCTGTTTCTTGTATGCCCTTTTTTTCATTATTTTTCCATTCTTATTTGTTGTTTCCATTGTTTTTTCTTTTTCCCTACCTCTTTGTCCTATATGTTTCTGTATGGTTAAGATGTAACAAGGCAAATTACAGCAAAAGATCAGAGGCAGACAAGCGAGATTTGTAGAACATTTTCTGAGAAGAGGAAAATTAGAACATATTGTGGCAACTGAAAAAAAATGAGGGAAGAAGATATAGATAGATAGATAGATAGATAGATAGATAGATAGATAGATAGATAGATAGATAGATAGATAGATAGATAGATAGATAGATAGATAGATAGATAGATAGATAGATAAGTTACTGGATGGGCTGTCAGTGTGGCTAGGAAGAAAGTCAAAGGAGGATCTCATAATCAAGTCTAAAGACAGGGAATTGTGAAGGGAAATGATCGCCTACGCCAAGCGGCACGGCACTTGACTGACTGAAGATGTAAACCGAAGTGCTACAACTCTGTGCTTGTTAATTAATAAAGCCGTTGTTACTTTTGTTTTAAATAGTTCTTCTAACAACCAACATTTTGTACATTGGCAGGACAGCATGGCGAGCATCTCATTCATCGTAATTGGTTGTCTGCTCGTAGTGGATGTCATTCTTTGCTTCCTCATCCAAGACACCAACAACGCCGAACTTGCAGCCACCTCTGCCACTGTCAGTGCTGGAGGAACTAGCCAAAGCAATGGCACACGGCTTGAAGATGGAAGTAGCGGTGATGATGACAAAGATAACAGGTGTCCCTCGAAGTTCCGTGTGCACGTACTTGAGACAACTATTGAAGAGTCATACACCGATGAACTAGAACAGAGCACAATAAACACACAACAGGAAAGTGATGCTGCTGCTGGAAATGGTGATGTGCCAATATCCTTAGAGATGATAGAGAAAATCAGCAACATTTCTCAACCAGGCAGCACTTTTTCGAATATTAGCAAAGAAAAATCTGTAAAAAATGAGAAATCGGAATCTAAACCAAGAAAATTTCCTAAAAAGAAACTCCCAAAAGAAATTAAGGAATCAAAGCCGAAGATGAAAACTTTGGACAAAGTCATGAACGATGAGAATACAAACAAAAAATCCAAAACGAAATCAAACAATGATTGCCCACCTTACATTGAGTCTCAGAGTAACAAAAGGATCAGATATTCCATCTACTGATCACAGATATCCAGTCTTTGAATGTTCTACGTTTCCGCCTGCATAAAGAAATTTAGTACTGGTACTGTATTATATTATTGTATTATGTATCTCTACATCAGGCCGGCTTATGAAAGAGTTGAAATTATGTGTGAAATATAATCTGTGAATTGTACATGTCTAGTGAATTATTTCTTATACGACGATGGAATTACTGTGGCAAGCCAGCAGACAGAGAACAGATGAACCTTAGTAAAAATCAGATAAAAGATATATTTTATTTCCCTTTGTTTAGACACTGATGGCTGGATCCTTCCTTGGTTTAGTTTGTATGTTCTTGGCAGGTGGTGCCCAATTAACGAAAGTCCGCGGACCTTCTGTTATTTCAAAATCCAGGCCACGGACGCCAACACTTTGGAAAAGTTCTTAATTGTATGGTAGCTATGTGCTTTCAATTTCAAAAGATTTTTTCCACAGAAAATGTCTAAACTTCATCCAGGTTCCAGGAACATCAGAGATCAACCTCTTTCTAGCATCCTCTTTGCTCTTCTCGCAACTGTCCGACTTAAGACTTCGTCGTCTCTCACCGAGGCAGCAACACCGCGCACGTCAGAAAAAAAAAAAAAACCAGAAAAATATTCTTTCTTCCGCACAGGATCCGCCGAATCTTTGGTTGTTAAACATTTCACAGTCAAAATTTAAAACAAAAGGACACTTAATTTTGTCACGGATTCCTGTGGCAGGTTCCGAGGACCCACCCCGTGTCACGGATCCCTACTGCAGTTTCCACCCTCGGGGTTCCGCGGATCACCAGTTGGGAACCGTTCTAGGCTTATCGTTAATGATATTTGACATTATGTGTCTCTTTTTTGTGATAAGTGATATACTGAGCCCATGTTCTATTGGGATTATATACGCCAAATATTCTACAACAGTATAGCTACAGCTGTCTCCAAAGATGGAGAACATACGTATCTCTACTTGGCGGGACACATCAGATTGCATATCACCTGGGACTCAGAGAATGAAAGGAAAACAGGATATAACGGTCGTTGCCATGAATAAGGGATACACATAAAACGAAACAAGACAACAAAAAAAAAAAAAGAGGGAAAAATATGTGGAAGCTGCACGTCTGATCACAAATATTGTGAAGGTAAATTGTCTTTAATAGAAAACCACATTGTGTCTCAACATCCAGAGTATGCTGAAAATAAAATGTATCTTATTATGTGTATTGAAACCAATAACATCAAATGTTAATATTCTGATAGCGTCTTGTACACTATTTTTACGTCACTGATATACCGAAAACTGGACGCTTCTCCAGCAGACTCCATGTCCATCTTAAAAAAAGGACATCTTTAGAAATCCTTATATGGGATCTTTCTTAAGCAGCATCTCTTGACTTTACCAAAGAAGCTTTTTTTTCTGGATCCCTTGGATGCAATGCTGAACATTGGGGCTATCTTCAGATATAAATTGATTAGTACAACGACGACTTCGTCCGTCTTTGCTAAACGTGCACTGGACGTCACTATAATACGGAACGATGTTGTCAGCTTCAAGAGATTACAGAGCTTGTCCTCACCGCATTTAAGACACATTCAAGGGGAAGCAACTGATATTACAGGGAGAGAAGTCCACAGCTGGATTAAGAATTATAGCATGTTTTCTGGACAATCTTCCTGCACTGAAATTAATCTTCTTCCTTCATCGTTTTAATTTAGAATAAAAGTTATCTGTGATTTGCTAAAAAAAACGTTTGTCTCTTATGTTCATTAGATAAAATAGAAAAGCTATGTCAATTCTTCTGTGAATACTTGGAGGGTCAATAGCCAAATGATCAGTGGATTATATATATATATATCCCTGTCTTTCTGTCTCATGGCTCTGGTTGAGACACCCCAGTCAACCCTCTCACGCCTTTGGCTAAGACACCCCAGTCAACCATATCATGTCTCTGGTTGGGACACCCTGGTCAACTATCTCACCGCTTTGGCTGAGACACCCCAGTAAATCCTCTCACGGCTTTGGTTGAGACACCCCAGTAAATCCTCTCACGGCTTTGGCTGAGACACCCCAGTCAACCCTCTCACGGCTTTGGCTGAGATACCCCAGTCAACCCTCTCACGGCTTTGGCCGAGACACCCCAATCAACCCAGCTGTAAATATGGATACATCTCCGTACCCCACATGAATCTATTATCGAGATCTCCAGAAAAGCTCGAGGGGCCAAGAACTCACGTTCATAGAAGGCTGAATCATACAATAACAACAATAATAAGAATAACTATATGTATGAAAAATAAGAAAAAGTTGTTAACGCCCCTGTATGACAATAGTCATACAAGAAAAAAATAAACACTAGTTATATAAACATCTGAATTAACTCTTTCATTCCCAAACAACGCTTGTAATATAGGTAGATCTTTCACACTAATGCAAATCAATGCTGAGAGTGATAGTTAGGAAAAGTCTAAATAAAATGAAAGGTAGTTCATTTCCATCCCAATTTATATTTTTAAAATGCAGATTAACTTTCTTCCACTTCCTTTCTATCAACATTTCTCACCAAAGTTTATTCTGGCGGAGTAGAGAAATTAATTACAGAGTGAAAGTGTTAAAGCTCTACCAATCACTTTATGAGACAGAAGGATCCAGTAGAGGCACGCTCAAGTTATCTGATAAGAAAAGAAAAGAAAGTAAAAAAAAAACAAAACAATGTTACGAAAAAACAACTGGTAGAAAAACCAGCTTTATGAAGGCAGTTTTTAGTGCAGAGCAAATTAACACAAAAGTAGGAAAAATCCTTGTTTGTGACAAGGTTCAAAAACTGTCGAGGATGAGAATAAAGTAGTCCCACAATACTCTCTAAAAATAGTGCACTCAATAACAATGTCCAATATTTGTATAACGGCGCTCAAAATAGATTCAGTACTGCAGTGTTAGTGTACCATGGCTTAAAAAAAAAGAGCCTAAGTGTTTTGTAGTAATGATTTAAAAGATAACAAAAACTTGGATGTTGTCACTCAAAGTGTTTTCTTTGACTTACTGGTGAAACTGCATTGGATGTTGTCACTCAAAATGTTTTCTCTGACTTACTGGTGAAACTGTCTTGGATGTTGTCACACAAAGTGTTTTCTTTGACTTACTGGTGAAACTGCCGTGGATGTTGTCACACAAAGTGTTTTCTTTGACTTACTGGTGAAACTGCCTTGGATGTTGTCACACAAAGTGTTTTCTTTGACTTACTGATGAAACTGCCTTGGATGTTGTCACACAAAGTGTTTTCTTTGACTTACTGGTGAAACTGCCTTGGATGTTATCACTCAAAGTGTTTTCTTTGACTTACTGGTGAAACTGCAAGTAGCCTATATAAATATTGAAGCACAAAAAAAAAGCATTCATAAAATGAGGCACTTGCATGCTAGTGTCCATATATTCTTTGGCCTCACAGTGTGATATACTAGTTATCATACCTGGTCGCCTTTACTTCTATCGTTTAGAAGAGATCATAGAAATGACGACTCCTGTAAAACTGGTTCTAGTAATGAAAATAGGCGGAGGTTCTTGGCTCAGTTTTACAAACAGAAAGAAAGAGGAAACTGGGCAGAAATAAGAATGGCATAAAGTAAGTGATCTCATACAAATGAAGAACACAACGATTCAATATTTCGACAAAAGCCTTTTTTCAAGGATCACATACAAAACAATACAATATATAGAAAGCATGAAAAATATCTAAGAATATAGACTTAGCTTTTTTTTTTGTTTAGTCTCCTAGTAAGAAAGACTTCGGCGAGTCCTTCAGCATCATCAAAGGATTTTATGCCTGTTAATTTGGCCTCTCTTAATAATGTCCTCTTCAGAGTTTCACGCGGTCTGCCTCTTTTTCTTCGCCCTGTTGTGTTCCACTTGATAGCTTGTTTTGGGATTCTCTGATCATTTCTTCTCATCAAGTGACCAACATATGTCCATCTCCTTTTCCTGATCACCCATGAGACTGGTTGTTGTTCAGTCATCTGTCTTATCTCTGCATTGTTCTTGAATTCATTCCACTTGATGCCGAGTATTTTCCTTAGGCATTTGTTTTCAAAAGAGTCTAATTTCTTTTCTATTTCTTTAGTTGTTTTCCAGCTTTTGCATGCATAAATGAGGGTGGATATTACATTTGAATTGAATAGTCTTAACTTGGTTGAGAGGAATTTTCATTATTTTTGTTTTGTTCTTGTTAATTTCAAGTCCTATTTTGCTAGCCATTGAAGACAGGCTATCTGTTTTTTCTTGCAAGAAATTCACATTATTAGTGATAAGAGTTATGTCATCGGCAAAAGCAAGATCTTCTAGTTGGGTCCCATGTACCCAGTCAATACCTGTGTTACCTGTGCAGCATTTTTTCATTATGAAGTCTATTGTAATCCCAAAAAGTAAAGGAGACAGTATACATCCTTGTTTCACACCTGTTTCAATCTTGAACCATTCACTCATCCCTTCTTCTGTCTTGACTGCACAAACATATCCATTGTATAAGTCCTTAATGATGTTGACAGTTTTAGATGGTATTCCATATATACTTAAAATTCTCCATAATGAATCTCTGTGTATGCTATCAAATGTCTTTTTAAAATCTATGAAGTTCAGTATTAATGGTTTCTGCTTTTGAATATGTTCTTCAAGTATTATTCTGAGAGTAAAGATCTGGTCGAGACAGCTTCTCCCTTTTCGAAATCCTGCTTGTTCTTCTCTCATTGCAGTATCCACTATATCTTTGAGTCTATTCAAAATGACCTTGCAAAATACTTTTGACACAACTGATATTAAGGTTACTCCTCTCTAGTTGTTACAGTCACTAAGGTTGCCCTTTTTTGTATTTTAACAATGATTCCTTTCTTCCAATTAGAAGGGACCTTTTCTTCTTTCTAAATCTTGTTAAACATTCTCTGTAGTTGTCTCATGTTGTCACTATTGATAGCTTTTAGCATTTCGGCTGTTATTTCATCTTCACCTGCGGCTTTGTTGTTAGCCATTAAATTCACTGCTGTTTCAGTTTCATGCAATTTAATTTCATCTAGGTTGACATTTAGTTGTGGGGCTGGTAAGTCAGTTTCAAGGTTTAACAATTCTTTTGGGTGTGGTCGACTGAGGAAAAATTGGCGAACTACTTTGCGAGCCCTATGTGACGTTTAACGGCTCGGGAAGGATATAAGATATAAGAAGAAAGACTTGCACGAAATGCAGTTTAGGCTTTTGCCAAAATATTGGATTGTTCTGTGTTCTTTATTTGTGTGTGCTCAACTTGCTTTCTGCCATTCTTGTTTCTGCCCACTTTTCTCACTCTTTCTATCTTTCTGTAAAACTGAACCATGCACCTCTATCTACTATCAGTATTAGTGAGTCAGGTACTCATTTCTAGAGCTGGAGAGTCTCTACTTAAACCATGATCTCACACAGACGAAAAATGAAGCAAACAATAATGCAGAACACTAACCGTCTATAACAAGCATCTTAGAGTATCAATTTCCTTTTACTTTCGTTTTTATATTTAAATATTTGCTCATCAATACCTCCCTATCGATCAACATGTCACGTGGTGTATTTAACATGCTGACACGACAAGCCGTCTGAAGTTTTGCTTGTCCGTGTTTGTTCTGATTAAGATTGACGCTCGGAATATAAGAGGTAAACCTTGTCGTTTGACATCCTAATCTTAGTATTGTTCACAGATTTCCGAACCTTCTCTAGATTGATACACAATTTTAAAAAAACAGAATACAGATGTTAAATTTCATTCAATAAAAGAAGTTACAATTACTCTGCAGTGAAGGATTCGTTAGTCGGAAATTCGCTGTATTGTGTATCATGCATCTAACTGGTCTTTCAGCCTACCGTAAGAATACAGGTATTTGCCTTTTATTAATTTCATACCCTTTTTTTCAGTTTTTTTTTCCTAAGTCAATCTGCCACTAGCAAATATATACGGTATTGTATTCCTCTCTGTCGATGCTTCTCTGTCTCTCACATAATTTCGTGGCCAGGTAGGTAGCGTAATGCTCTTTCAAAGATACCCTGATGTAGAATTAGGTTCCTGTCTCATTCAGTTTCTTACGAATTTTCTTTCTCTCATATCTAAGTGCTTTGTCTGAATACTTTTTATATATTCCACTACCCGTATTTATGTTCAAAATTAGCTCTGCTTAAATTTCTGTATTTTAAAAGTTTTCTTTTAATGTTATTAAATCTAATTTTGTCTCATGATGAGTTTTCATCTTCGGCGGTGTCCACTTGAAAAGCCCATATTTTTAAAATATGTCTGTGCCATCAGTTGTTCTTTAAGTTCTCTTTTTTTTGGTAATTATCTTTCTAATGCTGTTTTCCATTTGGATAATAATAATTATTATCGTTCTCTATATATGTGTGCACAAATGTTTGAACCTAGATTCTGATATAATATAAATATAGCAAAACCCGAAAAAAAGTTCTAATAGAAAAGGCTTGGAAATTTCAGAATTATAGGAGATTACTACATGCAACAATAGTAAAACTGTCTCCAAAGTAGGAGATTACTACATGCAACAATAGTAAAACTGTCTCCAAAGTAGGAGATTACTACATGCAACAATAGTAAAACTGTCTCCAAAGTAGGAGATTACTACATGCAACAATAGTAAAACTGTCTCCAAAGTAGGAGATTACTACATGCAACAATAGTAAAACTGTCTCCAAAGTAGGAGATTACTACATGCAACAATAGTAAAACTGTCTCCAAAGGTTTCTTTTTTAAATTTTAAAATCGAATTTCCGTTGTTGAAAACTTTTGAATGAAAAGGTTTAATGTTTCTGCGCATTTATCTACAACAGTTATAAGACGTATTTACTGCCCTATGTATTCTCATACTGTACTTCATATAATTCAAGTACAATTTTTTTAATACGAGAAACAGCAGATGTTTCGTACAGCAAAATCTTCCAGCACAGTGTTGTATGGTTAGCATTTGAAAAAAAAGTAGCCAAAGCACTGTTAGACGTGAGAGAAAGAAAAATGACAAGAGAATTACCTGTGACTCGAACCACGGGCTCCGGTAGGCCGAGCAGCCGCCTAGCCACGAGGTAGTGGATAATCCGCGGCTAGGTTGTCGCTGCAGTTTCACCGAGACAGTTTTTACAAAACATTCACTATTATTTAACAAAGCTGTTATTACTCGTCTCTGTCTATGTGAGGTGTATCTATGTGAGGTGTATCTATGTCAGGTGTATCTATGTGAGGTGTATCTATGTCAGGTGTATCTTCTGTTGACTGGGCGAAGCTGTTAAAAGATATTTTACACGTTTCCTCATTGTAATGATTCCTTTATAACTTTTGTGATACTTGTGTCTGCCGAAGTGAAGGACAGATTTTTATTTATTTGTCCCAAGTGTTGGTTTTCCCTTCGCTCTCTTCAACTTTATCATACTTACATCTTACATCCTTCCGTTAAACGTCACATAAGGCTCAGATGGTAGTTTGCTACGTTTTCTTGTTTCCAGGGAGCTTTTCAATCTCATCAAGGGATTTTATGCCTACTAATTTGGGCTCTCTTTCGCGTGGTCGACCTCTTTTTCTTCGGCCTGTTGTGTTACATTTGATAGCTTGTTTTGGGATTTTATGACTGTTTCTTCTCATCACGTGACCGACATATGTCCATCTCCTTTTTGTGATCACCCATGAGACTGGTTGTTGTTCGCTCATCTGACTTATCTCTGTGTTGTTCTTGAATTCGTTCAACTTTATACTGAATACTTTCCTTAGGCATTTAGAGTCTAATTTGTTGTCTTTTTATTTAGTTGTTTTCCAGCTTTCGCATGCATAAAAGAGGATGAATATTACATTTGAATTGAATAATCTTAGCTTGTTTTTGTGCTTGTAACTTTTGAGTGCTATATGTTCTCAAGATTCTTGAAGATCAACGCAATTCTAATTCTAACTTCCCTTCTGGTGTCACCATCCTGGTCTATGTAGCTGCCGAGGTATGCAAATTGGTGTATTTCTTCAACAGATGTTCCTCATATGTATATTTTTCCTTCTTGATTAATGTGAAGTTTCATTATTTTTTTGTTTTTTACTTGTTAATTTCAAGTCCTATTTCGCTACCCAGTGAAGACAGACTTTGTTTTTTCTTGAGACTTTGTTTTTTCTTGCATTGAATTTATATTGTCACTGATAAGAGTTAAGTCATTTGCCAAATCAAGATCTTCTTGTTGGGTCCCAGTTTTTCATACTTTACCAACTTTATTAATTTTACAAGAAAATGTCGCAGTAAAATGTATTTCTGCACCTACAGAGTGAATTCTAATCTCCGGTTATCTACCAGTATTTCAATGTAAAGGTAAAGGTAAAGGTAATCTTGTCATGCCTTCAGGGATAAAAACAGAAGTTTCTGGCTGAACGGGTTTCTATCAAATCACCATTGTCTGGGTGGTTGGTGCCATCTAACACTTGTTAATTGCTCCTGCACTGTTATTCTCCCTTGTAACTTTTACCATTACACTTGTGTTTTACACAGTCAGACAGAAATTATTTCAAATACAAGACATTTAGTAAAGAAGTTTAAATGAGAAAAACGAATTACAGTGCTCAAATAATGGCAGAATACAAAAGCGAAACATTCAAATAAAAAGGAAGTCTACAAACCAAATACACCAGGCAATAACACAAACCATAAAAAAAAACTTCAAATCACCGATCTATTTTCCTTTCAAGTTCCTTCAAAGAGCTCTGAAATAATGCCATTATGTTGAAAGTTCTAAGATGTGAATAACCGACATCAGATTTCAAATCCAAGAGAAGCCAATCTGTTGCTTGGAAAAGTAAATATTAACCACTTAGAAAGAAGGCAGTTTATAGAAACGTGCACTTGCGTTGTATGATATATATGGTCGATTAGATCTCTTTTTTCTTCTAAATACATCTTTATATTAAATCGCTTTTTTTCTTCTAAATACATCTTTATATTAAATCGCTTTTTTTCTTCTAAATACATCTTCGAAATTAGGTACAGGAATAACTTGAATGAAAGGTGGGCTTTTACAACGCGGCCGGTATTTAGTTTTCATGTTTTATTATTTAGGGATATATTTTGTCTATAACAAATGCCCTGGGGCAGGCTGTACCATTATGTGAGGTAGTGAGATGAAATAAATGAGCCACAGGTCAAGTAGATTAAGTAGACATATAAAGTAGATGTTTTAGCAGGTGAAATACATGACAGACAGGTCTGATGAGTAAGTGGACAGGCGGAAAACGAGATAAGAAGGCTAAATAAGAGAGTAGCAGGTCAAGTAAATGAAGTAGACGCGCAAAATAAGTGAGTAGAAAGGTCAAAACGATGAAGTAGGCACACTAAATAAGTGAGTAGGCAGATCAAAACGATGAAGTAGGCACACTAAATAAGTGAGTAGACAGGTCAAAACTATGAAGTAGGCATACTAAGTAAATGAGTAGACAGGTCAGGCTAATTTGTGAAAAATTTCATTAAGATGAAAAGCTTTTTAGTCTTTGATCTTGAATTGTGAACGAATGAGGAAAAAAGTATAGTAACATCCAGTGAGAAGCTAATATTCAGCCAGAAGCTAATATTCAGCCAGAAGCTAATATTCAGCCAGAAGCTAATATTCAGCCAGAAGCTAACGTTCAGTCAGAAGCTAATATTCTGCCAGAAAATAATATTCAGCCAGAAGCTAACGTTCTAACATTCAGCCAGAAGCTAATATTCAGCCAGAAGCTAATATTCAGCCAGAAGCTAATATTTAGCGAGAAGCTAATATTCAACGAGAAGCTAACATTCAGCCAGAAGCTAACATTCAGCCAGAAGCTAATATTCAGCCAGAAGCTAACATTCAGCCAGAAGCTAACATTCAGCCAGAAGCTAATATTTAGCCAGAAGCTAATATTCAGCCAGAAGCTAACATTCAGCCAGAAGCTAACATTCAGCCACAAGCTAACATTCAGCCAGAAGTTAACGTTCAGCCAGAAGCTAATATTCTGCGAGAAGCTAACATTCAGCGAGAAGTCAACATTCAGCGAGAAGCTAACATTCAGCCAGAAGCTAACATTCAGTGACAAGCTAACATTCAATGACAGCCTAACATTCACTGAAAGACTCATTTTACCGAGTAAATAACATCTTCGGAGAAGATAACCTTTATGAGCGATTATGCAATATTCATAGAAAAATCCACTATTCATTAAAAGATACCAATAGTTACAAAGATAACATTTACTTTAGTAAGAAGATTAGATAGAAAAGAGGACACTCGCTGACACGATGAAGTTCTTCCAGTAAGTCTAACAATAATATGTAATACAGCCATCTTTACTCCCACTTGATCTTTGGTTTATATTTCGGCCTTAGGTGTCTTCTTCAGGGGTCCGAATGTAAACTGGTGAACCAAACGAAACATACTATCAAGGGAGAAAAAATATAGGATTTACTTATAAAACGTGATTATTTGTTTCCTGTGTTTCATTGTTTAATTTCATTGCATTTGTTTAAACTGAATCACCGGAAGGATTCATGTCCTGAGAAGTTTTTTATCGGTACCCAGCAGCTGTGATAAGTGCGAAGAGGTATATTTACCTTGGGAAACAGCTAAGAAATGTGACACCTCAGTCATTGATCGATTTATTGATAATAACGTCAATTTATACCAGTTCATATGCGCCAAAGAATAAATATATTGAGCTTTGTGCTCATGACGTGGAACGTCCTTGTGCTAATTCTGGAAACTATAAATGTGACAGACAAAGCTGAACTTGTGTTTACGTGAAATATTGCTCGAAATTAGTACTCCATTTGGTAACTGATGGATATAAACGATTAAAGTTCCCATTAGCATTAACGGGCTTTTGTCTGGTTCAGCTCACTGTGAAACATATATCTTCACATCATTGTTTACAGCACATCATTCTGGACGAGAGAGTGGCGTGGCCGTGCATTTTGAGCTTTATTTCCTCATTCAGGAAGCCAAGGTTTGAATCACGAGTCAGTCTTGGGTTATTTCTCCGTCTGGGGCAAATTAAAAACCCACCCAACATATTCAGTGGTGGATATTCTAGCTACGAGGCCATACATCCTTCAGCGTCAAAATATGATTCTGTTTTCTAGACATGGATAAACTATGTTTTATAGACATGGATAAACTATGCTTGCCAATGCTGTAACTGTCTTTTATTCTGCTTTTTTATCTTTGTTATCTTCTTGACTCTCCTATATACATATATATTTACTTTCTCTTTTTTTCCCTCCACATATTCTCTTGTTTACAAGAATCTGTTAAACATTTTCTGCTACGCCCTTGACTAGTAAAATACTGGGGTAATGTTGGACGCTCTCATAGTTATGCGGACTATATAGATTCACATATGGCATTTTCCTATAAAGCTACAGGACCTCATTTGACAAAATTCGTGAGTAGTTTTAGTATAATTCCAAGTGTCAACAATGTTTTTAACATAACTAACTGAGTACATAAATTTAGTCACAATAAGTTCTCAGCGTAAAATGTGCGTAGCGCGACTATATATTCTTTATGTGCTTGGCGTCATCTGGCCTCTGACATGTTTCCATTGTGCCTGTGAAATCACCAGCTTGGCTCACTATTCTAAAAGGCCTGCAACTGAAATGTCTATACGAAATATAACAAACATTATCAAGTCTGTGTGGAGTACGTGTAGCTGTGCTGCAATGTGTTCAAGAATCAAGCCGTGCACGGCTTTTGTGTACTCCAGGTACGAGAAAGTCTGTCGCCTGGGTTTCGGCGTTCTTAACGAGCGGAACAGCACGTATAAGCTGGATTATCTCCTCTTTAAATCGGAACTGGGTAAGTTTTTCATCATAAATTTTCAATGAATGTTGGTAAATATCTAATTATTATATTTCCTATAGTGTCCTCGCACTACGTACAGAGTGCTTTAAATTATATGTACAAGAAAAGGCCCCCCGGGTTCAGTGAGCCTCTACAAATGAGTACCAAAATAAATCTGAGAAGATAAATATGGCCAGGCATGATAATGAGCACATCACACTTTCATATGCGGAAGGTAGTCGAATAGGGGCCTAACACTGTATTCCCAATAAGCCTTCATGCCATGGAAACGGAAATTTTACTTACTTACACACACACACACACACACACACACACACACACACACACACACACACACACACACACAACACACACACACACCACACACACACACACACACACACACACACACACACACCACACACACACACACACACACACACACCACACACACACAACACACCACACACACACACACACACACAACACCACACACACACACACACCACACACACACACACACACACACACACACACACACACACACACACACACACACAAAACCTTTATAACTTTTTAGCTTTTACCTTTGTATATTTAAAAATATTTTTTATTATATAAATGTTACCTTGTTCTAAGGACTGTTATTGCCTGAGGTGGAGTGGAGGATACACTCTCCACTCCAATGGCGTACTTCTCAAATAGCCTCTGACAGTCAAGTCCAGCTCCTGGCCTTCTCGTGGCAGAACTGTTCAAACTGACAGGTGAAGGGGCGAAAGGCGAATATCTGGCGCCTGAAAACCAGACGTTTCGGGTAGCTCATCTACAGCTGGTGGCGAGATTCTTCAGCTGCCGAGGGTGGAGTGGGACTCCTTCCGGCCAGTGAAGAAAGGTGCAAATGGGGTTACCTCGCGGCACCACTGCGGAAAAAGTGAAAGAAAGGAATAAGCGAAGTAAACAGTAGTCAAATCACGGCACCTCTGGTCTGGAGGTCGGCCACTTTCTAAGGGCACTCATACCGGGCGAAATGCCTGAATCGGCTTAACCCAAAGGTTAAGACACTGCTGGCGAGATTCTTCGGATGCCTGGCCTGGAGTGAAGCTCCTCCCGGCCAAGGAAGATAATGCGGAAAAGCAATCAGGGTTGCTGTGTGGCGCCGATGTGAAAAGGTGATGGAAAGGATAAAGTGAAGCTTAATCTATCAGTAGTATCACAGTAGTATCGCGGCGAGAGCTACTCATACCACGGCGTCTCTGCTCTAGAGGCCGGCCACGTCCGAAATACACCCTTCCTGGTGAAATATGCCTAAACCGGCTAACACCAAGGGTGAAACTTGATGGCTACGCATGTCACTGTTACCTCTGCTCTAGAGATCGGTCACGTCCTAAACACGCCCATACTAAGATAATATGCCTAAACAGGCTCAACCCAGGGGTAGAAGTCACTATTGGCGAGGATTCGTCCTCCTGGACAAAAGCTCCGTCCTGATCACAACTAGGAAGGGTAGCAGCCACGACCACAAAATGCTGAAGTCAGAGACACAGGACCAGGGCAATCTAGATAGGCAAACACTTCTCACCCGGCGGGGATGTATGCGTATCCTAATCATGTTGAGGTTTTCCGGTGAGAAAGTCCAACGTTGGACTGGATGGGCAACCACCTCTCACCCGGCGGTGATACACGGGTATCTCAAAACACGTAGAGGTTTTATATTGAGAAAGTCCAACTCTAGACTAAACTGGTGCAAAGAAAACCACGGTGTCAGGTAATCCCGCTTCTGAAACCCACCAAGAATACAAGGTCAAGCCCTGCGATACTCTGAACCTCTCGTTGTCCTCTCGGGGATCTCGTGGTCCTTTCGGGACCACACGCGGGACCAAGGGACCTATTGAGGACCACAGGCGTAGATTCAGTAGGATCGCAGGGCGATATCCCAAAGATCCATAAGATATTGTGTTAGGGCAGTTGTGTTACGTCCAGCCATTTTGAGATAACAAATACAATGTAATCCTTTCTACCAGTGAATCTTACAACAGGATGACTTTTGATAGTTTCAGAAGGTAACGTTGCTTATCGCTGGTAGTAAAACAAACCCATAAATCATGCTCAGAAAATCAGAAAAGCTAATATAATTTAAACTCCATTTGTCTTGATAAATGTACTGCATAAGCTCCAGCTGAAGGGACAGATATTGAAGAAGTCAGTCAATTTGCACACCTTGGCAGCTACATAGACCAGGATGGTGACACTAGAAAGGAAGTTAGGATCAGAATTGCAAAAGCAGCATCAATCTTCAAGAATCTTGAGAACATATGGAATTCAAAAGTTATAAGCATAAAGACCAAGTTAAAATTATTCAATTCAAATGTAATATCCACCGTCATTTATGCATGCGAAAGCTGGAAAACAACTAAAGAAATAGAAAAGAAATTAGACTCTTTTGAAAACAAATGCCTAAGGAAAATACTCGGCATCAAGTGGAATGAATTCAAGAACAACGCAGAGATAAGACAGATGACTGAACAACAACCAGTCTCATGGGTGATCAGGAAAAGGAGATGGACATATGTTGGTCACTTGATGAGAAGAAATGATCAGAGAATCCCAAAACAAACTATCAAGTGGAACACAACAGGGCGAAGAAAAAGAGGCAGACCGCGTGAAACTCTGAAGAGGACATTATTAAGAGAGGCCAAATTAACAGGCATAAAATCCTTTGATGAGATTGAAAGACTCACCGAAGACAGGAAAAATTGGCGAACTACTTTCATTCATTCATTCATTCATTTGCATGTCCCTTGCGGAACTTTGCCTCCCAAACAGCACTCCTGTAGGCCTCTCGGTTGTGACCAAGATGGCCTGCTGCTGATGCATCCATTTCCAGATCGTCAACGATGTCTTGCAGCCATCTTCGTTTCGGTCTTCCTCTTTTTCTTTTTCCCATTATGTATCCTTCCAATACGGTCTTCTCTAAATTATCATGAGGTTTAATGTGTCCAAAATATTTCAGTTTTCTCTCTTTAATCCTCTTTACTAGCCAGCCTTCTTCAATACTAAGCTCTTGTAGTATAGATATATTTGTTCTTTTTTGTGTCCACGATATTTGGAGAACTCTTCTGTAGCATTTACATTCAAAGGCATTTATGTGTTTCTCAGCTGTTTTGTTAAGTGTCCAGGTCTCACAGGCATATGCTGCGATAGGAAAGATGCATGCCCTTAAAAATCTTATTTTTGTGGTTCTGTCTGCTCCTCTCCACAGATTCTTTATTTGTTTTACTTTCTGAAGAGCAATAGATGTCCTCCTTTTAATTTCCCTCATTGTATCTCCATTATTAGTTAGTAATGATCCAAGATATTCAAAACTCTCCACTTCTTCCAGTTTTTCCTCATTGATACATATTTCAGTTGCCTTGTTTGTTTTGTCAGTTGTCATCACTTTAGTTTTCTTTGCATTAAGATAGAGGTTCTGCTCTTCGCTGTTCTTGCGGACTGACATAATTAGTTTTTCCATTCCTTTTTGTGTTGTGGACAGCAATACTGTGTCATCAGCATATCTAATCTCTGGTATTTCATAACCTCCAACTGTTATGGCATCGTAATATTCTTTGTCTACATCTTCTCTAACATTCCTCATTATATTTTCGGTATACAAGTTAAATAAATAGGGTGACAATATGCACCCCTGCCGGACCCCTTGTACTACTTTGCGAGCCCTATATGACGTTTAACGGCTGGGGAAGGATATAAGAAGATATAAGATAAGCTCCAGCAAGAGGCAAGCGGGGGGAATTCAAATCGTAGTTACAAGTTCAACAAAAACTCATATTTTAGCGATGACTCATCTCAAAGCCATCATATGGGACACAACAGAACAAAGAAAAATAAGTCGACCACGTGAAACTCTAAAGATAACATTGTTGAGAGAGGCTAAATTGGTAAGCATAGGATCCCTTGACGATTTTGAAAAGGTTGCCGAAAACAGAAAAAAAAAACATGGTGAACTATCACGCGAGCCCTAAGTGACTTAGCTGCATGGGAAGGATGTTCGGATCTCATAGTGTAGGACATTTCGTCAGCTCAGTGGGCAGCCATTTTGTTATTCAGCTTGCTCAAACATGGCACAGACAGACAGACAGACGGACAGACGGACGGATAGGTGGGCGGGCGGGCAGCAGGAAACAGATAGATAGATAGATAGATAGATAGACAGATAGATAGATAGATAGATAGATAGACAGATAGATAAACAGATAGATAGATAGATAGATAAACAGATAGATAGATAGATAGATAAACAGATAGATAGATAGATAGATAGATAGACAGACAGATAGATAGATAGATAGATAGATAGATAGATAGATAGACAGATAGATAGATAGATAGATAGACAGATAGATAGATAGATAGATAGATAGATATATAGATAGATAGACAGATAGATAGATAGATAGATAGATAGATAGAGATAGATAGATAGATAGATAGATAGATAGATAGATAGATAGATAGATAGATAGATAGATAACATTGATGTTTTCTACAACTCTTCTACAGATTACTTCCAAGAAATAATGTGCTCGTCTGATCGTTTCGTACACACAAAATGTTCGCTTCCAAAGCTCACTTCCATCACTGTGATGGTTCTGCAACGCGTGTCCGGCAGCAAGTGTGTGTTTGGAAGCACCTATGGACTTTCCGAGGACAAAACTCAACTCTGGGTGGACAATGGCTGTCGCGCAAGATTTGGAATTGGCGTCTAGCAACAGTTGTCTTACCTGCCTCCATGCCTGTGCCAGAGATTCGTCTGGAAGAGCCATGGACCCAGTAGTGCTTACACTTCTATTAAGTGTTTATTGTGAATAGCTGTTGATGGATGACTGGTTATTGTGAATAGTTGTTGATGAATAACTGTTTAATGTGAATAGTTGATGATGAATACTTATTTACTGTGAATAGTTCTTGGTGAATAATTTTGTTGTGAGTAGTTGTTAGTGAAGAAGTACTATTTTTATGAGCGCGATGCGTCCGAGGAGTTTTATATGTCTAGTCTTCATTAGAACTGTTTTCTTGCAAGCTAACAAATAGACGCATTATATATATATATATATATATATATATATATATATATATATATATATATATATATATATATCATTCATTCATTCCTTTGCATGTCCCTTGCGGAACTTTGCCTCCCAAACAGCACTCCTGTAGGCCTCTCGGTTGTGAGCAAGATGGCCTGCTGCTGCTGCATCCATTTCCAGATCATCAACGATGTCTTGCAGCCATCTTCGTTTCGGTCTTCCTCTTTTTCTTTTTCCCATTATGTATCCTTCCAATACGGTCTTCTCTAAATTATCATGACGTTTAATGTGGCCAAAATATTTAAGTTTTCTCTCTTTAATCCTCTTTACTAGCCAGCCTTCTTCAATATTAAGCTCTTGTAGTATAGATATATTTGTTCTTTTTTGTGTCCACGATATCTGGAGAACTCTTCTATAGCATTTACATTCAAAGGCATTTATGTGCTTCTCAGCTGTTTTGTTAAGTGTCCAGGTCTCACAGGTCTCTTTTATATATATATATATATATATATATATATATATATATATATATATATATATATATATAAAAGAAATGGCTTTCTCATCTTGACATTTTCCTGTTTGTAACTATGAATGTCACGAAGACGAATTGTTTTCAAATATACACATAGCATCAACTGAACACTGGGATTAGTGATGCATCAACAGAACACAGAGATTGGTGAAGCATCAACAGAACACTGAGATTAGTGAAACATCAACAGAACACTGAGATTAGTGAAACATCAACAGAACACTGATATTAGTGAAACATCAACAGGACACTGAAAATAGATATCTGCATCTGAGTATCATCTTATTAACAGGCTTAACTCTTTCCGTACCGCAGGAAAAAAAATATCGACGTTCCGTTTGTGCCAAATTAAAAGCGCGGGTCTTGATCTGCATAAGGGGTACAGTTGTAAAACTGAATGTAATAAAGTATTTCCACATTATAAGTATACGTATTATGCATCAGAATAGCTGTAAAAGTAAGAATGAAGAGCTTTTTTTAAGGGAAAAAAAGTAGTGTGATGATTTTAGCTGATAATTGTGTCCTACTTACCATCGGGTAGGCCTAGAAGTGCAATATTTACCATCGGCGATTTCTAGATCTACCTGTAGCTTCATCCGATCTCGTCGTGTCATAGTATGTGGCATACGCAGTGCAATAGTCTCTGAAATAACCTTCTAACTACTTCTTCAGTCCGTTTTATGGTAAAAATCTGCTTGGGGCACATTCAAGAACAGTGGTCTGTCCGTATGCCTAAAAAATCACACAAAATATCGCAAGTACTCCATCAAAACACACATTTTCACTCGGTTGTTAGGCCCGCTTCTGACGGAACTATGACAGGTCACCGGACATGCGCAAATAAAACGTATACAATTAAAAAGTTACACCGTTTTTTTAAAGAAAAGGACCCGAGAGGGACCCGCTGACACTCAAGACATGAAGGGCTACCTCAGTACCTGGAAGCACGGAAAGAGTTAAAGAATACAGCCATCTGCGGTGCTGAGAATTTTATGTAATACTAGCTGAGTACCCGACGTTATCCGGGTATTTTTTATTTATCCCAATCACGAAAGTTCTATTCATTTCCACAACCTTGCAAACGGTTCTACAACGTTCTATTTCTTTCCACAGCCTTCTAGAAAGTTCTAACAGAGGTCCATTCAGTTCTACGATCTTCTAGAAGGCTCTACAGTGTTCTATTCATTTCCACAACCTTCTAGATGGTTCCACGGAGCCTAGATGGTTTGATTGTAAACATTTTTTTTTTAGTTTCACCTCCGGCAGCAAGAATAAATAAACTCTTTGGTGAACCCACCTTTGAGCAAGCAACATAAAGTTGTCTGTGGCAGAAACATGGCGATCTCAAATCTATCTCTCTCCTTCTCTCTATCTCTCTCTGTCCCTATCTCTCTCCTTCTCTATCCTCTCTCTCTCTCTGTCCCTCACTCTCTCCCTCTCTCTCTCTCCCTTCCTCCCTCTTTCTCTCCCTCCTCCTCGTCTCTCTCCCTCTCTGTCCCTTCCTCTCTCTCCCCCATGTCCCTCTCTCCCTCTTCTCTCTCTCCCTCTCTCCCTAATTTTAAAAAAAAATTAGAAAACGGCACACTGTCACAGAGCAAAGAAATCTACTATAGAATACAATAAAAAGCTAATATAAACATAAGGAGAAAACAAAGTTAAAATTTATCTTTACAAATATAATTAAAATAAAAAAGAGACCATCAACTAAAAGAGTGACATGACACTGCCACATTCCCTGACAGATGATAAACTGGAAGACTTGCCGAATTAGCTTACCTTATATACCCAAGATTCGGATGGGTGCTGGAAGTTTCTCGAACATCATGAGTCCAAGACCGCAGTCATATCCACAACCTTCTAGAAGATCCCAGCCCTACCCCTTGGCCCCCACCCCATGTGGCTGGTAGCTGATCAACCACGGTATGGGCGCTCTCTGTTATGAAATAAGAACTCTGACCCTTTTCTAAATGGAAGCTGAGGTGAACAACAGTAGGGTGTCTTTCGTGAATCAGAAATCTGCTCAGTGTATCATGTTTCTCCTTATCAATGCCGAAGGTTCGGCATCTCAACAGACATAACGTCATCGATTTGTGTGCGCTGACCTTTGTCCTTCACGGCCGACAATCCACAGCAGGCATAAATATCACGGGAGTTACTTCCCGTCGTTCAGTGGGGGTATTGATTGCATCGTTCGGTTTCGATCCTACCCCAACCACCCAGGCCCCCTTAGGGGTCATAAGGATGATCTAATGCACACGGTGCAGTT
Organism: Achatina immaculata; assembly: GCA_009760885.1. Classification (NCBI taxonomy): domain Eukaryota; kingdom Metazoa; phylum Mollusca; class Gastropoda; order Stylommatophora; family Achatinidae; genus Lissachatina; species Lissachatina immaculata. The sequence goes on from CM019704.1 coordinate 33,187,871, forward strand.
TCCAGACTGTAAGTCATATGTGTGGCAAGTTTAGTTGAAATTGCCCCAGGCGTTCCAGTGTGATGCTCTAACGTACATACATACATACATACATACATACATACATACATACATACATACATACATACATACTCATTTGTTAATTTTTATATGTATAGATAAAGCTACATGAATACTGTGACAAAAATGTGTACGTTTCTATGCTTAATCAACATTTCCTTAGATTCCCAGGGAGGGCGTGAAGTTGTAACTCCAGTTACATCTGAGCAAAGGTCCAGAAAGTTTACATTTTTGTTCAGAGCTCTATCCTGTGTCATGGTTAGCTGCCACGGACAGTTCATTTCTATTTTGTGTTAAGACTACAGGGTTGATATCCCCGCTCTAGTCAAATCAGTTGTAAAATGGAGGTACTCGGCACTGCTGTGTCGAGGATATTTACTTCTGCCAGTTTCTACAGAATGATTTTGAGAACTTCAAGGGTGTAAATCTTGCAAGTAATTTTTGGAACAATCATGGTCGTGTCCGATAAAGATATTAATAAATAATTAAAATTAAAATAGCTTTACTCGGCTGGTGCAGTCACTTGGCAGCATCTGTGTAACTGGTAAGATAAAGACATTTATGATCAAGTTGTGAGTTAAATTTATTTATTCTTCGGCTTGATTCATCCATGACGATTTTATCCAGGATAGATGATAAAAGATTCATCTCTTATCTTTTATGTACTGAATCAAAATTAAAATGTAAAACACTGAGCTGAAGGTGAGAGAAGATACTATCCGAACCATCTGGGTGGGAGAGTCTTTATTGCTGTGTAATTTAACACTCTGCAAATTCCTTTCATGTTAATTGCTGTACTCACTCGCCTAATAGATTTTCACTCTACGCTCTGCTGTAGACTGCTAACTCACGCCGACCTAGAGTTCTAATAACAGTTTCACTCATCACAGCGCAACGTGTTGGTCAAAGAGAACGACTGGCCAATCAGATTTTTCTTTAGATTCATCATTCGACTCACTAGCCAAGTCGAAGTGATACCAAGCAATGAATGCAGGTGTCAGAATTTAATCTGAGATCAGAAGATATCAAACGGCCTTCTTTTAATACTTTTACTACAGAAAATTGTGTCAGTCACAACCTGTCTTCACCGTTCAGACAACACTCAGTCTCCTTGACAACGTAACATGCAGAATACAAGGAAGATAACTCTACAACATTTCAACAGTTTTAAAAACAAATAGGTTTATAGTCTGGCATGTTTTCACTATTCGTTGGAAACGGATATAGTTTTACAGATGGTTTTTTTTTTTTTGGTAGTTGTCATGAACTTTATGTAATCTTGATCTAGAGAAATTAAGAAAAAAAATTGATGACATTATGTTAATTATTTTTCCTACTTAAGAAGAATCGCATTATTCCTCACACTTTTGATTTCATCAACTTCCTAGTTCTCATGAGATGAGCCTTAAAATATTCGAGACATGGAACATTCTTTTTAACAGAACTGTCAGGTCGTGACGTTCAAACAGTATCGATTGTTTGATCTATAAGTTGTGTCATGTACAATACTTATTTTTCCCGTGTGTTTTACAGCTTTGGGATAAAACATTTGATCAGCACATTCGTGGAAAACAAAAATGTCTGTAAAGTAAAGACAGAATTAAACAGATAAGAAACAGTTTCTAAGTTGTGGTCATAGAAGAAGCCGCCAAAATGTTAGCATCATTATTTTTTGCGTTGCGGGCTTGTTAACGAACGCTTGGGTTTCTTTGTTAGAAAATTTGTACTTCAAAGATTGAAAATGTATCCTATAGCATTGTCGAGAATTCTTATAGATGCAATTTTCCTCAATACAGCCATGCCGAGTACCTTGTTTTTCTATTTGATATGGCAGGAGAGAGAAATAAAGAAAGAGACAAAAGTGGGCAGGAGAAGCACAAAAACTGGAAGAGACGGACAGAAATAACAAAAAAAAAAAAAATAAAAAAATATAGAGATAAAGAGAGTCAAAGGCAGAAACATAGACATAAAGAAAAATAGGAGGATAACAGAAACTGGGACAGAGAAAGATTCAGAAAGAGAGACAGAAGCATACTGAGACAAAAAATAGAAAGGCAGAGATGAAAAGAAAGACAGAAAGGGAAAGAAATAAATTTGTACCAAACTATATGACCTTCATGCCAAAGATAAAATTTCTTGTATTTTTTTCATTTATCTATTCTTAAAAATAGTAGTAAGACAATTCTGGTATGAACAGAAAGCACGTCTGGAAAGCACCGATTCTACCCCAACTTAAGTTTCGATCACAGCAATAACATCTCTATGAACGCAGACAAAAGAAAGTTTTCAATGCCGCAATTCCTGCATAAACAAGATCAGAAAGCTCTCAGACAATATGGATATATTTGTCCACTTCCACAAAAGGTGTGCGTCAGCATTAAACAATACGGCAAAACGTTGAAGTTATGAAAATTCCACAGTGGTTATGATATGTTGATTTAAGCAATGTTAAGACTATGTATAAATGTTTAAACTTCCACGTGGTTTTCAAATACTGCACAAACCAGTGAGAAACAGGTAACAAAGGTGTACTCAGGCCTACGGCAATTAAGAATATACTGTCCGATTTAGTGGTCAGTGACTCATGGCTGACAAGCTTGGGTCGGGGTTTTTGCGAACCATAGCCGACCAAGACCCTGTCCCACCTCTCCGTTGGTACCCCCAGCTGACATAGCCTGGCTAATGAGCAGAGATCGTCATAGTCCCCATGACTGCATAGCCTACTAAAGAAGTATTGCGTACACATTGCTTTCTAACCCGTTCCATTCAGGGACTGAAAGAAAAATAGCCACGGCAACCCGCTCCTAATCCGATACGATGATGCACTTAAAAAACTGTCTCCTAAAGCAAGGAGAATATCTGGACAAATTAAAAGTAAGATGTTCCGTGCTCTCGTCGAAAGTATTTTAATTTGTTAGCATAAGTCTGAATGTTAAGATCTTTTTTATTATCAGCATGTCTCTCTGCTGCTTCAGCTCAACGTTAATGAATTATATATGGCTTAAGAATATTTTGATTGTTAATATACCAGCATTAAAATCTATTTTAAAATCTATTTTAATTATATTTTGTACAAAGGTCATACCGAAAGCCGTGAGCAAAAATCATAATTTATAGATAGATAAAATATAAATGTATCACCTTAACTGGCACTCTTGGCACTTCATGGAGAGTTCACATGACGTCACCATCATGTGTCATGTGACCACGCGGAGCAGAAACAAAATAGAGAGTGCTGAAGTTTCGTTTCGTCAACGTGCTAGTATTGAGTTCCTCGTTAAAGAGAAAGTCCCAGCTGCTGAGATTCACCAAAGACTTCAACTTGCTTATGGAGATGTGTGTATGGGTGCTAGCAGTATTAGGAGGTTTGTGAAACGAGCATCCGGGATATGCTCCGCAGCGGTCGCCCTCGAACTGCCTCCACTGAACGCAACGTGGGAGGGATTGACGACATCATTAAAGAAGACAAACGTGTCACAGTATCTGAAATCGCTGTAAATCTTAGAATAGGACACAATGCAGTACAGAAAATGATTGAAACCCTAGGCTATAGAAAAGTTTGTGCCAGCTGGGTCCCACAGGAGAAAACGTCCAGAAAGTAGTGCGTCTATGCCCTCGGTCAGCTGGAACGGAATTCTACCTTGAGGATATTTTTAAACTTGCAGAGCGATTGGAAAAATGTGTGCAGAGAAGTGTAAATTATGTTGAAAAGTGAAGAAAAGAATGTAGATTAAGTTGATACATTTGTATTTTCTTTATCTATACATTCTGATTTAAAACAAAAATTGCTCACGACTTTCAGTATGATCCTTGTATGTTCTTAAAGCAAGGACAAAAAAGAAACGTAAATCAAAACACAGGGTATAGCTAGGACAAAGATTGTCGGTCTCTGGTTCAAAGTACAATGACCAAATAGTTAGTACTGCCAGTACACGCTGACATTTTCGGAGGGAAGGTTTAAAGATAGGTCAAACTATTTCTTTTGTTGTTGTTGATGTTGTTGTTGTTGTTGTGCCAGTTACTGTTGCTCCTCTGTTACTGTTGTGGCGCATTTGTTACGTCATTCTGTGAATCAGAACTTGGAGATATCGTCTGTAGATGATGCCGTGGTGAAAGCTGGGATTACTCTTGTACTGTACTTAAGAAGTAGGCTTCTCAGAAGATCTATTCCCAGACACACACACAAAAAAATGTCGATTCTTATCCTTTTCCGTAAAGCAGGAAAAACACAACTATCTATATCCTTGAAGGACAAATTTTTCTTGTTCTTGCCGGAGATCAATACGAATTGTTAATTGTTTTGAGCTTTTAAATTAAAAAGAAAATTATTTATGGTGATTAAAAAAAACTGATCTTTGTGTGGAGTGTTACCTTTTATTACGACCAGACCAAAACGTAACGTTTTGTAGGTGTATAGTTTCCAGGTTGAGTTTTGTAGGTGTATAGTTTCCAGGTTGAGTTTTGTAGGTGTATAGTTTCCAGGTTGAGTTTTGTAGGTGTATAGTTTCCAGGTTGAGTTTTGTAGGTGTATAGTTTCCAGGTTGAGTTTTGTAGGTGTATAGTTTCCAGGTTGAGTTTTGTAGGTGTATAGTTTCCAGGTTGAGTTTTGTAGGTGTATAGTTTCCAGGTTGAGTTTTGTAGGTGTATAGTTTCCAGGTTGAGTTTTGTAGGTGTATAGTTTCCAGGTTGAGTTTTGCTTGTGGTTGTCGATATTAGAATTATTGTTTTTTGAGGCGTTGGCAAGGTGGCATGGAGCTCGTTTTCGTGGTCGCATGGATTGTAAATTGTAAAGTTTTCTATTTTGATATTTCGTGATCGTGGTTATAAGAATTTAATATTAAAAAAGGCTGGCTAGTAAAGAGGAGTAAAGAGAGAAAACGGAAATATTTTGGACACATTAAACGTCATGATAATCTAGAGAAAACCGTCTTGGAAGAGTACATAATGGGAAGAAGAAAGAGAGGAAGACCAAGGCGAAGATGGCTGCAAGACATCGTTGATGATCTGCAAATGGATGCATCAGCAGCAGGATATCTTGCTCACAACCGAGAGGCCTACAGGAGTGCTGTTAGGGAGGCAAAGTTTCGCATGGGACATGCGAATGAATGAATGAAAGGTTAGAAAGACCTGTTCAAGCTATGATCTTCACCTAAACCTCTTGTGTTATGTAAGTTTTTGTGTAGAAATGTACGTTTTTGTTATAAGTTCTGTATAATAATTAAGACTTTTGTGCTGTGAAGTAATGTGAAGTGTTAACTGTGAATTTCATAAGAGTCTACATTTTCGTTGTGTACCAGTTTTATATTGTGGTGGAAAATGATTACTTTTGATCATAATGAAGGATGTCTTAATAATGAACATAATTTCTTGAAGTTTTGATCCATGTGCTAAATGTAAAATGTGGCAGTCAAAGGCAGCTAAAACTTTTTATTGTATACTTTGGTTTGCTTGGTAAGCCAGGGAAGTGTTCTCCAAGTTCGCGCTAATTTCCACCGCAGGGAAAGTTAAATTTTGTCAAAATTAAATTGTAAGATAAATTTTCTTATTGAGAACGGCTTTAGGAATGAAGAGAGTGGTCAAGATGAAGTACAGTGTAATGTTTGCACTGTGATCCGAAGATATTTGGGGCCCTAAGAAAATGAAATGTTTTTTTGTTCTAAAAGATTATTCATGTCTTGTATGTTCATTGGCCAGTATGTGTTAATATGTGTGTGGTCCTGGACATATGTGGGGAACATTTTCTCATCATTTTTGATTATTGATTATAATCAATGTGTATATATATATATATATATATACATACATACACACACTGCATATCATGCAGTGTTTAATTCATTTGAGTCATTTATTGTTCATGCATCCATTTTCTTTATGTTCGGTTTTAAGCGTGATCACGTTTTGTGTGTGAGTGATAAGTTATGTCTTTTATTGTTTTCGGTATACTGTTTTTGTTTTGTGTCGTCAGATGTAATTAAAACTAGTGTTTATGAAGCATGATCCTTGAAATTGATCCTCTTGTGTTGGTAGTGTAAGAAGTGGGGCAGAGTTGTATGTTGTATTTTCAGCATACACAAGACAGACTATATATCTCTCTCTCTCTGAACCTTAAGTGCCCAGGGCACATGGGGCTTCCGCAAGGGTTTTCCACAAATGCCTGTCCTTCGCCTTTTTTTCTGCTCTTGCCCAGGTGAGCCCTCTATTGCTCAACATCCTTTCTGTTGTTCTTCTCCATGTCTCTTTTGGTCTACCCTTACTTCTGCTCCCCTGTGGTGTCCATCTTAGTGCTATTTTTGGTAGTGAGTTGTCAGTCATTCGGAGCACATGTCCCAACCATCGCCAGCGTCTTTCCTCAATAATTGTTGTCAGTGGTTTCATCTGCATTTCTGCTAATAAGATGTTATTTCTTATGGTGTTTGGCCAAAATATTTTTCTAATTCTTCGTAAACATTTAGTCTGGAAAGAATTCAACTTGTTTTCTATGGTTTTGTTGATTTTCCAGCATTCACTTCCATAGAGTAGTACACTTAGAACATTACTCTTAAATATCCTGATTTTCATATTTATGCTTAGTTTTTTTTATTTCCATATATTCTGCAGCATTGCAAAAGCCTGGTTTGCTCTAGTAAGTCTGCTGTTGATGTCCTCTGTGCTGTCTCCATTTTCTACTACTCTACTGCCAAGGTATACAAATTCGTTGACCTCCTCCACTAACTTGTTATCTATTCTGAGTACATTTCTGTTGTTTACATTTTGCTTCATTAACTTTGTCTTTCCTACGTTGATCTTTAGTCCTATGTTATTTGCATTCTGAGTTAGCTTGTTTATTTTATCTTGCATATCTTGTGACTGCTTGATAATAGACAAATGTCGTCCGCAAAATCAAGGTCCTCCAGCACTGTGTCAAGGGTCCATTGTAATCCTCTGTGTTTGTCTGATGTTGCCTCCTTCATTAACCAGTCTACTGCCAAGATAAATAATGTTGGTGATAGTACACATCCCTGTTTCACTCCTGTTTGTACCCTAAAGCTGCTGGAGGTATGTTCTCCACAGATAACTTTGCACTGAAAACCCTCGTATAAGGCTTTGATTACATTAACTATTTTATGAGGGAGGCCATGCCATCTTAGAATTTTCCACAGTGTATCTCTGTTGTCAAAGGCTTTCTCAAAATCTATGAATAATGCATATGTTGTGCTATGCCACTCATTTGCCTGTTCTAATATTTGTCTAAGTACAAATATGTGGTCTATGCATGATCTTCCTTTCCTAAATCCTGCCTGCTCTTTCCGAAGTTTTTCCTTAAGTGTTGGTACAATTCTGTTGATGATTATTCTGCAAAATACTTTACTGGTGAGTGGCAGTAGGGTAATGCCTCTCCAGTTTCCGCAATCTCTGAGGTCACCCTTCTTTGGTAGTTTTACTATAAGACCAGTTTTCCACTCCTCTGGGGCTTTTTCTAAATCCCAAATTTGTTGTAATATCCGGCAAAGTTGTTTTGGTGTTTCTGTTTCTTCTGCTTTCAACATCTCCGCAGTCACTTCATCTTCACCTGGTGCCCTGTCTGATTTTAGCTTCTTTATCGCCTCCTTTACTTCATTTATTGTTATTGGTCCTGTATTGATGTTTAGTTCCGTTTTTGCTTCAGGTACGTCTATTGTTTGTGCTGCTTGTGTTCTGTTTAGTAGGGTGTTAAAGTGTTCCCTCCATCTTTCAATTTTTTCTCTTTCTCCACTGACCAGTTGTCCATTTTGTGTTCTTACTGCACTTTCACATACAAGACTATATACACAAGACTATATACATAAGACTATACATTACACGTGAAACGGCCATTAAGGACCACGAAAGAGGACCGGGTGAAGAAGATAGTTAATGCGAAGAAAATAGCTTCTCTTAGTACAAATTGTACATGACTATCGGAGAATTTCTGTGTTTCCCATGGTATCAACGTATGAATTAGTGGAGAAGTATTGTTTTTACAATAAACTCCATAAACCATATATCTACCACCATATTTTACATTTGCCACCAAATAATTTTAATATTCATCAGTACAAAACGCGTTAGTGAAGAAAAGTAATTTTAATTATGCAACATTCCGAAGCAATATTGTGAAATCAAGCACACCAAATATATATATATATATACAAGCAACTTAAAAAAAAGATTTCAAGGTTCATTTATCCGAAACAAACCTACACAGCAACATAACGAAAGTACAAGAATATTGATCACATATTTTTTCGTGCATAAAAAAAACAGCATAAAGTCGTGTATAAAGTCGTTAGTCGACTTGATCTACAGCAATGATTCTTAACACTATTTTGACCGTGGACATTCTTTCCATTCTGAGAACCTTTGTGGACCCCTCTTTTAAAATAAAACAATAAAAAGACCCAATCCATTTTTGATCCATGCACCTCCAAAAATCCATTAATGGATTTTCTGTGAATCCATGGACCCCAGTTGGGGGTCCATTGGTTTTAGACAAGAGAAAAACGTTTTTAAAAAACGAATAGGAGAAAAATAATTTGCTGGATTACACTCACAGACCTTATCTCTGTGCGACTTATACATTAAAAGAGAAACAAGTAAAATGGCTGATCTAAAAATGACACAGTATAAGTAAGGAAACGGTAGAGGGGAAAGTTATAATGAAGATCAGAAAATGACAATCCAGATTTGTGGGGTATGTCTGGAGGAGAGGAGGGCTAGATCACATACTGACAACAGGGAAGATCAAAGGTAGAAGAGACAGAAGTAGACAGAGAGAAAAGATGTTTGATGGTTTGGCATCCTGACATGGGAAATTGCTCAGTGACGAGTCTGTTGAGATGCGCAAGGGATCAAGGGTCGTGGAAGGACATGATATTTCACGCCTATAGGCAAGGATAGATAGATAGATAGATAGATAGATAGATAGATAGCCTCCAAATTTTCGAAAAAAAAACTACTTAACTCTTTAACACCAGACCAGCACTGGCACTGTTTGTAGATCTTGCAATCCAAGCTCAGAGCGATATTCAGGCAAAGTGTAGATAAAACAGAAAAAGTGGCAAATCTCTAACCCAACCCATATTTTAAAATTATAGAGTAACTTCCTTTCAGTTTCTGTCTACGAAAGTTTCTCATCAAAATTTATTCTGGCAGAGCATGGAAATTAATTCTAGGATGAAAGAGTTAAATCTAAGTTCTTGTCCTTACAAGAAAAGTAGAGAGAAAATTTCAGGGAAAAACTACTGGAGCAAATGTACAGGGTCAAAAAAGTAGGGGAAAACTGCGAATAAAGAAGAAACGTACAAGCAGATGATGATGATGATCTCAGGGGTTCTCAACCGGTGAGGATATTTTCCCCTCCTCGTCCCAGGATGGGGAAATCTTAGGGGAATTGGGACCACAGATTGGCAGATGTTTGGAATATTATGCGATATTATATGCATAAGGAATGCACCTTCTGAGTCAGACAATTTTGAAAGGGTTGAAGGGGTAAATGTCATTCTGACACAACGTGAAAAGATCGCATGGGATAAAAAGGTTGAGAACCGCTGAGTCTTTTTTGCCTTGTCTTCTCCAACATTTCTGTGTTTTGTGTGAATTCTGCAGGTTCCTTTGCGGTTTGCGGAGAAGACAGGTCACATGAATTCATTTTTACATAAACATGTTGTGAGCTTTAAAATAGTTAAAGTATGTCTGTGAGGTGAAGGAGTATGGAAATAAGAACAGCATAAAATGTCAATAAATCTTTATCAAATAATGGCTGCAGTCAAGGTTATCTAACGTCAGCTTGTAGACAGACTGCAAAATTTGAAACGAAAACACACAAAAAAAGGTTGAAATAGATGGCTTGTTAAACAATTAAAAAACATAAACAGTTCTGTTTTATATACATACAGCAAAATGACTACATTTAGCAAAATCAATGGCTGGTTTACAGACAGTCAAGCAAGTGCTGATAGTTTATATTGAAAAACTCCAAATTTTACGTTCATGAAATAAACGAAAGCAACAATGAACCGTCCACGCGTTTCATCATCATCATCAGGTGCCGTGCCGACTGGTGTTGGCTATTATGCTTCTCCAGAGTACCCGATCCTTCATGCAGGCCATCAGTTCAGTTGGTGATCTCCTCTCACACCATCCCGTCAGACTGTCCAGTATCATTTCTCTTGGTCTTCCTCTTGATCTTCTTCCTTCTATTTTTCCTGTTGTTATAATATTTTCAATGCCCCCTCTTCTCATTGCATGTCCTATGAAAGTACATTGTCTCTCTCTTATCTTTCTGACAAGCTTTTTTGTCTCTCCAGCTCTTCTCATACATTCTTCATTAGTTATTTTTGCTGTCCAGGGGATTCACAACATTCTTCTAATAAACCACATTTCTGCTGCTTCCAACAGTTATTCACCTTTGCCCGTGACATCAAGTACAGAACCGGTGTCTTTCCCCATAAAATAAAACACTTTTTAATAATCACGTAAATGAACACTTTAAGTTTAGCGGAGATCACTGTCCTCTATTGTTTCATGACCTAAAAGTGGGATAGTCTATTATTGAACTAATCCTTTCTTTTACTTTATCTTTTCTGTGAAAACTATACTAAGTGGTTTCAGTATTCTGTCAAATATTGCTTAAACAGCGCATGAAATAGTGCGTGTAGGGAAAATCTGGAGGCATACTGACCTCGTGCAAACCACATAAAAATGAAACTTCTATCACTGCAAACTTGATTCGCTGTCGCCAAAGCACATAGTCCAGTATCCTGACCACTGACAACTACGACCACGATATTACATAACGAGAACACAGTTGCGATGTTTCGGTGTGAGCCTTAATCATACAAACACACACAGGACGAAGAAATAGAGAGAGGAGATAAAATAGAAATTCACATGAAGTTAAAAAAAATAGGAATGGGGAAAAAATAGAATAAAATAAAATGAATGGCGCACTTAGCTGTGGCTTGTAAGAGGCTGTGCCCAGAAGTGCGCATGGTGCAGTGTAGAGAATGTTTAAATGGAGACTTGTGATGTGTGATAGGTGGGTGGTAAGTGGGGAGGGGGCAGGGGAACTGCAGAAAGGGGGAGAGTGATACAATGATAATTTAGCTGGGAGAAAGTGGAATAGGTGATTATAGTTGGGGTAGAAGGGTTGTAACTTGATGTTGTGAAGAGGTTCTGAACTATGTGTTACACGTGAGAAGGGAGTGGAATGCAGAGGGAATAAGATTGTGGAAGAGGGGAATGTTAGGTGTAACTGAATTGCGAGTTCAAATCATGTGGTTCCAGTTTCTCATATTCTTGAATGTAGCGGTTCTCAAGCGCTAGGCGGCTTCTCTCATCAGCGTGACATTGTTTGATGGCTAGCCATCAATATAGTGTTAGCTTTGAAACGTCACAACTGTGTCCTCGTTAAGTAATGAAGCTGTTCCTACTTTTTATTTCCAAGTTTATACATTTTGTAATAGGTATCTGTGCATGTAAAAAAGAAAAGACACTTTGTAAGAGTCGCCTGAGGCTGGTCTCTGGCTTTGTCTTCACTGCTTGATGAGAAAGCCAGAAAATAGGCACAGACGCTCTGAGAAAATTCGAGGGTTGTTTCCGTTAACCACGAGGACGACTGCTTTAACTGTGTCTCCTGGTTTTAGTCTGCTTACCACGGAGACAGCTCCCTGGTCTCCGAAATCCTTGTCCTGAGTGTACAGCTTAGCCATGTCTGTGCCCGCAACGTTCAGACAGATCTCGGCCACGGCCCCTGGAGGAAATGTTTGGAAACACTGACATAAGATCATCGGTTTCAAATACACTATAACATATGCGGGATTAGTCTTAAACAGAGGTTACCAAATTTTATTTTTTTGTCCAAGTTCTGATCGTTATGTCCATGCTAAAGTATTCTTTTTTTTATCCTTTACATGCTGGATTATCTTCCAAATGTATGACATCCTGTGGAAACGTTTGTCAGTTATTCCTCTAAATACTAAGCATCACTGGTAGAAACACCGGGAATATAATAGCAACAGCTGAAATAACTAGGTCAAGATCATCCAAGACTACAGGGATGTCTTTACTCAGAAGAATATTAAAAATGCTGGGGACAGCAGAGGTGACAAATGGGGAACACATAAAAAAGTCAGTGATAACATATAATTAAATGGAAAATTAGAATTAAAAAAAATCTAAGAACTCCCTAGAAAATTCATATACTTGTTCCCCACTGTAATCAGTAAACAGGGATGTTATTTCCAAAATTTCTGTGACACAGATTTCATACCCCCCCCCCCCCCCCACGTCTCCTCCACCTCTAACTTCACAAATTAATCTATTACTTTTTAAAGCATATTTTCATTGTATTATTCATCTTTATACGGCAGAGATAAGATATATTTACCTTTGGATAGGAAAAATAGAAGGAAGAAGATCAAGAGGATGACCGAGAAAAATGATACTGGACAGTCTGACGGGATGGTGTGAGAGGAGATCACCAACTGAACTGATGGCCTGCATGAAGGATCATGTACTCTGGAGAAGCATAATAGCCAACGCCACGTAAGAAAAAATATTGAAAATATTAAAAAGTGATTAGTGGAAAGAAAACGGGCCAGCACCAATGTGCCATTTACGTGTTCACTGTTCGTGCACAATATCTTCAACCCTTGAGTAGATGTATTCTCAGAAAAAAAACGTTTTGTTAGCAAACTGGCTAGGAAACGTAAATTTACAAAGTATAATTTTAAATTCTCATAGAAAAAGTTACTAACATGAAAAGAAATCAGGAAAATTAAACTCTTAAATCAGTCATGAGTTCAGTGCGTGCTGCTACAGCGCAGAGGATCACGAGAAAACTGAAAAAAAATAGTAAAAAAAATATGTGTGTATTTTTTGCAGCAGAGAAAATTTTATGATCAGCTTTATTTGTGTGTATACGTCCACGGTCTCGCTACGGCACACCTTAGAGGGAACATTGACCAGCATTTGTAAATATTTTGATTATCTCCCCTGGTTATATCTTCTTCAGCTATTATTATGAAATACCTCCTTGTCCAACCTCCACAACGAGATGAAAGGCATAGAGTCCACCTTTGGGGGCAGTGAAAATGCCAGTGGTATCGTTGTATCCTTGACCTTCGTTTGTAATGACATCCGAAAAGACCAAAACTTCACCGGCTGCAATGGTCTTTTCTTTGCTTACAGCGGCAGAAAATCCAACTGCAAGGTCCACTGAAATGAGAAAATACAACCTTACAATCTGATGTTTTGTTTTCTTAATTTCTTAGGACCTATTGTACAGTACTGTCATTTTCTTTTGTACATGTATTGGTAAACAGAAAAGGAATCATTTTTTTTCATTGCTTCTGTAAAAAGACAGTTTTGGTAGTTACGGTATAAAATCATTTAAACTATGTTAAAAACTGTAGCGTTGTCATAAATGTACTCAGTACAGTTGTACAGGTGAGTCAATCTCCCCTTTTTATGAGGGTATCTTATAAAGGTGCACATACTCCATAGTCCCGGAGATAGCCCAGACGAAATCATGACTAGAACCCGCCACATTTAGGTTAAAAGGTACATCAATATTAGTTGGCCCATTCTTTTACTTTAGACCTCGACCGTACCTCTTTCCTCTATGCTTTCTTTTGCTTCCTCTAAGCTATGTTTTTGCCCATGTTGTTTATTTTTTCCCAACAAAAGATTAAATTTATTATTATTTTCTTTATTTGTCTATATCTAGGCTCCATGTGCATATGTTTTGCTTTAAGTTAGCATTTGCCATAATTGTCTTTCAAGAACATGTGAAAAAGTTGATGATTTCTTCCTAATTTTTTTCACTAGTGTTTCTTTCCCTTAATCTCGCTGGTCTTTTTTTTTAAAGATTACCTTATTTTAAATGTATTTTGTATTGAAATTCGACACCAGGGCAGAGAAATCATAACTGGTGATTAAAATATGAGAAGGAATACCTTGCCACAAACAAACAATATCTCAACATTTGCTACCCGGGTACTGTGTGACGAGTCCAGGTACTGTATGACGAGTCCGGGTACTGTATGACGAGTCCTGGTACTGTATGACGAGTCCGGGTACTTTATGCCGAGTCCGGATACTCTATGACGAGTCCGGGTACTGTATAACGAGTCCTTGCTGAGGTTAGCACTAATTTCTACTCTCTCACTAGATGCACGAAATATCTTACAAGAATGGTGGACTCTGCTAAAACTTAGTCAATGAGTACGCACTTTCCACTTCCAGCATCAAATTTGATCATACTAAATGTGGATTCGTATTGATGTGAATTCCAGGGGTGTTGCTTCTAGATATTATGTAGCTTTTTGTGAATTCCCTCTAGAAATGTCTGGAAATGTAGTTCTGCTTCAGTTTGAATCTTGTGAAAAATTGTTGTTATTTGTAAGATAAAGCTATCAAGTGGAACACAACAGGCCAAAGAAGAAGAGGCAGACTGCGTGAAACTCTGAAGATGATATTGTTAACAGGCATAAAATCCTTTGATGAGGTTGAAAGACTCGCCGAAGACAGGAAAAATTGGCGAACTACTTTGCGAGCCCTATGTGACGTTTAACGGCGCGGAAAGGATATAAGATATAAGATAAGATTTGTAAGATAAAGAAAAAGATAGCCTTGTGGAATTCATTAAGACAGTGGTTCCTAACCCGGGTCCCAGGAAGAATTTGTCGGGGTCCATGGACCAGCAGATGGATTGGCATAAGTCTCTTAGCATCATCTGGTTCTGTTTAATGCTTTGTTTTCAATGAGGAGAACCACAGCTGTTCTCAGACTGGGAAGTGAGTCCATAGCTGTTCTCAGGCTGGAAAATGGGTCCAGAACTGTTCTCAGGCCGGAAAGTGGGTCCATAGCTGTTCTCAGGCTGGAAAATGGGTTCACAGCTGTTCTCAGACTGGGAAGTGAGTCCATAGCTGTTCTCAGGCTGGAAAATGGGTCCACAACTGTTCTTAGACCGGAAAGTGGGTCCATAGCTGTTCACAGGCTGGAAAATGTGTATACAACTGTTCTCAGGCCGGAAAGTGGGTCCATAGCTGTTCTCATGCCGGAAATTGGTTACACGGACAGAAAAATGTTAAGAACTATTGCATTTGAGGACGCAGAGCATATGAGACTAAAGGCGACCCTGCCGGCACACTAGAATACCATGCCTTCTCTTCCTAGCTCCATCAGAAGCCAGTAAACAGTTTCAAACATGAGACACCGGCCGTGAAAATCAGTGGAGCAGATAAGAGCATTTCTGTGTGAGTGAGAGTAAACAAGACGTGGTGTTGATCCCCTGCGTTGACTGCGGTGTTTCCTGCCTAGATCGAACCGTGACCTTCGACCTTTATGACACCGCACAAAAAGAAAATGACTCGATTAACATTACAGTAAAACGTACACTTTTCTCTCAAGACCTCTATCTGAGCTGTCTGGTTTTTGCTCTCTTCTTTCAGGTTATCATTGACCTTCTCCACGTCCTTGATCCTCTCTAGGAGATTGTCTAAGGCGGTTTCCAGATTTTTTATACGGATATCAATGTTGGATTGGTCAGTGCCTGTAAATATAGATAAAAGAATGAAAAAGGACAACCAAATGGTTAAGAGTTCTTACTTGTCTCTGTGTCAGATCAGTAAAGTATATAAAACATTTGTCTTAGCTTTCTGAGTTCAGTCTGTTTTTTTTTAATGTTAAAAGAGTCAAAATGAAAATGTAAATTTATACCAAAATCTACAGGATGCCACAAAAGTCTTGATCCAATGCTAAAATGTTTTCCTTCAATGGTGAGAAAACAATGCATCAGGACACGACGAAACGTGGTGGATACTACATTATACTTAGTAACACTCGATAAATAGTGTATAAGTGTGCAACTATACACAAAGTACTGCAGTAAAGCTGTGATACCAAAATGTATAAACTAGGAAAAAAAGTAGGAACAGCTTTATTATTTAACGAATACACAGTCGTGACGTTTCGGCGTGAGCCTTAATCATACAAACATACACAGGACGAAGAATTAGAGAGAGGAGATAAAGTATAGGATCACATAAAACTATGTTAATGAAATAAAAACAAATGAAAAAAATAATCAAGAAATATAATTAGAACAAAACTTATCTGACTATTTTAGACAGTTTTCAAATAATTCTTGGTTTGCGCAGTGAACATAAACATGAACATATGCGCCATGTTCATGTTCATTGCGCAAACCAACAATTATTTGATCCTATACTTTGTCTCCTCTCTCTAATTCTTCGTCCTGTATGTATTTGTATGATTAAGGCTCACACCGAAACGTCACGACTTTGTATTCGTTAAATAATAAAGCTGTTCCTACTGTTTTTCCTAGCGTATACATTTAGTACAGTATACTGAGAACAGCCACAACCAGCGTGTTTAGACGGGCACTGAAAATGTATTGAGAGTCTGTATGGACACTTGGAGCTATATACTGTAAGTGAGAGAAAGCATGAAGACTTGGGAAACGCTATACAGTGCCGTCTTAGAAGATCATTGTGATGTCTTCCTGCTTTGACTTTCAGTTAACATGGAAAAAAATCCTTTTCCAATGTTGCACTAGCGAATCCGGCCCCAGCTCTACCAATCAGCTCCAAGGCAAGGTCGAGATGCGAGCGTGTGCAACTCTGGCAGATGCAAGAAAGATCACAGAAAAGCAGTAGGAACCGTGTAGACTACGCAAGATGCCACCTGTATCAAACTTAAAGGGTTTGCTAGTTTACTCTTATGCTCCTGTCAACACTTCTTGCTCACACGACAACGCTTTTTACTGCTTGTTGTTAATTCCAGGCCCCGTCACATAAGACAGTGATTCTCAAGTTTTTTTTTATTATGTCAGAGCAGTTTAAGTGGTAACAGCGCTTTTACAATAATACTTAACACAGTGATAACTGGAGCCAGTGTTTAGAGGCGAGAATGAAGCACACAGCGAATAGAAATGGCACCTGACATGTTCTAATAAAACAGTAAAACATGTTAGTGAGAACGTAAGGTCGGACTGGAACTGATCTTGCTCACTTTCTCTGTCTCCCAGCCGGGATATAAAAAGCTCACTGGACGGCGCTGCGCTACCATGGGAAGTCTTCCCTAGTTTTACGGACTAAGTGATGCAAAAATATTTCAGAAAACATTGAACATGATTTAAGCAAAGGCTTTCTAACATGAGTCATTGTAACAGAGAGTGTAGCCCTAATATCAGTCATTGTAACGAAGAGTGCAGCCCTAATATCAGTCATTGTAACAAAGTACAGCCCTAATATCAGCCATTGTAACAAAGTACAGCCCTAATATCAGCCATTGTAACAAAGTACAGCCCTAATATCAGTCATTATAACAGAGAGTACAGCAATGCATGGTCACTAAGAAGAGACAGCATATAATTCAGACTAAGCCACAGCTTTCAGACAGAGAACAAGACATTTCAGATTGTAAATCCATCCACGTAAATTGAGGGCCGTTCCAATCTAGCTCTGCGCGCAGGCCTGTCCACAGAGCTTCGGCGGGAGAAGATCCGGGTTTGTACCCTTAGAGCCTGGGTTGTTGAGTGATCCCGGTGGCCTTCCGTTTCCCTCTTTTCTTTTCAGGGACAAACTTCAGACCCCCGGGGCTCGACCCGACTTTCCAAAGCTCTTTCTGTGCCGAAGCAGCTTCCTGATTCAGAACACAGCCTGCCAAGCATGTGCCCTTTACAGAGATGTAAGAGCCCAAAGTGCTTCATCGATGAAAACTTTGAGGCACATATCAAGAACTGTTTTTCATGATGAAATTCATGGTAATAACTCGCTTTCTTGTCCAAATAGCAGATAATATAAAGCCAAAAGCGAGGAAAGAAGACGAAATGTGGATAGTAGAAGAAAGAAGAAAAATAAAAGACAAATAATCGAAATATTTCATTTTTAGGGGAAACAACTCAGGACTAAAAAAACGCTTACATAGGGCACAGAAGACATCACAGTAGGTCTCACTATACCACAGCAGGTCTCACAGAGCATGAAATACCATGTAAAAAACTAAGCACCAGAGAAGCGATCCAAGGACGGCTCTTACTGTTAATCCTGAGCTCGGCCTGAGCCGTGTCCTGCCTGACCAGTCCCTTGTCGTCGATGTAGGACATGAGACATTTGTAGACACCAGCGTCCCCTTTGCTCGGGTACTTGATGGTGAGGTTGAGGTAAGTGCTGGATATGTCTGAGTTGTTAGCTAGACCGTGGACCTTCAACACACATACAACATTAGGTTTAGTTTCCACGCTAAGGGATACATAGCAGTTAATAATATTTGTGATAAAGCAAGGTCAAAAGATACTTTTGTTGGCACTTTAACACTCAAGAAATTTTTGTCGGTTAAAATCAATAACTCAGACGTAATAAATTCACAACATCAGCAGCAGGAGCTGCAACAACAGCAGCAGCAAAAATTAAAACAAAAAAATCGATTTTAGACAAAAAACGTATCTATTTTATAAAACACACACATACATACATACATACATACATACATACTGCTAAAAAAAAGAAACGCAACACTACTGTAATCGTAATGGACACCAAATTTCAAACTTGTATCAAAATTTTATTTTACGGAATTAATGTTTCAATCTTGGCATGAAGAGACTTTAAGACTTTAACAACGAAATGATGTTCATTTATTTTGGTTTGGGCTTTTATTCTTTGCGACTGAGGCCTCCGTTTTAGTAAGGTGTATGGCCTCCTTTCGCCTGTATCAGAGAACGACATCTCCTTGACATGGATCCGATTAGCCGCTGGATCTCTTGTTGTAGGATGGCTGCCCACTCTTTCCGCAGTGTAAGAGACAACTGTCGGAGATTGGTTGGCGCCACATCTTGCTGGTGGACTTGTTTTTTGAGTTCATCCCATAAGTGTTCTGTTGGTTTCATGTCTGATGACATGGATGGCCCACGGAATGGTCTGGACGGTGTTGTGAGCGAGGAATTGGGTGGTGAGTCGTGCCACATGAGGTCGAGCGTAATCCTGCTGAAAAAATCGACCCTGGTGCAGCCAGTAGTGAAAGGACGTGAGGACGAATAATTTCAGCTATTTATCGTTGGGCATTCAGGCGTCCGTCAATTTGCACCAGGTCACTTCTTTCCATGGAGCTGATCGTCCCTCACACCAGTACACCTCCACCACCATGTGGAGAAGCCTCATCCATGCAGTTCTAGGGGTAGCGCTCATGGACTGCGGTAAACTCTTCTCTGTCTATCGTGTCGCTGGAGCAGAAAGAATGATTCACCACTAAACTAAACTCTTCTCCATTCATTCGCAACGATCCATTGATCATGCTGGTTCGCCCACTGCAGTCGGTTCTGACGATGCCGGTCCGTAAGAACATAACCTCTGTAGGGTCTTATAGCCCGAAGACCAGCGTCATGCAGCCGGTTCCTGACCGTTTAATCTGAAATTCGACGAGCTGCTGTCATTGACTGGACTGTTGAGGACGCAGATGCAAATCAATGTCTGAGATGACGCAGCCGTATGAAGGAGTTGTGACTATGGGTACTCCATTGCGCGACCGGTCTGCAACTGAGCCAGTTTCTTGAAATCGTCTCCAAAGGCGACTAATGGTGCTTCTAACCACATTAAATTGTCAGGCCACTACATTTTTTGACTGTCCAGTCTGTAAACGTCCAATAATGACGAGTCGTTGTTCTGTAGTGAGATGAACCATACTTGCGGATTGAATTTTCAAATGAATTGATTCGAGGAGCGTCAATCTTTTATAAGAATTCAGTAACATGGTCAGTGAGTTTTGTGTTCAGTAAGTTTCACGGGATTCTCGTGAACCTGTCATGAGTTAATGTCAAAAATGCTGTTTTGATTAGTGTCGCTTTTCTGTGCTCATGAATCATCTGCTGAGTACAATTCAGGTCAGCACGTGAAGCTGATGTCCAAGTGAACATTTCAGGCAACTTGCCCTTGTCTGATCAGCAAACTTCAGTTCAAATCGCAGCATAGTTTTTGCTGCGTTTCTTTTTTTTTTTTAAACAATATATATATATTTAATTTCAATGAAACACTATGTGTGTCAGAGTTTTGAAAAATTCACTGCAAAAAAAAAAAATTGTGTCCCCTTTACAGTGTAGCCAATCCAGACGTGTACTGTGCATCATGTGACCGACTTCTGTAACAACACAGCATCAAGTAAACAAATAATTCAGGAAGGGTTCACAACTTCTAAAGAACATTAAAAGCAGTTCATTTTTGCTTCTACAACTCTTCTGTTTAGCGACCAAAAAAAAAAAAAAAGATCAGTATTGGAAGAAATACTCCAGAAATTATATTTCCGAGCTAATATTTGTTTTTATGACTTAGGTTACGGTCATGGCTGACTGATTGCGTCGGAACTGGCAAATCATAGCCGGTCAAGACCTTATTCTGCCTCCCAGCCGTGCCCCTGGAAATACACAGAAGTTTGATCTAGTGAAATGAGATTGCAGTGGGGAGACGAAGCCGGTTCTAAAATATGTCAAGCTGAAATGTGTTGGGTAGAAAGGCGCACAACTACGAAACAACGCAACTAGCTTCCTTTTGAAAGCGACGACGACAATGATGAAAAGAAAGATTGATGGCTACAAACTCTTCATACATTAGTGTCAGTCTTTTTATATTTTACATTTTCTCCAATTAATTTCTTAGAATGGTCAAAGGGAGGGACATGAAAATCCTTCTTATGATCGTTTATATGTTCATTGGCAACTGTATATAACACGTTCTTTGAATAAAGCGACTGTTTGAGGGAAGAAACTGATAACTTACTCGTATATTACTCTGTGAGTAAGGTGACTGTTTGAAGACAAAAAACTGATAAATTATATTATTCTGTGAATGGGAATTAATGGACCACCTTATATTACTCTATGAATAGGAATTAATGGACCGCCTTATATTACTGTATGAATGGAGACTAATGGACCACCTTATATTACTCTGTGAATGAGAACTAACAGACCACCTTATATTACTCTATGAACGGGGACTAATCTCTCTCTGAACCTTAAGTGCCCAGGGCACATGGGGCTTCCTCAAGGGTTTTCCACAAATGCCTGTCCTTCGCCTTTTTTTCTGCTCTTGCCCAGGTGAGCCCTCTGTTGCTCAACATCCTTTCTGTTGTTGTTCTTCTCCATGTCTATTTTGGTCTACCCTTACTTCTGCTCCCCTGTGGTGTCCATCTTAGTGCTATTTTTGGTAGTGAGTTGTCAGTCATTCGGAGCACATGTCCCAACCATCTCCAGCGTCTTTCCTCAATAATTGTGGGGACTAATAGACCACCTTATATTACTAAGTGAATGAGAACTAATCGACCACCTTATATTACTTTGTGAATAGGAACTAATGGACCACCTTATATTACTATGTGAATGAGAACTAATCGACCACCTTATACTACTCTATGAATGGGGACTAATGGACCACCTTATATTACCCTGTGAATGAGAACTAATGGACCACCTTCTATTATTCTGTGAATGAGAAATAATCGACACCTATTCTGTGAATGGGAACTAATCGACCACCTTATATTAATCTACGAATAGGAACTAATAGACCACCTTATATTACTCTGTGAATGGGAACTAATGGACCACCTTATATTACTCTGTGAATGAGAACTAATAGACCACCTTATATGTAATCTATGAATGGGAACTAATGGACCACCTTATATTACACTGTGAATGGGAACTAATCGACCACCTTATATTACTCTGTGAATGGGAACTAATGGACCACCTTGTTGTATACAAGTGTATCTTTGCTTATTACGTGGCTGCTTTTGTTGAAGCATTACTTGTCCTCCTAGCAAAGGCTGAACTTTTTATAATCATTGTTTCCAGTCATTTTACATTAATAGAACAAAGGTTTTTAAATGGTATCTATAAATTTTATTAACAATAACTAACGTTTGTATAACATTTCTACATCACACGCTTCTGCATAAAATTTATCACAATCTCTGCTTTACTCCTGTGACAGCTTTATTTTAGAACAAAGCACAAGATGCTCTCTATCTTATGAGTTGTCTCTCTTACCTCGTAGTGGCCATTCTTTGGGTCTCCCAGCTCGATTTTGTTGGGGGGCATGATGTGTGCTAGCGGTTTGTCCTTTTCTTCATCTTTAGAAATCTCTGCAACGAGGATCTGTGTAGCCTTTGTTCCCGTGCCATCCAGGCTACAAGTGATCAGGACAGAGTCTGTTATACCCTCAACGAATCCATCTGGAATTATGTCCAGTCTGACAGAATTTGCTGGGAGAAAGAAGAGTCAATTGTTAATCCTTCAAGGACGGAGTGTACTGGCTCTGATCACCCTTGATCTGGTGGATCTCAGTTTGCTAGATTCCGTAATTTTCTGACAAAATTGCATATATATTAACTAGAGGACAAGTGTTTGCAAATCAAGAAATGTAATCAGTGAAAAAATAAACAAAAACAAACACACACATACATACATACATACATACATACATACATACATACATACATACATACATACATACATATATGTATATGAGAAAAGGCCTTTTTGATTCGCCCTCGAGTTTTTTTAGTTTTTCGTATATTTTTGTCATTTGTTACGTCTCTTTATTTGCATCCATTTTTTTTCCACTCTCCCTCCAACTATATTAATCAATTTTACTATATGTCTTTGTCTGTGTCTCTCTCACCCTCTCTTTCCTTTTCTCTCTCTCTCTCTCTCGTCCCGTCAGCGGCCAAGACACTGTTGGTAGCAAGAGATGTCCACTTCTGTCTGTCCTTCACTATCTTCATAAATGTCTCAAATGTCATTTGTTTTACAGCATTCTCTCTGCTGTAGTCTCCATGTCTCTTAGGGCAGGGTCGTCGCACGCTTCTTTTGCCATGTGGAATCCAAAGCCGTTCGTAGGAAGACGCCTCTCATTCCCTTGATGTGACCAATCCTTTGTCACCTTCTCCTTTCAACCACTGTTGAGTTGACAGTGGTGTCACGTCTGTCTCTCTTAACAAGAGGACATTACCTACGGCATTTGCCAGTTTACTACATGTCCTTGCTAAATCTTTCGTTAAACTTGTCTTGTGAAACTTCGGTCTTTGGCATTTTTCAGACAACTCGGCCCTCTTAGTTCCTCAAAATCGGAGGTTAACAAAAGTCCACAAATACACGCTTCTGTCTTCATATATATGTAGATAATTTCAGCGTGTGTGTCTTCTGTAGGTGATCTTTTCTCCAAACATTTGCCGGTCATTACTTCATTGTAAAAGAAATTATAGCTGTTTCCACTTTTAAAAAATAATTTTTAAACATTTTAAAAATTTTATCACAGCAAACAAAATATGCAACATTTACTTCATGTGGTACTATATTTTTCTACTTTAAATTTATTTGTGCACATTAATGAAAGTTTAGTTTGAGTTTAGACTAACCATTTCCCACTTTCATGTGCCGACGGTCTTGAAAATACAGGCCTAACACCGTATCCCCAACATGTCTTAATGGTATGTAAACTGGGATTTTATCTTTACTTTTCTAATTTTGACCTTATATACATACATTTACAGAGAGAGAGAAAGACAGGCAAACAGACAGACAGACAGACAGATAGATAGGATAGATAGATAGATAGACAGACAGACAGATATATAGGATAGATAGATAGATAGACAGACAGACAGACAGACAGATAGATAGATAGATAGACAGACAGACAGACAGACAGACAGACAGACAGACAGACAGACAGACAGATAGATAGATAGATAGATAGATAGATAGATAGATATGCTTATTTTATTTCGCCCGCATCAGTATAAAACCAAGTAGTTCTCTGACTTAAGTCCGCGTAGCTGTGTAAGTGATTACACTAGACAGTTTTGTCTATTTTTCATTTGTTCCTGGTATTATTTTGCTAGCAGAACTTTTATCTCAAAATAAGAGCTTTGTTTGAGCAGTTTCACTTTGTTACTATATTACAAGTATTATATTCTCTTACGGTGTTAATTTTACTTTGTTGTTGTATTACATTTATTATTATTCTCTAATAGTGTTTAAGTAGTTTCACTTTGTTGTTATATTACATGTATTATTATTCTCTTATAGTAGATATCTCCAGGCCGAATCAAACTTATTTTGCATCACATCTTCATTAACTCGTTACGTGTAATTCATATACCCAGTTAAAGGAGACGTAAAAATGCGAGGAGATAAACAAGAAAACAAACCATGAACTTACCACTACTTGTTAGACAAAGAAGCAATCCCACACAGGTGACGGTTCTCATCATAGAAAACACACCTTCCACCTGTTATAAGCAACTTTACAAATGACAGTTATAACACAGGTTGTCTGCTCGTCTTTCCGATGATGATCTTATTCAGCAAAATTCAACCGTTGATTCTTATCTAAAAGTGCTACAAACTTACTAAGACTTACAGTCTTATCTGATGTTACTTTTGTTAATAAATCAACCAGCACAGATGCTTAATGATTAACAATAAATTACCATTTGAACACACACCCTGGAAATTGTGCTCGTAATATCAAATACACCGTTTGAATTTGTTCTTTTAAATAATTCTAATATTAATATGGGTATCTAGGAACTCAGACCTTTCTAGCTAACTTGCTGGCGACTGCGAGTACGTACAAATGAACTAAGGCATTATTTACTTCATTTTTTTTCTTGCATTCAGGTCAGCCAGAGTACCTCTAACAAGCGGGGAAACCAGTGGATCAATATTAAAGGCTTTCATATCGAGGTTTAGATAACCTTTAACCTTGTATTTCCTAAACTCTGGTGCCTGGACTTTCCAAGGTGGTGTCTGGGGACACAATGATATGTTATCATTTTCAAATATTTATTAAGAATGAACAAAGATACAAAGGCTGTTCACATTACCGTTGATGATTTCCCATATCATCGTCCACATTATCATTGTCTTATTGTCCTTTTTCTTTATCTGAGTAATTGCGTCTATTTCTGCTGTTACAACATTCACCATCGCAGATTGAACAACAACAACAAAAGCTATCACAACTACATTTAAATACTGCTGCAACTGCTGCTATACTACAGTTAATTCCTGCCAATACGAACAAAGATTCACTTATAAGTTGTAGAATTACCTCCAGAGAATCCTTTGTATACTTCATGTTTTGTACACCATTGTGTTCTTACTGATGGTAACATTTCTGTTGATAACTGTCTTCTTCTTGTGATGTTGTTGGTGTTATTGTTGTTGTTGTTGTTTTTGTTGTTGTTGTTGTTGTTGTTCTTCTTCTTCTTTTCTCTCTCTCTCTCTCTCTTTGGTTATCTCATTTCCCACCATTTTCTTGAAAAAACCCTTATAGTTCGAAATGATAATGATTTGTAAAGAAAACTGATACTTCATTTTTCTTCATCCTCATCATCTTTCTGTTCTGCTCTACCCCCCTCTCTCTCTCTCTCACTCTCGGTCTCTCTCTCCCTCTCTTTTTCTCCCCCACCCCCATATATAAAAATGATAATGTTTTATAAAGAAAAACTGATACTTCATTTTTCTTCATCCTCATCTTCCTTCTGCTCTTTCGCTCCCCCCCCCTCCCTTCATTCCCCTTTCTCCCTCTAATTTATTTTTAGTTTTCTAAAATATCGCAAACTCTTGAGTCTAAGACAAGCAACAGATAAAGTTAAAAGGTTTGAAGATTATCCGTGGGAACACAAACTATCTGGTCCTATTGTTGGAAAAATCTTTCCCACTTGACATCAAGATGTTACTATTTGTGGACAAGAGGATGAGAGGTCATCCTGGGACTGTGAGGTCACTTTATTTTTCAGCTCTAGTGCGTGCTTAAAAGCGCTGCTTTACGGAGTCTGTCAGTGTAAAGGTTTTTGTGTCAGGTCTGGTTAGTTAAGTTGGGGTCATTATCACCGCGTCCTTGAAAAATGCACATTTTCTCTGTTGTCTTCTCAGTGTACAGAAACTGATTACGAGCCCAAACCTAGTGAACCACGATCTAGTTTGCCATGACCCTGCCTAATCTGGCTGCAGCTAGGCATAGTTAAAGTTGATGTTAGGGTAGTTTGTTTTAGGAGGTAAGTTTGACATGACCGGCGCTCTCCTGGAGCTTTTTTAGAAGCGCGGTACTGCAACCGCTAGAAGAAATACAACCTATATACTTTGAACACGCCCACTACAATTATAAAGTTATCATAATCAGACATAGTTGTTGTTATTTTTATACAGCAGAGTGAGCCACTGTTTTCACAGCTGTCGGGGCTAAGAAATATACAGACTTAAGATGTAATAAAAAATGGGATCACAGATGCTGTTTGATGCGGCTTCATGGTTATCAATAACCATTGTTTTGATTCAGCATTCGTATTCTTTACAGACTACTACCTGCGGTCTCTAGATGTGAAGTGAACGTCAGATTTAGGATGTAAAGAAACAAACTTGAACAGTTCTCACTATCCTTTTGTTCCTTTTCTGCCATAGCAAACTTAGAAGTGACAGGACAAAGTAGCCCGTCTTAGGTGCTGCACTGTGCTAAGCTCCCATCCAAGCAGCACAAGTTTAATACAGCTTGAGTCTGTAGCTAGACTGAATGAACGCCTCAGGAGAACAATGTAGCAAACATTTGAATGAAAGGAGACCACAGGTTAGAACAAAAATGAAATATATGGATATTTGTAAGAATTCAGTGGCAGAATATGTGTCTCAGCAGCAAGGATTCGAAAAAAAAATCCACTGTAAAAAGATCGTACCATAAAGAGAGTTATTTCGTTGGGGCATTGCATCTTTGAGGAGGTAACAATCGCAGAAGCTGTAGGAAGAAAATCTCAAGCTCTCGAAACACATTCATGTTTTGTTGCTGCAATGGCCAGTGATGGCAATGAAATAATGATAGAGGCAACAGTTAAAGAAACGAATCAATAAAAGGCCATTGGACAGGTCATACAAATAGTTTATATTTACTGGCTTCAGAATTATCTTCTTATTTGAGAAAGAGTATAATACAGCTGTCGTTAAGATCTTCTGCACTCCTTCCCCCTCCTCCTCCTTTTTCTTTTCCTCCTTCTCCTCTTACTCTTCTTCTTCTTCTACTTCGATTAATATTGGACGTCAAGTGACTTCTTTGAAGAACGTAGTAGAACGTGAACACTGCCATGCAGCTTGTTCTGAGCTTATACAAGTGATGGCCACGTGTCTTCGTTGCTCCTCACATGCAGGCAAGTCTTGCAACAGATACTTGGTTGTCATTTTTTTTCTATGGCACAGGTCATCATCCGGTTGTGCTTTTCTTCAGTTTCTTGTTATACAGTGTGATATCTCATTCTTTTGCGTCTATATTCAGAATTTTTGGTGTGATATCTCAGACTTTTATCTCTATATTTAGCTTGTTATACAGTGTGATATCTCAGTCTTTTATCTCTATATTTAGCTTGTTATACAGTGTGATATCTCATTCTTTTGCGTCTATATTCAGCTTGTTATACAGTGTGATATCTCAGTCTTTTATCTCTATATTTAGCTTGTTATACAGTGTGATATCTCATTCTTTTGCGTCTATATTCAGCTTGTTATACAGTGTGATATCTCAGTCTTTTATCTCTATATTTAGCTTGTTATACAGTGTGATATCTCATTCTTTTGCGTCTATATTCAGCTTGTTATACAGTATGATATCTCAGTCGATTGCGTGTATCCTCAGATTGTTATGCAGTGTGATATGTCAGTCTGTTGCGCGTATCCTCAGATTGTTATACATGTGATTCTTCAGTCTGTTGCGCCTTTCTTTAGCTTGTTATACCTTGTGATATCTCAGCCTGCTGTGACCAGCGTAAAGTCTGAGTATCATGACTTGTTCTTCTCTGTCCAGTTGACGATATGGTCGCTCCTCTAACTCATGTGTTCTCTTTCCCACTGGATTATAACTTTGGCTATGATAAGTATTTTCGCCTGTGTGGTTACTTGGGTTCTAGAGCGAAATGAATAGAACCACTACCACCTTTCACACATGTCGTAAGAGGCGCTAAGGAGGTTGAGGGATAGGCCAACGACCTGTTCTCTTTTAAGAGGAAAACCAGGAAACTTTGTCTTGGAAAAAGAAGGGACTCTGATAACAGAGCGCATGACGTTGTGCAGTCAAAGTCGAAAGGAAGCTGCAGAACCGACATCCGAAACGAGTACCAGGGCACCTTTTACCATTGCATGTTGGAATGTTAGAACAATGTATGAAAGTGGAAAGGCTGCCTTGATAGCGAAAGAAACGAATAGATACAATATAAAGATACTGGGGCTGAGCGAAACACAGTGCACAGGGACAGGTAAGCTTACACTAGCAACAGGGGAGACAATCCTTTTATCAGGTCACCAAAATCCAAATGCAACACATTCAGAGGGCGTGGCACTAATGCTACCCAGAGAGCAGGGAGGTAGTTAGCTGAAGGATAATTACAGCCTGCTTCTCAACAAAGAAGAATGATATTAAGTTGAATATCATTCAGGTATCTCTCTCTCTCTCTCTCTCTCTCTCTCTCTCTCTGAGTCTTAAGTGCCCAGGGCACATGGGGCTTCCACAAAGGGTTTTCCACAAATGCCTGTCCTTTGCCTATTTTTCTGCTCTTGCCCAGGTAGGCCCTCTATTGCTCAGCTTCTTTTCTGTTGTTCTTCTCCATGTCTCTTTTGGTCTACCATTACTTCTGTTCTCTGTGGTGTCCATGTTAATGCTATTTTTGGTAGTGAGTTATCAGTCATTCGGAGCACATGTCCTAACCATCGCCAGCATCTTTCTTCAATAATTGCTGTCAGTGGTTTCATCTGCATTTCTGCCAACAAGATTTTATTTCTTATGGTGTTTGGCCAAAATATTTTTCTAATTCTTCGTAAACATTTAGTCTGGAAAGAATTCAACTTGTTTTCTATGGTTTTGGTGATTTTCCAGCATTCACTTCCATAGAGTAGTACACTTAGAACATTACTCTTAAATATCCTGATTTTCATATTCATGCTTAGTTTTTTTAGATTTCCATATATTCTACAGCATTGCAAAAGCCTGGTATGCTCTAATAAGTCTGCTGTTGATGTCCTTTGTGCTCTCTTCATTTTCTACTACTCTACTGCCAAGATATACAAATCATCTAGGTATCTTATATCTTATATCCTTCCCGTGCCGTTAAACGTCACATATGGCTCGCAAAGTAGTTCGGCAATTTTTCCTGTCTTCGGCGAGTCTTTCAACCTCATCAAAGGATTTTATGCCTGTTAATTTGGCCTCTCTTAACAATGTCCTCTTCAGAGTTTCACGCGGTCTGCCTCTTTTTCTTTGACCTGTTGTGTTCCACTTGATAGCTTATCTAGGTATACGGCCAACAAATGATGCAGAAGAGGTAGTAAAGGACGAATTCTACAACACATTTTAGGAAATCCTAGACCAACACGGCAACAAACACATAACGGTTCTAATGGGGACGTCGATGCAAAGGTAGATAAGATCAACACAAGTTATAAGAAAGTAATGGGTCAAAATGGATTAGGAATAATCAACGAAATTGGAGAAAGGCCAACAGATCTATGCATGCTCAACAACCTTGCCATTGGAGGAAGTATATTTCCACATAAAACTATACACAAAGCCACGTAGATATCACCAGATCATGTTACCGAGAACCAAATAGACCATATTTGTATCAGTAGAAGCTTTCGCAGAACATTGCGAGATGTCAGAGTGAAACGAGTTGCAGATGTAACTTCTGACCACCACCTACTGATAGCTAAACTGAGAATGAAACTGAAGAAGCACCACAAAACAGACATGGCAAGGAAAAGATATAATATGGTACTGTTGGAAGAACCAGAAATCGCAAAGAACTTTAAATTGAAGCTAAGCAACAGATTTCAGGTTCTGCAGGAGTTATGCGAAGAAGATATACCAGATGTGAACACTGTGTGGAAGAGTGCTAAAGACATTTGGAGCAAATCATGTGAAGAGACAGTGGGATTTAAGAAACAACGGCACAAGGAGTGGATTACGTTGGAAACACTGAAGAAGATAGACAGAAGGACAAAAATGAAAGCAAAAATAAATGACAGTAAAACAGCAGTAGCAAAGGCCTCAGCTTAGATAGAATATAATTTAGCCCATAAAGAGGTTAGGAAAAGCGTAAAGAAAGACAGACAGGCCTATTTTGATAATATGGCAGGACAGGCAGAAGAGGCAGCTGGTAAAAACAATACGAGAGCTGTGTATGAAATCATCAAGAAGTTAGCAACAGACCATGTAGGATAGAAAAGCCCATCAAAAACAAGGAAGGTAAGGTAGTAACATCAGAAGAAGAGCAGATGCAAAGATGGGTGGAATACTTCAGCAGAATCCTAAATAGGCCAGCACCAACGGAAACAGAGGAGATACCAGCAGCAGAGAATACTCCAGACATCGATGTAGAACCACCCAGCAAGGCCGAAATTGAACGTGCTATCTCAGATTTGAAGAGAAATAAGGCACTGGGTCCAGATGAAACTGTAGCAGAAGTGCTCTTAGCGAACAAAGAAATAACAACAGAAATACTACTCTTACTATTTAACATGATTTGGGAGGAAGAGACGGTCCCAGAATACTGGAAGGAGGCCCATCTTATAAAACTCCATAAGAAAGGAGATCTATTAGAATATAAGAACTATAGAAGCATCTCCCTGCTCTCAGTACCCAGCAAAGTCTTCAGTAGGATTTTGCTAGATAGAATTAAAACATCAGTAGATAGTAAACTAAGAGAAGAGCACTCAGTTTTCAGGCAAGGAAGATCCTGTACTGACCACATTGCTACAATGCGAATAATAGGAGAACAGTCAGTGGAGTGGAATTCTTCACTGTTAGTTACATTCATTGATTATGAAAAGGTATTTGATAGTTAAGATAGTAGAAAGCTATGTAAACTACTGGAACACTATAGTATCCCAGCCAAGATAAAGCTTATAAAGACCATATATGAAGGAGCAACTTGTAGAATTGTACGTGGAGGAACTCTCACAGATAGTATTAAAATGGAAACAGGCCTGCTGCAGATATGTTTGCTGTCGCCATTCCTATTTCTTTTAGCAATTGATTGGATCATGAAAACTACCACACAAAGAAAAAGAAATAGGATACAAAAGACATTGTGGAACCAATTGAAAGATCTTGACTTTGCAGATGATGTGGCACTTCTGGCACACAACCAAACACAAATTCAAGAGAAACTTCAGATCTTAAGCAAGAATTCAGCTAAACTGGGACTATATATTAACAGAAAAAAAAAACAAAAACAAACAAAGATAATGAAAAGTAATAGTGCAAGCAATAACCTAATGGTTATTGAGGGAATGCTAGTTGAGGAAGTAGAGTATTTCACGTATTTAGGCAACATAGTGGATAAATACAGGGGAACGGACAAGGTTGTTAAAGCTAGAATAACCAAGGCCAGGACAGCATTTATCCAGCTTAACAAAATATGGTCATCTAACATCAAAACAAGAACCAAACTTAGGCTTTTCCATACAAACGTAGAGACTGTTCTACTATATAGTTCAGAGACATGGGTTACGACCAAGACAATACAACAGAGGGTACAAACATTCATGAACTATTGCTTGAGGAGGATTCTAAACATTTAATGTCAGGACAAGATCAGGAACGAGGAGGTCTGGGAAAGGGCAGGACAAGATCCTATGAAACTACAAATCATGTCTAGGAAGGGGAGATGGATTGGCCACACTCTGAGGAAACCCGACACCAACATAGCAGGACAGGCATTGACACAGAATCCTCAAGGAAAAAGAAAACGAGGAAGACCTAGACTTACTTGGAGAAGAGAAATTATGGCAGTGCTCAGAGACAAGGGGTGCACATGGAAGGAAGCGGAGAATAATTCCAAGAACAAGGATGACTGGAGAGCCTTTATCCATGGCATTCTGTCAACGGAGTGAAAGGCGATGATGATGATAAGCATTTTGGCTGTCTCATGTAATAAATTTCGAGTGTACTCTGTTTTGCTAGTTAGTCGGTTTCTGTGATGGTTTGTTATTCAAATGTACCATTACTCCTTCACAGAGTTGGGTCATATTGTACAGGGTCTCTCTCACGTCACTGTTTTCTTTATTTCTTCAAGTCATCAGCGCTATTATGACTGACAGATGAGGTGATAGATGAATGACAGATATGACTATCTCTACTATGCCTACCAGAGCATCTATGAGGAAAACAACCTGGTTTTCCACACAACCCCTTCTGCCATCAGGACATCTGCTGCTAGTAATAATGAGTCTGTCTCAGTTCCTAAAGTTGCTGGACAATTTCCCAGTTACCACTGATATTTTCTTTTGGCCTCCACTGCTGAACTCCAGAAAGGTTACCTGCTCTACCATACGACGTTACATTGATTGTTGTCCCGTCTGTGTGTGCATGGGTCCAGAAGCTGTTTGAGTAGCGCTGCTGACGGATATATACACACACACACACAAGTCTCTGACAGAGACGTGCTACGTGATCATGGCAGAATATACTCACTGGCGTAGGTCTATTCGGCCCTAATCCTCCACCCCCCCCCCCTCAATCCCATGAATATCATCAAATGAGCCTCAATAAAAATGTTTACCTAGACAAGACAATACTGAAAAGTGTAGGCTAAACCGTTTTCAGGAGGTTCGTGATGCCCACTCCGTTCATATAAGCTTTGTTCTTGCTTGTTCTTTGACTTCAGATTCATTCTGTGTTTTATTTCGTATACTCATTCCAGACTCTGCCGAAATCCCAGACTTTCTCTACTTTCCCCATAATTCACTAATAATTCTACATGTTGTACCGGTAGTTGTACCTTACCCTGAGGGTTGGAATTCTATGCCTTCAGTTTTAAAAAAAAAAATAAACATGATCATGGCAGGTACTTAAGCTGGGTCAACTTGAAGAAGAAAGTAGCGGGACACAAAAGCCCAAACTTCCAGGTGGGAATCCAGGTTACAGTCGACTAGACTCCGCACCTGTTTGTCTGTACTTCATGTTCCCTCTGTCTGTGTGTGCCTGTATCTGTGTGTGTGTGTGCTTCTTTTAATATGTCTGTACATGTTTGTATAAACCAGATAACTGCACGATAACAAAACAGCTAAGGTTATTAAAAAAAAACTGAAGCTATCTGGTGCCTTCGCATGGACAGAAAACAGACTTAATTCCTCTTGACAAATCAGACCAGACAGACGTCACAATGTAAACAAGTTTATCTCCAGATCTCTGCTACCAGGATCCTGCGTCCATTCAGAAGATTAACTTCACGATAAATCATGACGCATTCA
Organism: Achatina immaculata; assembly: GCA_009760885.1. Taxonomy (NCBI): domain Eukaryota; kingdom Metazoa; phylum Mollusca; class Gastropoda; order Stylommatophora; family Achatinidae; genus Lissachatina; species Lissachatina immaculata. The sequence goes on from CM019704.1 coordinate 33,221,247, forward strand.
AGAACAACTGCTGACGCTAACCGACTGATATCAGCGGAAGTGACAGGACAAAAGTTGCCGCCACGCGTTAGATCATGTTTACATTTAGTGACTAATTAAAGCTGTAAAATAAACCTTAAAATAAATTTTGAACCCCGTGTTACACTTTTCTTCAACTGTGGGGCAGAAAAATATTGATTTGGAGGAAGTCTAATTTAGTTTCTCACAGCGTCTTGTTTTAGTAATCAAGTTCGCATTTTCTCTTTAATTGAATAGTTGTCAAATATTTCTCTCCGGTCTTGCTAGCCTGTATCTGCCTTTTTTTCCCATTTTACTTTTCTTGTGTTACAGTCTCTTCTCAATATATCAGGAAGACTTCATTTTGCTGGTTACTAGACATTGAATTTGACCATCTACGCGGATGAGTACAAAAGTAACCTTAATTTCTTTTTCATTGGAAAACTCACACAAACATGACCGGAAAACACGTAACATTTTCACAGGTAGTCGCCACCACATTCAGTGCAGGTCCACCACTGCTTCACTAATGCCTGGATTACTCGAGAAAGCAAAAATCATCTGACTAACCCTGTAGCCAACCACGCATGGTCTCGTTAATCTCCTCGTCCGTAATGAACTTCTTCCCAACTCCTTAGAGGGGTCCAAATACATGATAATAATATGGTGCTATTTCAGGTGAATATGTAAGCTATAAAAGACACTCTAAAAGTAGATTCGTAATTTGTTGAGTTGTTGCACGTGTTGTGTGACATCGTTCTTTATCATGCTGTAACAACACACCAGACTTGAACAAACTGTAACATTTTGACATGATTGCATGTTTCAAGCGGTTCTAAAGCAGATGACAACATGTTTCGATAGTCAGAGTGGTTTCTCTTGGCAGGCAATGTTTCAGGTATGAATCTTTATAGTACCAGAAGAGCGTGAGCATCAGTTCTCCAGCCGACGGAACTGTACAGAACTTCTTTTGTTTCGGCGAGAAAGAATGTTCTCACTCCTTACTGGCTTGCTTCGTCTCTGTCTGGAAGTAGAGTACCCAGCATTCGCGTCTCCAGTGACTATCATTCATTCATTCATTCATTTGCATGTTCCTCGCAGAACTTTACCTCCCTAACAACTCTCCTGTAGGCCTTTCGGTTGTGAGCAAGATGCCCTGCTGCTGATGCATCCATTTGCAGATCATCAACGATGTCTTGCAGCCGTCTTCGCCTTGGTTTTCCTCTCTTTCTTTTTCCTATTATGTACCCTTCCAAGGCGGTCTTATCTAGATTATCACAACGTTTTATGTGTTCAAAATATTTAAGTTTTTTCTCTTTAATCCTCTTTACTAGCCAGCCTTCTTCAATATTAAGTTCTTGTAGTATGGATATATTTGTTCTTATTTTTGTGTCCATGATATTTGAAGAACTCTTCTGTAGCATTTACATTCAAATTCAGTTTCTCAGCTGTTTTGGTAAGTGTCCGGTGACTATACGTCGTAGAAATCCACCTCTTTAAGCTTCAAAAAGTCGTATAAGTTTCACATACATCCTGAAGACGTTTTTTCGGATCGGGGCTGAGCTATTTTGGTACAAACCTCGCGGAGACTAATTGGTACGGCAGTTCGTTCTGAATGATGTGGCTTCAGTTTTCAAGCCACTTCGTCAGTTGTTACCTGCCAGTTTTCACGTATCATTCGGTCCACTTCAACTTAACGTCAGGCCTATTTACAGAATGAGGCTGGCCGGAGCAAGTTGTATCTGCCAGATCTGACACGCCACTTTTAAATTTCATGTACCATTCATATACTTATTGAAGCGACAGTAACTGAAGTTTATTGCAAAGATAACCTTTCAGCCTCTTACGTCCTGTGAGGAGTTTTACTATTATTACTTCTCACTCTTACGTCCTGTGAGGAGTTTTACTATTATTACTTCTCACTCTTACGTCCTGTGAGGAGTTTTACTATTATTACTTCTCACTCTTACGTCCTGTGAGGAATTTTACTATTATTACTTCTCACTCACAGAGCTCTTAATGGACCATGCTAGTTCTTAACTTCATCTCAGACAACAAGGACATGGACTATTTTCCTGTTGGTACTAGAAGGATGTTGTGGATCTTAAAAGCATTACAGAAGCATGGATATTAAAATACAGAAGGATGGATATTAAATTACAGAAGGATGGATATTAAATAAGAAGGTGGAGAAGAAAATCCAGAAACTTAAAATGTGGTGTTATCGAAGAAAAGGGCAGATTCCATGGGCACAAAAGAAAACACACAAAGATGTACTAAATCAATTGAAAATGAAAGAAGCGATATATTTAAAACCGCTAGAACCTGACAATTAAAATATTCGGTCATATCAAGAAGAATTATTATAGCGATGAAAATCACAACAGAGGGAAAAGTATAAAGAAAAAAGAGCTAGAGGCTGATATCTATTTAGTTTGGTACACAGTATTTTTAACAAGTGGGCTGGACTGAGCTTTGGCGAGTGAACTGTGACAATAAAGGTCACAGCAAAGAAGGAGGAGCATTGCAGCCAACCTTCCGTGAGGAGATGGCACATGACGATGATGAAGAGTATCATTACATTTATTGAAAGCTTCCATGTTGATTCACGAAGACGTTCGAGGAAAGGAAAGAAAAGAGTTTATAAAAGCACTTTAAACCACGGAGTTTTTCCCCCTCATCTGTTTCTGTAGCTACAGGTGTGTAAGTCTTCTGCATCAGTTATCTTTCCCTGCTGTTCTTCACTATCAGCTGAAGAAACACAGCGACCAGTGAAGATGATATTGTCTGCTTAAGGACAGCATATTTTTGCTGTTGTCATCTGTGTCTTTCTCTGTCATTAGTTTCAGCAAAATCAGTGTCGTATATAATAAACAAAAAGAATTTTAGACAAAAACTGAAGGTAATTTATTATAAAAATATTTTTATTTAAGAAAGTGAAAAAAAAAGCCAGATCCAAACCGCTGTTTGTCGTTACACAGAAACATTCCATATTATAAACAGCGTTAAACAAAACAGTGAATGTAGCACAGAGTATAGAAAACATTGCAAACAATAGCGTTAAAAATATGATATTATAAAGAATGCTTGAATGATATACATAGTATCGTATAAAACAATGAATGTTACAAACAGTGTAGTACAAAACTGTGAATATTACAAACAGCCAATGTCACAATTAACGTCAAACACAAATAGTGAATGTTACAAACAGTGTCACACAAAAGAGCCAATGTCACAATCAATGTCAGGCACAAACAGTGAATATAACAAACAACGTCGTATAAAACAGTGATTGCTACGAGGTCGTAGAAAACAGTGAATATTACAAACAGTGTCGTAGAAAACATAGAAAATTAAGAACCAAACGAGTTCATTTCTTATAATTATATTTTCCATAGAAAAGATCACGAATGCTATTTTATAACTGTTTGATCTGCGATTAGTGATACTCCGTAGTAACAATTAATGGAAACAAAAATAATGAAATGGTCAGTATATATCACGTATTTATCATATTAAAAAAGAATAAAACTACGCATCTTTGCTTTTATAAATACATTACTAGAAAAAAATGTGATCATGTTTTTTATATTTGTTATGTGTAAGAGAATTTCATAGTCAAATGAACATTACTTCTGAACATTATAAAGAGCATTGTGCACCAGAGTTCGAGAGCAGATCTGAACATTATAAAGAGCATTGTGCACCAGAGTTCGAGAGCAGAGTTCGTGGTATCAGAAGATAAATTTAACGATGAAATTGTTGATACTGTCAGAAAGAACATCAACCTTTCAGAATTTGTCATCCTGAAGAGAACATTGGACATTGTTTTTTTTTTTAATGCTAGAAAAAAAGGATGACATTTTGTTCAGAAGCTAAGTTTGTTCTTATTATTTAAAAAGAAAACCAACGGTGAGCATTTTCACAAAAGCATTTTAGCAAAAGTGCAAGAAAACGAGTTCATTTATTAATATTTTTGGTGTGTTTTTTGTTTTTGTTTACTGTCTTCCCATGATTCCAATGGTACACTCCCGTGCTGGTGAAGGACTGGGCTGTTTATCATAAAATATTCTTCAAACGCGCGAGTCTTTCTAAATTTATATATCCTCAGACGCTAGTCTTTACTTATGCCTTTTAATGAAAATCTCGGAACTTCCAGTAGATCTGTTAGGTATATTCCTAATGAATCGCTTTTCATAATGTATTGATTTTATATTTCTTCCTTTCTTTGACACTGGTAGAAAAAAAAAGCTAATATTAAATTTGTGTTCTCATGAATCTTCATAAGTTTCAAAATGATGTGGAAATAGATAGGTTATTCTTCTTGATAAGATAGTTCTGCATATTTGTTGCCGTTGTGGGTATAACAGGTGACAAAACATTCAAGAAGCATTCACTGTTACAACAATCTCCGCTGATGTCTTCATATATGGGTTTTCAATATTGTGTTCATTGTGCTCGCTTGAAAGAAGCTGTTTGGGTCTATCATGGACGGCAAAATTTGGCCAGACAGTATGTTACTGTTTACTTAGAATTACAATGTTTATCTACGTAAGTAATGGTCAAGGTAACTGTTGTAGTGATTGAATGCGATGTAAAAAAATAACTAGAAATATCACGGTAAAATAGAGGTGTGCAAATATCCTTATGTGAGAGAAAGATCATAAGATATATACAGTTTTACGAATGTACTAACCTATATTAGAGTAATAATAAAGTAAATTTGGCGTGAATAATCTGTATAAACTAAAACTTTATAGATTATATAAAATGTTTTTATCACAATTGAACGTTTTGGCTAATTTATTTTAGTTATTCTCGTACCGTTGTTATGAAACACATCCTTGATTGTACCCTTCAAAATAACATCCACCAAAAAATAATATCTAGACATGATTCAATCTCCAATAATATTTAAACTTTTCGTCTTTCTTTATTTTATTTGTGTGGTTCTATTCCACGTAAAATGAAGACCACGAGGTTGAAATATTGGTTGGTATTGAGTTTACCTTCTGATAAAGCAACAGTTATCAACAGTATATTTACACCGGCAAGAATGTTTGAAGAACGAACTAAGTGTTGCGTGACGTTTTCGGCCTCTTTGCCTTGTTTGCCTTGCTCTTTTTCTGCTTGCCGTTGCTCCTAGTGGTTGTACTGGGATCAGTTTGCGTAGCAAAGTTGCTGGTGTAGTAGGAGGCGTTCATGCTGTCTGGATCATTGTCGTAGTTATTATGTATCGGCGGCGGAGTTGGAAAGTTGTTACTTGGTGGGTTGTGCTGAGTGGAAGAAGGAGGTGCTGACACGATGATGTTGGGAACGTTGCTTGTGTGGTTAGGTGGCGCCGACTCTGGCACCCTGGAGAAGGTGGTTTTCCTGGGTGATGCTGCGGTGAGATTTATGTTACAAGGAATAGATGAATTTAAGGGACACGAAGAAAGATGTGCATTTTAAATCTTCTAAAGCAGTGGTTCTTTACCTGGGGTCCAATAGGCGATCCACGGAAGGATTTTTGGGGGTCCACAGACCAACAAATGGATTTACTCGATTTAAAAAAAATTCTTAGCATCATCTATTTTCTATTTATTGCTTTATTTTTAACGACAGGACCACAGCTGTCCTCAGACAATAAAGAGGGCTCACAACTGTTCTCAGACAATAAAGAGGGCCCACAACTGTTCTCAGACAATAAAGAGGGCCCACAACTGTTCTCAGACAGTAAAAGGGGTCCATGGTAACAAAAGGTTTAAGAACCACTGTTGTTATGTTTCAGGTAATGGATGATATTTCAGTAAAGGTATATGACAGCATGTTGTTAAATGCTGGCTACAGTTAAAACCAGGGACCGCTCTATGACTTTTTTTAAAAAACCGGTACATTTGTATTTGTCTTTCACCTTGAATGAAGTACTTTTTCGAAATACCAGTATTCTCAATACACCATTCGGTGCTTTATACTTTTTTTTTTTAATGCAAAATTAAATAAAGGCTTTATAACCACCAGCGGAAAGTAAATCTTCATGTGAAATTAGCAGCGAGGTACATAATGCTCACATGCTGAACCAAAGTCGAAACTGGTTGCTACTCCTCTCTACAAATTTGAACACATCGTTGGTGTACCGGGCTGATTATCCGTCAACCAGTTTCGCTGGTTATTTTTTTGCTAGGATTTTGATACTATAAACCGGTTGCGATAACCGATAACCACTACAAGTTTCAGTTTTTCTCGTTTTAATCAGTAATTTACCGGTAACTGCTGGTTAAGGCGATTAATGGTTAAAACCATATTTTAAAAGCCCATCAAAATTATTTCAACAAATCATGATAAGATTGAAGTTAAAAAAAAACTACACAATCAATTAAAAATTAAAGGGGAAAAAGAAAGAGACGGAAGCAGGGATTAAAGAAAAATGAATAACTGAATGAGCTCACTGCGTTATAAATGAAAAGAAAGGCAACTGAAATAATTAGAGTTACGAAGCACCGGAGAAGTAACTACTGAAGTGTTACGGCTAGATGGCTGGAAGGCCGCGTAAGGATGGTTCTCTCTCTCTCTCTCTCTGAACCTTAAGTGCCCAGGGCACATGGGGCTTCCGCAAGGGTTTTCCACAAATGCCTGTCCTTCGCCTTTTTTCTGCTCTTGCCCAGGTGAGCCCTCTGTTGCTCAACATCCTTTCTGTTGTTCTTCTCCATGTCTCTTTTGGTCTACCCTTACTTCTGTTCCCCTGTGGTGTCCATCTTAGTGCTATTTTTGGTAGTGAGTTATCAGTCATTCGGAACACATGTCCCAACCATCGCCATCGTCTTTCCTCAATAATTGCTGTCAGTGGCTTCATCTGCATTTCTGCCAATAAGATGTTATTTCTTATGGTGTTTGGCCAAAATAGTTTTCTAATTCTTCGTAAACATTTAGTCTGGAAAGAATTTAACTTGTTTTCTATGGTTTTGGTGATTTTCCAGCATTCACTTCCATAGAGTAGTACACTTAGAACATTACTCTTAAATATCCTGATTTTCATATTTATGCTTAGTTTTTTCGATTTCCATATATTCTGCAGCATTGCAAAAGCCTGGTTTGCTCTAGTAAGTCTGCTGTTGATGTCCTCTTTGCTGTCTCCATTTTCTACTACTCTGCTGCCAAGGTATACAAATTCGTTGACCTCCTCCACTAACTTGCTATCTACTCTGAGTACATTTCTGTTGTTCACATTTTGCTTCATTAACTTTGTCTTTCCTACGTTGATCTTTAGTCCCACGTTGTTTGCATTCTGAGTTAGCTTGTTTATTTTATCTTGCATATCTTTGTGACTGCTTGATAATAGACAAATGTCGTCCGCAAAGTCAAGGTCCTCCAGCACGGTGTCAAGGGTCCATTGTAATCCCCTGCGTTTGTCTGATGTTGCCTCCTTCATTAACCAGTCTAGTGCCAAGATAAATAATGTTGGTGATAGTACACATCCCTGCTTCACTCCTGTTTGTACCCTAAAGCTGCTGGAGGTATGTTCTCCACAGATAACTTTGCACTGAAAACCCTCGTATAGGGCTTTGATTACATTAACTATCTTATGGGGGAGGCCATGCCATCTTAGGATTTTCCACAGTGCATCTCTGTTGACACTGTCAAAGGCTTTCTCAAAATCTATGAATAATGCATATGTTGTGCTATGCCACTCATTTGCCTGTTCTAATATTTGTCTAAGTACAAATAGGTGGTCTATGCATGATCTTCCTTTCCTAAATCCTGCCTGTTCTTTCCGAAGTTTTTCCTCAAGTGTTGGTACAATTCTGTTGATGATTATTCTGCAAAATACTTTACTGGTGAGTGGCAGTAGGGTAATGCCTCTCCAGTTCCCGCAATCTCTCAGGTCACCCTTCTTTGGTAGTTTTACTATAAGCCCAGTTTTCCACTCCTCTGGGGCTTTTTCTAGATCCCAGATTTGCTGTAATATCCGGCAAAGTTGTTTTGGTGTTTCTGTTTCTTCTGCTTTCAACATCTCAGCAGTCACTTCATCTTCACCTGGTGCCCTGTCTGATTTTAGCTTCTTTATTGCCTCCTTTACTTCACTTATTGTTATTGGTCCTGTATTGATGTTTAGTTACATTTTTGCTTCAGGTATGTCTATTGTTTGTGCTGCTTGTGTTCTGTTTAGTAGGGTGTTAAAGTGTTCCCTCCATCTTTCAATTTTTTCTCTTTCTCCACTGACTAGCTGTCCATTTTGTGTCCTTACTGCACTTTCACATCTTGTGATGAAGTTACCTGTCATCTGCTTTGTGATTTTATATATGGTTTTCATGTCATTTGTATATGCTGCATTCTCTACTGTTTCTGCTAAGTTGTCATAGTATTGATGTTTATCTTGACGGCATGATTCCTTCACTTCTTTGTAATTTTGCGCATAATTACTTAGAACTTGTTCTTTAAGCCGTTGTGATTCGGTGTTCAGTAATTTTTTCTTGATTTCTTTTCTTTGCTCTATCTTTTCCCATGTGGTCTTGCTTATCCATTCCTCTTTTCTCCGTTTCTGATATCCCAGCACCTCTTTTGCTGTTTCCTGTAGTATTTTATTGAACTCTAGTATGGACATTTCTGCTTCGTCTTGTAGGACACTGAAGCGGTTCTTAAGTACTATTGAGAATTCATTTCTTGTTTGCTGGTCTTTCAGTTTCCTTGTATCAAAATGTATCTTTCTGTGTTCTCCGATTTTGGCTTTCCTTAATTTTAGTTTTATTTTTGCTACCAGAAGGTTGTGATCACTTCCTACATCTGCTCCTTTCCTTGCTCGCACATCTTGTAGTGACCGTTTCCACTTGTTGTTTATTAGTATGTGATCAATTTGGTTTTCTGTGATTTTATCTGGTGACCTCCAAGTCACCTTATGGATGTTTTTGTGTTGGAAAATTGTCCCTCCAATGGTCATCATGTTTTCTTCACAGAAACTGCACAGTCTTTCTCCATTTTCATTTATTTCTCCAATTCCTTCTCTTCCCATGATTATTCTTCTATCTTCATTTCCTTCACCTACTTTTGCATTGAAGTCGCCCAAGATGAGTAGCATATCATGCTTGGGTATTATTTCTACTGTGGCTTGGAGGCTGTTGTAAAAATCTTCTTTTAATTCCTCTTCAGCTGCTTCTGTTGGTGCATAACAAACTATAATAGACAGCTTCGTGAATCTTGAGTTGAAGCGTGCATATAATAATCTCTCATTTATTGGGGTCCATTTCAGCAATGCTCTTGATGCTTCTTTTGTTATAATTAATGCTACGCCTCTTTCATGAAGATCTTCTTTACCTGACCATATTATTGTATCTTCTGTGTGCTGTGTTGTTAATTTCCTTCTGCCTTGTCCTGTCCATCTTGCTTCTTGTATTCCTAGTATGTCTAGTTTGTATCTGTGCATTTCCTTGATGGTTTGTGCTAGTTTTCCAGTCTGGTTAAGTGTTCTTACATTCCAGCTGCCTATTTGCATATTGTGTTTAGGAAGGATGGTTCTAGTGCAGTAGAAATATTCAGAGATGTGCATGATGCAGTTTCACTTAAAAAAAAATAAAATGATAGAAAGAACACGAGTACTACTTGCTAGACATCTTAACTAAGAGGACCACTGATAGCAAAGTGGCAGTTTTTGTTTATTTATTGTTTAACTGGTTTCGTCATTCTTGAAAGGGTTTGTTTTACATATATCTACTTCTTTTTCCAACTGTAATACTTCCTGAAATAAAATAGAAGATATGAGAAATTATGCTACTCTGGTCTTGCTTTACGTCCATAAAGTTATGTATATAATTCATTGATTCTCAACGGGAAGGTAGGTGCCCTAATGCCCCCACCCCTTCCTCTTTACCCCCTTCCTCTAGAAGACATTTCATGTCTAAGAGGAAAAATTATCACCGTAAAATTATGTAGAGCAGTGAGGATCCTTTCTAGATAATGATTTAATATTTTAATATATGTAAGGGGCGATTCGGGGGGGGGGGGGGGGGGGGTCCTGGGTAGAAAAGGTAGTCCTGGGACCTGGGACGCTGAGAATCAGTAAATATAAGATGATCATGATATTTTATTAAGATATTTATTTGACGTTGTAAAAGTTACCTTTGTTTCTTGAGTTCTTGGATTTCCTGTACAGACGAAAGAAACAACGCATCTGAGTACAAAGAATGTGATCAAACTGAATGACTTCTACGTGTTTTCTTTAATGTGATCTTTAAGAATTCCGAACTTATAAAGAGAAGAAAGTCCAAATTCTTTACAGGTGTAATATAACACAAAGATAACACAAAGAATTGGAGAAGAAATTCAAAGACCCCGCAAAAGGAAGACAATTTAAAAAATGGAGAGTAAAGTATAAAATCTGGAAAAGGGAAGATAATATACACAAATAGAGAAGGAAGTCGGAGATCTAACAGAGATCTGTAACACACAGAGATGACAACACACACACAAACAATGACAAAAGCTATAAAGATGAAAGATGGCACACCCAAAATCTTACAGATGGAAGATAGCATACGGAAATAAGGACAAAAGTCCAAGATCTTACAAAGAGAAGATAGCGCAAGAAAATAAAGAAAAAAAGTCCAAGATTTTACAGACAGCACAAAGAAATAAAGGAAAAAGTTGAAAATAGCACAGTGAAATAAAAACAAAATTACTAGATCATACAGAGGGAAGACAGCACAAAGAAACAGTGAATAGACAGCAAGCTTTGGAAGAAGAGCGATTTAAAAACATAGAGAATATAAACTAAGATCTGGAAATGGGGAGAGAATATAAACTAAGATGTGGAAGTGGGGAGAGAATATAAACTAAGATGTGGAAGTGGGGAGAGAATATAAACTAAGATCTGGAAGTGGGGAGAGAATATAAACTAAGATCTGGAAGTGGGGAGAGAATATAAACTAAGATCTGGAAATGGGGAGAGAATATAAACTAAGATCTGGAAGCGGGGAAACAACATAAAGAAATAGAGAAGCACAAACAGAAGTCTAAACATGATCTAAAAGAGACAACGTAATTTAAAAAAAACAGTGAAGAGAGACCAATAACTCGAACCAGGAGATTACACAAAGACGATATAGATCTTCCCTTTGTAACGTGTTTTCTAGATAAAAGTTTTAAGTCTTTTGATCCCAACTAAATTGGGTATTTCTACCTTTCTGTGAGTGCAACTTTCTCAAGAGTCATTTTTCTCCTCTAACACTTTTTATCGGCGCTCTGCTCCTTGAAGTCTCATCAATTCTCTTTTCTTTTGTTAATGTGTGAAACACTCATGTTTTTTTTTTTAACATTCATTCCATTATCTAAGGGCTTCTTTTGCCACAGAGTTTGCCTCCACTTGCCTTACATTATAAGGCAGTTTAACCGAGTGACTAATGCTAGTTTTATGCAACTATGAGAACTTAACAGCTTATGTACAGGATGAAGATCTTAAAGACACATGCATGAAGCCGGATAGTGAGTGAGGTGTGGTGAACTTAAATCACTCCTGGAGTTGGTCTGTGAGGTTAGTTTCTCAGAAACTTCCACAGCCACAGAGAACACATCGACCCTAGACATCTGGCTGGGCTGAACCAGTTGAGCAGGCTGATACCGAGAGCACGTGGGTGATGGATGGCAGGATAATGACCAAGTGCGGCCCGCCAACCGTGATGACAATTTCTGTTACCTGTAACATGGAAAGTCGCATTCGCAAAGAGAGGCAGGTACTGTTTACTTATTTATGCTGAGAGGTATAAAACTAAGATTTTCATACTTGATATTTTGGACTTTTTTTTCACTGCTAATATTTTCATAGAGAATATTTGGTATTTTAGACTTTTTCAAGTGCTAATATTTTCATAAATGCGATTTTCAACACTTTTGATATAATTAATATCACTGTTGTATCTAGACCAACAGGCAGCAGTAAAAATAGATGGTGAAACAACTTGGTTTGACATAAAACAAGGGGTCCGTCAGGGATGCATATTGTCGCATTATTTATTTAACTTGTACATTGAAAATATAATGAGGAATGTTAGAGAAGATGTAGACAAAGAATATTACTGTGCCATAAAACTGGAGGTTATGAAATACCAGAGATTAGATATGCTGATGACACAGTATTACTGTCCATAACACAAAAAGGAATGGAAAAACTAATTATGTCAGTCCGTAAGAATAGTGAAGAGCAAAACCTCCATCTTAATGCGAATAAAACTAAATTGATGACAACTGATAAAACAAATAAGGCAGCTGATACATATGTATCATTGAGGAAAAATTGGAAGAGGTGGAGATTTTTTTAATATCTTAGATCATTACTAACTAATAATGGAGATACAACGAAGGAAATTAAAAGGAGGACATCTATCGCTCTTCAGAAAATAAAACAACTAACGAATCTGTGGAGAGGAACAGACAGAACTACAAAAATAAGATATTTAAGGGCATGCATCTTTGTCATCGCAACATATGCCTGTGAGATCTGGACACTTAACAAAACAGCTGAGAAACACATAAATACCTTTGAATGTAAAGGCTACAGAAGAGCTCTTCAGATTTCACGGACACACAAAAAAAAAACCCCCAAAAAAACAAGTATATCCATACTACAAGAACTTAATATTGAAGAAGATTGGTTAGTAAAGAGGATTAAAGAGAGAAAACTTAAATATTTTGGACGCATTAAACGTCATGATAATTTAGAGAAGACCGTCTTGGAATGTTACATAATAGGGAAAAGAAAGAGAGGAAGACCAAGGCGAAGATGGCTGCAAGACATCGTTGATAATTTGCAAATGGATGCATCAGCAGCAGGCCATCTTGGTTACAACCGAGAGCCCTACAGGAGTGCTGTTTGGGAGGCAAAGTTCCACAAGGGACATGCAAATGACTGACTGACTGAAATATTTTCATAGAGAAAATATACTATTTTAGACTTTTTTTCCACTGTTAAATATTTTCATAGAGAATATTTGGTATTTTAGACTTTGTTTTAACTTCTACGATTTGTCATATTTGAAACCTCTTTTTTTTTGCACTCACTTGTTCCTGTTGCGGCACTTCCTGTAGTAAATACACGTGGCTATTATAATTAAAATGACCAGAATGAGCAGGCCTAGAAGGACGAAGACAGCGATGCCAGCTGGTGTGTTGATGAAGCCCTCAAAACTGTCACTGCTGGACGAGTCCTGGTACGGCGAGACACTGTCGACATCAGCAACTGACGAGTCAGACAGTCCTGGAGTCGGTGTTCCGTCTGGTGACTGTTGCAGTACCTGGGAGAGGCAAGAGTATTGCATAAGATGGTTCAGAAAGGACTACATTAAAAAAAATAACACATTCTTCTTCTTCTTCTACTATCTCCCTGGAACTGAGAGCATGATATCCTTTGCAGTCTGTGCGCTAATGTGTTGAGGTTTAGCATCGTGCCATACTGGGAGTGGGTTATGCCGGCCATTTTTTCTGTCCTTAGTGGAGCTAACAAGCAGGGGATGTGCAGACACCACGCCCATGGAGACTATGACGTTCCCTGCCCCGTTAGCCAGGCCAGGCCAGGCCTGATCTTGGCTGGCTATGGTTCACCAACCCTGACTCTAGTGTGCCAGCTATGGTTCACCAACCCTGACTCTAGTGTGCCAGCTATGGTCCACCAACCCTGACTCTAGTGTGCCAGCTATGGTTCACCAACCCTGACTCTAGTATGCCAGCTATGGTCCACCAACCCTGAAGCTAGTATGCCAGCTATAGTCCACCAACCCTGACTCTAAGTATGCCAGCTATGGTCCACCAATCCTGATGCTAGTATGCCAGCTATGGTCCACCAACCCTGACGCTAATATGCCAGCTATGGTCCACCAACCCTGACTCTAGTATGCCAGCTATGGTCCACCAACCCTGACTCTAGTATGCCAGCTATGGTCCACCAATCCTGATGCTAGTATGCCAGCTATGGTCCACCAACCCTGACGCTAATATGCCAGCTATGGTCCACCAACCCTGACTCTAGTATGCCAGCTATTGTCCACCAACCCTGACGCTAGTATGCCACTTACGGGTAGCTGATTGCCATATCGGAGAGCGTCTTCACCCTCTACACTGAAGTCTTTACAAAGAAGTCAATCTAGCCCTTAGACATCGCTGGGAACACAAGAAAGGAGATGTGATAGACAAGAAATAGACTGTATCAATACTAAAGGAATATTTGTTAAAGTGGGAAGCAGTATGTACAACTGAAGAAAGATTTGAATAGAGTTTCAGACAAAGAAAAAACAAACAAACAAACAAACAAACAGAGGCTCTTGGAGTTACAGAAGAAGAAGTGGTCATAATGAAGAATTAAACAAACGATAATGATACACTCTCCTTGTCTGATAGACGAGAGAGAGAGAGAGAGAGAGAGAGAGTGAGAGAGAAAGAGACAGGTGAAGAAATGTAGAAAGATATTGACTGAGACAGACAGGCGATTATTCTCTCATAGACAAGACACAGAGAGAGATAGAGAGAGACAGATAAAGAGACAGAGAGACAGAGAGATAGAGGGACACTGAGACAAAGCTTTCGTTAAAAGTGCAGATCGAAACTCTCAGGTCAAGACATGTGTGTGAGACCTAGGGATGAGCATTTCAGTTTCCAGACTCACACATACCTGGTACTGAAACATCCAGGAGTCTCTGTCTCTTCTCTAGCTAATCTACAGCGTGAATTATCTTTGCTGAGTCAAAAGTTCGTCACGTTGTTATCGTGAATTTCACTGCTGTACAATAACAACTTCTCGAACCGGCCTCGTCGGACAACCGCTTCTGCCGCCTGGCCTGGGTGGAGCCAGTGGGTACCTGTATTGGGGTATCGCGGGAAAATCCACTTCTCATCCCCAGCGACGATACCTTTTGTCACGTGAGGTGGTCAACACCTGGCGACGCACGTCAACATATCCCTCAGCTTGCTGCGGAGTGAGATCATGGGGATCTCGTCGAGGCTGTCTGCAGCTGAAGCGAAGCTCGTGCAAACAGCGAACTATGGTGCTTTGTGAAGGGCCCATCTGGGCTTGTCTTTGATTTCGGTGTCCCCAGAGCTGAATCTTTGAGATCACTTCCTTGGCGTACATCCTGCTGATCACTTATCTCGTGATTCATTGGCTCAAAATCCTCGTTTTCAGAATGACGCAATACACATCGTCATCGTGACGTTACAAACGCCGGTACAAGACGGGTAACTAGACTGACATTATGGGATCGAAAAACGTGAAGAATTTTTGACTCATTATATTATTTGTTTCCTTTTTAATAATCACTGTAACTGCCATACTGAAATGTAACAACAGGCAGCCTCAATCCTGAACAAAATATTGCAGAAATCATTGTTAGTGGTATGAGCACTGCAATCACAATTACTGTCAGTGGAATGGACACTGTAATCACAATCATTGTCAGTGATCTAGGCACTGTAATCCCATTCAATCATTGTCACGGGCACAGGCACTGTTATCGCAATCAGTCAATGTTAGTGGTATGAGAACTGCAATCATAATCACTGTTAGTGGCATGGGCACAGTGGTCACAATCATTGTCAGTGGTATAGGCACCGTAATGGCAATCAGTCGTTGTCAATGGAACAGGCACTGTAGTCGAAATCATTGTCATCATTACTATCACGAACTGGTTGTTATTATTTTTACAATGATGCAGTCATAGAGGAGATGTTCTACAGAATATAGAAATATTACCAGCATCAAAAGAAACATCATAACTAGCAGCAGCGAAGTCCTAAAACTGGAGTAGCGATACCATAAAAAAGCAGCACCGACATCATAAACATTAGAAGCTATGTCACAAACAGCAGCACCGACACCATAAACAGCAGAAGCTATGTCATAAACAGCAGCACCGATATCATTAACAGCAAAAGTGATATCATAAACAGCAAATACGATGTCACAAAAACTGCAGCATTGTCATAAGCAACAACTCAGTGATGTCATAAACAGCAGAAGCGATGTCATAAAAAACTGCAGTGGTGTCATAAACAACGGCTGCAGTATCATAAATAGCAACAGCAGGAGTGAGCTAACAACAGGCAGCAGCAGCGATTTAATAAATCTGATGTTGTAAACAACAGCAGGGTTGTCATAAACAGCGGCAGGGTTGTCATAAACAGCAGCAGGGTTGTCATAAACAGTAGCGGCGATGTCATACTTACTCTGAGCATATCACTCTGTTTGAGAAAGGTTTTCGGGTTGTTCACGTTCTCTATATTGTCAGAGGAAGTGTTGGATACCACATATGTGTACGCCGCTGACCTAAGAACGAGTGTCTGAGGTTAGATAGAGTCTGTGACTTCTAAAATATTAGGCAAGTTAGAATAAATTAACAAACATAGGGGAAAACGTCTCGTAACAAAAAAAAACAACACAATATTGTTAATGTGCATGTGTTAAAGCAAGGGTTATTGGTTCGGAGATCCGTACGCCTCAGGTTATGAGATTCGACGGGGGTTTGAGATTCGACACGGGTATCAGATTTGATGGGGACATGAGATTCCATGGAGGTATGAGATTCGATGGGCGTATGATATTCAAAGGGAGTTTGAGATTCAAGTTGGGTTTGAGATTCAATGGCGGTACGAGATTCGATGGGGGGTTTGAGTTTAGAAGGGGGTATGAAATTCGATGGGGTATTAGATTAAAAAAAGGTAAAGGTAATCCTGTCATGCCTTAGAGGCACATAGGGATATGGTGTAAGCTATATATACTGATCCTTTTTTACCCGGGGGAGGGCATGGGGAAGGGGGAGAGGAGCAGGGGTGGGGAGGCAGAAGGCAGGAGATACAGTGGCTGGATTATGGTTGTGTGTGTGGTGGGGGGGGGGAGGTTGGGCATGATTACAACTAATGCTCTTTTTTCATTTTCATTTCGCTTGGTTAAAAAGGAAACAAATATTTATCTGTGAACTGGTCAGATCATACTGGAAAAAAAAACAGAAAGAAAAATATGCTAAATAAGTTTTGTTCCCGTCATTTTTTTACAGGTAATAAGTAGTAATCATATACATATTTACACATGTATAGTGCGTACGTGTATGTTTATAGTTAAAGATGTATACATGAAGGCTGAAGGAACTTACTGCTGGGCTAAAAGACGTCGTCTAGATCCGGTACTTGTTTCAACTAGTTTGCAGAAGCCAACTCTTTGTGTTGGCTGGAAGAACGCCTGGACACGCTGTTGGAACTGTTCACTGCCAACAAGTGACGTTAAATTCAGGACTGGTTTACTCATTTTCATCCTATAATTCAGACTTCTTACTCTAACCTCCTGCCTTGTCACCCAAACTTCCCACCTTAACTTCTTACCCAGTCACCCAAACTTGTCACTCTATCCTCTTACCTTGTCACCCCATATTTGTCACCAAAACGCCTTACTCTGTTACCCAAACCTGTCATCCTATCTCCATACCCTATCACCAAAACTTGTCACTCTAACCTTTTACCCTGTCACAAAAACTTGTCACTCTAACCTTTTACCCTGTCACAAAAACTTGTCACTCTAACCTTTTACCCTCTAACCTTTTAACAACACTATAAGACAGAATACAAGAAACCACGCTACAAAGTAAACCACACTACAAAGCAGAATACAAGAAACCACATTACAGAGCAAACCACACTACAAAACAGAACACAAAAAACTACGCTACAGAATCAGAATACAAGAAACCACACTGCAAAGCAGAATACAAGAAACTATACTACATGCAGAAAACAGAAATTATTATAGTAAAATAATGATAAAATTTAGCACAAAAGTAAGGCTGATTTAAAACAAAAATTCATGCCCTTCATTTATTTTATTTTGAATGTATTCATCTCACTTAGAACTTCGCGGAATGTTCTCTCTTGGTTTCCATTCTGAAAATTGTTCCTTGTTTAACCAGAGTACCTGATGGACTGAGTGTTGTGTTTAAGGTTCCAGTTATACCCCAAAACTGTATACTCTGTTATTTTCATTTCCTTGCAGAGCCTTCGTGAGAAATTTGTTTGCCTGCACAAAACTACCCCAACCCCTCCATCTCATTTACTCTGTTCATTAGCCGTTCGGGTTTTGTTCACCATGCCGCCCCCCCCCCCGCCCTTCATTCCTTAAAACGGGGGAAATCCACAGGACCCTAGAGCAATGACCAGACTGAAGGACTCTTCCCTTGGGCTTGTTTTGCCCAGCGTGGCCAAATTGTAGTATTCTTTCATTGTTCATGTTTTGGCCACCATCACCAAACTATACTACTCTTTCATTGTTTAGTTTTTGGACACTATCACCAAACTGTAGTATTCGTTCATTGTTCAGGTTTTCGCCACCATCATCAAGCTACACTATTCTTTCATTATTCAGGTTTTGATCAACGTCACCAAGTTATACTATTCTTTCATTATTCAGGTTTTGACCAACGTCACCAAGTTATACTATTCTTTCATTATTCAGGTTTTGACCAACGTCACCAAATTATATTGTTCTTTCATTATTCAGGTTTTGACCAACGTCACCAAGTTATACTATTCTTTCATTATTCAGGTTTTGACCAACGCCACCAAGTTATACTATTCTTTCATTATTCAGGTTTTGACCAACGTCATCAAGTTATACTATTCTTTAATTATTCAGGTTCTGACCAACGTCACCAAGTTATACTATTCTTTCATTATTCAGGGTTTTACCAACGTCACCAAGTTATACTATTCTTTCATTATTCAGGTTTTGACCAACGTCACTAAGCTATACTATTCTTTCCTTGTTCAGGTTTTGGCCACAATCACCAAGCTATACTATTCTTTCCCTGTTCAGGTTTTGGCCACCATCACCAAACTATGCTATTCGTTTATTGTTTATGTTTTGGCCACCATCACGAAGATATAGTATTCTTTCATTGCATTTGTTTTGGCCAACATAAGCTGGATTGTTATAAAGAATTACATGAAGTGGGTTGTTGTAAAGCGTTATATAAGGTTAAAGAGGTACATAAAGTGAGCTGTTTTAAAACGTTATATAACGTGGGTTGTTATAAAGAATTACAGAAAGTGCTTTGTTGGAAAGATTATATAAGATGGGTTGTTATAAAGCGTTACATTAAGTAGGTTGTTGTAAAGCTTAATATAAGGTGGGCTGTTCTAAAGAGTTACATAAAATGGGTTGTTGGAAAGCGCTATATAAGATGAGCTGCTGTAAAGAGTTATGTAAGGTGGGTTGTTGTAAAGAGTTACGCATTTCAAATCACTGTAAAGAGCCCCAGAAGTTGGCTGTTGTAAAGAGTTAGCATGCTTTATTTAATTAAAAAGAAGTTATATAAAACTAATGAGGAGAACTTAAGACACGCTATGCTTATCTCCAAAGAAGACAGAAGAGTAGCCCCAAGAACTGACGTGCTGGAGATTTGGATACGGTAACAAGATGGAAAGAAAAATATAACTAGGGAGAAACCACCAAGTAACTCCATCAGTCCTGCCGTATTTGAGTTCTTTTGTCCTGCTGTAAGCATGTACTTATTATTCAATATGTGCTGTAAGCAGACTCATTAATCCGTTAGTGCTGTAAGCAAGGACTCATTATTCCGTATATGGTGTAAGCAAAGACTCATTATTTCGTATGTGTTGTAAGCAAAGACTCATTATTCAGTATGTGTTGTAAGCAAAGACTCATTATTCCGTATGTGTTGTAAGCAAAGACTCATTATTCAGTATGTGCTATAAGGACAGCTCTTGATGACAATGTTTCTCCATTTTATACAGGAAATTTAATTTTCAAACAGTTTTGTTACCTCCCCATGTCTTGAGCCAATTGGTCAGCTGGTAAGTTGTTAAGTGGCACACACATATTTAAAAAGACTAGCTTTCAGTTCTATGATAATGGGACTCGCCAAAATCTAACTTCCATAGTAACAATCAGTTCTATGATAATGGGGCTCGCCAAAATCTAACTTTCATAGTAATAATCAGTTCTATGATAATGGGACTCGCCAAAATCTAACTTTCATAGTAATAATCAGTTCTATGATAATGGGACTAGCTGAAAACTAGCTTTAATGGTAATAATCATTTCTATGATAATGAGATTAGTCAAAGTTCGCAATGATCGTATTCATTCATTCATTTGCATGTCCCTTGCGGAACTTTGCCTCCCTAACAGCACTCCTGTGGGCCTCTCGGTTGTAAGCAAGATGCTGTGCTGCTGATGCATCCATTTGCAGATCATCAACGATGTCTTGCAGCATCTTCGCCTTGGTCTTCCTCTCTTTCTTTTCCCATTGTGTACCCTTCCAAGACGGTCTTCTCTGGATTATCATGATGTTTAATGTGTCCAAAATATTTAAGTTTTCTTTGTTTAATCCTTTTTACTAGCCAGCCTTCTTCAATACTAAGTTTTTGTAGTATGTATATATTTGTTCTTTTTGTGTCCATGATATTTGGAGAACTCTTCTGTAGCATTTACATTCAAAGGCATTTATGTGTTTCTCAGTTGTTTTGTTAAGTGTCCAGGTATCATAGGCATATGTTGCGATGGGAAATAACATGCCCTTAAAAATCTTATTTTTGTAGTTCTGTCTGTTCCTCTCCACAGCTTCTTTAGTTGTTTTACTTTCTGAAGATCAATAGATGTCCTCCTTTTAATTTCCCTCACTTTATCTCCATTATTAGTTAGTAATGACCCAAGATATTCAAAACTCTCCACTTCTTCCAATTTTTCCTCATTGATATATATTTCAACTGCCTTGTCTGTTTTGTCAGTTGTCATCAATTTATTTTCTTCGCATTAAGGTAGAGGTTTTGCTCTTCGCTGTTCTTATGGGCTGACATAATTAGAATGACCTATAATAATAAGTAAGTAATAATGAATGTAGCCGATACCACCTAAAGTACGATACTTACATGCGGGATTGAACATCAGATAATGGCTGCGAGAATTCTATAACTATCATTTCTTCGTCCCTGTCGAAAGTATCGATTCTGAACAGACATGTCCTTGAGGTCGTAGTGCCATTTTCGAATACAAGTATCATGGCCCACAACAAGTACTTGACATGTTTGGCTAGTGAGCCGGCAACTGTAATGTCTCCAGTAATCGAGTGAACGCTGAAATACCAGAAGGAAAAACATTATTTTGAATGTTACTTTCAATCCATACATCAGTCTTTCTGTCTATCTCTGTCTGTCTGTCTGTCTGTCTGCCTTCTATCTTTCTATCCAGTATCATTTCTCTTGGTCTTCCTCTTGATCTTCTTCCTTCTATTTTTCCTGTTGTTATAACATTTTCAATGCCCCCTCTTCTCATTGCATGTCCTATAAAAGTACATTGTCTCTCTCTTATTTTTTTTTGACAAGGTTTTTTTGTCTCTCCAGCTCTTCTCCTACATTCTTCATTAGTTATTTTTGCTATCCAGCATTCTTCTAATAAACCACATTTCTGCTGCTTCCAATGATTTTTGTGCAGACCTGCCATGATTCACTTCCATATTACAAAAGAAAGGCTCAATATAGCAGTTTAGGACTCGTTTTCTAACATTGATAAGGATGTGTTGCATAATGGTTCTCATTCTCTGAAATGCAGTCTTTGCTTAGCGTATTATGTTCCTATTTTCTGTTTTGAATTTCACATCTAAAGTTATTACTGTTCCAAGGTATTTGAATTCAGCAGCTGATGTTAGAATAGTTCCATTTAATTTTATACTGCATTTTGTTGGATTCTGTTTCTTAGATATTATCATAATCTATCTTTTTGACAGAGAATTTTTTTAAAGTAATTATAGCAATATTTTAAGTAACATTTTGACACTGTTGCCAGACACCAATGTTTCTCACTCTGTTTTCTAGAGACACTTTTTCCCTTCTTTATTTCAGAAACTTTTGTGCGGATGATTACTTTAGCATAACGGATAATATGAACGGACATTTTCTCTGGTTAGGAAAGAATAAAATCTAAATTTACTGAAAGTATACACTACGTTTTTGCAGACTTCTCGGGTATAGTTATCTAACCATGTCCCCAGGTATACTTATCATGTTCCCAGGTATAGTTATCTAACCATATCCCCAGGTATAGTTATCTAACCATGTCCCCAAGTATACTTATCATGTTCCCAGGTATAGTTATCTAACCATATCCCCAGGTATAGTTATCTAACCATGTCCCCAAGTATACTTATCATGTTCCCAGGTATAGTTATCTAACCATATCCCCAGGTATAGTTATCTAACCATGTTCCCAGGTATAGTTATCTAACCATATCCCCAGGTATAGTTATCTAACCATGTTCCCAGGTATAGTTATCTATCTAACCATATCCCCAGATATAGTTATCTAATCATGTCCCCAAGTATACTTATCTAACCATGTTCCCAGGTATAGTTATCTAACCATGTCCGGTGCGAAGACATTTTGCCCTGGATCAAATGATTGGCTTTTTTTTTCCTCTCTTAGGGGACACAACTGCGGTATTATTTGCAACACAAACCAGTTAGGTTCATTCTCTTAAATATGGTTCAGCGAAGCGGATGTGCATTAAACGCTGAATACAATGTCAAGTTGGGCAAGTGATGGTTGACAAAAATAACTTTCCATTTAGACAAACATAACATGGAAAATATCGAAGACATTGGAAAAGATTTGCACGCTGTATGGAAGCTTTCACGCGACATCTTACGTCCAAATACGACAAAAAATTCTTGCTCTAGCCAAAACTTCATTTGCCCAAATCTTGGCTTAATCAAAGACCATCAGATTTACTAACAATAGAGAAAATCAGTTTTACAACATTAAAGCACATCAGACTTATAACAACAGAGCACATCAGATGTATAACAATAGAGTGATCTGAGGTAATCTTCTGTCTTGCCAACTAACATAAAGGCTCTTGTTAGGATGTTAAACAACTGGAAGTCTCCGTCACCAAACACGACATTACAGTGAGAGTAAAATGCTGATGTCAAAGGTAGTGACTTAAACCCTCTTACATAGACTAGAATTTTACAGAATAACAGAAAGGGGGAAAGGGCATGATTTCTTCATTCCCAAACAATCTAGTTACGTTTTCCATAGATCCTGAAGGCACTGACAAGTCACGCGAAAAAACTTGGACCAGTGATAAAGTTCCAAGCATGTAAGTCGACAGGATCGTTACTAATGAGGTAATGGACGCCTTGTAGGTGGCAGCACTATGCTAAAGAGCTTCATGACGTCACAATATCAATGTAAAGATGGCCGCTTCGGTAAGAGACATGCACCAAAGTGAAAACAGCTTTCTTCTATCATCCGCACTTTTTTTTTAAGCGGTGAAGATGAGAAACCTGTTGAAACTCATCGCTAGAAAACCAAATCTCGGACTTCAAGTGGCATAACAGGGAGCTTAAGAAAAACATTTAACTAAATTTGGTGACGCCCTCACTATGTTATAACAGGGAGCTTAAGAAACACATTTAACTAGATTTGGTGCACGCCCTCACTATGTTATAACAGGGAGCTTAAGAAAAACATTTAGCCAGATTTGGTGGACGCCCTCACTATGTTATAACAGGGAGCTTAAGAAACACATTTAGCCAGATTTGGTGGACGCACTCATTATGTTATAACAGGGAGCTTAAGAAACACATTTAACTAGATTTGGTGCACGCCCTCACTATGTTATAACAGGGAGCTTAAGAAAAACATTTAACTAGATTTGGTGCACGCCCTCACTATGTTATAACAGGCAGCTTAAGAAAAAGAATTAACCAGATTTGGTGGACGCACTCACTATGTTATAACAGGGAGCTTAAGAAACACATTTAACTAGATTTGGTGCACGCCCTCACTATGTTATAACAGGGAGCTTAAGAAAAACATTTAACTAGATTTGGTGGACGCCCTCACTATGTTATAACAGGCAGCTTAAGAAAAAGAATTAACCAGATTTGGTGGACGCACTCACTATGTTATAACAGGGAGCTTAAGAAAAAGAATTAACCAGATTTGGTGGACGCACTCACTATGTTATAACAGGCAGCTTAAGAAAAAGAATTAACCAGATTTGGTGGACGCACTCACTATGTTATAACAGGGAGCTTAAGAAAAAGAATTAACCAGATTTGGTGGACGCACTCACTATGTTATAACAGGCAGCTTAAGAAAAAGAATTAACCAGATTTGGTGGACGCCCTCACTATGTTATAACAGGCAGCTTAAGAAAAAGAATTAACCAGATTTGGTGGACGCCCTCACTATGTTATAACAGGGAGCTTAAGAAAAACATTTAACTAGATTTGGTGCACGCCCTCACTATGTTATAACAGGGAGCTTAAGAAAAACATTTAACTAGATTTGGTGGACGCCCTCACTATGTTATAACAGGCAGCTTAAGAAAAACATTTAACTAGATTTGGTGGACGCCCTCACTATGTTATAACAGGGAGCTTAAGAAACACATTTAACTAGATTTGGTGCACGCCCTCACTATGTTATAACAGGGAGCTTAAGAAAAACATTTAGCCAGATTTGGTGGACGCCCTCACTATGTTATAACAGGGAGCTTAAGAAACACATTTAGCCAGATTTGGTGGACGCACTCATTATGTTATAACAGGGAGCTTAAGAAACACATTTAACTAGATTTGGTGCACGCCCTCACTATGTTATAACAGGGAGCTTAAGAAAAACATTTAACTAGATTTGGTGCACGCCCTCACTATGTTATAACAGGCAGCTTAAGAAAAAGAATTAACCAGATTTGGTGGACGCACTCACTATGTTATAACAGGGAGCTTAAGAAACACATTTAACTAGATTTGGTGCACGCCCTCACTATGTTATAACAGGGAGCTTAAGAAAAACATTTAACTAGATTTGGTGGACGCCCTCACTATGTTATAACAGGCAGCTTAAGAAAAAGAATTAACCAGATTTGGTGGACGCACTCACTATGTTATAACAGGGAGCTTAAGAAAAAGAATTAACCAGATTTGGTGGACGCACTCACTATGTTATAACAGGCAGCTTAAGAAAAAGAATTAACCAGATTTGGTGGACGCACTCACTATGTTATAACAGGGAGCTTAAGAAAAAGAATTAACCAGATTTGGTGGACGCACTCACTATGTTATAACAGGCAGCTTAAGAAAAAGAATTAACCAGATTTGGTGGACGCCCTCACTATGTTATAACAGGCAGCTTAAGAAAAAGAATTAACCAGATTTGGTGGACGCCCTCACTATGTTATAACAGGGAGCTTAAGAAAAACATTTAACTAGATTTGGTGCACGCCCTCACTATGTTATAACAGGGAGCTTAAGAAAAACATTTAACTAGATTTGGTGGACGCCCTCACTATGTTATAACAGGCAGCTTAAGAAAAACATTTAACTAGATTTGGTGGACGCACTCACTATGTTATAACAGGCAGCTTAAGAAAAAGAATTAACCAGATTTGGTGGACGCACTCATTATGTTATAACAGGGAGCTTAAGAAACACATTTAACTAGATTTGGTGGACGCACTCACTATGTTATAACAGGCAGCTTAAGAAAAAGAATTAACCAGATTTGGTGGACGCACTCACTATGTTATAACAGGGAGCTTAAGAAAAAGAATTAACCAGATTTGGTGGACGCACTCACTATGTTATAACAGGGAGCTTAAGAAAAGAATTAACCAGATTTGGTGGACGCACTCACTATGTCATACCAGGGAGCTTAAGAAAAAGAATTAACCAGATTTGGTGGACAGCCTCACTATGTTAAAACAGGGAGCTTAAGAAAAACATTTAACTAGATTTGGTGCACGCCCTCACTATGTTATAACAGGGAGCTTAAGAAAAACATTTAACTAGATTTGGTGCACGCCCTCACTATGTCATAACAGGGAGCTTAAGAAAACATTTAACTAGATTTGGTGCACGCCCTCACTATGTTATAACAGGGAGCTTAATGAAAACATTTAACTAGATTTGGTGGATGCCCTCACTATGTTATAGCAGGAAGCTTAATGAAAACATTTAACTAGATTTGGTGCACGCCCTCACTATGTTATAGCAGGGAGCTTAATGAAAACATTTAACTAGATTTGGTGCACGCCCTCACTATGTTATAATAGGGAGCTTAAGAAAACATTTAACTAGATTTGGTGCACGCCCTCACTATGTTATAACAGGGAGCTTAATGAAAACATTTGGCCAGATTTGGTGGACACCCTCACTATGTTATAACAGGGAGCTTAAGAAAACATTTAACTAGATTTGGTGCACGCCCTCACTATGTTATAACAGGCAGCTTAATGAAAACATTTGGTCAGATATGGTGGACACCCTCACTATGTTACCACTCGTACCTTAGGTTTAATTAAAAAAGTAAGTAGATAAAGGTAGCACTTTCTAACCCATGGAGGCAAATAGGGGATATGGTGTCCATATTCTCCATGACCTGTTGGCACACAAGAGGATGATGTAGTCAGCACCACCCGTTGTCACCTTTCCTTCCCTGACTCCTGAAGAAGCCAGGTACTCATTTCTACAACTGGGTTACCTTGCCGAATTGGAAGAGGGTCAGAAAAAACTGAGTAAAATCCTCATTTAAGCTTCTTTTATTATGTTACAGTCATATGTATGTGAGTGTATGTATGTATATATTTTATATCGCCATTCATCCTTCTGTTCTCATAAACAAACCTGAAAGGGTTTGAACTCTGGTAGTACACATACTGAGTGTAAGCTGTTGCTCCCGGTATCAAACCAAAGTCTCCTGGTTTCATGGTGTAGACAAGGTCTCCAATGGAAGCTTGATAAGGAATTTCTCTAGAAATGAGCGGGTTGTCTGTCACGGCTGACGTGGAAACATTCTCCTGTTCCGGTACATCGATTAGTGTTACAGTTACTGGAAGGGAAGTGCTGTACTTGTTGGGAGTATCCGAGCAAATGATGTTAAATGTGTAAGATGACTTCGTTTCATAATCCAGGTCTGACGCCGTCACGAGAGTACCCGACTGGTCAATTCCGAAGTCAGTAGTGGAGACAGACAACCGGTTGTTTCTGTTGACGGCATCAGTGTCTTCATCTGTGCACGGTACTGTAGCCAATGCTACACCACGTGGGGTGTTCTCTGGAACATTTAGATCTACTCTCGTTACTGCAAAGGCTGGAGGATTATCATTCTGATCTAAGATAACTATCTTGACAGCTTTTATGGAATCACCGACGTCCGTTTTTGCAGACACCAGCAGTGAATATTGCGCACATTTCTCTCGATCAGGTGGAACGTTCACAATTATGTTCCCTGCTCCATTAGACTGTTTCTGGACTCCAAAAGTGTTGTTGACATTACCATCAGATATGTCATAACCGCTCACTGTTCTCGGGGGGTCTACGTTAATCACCCCAACAAGAGAGTTCACGGGGGAATTTTCTGGAATAGTGTAAGTGTAGTCTGTAGTGGTGTTTGTAGTCATTTGAGGGACAACTGTAATTATCACACTTAAACTGGTATTACGAGAAGGTTTCCCTTTGTCACTGGTGAAGATGACCATGTTGTTGACGTCATTGGCTGTGAGCAAGCTTGCAGCTGTAAGTATGTCACCCGTGTCCTTGTTCATGATGAAGTGGCCATCGTCGTTCCCCGATATTATCCATGACACTAACTGGCCGCTGTCGCCTTTGTCCAGATCAGTCCGGGGGCAGGAGAAAGCAACCGTGCCCATAGAGGCGGTTCTGCTGACGGGGACACTTCTGGGACAGGTGGGCGAATAGGTCGGGTCGTGGTCATTGGTATTTGCAGACGTTACATTTACTGTTATAGTTGCTGTCACGTTCCGACTTGGCTGTCCATGATCGGTTACCATAACAACGAATGTATATTGTTTGGTGTCTAAAACCTCGGCCGTCTGTATCATGCAAGTTGTGGGATCAATTGTGAAAGCTGAAGGATTCGGTGAACTAACTATACTACAGGACAAATTACCTGCATCTCCTGTGTCTAGGTCATTAACGTGTAATTTCAGTATATAAGATTTTATCGGTACAGAATCTAAAACATTTACGTATGTAGGACCTGAAATGGTAGGGTCGTGGTTGTTTATATCCTTGATGATCATAACTGCAGAAGCTATGGCCTGTCTCGGGGGTGTTCCACCATCTGTGGCAACGATACGGCAGCTGCAGTATTGCGTTACTAAGTAGTCAAGGACAAGTTTCGGTCTTATCACCCCTGATGAAGGATTGATGTCGAACTCAGGGCACCCAGTTATCGTTTCATAGGCAAGGCCGTTGGTTCCCGAATCAGCATCGGTAGCTAAGGCTAGAGGAGGAGGACTGACCCAATTCGGCGTGAGTTCAGGAACATTGAAGGTGTATGTCTCGGGGTTAAAAACTGGTGAGTTATCGTTCACATCGGTAACATTGACGATTAAAGTACACGTGGCAGTATTTTGCTTATTTGAATCTGTAGCTGTGATAATAATGTTATAAATTTGTGATAATTCGTAGTCCAGCTCTCCAATGAGAACAACAGCGCCTGTTATAGATCTGATCATAAACTTACCACCACTGCCTTGCTGGATAGCGTAAATTAAGCTACCATCTTCCGCAGCTGCTAAGCCTGTAGCGTTCACATCAATGATCTCTTTGCCTATAGTTTCGTTTTCTTGCACTGTTACAGTATATGAGGTGATATTGAAGAAAGGAATGTTGCCGTGAATAACATTGACAACGACTATGACTGATGACCTTCGGGGAGGAGATCCACCGTCCGTACCAGTAACCTTCATTCTGTAATAGTTAACCATTAAATAATTCATTGGTATCTGGGTTACTAAGCTATACCCGCTTAAACTGAAAGCATTTCCGGTGTTACCAGAGTCAAGAGTCAGGGTAACATTTCCATTAGCGCCGGCGTCCGCGTCTTTGACACTCAGGTTACCAACTATTTTCCCAGGATTTTCCTGGTCTGCAACGGTGAAGGAATATACAGCTTCGGAAAAGACAGGATAATTGTCGTTCTCATCAGCGATTTCGACTGCCACCACTGCAGTGGTGTTGCGTCCGTGCTCATTAGTAGCGCTAACGCTGAGATTGTAAGAGGCGGTTCTTTCCCGATCTAGGAATTTTACGAGAAAAATAGTCCCGTTTGTTGGGACTATCTGAAAAACGTCGTCTGTATTACCGGAATAAATGGCATATACGAAATTGCCTGTGACATTGTTCGCATTGCTAGCCTGAAGTTGAAATACCATCTTTCCTAAAGCTGTAGCTTCGCTTATACTGGTGCTGTAATTACCCGGAAGGGGGACAAACACTGGTGAAGTCCGATTGCTGATTTCAACATAGACAACCACCGTCATGCTTCCTGTGAGCTGCGGCTGACCACCATCTTTTGCTGATATCACTAACTGGTACATGTTCTGAAGAAGGTAGTTCAAGCTTTTCTTCAAAAAAAGACTACCTGTACTATTTATACCGAAATAGTCATTTGGATCTCCAGAAGCAATGAAGTAAGTTAAGGTGGAATTATTCCCCAGATCTGTGTCATTGGCAGGGTACCGTTTAATCTGTGTATTTGTTGGCCAGCCTTCATCAATGTGTATCTCGTCTAGCTCAGATAAAAATGATGCGGTTTTATCATTAATGTCCGACACGATGACTGTCAAGGTGCTTGTGGCCGACTGTCTGCTGGAGATGGCTTTGATCACATACTCGTACAAACCTTTAACCTCTCGGTCGTAGGGGACCATTAGTCTCATCTCTCCGTTGGAACTTGTAAAGGTGACGTGCGAATCCCCATTTCCTCTCAGAAGTAAGAACTGTACTGTGGGAAAGACACAGCAGGTTTGTACTGTGTACATAAGTCCAGTCATCACTTCTTCTGGTACGTTGATTGTAGCTGGTAAGTTTGTGAAATTCAGCATTAATTCTGCGAAAACAATTGCAGTAACATTTGTAGAGTCGCCTCCGCCAGTTCTGACCTCAATGGTTAAGATGTTCTGCTGGACCACAGGTGCATTATCCAGAAATATGTAATTGTTGTTCATCTGAAGAAAGATAAAATTAAAATGATGAAAGTGGACTTGAGGAAAAAAAAATGTTCTGACATCTTTCACATTTAATGTGTCTAAAAGCATGATAAAGTGTCTTCTGACGAACGGATGCTTTGTTTTGAAATCACCATGTTCTTTCTTTTTGTCTCATTCAAGTTGCCAACTTGTAGTTTCCGCAGTTCATCTCGTTATGATCTCTAAGCAGGGTCATGTGTCGGATTGGGAGTGGTTCAGTGGACTATTTCAAATCCCGGGGTGGACCCGAGAAGAAAGCACTCTGTGGATTCTGCGACACTGGGATAGTTTCGGGGTTTCCCTTGTTTTGCTAGACAGAAGATGACACCTGTCTGTTCATCGTGAAGAGCTTTCCCTTGTTTTGCTAGACAGAGGATGACACCTGTCTGTTCATCATGAAGAGCTTTCCCTTGTTTTGCTAGACAGAAGATGACATCTGTCTGTTCATCATGAAGAGACAGGATGAGATAAATTAGTTTTACACTATGATGGAAAGCTGAAGATTGAACAACAATTGTCACAGAGTCTTTTTTCAATACACAGATCAACGAACTCTGTCAATCTGAGTCCATCTTGACCGTCCTAGTCACGTGTCCATGCTACACTTAAGAGTATCGCAGTTAATGGGCTGGTGCACCTGGACAGGTCAAGATCCTCTTCCGTTTCTTCGTGCTTTTTCTGACCAAAAAAAAAAAAAAAATGTTCAGCTTCCTTAAAGTGAAGATCATACCGTGGTCCATAAGATGCTAGAGGTTGCTAAGCAAATCATTTCTGTTGGTCTACTTCTATTCTTCAAGCAAAACACCATAATTAACTCCCCATATGTTGAGACAGCCTTCGTTCAACATCATCACGGCATCGGCTGCTCACAACAAAAGTTCACACTCAGTGAGATCAGAAGAAGTAGAGTTCAGTTACAAGCAATCAATAAAATAATAAAATAGCGTTTGCGCTGCATTTTAAGCAATCATTGCAAACTGACTTCCTACATGACAGAACATTTGGCAATGAGAATTAACAGTCAGCCTTTACTGGCAACGTCTTTAGCTTATGTAGCAACTCAGACAAGAATAAAGTCGACGCGTGTTTTAGCATTTACCTGCATCTTAAAACTCAGATACCGAGATACTGAACAAGGGACATGATCAAGACTTGCATCCATGAGTACATGATACAACAGTATATGATACAGCAGTACATAGTACAGCAGTACATTTCTAAATATTCGAGCATATTTCCGTAAAAACACACGCATACAAGTACAAAATTGCACACATACATACATACATACATACATACATACATACATACATACATATACATACATACATACATACATACACAAACATAAATATATACATAATTACATATATATATATATACACACATACATACATACATATTTTTTTTTATTCTATGCAAAAAAAATATTGTGAAAATAATGAGAAAAACCAAATATATGTGTATTAAATAACAGATAAATATACACGCACGCACATACACACGTGCACACATATTTCAGAGAAAGGATTTGTCTATTTGTAAACGCCAATGAAACACACAACTAACATCTATTATACAGGCATTATCATGTGTACAGGTTTCTATGAACTGATACCGTTTATGGCGGGACTTCACTCTAACGGTCACTCATGCAGTATATAAATCTAAACAATCAGTTATCAGTTCCTTATTACTGATCATTAAACCGAGGAATAAAATTAAATCGATATTTAAATTTGATATTCTAAACATAAAATGAATTTTTAAAAATATTCTGAATAATAACTACAACAAATTCAGACGATAAAGAAATACAAACGAACTACAGACAGACACAAAATTCTTCAAAGAGAACACAGTTGCAAACTGCCTGCAATTGGGTAAAATGTTGCATGCGAATTTCCAATGTCTTCTGTCCACATGTGTGATTCTTTCTTCTTGCGAAAAACCATAGTTATTGAAGAGTGATGTTCACAGATGAGGTTCCATCCTTTGTAGAGAAAACACCGGTTCATGACTTGACAGAGAACCAAAAAAAACAAAAAACAAAACTTGAAACTAGAGACAAATGATCTGGGCAAGCTCCACGACCTTTGTAGATGAAACCGTAGGTTTCAAATGACCGACGGTAATACGCAATGGACATGTGGCAGAGACCATAACTGATCGTGGAAACATGTTTGACTTTACTGTGCCATCCTGATCCAAGAAGGATAAAGTATATAACCCTGCCCGCCTCTAAATTGTATGCAGCCTTTGCTCATAAAAATGGTTCTTAACCTTTCTTCTTCTGCCGGTGACCTCCTTTATGGCCTGAGAACAGCTGTGAACCCTCTTTTTGGTCTGAGAACAGCTGTGAACCTCTTTACTAGCCTCATAACAGCTGTGAATCCTCTTTTCTAGCATGAGAACAGCTGTGAATCACCTTTTCTAGCCTGAGAACAGCTGTGAATCACCTTTTCTAGCCTGAGAACAGCTGTGAATCACCTTTTCTAGCCTGAGAACAGCTGTGAACCCCTTTTCTTGTCTGAGAACAGCTGTGAACTCCTTGTATAGCCTGAAAACAGCTGTGAATCCCCTTTCTGGCCTGAGAACAGCTGTGAATCCTCTTTTCGGCGCGAGAACAGCTGTGAACCCTTTTTCTGGCCTGAGAACAGCTGTGAACCCTTTTGCTGGCCTGAGAACAGCTGTGAGCTCTCTTTTTAAATAAAACAATAAATAGAATGTAAATGAAGATTTAACTTGAGCCAATCATTTTTCTGGTCCGTACACCACAAATATCCTTCCATGGACCCCCTGAAGATCCCACACACCCCGGATTAAGAACCACTGGGGCTGTGGCATATAAAATCTTTACATTCACTCTTCTATTGCTCCAAAGAAAACAACAAAACTACATTCTTTTTTTATATAAGAACTTTTGATAGCAATCAAACCGAGAAAGTTTTGTTGGGATTTCCAGCCAAGATGTTGTAGGTCAGTGTAGTATTAGGGGTACACGACACCACATTCACGGCATATCCAATAAAAAATGGATAGTAGATGTGTACGACTGATGGCTGTTGACATTTCAAATCTTGGTCATTGACATCAGTGATGTAGACGGTACATGATATCTGAAATTTAGATAATAAAAGTTCTCCATAAAAATGTTGCTTTTTTAAATAAGAGGAGAATGATTATATTCGTTCAACGAGTACATTTAAATGATGAATTCAAGATTAGCACATTTTTCCAGCAAATGAATTTTTTTTTTACATTTCTCACTCTCTGTGGATTATTACTGTTATACTGATTCATCTAATGATTTCTCTAGGTGACATATTTTCTCTTTATTCCCTACGACCGTCTCGACCAATGTAATCCAGTGCACCTCGCCGTGCAAGCAGTTTTTTTCCGTTTCCACAGACTGTTTTCCCCAACAGAAATTTAGGGTACCCATTTTCACAGAACTGTGTACCCGAACAGACTGGTTAGAGTCTCCATCCCATACTCCCAACCTAAGAAGAGCAACTATTGAGTGTACAACCTTTCTTTCAAGAAATGTATGTAAAGGAACACTCTACACACATAACACATATTTCGCATACATTGGATGCATTTTATGTCGATAAAAAGTTCTAGTTTTGAATATATATATATATATATCTTTATCCTGGTGACAGATGTCCTAAAGACGATTTTCCTAAAACTGATATTAGTGGAGTAGAGATAGTCTGAGATTTATGGTATAGTTTTATACGAAGGTAGAAAATGAAAGAAAGTGCATTGAGAAAAAAATGACAAAAATATATCACATACACACACACACTCACGCACGCACACACACACACACACACAAAGAGGTTGGTGGGGGGCCGGAGGGGGGAGATTTAAAAAATCAGTATTTCGAATAAAGGCTTTTGTCAGAGAAATGAAAAAATAATCTCTCTCTCTCTCTCTCTCTCTCTCTCTCTCTCTATATATATATATATATATATATATATATATATATATATATATATATATATATATACACACACACACACACTTTTTTCCGATTCCACCTTGATGAAAGTAGACCATCAAGGAAATAAGCGAGGTTTCATTTCTTCCGAAGTTCGAAATGTATAATTATAACACAAGGGCATAAAGCAGAGCTAATATCTAACTCTTTGTTCTACATTTATGAGTTCCCTTAGAAGTCCATGCTGCTGTTCTTGTTGCGATTGTACTATCATCGTGCATCTGAAGCCTTCTTTGACGCTGATGCTGTGATGAAGATGTTGCGACTAGTTTCAGCTCTGGCCAATGGCCAGCAAAAACTGTTAATTGCCGCAGTGTAAGTGAAGAACTTGGACATTTATCGTTGTTGCCTCGAAGACTTCGTAGCACTGACTCTACAGGCATTAAGGAGTTGGCTTTGATAGCTACCTTTTCCTGGTGGGGGCCTAACAAATCAAGCTTCTTAGCCTGTTCCACCACCATAATGTATCTATAAATACCTTGGCGAGGAGCTTGATTGGCACAGTCTGTTAACCACAAACAATCCTCAAAGTTAGGATGGGTTATTGACCAGTGACAAATATCTGACATTTAAGAAAGTGGCTCTCGGTCTTTTTTGTGCAAGACCCTAAATCAGCAGCTATACATGACCAGCGACCCATCAAAATGATATTGTTTTAAAAATTTGAAATGAAAAAAAAATTATTTCAAGAAATGACAATGTGGTTATTGTTATTCTTCGTAATATTTAAGTTTGAAGGCAGCTAATGAGGTTCGTGACCAGAGGTTTGCAATCACTGATCTAATGTACTCATCTTCGTCTCACATTTTCTGAATGCAAAAGACTTCATACTTTAGGAAGGGCCTAAGACTGTTGTACCTTGTTAGACTTGGGAGATATACTCGAGTTATCAGTGACGTCAACTTCGAAAATGTATTGAGACCGTGTCTCGTAATCGACAGGAGAGACAAGACCGATTTCTCCTGAAATATTTCAAACAAGAAAGTGGCATATAACTCATACTTTTAAAAATGTTCCTCTTGTACGCTTAGTGTAAAAATTTACCTCTGTTTGTATACTTAATGACATATACTACCGTTTAGCCTTAAGAGAAGAAACTGCTTGTAGACCGATAGCAGTTTGTCTCCGGCACATTAAAACAGTAATTTGTAGCCAGGACATTAAAGCACACACAGCAACAATTTGTGTCCAGCACATTAAAGCAGCAACTTGTATCCAGCACATTAAATCAGCAAGTTTAGTCAGACAAAATACTGCGATGGAGGCTTGATTTTGGTTTTCCGAAAAATGGCCGGTTCGGGAGGTCAAGGTAAGGCGTCTCCTCGGGTGTCCAGTCGAGAGCTACCCGGAGTATGTTTTGGGTCATGTGATGTTATTGTGATGTGCAGGAAATGTGTAGTTAGTGCGGTCAGTTAGTACGGTCAGTTAGTACTGTACGGTCAGTTAGTACGGTCAGTTAGTACGGTCAGTTAGTACGGTCAGTTAGTACGGTCAGTTGTTCCGAGGCATACGGCAGGGTATGAATGAATGAATGAATGAATGAATGAATGAATGAATGAATGAATGAATAATCTTTATTTTTCAAGGGTAAAGAATTGGGCACGCAGGCCCGTCTTACATTCTGCCCTTCATCACTCCATCTTTCATTCTTCCCACACACTCGATTTAGTACAAAAATACAAATTAAATTAGGAAAAACATATCAAAAGAGTGTAAGATTTAACTACTACATTCAAGGTAAAAGAGAAGAAGTAATTAACCTAATAAAATAGCACTCACGCACACATACACCCGCAGACATATACATAAATAAAAATACATTGTAAATACAGATCTAACGTGGGCGAGCATGTGATCGTGGAATATCTGGATGTGAATACTGAAGTTTTTGATACCCTGTTGTGGAATAAATGATTGCTCTGCTATGAACCTTAAATGATGCCCGAGCCGTCTCATGTCGTGGAGTTCTTATATGTAAGTTATTGTATGTCAGTTATTGATATGTTGTAAATGTGGAAGTGAAACGTGTTCATTGTTAAGTGTACTAAATGTATTTTCTAGTAGTGATGAGAACTGTATGAATATATTACCATCAATCATTGATTTTCATTACCATTCTATGATTCATTGCATGATTTCATTGAATTCATAGACACTGTTTTATTGTTTACCAAATGTTTGTTGTGTGCACTTTATGTGTGGCCAGTGTCTTGATCATATTTGCATGATGATATAATTTGTTCATTTGTTCATGAATCATAATATATTTAATGCCACATTGTTTCATTTACCTTTATCTGATGATGGAACTGAGCAGGCATTGGTATTGCAAACTGAATATAGGTTTGTCTTGAGTTAGCAAGATGATAATTTATGTGATAAGTGTGTGTTTTGACTATTTGGTAATACGCTTTTGTGCTCAAGGAAGAAGCCAAAAGCTTGAAGTAGATGTTGAGAATTATTGAGAGCGTCACAGGAAGTTTTGTAATGTTTGCCTTTATAAGTATGTGCTCTGTTGATTCATGTTTGATGTTAGGTTGTTTTTTTTTGGGAGAACAGTCAGCTTTTGTGTCGTTATGTCAGTCTGGTAACGTGTGTTACATCCATGTTTTCTATGACTAAACTTATTATTAATTTTGCCTGGATCAGTGTGTGTTTGTGAGTGATCATTTATGTTGGTAGCGAGTGAGCTGAATTTATGTGATGGCTTGATTCTTATGTCGTTAAGAAAAGGCAGTTTGGGTGTCAGACTGGACAACATATTGTAGGGGTCAAAACCTGGGTTAGTAATCGTTGTGGGAGGGAGGGCAATTTGGGATCCCATGTATGGCTGTACTTCATATGGGAACTAAAATTAGTTACCAAACGGCTAACAATATAAGCCAAGCATCATAGAGAGAGAGAGAGAGAGAGAGAGAGAGAGAGAGAAAGAGAGAGAGAAAGAGAGAGAGGGGGTGAGAGAAAACTCCCATGCGATAAAGATAAATATAGAGATAAAGAGATAAAATAAAGTTACAGATAACACAGTCAATATTTTACGATACATCAGCAATTCAAGTGAAGGAAAATAAAACAGCAAAAAATGTGTCCAGCAAATTAAAACAGCAATTTGTGTCCAGTACATTAAAACAGCACTTTTCTTGATTTTTATGTGATCCGTCAAATTTCAAAGAGGCTGATCCTACCTGATGTCTCATCAATCATACTTGATGTCTGAGAAATCCTACCTGATGTCTCAGCAATCATACTTGATGTCTGAGAAATCCTACCTGATGTCTCATCAATCATACTTGATGTCTGAGAAATCCTACCTGATGTCTGCATATTCTATGGCAGTATTCTCTTAACTATGGGATATAAATAGTATTGGTACTCAGGAAACAATTAATAGAGTGAGTTCCCTTGGTTGAAAGGTGTTTTAGTTGAGAACGTAGGCGAGGATCTTGCGATAAGCGTGCAGCATAAAAAAAACGGAATGGGTAGGGATAGTATAAATACCACTCACGATTAACGAGGAAAAAAGAGCCTTACGATGTGTTAGAAGAAGAAGCCTTACATGTCTTGAGTTTCTTGTTGAAGACATAGTTTTTCAGTAGTTATAGTTTTTGGCAGATGTAGTTTCTAGATAAGATGAAGTGATTTGGTTGAGACACTTGAAGTTGGTAGTTACAAGAGTTTCTTTTTCTGTGGGAATTCTTAATGGTAAGGTGTTTTTTCTCCCATATGGCGTAGAATACTTCAGGCCGGGAGCTGATATTGTAACTGTCAATGTAAACGTCTTACCAGACTGATTGGCTACGTTTTCATCCTCATCACATCATCTGCCATTTTTCCTATCAATAAATATGTGTACTTGGTATTTTCTTGAAGTTGTAGTTTTGGTTACCTTTCTCGTGGAATGTTATATGTTGTGAAGTTGCTGACTGCAGGTCTCAGTGTAGTACATTATTACTTGGTGTTGTGATGTAGTATTGTGGAGAGCCTGGTGTTTTGCTGTAGTATTGTGGAGAGCCTGGTGTTTTGCTGTAGTATTGTGGAGAGCCTGGTGTTTTGCTGTAGTATTGTGGAGAGCCTGGTGTTCTTGTTGTGTTGTAGTATTGTGAAGAGCCTGGTGTTCTTGTTGTGTTGTAGTATTGTGGAGAGCCTGGTGTTCTTGTTGTGCTGTAGTATTGTGGAGAGCCTGGTGTTCTTATTGTGCTGTAGTATTGTAAAGAGCCTGGTGTTCTTGTTGTGTTGCAGCGAGAATAGGTAAGTAACAGATTTTACAAACTTGGCTCAACATCGAAGCGTTTGTAAAATAACAACAAGATGAGAAGGTAACAATAAAAATCATATTTTAGGCAGCAGATACCCATTTCCAAAGTATTGTGTAGAGTTTGGTTTTTGTGAGGTTGATAGTACAATGCGAAGTGACATACGGCTTTATACCCTACCTGATGTCTAAGCAATTTTACATTTGTCTGTGTAATCCTACTCATGTCCAAGCAATTCTGCTTATGTCTATGTGATCTTACCTGATGTCTAAGCAATTCTACCTATGTCTATGTGATCCTATCTGATGTCTTGCCAATCCCGCCTGATATCTGTGTGATTCTACCTGATGTCTAAACAATTCTACCTGATGTCTATGTGATCCTACCTGATGTCTAAACAATTCTACCTGATGTCTATGTGATCCTACCTGATGTCTAAACAATTCTACCTGATGTCTATGTGATTCTACCTGATGTCTAAACAATTCTACCTGATGTCTATGTGATCCCACCTCATGTCTAAGCAATCCTACCTGATGTTTATGTGATCCTACCTGATGTCTAAGCAATTCTACCTGATGTCTAAGTGATCCTACCTGATGTCTAAGCAATTTTACCTGATGTCTATGTGATCCTATCTGATGTCTAAGTGATCCTATCTGATGTCTCAACAATATTTCCTGACGTCTATGTGATCTTACCTGACGTCTATGTGATCTTAACTGACGTCTATGTGATCTTAACTGACGTCTATGTGATCTTAACTGACGTCTATGTGATCTTACCTGACGTCTATGTGATTTTTAAACAATATTTCAGAAGACAGCCCTGTCTGCAGTGTTCTCACAGTGTGTGCTCCACTGTCTCCATGTTTTCAAAATATCCTTGAGCAAACAACGTGCTATTTACTTAGTGTCAAGACTTGCCTTTTTATATACTCAAAACGATCCAGTACATGCATTTATAAAAAAGACTGCACGTTAAAAGTAGGTTGTGGTATCACCGAACCTCATTCACTACTGTAACATTTAGAAGGCTGAAACGTCTGGGAGTCGAAAATGTCTATTTAATGGTACAGTTATGTAAGACTTAATCACTATATTATGTAAGACTTAATCATTATATAACACCTCACCAGTATCTGGATCTATGGTAAAGGGCACAGTTGGTGGTGATATACTGTACGTCAGAACTCCATCATTCCCTGTATCATTGTCAAAAGCTGACACTTTCAGTAAAGTGGTTCCTGTAATATGCAAATCAAAGAATGTGATTGAGGTAACATAATTTCTGTTACTAACGTTGCCTGCGTTAGAAACATTTTGTTCTTATATTTGTAACAATGGATTATACTTAAAGCTCCGTTTCCCCATGATTATGTATGGGCTTCACATAATAAGCATTAACAAAGTCAAAAGGTAGATCCAAGGTTCAGATACGCTGATAGCAGAAACTTGTGAATAAATATATCAAAAGGTAACAAAGGAAAACGAGAGTTTAACAAGAACAAGACAGAAACAATGGGGGTAATATCAAATTAGCTAAAAAAAAAAAAGTAAGGCATTCATACACTGAGCTTGGGTGATAACTTCAGTAACTTGGGGGGGGGGGGGGAATAACAACAGATTGCAAGGGCCCAGCTGAAACCAAGCCTAGCATTTGAGAGGCAAAATGTGCACTTTGCGACATGAAAAAAATGTAAGTGGATGTCATTCATAGTGAGGCAAGAGAGTGACACAGTACTATATAGCCACTTTTGTTTCATGCAAATGCAAGTTGGATAATAAACAACAACAAAATCTGGAATCAACAGAGAAAGATCCAGCATGGACAGAGAAAGCATGAATAATTCTGCTGAGAAATCATTGAATACTGAAGTCTGAAATCCATGGAGAAAATTTCTTTCCACGTGACAAAGCAGAAATTAGAAAAGCTGATGGTCACTGGAATACTATCAGGAAAAAGAGCAAAAGGAAGAAGAAAAAAATACTAAAACAGCTGGCACAGGAGAGGAAAGACAACCTAACTGTTTGCATAGAATGGGCATAGCAGGACTGTAAACTCCTTCTGAGGCACGTAATATATCAATAAATGTTCAGACGGAAATGCGATGATGATGATGATGATGATAATGATGATGATGATGATTAAGACGAATTAGAGCTAACAGTGATGGCATGAGATGATGATATCGTAAACCGAAAAGTTAAAACTCTTTTCTTCGCTTATTAAGGAATAAAGCTGTTCCTATCTTTAATTAAGGAATAAAGCTGTTCCTATCTTTAATTAAGGAATAACGCTGTTACTATCTTTAATTAACGAATAAAGCTGTTACTATCTTTAATTAACGAATAAAGCTGTTACTATCTTTTAGAAAATAATCTGTTATGACTGTTATTGTAGTGGATTTATGTATATTTATATCTTTAGTTTCTATGTTTATACTAAAAAAAACTGTTTGCGACTGAAAGTAATGTAGACTTTCTAATTCTGGTGAAAGAAAATGATGAAACAAGGAAAAGAATAAAATAGACGATGGCTGGATGGGCTGTAGTATTGTGATAAAGATAAATGCAGAGAAGAAAACAGTTCTGAAAAAAAATATTAGTAAGGAAACAGATTTAATGAAATGACGAAGGTACTGCTGACCTTCACGAAGACACACATTCTAGATTTGCGATTGTTACCTGCTGCAGTATTCTCTGGGATACTGCTGCTGCACGAGTTATTAGTAAAAACTGGACGGAATTCATTTACCGGCCTGATGATAACCTGGTGAAGATATTTACAAAATGTTGGCACTAAAGCTGGGGATGTTGTTATTCTTATTGTGACTGTATGATATGTATGCTGTGTATTATGATTAATAATTTGTATTATGAGAGATGTACTAACAGGTGTTTATTTTGTAGGAGGAAGGGACAAGAGGAGTAAGGTAGAGACGGAGATGATGTGTGAAAAGATTTACGAGAATTTGAGTAAACTGGTGAGAGAGAGAGAGAGGGAGGGAGTGGAGAGAGAGGGGAGAGGGAATGGGAGAGAGAGGGAAGAGACAGTGGGAGAGAGAAAAATGAAAGAGAAAAGTGAGAGATGGTAATATAGAGGGGTGAGAGGGAGACGGAGAGGAAGTGAGTGAGTTGAGAGAGAGAGAGAGGAAGATAAAGAGAGAGGGAAGGGAAGAGAGACAGAAGGAAAGAGAGAGGGGAGGGAAAGAGAGGTAGCAAGAGAGAGAGAGAGGAACAGATGTGACTGGGAATGGACTGCATGTGTAGAAATGAACCTTAATGTCTCGAAACGAGAGAGAGAGAAAGAGAGAGAGAGAGAGAGAGAGAAAGGGAGAGAGAGAAACAGATGTGAATGGAGATATAATGTGTGTATAGAAATGAGCTGTAAAGTCTCGAAACACGAGAGAGAAGGAAAGGAGAGAGATGAGAGAGAGAGAGTAATAGAAAGAGAGAAGGGGAGGAATAGAGGGAGAGGGGGAGAAAAAAAAGGGGGGGGGGGTAAGAGAAAGAGGGAAAGAGAGAAGGAAGGAGAGAAAGAGAGATGGGGAGTACATAATGACGATGTAAAGAGGTAATAGTGGGTTTGAAACAGTTGTCATGTAACTCACACAGTCATGGAGCTCACACAGTCATGTATATCACATACTCATGTGTAACTCACACAGTCATGTATATCACACAGTCATGTGTAGCTCACACACTCATGTGTAACTCACACAGTCATGTGTAGCTCACACAGTCATGTATATCACATACTCATGTGTAACTCACACAGTCATGTATATCACACAGTCATGTGTAGCTCACACACTCATGTGTAACTCACACAGTCATGTATATCATACAGTCATGTACACATGACAACTCACACAGTCATCTGTAACTCACACAGTCACGGAGTTCACACAGTCACGGAGCTCACACAGTCAAGTGTAACTCACACAGCTCAATGTTGTATGTCCCAAGATTTTTACGTTTCATCTGTGATGTTTGAATGGAAACATTCCAGCTAGGAGAGCTTATATTAATCTTTCAGAGAAGGAGTAGTCATTGCAAGTATGAACAGAATAAGCTCAAGTAATAGTTGTACTTGAGTTTATTCTGTTCATACTTGCAATGACTACAGGATTTCTTACCCATGGTTTTGAGAAAAGAGTACTATTTCAAGACGTGATAGCTTATTGTTTTACTACAAGATCGTATGCAGCATGGAATAATTTTAAAAGGAAAAAAAAAAGAGATGTTTGTGTGCTCTGAGTTCTCATAGGATTTAAAATTAATGTAGGAGTAAACAGTTGTTTATAATGAACTGGTAGGAGTAAACAGTTGTTTATCATGAACTGCTGGAGTAAACAATTGTTTATTATGAACTGGTAGGAGTAAACAATTTTTATCATGAACTGCTGGAGTAAACAATTGTTTATTATGAACTGGTAGGAGTAAACAGTTGTTTATCATGAACTGCTGGAGTAAACAATTTTTTTATTATGAACTGGTAGGAGTAAACAATTGTTTATCATGGACTGGTAGGAGTAAATAATTGTTTATCATGAACTGGTAGGGGTAAACAATTGTTTATCATGAACTGGTAGGAGTAAACAGTTGTTTATCGTGAACTGGTAAGAGTAAACAATTGTTTATCATGAACTGGCTGCATGATTTCAGGTCCGAAAGGAACATTTTCATTCCCCATCAAGACACCAGGTTGTGAACATTCCCCATCCAGACACCAGATTGTGAACATTCCCCATCCAGACACCAGATTGTGAACATTCCCCATCCAGACACCAGATTGTGAACATTCCCCATCCAGACACCAGATTGTGAACATTCCCCATCCAGACACCAGATTGTGAACATTCCCCATCCAGACACCAGATTGTGAATATTCCCCATCCAGACACTAGATTGTGAACATTCCCCATCCAGACACCAGATTGTGAACATTCCCCATCCAGACACCAGATTGTGAACATTCCCCATCCAGACACCAGATTGTGAACATTCCTCATCCAGACACTAGATTGTGAACATTCCCCATCCAGACACTAGATTGTGAACATTCCCCATCCAGACACCAGATTGTGAACATTCCCCATCCAGACACCAGATTGTGAACATTCCCCATCCAGACACCAGATTGTGAACATTCCCCATCCAGACACCAGATTGTGGACATTTCCCATCCAGAC
Source organism: Achatina immaculata (assembly GCA_009760885.1). Taxonomy (NCBI): domain Eukaryota; kingdom Metazoa; phylum Mollusca; class Gastropoda; order Stylommatophora; family Achatinidae; genus Lissachatina; species Lissachatina immaculata. The sequence continues at coordinate 33,264,726 of CM019704.1, forward strand.
ACCAGATTGTGAACATTCCCCATCCAGACACTAGATTGTGAACATTCCCCATCCAGACACCAGATTGTGAACATTCCCCATCCAGACACCAGATTGTGAACATTCCCCATCCAGACACTAGATTGTGAACATGTAACCCTTCGGCCTAGGTAAGCCACGTGTCTGTCTGTGGGGGCATAGTTTTGAAGCAAAATATTCAACATGATGTGTCTTGGATATTGAAAGATGTTTCGATGTTTTGGCAGTTTTGTTCCAGACCCGCCAATGTTTTAGAGATGTTCAAGATCATATTTGTTCTAGATTCACAGATGTTTGAAAGTGATCGTGTTTAAAAGATGCTCGAGGGTTACAGATCTTCATACTGTAGGAGCAACTGTATTTGAGAAGACCTGGACACCGTAGCTGAGAAACACATAAATGCCTTTGAAATGAAATGCTACAGAAGAGTCTTTCAAATATCATGGGCACAGATCACGCTGGTTGAAAGAGAATACACAAACGAAAATGATGTGAAACAAGACCAAGGGATAGACCAAGACAGAGATGGAAAGACAACATAGAAGAAGATATACAGGAAACTGGTGTCACCAACTGGAGAGAGAACATTAGGAATAGAGAGAAATGGAGGCGAACTTCATCTGCAGCAAAGAGCCTTATCGGCTCGGAAAGCTGAAGGAGAAGAAGAAGCAGCAGCAGAAGAAGAAGAAGAAGAAGGAGGAGGAGGAGGAGGAGGGGAGGAGGAGGAATGAAGGCTGAACTTTAAAAGAGAATTCCTAAGCCCAAAGCCATTGAGTAATACGAGAATAATTTGTTTTTCAAGCGACCAGACATGTTCGCCAAAATGTGGACCGTGCGAGGAACTGATACACGAAATAATGGTTTTTAATCATCACAAAGAGCTGTCTTTGTATTCAAAGATGAATTGTTAATTTTATTACTAGTATCATTACTTTATTATACCTGGAGCTTGGAAGTTGATGAAAGCTGCGGTGAACCTGAATCAATTGCTGTCAGTGTCATGAAGTGAGCTGTCTCCTTTTCGTAGTCAGGAGAGAAGGCCAAGGTCACGACACCGGTAGAGTTTATGCTGAAATTGGCTAGACCAAAATGTAGAAGAAAGAAATATGAGACAACATCAACGAAACAGACTTGATGTTGAAAACGTTTTAAATATTAACTTATAGCATATGCTATGGTATAGCAGACTTTTAACTTAAGAACTGACAAAGAAATATTGTTTATATATTGTCTATAAATCCAGACAAAAGACAGAGAAAAAAATAATAGACTAAGAAAAAAAAAGAAAACAAAACCAGAAAACAAAAACATTTTCTCTTTCATTCTGTGCATGAAGGGCCTCCGATGTGCACAAATATTACCCCATCGATTTCCCCCGCTGTTGAACCCAACTTAAAACATGGGAGGCTATCCGCTGTCCCAGGAGCCATGCACCGCTCGGGTCCCTTTCTTATTGGCCCTCCTGTTCATACATATATCTGTTCATTCTTCATCATTTTCATAAATGTTTATAACATCCTGGAATTATTATTCTTCCCATTATATTTAGCCCTGGTACTTCGTATGAGTATTTGAAGATGTTCTCTGTATATTCCTTTTCTGTTGAATGATTTTTATCTTTTTATCGCAAGGATAATGATACCAATGTAATGGCCTAAAGCAGTATATCCAATGCCGCTGAAACCCTAATATCTGTCACATTGACATTTGATGTAATGTACAATTACCTGCTCTATAATTATGCTCTGCTGTATTAGCTGCAGCATGTAATACTGTGGAAATGTTATGTTTACACCTTGGATGCTGTTTCTGCTTTTCTCAAGATATATGATCTTCTCTTCTGTTACTAGTTAATACTAACTTTACTTCACTTACAGTCGAGATTTTACTCTTTCAACTAGAGCGCAGTATCTTCCTACGTCTGTTTAACTCTGTCTCTCTTCACAGACTTCCTTTCCCAGTGGCGAATAGCAGCGCAGTAGCAGCAAGATTAAGTAGCAGCAAGATTAAGTAGCAGCAAGATTAAGTAGCAGCAAGATTACGTAGCAGCAAGATTAAGTAGCAGCAATATTAAGTTATGAAACGTTATTTGTGCACGGGGTAACGATGACGATGAACGATGTGACGGGGTATAACAGTGGCATTATCCAATCCAAGAAGACATTGACAAAGACAGTCAGTCATTTGCGGAACTTTGCCTCCCTAACACCTTTCCTGTAGGCCTCTCGGTTGTAAGTAAGATGCCCTGCTCCTGATGCATCCATTTGCAAATTATCAACGATGTCTTGCAGCCATCTTCGCCTTGGTCTTCCTCTCTTTCTTTTTCCCATTATGTACACTTCCAATACGGTCTTCTCTAAATTATCATGACGTTTAATGTGTCCAAAATAATTGAGTTTTCTTTGTTTAATCCTCTTTACTAGCCAGCCTTCTTCAATATTAAGTTCTTGTACTATGGATATATTTGTTCTTTTTTGTGTCCATGATATTTGAAGAACTCTTCTGTAACATTTCTAGATGAAAGTAGATTTGGAAATTCACAGTAATACTAGATCCTAGATCTTCATTTCAAGAAATTTTTTTAAAAAAATGGAAGCAATAAAAAACTCCATCACATCAAGCTATTTATGATGAGCGACTCTGAATAAGAGATTTCTGCCTTTCTTTATCTGTTCAAATTTGTTGTGAAATAACAAATACCGTCTCGACCAAACCATTTATAACCATACAGAATAAATAGAACTACCTTCTAAGCCAGCCAATCTTTAGATCATATAGAATCAATAGAACCACCTTCTAAGCCAGCCAATCTTCAGCACATAAAGTGTCAACGGAACCACTTTTTCATCTCAACTTCACACCGGTTCACATGAACTCAGTGGAATGACCTTTTAATCTCACCTTACCGTCACTTTAGCTCACACAAAGTCAGTGGAACCACTTTCTCAACTCACTCTAGCTTCAGCTCACATATACACGATGGGACCACAGCCTCTTTTCACCCTCACTTCACTTTACACAGAAACAGTGGAACCATCTTCTCATCTCACACTCACTTCAGCTCACATACGGTCAATGGGACCATCTCATCCATCCTCACTTTATCTCACACAGAAACAATGGGACAAGACTCTCATACATCCTAACTTCACCGATGAAAGGGAAACCTAACACACACAAACGTAGACTTACCAGAACTAATAGAGTAAGTAACAGGCCCACCGTCTGGGTCCACAGCTGAGACTCCGATAACTATAGCTCCAACTAGACTACTCTCAGCTACAGACACACTGTAGAAAGGCTGCAACAGTTTGAAAGAAAGCCAAGAAAATTAACACGCTTTTCACGTCACTAAGAGGACTTTTCTTGGTGGAAATTGTGATTAACAGGTCCAGGGCCACCAAGAGGAATTTTATAAGGTGGTGTAAGGGCCACTGAGAGGAATCTTATGAGGTAGTGTAATGGCCACTGAGAGGAATTTTATAAGGTTGTGTAAGGGCCACCAAGAGGAATTTTATAAGGTTGTGTAAGGGCCACCAAGAGGAATTTTATAAGGTTGTGTAAGGGCCACTGAGAGGAATTTTATAAGGTTGTGTAAGGGCCACCAAGAGGAATTTTATAAGGTTGTGTAAGGGCCACCAAGAGGAATTTTATAAGGTTGTGTAAGGGCCACCAAGAGGAATTTTATAAGGTTGTGTAAGGGCCACTGAGAGGAATCTTATGAGGTAGTGTAATGGCCACCAAGAGGAATTTTATAAGGTAGTGTAATGGCCATTGAGAAGAATTTTATAAGGTAGTGTAATGGCCACTGAGAGGAATTTTATAAGGTGGCGTAAGGGCCACTGAGAGGAATTTTATAAGGTGGTGTAAGGGCCGCTGAGAGGAATTTTATAAGGTTGTGTAAGGGCCGCTGAGAGGAATTTTATAAGGTTGTGTAAGGGCCACCTAGAGGAAATTTAAAAAGTAGTGTAATGGCCACTGAGAAGAATTTTATAAAGTGATGTAATGACCAGTGTAAGGAATTTTATAAGGTGTTGTAATGTCCACTGACAGGAATTTTGTGAAGTGGTCCAAAACTATTTTATTCTACAACCTTGATCTTCCCCCCCCCCCCCCCCCGCAAAAAAACCACTCCGCTAATTTTATTCTGTAGCCATTATGTCTTCATCCACTACCTCACCACCCCACCTCTCCCTGCCCTGGGGCGATGTGCCAGCTGAACCTCCATCTTACTAAGTCGGATTAGAACGATCACATGACCAGTTGGTGGACATTCCTTACTTGATCCCAGCAATGATCCTTGAAACAAGCTGCCACTTTCTTTTAGCTTGGTTCAGGGATTGTGAAGCGACATGGTGCTGTGTATAATGTACACACAATGGAGGCCGTTCGTCAAAAAACTGAACATAATGTATTTGTTGTCAAAGCCCATAGCATCTCGCCCATAGCATACGCCACAGACAAAGGCTTTCTAGCACTTTCTGTCTGTGATCTTGGTTCTCCAAGTCACTCCATGTGAGTCTCTCTGCTTTTAAAACCTTCGTTGTCTTCCTTATCTATGCATTCTGTGGTTTTCCCTGTTTTCACTTCCCTTCAAGACTCTATGCATTCTTTGGTTTTCCCTGTTTTCACTTCCCTTCAAGACTCTATGCATTCTGTGGTTTTCCCTGTTTTCACTTCCCTTCAAGACTATGCATTCTGTGGTTTTCCCTGTTTTCACTTCCCTTCAAGACTCTTCGTCAGAACCTGTCTTGCCAGGCTGTTACTCTTCTTTCTCAGTGTGTATGCAAGCCATCTTCACTCTAGTTGTGATAAATATCTTAACTGGTTCTTGTTCTGCTTGTCTTCAAATCTCCTCATTTATGATCTTGACTTGCATTTAATCTTACGAATCTTCTCAGACAGTTGTTTATAAATATCTGCAACCAATATTTATTGTGGAAAATAAAAACTTTATTATTTTTACGTTTATTATTGCTTATTATGCTCTTGCAACCACATTGCTCCTATATCGATGTAGGATGTCTGTGATAGTGTGAAGGTTGAGAGAAGAAAGGCAGACAGCCAGGCAGCCAGATAGCCAGACAGCCAGACAAGCAGGCAGCCAGACAGGCAGGTAGCCAGATAGCCAGACGGGCGGTGTATCTAATTCTCCATAAAAAAAATCTAGTACCTGATATAATTAACGAGCTATCTTAATCCATTCGACTGAGTAAATCATCATCATCATCATATCATTAACGAGCTACATTAACCCAGTCGACTGAGTAAAGAAATGATTCATCATCATCATCATCATCATCATCATCATCATCATCATGTGCCATCTCCAGAACGAAGTTAGCGGTAATGAATCTTCAGTTTCTTTTCTCCCTTGCCTTGATGGTGCACTCAGCCAAGCTGTGTCCTGTCCACTCTTGTATGTTATCTTTCTATCTACATCTGTCTACCTCTCGCTCTTTTTCCTGCCACCTTTCCTTCTAGCATGACCTTCAGTATATTGTTATGTCTTTTTATATGGCCAAAATATTTTGTTTTCTTGATCATTATTTCTTTGAGATGTTCACATTGCACTTGGAGCTGTTCTAAAACTTGTACATTTGTTCTTTTCATTCTCCTTGACATATGGCCGAATTTTCTTCACATCCACATGTCTGTCACATTAATCCTTCTATACGACTTTATTTTTTTGCTTGGAGTTTAAGTTTCTACCCTATACAGCAGAACAGAACAGATGTGGCATTTTACAAATCTTAATTTTGTTTTTATGGGCAGATTCCTTCATAGCAAAGCTGTCTTTGTGGTGTTTAATGTTTTGCCATTCCTATTATTTTCTTTATCTTCGTCTCACATCTCTCCCATCCTCGGTCAGTATATGTCCCAGGTAGTTTGTCCCTTGGTCCAGTTTCTCTTTGTTCATGGTTATATCCATCTATGGCTTGTGGTCTTTCTGTTGAACGCCTCGGTTCCGTATGAAACAAGAATAGAGGAGCAACATCTATTCAAATGTGAGAAGTACAATGACCTGGTCAAGCAACTGAGGCAGGGGGCAGGAGTCAGGGCAAAAGTGATAGCTGTAGAAGTGGGAGCGAGGGGATTCGTAGCAACATCAGCATATGACCTATGTAAGCAACTGGGCATAAAGGGACAAGCAAGCTGTTTCAGAAACAGCAGAAAAGGCTTCATTCTGGCTGTGGAGTATGCGAAACAAGCATTGAGAACATAAATGTCGTTTGTCACAACCAATACCAGTCCTCCGTAGCTAAATCGCTTCAAAGTGTAGTGCCAACTCAATCCCGGGACGAAAAAAAGCAACAACTCACAAGACCTTTGGGAGTCATGACCCAGAGGGGCCCATCCCCCTTAGAGTGTCAGGAGTTTAATAGGGCCGAAACACTTGTCTGAGGGGGTGGGGGTGTACTCCTTCTGATGATCTGCAGGAGTTGTGTTGTTGTTCCGCTCTCTACAGTAGAGAGTTTCCTGCATATTTCCTATTCCCAGTAGAGATTTGTTATAATTTGGATGTCTTTCCAATCAAGATTGATTTCCTGAAGACAATTTATTAGTCTGTCATGTTTCAGTCTGTCAAATGCTATAATGTAATCTACGAAACAGGCGTATATATCCTTCTATATTTCAGATATTTCTCAATCAACTTTCTTATGCCAAAAATCGCCTCTCTTTCACAATTCTGTCTGAAATCAAATTGCTCTTCACTGACTTCTTTATCACTTTCTTTTTTTTTCTCTTTTCATGATGATTTTGATGAGAATTCTAGTCACGTGACTCATCAGGCTTATAGTTCTATAATCTAAGCAATCGGTGGCTTTTGCTTTCTTGGCTGGTCCCACAGACTCTGAATGTTTCAGTTCTTGAGGTACATATCCCAGTTTGTATTAGAAGCGATTAGCACACTGGAATATTATGGAGAAAGCAGGCTGCTCAACACCGGCTTCAGAAACTCCAGTCAACCGTGATATAAGTAGCTGTCTTCTCTAGGACCTGCTAGGAAGGAAATGCTGCCATATATGATACTGACTACATAATCCTCTTGTATGCATATGATACTGACCACATTATCCTCTTGTGTGCATGTGATACTGATCACATTAACCTCTTGTGTGTGTGTGTGAGACTGACCACATTATGTGCGTGCGATACTGATCACATTATCCTGTTGTGTGCGTGTTATACTGATAGAATTATCCTCCTGTGTGCGTGTGATACTGACTACATTATCCTGTTGTGTGTATATGATACTGACCACATTATCCTGTTGTGTGCGTGTTATACTGGCACCATTATCTTGTTGTGTGCGTGTAATACTGAACACATTATCCTGTTGTGTATGTGATACTGACCACATAATCATGTTGTGTGCGCGTTATACTGATCACATTATCCTGCTGTGTGTATGTGATACGGGCCACATTATCCTGTTGTGTGTGTTATACAGATCATATTGTCCTGTTGTGTGTATGTGATACTGATCACATTACCCTTTTATACCCTAGAAGTTCGTGGAAAAAAATTAACCACTGCCTGCGTGGCTAAACAGCCAAACTTCACTTTCTATATTAACCTATTCCTGACCTGTGTCCCATCGTGAATACAACGACGTCCACTTCAAACTTGTCTCGATATCAAGTGCAAGAACATCGTCAACAAACAATTAATTATCATTCTTATCTCCCTTATCATCATGCTTGAGCGCGCCTCTCTTAGAAATCTATGTTCTAATTTAACCTGCTTGTAAGAACTTTAAAATAAAAGAACATTTTGTGGAAGTACCTGCTCGAAAACTGGTTTGCGATCATTGAGGTTATTTACAGTGATATGTATAGAGGCGGTGCTTGTTCCTGATGATTCGGAGTGCGCCGTCACATTACACGTTATGACTTTGACTACATCCGCATCTATATCCTTGGCCACTACACAGTCACCTGCAGGGGAGATAATAAAGTTTAAATCTATAGTCATCTGTCCCTTTCCTCTCTCTCTCTCTCTCTCTCTCTCTCTCTCTCTCTCTCACACACACGCACACACAACCACCACTCCTATGCTATGAGACAGTCATGCCTTTTCGGTTTTCAGACACCCAGAGAAACTTGCAGCGATGGTGAAACAAGTCATAATAGAAAACTGTTTATATTAACATCAGATCTGGATACAGAATTCAAACATAGAATTCAGATACAGAATTCAAACATAGAATTCAGATACAGATATGTAAATTCAAAATTAAACTCGGTGTATTGTGCTGTCGTTCAACACCAGGTGTGTATGCTGATTCTGACGTGCCACGCCCACCTACACAGTTGAGATTCCAAGCAACTTTAGAAGGACATTTACTCACCTGAACGTTGATCTACCATGACCACATTTGGCATACAGTTGCTATTGTAAGTGATCAAAGACGCTGGAGTGTTTCCTCTGTCTGCATCTATGGCCGAGACTGTGAGAATCTTGAATCCAAGAGGTGAGTTTTCAGTCACATCTGAAGTAGAGTGGTTACGTTTATGATGACTTCAAAGATACGAGGGGCGTTCAGAAAGTAATGCACCACATCGTTTTTTCTCAGGAACTGTTTATTTAAAAAGCATGAAATTTATACACAATATACATGGAAATCTCATGTAAACATCGGTAGTATTCAACATAATCCCCATAAACTTATACGGCTTTACGCCAACGCGAAACAAGTGCATGTATTCCTAGCCCGTACCAGATTTTCTCTTGATTATGTAGCCATTTCTTCGCTGCATGAATCACTCCTTCGTCATCTTCAAATCTTACCCCTCGGAGTGCATCTTTAAGAGGACCAAATAGATGGAAATCAGAGGGCGCCAAATCGGGACTATAGAGCGGATGGGTAGCACAATCCAACCTAATTTGGTGATTGCTTCCCGTGTTGCCAGACTTCTGTGAGGGCGCGCATTTTCGTGAAGGAGAAGCAGGCCTGCTGGATTCTTGTGCGGCCTAACTCAGCGAAAACTTTGATTGAGTGTTTTTCAATGTCTTAATGTAAGCTTGCGAATTGATCGTCTCTCCTCTTGGCATAACATCCACAAGAATCACACCTTCAATATCCCAAAAGACAATGATCATGACCTTTCCAGCTGAAGGAGTTGTCTTGAATTTCTTTCTTCGTGGTGATTGTGGATGATGCCACTCCACTGACTGTCTTTTTGTCTCAGGTTCAAAATGATTGCCCAGGTTTCGTCACCTGTTACGATCTTAGCCAAAAAGTTCTCTCCATCAGCATCGAAACGCTCCAACAATTCAGAAGAAATTGTTTTCTTTTGCAATCGGTGGTCATTTGTAAGACTTCGAGGAACCAATCTTGCACAAAGCTTAGAAAATCCGAGAGCTCTAGTAACTGCATTTGCACTATCATTGCTGACTGACCATTTGTTGAGTAGTGATACGCCTAACAGTAAGAATAATGCCCTCAGCGCATTTCAACATTTCTGCCTTGTTGGCTGTGCCTGGACGTCCACAGCGCGGCCGATCATGCACATCCTTATCTCCACTTATTGATTCTTTGATTCTCTAAACCCAGCGACTTACTGTACTCCTGTCGACTGCAAAACTTCCATACACATCACATAGACGCTTGTGAATGTTCACAACAGTTTCCTTCTCGTCAAAGAGAAATTCTATCACAATTCGCTGCTTATACCGCAAATTGCTAACACGCTCCATTTCAATGATTAGGGCAGCCATATTCTTTGGCCGGTTGCGGTGCAATTTGGTTCACACAATCGGCACTTGCCATATTTAAAGTGTGCAAAATTTCATTCTTCTATCTTCATTATTAGCTGAAAAAAAAAACGATGTGGTGCATTATTTTCTGAACCACTTTCGTAATACCACAGTTAACCCTGTTATTTTAACCCGCACCCGATATAAAATTTATTATATATTTTGTGCGAAGTCACATGCGAAGTATTTGGAAAACCCTGTACAACATTTTCCATATATATATATATATATATATATATATATATATATATATATATATAATATATATATATATATTTTTTTTTTTTTTTTTTAAAAACACCAATTAAATTGTAGAAAGTCGTGACCATGAAACTGAAATGTGTTATTTGAATCATATTTTTACACTATTTTTAAAACCTTGCCATGAAAGCGCTACTTAGTATGACAGCTCTGATACATCACAATGCTTTACTGATGGTGGTACTGATATCTGTAGTGATAACAAAGATATTAACTGGTATATATATATATATGTATATATATATATATGCTGAATACCTGTTCTCTCAAGAGAAATAGTATGTTTCATATATGCTTATAAAAGACTTATTTTATCAAATGTTTCAGATAGGTATGCATTTTGGGTAGATAGTTTAGAAATATTGAATGGAAATCGTTGAATTAGACAGCAGAGAAGACGTACAAAAGAAAAAAAAAGAAAGAAAGAAAGAAAAAAAGAAAGAAAGAAAGACCGTGATGACAAGAAATGACTAAAGAAATTAGATTGATGCAGAAAATGAGACTACATGCTGGAGTGCATATAATAATGAGCAAGGTGTGTTGAGACTGAATATCGGACATCTCCAAGGCTGTTATTAACAGTTTTTTTTTGGGGGGGGGGGGGAAGGAGGGCTGAAGAGTAATCCTTATATATGCAAAATGAAGAAACTGGGGGTGAAGCTTGCGACGGAAGAACAGCCTTCTGGAGAGGGAAGCGACGAACCCACAAGCAACGTTAGCCATGGACAAGCAGTACTCACACTACTTTGGGGTACCGGAACGGGTCGCGGAACAGACACAGGAATGCTCTGACTACATGATTCTACTATAGTTTTCTTCCTAGAGTTTTCCTGATGTCTTTATTTGTTTTTGGTAGGATTTTATCAATCATGTGCCGTTGCGTGTGGCGTAGGCGATCATTTCTCTCCACAATTCCCTGTCTTTAGATTTGATTGCGAGATCCGTCGGTGACTTTCTTCCTAGCCACACTATCAGCCTATCTAGTAACTTCTCTCTCTCTCTCTCTCTCTCTCTGTCTTCCTCTGTCTCTTCTTCCCTCAGTTTTTCCAGTTGCCGCAATGTGGAACAATGTTCCTCTTCTCAGAAAATGTTCTACAAATCTCGCTTATCTGCTCTGATCTTTGCTGTAATTTGCCTTTTAACTCCAGCCTCTCTTAAGACTTCTTCATTGGTTTCCTTAGCTGTCCATGGTACCTTCAACGTCCTTTTTATGAACCACATTTCCATGGCCTCCATTTCTCTCTGTACCTTCTTATTCATTGACCATGCTTCACATCCATAAAACAAAACTTGCTTCACATCCATGAAACAAAACTGATTCGATGTAACATTTAAGTACTCAGAATCTTGTTTCCATTGATATGAATCTGTTGCACAAGATGTTTCTCATTTTCTGGAATGCTGACTTGGCCTGAGCACGTCTGCTTTTTATTTTACATTGTGACATTTCCCATCAGCTGTTATAATTGTTCCTAAGTACTTGAATCTATCAATTTGTTTCAGATTTGTGCCACTGATCGTAAAGCTACATTTTGGTGGTATTCTTTTCTTTTAGATGACCATCACTTCAGTCTTCTTTTTTTTCAAGCTGAGACTTTTACTTTTACTTTTATATGTTTTTTTTCAAACTTTTTTTTCTCATTTTTTGTGTGTGTGCTTTACTCACCAAATTATGTTGCATTCAGAGTTTCAGTTATTCTTCATTTCGAATTCTTTCAGCTTTCAAACTGTTTAAAGTTCAAACACTGTTTTCCAGATGTTTTCATTTTTGTGTTGTTTTTCAGTTCTTCATCATAGTTCATAGTTTACACCTTCCGTGGTCATTTTAGTTTCAAGATTTGTTTTCTTTTGTTCAGTCAGAATTTTTTTTCTTTTATCGCAGTGTTTATGGCTTTGATGATGATGATGATGATGATGATGATCATGAAGACAGTGCCGTTGATGAGGATGCTAATTTTATCCACGATTGTGACTGGACAAAGAGCACGAGGACAGTAGTCAGTCAGTTAGTCAGTCAATCAGTCAGTCAGTCATTTGCTTGTCCATTGCGGAACTTTGCCTCCCTAACAGCTCTCCTGTAGGCCTCTCGGTTGTGAGCAAGATGACCTGCTGCTGATGCATTCATTTTCAGATTATCAACGATGTCGTCTTTCAGCCATCTTCGCCTTGGTCTTCCTCTCTTTCTTTTCCCCCATTATGTACCCTTCGAAGACGGTCTTCTTTAAATTATCATGACGTTTAATACGAGGACATAATTTGTTAATAGCAGCCATTTAATATAGAAAAAATATATTTGGTTTTTTTTTCTTAACTACCACCAAAGCCATCATTGAAGTAGCAGCAACATAAAATATGGCACTTACTTCCAGTGTATGTGGAAGGAGAAAATATCGGTGTGTTGTCGTCCAAGTTCAGCACTGCAAGAGAGACTGTGTAGTCTGAGGTTCGAGGAGGGCTGCCCTGATCACTAACCGTGACTGTCAGCTGAAAGACATCTTGTTCAGTGTCATAGTCGATCGGCCTCTTTGTGAAACAACTCCTAGTCTTTGGATCAACACCAATGGTGTCTGATCTGCTTCCAGAACTATTACCTTATTACAACAAGGAGTGGAAGAAATACCAAAATTCTATATCATGATATTAAAGACGGATTATAAAAGCTTTCTATACTGCGCATTCGTGGTATTACATACGGATATAAGAAGTTTCTATACCGCCCACTCATGATATTACATACGGAAATAAACGTTTTCTAAATTGTGTCCTCATGATATTACATACGGGTATACAAGATTTCTATACTGTCCACTTGTGATATTACATACGGTTATAAAAGGCTTCTGTAATGCGAACTAATCATATTATATACGGAGATAAAAGGTTTCTATGCTGCCCACTATGGATATTACATACCAATTATAAAAGGTTTCTATACTGCGCAATAATGATATTACATACCATTATAAAAGATTTCTATACTGAGAATGTATACTTCTATGCTCAAGAGTAAACTAATTAGTGTAAACAAAGTTAAATTTTCAGTCCTGTTACTGAAGGTCGTAGTAAATATAGCGCTGTGTCCTTATTTTCCTTGACGTGTTGGAGCAAATACTGGTATATTAGGGCAATATACGCAAGGGTGAGTCAAAAAGTAACCGCAAATGCAAGGACGTAATCTTTAAAATGAATGAAAGACTCTACAACCCAGAGCTAACATGCTAGGGACATGGTAGGGCTGTCGAACCCATAGCCGACCAAGACCCTACCCGACCTCTCCCATATTGTGCCCAGTAACAGGCCGAGCCTGGTTAACGGGACAAGGATCACCATAGTCCCCATAGCGGCGGAGTCTGGTAAAGTAGTATTGCATACCTCTCAGGGATTGAAAAAACAGGGACCATAACCCGTTCTCAATCCGCTGTGATGCTATGCCTAAATGTCTTCACCGCAGCCGCTACGAAGAACAGCAGCTCGCGGCTCCAAGGAGACAGATATAAAGATATATTCATTCATCTGACGTGGTCACTACTGAACGTTGCTTCTCTGTTAGCCAGTCTGACGATGTCTCGCTGTTTATCCTGTATGTCTTACTGTTTATCCAAGATGTCTGCTTTCGGGATTTCATGAGTGTGGTGTTTAGAGTGTCACCGATATCTTCGGTCTATCGCCTCCCCTCATGTGCCAGGAACTATAGCCTCCATTACTGTTCTCTCTGGGACTTGATATAGTTTAACATGACAAAAGGATAACCTTCTTGTCATCACGGAGAAGAGGGTTAGTTATCATCTACTTCTAAGTCTTCTAAGATGCTTTATGTATATTAAACACAGCGGAGTAAAATACAAGTCAGATAAAATAGATAAAGCACAAGTCACATAAAAATAGATAAAGCAAAAGTCGGATAAAATAGATGAAACACAAGTCAGATAAAAATAGATAAAACACAAGTCGGATACATTTAGCTGAAATTAAATTAAAAGTAGGAAATAATTCTGAATGCCGGTGTTCGCTCACAGTACATAAGTACATCAGTGAGTCTGCTTGGAAGAGATTATTTTCTCCATTAAAACCAATTCGCTAATATACGGCGGATTATAGTGTCTAGCCTCCGGTTTCTACCCAGAAGACAAGTGTTCTCCACTTCTCCACTGTTTGAATGTTAGAGCTCATAAGGTGTCAAATATGGTCTTTTGTTTTTGGGACTGTTTTGGAGGGACATTTCCAAAATAAATAAACAGACCAAAAACAAAAACAAAAGAAAAAACAAACAAACAAACAAACAAACAAAACTTCAAGAAATGTCAAGTTCAAACATCTTCATGTTCAAGAATTTAGTTCACGAACTTCAGAAAACCTATATACCTTAATGTTTAGAATACCAAAGCTGTTGTATTAGACACCATTTAAAAGACGTAGGGTGTCCATCAGACCAAAAATAAATAAATAAATAAATAAATAAATACTGCTCCTGCTGTATTCCAAACATTTACAATTTTTCTTACTTGTGAATATTTGGCCCAGGACAAATACAGACAAACATATAATATCTGATCAGTCTCTGGAGTCAATCACAATATTTGTATTTGAACAATAAAAACTATTCAGTTCCGTTATTTGTCTCTCCGTATAATCTGCAACCTGCATGATATCTTACATTAACTGAACTTGGTACACGAGCTCTCTGTAACTTGCATGATATCTTACCTAACTTGGTACACGAGCTCTCTGTAACTTGCATGATATCTTACCTAACTTGGTACACGAGCTCTCTGTATAACCTGCAGCTTGCATGATATCTTACCTAACTGAGCTTGGTACACGAGCACTCTGTATAACCTGCAGCTTGCATGATATCTTACCTAACTGAGCTTGGTACATGAGCACTCTGTATAACCTGCAGCTTGCATGATATCTTACCTAACTGAGCTTGGTACACGAGCACTCTGTATAACCTGCAGCCTGTGTGATATCTTACCTAACTGAACTTGGTACACTAGTGTTGATACTGATATGCTGTCCGGATCTGAACAGTTAAAATGAGCAAAGCTGGTATTTGTTGGCTGATTTTCATTCACCATGCCCCACACAACTGTTGGAGTACACGTCTGGGATTGGGATTTGGGGGAGGGAGGGGGATGGACTGAGTGAACAAAGCTAAGAAAGCTCGTGGGATGAGCAGGGCAAACATTCAAATAATATAGATGTAAGCAAGGGAAGGAAGGCAGGAGGAAAATTGTGAGTGAGTGAGTGAGTGAGTGAATGAGTGAGTGAGTGAGTGAATGAGTGAGTGAGTGAGTGTGAATAAAATGATTTAACTTACTTAAGTAAAGTCACAGATATATAGATAGACAGACATATAGACAGACAGACAGACAGACAGACAGACAGACAGACAGATAGATAGATAGATAGATAGATAGATAGATAGATAGATAGATAGATAGATAGATAGATGGATGGATGGATGGATGGATGGATGGATGGATGGGATGGATGGATTGATGGATGGATAGATAGATAGATAGATAGATAGATAGATAGATAGATAGATAGATAGATAGATAGATAGATAGATAGATAGATAGATAGATAGATAGATAGATAGATAGAAAGCAGCGCCAGAGTTACCCGGATATCCTAACTGGAAAGGACAGGAAATAATCTACAACTTACTGGATCATTGTCGTTAACATCTCCGACATCCACGGTAACGGTTGCGGTAACGCCAGAGCCTGCGCCGTCAAAGACCCCAACACTAATGATGTAGTTTTTGGTTGTCTCGTAATCAAGTTTTTGAATTATATGTACTTCACCTGTAATTGCGTCCGCGGCAAATCTCCGGGCTTGATTGCCAGCTGTAAAGAAAACAGAGAGATTTTAATGCAGTTTCTTTAGTGGTATTCTCAACTGTTGTATTCTCGCTTTCGTTATAATTACAGGCATACGTAGAACTACAGTTCTTCGACTTAGGGCGCTTCAAACTTACGGACATTTTGAACTGCCGCCTCACGAATGTCCACTCACTCACCTGGTCATGACTCTAAATATGATGAGGCATGTGTGTATATACAAATCCGGCAATCAGTTGTTCAGTTATCAATCAATCAAGTGCCGCGTCGTGTGGCGTAGGTGATCATTTCTCTCCACATTTCCCTGTCTTTAGACTTGATTGTGAGATCCGTCGGTGACTTTCTTCCTAGCAACACTGACACCCCATCCAGTAACTTCTCTCTCTGTCTTCCTCTGTCTCTTCTTTCCTCAATTTTTTCCAGTTGCCACAGTGTGTTCCAATTTTCCTCTTCTCAGAAAATGTCCTACAAATCTCGCTTGTCTGCCTCTGATCTTTGCTGTAATTTGCCTTTTAACTAAAGCCTCTCTTAAGACATCTTCGTTGGTTTCCTTAGCTGTCCATGGTACCTTCAACATCCTTCTTATGAATCACATTTCCATGGCCTCCATTTCTCACTGTACTCTCTTATTCATGGACCATGCGTCACATCCATAAAACAAAATTGGCTCGATGTAACATTTAAGTACTCTGAATCTTGTTTCCATTGATATGGTTCTGTTGCACAAGATGTTTCTCATTTTCTGGAATGCTGATTTGACCTGAGCACATCTGCTTTTTATTTCATTGTGACATTTCCCATCAGCTGTTATAATTGTTCCTAAGTACTTAAATCTATCAACTTGTTTCAGCTCTGTGCGATCGATGGTAGTGCTACATTTTGGTGGTATTCTTTTGTTTGAGATGACCATCATTTCAATCTTCTTTTTATTCAGACTGAGACCTTTACTTTTACAAACCACGACGTCCAGAAGAGCCTGTATCTCCCCTTCACTTTTAGCAATCAGGACTGCATATCTTAAGTTGTTTATTTATACGGCGCCAACTTCCTCGAGAGACGCTTCAGATTTCCCGGGTCTCTGCACTGACCTGCCACTACCGTTTGGTGGTGGCGCTGGTTATTGCATCCGCTGGATATAGCGTTTCCAAACACCGGTAAGCATTTCTAAATGTCTTTTTGTGCATTTTTATTATAACCTGCTGACATTTAGTGCCGGTCATCACTGTAATGTTATGAGACTTCTTATGTCAGTCAGCAGAATTACATGTACATGTAATTTTTTTCGGTATTTTACCTGTATTTCATTAAAATTAAATTTGATTTTTATTTGATTTTTATTTAATTTTTTATTCTTTTCCTTTATTAATCTACATGTACTGACCTACAGAGTATTTTAAAGGTATGATGAAGTTGGTAGCTGTTGAGTGTATTCTAATGTAACTATCAATAATCCGGCAAAAACAGTTATACGGCATCAAACAGGTAGCGATGATGCCGAATTAGTGATGGTCATATGTATATGTATATATATATCAAGTAGCAAATAGCTGTAATACAAACATGTTATGCTGTTCATTCTAAATGTACGTGTGCAGAATCATGGTGGCCATTTTGGAAACATGACGTTAGAGAACAAGATAAAAAATGACAGCGTCCTTGGAAGCCTGCACGAGAGAAGAACAGCACACACGTAGTTGTTTCTTTCACAGTGAAGGTGAGATATCTGCATATATTCAACGCAGAATGAGTAGGCAGTATATGGACATGTGTGTTGCTTCAGCGAGTCTAAGAACGGCAGAGAAATTTTAAAAGTGTGGGTTCAAATTTGGAGGATGCATCTCGCTCCAGTCGTCACACTCTGCGCATAGGCCTGATATTAATTCTGAAGTGGAACGAATGATACGGAAAACCCGATAGAAACAATCGATGAAGTTGCTAGAGAATTGAAGATTAATCATGGTTAGGCGCATACATCATTGGGAAGTGCTGCAGTACTAAAATCTCCGCCAGGTGAGTTACAGAAAGGGTGAAGATATTTGTGACACTCTTTTACTGCGTTCTGGAGCTGAAGGAGATGGTCTCTACAACTTACAGTCACTGAAGATGAATGACTGGTACATTAGTTTCAGACAGAGACAAAGCTAGCCAGCAAAGACTAGTGTCATTCTTCTTCGCTGAAACCAAAGAAGTTCCATACAACTCCATCGGCCCGAAAATTGACGGTCTTCTGGTACTATAAACGATCAATCCTGGAAATTATATGCCAAGAATGACAACTACGAACAGGATGAATACTGTCAACTGCTTGAGAACAGCTTGAAACCTGTAATCAGGTCAAAATGACATAGTTTACTTAGTTCTGGTGTGTTGTTACAGCATTATAACTCGTGGCATCACACAGCACATAAAAAACTTAACAAATTACGAATCAGCATATGGGGTATCTTCTACATCCTGTATATTCACTCCACCTCGCACCACGTGATTATTATGTGTTTGGAGCTGTCAGGAAAGCGGTAAGTGGGAAGAAGTTCAGAAGGGATGAAGAGATCAAAGAGGCCATGCATAACTGGCTACAGAGTCAGTGAGAAGATTATTGTTGTCTCGAGAAATCCAGGCATTAATGAAGCGGTGATATGAAGACATTGCCCTGAAAGTGAAAGGGACAGTGTTGAAAAGTGATAAACAAATTTTAATTTTTATTTGTACATTTTATACAAATAGTATATTATACGATCACTTGTTAACTGCTCAATAGTGATAATTATAAAAATAAAAGATGCCATTTTTGATTTTGGTGAATGATGAAGGATCATTTTAGTAAAAGTAATTAAACAGGAAGGCTGAAGGTGTTAGCTGATCTTTGTAGTCTGAGCCTCCAATGAATATTTATTCTTTTTTTTTATCTTGGAAAATCTTGCTTTGTTGTTGATTGCTATTGAATGGTAGACTTACTCGTTGTTAAAGGCTGGGGCGACTGTGGCACATTCTTAAATGAAGACGGCGATTAAGTTTGCCCCATTAACTAGAATTCTTTTCTCTGAGGATTCTCCTGTGGTTTGCTAAACAGTTTAGCAGTATTTTACAAGCTGCAACGGTTCTTTCAAAACTGGAGGAAATTCTGTTAAAATCTGTCATTACAGAATGAAGCAATTCAGTTTATTACTCTAAATCCTTTACTGTCGTTTCAGTAATACTCGCTAGATCTTTGTTAAGAATGGGGGCGTTGCTCGTCACCGATTTCCACAACCACCTGTCCTTTGCTCTTTCTAAAAGATGTGTTTTGGAGTGTGCTCCATGCCACTCTTTTAATTCGTCAAGTATCTTGTTTATTTGTCTTCATCTGTCCCTTTCCCCTCAAGTTTTCCTGCCTTTTTATAATAAATTAAACAACAAAGACAGGATGATATCAGATTTGTTTACGACATATATAGCATATAGCATATAGATATAGCATATTCAGGAAGTACCATCTCTTGTTTTCTAGTAAAGGCAAATCCTCGTCCGGTTAACAGTTGATCACGAGGTGACAACAGCTCAGGTACGTCTTCACTCTCTACTCCCAGCTCGCCTACCTTTCCACCAGCACTTTTATATTCACTTCCTCTGATGAAGTTTCGAAACCGTCAGTCATTCTTGTATGCGCATATAAGCTTCTTCTAACTATTCTAATAGTTTAACTTCTTCCTATAACAGTAAGAAGTACTTTAGTTTAACTTCTTCCTATAACAGTAAGAAGTACTTTAGTTTAACTTCTTCCTATAACAGTAAGAAGTACTTTAGTTTAACTTCTTCCTATAACAGTAAGAAGTACTTTAGTTTAACTTCTTCCTATAACAGTAAGAAGTACTTTAGTTTAACTTCTTCCTATAACAGTAAGAAGTACTTTAGTTTAACTTCTTCCTATAACAGTAAGAAGTACCGTTTAAAATGCATAGCAAAGAAAAGCCAACACCGGGGGGCAGGTAGCGAGTATAAAAGGCTAGGTGGCCATGGTATAGGAAATAAAAGGAGAAGAGACGAAAAAGGAAAATTGCTACATTTTTCTTCAAGAACCGGCTCCAAACTGTTTTTCTGATTTGAAGGTTTGAACCTAAGACATACTCGAGGTAAAGGGGTTTAGTGTGGCTAGAGTAAGGTAAATGTCTGATCAGTTAGAAGGCACAACTGCTTAGATTTTTTTGTGTTAATAGCTCAAACATCAGTATTTTTGCTACCTCAGGGTTTGATCTATGAAAAATAAAGATCATTTTATCAAGGCTCTGATCTACGAAATACAAAGATCATTTTATCAAGGGTCTGATCTATGAAACATAAAGATCATTTTATCAAGGGTCTGATCTATGAAACATAAAGATCATTTTATCAAGGCTCTGATCTACGAAATACAAAGATCATTTTATCAAGGGTCTGATCTATGAAACATAAAGATCATTTTATCAAGGGTCTGATCTATGAAACATAAAGATCATTTTATCAAGGGTCTGATCTATGAAACATAAAGATCATTTTATCAAGGGTCTGATCTATGAAACATAAAGATCATTTTATCAAGGGTCTGATCTATGAAACATAAAGATCATTTTATCAAGGGTCATTTGGGTTTTCAGTTCATGATGAGACTGACTGCGACCAACATGCTGCTTTTTATTCCCATGAACCAGGAAAGCTCGTAAAGGCACGCAGAATAGTATAACCTTTCCCGGATGTTTTCCGTTTATTTTGCCTAGGCCCATCAGAGGTGTCACTGTCTGAGGAAGCTGTGGCCGTAACACACAAAAGACGCGCCTGTCTTAAATATGTAGGACCTGACAGCAGCATATACTTCTTGGTCCGTGGTCTGTAAAATAGATGTGTTAGTTGGTAAGAGCAACATAAATCTTCTAATCTTACATCCTTCTCGCGCCGCCAGACGTCACATAGGGCTCCCATGGTAGTTCGCCAAGTTTAAAATCTCCTAATACATCTTCATGGATGAAACGTAAATGTTATATTTTATTTTATGTCTCTCAGCTTCAATGTTAGTTATGTTTGTTATATGAACAGCATATTTGTAGAATGTCTGGAATAGAGTGAAAGATGTATGATAAAGGGCAGAATGTCAGACGGGCCTGCATGCCCAGTTCTTAACCCTTTTGAAATAAAGATCAATCATTCAATCAATCAATCATTAGAACTATTTGGTGAGCAGGCATACTGCTTATTTATCTCTAATATCTTTAACTGAATTTTAAATTTGACTAAACGGCAGATCTTGACACTTAGCTTAGAGTATCCAGTAAAACACTGCCGTAAACAGATCTGATATCATCCGGGCTTTGTTGTTTGATTTATTATATACAGGCAGGTTAGTGACAACGGGAAAACTGGAGGGAAAAGGGACAGAGGAAGACAAATAAACAAGATACTTGACGAACTAAACGAGTGGGACGGAGCACGCTCCAGCACACTTCTTTCTGAAAGAGCAGAAGATACATGGTTGAGGAGATCAGTGACGACCAACCAACGCCTGACTGGCATGGATCAGCGATAGATAGATAGATAGATAGATAGATAGATAGATAGATAGATAGATAGATAGATAGATAGATAGATAGATAGATAGATAGATAGATAGATAGATAGATAGATAGATAGATAGACAGAGTAGTTTTAACATAATTATTGGTGGTCACGAGATTTTCAGAATGGTAAATGAGTGCTGGATTGAGCACGCAGTCACTAGCTGCTTTAGCCCCTAACAAAATTGTCACTCTATGCTTTTAAGCCATGCATTTGGCTCTCTTCTTTAGCTGTGAGAGTCCTAGACGGCGTCTTCACCAACTATAGAACCACTTCGTCCACATCTGCCGTTTAGCTTAGCCAGCTTGACCAGTAAGCCTAGTTAGCTCATCTGAATAGCTTTCTGCAACTTCTACATTAGCACTAACTGCTTCACTTTCCATTTTCATATTGTGAAAGCCCATATTTTCTTCCACTTTCATCTTCTTTCCACTTTTATCTTGTGAAGGTGGCTTCTGCTTTCCACTTTTATCTTGTGAAGCTGGCTTCTGCTTTCCACTTTTATCTTGTGAAGGTGGCTTCTTCTTTCCACTTTTATCTTGTGAAGGTGGCTTCTTCTTTCCACTTTTATCTTGTGAAGGTGGCTTCTTCTTTCCACTTTTATCTTGTGCAGGTAGCTTCTTCTTTCCACTGTTATCTTGTGAAGGTGGCTTCTTCTTTCCATTTTTATCTTGTGAAGGTGGCTTCTTTCCTCAATAAAACAGGAATAAAGCATCCAAGCTTTAAGCTTTAAGAGTCTTGTTCTCGGTTAGTCCTTTGTCTAAAACAACGCTGTGGCTGTTTTGATGTTCTATACAGACCAATAAAACTTTCCCTAAAACAACGCTGTGGCTGTTTGGATGTTCTATACAGACCAAAAAAACTTTCCCTAAAACAACGCTGTGGCTGTTTTGATGTTCTGTACAGACCAATAAAACTTTCTCTAGAACAACGCTGTGGCTGGTTTGATTTTCTAACAAGACCAATAAAACTTTCTCTCTACTGACATGAACTCTTTCGCCCCAAACAACGAGGGCAATATTAGAAGATTTTGCACACCTCTGAGAACCGAGAAGAACATATTAAAAAATCAAAAACTGCCATTGGCAATAAGAAAGAGAGTTCTAAGATACTGTATAGAACTTATTTTACTTTATACAAGTAAAACATGGACCATGAATAAACAATTATAACGAAGAATAAAGGTTACTGAAATGTTGTTTGATAGAAGGATGCATCGAATATCATGGACAGCCAGGATGGCAAATAAAGAAGTATTACAGCAGGCAAAAGAATACATCAAACTGGTGCCATACATAAGCAGACATATAGGCCTCGAAAAGGTTCGTCATGACCGAAAAGATAAATGGCAAAAGACAGAGAGGGCGGAGAAGACAGAAATACTTGGGTGGTTTGGCTGCATGGTTTAGTGGGAAAACAACAACTGAACTGATTCATGTTGAAGATACGGAAGATCGAGCGAGATGGAGAGAGAGAGAGAAAGAGAGAGAGAGAGAGAGAGAGATGACCACCTACACCTATCAGCATGGCACTAGCTGATGCTGCTGCTGTTGCTGCTGCTGTTGCTGCTGCTGCTGCTGCTGCTGATGATGATGATGATGATGATGAACGATGAATGCTCAGAGCTATATTTAAGTGAAGTATAAATAAAATGAAAAAGCAGCATATTTCTAACCCAGCACATATTTTTAAATTACACAGAAACTTCGCTTCAGTTTCTTTCTTCCAAAATTTCTCATCAAAGTTTGTTCTGGCACAGCATAGAAATTATAAACGCAGGAGTGAAAGAGTTAAAAGTTGTTCCCCCTCCCTGAACACGTTCATGTTCGCTGGAGCAGCACTTTCAAGAATTTGTGAGTTTTCTTGCTGTGATGTTTGGTGCGAGGAACTTAGCTCACATCCTGTCCTCGTCTACGACATGCCTGGTCTCACCGAACTTAATCACTTCTTGCTATTGATTTACTTTAAAAAGATTGCGACCTTTTTCATTAGCACAACACTTAGTGGTCATTGTACTGTAATTAATAAGTACAATAATAATAATAACAACAACAGTGCAAGGAAAAAGCTGGAAAAATTTGAAAATCACCAGAACACGACACAGAGACGCAAAGTGCAGAACTGATGTAAATAGACTGAGAACGGGTAACAAAATGGCGCTAGAGGGCTCGCTCGATTCAGCTGGATGGTGTGCGCGTTAATATTGAACACCCTCCCCTCCTCCCCCATCCACGATTATAAATGTAAGCACAGAATATTAATGACGTGTCATAAAACGGAAAAGTTCTTAAACGAAGCGTCTTAAATAAAGGAATGCCGGTATCTCTTCTTTGTTTGATTAACTCTTTCAGTTCCAAACAACATTGGCAGTACTGATATAGATTATAAAAATGTCCGTCCGAATCAATGCTCAGAGCAATATTTAGGAAAATGTAAGCAAACTCAAAAGTGACACATTTCTAGATCAACCCATATTTTAAAATTATAATTTCCCTTCAGTTTCTTTCTACTTCAGATTTCTTTTTTTTTATCAAATTTATTCTGGCAGAACATGAGAATTACTTCAGGAAAGGAAGAGTTAAGCTTCCATCAATCTTTTGATACCGAAGCTCCATTACCATGGCGTATAAGGTGTTGTGGTAAAGATTTCATTCTTCGTATAGATATCAGTCAAAAACAGAAGGAAAGAGAGGGAAAAGACGCAAGTGAAGCAGAAGAAAAAAATGTCCAGTCTAGGATAAGGTAGACAAGTAACCCAGTCATGCCTTAGAGTCACATATGGATATGGTGTTAGTGTCCAGATTTTTCTTGACTTTTCCGCAGACTAGAGGGTGATGTGGTCAGCGTCACGTCTGGCCGCCTTTCCTTCCCCAACTTCAGAAGAAGTCGGGTAATTATTTCTACAGCTAGGTGACTGGGGCGCAAATAGCCGGATTCGAACCCCCGACCTTCGCCACGAAAGACTAATGCATTATCTGGTTCGCCACTCTGACGCTCCAATCTAAGAGAAACACTGGAACTCAGTAATGTCTAGAAATCATGATTGGTGAGCATAAAGTCAGGAGTTGTGCGGGGCACAAGTGAGGAGATTGTTGAAGTCATGATTCATGAGCATAACGTCAGGAGTTGTGCGGGTGTTAAGTCATGATTCATGAGCATAAAGTCAAGAGTTTTGCGGGCTAAAAGTGAGGAGATTGTTGAATTCATGAAACAAAAATATGGAAAGTCAGGAGTTTTACAGGCTAAAAGTGAGGAGGCTGTGGAAGGAATTTAGAAGAGAGTACCTCCTTTAATAATCTGTGGAGTTTCATGCCCGCTCTTATTTTACTTGTCATGAACTGCACTTTCATCTCAAATAATTACTTGTTTCATTTCTTGGCAAGTTATTATTTCCTTTTGCTCTCCTTTTCCTTACAACAAACACAGAGAGTACTCACCCTGAATGTTGTAACTCAGAGTACCATTGGGGGTTGTGGCGGGGTCAGGATCACTTCCATTGCATGTAAAGACAACAGTGCCGATGGTTGCATTCTCAAGTACGGGCACGGTGGTCGTTGGACAGGTTAGCGTAGGAGACTGATTGTCGGCGTTGCCTGCAAAAAAATACATAAATTAACAGGAAGTAGGTTACGTCTGCCATCTTGTAGTCCCGGAATGAAGCTAAACAATGGCACATGTGCAATGATTGTCATAGGACTCCAGGGTCATGGTCAGCATAGAGATACCTGCCATTTTTCGACCAGGTTAAGCTTGTTACTGGGATCACCATCAAAGAGGTAAGAGAGGGTCTTGGCCTTAATTAAATATGGTTCACTAATCCTGGGAACTGTTCTCTTACTTTAATGCAGTCATCGTTGCTCCAAACAAGGTTTGTATAAAAACAAACTTTTAAAAAAAGGGCTAGAGAGAAATGGTTTCTTCTCCAGTCGTAACATTGTCTGTTACAAGCCAGTATCGTAGAGCACCGAATGTTTCAGAATAAACCCAGTCGACAGTTATCGGAACCAAGAATAGGCGGGGAAAGCCGGGACTGTATAAGGGGCCCGGGCTCTTGAGGTAAGCCCCTGGCCCTGTTTTTCCCCTCTATTTATAGTACACACAAAAAATACCTTAACGTTCCGCCTCCAGTTTTCTGGATTTATAAGATTTACTTTCTGTGTTTACTAATCCGGTAGTCTGGGTTCATGTCCCAGCAGTGATGATTTTTTTTTCTTCTGATGAGTCCCAGGGTCAAAAGATGGGTACTAGAGAAATCTTGGAAGATAAAAGCGGCCAGGCGTAATACTGACCACATCACTCGTTCATGTGCCGCTGTTCTTGGAAATAAGGGTCCACAGTATGCCTTAATGGCACGGAAAAGGAGCTTACTTTTTTTTTTCTTTTACTTTCTGTGTTTTGGTGAAGAGGTTCCATAGAAACTGATCCCTGGGCTCTCTGTGACCCCGACAGTTATACAATACAATTGTTGCCTTCAATTTTTCTTCCTCCAGGAGTAATTATTCTCCGATAAATTTATTTATTTATCAAAGAATTATTGAAAAAATTTGGACAGCGAAGAGTTAGACTGTTAGAGGTTCGGAGCTGTTGTCTGAACCAACTGGTCAAGTCCCTGATATTTGGACAGCGAAGAGTTAGACTGTTAGAGGTTCGGAGCTGTTGTCTGAACCAACTGGTCAAGTCCCTGATATTTGGACAGCGAAGAGTTAGACTGTTAGAGGTTCGGTGATGTTGTCTGAACCAACTGATCAGGTCCCTGTCCCACCTACACTGTGCTGCTTCCCATACCAGGCTGCTGGGTTACTTCTTACCGGTTGCCTGGATACCTTCGGTAGTGGAGCCTGGCAAAAATCTCTGAGTTCCATTCCAGGAAATCTGCCAAACCTTTTTAACCCTCTCCCAGTCCAACTTACTTCCAGCACATCTACGGCGTCGGCCGCAAAAAAAAAAAAAAATGTCACTCAGTCCCTACAACATCGCCGGAGAAAACTGGTTTAATATACTGTGAAATATACAGGTCAGAATTTGTACAAATATCAGCATACGTTGATACATAATAAAAACCTTTAGACTTACCCGTAATCCACAGAGACATTGCAAAGACACTGAAAGTAATTAATATCCGCTTCATTGTTAATCTGTATCAAAGAATGTATTTCACTAAATAAATTGTTTATATTCACACACTAGCAAGACAATATTGTCCTGTATTTCGATATTTCCTAGAGTGATTGATGTATTTCAGTGAAGGTTCTTGTTAAAAAGTGGAGCATCTTCAATCCTTTGCTCCATGTCAGCGCGGCAACCCCTTAGAAAATACATGCCAGTTTGGCTGCGGAGAGTTAAATGCAGCCAGTTTTGGCGGTACTCCAAAGTGTTACTTAGTTCTTTATTTCCATAACGCAACTTCATTGACTTCCGTGGACTTCAGGATAAACTGTCGCTTGCGAGAAGAAACATTTCTTCTGCAGAAATTAATTTTGAGAAATGGAACAAATCAGGAGAGTAAAAAGATATAGTCTCTTATGTTTCTTTCATTAATTTTGAAAGTAACTATCCATAGAATACTTTACTGTTGTTTGCACTGTAAAATGAATTAGGAGTTATTTTTCTAAATATAGATTTTCAGGTATGATCAGTCTAATTCTGGAACTCTTTGATTACACGGCGTTCACGTAAGGCAGGCCAGCTAAGCACACTATCCGTCTCTCACATGGCACACCTTCTGTTAGTTTGAGTGAACAGTTTATCAGCCGCTGCTTAGTTACGGCGACAACAAACAGGGGGGTTGGGGGGGGGAGGGTACGATTTATCAAGAAGCAGACTCAAGTCTGACGTCTGTGTTAGCCTGAAAATATGTTCTTTTCCTTTTTTTTTTTTGGGACAGGGGTGGGAGGCGGGATAGTTTTAACAGCATGGGGGGCCCCTGGGCAGAGTAACGCACTGGGCCCCCACAGTTCCTCTCTAATCTATGCAAGTAATGTTAGGAATTAAAATACACGTATAGTTAGTAGAATTAAGCATATTTTTGGGTCCTCGTGCACTTGGATCCCCTGGGCAGTGCACTGATTGATGAAAAGGAGAAAGATAGTGTACCGATTCTAGTTTGTATGTCGAAAATCAAATCAGTTATGCCTGTTTCTCTTTCTTCGTCTTCTTCTTCTTCTTCTGGTTGTTGGTCGCATTAGATCCCGATCACTGTCGACATGGCAAAGCCCGCGGTCCTCTCCAGGCCCTGATTGGAGCCCCAAAGCTTTTGCCCGAGCTTTCTCTTTGATTTCTCTTTGATAATGGCGACTGTGCTGCATAATCAATTATCGACCTAATTTCCGTGTTGCCTGTTTGCAGCCTGCATGGGGCTTTCTGTGCTGTCCTCTTTATTTGGCCCGTTAACTCTCCAAATTAAACTAAAAACAAAAAAAAAGTATACCGCTAATAATGAAAAAAAAAACGTTTCACTTGCACGGCTTATTAAAATTAATCTATCACTCACTCACTCTCTCTCACACACTTTCTCTCACACATACTCTTTCTCACACACACTCTCTCTCACATACACTCTTTCTCACACACTTTCTCTCACACACACTCTCTCTCACACACTTTCTCTCACACACACTTTCTCTCACACACACACTCTCTCTCTCACGCACACTCTCTGTCACACACACTCTTTCTCACACACTCGCACACACACACACTCTCTCTCTCACATACACTCTCTCTCTCACACACACCTACAACATGAGCAACAGTAACAATGGCACATTCAGTGCAGATCTTCACCGTTTTTACTGTCAAACAATGTTAACATTTACATACTTATCATACTTCTCACGAAAACGTAAGCAACAAATGTGTGAAGGGCATTAACATTTTATAACTACAGTAATTCATAAAAAAAGAATGTAAGTAAAATATTTTTTAACATTCAGTTCATTCAATATTATTTAATTTAATAGCCAGTAATAACTTGTTCTGTGATAATTTGTTATGTGATAATTCACTCTGAAATGAAGACTGGTATTCAGAAAGTACTTTAACAAAATTTAATGTCAAAACTGAAATTTTATCAATAAAGAATTTCCAAACGACTTTTTGTGATCAGTAGAGAGTTTGACCTTCGCCACTGTCAGTACACTTAAATGAAATCCCTTTTGCTGATGACCAAACACTTACAGCCACATGATAGAAAGATCTATAGCAGATCATGGATAAGTTAGAGAAGGACTAAAAGCCGCAGCATGAAGATCAGTGCTGAAAAAGCGGAAGTCATGACCATGGCGGAAGAAGATAACCAAAAAAAAAAAATCTTCTTGGACAACCAGCCCTTGAAACAAATGAAACATTTCAAATACCTGGGTAGCGTAATATCATCCTCAGAGAAAATTGACGCTGATACTAAGAACAGTTACAATAAAGCGAATCAGGAAACTGGGAAAGTGACACCTTTATTAAAAAACAAATGCATCACAAATGAAACAAGAAGAGCACTGTACAATACATCTCTATTCTGTCAGTGTCAAACAGGAAAGAAAAATCATCACGACAGAAATGTGACGTTTATGGAGAAAACTAAATGTGACGAAAGGAGACCAATTAAGAAATGACACCATCAGGGCAACTGTTGGAGTATTACCAGTATTACACTATGTCCACAAACAAGTCAGTTGGTCTGGCCACGTTACACGACTACCCCCAGACTACCTATCACCAAATAAAAAAAAAACACATTTTATTTATGAGGTTTAGGACTAAGATTCGTTTGCAACAGAGAAAGAGGCAGCTCAAACAAGAGATGGAGGGAGGAACTTACATAAACCTTAAATCTCCAAATGTACGCTCGGATGAAGCAAATTTCTGAGACTTATCAAGACGTCTGTTTGTCCCCTCAACACTGAAAGGTATATGAGGAAGAGATAAGACAAGACATGAAGGCAGGTATTCAAATGGTACTTGAACAAATTGTACTGTCAAAATGAAAAATTTGATGAATAAAGAATTTCCGAACAACCTCTTGTAATTAATAAACGTATAACCCCCGCTAGCCCCAGTACAAGTTTCAAAACAGTGTCTAGCTGATGGAACAAGCCATGTGAGGTCATCTTGTGGAATCTCCATCCACTGAATCCGCAGGTAAAAAAAAGTGTCTAGAATTGCTCATGAATGTTATCAGTCGCTCTTCCTAACCTTAGCTTGCTCATGAATGTTATAAGTCTCTCTTCCTAAACCTAGCTTGCTCATGAATGTTATCAGTCTCTCTTCCTAACCCTAGCCTTTTCATGAATGTTATCAGTCTCTCTTCCTAACCCTAGCCTTTTCATGAATGTTATCAGTCTCTCTTCCTATCCCTAGCTTTTTTGGGAATGTTATTAGCGGCTCTTCCTAAACCTAGCTTGTTCAGGAATGTTATCAGTCTCTCTTCCTAACCCTAGCTTATTCGGGAATGTTATTAGTGGCTCTTCCAAGCTTGTTCAGGAATGTTATCAGTCTCTCTTCCTAACCTTAGCTTGCTCATAAATGTTATCAGTCTCTCTTCCTAACCCTAGCCTTTTCATGAATGTTATCAGTCTCTCTTCCTATCCCTAGCTTATTTGGGAATGTTATTAGTGGCTCTTCCTAAACCTAGCTTGTTCATGAATGTTATCAGTCTCTCTTCCTAACCCTAGCTTATTCGGGAATGTTATTAGTGGCTCTTCCAAGCTTGTTCAGGAATGTTATCACTCTCTCTTTCTAAACCTAGTTTGTTCAGGAATGTTATCAGTCTCTCTTCCTAACCCTAGCTTATTCGGGAATGTTATTAGTGGCTCTTCCAAGCTTGTTCATGAATGTTATCACTCTCTCTCTCTAAACCTAGCTTGCTCATGAATGTTATCAATCGCTCTTCCTATCCCCAGCTTGTTCAAGAATGTTATCAGTCTCTCTTCCTATCCCCAGCTTGTTCAAGAATGTTATCAGTCTCTCTTCCTAACCCTAGCTTGCTCATGAATGTTATCAGTCGCTCTTCCTAACATACCCCTAGCTTGTTCAGGAATGTTATCACTCTCTCTTTCTAACATATCCCAGCTTGTTCAGTTAGGTTAAGATTAACAGAACGAGCAAGCCAAGAAAGACATGCACATTTCTCCTTAAATTGTTTTTCTGTATGGCAAGGCGCACTGTCGTGCATAAAAACAATCGGAGCACCAGATTGACGTTGATATAATGACGATTCTGATGACCTCGTCCAGCCCTGTTTGTTCCATTCCTATTCCATCTCCCTATTTCTTCGTCCTGTATGTTCTTGTATGATTGAAGTGCAAGCCAAAACGCCACAGCTGTGTTCTCGTTAATTAATAAAGCTCTTCCTGCTGTTGTCCTAGGTTTAACATTTTGTTGTCACAGTTTTACTGCAGTGCCTTCGTGTACAGTTATATACTTAGTTTTGTATACCTATATACTAATTATTTCTGTGTTCCTTCATATCAGCTTTTAAAAAGTTACATTTTCACAAATTAAATTGAAAAATGAAAGGCTTCAAACATTTTAGTAACTTTATGTGTGGAATAAAACTAATAATAGACTTTCATTCTCTTTCGCTGCTTTAATCCTCCCGTGTCCAGAAAAATGTTGGAATCTCTTGTATAATCCACTGTGGTAGCTGAACTGACAGGAAATGAACACACACACACACACACATATATATATATATGCGTGTATTTGTACCAGAAAGATTGGGGAAATATTTATATTTCATATGTTAATGTATCATTATTTATTTATTTTCCAAAGTTCAATTCTTTCTTCATGTAGGGCTTTGAATAAAGACCTTGAATAAAAAAAGGTAAAGGTAAAGGTAATCTGTCATGCCTTAGAGGGCACATAGGGATATCGTGTTATTGTCCATGTTTGAATAAAGAAAGAAGTTAATATCTTTCGAAGCTTGTTACATCTATAAGTTCTTCTTTCTTTATGTTCCAGTCTTCTGCATTATTTCTCTAAATGTTTTTATCCCCTCTCGATATAACTTGTTCTGCCAACATCGCTTGGTCGCTTTCTTACTGAGGTTAACAAAAGAATTAAGTATGTCTTTGGTTCAAAGATTTCACATGTGAAAGAGAAATACCCAGCATGAGTTTTTTAATAGTGGAAAATATTTAACCACATCTAGGGCTAGATCGACTGATTTGATTTCGTGTCACTTTAAAGATTCGACTCGACTCAGAGTTGAAGAGAAATTATGATTGCAGCAAAACTGGACTCGAGGATTTAGGATTCAACGTTGGTGTCTCGATATCCCCTCTCACAAATTCACTCATTCATTTGCATGTCCCTTGCGGAACTTTGCCTCCTTAACAGCACTCCTGTACGCCTCTCGGTTGTGAGCAAGATGGCCTGCTGCTGTTGCGTCCATTTGCAGATCGTCAATGATGTCTTGCAGCCATCTTCACCTTGGTCTTCCTCTTTTTCTTTTTCCCATTATGTATCTTTCCAATACAGTCTTCTCTAAATTATCATGACGTTTAATGCGTCCAAAATATTTAAGTTTTCTCTCTTTAATTCTCTTTACTAGCCAGCCTTCTTCAATATTAAGTTCTTGTAGTATGGATATATTTGTTCTTTTTTGTGTCAGTGATATTTGGAGAACTCTCACCAGTACAGAAATATTATTAAAAATTTAATGACGTTTATGTTGATGACGTCTTTTACTCATGTGCTGCGTCATCTTTTCTCTGAAAATAACTCAGCTTAAATATAAATTAGTGTGCTACAACTTAAATGACTGGACTCGGACTCTACTTTCGACTTGCAGATGGTGATCAACGACTGGACTTGAGACTTGCAGATGGTGATCAGCGACTGGACTTGAGACTTGCAGATGGTGATCAACGACTGGACTTGAGACTTGAAGATGGTGATCAACGACTAGACTTGAGACTTGCAGATAGTGATCAACGACTGGACTTGAGACTTGCAGATAGTGATCAGCGACTAGACTTGAGACTTGCAGATAGTGATCAGCGACTGGACTTGAGACTTGCAGATGGTGATCAGCGACTGGACTTGAGACTTGCAGATGGTGATCAACGACTGGACTTGAGACTTGCAGATGGTAATCAACGACTGGACTTGAGACTTGCAGATAGTGATCAGCGACTGGACTTGAGACTTGCAGATGGTAATTGACGACTGGACATGGGACTTGCCAAGAAGGACTTGAATACAAAAACATGGCTGTCTTAACAGCATTTTAGGTCCTGGACAAAGCTACCCTACCACTGTGACAGTTATTTAATCTACACATATGAAGAATTAAACTTGCAATATTTGAGTCCTGGAGACCTTGGGCAAGTTCCCATTATGCGCATGCGTTAAGACGGTATTGTTGTAAAATATCCAAATCTAAATATAAGATGACAAGGGACAAGAAAGGCTTGCCGTATTTATCACGTTTTATGTAAGCGAATTTTCTTGAAATGTATTTCTTGTGAATATATTCCACCTATTCGTTCAGAAACGTTTTAATTTTGATTTTTTAAAAAACCCTCTTTTACTTCTTCTTGTTCCTGTTGATCTCCTAGGAACTAGACAACAGCGTTTCTTTTTCCAGCTTAAAGCATAGAAGCAGGATGAGAAGAGGATTACTGTTGCTTGACGACCTTGAATGGGACAAAGAAGAAGCGTACTGGTAGGGTCCACTGGCTGAGAGACCACGGCGAGCTGTCACATTTACCAGGCTGAAAGAAGATAGGAAGATATCAACCCGTTGTTAGACGGGCAACAAAGAGACTAGTTCTGATTCCCAATGGTGCCATCACTGTACTACTTGGCGTCACTTCTTACTTTTTCGTCCCATATTTTTTGGATAGATTTCTACTGAACAGGCTGTAACAGAAATCTGGAACTAAATTACACATTTCCCCTTGTTCTTAAGAATGCCGTGAGCTGAGCGACTGGCTTCTAGATCCAGCCTCTTGCTTCCACGTCGTAGATGACCAGAGAAACTAAACTAAAGCTTCCGGTTGGGGTTCATCCTGGTTTTCTTTTGCCTCGGGGCCAGTAGAGA
The DNA here is from genome assembly GCA_009760885.1 of Achatina immaculata. Lineage (NCBI taxonomy): Eukaryota > Metazoa > Mollusca > Gastropoda > Stylommatophora > Achatinidae > Lissachatina > Lissachatina immaculata. The sequence continues at coordinate 33,298,224 of CM019704.1, forward strand.
CTTAAACTATTGTCCACCTGACGGTTTTAAAGTCAGGCCGCGATATGACTGGAGACTACATTCTCCTAATCAGTATACGAATTGTAGCCATATCGTACTTCTTTTAAAAGAGACTTACTAAACTACGTACTGTATCATATCCCAGAAACATCCCTCAGCGGTATAACGTCTCTATAGCTTATCTATAATCTACTTTCTCTATACTTCACGTGAATAGCCACGAAAAACATGTTCCCGCATACGCGTGGAACAACAACAACAAAAAAATCTTCCATAAATAATTCAGCTGTCCGCTGCTCCTACGACCCGCTGTTACTAGCGAATAGTGCAAAGAAAAACATAACCAGGCTTTCTGGAGTTCGAATTATCGGGATATCGATCTAATCAGAAGACTCGATTCGGGTGGGACTGTTTTTTTTTTTTTACCTGATGCGTGACTTTTCAGCAATGCTGTGAATGCCATCGTGACATCAGTGATTATAGGGTTTATTATGTTGCTGACACGCCTGGCATGGACCAAATAACGTTTTTTAAGGAATGTAACAGTGCAAAACTGACGTCAGGTATGTTTTAAGAGTCGCCTTTATAAATATTCATAAAGTAAAATCCGTCTATCTATCTGCCCCTCCTTCTGTCTGTCTGTCGTTTTGTCGATACTATTTATACATTTATCTGTCTATTTATGTATGTTTATCTATATTACCTACACATCCTAGCATCATAACTAAGCTTTTTATGTTTGTTCCATATTTCACTCAAAGTGTGTAACGTTCCTATCCTGCTTGCTAATCCACGTTTTTGCTTAGTACTAGCTATGTATAGCTCTGCATAGATTTCTCATACGTTTGTAATTAACAGTAATGTTTGTTATCTTCATATTGGCTTTTGCTTCTTTCACTTCTTCATTTCTCTTCCTCCTCCTTCTCCTCTTCTTTCTTCTTCTTCTCCTGCTTCTCATTCTTCTCTTTCTCCTCCTTCTCCTCCTTTTCTTTCTCCTCCTCCTTCTTCTTCTGTAAAAATATGCTTAACTCAATATGTAGCAATTTTTAAAAATTAACAAAAAGACAAAATAACTCCTCGATGTCCTTCAAGTTTTCGTCAATGTTATTTTATCATTCAGAAATATTTTCCGCTAAACGCTACTGACATAAACTCTAACCGCTATCGGCGTAAACTCTACACACTTCTGACATATGCTCTTAGTCTGAAGTTTAAAATCCAAACATTTTTATAGAAAATGAGTTACTTCCCTCCGCGAAATTCCATTTTAAAATATCGAGCGGTCTCATTGTGACAGTTGACATATATTCGCCTGCTGGTTCAAAGACAGCTTCAAGTGTTGGCAAGAATTGTGAATACTTCTTTGAATAACTTGAACCGTGAATGTACTTACATACAAACAAAAAATGTGAATAGCAAAAGCAAATAACGTGTGGAAAATGAAAGTCGGTGATAATTTATTGCCAGAGAAGGGAGTGAACAGCTTGTGAGGGGAGGTAGTGTGTGAAACTTTTGTTGAAGGTTACCGTTCTTTGTGCGCTGTTTTTAGCTTCGGTGCCCCTCTGTATCGATTTTGCGTTGTTCGTATTGGAAGATTTATCTGTTGGAATTATTGACTGCATGGCTAGGAGACTTGTAAACAACTAGAACCACAAACTTCGTAAGAGATAACTGATACGTCTGACTACTGTATGATTTACCGCTTTCATTCCTTGCTCTATCAGAGTAAATTTTGTTGAGAGATTTTTGTATAAAGAAGCTGGAAGGAAATTATTCCATGATTTTAAAACACAGATTGGGTTAGAAATAAGTTACGCTTCATTTTATTTTAAAATGTAGAAGATAAATTCCCGTTTCCATGCCATTAAGGCATGTTGGGGATGCGATGTTAGGCCCGTATTTCCAAGTCCAACGGCACATGAAAGTGTGACGTGGCCAGTATCACGTCTTGGCGCATTTATCTCTCCAGATTTTTCTGGTACATATTTTTTTTTAGCCTGAGTGGAGTTTTTCTTGAGTAGCAGAATCTCTGAGCATTGATCGGCATAGGTGCACGATCTACCTACCAATACTGCCAGTGCTACTTTGGGGTGAGGGAGTTAAAGTATTCCGGTTTATAAAAACAAAAAAATTTTTAAAAAATCTTTGTTCTGTGACATCTGCATGTCGTATGTGTGTGAAGTGTTAGTGTCTTCACATTTCTAGGCCACTATAGCACTTGAGGTAGGGGTGTAAAGTGTTAGTTCCTTCACATTTCTAGGCCACTATAGCACTTGAGGTAGGGGTGTAAAGTGTTAGTGTCTTCACATTTCTAGGCCACTATAGCACTTGAGGTAGGGGTGTAAAGTGTTAGTGTCTTCACATTTCTAGGCCACTATAGCACTTGAGGTAGGGGTGTAAAGTGTTAGTGTCTTCACATTTCTAGGCCACTATAGCACTTGAGGTAGGGGTGTAAAGTGTTAGTGTCTTCACATTTCTAGGCCACTATAGCAGTTTGTTTTCGTAGGGAAACCCGGTTAGAGAGTACAGTGAATCATGGACATTAAAGAACCCGTTACGAAGATCAGTAGAAGCAACGGAGATGGGGTTCCATGGAATAATGTTAACACAGCAAATTATATTAGTATACTCACAGTAAGAGAGTAAATACATTATTATATTAGTATACTCACAGTAAGAGAGCAAATACATACTGTATTAATATACTCACAGTAAGAGAGCAAATACTTATTATACTAGTATACTCACAGTAAGAGAGTAAATACTTATTACATTAGTATACTCACAGTAAGAGAGTAAATACATATTATATTAGTATACTCACAGTAAGAGAGTAAATACTTATTATATTAGTATACTCACAGTAAGAGAGCAAATACATATTGTATTAATATACTCACAGTAAGAGAGTAAATACATTATTATATTAGTGTACTCACAGTAAGAGATTAAATACATATTGTGTTAGTATACTCACAGTAAGAGAGTAAATAGTTATTATATTAGTATACTCACAGTATGAGAGCAAATACATATTATATTAGTATACTCACAATAAGAGAGTAAATGAATATCACAAGTTAGAAATCGCTTGTCAAAACTTATTCGCCTCTATTAAATAACAGTAACAAACAAACAAACAAACAAACAATAAGAACAGATGATATGAGTAAAGACAGATATATGTAAGCTGTATGTAATTAATAAACAACTGCACCGTAATAACATGGGAAGCCCAAAAGACCACTGTTGGTCAAACAGCTTCGAAGAACTGTCTAGAGAAGCAAAGAGCATTGCGCAATACATGGACACCAAAGCTGGGGTAGGTCTGGTCTGGACAATCAAGAGGAACTTTGGAAGCTAGTGTAAAATTATTATCTCCCTTTCTCTCCACTTACCTGTACAGACTAGACGTTCTGTTTTCGTCAAATATGGGCCCCTCGAAGACCCTCCGGTCACTCCCTTAAAGTAAAGGACGACTTCCGGGCGTTGATTGTGTACAAGTGTCCATTGCGGAATTATAATACATATTTTCAAAGTGCTGAACAATTCATACAGAATTCTAGTCCCTGCACAATTTTCATTGTTAAATTCGCTGTTCTTCATGATTGAAATAATTGTTTTAATTTATTATTCATGCTTAGTTGACGTAACTTTGTTAAATTTCACACTTTCTGTCACTTCGTGATATCAAAAACAGCTAGTACAGCATCAGGATCAATTTGTATATCATTAACATTCAAAATAACATTCAGTCCAACAAACAACCACAGAAGTTCGAGACAGGGAGTAATGGCTGAGAGTTGCGTAACAAAATATACAAAGCTAAATCACCAACGTACTTTGCTGTAATGTGTCTGTCTTCATGAAATTAAATGATATTTAACGTGAATAGCTTTTTTTGTATGTTTGAAATGACTAAGAGCTAATCTAAGATGTGTGGAATCATGCTGTGCTTGAAGTACTCCTCGTGGTAGTTCTACGGGACATTGGACTCCCTAAAAAGACAGCTAAAGAAAATGCTACTGAAAACGAACAGTGCGTAATGTTACAAGGGAATTAATAGTGATATTTTCTGGAGCAATTGTTGACAGCGTATTCTCGCAAATGTTTGAAATTCACAGTTATGTACCCTGATTTCTTGATGTTTCGTCACGAGTTTGGAAAATCTCGTGCAAGTGGGATTATTGTAGGTGATTACTGCTTGGTTAGTCAGTGTATGTCTGGATCTGTGATTATTGTGGATGATTACTGCTTGGTTAGTCAGTGTACGTCTAGATCTATGATTATTATAGGTGACTACTTCTTGGTTAGTCAGTGTATGTCTGGATCTGTGATGATTATGGATGATTACTGCTTGGTTAGTCAGTGTATGTCTAGATCTATGATTATTGTAGGTGACTACTTCTAAGTTAGTCAGTGTATGTCTGGATCTGTGATTATTGTATGTGACTACTTCTTGGTTAGTCAGTGTATGTCTGGATCTGGACCAGAGTGGATGTGAAGTCCTCGTGCTGTCGCGAGAATGGGAGATGTGGATGAAGTTCTGCAGAAAATCTTTCGCTGAAGTTATTGCTGGAATGTACATAGCGTGAGAGGACCGCCTTGTCGCCATCTTCATTATCACCAAATCCATTTAATAAATATCATGTCTCCTCATCAAACCGGACTTGCTTGGTCATTTGTATATTGTTATGTGCCAACACAAGGGTTAAAAGAACCTGGAATGAATCTAAAAATCTGAAATCAGTGTGTAACTAACTTAGAGCAAATCCGAACATTTCAGAGAAACTCAGTGAAAGTTTAGAGACAGAAATTTCAGAGATTCAAAGTAAAACAACATACAACTTTAATATGACTAACCTACGCTTTTTAATTGCTGCCAGTAGAGTAACCCCCATAAACTGCTTTAAGCTCTCACTTGGTTGCCCGGCAACGGACTGACTCGAGTTCTAACAGCGACCCTTCACGCCCGTACTGCCGCTCAAAACTAACCACCAGTTATAATCGACGGCCGAGATCAAAGAGGTCCACCGCCCAATCAGATTAAATCCAAAATAGCTGTTGGTAGTTACGTTTGGACTATAACTCGATGTAATCAAGTAGGCACTCTCTGTGGTAGTTGTGTAGATTAGACTGAGATCAAGCTACTCTGACTTTCAGGGTCCGTGCTATATTCCATCTTGTCCATCTCACCTCGGGAACTGGAGCAATGTTATAACTGGAACCCCTTCCTCACAGTCTCCTTCCCCCACCTTTACTGGGCCTAGATCTGGTAATCCCCCGTGTGGTACCTGGGATCTGCAAAGAATAGGACCACTGTACCCTACCACGCATGATCATAAAAGGCGACTAAGGAGGGTTCGGCATAGGGCCAGCAACCCTATCTGGTAAAAAAAAAACTATCAGACTGCTACAGAAACAGAAGCAAGGGAAAAAACAAATGCAGGTGGAAGGGGATGAAGGCAAAGGACAGGCATTTGTGGAAAACCCTTGCGGAAGTCCCATGTGCCCTGGGCACTTAAAGTTCAGAGAGAGAGAGAGAGAGAGAGAGAGAGATCTGGTAATGTTCTATGATCTAGTGCCATCTACTTCTTACTCTTTGACAACATAAGAAAGAGAACACAGTTTTGTATGATTAGACCTCGAAAAAATCGTAGACAAAGCACTTTACTTGAGAGAAAGAAAAATCACAAGAGAATTACCTGGGATTCGAACACGGACTCCGGTAGGACGAGCAGCCATCTAGCCACGAGAGAACAGCTTACTAGCGAACTGAGCCAACTAGCACCTCCAAAAAAGGTGTATTATAGGCCTAGTCACTAGTAACTGTTCAGTAGACAAGAGGGATCGTGACACTCGGAAAGAAACTAGGTCGTGACGCAGAAATTTGGAAAAATAAGAATTCTTCAGAGACAGAAGGAGAAACAGAGTTTGGAGGTCTTTGAGCTGGGAGTTCAGTCCGCTTTATGTGTTCTCTATATATGATTCTATATGTTCTATAGTCTCTACATGGTCTCTATATGTGACTCTATATGTTATATAGTTTCTATATGTTCTCTACAAGTTTGTTCCTTCACTGGGGCTGTGGTGAAATTATACATTGTAGGGCAACTTAAGTGTTTCCTCTTTGATAATTTTTCATCTTTTTCTGTAATTCAAATTAGGTGAGTGTCCTGTGAGGAGGTGAAGAAGGAGGAGGATGAGGAGGAGAAGGAGATATGTTTTTATGTCCTCCACTGGCCAGCATTTTGATACGAATTATTTTGTCGTGCTGTAACGATTTTGTTGGTTGGCCCCGAGTGTGAATCATGCCAACCACGTGATATTGTGTTACATTGTTTGATTACATGACGTTGCTGTGTTAAGGTCGGGATAAGTTTCTTCTTTTTTTTCAAGTACACTAGAACTCCCCAGCTCTCTGATTTGATATTCGTGGTTTTACCACGGCCAGAAAATGTTATACTTGCATGATAACTGCTGTAAAGCTGGTACTATTACAGTAGCGATAGACGGAGGTGTATTGTATGCTACAGCTGCAGGCGACCATGTGTGTATGTGTGTGTCTGGCAAAAGCTGATGCCTGGCACCGAATCCCCAATATGCCCTAATGGCGTGGAAACGAGAATTTTACAGAGTTGACTACTATCCGCTGTTTCAACTATCCCCGGTAGGTCTTAGAACGTAAAAACCACGGTAGGTCCTCGAATGTAAAATTCGCGGCAGGTCGTAGAACGTAACACCGGCCCATACGTGGGTTCTTCTGCAGATGTCTTTTTTTTTCTTGTTTGATTTTAGTTTGAACACGACATTCTCCCTTTAGCTACTTGTTAACCATGGTCGAGCGATGTGTGGAGCGAGCAAGAAGTCAGAGCTCTGTGTATGTAGAATGTAGTTCTGCACTAGACTAACGCCAAGTGATTGACTGTATGAGGATATAATGTCGATATTCTATTCATAATCTAGTATAGGGAATTAACGCGGCGTGCTCTCTTAGGAAGAGAGGGTGTGTGTGTGTGTGTGTGTGTGTGTTTGTGTGTGATAGAGGAGAGAAAGAGGGAGAGAGAGGGGAGAGAGAATGCTAGAGAGAGTGACTGTGCAGGTTGGGCTGTTGTACCTGGCCAATCACTGGTTGTAGGGGGGACAAAGCGCGGAGGGAAGTATTAAACAATATTTGACAGGGTTCAACATCTATAAGTGTAACAAAAACTCACCAACACGGCTTATCCCCCTTACATGTAAACAAAAACTCACCAGCACGGCTTATCCCCCTTACATGTAAACAAAAACTCACCAGCACGGCTTATCCCCCTTACATGTAAACAAAAACTCACCAGCACGGCTTATCCCCCTTACATGTAAATAAAAACTCACCAGCACGGCTTATCCCCCTTACATGTAAACAAAAACTCACCAACATGGTTTTCCCCCTACATGTGAACAAAAACTCACAAACATGGTTCACCCGATTACCTGTAGGGATTGGATTTTTAATTTTGCTACAGATGAGAAAAAAAAAGAACAAAGATATCCATACTACAAGAACTTAATAGTGAAGAAGGATAGTAAAGAAGATTAAACAGAAAATGTAAATATTTTGGACATATTAAATGTCATGAGAATTTAGAGAAGATCGTCTTGGAAGGGTGCATAATGAGAAACAGAAAGAGAGGAAGACCAAGGCGAAGATGGCTGTAAGACATCGTTGATGATCTGCAAATGGACACATCAGCAGCAGGGCATCTTGCTTACAACTGAGAGGCCTACATGTGAACTGTTATTGAGGAAAATTCTGCAAGGGACACGCAAATGACTGACAGATGAGAAACTGATGTTTGAAGCACAAGGTAAAGCCACCCCCAGAACTAATTAAAACTGCAAAGAAATTAGAGACAGCATACGAAGGATAATCTATACACTACAGAAGACAAAAAATTTATGTAGGAAGCTTTAACTGGAACTTGTACTTGTACGAACTCCCTGTAACTGCGAGCTGGTGTTCTTTGCAGCCGATGCTGTAGAGATGTTGAGGCACATAATCGTATCAACGTGGGAGCGGGTTGTGGCAGCTACTTTTTCAGTTCCGGACTACAGCTAAAAAGCAGGGGGTGTGCAATGCTTCTTTAGCAGACTCCACCACCATGGGGACTATGGTGATCCCGTTAGCCAGGCTATGGCTGTTACTGGGGGTACCACGGAGAAGTGGGACAGGGTCTTGGTCAGCTATGGGTCGCTAAGCTTGACGTGGGAATATCAGCTATTATATAATAAAATATAAACAAGTATTGAAAAGCTGACATTAGAGAAACTGAAATTAAAGTTTAAAAAAGGAATAAAGGAAAAAAAGAAACCTTCACAGACTGCAAAATAGAAAAGAGCATTAGAGCAGAGAGCTAGAATAAATATGAGCAGTTTGTTATATTACAGTATTGAAACGCTTAACCATTTACTATTAACTATTTTAAAAAATATTTTCTTGGAATGTCTTAACATTATATTAACTCTGCCTACTTTCATTCAATGTGGATATAGAACTACTCTGTTTACACCAGTTTCTAGAACGTATGAATCTACAGATTCGTGAGACAAATTCGATTCGCCGACTTTCCAAACAAAATAATTGTGGGGGATTATGTTTCCCATTACTGCCAAACTCAGTGTTTCACCTATAGCGAGGAAATTGCGTTAAGTTTCAACTTGGACGACAGAACGTTGTCAAGATGGTTCTCTCTGTCTTGCTATGATCACAAGATTTGTGCTTCAAGAGTACCTTTCGTCTTGGACAGTCTGAAACAAGTTCACAAATAACTGCTCTACAGCTCTTTAGAAACACTCTTTCACCTTTCGTTGGGAATGAAAATTTAAGCCAGCATAAAAATGTCTTTACGTCTTCGGTGTTATCAAGTACACACACCACTGTTAGAAGCTAACGCTTGAACTTGTGAAATTAATCGTTAGAAACATATTTTTCTATTCAGTATTTTGAATCCTCAGGGCACAAAGTTCCGTATGACGAGAGCACTTCACTTGAGAAGGTAAATACGTTGTAATACTTGTGTACTACACAATTTAGGTGTAGTAAAAGTTCAGTTTGGAGCAACACAAAATCGAAAAGCTTTATATTTGAATACGTTTGACCTACAGCTGTTGAATATCAGAATAGTAAGCATTGATTTTATTTTTTTCTGAAATTAGATCTGATATTTATTTGTAAACAAACTGAGGTAGATAAATGTCACATATAAAGTATAAACTGATCTGCTGTTCTTGCACATATAAGTTCTGAAAATTGTAGCTAGAGATTAATGTTGATAGAAAAGACATCAGAATAATAAGCAAGCTATACTGAGAACAGACAGGAGTTGTGCAGTCCAAAACAAACTACTCCACACCAATAGATGTAAAGACAGTGGTCAGACATAAACCTATCCTTTCTCTATGTCTGTTTAACCTTTATACAGAGAAGGTATTCAAAGAAGTTAGTGAGATGCCTGGATACAACATTAATTAATACAACATAAATAATACAATCAATAGCCTAAAATATGCAGATGACACCGTGCTGATGGCAGAGAACCAAAATGAAAGGTCAAAAGTACGAACTGGAAATAAATATCAGAAATACAAATGTCATATTAATCAGCAGAGAAGAAAGACAAGTGTCATGGTAATCAGCAGAAAAGAAAGACAAATGCTATGGTAATCAGCAGAGAAGAAATAAAGCCAACAGTAAATATAAGCAATGAATATAAATGTATAAATTGAGAATTACTTGAACAGGTGAAAAGTTTCAGGTTTTGGGACACATGATAGTACAGGACGGAAAATGTGAAACGGAATTTAACAGAAAAATAGAAATGGCAAAAAAAAACACCTTCAGCAGAACGAGGAAGATCCTTACATCAAAACAAATATCACAGAAACTGAGACTACGTATCGTAAAATGCTACATATATTCAGTATTACTTTATGCTGTACAAGCCTGGACCTTGAATAAGACAACATAAAAGAAATGTGGATATACAGAAGAATAGGGCGCATCCCATGAACAGGAAAGAAAACAGACAACGAACTAGAAGTGAAAAGAGAAATATTGAAAATCATTTTAAAAAAAGATAGCTAAGATACTTTGGACATGTCAAGAGGCACAAGACTATATTGAAGACTCTTCTTTGAGGGCAAGATCGAAAGGAAAAGAACAAGAGAACGACAGCGATATAGATGGTGGGAGGAGGGGGGGGGGAACAGCATCAAGAGATGGGCAGGGGCAAGCTTGGCCGGGTGTTCTAAGAAGACAAGAAACAGAGCGGAGTGGAGATTCATTGCAGTCAACCTTCCATGGGGAGACGCCACGAGATGATGATGATGAATGGAGTGTGAAGAGCTTTGATGAATCTGTCAGATCAAAGGTCAAGCATATACAGCAGAAAATAGTTGCTCTTACATTGTCACGTGGTAAATGTTTTGATAAGCAGAATGTGTTAGAAGTTAGTGGCTGAAACATGTGAGATAAAAAATATATTTTTTCATTTACTTCAAAATTATTTCTGCAGACAAACTAATGAATTGCGAGAAAGTGGTTATAGCTTCCAGAACTCTCTCTCTCTCTCTCTCTCTCTCTCTCTGAACCTTAAGTGCCCAGGGCACATGGGGCTTCCGCAAGGGTTTTCCACAAATGCCTGTCCTTCGCCTTTTTTTCTGCTCTTGCCCAGGTGAGCCCTCTATTGCTCAACATCCTTTCTGTTGTTCTTCTCCATGTCTCTTTTGGTCTACCCTTACTTCTGTTCCCCTGTGGTGTCCATCTTAGTGCTATTTTTGGTAGTGAGTTGTCAGTCATTCGGAGCACATGTCCCAACCATCGCCAGCGTCTTTCCTCAATAATTGTTGTCAGTGGTTTCAACCGCATTTCTGCTAATAAGATGTTATTTCTTATGGTGTTTGGCCAAAATATTTTTTTTAATTCTTCGTAAACATTTAGTCTGGAAAGAATTCAACTTGTTTTCTATGGTTTTGGTGATTTTCCAACATTCACTTCCATAGAGTAGTACACTTAGAACATTACTCTTAAATATCCAGAACTAGTATTACCCAAATGAATGAACTTATATGTGAAAAGTGATGACGTCATTTCAAATGATTTTTTTTTTGGGGTAGTGAACTGTTCTATTTTAGATGTGGTCCTATTTCTCTGTAGTGAGTCATTACTTTTCTGGAGCAATTAGACACCGCTTAAGTAACATGTCCCTGAACGAACAATAATAGTATATGAATAGCCGTTCTGTATACACTTCTAGGAATTATCTCTGATTCGCCACATTACTAACTTGGTTTACTGTTATTGTGCCAATTTTCTTTTTTATCAGCAAACTATAACATTTTCAAACTTTGAAAAAAAGTTAACCTGTTTTTTTTTTAAATCTGTTCACACAAGACACATGACATGGGTTATATTGCTGGACGCGTTGTGGAAACTAATAAATTGATATTTTTTTCACACCTTCAGATGAATTCCGATGTTGATTAGGAACACACATTGTGCGTATCGTTTCCCCCTTGTAACTGTAAGAGTATTTTATCAAAGAGCAGAAAAATACTTGGAATTTGGAAAAGAAATACATAATATTTTCATTGACTTCAAGAAAGCTTATGTCAACATAGACAAAAGCAGATTATGAAAAATTATGAAAGAATTTGAGATTCCTAATAAATTAATCAATTTGACCAGAATATGCGTGGAGGATGCACAGAATATAGTAAAATAAAGAAAGTCAGAACCCTTCTATGTAAGAACTGGGTTTAAAAAAAAAGTGATACATTATCTCCATTAATTCAACCCAGTACAAGAGAAGGTCATCAGAAAAGCGGAAAAAGAAAGCGGTACAGAAGAACAAGCTAAAATACCAGGAAACGCTGATGACATCGACCTGGTGGGGGAAACTATGCAAGAAGTCATCAATACCTGCATATACCTGAGAAGTGTGGCACTAAAAGTGGGCTTGACCATTAACCAAGATGAGACAAAATTTATGAAGATTTCAAGAGCCCAGAGGCAGAATTATCCAGAATATATAAATGTTGGAGAAATGATTATTAGGAAAGCGGAAACATACAGAAGCATAGGCGCAACCTTCAACAGAAGCAACATAGTAAGCGAGGAAATTAAAAGCAGAGTACAGATAGAGAATAAAATATACTTCGCCTTGCAACATCTGTTAAATCCAAAATCCTGTCCCAAAACACCAAAATAAAAATCTACAAAACTATAAAAGACTAACCGTCATGTACGGATAGGAAACGTGTAGAACAACAAAGAAAGATGAACAACAATTGCAGATCAAGAACAAGATCCGAAGAAAAACCTTTCAGACCATAAAGGATACCAACAGTAAGGAATGGAGAGATAGAAAGAACACTGAACTGAACAGCTTATTTAAATCCCAACGAATTATAAATGTCTTGAAACTGAACAGACTACGCCGGATGGGCCATGTAGAAAGAATGGAAGAGAACAGACAAACGAAAATTATGTATGCACAAGAGAAGAGGGAAACAAGACCAAAGGATAGCCAAGCCAGAGATGAAAATACAATATAGAAGAGGATATAAAGGAAATTGGTGTCACCTACTGGAGAGAGAAGATTGGGAATTGAGAGGAATGGAGGTGAACTTTATCTGCAGGAATGAGCCTTAATGGCTTGGAAAGCTGAAGAAGAAGAAGAAGAATTGTAACAGTAAAATCACAGACATTGTTTCAGCTAGGCCAGCCCTTTGTCTGCAATACACACTAAAGTTAAATGTTAATTCTGATGTCTATCATTTCTAGAAAATGTGACATTTTAGTGACTCGATGCATGTCTGTTTCAATACTCTGTAATTTTATTTCATAATTCATTGAATCCCACGCTATATACTTTGTACAGAATTTGTGATTTTGTGTATGTGTGTGTACCACATTTCCTCCGAAGGTAAATTTTCGTTTATCAGATCGTTTACAGCTTTCGTCAGTACACACTTCATTGAAGAAAAAAAAAGTCTTCGGTTTGTGAAGCCTTTGCCGGAAAACTCAAGGTAAACAATGAATGGATCCTGCAGACATTCAAACTTATGTGGTGCTCAGTCTGACAGAAAAGAAATCTGAAGTCTCTTTCTTTCATAAACTGCCATACTGTTCTATTTCAGTGATAACAGACATCAGATAAAGTGATGTAACAGCTCTTGAATATTTTTGCACTGGGAATAGCACTGAAACAATTAAAAACACATCGTGGACATCATTGTGGAACTGTATAAAGTATAAGACAACTCACATTTCCTACTCTTCTTCTTCTCAGTTTTAGTAACAAAGAGATTAACACGAATGCCTTATGAATATTCATTAAATCATAAATGACCAGTAAAGATTAAAGGAATGTAGTTCTTCGAAATCTATCAGAGGGTCTTCGCAAAGTTAACATGAATTTTGCAGAGCAAAGAAAAAAAAACTATATATAAATAGGGAGAAGAATAGACGGACAATGCCATATTTCTATGAGTAGTAAAGATTTCTTTACTTTCATTTAAAATCAAACTCATACGAAAACGATGGTTCAAGTCTTTCATAAAATTATTGACGAAGTACTTGATGTAACTAGAATCAATTAATATATTAATTAGTCTAAATAACAACTCCCACGAAGAAGAAAATCTATATCTGTAATGAGTTTCTTGTGGCATTTACCTGCATTGACTTTTGCTATTTACAAACAATATGTGCAACTCTTAACAAATTTTTAAGTATACACATAAATCTATTGTTTAAGTATACACATAAATATATTATTTAAGTATACACATACATCTATTATTTAAGTATACACATAAATCTATTATTTAAGTATACACCTAAATATATTATTTGAGGAATAATAACACTTTAATTGTCTCATTCTGCGCTTACTTATCACATGTAAAATACACATATTTTTTATCTATAAGGGACATTATTATCAAGTTTAATCTCACACTCAATGACCCTTGATCAATGTGCATATGAGTTACTTTTAATTATCTTTAACTTGTGTAGAAAGAATATGTAAGTCATTTTATGGAATTGCTCTTTTTTAAAAAAATAACTGAAATTAACTCAAAACTTTTGCGTTTCAAACAATTGCTTACAATTGTTCTAAAGTTACAATACGAAAAAATTATTTTTTTAAAATCACATAGGCAAGGAGTATTTCAACAATGATATACGATTTATGAAGATAAAATGACTCTAATCAAATATTATGATCCTCTGTTATTTTATTTTGATCTATACATCAGCTTTTCAGTATGTTCTGTACTTTCCTTTTCTGGTTTCGTAACAAATATAGTTAACATTGTTGTTCACTGTTTATCAGGGATCAAGAACAGTGTTACAGTCACATTCGTAGCTTTGTCTATTTGGGATATGATTTTCAGTTTACTCATTTTCTATAATTTTTGAATTTATAGAAAGATGCTTTCCTGTAGACACTGTAAATTGTATAGAAATGAGTGCTGTATTTTGTCTTTATCTCCTAGGTTTATTACATTGTTTGTCCTTTATGGCTTCCACATATCTGTCCACAGAAAGATTCATCTGTGCATTGGTTCCTTTGAAAGTCAAAAATTTACTAACCAAATCTCGTTCAGTATACTTTCATATAGCTGCCTCCGTTGTTTGTATGGTGTGTATGAGCCCCCAAAATGGACAACTCTCGGTTTACAGCGGGGATTCAATCAGACAGTAAATCGTACTCGCTGGATTCGATGGCAAGCAGAAGACAGGGCTGACATTGTATCATTTTCAGAAATCATTTTTTTAACATGTTTATACCAGCTGTAACAAACAATAGTTATAGAGGAGTCTACTTTATTGATCTGTTCCTTCAAAAAATCAAAGAAAATTTCGATTCACAGCTACATTAACAGAAGCAGATTTTGAAGAATTGGGTGTCACTAGTACAGCCAAGACTAGAAACAGTTATTCTTCTTCGTTCGCACTGTCTGTCTATATCTGCAGTCCTGTCTCTTGGATAAATTTCACTGTTTTTTGTAACTCATGTATGGAACCGTAGAGCTTATCTTCTTTAGTGGTTTCACTGGGCCAGTAATTATTTCTCAGTGTCTCGTAGTTGATGCAGTTCTGGAGGATATGTTCCACAGTTTGGGGCACCTGGGCACATGTACATAGATTAGTAGTACCAACCTTAAACTTTGTATACATATGACTTCGGAGTCGGCTGTGTCCTGTTCGGAGACGGAAGATGATGACTTGTTCCTTTCTGTTTAGCATGTGATAGTCATCATGTGGTGGTGTTTGTGGCTTCCTGTAGGTTTTTATCATGCTTTTCTTCTGATTATAGGTGACTGGTATGTCTGGTTGCTCCATTTCAGTGCCCTCTTTGGCCAGATGGTCAGCTTTCTCATTGCCTGGTATCCCACAGTGGGAGGGAATCCATTGCAAAGTGACTCCATGTTGTAAGCCAATTTTTGACAAGGCATCCTTAAGGTCTGGTAGTTTGTTGCACTGAAGAGCCTCCAGTACTGATCTTGCATCTGTGAGAATTACTACAGGACATGTATCAATTCTGGAGTCTGATAGTTTTTCAACTGCAGCAATAATTGCCCTAACTTCTGCATCAAAGTTGTTGCAGTATTTACCAGTGGGTATGGAAATCTTGTCAATGGTGTTGTTTGGACATTCAATATATGCTCCTGCCCCACCATTCTTTATGGCATTATGTGCAGATCCATCTGTATACACACGTATCCAGGTGTCACATGGATATTTGTCATCTAGAACACTAAGTGTGGCTGTTGATCTTACAAGACTGCTCTGCATCTCACCATTCTGCACACCTTTCACTTCAGTCTGAATAGTTATTTGTGTATAATCTGCTTCTTTCCATGGTGTATGCTCTGGTACAGATGATAATGGAGTGACTACAGTTGGAAGGTCAGGTATCAGCTTACGCATACGCTTGGCCTGATGAATGAAGCTGCTTCTTTTAAGCCGTCCTAATGCCAAGTTATTGAATCTCTCCTTCAGGGGATGGCTTACAGAACTAAGGAATTTTTCTCCCATGGTCATGACCTTTGTGTCTCTACGTTCCTTTAGCGGTTGAACACCAACTATTTTCTGCATTTCTACTATTGGTGTGGACCTCATGGCACCTGTGATAATTCGTAGTGACTGATTTTGAACAGTTATTCAAAACTGACTAGGAGTGTGATCTGCAAAAATCTAACAACGTTAATGTGCTATTTCCTTTGGTGTGTTTTTTACATCTATAATTACACCTCATTCCGATATATCAAGGAATTACTACAGCCTACTAATAATCTTCGGTCGCTTCGGGCAAATATTTTCTTTAGTTAAATTCTAATTTTGTAATCTATTATAAACTAAGCACAACATACGAAGAAATCTTTCTGGCTCTGTTGTGCAGATAAAAAGAAAAAAAACTGATGAATTCTATCAAGGATAAATACATTTGATATGACTTTAATGTAAAATTCTTATTCGTCTTCTTTAATATGTCACTGAAATATACAGTAAAAGTATATTCATGTTTAATTCTTTGTGTTGGTTTTTCCTATCAGCCTGTAAGAGTCTAACTACCAAAGATGTCATTGGCGTCTCATGAAGACCATGTTGTCTTCACGCTTATTATAACGTCCCAAGGTTAGACAGGAACTTATTTATTTTGAAACATTGTTGACGGGATTCACACTTGAACATCTCACATCTTGGACAAGGGGCAACATCACCTGCTAGATACACTCTAACAGAAAACATCAGGTTCAAATAAGCCACAGCTGTACTACATGTACAAGGATCAGCACATCCTGGGCAAGTTCAGTACAAATTTAATGGATGTATATTATGATAATGGCTCCGTAAGATGGTAGACAATGATAATAGCTTCACGTATCTCAAAATACTGGCAACGAATAGCACTGGGCAGTGCTTTCGCCACACACACAGAAAAGAAAAACTCACATACATTGTCTGTCTCACCTGCTCGTAGTTAAACCCACGACAAACACGGAAACAACTCTCTCTCTCTCTCTCTCTCTCTCTCTCTCTCTCTCTCTCTCTCTCAGAGGGCCGAAATGATTCATTGACTAATACATAATTAATCATTTTCGCTCTGAGAGACAAGCGGACTCTACCTAACATGATACGCATGCTCTCCTTCCGAAAAGTCGGGACAAACTTTGGCTAACTCAGGCTTTCTTCCAAAATCATCCCCCAGAGCTTAGCCTTACACTTCCCGTGTGCCAGGAGAAATACTCACTCTACGTGAAAGTTGTGAATATACAAGCTTCTACGCCATTATCAACTTCAGCGTAAGATCAACCTAATAATCTTCCTGTGGAAAAATAAGAGAAATTTAATTCAGAACGCAGGGGAAACAACCCCCTAAAATTTAATTAGTTACAATAGTGACTGCAATGATACAACGCTGTTTTGGGTTAGCTGGAATGTACCACTGAAATATTCATTATAACAGGTGTTGGAAATGTCCACCACGGGCTTCAAGACATGACTGTACACGTCTCTTCATATTGTCAAATACCTTGTGCAACATGTCTGTTGTTATTTCTTGAGTGGTAATTCTGATTGCTTCTTTCAGGTCCTCAGTTGTTTGTACATTATTTTTGTAAACATTTCCTTTCAAGAAACTCCTTAGATAATAATCTAATAGATTTAGATCTGGAGAACGAGCAGGCCAAATTCCACGAGATATTATGAGATTTGCGAAAATTTCTTCCAAAAAACCGTGTGTTGCTCTAGCTGTGTGTGCAGTTATACCATCTTGCTGGAACCACACTTCTTCAATTTCACGTTCATTCAGCTGTTTTAAAAAAGGTTCCAGGATGTCAGTACGGTACCGATCGGCATTTATAGTGTTTTTGAAGAAAACTGGTCCAATTAAACGTTTTCTACTGACGGCACACCATACTCCAATTTTCGCATCCAATTTCTCCTCACTCTCTAAACTAGATATCCCATAGACTTTATTTCTCTCCATTTCGTGAGTTTAATATTTCTTCAAAAGATAAAAACATTATTCAGATGAGATGAGATGAGATGAGATGATATAGTGTCGTCCTGATAGGCGTAAGTGGTCATCTCTCTCCATTTCGCTCAGACTTCTCTGCCTCGAATCAAATCAATTGTTTTCACACAAAGCCATGCAGACAAGGCGTCCAGGCGTTTCTGTCTTCTTTGTCCTCTCTGTCTTTTGTCATTTATCTTCCCGTTCGTGACCACTTTCTTGAGACCATCACCGCCCGCTGTTGTGTCAGAGATTCTTTGACCGCCTTTTTCTTATGTATGCTACCATGTCATGAACCGATATCTCGCAATAAAACGTTAGTGTTTCTTCAAAAGATAAAACACATTAGTGTTTCTTCAAAAGATAAAACACATTAGTGTTTCTTCAAAAGATAAAACACATTAGTGTTTCTTCAAAAGATAAAACACATTAGTGTTTCTTCAAAAGATAAAACACATTAGTGTTTCTTCAAAAGATAAAACACATTAGTATTTCTTCAAAAGATAAAACACATTAGTATTTCTTCAAAAGATAAAACACATTAGTATTTCTTCAAAAGATAAAACACATTAGTATTTCTTCAAAAGGTAAAACACATTAGTATTTCTTCAAAAGATAAAACACATTAGTATTTCTTCAAAAGATAAAACACATTAGTATTTCTTCAAAAGATAAAACACATTAGTATTTCTTCAAAAGGTAAAACACATTAGTATTTCTTCAAAAGATAAAACACATTAGTATTTCTTCAAAAGATAAAACACATTAGTATTTCTTCAAAAGATAAAACACATTAGTATTTCTTCAAAAGATAAAACACAATAGTATTTCTTCAAAAGATAAAACACAATAGTATTTCTTCAAAAGATAAAACACATTAGTATTTCTTCAAAAGATAAAGCGCATTAGTATTTTTTTCCAAAAGATAAAACATAAATGTAAAATTAGATCTTGAACCAGCAGTGTTTGATGGTCTCGCGCAGTAAATTATATTTGACCTTCTCGGATCATTAAACCTGTGTGGACATTAAAACATATCAAATACTGACATTACCAGGGGAAAGTAAACACAAAATCATCACGACAGAAATGTTTGAGGAGAATACTAAACGTAACAAGAATAGGCCCGAATGAGAAACGAACCATCAGAGTAAGGCTTGGGGCAACACCAGTACCACGCTACATCCAGAGACAACGGGTCAAATGTTTTGGCCTTGTTACATGACTTCCACACCACACAGCATACCATAGAAAACTTTCCTGCTAAGAGAGGTGAGAAAAAGTTTGGGGGGGGGGGGGGCCGGGAGGGGGAGAGAGAGAGATAAAGTACCTCTCTACTCCCCCCTCCTGTAAGAGGTGGATGGAGGAAATAACGGAAACCTTAATTATCCAAATATCCATTTACACAAATACAAGTATATATGATATATGTCCTGTAGCATTTGCATGAAGTAGGAGTGTGTGAAGTGTTGGTGTCTTCGCATTTCTAGGCCTCTACAGCATTTCAGGTAAAGATGCCAGCACCTGTCCTTGATGCATTTTTTTTCTTTCTAGGGAAACCCCAGGTACCCATTTCCTTTTCTTTCTAGGGAAACCCCAGGTATCCATTTTTTTTCTTTCTAGGGAAACCCCAGGTACCATTTTTGTTTTTTAGGGAAACCCCAGATACTCATTTCTTTTTCTTTCTAGGGAAACCCCGAGTACTAATTTCTTTTTATGAGGCTCGGTTGACCTCAGCGCCGATCAGTTCGAAAATTAAAAACAAAAAAAATTCTGTCTGAGTGAGAACTCAAACCAAGGATCTTCTGATCGGTAGGCGGGTGATTTGTGAAAAACATAGGAATAATCTTATTAATTTAAAAGCATACAGTTGATTCTTTATATATATATATATATATATATATATATATATATATATATATATATACATGGCTACTCATAAGTCCGTGAAACTTTCAAAACTTGGCAACAAAAAAACTAAGTGAATGATTATGATAATTCTTATGGCAAGAGAAAGAGAAACTCTTCAAGTTTTTTTGTTTGTTTTTGTAAATAAAGCTCCGCTCGAAGAGCTCCGGTGGTTGCCGCTTGGAGGCAGCAGTAGCAAATATGGCGTTCAGTAAACGTGAGCAGTCATTTTGTGTTTTTGAATGCGCAAGAACTTCGTTCGTTGTGACTGTGCAGCGACAATTTCGAGCGGAATTCCATAAGGCAGCGCTTGTTTTCAGCAGTATCAAGAAGTGGTATGCGAAATTCCAGGATGAAGGCTGTCTGTGCACAGCTCCTCGGCAGGGACGTCCAGGACCAAGCGAAGAAATTGTGAATCGTGTTAGAGAAGCTTACCAGCAAAGCCTCCGCAAATCCACAACATGTACATATTTACAGCTAGGAGTCTCGCAATCAACAGTGTGGCGAATTCTCCGTAAGAAATTAAAGTGTAAGCCTTATAAGCTTCAGCTGTGTCAGTATCTCAGCGAAAATGACAAAGATGTGCGTCTGAATTTCTGCATTGAAGTGCAAGAGAGTTTTGAGATTGACGGCTTCGCAGACTCGCTCG